>CM077094.1:89975534-91307249 GCA_039513925.1 Platanthera zijinensis
CGAGCTACCAAACTGCTCTACTCCGCGGTAAACAACCGGGAACTGATGGACGAAGAAAGATTGGATAGCCCCCTCTACCATATCTATACAAATAGAATAGTCTATTTATACAAAATGGTAAAGGGGCCCCTATATTCTATGATCATAGATCGTAGAGATCTATCCAAATAGGAAACAAGATTTTCTCCTTACCAACTTGATCTTGTTGCGCCTGGTAACAAACATGCATGAACCATTTCTCGAAGTATGTGTCCAGACAGTCCAAAGTCTCGATAGTTCGCTCTAGGCCTTCCGGTTAAAAAACAACGTCGATGAAGACGTATAGGTGTACTATTACGCGGTGGGGATTGCAATTTTCCATGAATTTCCCATTTTTCCCTCAACGAGGGAACTTTGCTGATTTCTTTTTTTGAGGATCGACGAATCCAATAATATTTCTGTTCCAATTTCTGGCGCTTCTTCTCCCTTTGAATCAAACCTTTTCTTGCCATAATGTTCAGTTCCTATAATGATACAGTTCAGATCCTAGATGGAAAAATAGAAGAAGGTAGATACCTCCTCTTCATCGAAATAAATGATATTTATTTTTGTACCCTATCAAAACAAAAAAATAATTCACTAATTTAACCAAATTTTCCTGATGTGGAGGCAATCAAGAAAGCCGCGTAAGTGAATATATAACCTACGGAAAAGTGGGCTAATCCAACCAATCTTGCTTGCACAATGGAAAGAGCCACTGGCTTATCTTTCCATTGAATCAAATTAGCCAAAGGTGTCCGTTCATGAGCCCACGCTAAAGTTTCAATCAATTCCTGCCAATAGCCACGCCAGGAAATTAAGAACATAAATCCAGTAGCCCAAACAAGATGTCCAAATAAGAACATCCACGCCCAGACCGATAAACTATTCATACCAAAAGGGTTATATCCATTGATAAGTTGTGAAGAGTTTAACCATAGATAATCTCTTAACCATCCCATCAAATAAGTGGAGGATTCATTAAATTGTGAAACGTTACCCTGCCATAATGTGATATGTTTCCAATGCCAATAAAAAGTAACCCATCCAATGGTATTTAGCATCCAGAAAACTGCCAAATAAAATGCGTCCCAAGCAGAAATATCATAAGTACCCCCACGCCCGGGGCCATCGCAAGGAAAACTATAACCGAAATCCTTTTTATCTGGCATTAACTTGGAACCGCGCGCATCTAAAGCACCTTTTACTAAAATCAATGTAGTTGTATGTAAACCCAGAGCAATAGCATGATGAACCAAGAAATCTCCCGGCCCTATTGTTAAGAAAAGTGAATTACTATTCTCATTAATAGCATTCAACCAACCAGGTAACCATATGCTTCGACCTGCATTGAATGCCGGGCTATTCGTTGAAGATAAGAGTACATCAAACCCATACGAAGTCTTTCCATGAGCAGATTGTATCCATTGGGCAAATATGGGTTCAATTAAGATTTGTTTTTCCGGAGTACCAAAAGCAAGCATGACGTCGTTATGAACATAAAGGCCCAAAGTATGGAACCCCAGAAAAAGGCTGGCCCAACTTAAATGAGATATTATAGCTTCTTTATGATCTAACATTCTTGCCAATACATTATCCTCATTCTGTTCCGGATTATAATCCCTTATGAAGAATATAGCCCCATGAGCAAAGGCTCCTGTCATGATAAAACCAGCGATGTATTGGTGATGAGTATATAACGCAGCTTGAGTAGTAAAGTCTTGTGCTATAAATGCATAAGCAGGTAAAGAGTACATGTGTTGAGCTACTAAGGAAGTAATAACCCCCAAAGAGGCTAGAGCAAGACCCAATTGAAAATGAAGCGAATTATTTATTGTGTCATAAAGACCCCTATGCCCACATCCTAATCGACCCCCCGGAGGAATATGTGCTTCTAAAAGATCTTTGATACTATGCCCAATCCCGAAGTTAGTTCTATACATATGACCAGCAACGAGAAAAAGGAATGCAATAGCTAAATGATGATGAGCAATATCAGTTAGCCATAAACTTTGCGTTTGAGGATGGAATCCCCCAAGAAGAGTTAGAATGGCAGTTCCTGCCCCTTGGGAGGTACCAAATAAATGACTACTGGAATCAGGGTTTTGAGCATAAAGATTCCATTGACCCATAAAAAGGGGTCCTAACCCTTGGGGATAGGGCAATACGTCTAAGAAATTATTCCATCTAACGTACTCTCCCCTCGATCCGGGGATAGCGACATGAACTAAATGTCCTGTCCAAGCCAAGGAACTGACTCCGAAAAGTCCTGACAAATGATGATTGAGACGAGATTCGGCATTTTTGAACCACGAAACGCTCGGTTTCCATTTTGGTTGTAGGTGTAACCAACCCGCTATTAAAGATATAGCAGAAAGAAATAATAGAAAAAGAGCTCCAGTATAAAGATCCCCATTAGTGCGTAATCCGATTGTATACCACCACTGATAAACACCAGAATAAGCGATATTCACTGGACCGATAGCGCCTCCTCTTGTAAAGGCTTCTACAGCAGGTTGACCAAAATGAGGATCCCAAATTGCATGAGCAATAGGTCTTACATGTAAAGGGTCCTGTATCCATGACTCAAAATTTCCTTGCCAAGCTACATGAAACAAATTTCCGGATGTCCACAGAAATATTATTGCTAACTGTCCAAAGTGCGAAGCAAAAATGTTCTGATAAAGGCGTTCTTCAGTAATATCATCATGACTCTCGAAGTCATGTGCGGTAGCAATACCAAACCAAATACGACGAGTAGTGGGGTCTTGAGCTAAGCCTTGGCTAAACCTTGGGAATCTTAATGTCATAATGCCTTTCAAATCCTCCTAGCCATTATCCTACTGCAATAATTCTTGCTAAGAAGAATGCCCATGTTGTGGCAATTCCACCCAGAAGGTAATGGGTTACTCCTACAGCACGTCCTTGTATAATACTCAAGGCTCTAGGCTGGGTAGCAGGAGCAACTTTTAATTTGTTATGAGCCCAAACGATGGATTCAATGAGTTCTTGCCAATAACCACGGCCGCTGAATAGAAACATTAAACTGAAAGCCCAGACAAAATGAGCACCTAAGAAAAAAAGACCATATGCAGATAATGAAGAACCATAAGACTGAATTACCTGAGATGCCTGTGCCCATAAGAAATCCCGGAGCCATCCATTAATAGTAATGGAACTCTGTGCAAAGTTTCCTCCTGTGATATGAGTGACTACTCCTTGATCACTTATAGTACCCCAAACATCCGACTGCATTTTCCAACTGAAATGGAAAATTACTACGGAAATTGCATTGTACATCCAGAATAGACCTAAGAATACATGATCCCAGGCGGATACTTGGCATGTACCCCCCCTACCAGGCCCATCACAAGGGAAACGAAAACCAAGATTTGCTTTATCAGGTATCAAACGAGAACTGCGAGCAAATAGAACACCCTTCAGTAGTATCAATACAGTCACATGAATTGTAAATGCATGAATGTGATGAACCAAAAAATCTGCGGTTCCTAATGGGATAGGTAACAAAGCAACTTTGCCGCCCACTGCTATTAACTCACCACCTCCCCAAGTTAAGCTGGTACTTGTTGTTGTACCAGGAGCTGTTACGCTAGGTGCTAAAGCATGGGTGTTTTGTACCCATTGAGCAAAGATGGGTTGTAATTGTATAGCGGTATCTGAAAACATATCTTGGGGACGCCCTAAAGCACTCATAGTATCATTATGAATATACAATCCAAAACTGTGAAAACCTAGAAATATGCATGCCCAGTTCAGATGTGATATGATTGCATCACGGTGTCTAAGGACACGATCTAATAGATCGTTGTATCGAGTAGTTGGATCGTAGTCTCTTACCATAAAGATGGCTGCATGTGCAGCAGCGCCAACTATAAGAAATCCACCGATCCACATGTGATGTGTGAACAACGAAAGTTGTGTACCATAGTCAATAGCTAAGTATGGATAGGGGGCATGGAATACATATGGTGAGCTACAACAATGGTTAAAGAGCCTAACATAGCTAGGTTCAGAGATAATTGAGCATGCCATGACGTTGTTAGGATTTCATAGAGACCCTTATGGCCCTGGCCCGTAAATGGACCTTTATGAGCCTCTAAAATGTCTTTCAGGCCATGACCAATGGCCCAGTTAGTCCTATACATATGACCTGCGATCAGGAACAGAATTGCAATAGCTAAATGATGGTGTGCAATATCACTCAACCAAAGACCCCCTGTTATTGGATCTAATCCTCCACGAAAACTCAGAAATTCCGCATATTTTGCCCTATTCAAGGTGAAAAAGGGGGTTGCTCCCTCGACAAAACTTGGATAAAGTTGAGCCAAAAGATCCCGATTCAAGATAAATTCATGAGGAAGTGGTATTTCTTTAGGATCAACTCCAGCGTCGAGAAATTGGTTAATCGGTAAAGATACATGGATTTGGTGTCCCGCCCAAGAAAGAGATCCAAGTCCTAGTAATCCCGCTAAGTGGTGATTCAACATAGATTCTACATCTTGGAACCAAGCCAATTTTGGGGCGGCTTTGTGATAATGGAACCAACCAGCAAAAAGCATTAACGATGCAAAGACCAATGCACCAATTGTGGTACAATAGAGTTGTAATTCACTAGTGATTCCAGATGCTCTCCAAATCTGAAAAAACCCGGAGGTTATTTGTATTCCTCGGAAACCACCGCCCACATCCCCATTCAATATTTCTTGACCTACTATTGGCCAAACCACTTGGGCACTGGGTGCAATATGAGTAGGATCGCTTAGCCATGCTTCATAATTTGAAAAACGGGCGCCATGGAAGTACATGCCACTCAGCCAAAGAAAGATAATAGAGAGTTGACCGAAATGAGCACTAAATACTTTTCGAGAGATCTCCTCCAAATCACTGGTATGACTATCAAAATCGTGAGCATCAGCATGTAGGTTCCAGATCCAAGTGGTAGTATCAGGACCCTTAGCTATTGTTCTTGAGAAATGGCCGGGTCTGGCCCATTCCTCGAAAGACGTTTTTATAGGATTCCTGTCTACAACAATTTTCACTTTGGGTTCCGGCGAACGAATAATCATTAAGTCCTCCTCTTTCCGGACAACACATACAAAGAGACCCGCCAACAATCAAGTTTTTAGTGAACCTCTGAAAGATAGATATTTTAAGTCCCTTTCTTTCCTATCTTCCATACATCTATTTGCTTTAGTTATTCACTAGAGCAATTATGATATTGAAGTCGATCTGGGGCAAGTGTTCGGATTTATTATGACATAAATAATAGGTGCCCAAGGGACCTATTCTATTGCCAATCCTTTCCCAAGATAACAAAAAAAAAAATAGATATTTACTTTCTTTTTTTTTCTTTTCTTATTAAGAATGAGGAATGATTTTAATTTTAGACTTCATAAGATTCATCGAAATAGCTTTATTAGTTCTATGCTATATTCGAAATAGCTTTATTAGTTCTATGAGGAACAGATATTTAGGGAATCCGCTTGATTTTCTTCATCATTCAAAACTGTGGTGAGGTAGAAACATTCACGGCTCATCGTTCATCCATTCCATTATCAGAAGAGCGCAATTTTTTTTTTGAAACAAAGTGGAAATCAGAGGGGGAGGTGTTCGAACTTTCGTTATGGTTCCTCGGCTATGCGTCCAAAAGCTCGGGAGAAACATCGCAATCGGCCGACGACCGGAGAGACGATGTCAGAGGAGACGGGCGAAGAGGCGGCGACAAGAGCGGCGGCGAGAGAGGCACCAGAGGGGGCGACGAGAGCAGGGGGAGAGAAGATCGCGGCTTCTCCATTCCGCGGGTTTGCGGTTTGTGTGATAGGGTTTGCGTAGAAAAAACCACCGAGGGAAAAAAGAGTCTATTTTAGGTACGTATTCGCACCTATTTTTAGGTGGGATACGATCCCTGCTGTTGGATTTGGATTCCAACGGCTGAGATACAGTCGTATTTTTCGTATTTTGATCGTAATACAACCGGATGTACAACAGCTTAGATACAACCATATCGAAGCCGTTAAAATCAAGATAAATCAAGATCTAATGACTTAAATACAACAGCATCACACCTAAAATTAAGTGCGCAGCTAAAAATGTTCGGGGAAAAAGGGGCAGATTTTAAATTTTCTGATTTGATTTTCACTACTAAACTCTAGTAGACTTGTAGTTCGCGTTAGGCCTCCCCCAAGCTCCAAGTGTCAACCTTCGGCCTTCAATTACGCGAAGTAACTTCACCGCCACCGACAACCGTCTCATTCATGGCATCCGAAGCCGATCAGCAAAACCACCACCATCACCCTCAGGATCACCACCATACCCACGAGTAAAACCACCCATCCCCTCTCTTTCCCCACTAATCCGCTTTCTCGTCTTCTTGTATCCACGAACTAATCAGAGCTTGTCGTTCTCTTCTCACGCTCGGCTAATTGCAGAGGAGGAGAACATGGAGATGGCTCGTCGTCCTGGGTGGGTCCGGACGGCCGGGTGTACCACTCGCACGACGGGCTCGCCCCCCATTCGCACGAGCCAATCGACTCCCCTGGTCTCTACAGCGCCCGTGCGCCGCTGCTACCTACTAGAGACTTTAAGGAGCGTGCCTTCACAGTCGGCATCGGGGGTCCCGTCGGAACTGGGTGGGCACTTCTTTCCCTTACTTATGACAGCACATTAATGACTTCTTTGATAATGCCTTTTCTTCTTCTATTTATTGAAGTATATCTCTTACGCTCCGTTTGGGAGGAGTTATTTTCACCGGGACTTAAATAATAAATAAGTGCCGTTCATGCGATCATGACCGCTCTACCGGTGAAAATAAGTCCTCCCAAACAGAGCCTTAATCTTTAAAATTTTTGGATTATATGCCTCCCATTTGTTGCATGAAATTAGAAAACAAAATTTTAGAAATCATGAAATTTGGTAGATCTCTCAGTTTGTTGGATCTAATTGGAATCAACATTTGTTCTAAACATAAATCCTCTCAACCCTCATTGAATATAATGTTTTCAATTTGCATGGATAAAATGGGTGAAAAATTAAAAGTCATTATTTAAACATGCTTTCTATAAACCAGATAAGTTAGAGCAGGTTAGACCTACCTTTTGTATGTTTTTAAATCTATTCATGTTGCTTTAATTATGTCCACTTGTTTCAGGAAAACAGCTTTGATGTTAGCACTATGTCAGCATCTTCGTGATAAATACAGTCTTGCAGCAGTATGTGCTATCGTTTCTTAATGTGATACTCTTTTAATATCCTCAAATTTGCATAATTGTTTGCTTTTCTAAAAGTTATCACATCTTTGTTTGTATCTAAGGATCCATTATTTTGTTGTGTTTTATGTGATACCTTCAATTATATTACAACATGAACCAATATAATGTTTTTTCTTTTTATTGGCATGTAATTGGTTCAGAATTTAAGATCTAAGAATCCGGACATGGTCCTTGGATCAAGAACTTCGGATATTATTTTTTTAGGAAAGGAAAGATCGTTATGGAATGATGAGGACCTCTTTTCCTTGCTTGGGATGAATAGTTTGAATTTAATACTAACCTGTACTGTAGTATTCTTATTTTCTCCTTTGTTGGACACTGGATTATTCTTGCATGCATGCCTTAATTGTCATCTAAAGGAGAGAGAGGGGAGTGGGGGAGGTGGACATGCCTTTTATTTAGCATGCCGTGAAGGCATGAGAAACATAGCGGAGAAATGACATGAAATTAATCAAATTTTGTGTATTCGTCATCATAGGAGTTTACGTAGATCTACAACAAAATCTAAATATAAGTAAACAAAGTCTAAATATTAGGAAACAAATCCTTTAAAGTTAGAAAATTTAACTGTATATGCTGGCTGAAATGAGAATAGAATATTATTAACAAGGGTCACTCCTATATATATATAGGAGTGGATTATAGAAAAAAAAACTAATACGAAAACACTTAACACTCCCCCTCAAGTTGGGCTTGTGATATCTGTCAAACCCAACTTTGGCAAAAATGTTTCCAAAAACTCTATGACTCAACCCCTTAGTAAGAGCATCTGCCAGCTATTGATCGGAGGTGATAAACGGTGCGCTCACAACACCCCTCACTATGTTCTCCTTGATGAAATGCCTTTCGACTTCCACATGTTTAGTGCAGTCATGCTGAACAGGATTGTGATCGATGCTAATGACCCCCTTATTAGCACAATAAAGACGGATGAGACCTTTGATTTGAATACCAAGTTCAAGCATAAGGGATCAAATCCACATTTCTTCACATATTACATGAGCCATGACACTGAATTCAACTTCGGTACTGGAGCTGGCAACAACATATTTTTACTTCTCCAAGTTACCAAATTTCCCCCGATCAGAGTACAATATCCAGAAGTGGATCTCCGATCATCAACATATCCAACCCAATCTACATCAGTGAAAACTTCAATGGTTAATTCTTTGTTGGGAGTAAACAAAAGACCACGTCCAGGCGAGGTTTTCAGATTTCGAGTAATTTGGTGGGCAGCATCTAAGTGTTGAGACTTGGGTGAATGCATGTATTGATTGATGACTCCAATCGCATAAAAGATATATGGGCGAGTTTGGGATAAGTAGATGAGCCTCCCTAAACAGTCGTTGAAAACCACTGATATCTGCAATAACTTCTCCATCATCCCTCCCCAATCTATGGTTGGCTTCAATAGGGGTGTCCGTTGGTCTACACCCACTCATCCCCATTATCTCAAGCAGGTCAAGGACATACTTTCTCTGAGAGATAAAGATACCATGCTTGGATCTTGCAACTTCAATACCAAGGAAGTACTTGAGATTCCCAAGATCTTTTACCTCGAATTCCCTAGCCAATTTTATTTTCAGATTTTGGATTTCCTCTATGTCATCCACAATTATGACAATATCATCCAGATAGACAATCAAAGCGGTAAATTTTCCTTTCACGTGTTTTACAAATAGGGTATGCTCGACATTGCTCTGAGTATACCCAAATGTCATCATGACTCTTTGTAACCTTCCAAACCAGTCTCTCGAAGATTGTTTAAGGCCGTATAGAGCCTTCTTCAGTCTGCATACCTTTTCCTCAGATCCTTCAGAGGCAAGACCTGGCGGTAGAGCCATATATACTTTCTCTTCCAAATCACGTGTTGTGTTGGCGACTAGGTTTTTACGAGCGAGACAATGCCGAGTCTCGAGAGTCTCCAGAGAGGCTTCTCCTCGCTACTTGCCGAACTAGGGTTCGACATCGCTCATTCGGAGCATCAAAATTTTTCACCAGACCTCGCATAACCTCCTCGCAGCGAAAGAAGAGATTCATCTGCACGAGGCCTATCATCTCGAGCTGGAGGGGAGGCTAGCAGAGACAAAGGAATAGCTCGCTGTTGTCGAGGAGAAATTGGCGAAGGTGGAATCATATGACGTTGCCCTTGTGTGTGCTCGCCTATTCCCTTAATTTTCCCTTGCCCATACCCTCCCCTTTTTGAAGGTTTCTGACTCTGTGTTAAAAGTTGATTTGCAGGAAGCCGAGCTCCTCGCGACGGAGAGGATTTCCAAGTTGGAGAAGGATTTGCAAGATAGCCAGGAGGCGCTGGAGGTCGCCCACGTTCGGATTGTCGATCTGGACACTCAGCCCGCGTCGCCACGTGCTCTCGAGGCTAGACATATTGTGGCGGAAGGCCATCCATGTCTTATATGGGGCTTACCGAGATGCGCCGAGAAATCGCGTGTTGTGCTGGCGACTAGGTTCTATCCAAACTGAAGGCGAAAGGTTTTCTTATTGAGGCGGGGCTAAAGATGTCCGCCGAGGTCCCTTTTCTTGAAATTTATACTGCTTCTATCAACATGACCTCGAGTTCAAAGGGCTATTCCCCTCCCCCTTCTGACGAGGACGGTGCAGATCTCGGTAGTGCGCGAGGCGAGGAGACAAGTGACCAGAGGGTCTGAAGATGATCCTCCTTTTGTTTTTTATTTAAATTATTAACATGTATATTGGCGAATCATCGACCTTACTATAATTTGTGCCAAACATGATAGTAAAGAAATATCTTTATTATTAATAACTTTCTTACTTTGTTGTTGCGAGCCGAGACCTTGCTTAAGTTTTTAGGAACGGGCGAGCCGAGACCTCGCTAGGATCTCTAGGATCGAGCAAGTTGACACCTCACTAGGCTCTTTAGGAACATGCAAGCCGAGACCTCTCTTGGCTCATTTGGAACGAGCGAGTTGAGACCTCACTAGGCTCTTAAGAATGAGCGAATTGAGACCTCACTAGGATTTTCGGTGACGGGTTCCTTGCATCCAACTCGTCATCAAGTCTTCGGGAGGGAGAGGCACTCAAGGATTCCGAAGGCCAGCATACAGACGGGGAGATGATCTTGGCCTACCCTGCAAGGACATGGACTTGGGTTGACTTGCATCATCCGAGGCATTGCCCCATGCCCCATTTCAATATACTTGGGAGGGAGAGACGCTCGGGGTCTGAAGGTCAGCTTACAAGTGGAGAGTTGATCTCGATCAACCTTATAGAGGCCTGGAAATAAGTGTACTTGCGGCGCTCGAGGCGTCATTTCATGCCCCTTTTCAATATTCTCTCGAGAGGGAGATGCACTCGAGGGGTCCGGTGTAACGGCCCTGAGACCACCACAGAGTAACTGTATTCATTTAAATTCGAGCGCAGTACAAAATCATATATCACATTGAGTACCAACTATGTACATTATCACTTAACTTGTCTTTACATTAAAAATAATATATATCTAAAATACCACTTGAATAAAATACATACCAAATTTTTCCTGTGTTGCCAAGCTTTTGAATATCTTTTCATTAATTATTCTTCCTCCTAAAAAATTTGACGACTAAAGGATTAGTCTTTAATAAAGACTAAGTGAGAAATTTACATTTTTAATCGCTTATACATGCAAACAAGGTGAATCAGTAACAAGGTACTGTTATGTGGCGTGCTTGCGCCGTTTATCTTTACTTTCTGCGTCTTTTATTTCTGCGTATTTTGACCCATTGTCTAAGCCTAAATGGGGGGCACAAATTGGAACCTATATATATGTTATGTGTGTGACTTTTTATGGAGGAAGAATTAAAGGTAAAAGAAAAACTCTCTATCTCTTACTTTCCCTCTCTCTCTCTTTCTCTCTCTCCCCCTCACGGAAAAACCGTGAACCCTAGCCGCCAAGCCCGTCGCTCCTCTCTTCCCCGATCAACGCCGCCGCAAGCCGCAACCCTCTTCTCCGACCATAGCTCCACCGCCGGTCACGAGGTCGCAGGGAAAGGGTCATATCAACTTGGTATCAGAGGCCTCTGCCGGACCGTCGCTCTCCGTCTCTTCCTCCGCTCGCCCAACCGCACTCTGTCGGCCCCGCACGGCAACCACGACTCCTTCCCCAGCGCCGGCCGTTCTTCCTCACCACACCGGAGTTTCGTCCCTTCCTGTCGACTGCGACCAGCCCGCCATCGCCTCCAGCCGGCCGCCGAACCTGGCCTTTAGCCCCCCTGCGCCGGAGCTGCGACACCGCACCCTGAGCGGGATTTCTTCCGAGCCGTCCAACACACCCGCACCACCTCCGAGGTCCACAACCTCCGCCGGCCTTCTCCCTCCACCACCAACCGTCTATACGACCCTATCTCAAATGGCGGATACTCCTCCCTCTCTCGCCGACCTTATGTCACTCTTCCAATCTATGTTCGCGACTCAAAATGCCAAAATGGATGCCCTCAACGCACGTTTGGATTCCTTACAGGGCATGCCTTCTCCTCCGCCATTGCACACGGCCGATCGTCCATCGACAAGTCGCGTGGACTCCGCCATTCCTCTCGCCACTGACTACTCCGTCTACGGCCGCACTCTCCGCATGGACTTTCCAATCTACGAGGGCCGCGAGGACCCCCTTTCGTGGCTCACCCGTTGCGATATCTTCTTCGCTAACCAACGCACGCCGGATGAAGAACGCGTCGGCATCGCCTCCTTCGACCTTCTTGGTCCCGCACAATTGTGGTTCACCCAACTACTGCGGGAACACCCAAGCATTTCGTGGGCTGAATTCTCCAAGGCTTGCACCCTGAGGTTTGGTCCGGCTCTCCAGGGGAACCGTCTCGGCGATCTGGTAAACCTCAAACAGGACGGGCCCATTGACGCCTATCTGGAGCACTTTCAGCTTCTTCTGTCGCGCGCGCCGTCCGTCTTACCAGAGCAGCAAGTTCCTCTCTTCACCGCGGGCCTTCACGAGCGTTTACGTTGGGATGTGGAGTTCCTCCTGCCACCTGACCTCAACACGGCATGAGCCTCGCCCGGGCTTGTGAGCAACGCCTGTTTTTAGACCGTACGCCTTTGGGCCGTCGGGACTCTCCGGGAGCTTACCCTCTTGCCAACTTGCGGGACACGACTCCAATCCAGGATGCACCACCGCGGTCTACTGTCCGCCGCCGTTTGTCCCGCCCCGAGATGGTCGAACGTCGCGAGAAGGGCCTATGCTACAATTGTGATGAACTTTATACGCCGGGACACAGATGCAAACGCTTATTTTGGCTGGAAGTCGATGACCCACCCCTGGATGACATGACAGGTAGAACTGAGGCCACAATGCCTTTCGATCCAGCTTGAGGACAAGCTATCTTCGAACGGGGGCGGTGATGTTATGTGGCGTGCTTGCGCCGTTTATCTTTACTTTCTGCGTCTTTTATTTCTGCGTATTTTGACCCATTGTCTAAGCCTAAATGGGGGGCACAAATTGGAACCTATATATATGTTATGTGTGTGACTTTTTATGGAGGAAGAATTAAAAGTAAAAGAAAAACTCTCTATCTCTTACTTTCCCTCTCTCTCTCTTTCTCTCTCTCCCCCTCACGGAAAAACCGTGAACCCTAGCCGCCAAGCCCGTCGCTCCTCTCTTCCCCGATCAACGCCACCGCAAGCCGCAGCCCTCTTCTCCGACCATAGCTCCACCGCCGGTCACGAGGTCGCAGGGAAAGGGTCATATCAGGTACATACATATTTCTATATTTCAGTTTATGCTGCATTAAACAGTTCATGTTGCCTTAACATTTATATACACAGTAAGCATAAGCATGTAATCGTAAAAGAATATAACGGTCGATTGACATTCATGGTATACTACACATTCTTTATAATTTATGGTTTCCTATTTCACTTAATTAAATTCATGTTTTTTTTATACTTATGCACTCATTTTCCATATGTTTCATTTCATTACTTTAAGGGGCACTGTATTTATATCAGTTTTCAGTCTTGGGCCCATTCCACTTGGGTCGAACTCAGTGCGTACAACTCGCTTAAGACCCGTTAAGGCTCAACTGAGTTGACTTGGGAATTTAATCCAGTGCGTACAAACTCGCTTAAGGCCTATTAAGGTCTAACTTGATTTATATCAGTCCGCAGATACCCTTAACGCATGCATCGATGCAATTCTTATTTCTTTCATTTGTGCCTTTATAGTCTTATATGTATATACATCTAAGAATGAAGAGTATCTAGTTTTATTCATTCCTTTAAATCAATAGTGGCAATATTATCCATTAGTTATAATAATATGAGAGCTTATATAATTTCATAACATTTCAGTTCACATGTAGGAAATAAGCTCGTTATAAAATGTAATTAACAGTATCCATAATGAAAATACTTGAAAATAAAGCATAAATTAAAAGGTAATCCTCACAATGAGTTTTTTTCTTTAACTTTTCCTCGGGTCATCGCCGTGTCGAACCTGGTGCGTCATTCTTCTTCGTATCTTTAATTAACATTTTTTCTTTACACCTGATTCATGCCTTTAGCTAGTCACAATATTGAATTTAAGGATGGTTGGCTGTAAAAGGGTCTTTTTAAGGTATGAAAAACAATGTGTTTAAAATCAATCTCAATTCTAATAACATTATAATGAGTCCTTATTTTTTTAAAATCTCCCGTTATTACCTGGCTATTTTTATCATTACATAATCCTCGACTCAACAATTCCTACCTTGAAGCATCATCATTAATATAACCATTAACCATGCATTTCTACAATCACTCTCTTTTCGTTCATAATTAATGATACAAGCAAAACAATTAAACCCCCTTAGATAATCATTATGTACCTCAACAACATGTGAAATTGCAATAGTAGCCCCAATTCGTCCATAATGATATTTTAATATTCTCTCATAGAGGACAACAGTCCTATGCATCAGAATAGCATTTAAAATAAGAAGTATAATAATCCCACATGAAAAATACAATAACCACTCACAAATTACTGCAGTTATATATGCCTTATGAAATTTCAGTACAATTTTGCAATTTCAGCAGCTCCCTTCTATTTTATTTTACTAAACGATATGCAAAACAATTCATGCAAATATCCAATGTTATAACTTCAATTTCAACCTTTTAAATCTCTAGAGAAATAATTCTACAAATGAATTCATCCTCAAATATATAATTTCCAGCACTAAATATCCTTTTTCCCATGATTTATGTAGGACATATCTGAAATGAAATCATTCTATGTAAAAATAGTTTTCTCAAGGGGGAAAACAATAGTTTCTGTTGAGAATAATTTGCCAGCAGGACCGTGTGTGTGGGACCGCCCCCGTGGCTTTCCCCATCGCGTTCCTGGTCTGGGTGTTGACCCCGGTGGGCCCCCTGTGTGGCGGAATATCCCCGCGGTTCTGTGGTTGAGATTAGTCCCACATCGCCCGCAGCGCCTGCTCCTCCGTGTTTATGTACCCCGCCACCCTTCATCTCAACACCTGGGTTTTGAGATGCAATATGGGTGGGCGGGTTCTCACATGGTATCAGAGGATGTACGGTTGTCCTGCTGCGGGGGTGTGTTGAGAATAATTTGCCAGCAGGACCGTGTGTGTGGGACCGCCCCCGTGGCTTTCCCCATCGCGTTCCTGGTCTGGGTGTTGACCCCGGTGGGCCCCCTGTGTGGCGGAATATCCCCGCGGTTCTGTGGTTGGGATTAGTCCCACATCGCCCGCAGCGCCTGCTCCTCCGTGTTTATGTACCCCGCCACCCTTCATCTCAACACCTGGGTTTTGAGATGCAATATGGGTGGGCGGGTTCTCACAGTTTCTTGAGTCCAAATTGTAGTTATAATAGCCCCTGTAAAGGATGGATATTTTATGAGCATATAGAAATTTCTAATAGTTCTTTGTGAATTTCACAGCATAATCTCTACTAATAATGGACCTAATTATGATTCCAATTAAACCTCCATCAATTGCAATTAATTTCTTCATGGAAATGCTTAATAAGCTTACATACAATCCAACCTAGGGCAGCCATACATACATGTATCACACTCCATGCTTTAAAACTTTAACACAAGGATTTGTAAATCCAAACCATATTCAATGAAAGCCCCATGAATAATTCCATAATACCATAGTCGACTAACTCAAGTTTCCTAAAATACTAACAACTTGCCACATACAACTTAACCTTGATCCAGAACTTGAAATAAAAGATGGGAGGGAGAAGAGAGGAGGGCTTACAATGAGGAAGGGAAATAGTTTAAGAGTTGTTGTAGTTTTACTTCAAATACCCTCCAGTTGAGCACACCAACTCCACAAATTTAAGCTCCAGTGAAGAGGAGGAGATGACACCATGGAGAAAGGGAGGAAGTTATCACTTTCTTGTTAAAAGAGGGGGAGATTGAAGAGCAGGGAAAGGAGGAGAGGCCGGTTTCCACAAGCCCTAGGCGAGAAAGAGCATAAACATGCATACAAAATAAAGGAAAGGTGCTGATGCGGAGCAAAGACGAGGATCAACAGTGGAGGACGAGCTTTGGGCCCGTTCGGGGCCAATTGACGATTTTCCATATATGGCGTGCCCAGATCGACGATCGGACTCCGCAGATGCGTCCGGATTCTCGTTGTGAATCAAGTTAATATATTACTTTAGTATTTTTGTTCTATTATCATTGTATTTGAGTGACCTCACCTCCGTCCAATCATAACTGTCGAAGGTGAGATGCCCTGACTTTTATTTCATTATAAATAGGCTTGTAGTGGACTGGTTTAGGTCATGTGCATAATTTGGAGAAAACTATTCCTGGATTCCCGCGATCCCGCCACGGTGTCGACTCCTAGGTGTGTATCTCCTTCCCCAAGGTTTGCCTTAACTTTAGGCTCCTTTTCCCCTCCCAAACTCCCTCCCGCAGCCCCCTACAGCCCCCAAAATCCAGCCACAGAAGGCTGTCCAGAATTCCTATTCCCCTTTCAGTTCACTATTCTAAAAATGAAATTCACTATTTCAGACATATAGTTCATCCCTCCCAAATCAGTTTTCCGACCTGCTGCCTGCATCTTCTTGCAGCTGCTGGCCCTGCAGCCCCCTCCACTTAGCCGCCACCCTCAGCCTCACCTCCCAGCCAAGATTGTCAGGGTCGAGATCCTAGATGAGATCGTTTTGAGGTAGGATCGAATCTGATAGTAGGGTCAGATCGAGGATCGTTTTACAAAATCAGGATCGATTTACAAAATCTGGATCGTAGGATCGTAAGATCCTATGATCTGGATCGCGATCCTGACAACCTTGCTCCCAGCCACTGCCCCTTCCTCCCAGCCACTGCCCCTTCCTCCTAGCTACCCCCTTCAGGCCGCCGGCCCCCCTATCCCTTCCATTAGCGCCTCCCAGCCCCCTTTCATTTCTACAGTAGCCGCCCCACTCTTTCACCTTGCCGCCAACTCTCCCCCACATGGAACCTCATAATTTGTTATTGATGGTGTCTAAATCACTTAGAGGCGGAGTGAATAGGTGAGCTTGTACTTAATTGGTGTCTTTTTGGTTGTCAGCAGTTATAAGCAATTTAAAACTCAAACAACAAACACGGAACAACACACAACTATCTATAGTGTTTTCCTAGGGTATAGGTACATCAAATTCCCCCCAACACCTATCTACGAGTGAGTTAGACTCGGCAAAATCCTCCAAATATCGGCTACTCAGAGCTTACAACACAGATCCCTCAGGATCTTTCAGGTCTCCTCCAAGACCCTACCTCAGGCACACAGACCCTACAACTCAGACTTATCAAGAAGTCATACAACTCAGAGTTCTCCAACTCCTACAGCTCAGAAACCACCTGGTTTCCTACCTCAGACTGCACCAAGTCCTACTCTCAGACTTATCAAGAAGTCTTACAACTCAGATTGAGAGTACAACCCTACAACTCAGATCTCCTTAGAGATCCTATAGAATTAATTGAAGTAGATTTTACAACAGATACAACAACAACAATAACACTCAAACCTTTATCCCACTATAGCGGGGTTGGCTATATGGATCCTTTGTCTCCATTGTGCTCTATCTTTTGTCATAATCTCACTAATTCCTAAGTACATCATGTCTTTCTTTATAGTTTCATTCCAAGTCTTTATTGGTCTACCCCTCCCTCGTCTAACATGCCTAGTGACTAGCGCCTACCAGGTGCCTCTAATGGTCTCCTTTGTAAGTGTCCAAACCATCTTATACGAGCTTCTCGCATCTTCTCTGAAATTGGTGCTACTCTTGTCTTATCCCTGATACTTTCATTCCTAATTTTATCCAATCTCGTGTGTCCATATAAAGACTTGGAATGAAATTATAAAGAAAGTCATGATGTACTTAAGCATTAATGATATTATGACAAAAGATAGGGCACAATGACGACAAAGGATCCATATAGCCGACCCCACTATAGTGGGATAAAGGCTTGAGTGTTGTTGTCGTCGTGTGTCCACACATCCACCTAAGCATTCTCATCTCCGCAACTCCCATTTTTGCTCATGTACACAATTCACTGCCCAACACTCAAAATCATAGAGCATCGCGGGTGTAATTGTAGTACGATAAAACTTGCCCTTAAGTTTTAATGGTACTTTATGATCATATAAGATCCCTGACCCGCCTCTCCACTTCAATCAACCTGCTTGGATTCTATGTGTTACATCTTTATCAATACCTTCATCTTTTTGAACTATCGATCCAAGATATTTAAAACACTTACTACGGGAAATATCTTGATCACCCAACTTAATAACGAAGTCATCTGTCTTTCTTGTACTGCTAAATTTAAGCTCCATATACTCTGTCTTTGTCCTGCTCAACCTAAAACCCTTCTTTTCTAAAGTATCTCGTCAAGATTCAAGTTTTGCGTTTACACCCTCACATATCTCATCAACCGAAACAATATCATCCGCAAACATTAAACACCAAGGTATTTCTTGTTGGATATGTCTGGTGAGCTCATTTAAGATAAGGGTAAAAAGATAAGGGCTTAAAACTGAACCTTGATGTAATCCAACAGTGATAGAGAATTCCTGTGTTAATCCTCCAGATGTCCTCACCTTTGTCACTGAATTTGTGTACATATATTTGATCATGTAAATATACGATACATTTACACCTTTCTTTTCTAAGACTCTCCATAAGATCTCTCTAGGAATTCTATCATAAGCCTTCTTAAGATCAATAAACAACATATGCAAATCTTGTTTTCTTTCTCGATAGTTGTCAATAAGTCTTCTCAAGAGATATATAGCTTCCATGGTCGACCTCCCTGGCATGAATCCAAATCTATTCTCCGAGATGTTATTCTCTCGTCTTAATCTTCGTACTATTACTTGTTCCTATAGTTTTATGGTATGAATCATCAATTTAATTCCTCTGTAATTAACACAATTTTGTATATCTCATTTATTCTTATACAAAAGCACAAAAATACTTTTTCTCCATTGGCTTGACATCCTCGTTGACTACAGTATTTTATTGAAAAAATATGTAAGCCACAAAATTCTTTCATTACTAGACATTCCCATACTTCGATGAGTATATTGTCTGACCCAACCGCCTTTCTATTTTTCATTTTATTTAGAGTATCTTTTACCTCCGATACTTGAATTTTACGATAAAATGTTATGTTCTTATACTTCTCTGATTTACTCAACTCTTTTAAATTCAATTCATTGTCCTTTGTTTCATTATAAAGTTGATAAAAGTATCCTTTCCATCGCTCTTTAATATCCACATCATCCGTCAAAACTGTATCTGTCTCATCCTTTATGGATTTTACTTGACTTAAATATCTTATCTTTTTTTCTCTACCTCAGCAATTTTATATATATCACGCTCTCATTCTTTGATATTTAATCGTATATAAAATTCTTCATAAGTTTGACTTCTTGCTTTACTTACTGTCAGTTTAGCTTCTTTTTTTACGACTTTATACCTGACTGAGTTTTCATCATTGTTACAAGCATAGAGTGATTTATAGCTGACCCTCTTTGCCCTCACTTTGTCTTGCACTTTCTCTTTCCACCACCAAAATTCTTTATTTGGGGGCGCACGACCTTTTGATACTCCAAGTATGTTTTTTCCACTTAGCCTTAAATATGAAGACATAACTTCTCATGAGGTATCATGATCAACATAAGGGTCATCAACTAGTTGTTTCATAACTGTCTTCTTGAAAATAACCTGTTTTTCCATCTTCAAGTTCCACCATCGAATTTTTTGTAATATTTTTGTTCTTGTCTTAAATTTATTATTTTAAATTTGTTCATCTAACACCACTAATTTATGTTGTGTTGTTAAACTTTCTCCTGATATGATTTTGCAATCCTCACAAATCATTTTTTTCATTTTGCGAGTCATAAAATAATCAATTTGTGACTTATTTGGTCCGCTTTTAAACGTAATTAAATGTTCTTCCCTCTTTATGAAAAATATATTTGATAATTTAGCTCATATGATACGACAAAGTCTAAAATGGTTCGTCCTTTTTCATTTATTTCTCCATATCCATATCCTCCATGAATGACTGTGTAATCTATATTTTTCTTCCCTATATGTCCATTAAAGGCTTCTCCTATGAAAATCTTATCTTTTTGTGAGATTTCTCTTACTAAATCATCCAAGTCTTCCTAAAATTGCACTTTAATAGCTTCACTTAATCCTATTTGTGGCGCGTAAGCATTGATCACATTAATAGTTTCATTTCCTATGACCAATTTAAGAGCTAAGATTCTATCACCTTTTTTACTTACCCCAACAACTTCATCCTTCTAAATAGTATTCACAATAATACCTAATCCACTGTTTGTTTTATTTTTTCCTGTGTACCATAATTTAAAACCTAAATTATTTTAAAATTTAGTTTTCTCATCCACCAATCTAGTCTCTCGCAGACAAAAAATATTTATCCTTCTCATAATTATCGTATCTACTACTTCCATCGCTTTTCTCGTTAGCGTACCTATATTCCAACTTCCAAACCTAAGTCTATCACAATTCCTTTGACATACTTCTCTAGGATGTCTAATATGTAAGGACTTTTGCCTATTTAACATTACACTTAAGTTCTCTTGAATGTGTAGCGGTCCTTGCCAAGACGCCGCATTCAGACCATACGACCAGAACTCTTGCATATTTTACACTACACCCAAGTCCTTGAGATGCAGCGGTCCTTGCCAAGACCCTGCATTCGAACCATGCGATGCGTTCCTTAAGGGGAACAACCTAGCTTTTGCACAAATTGTTAAACGATCCATATTCATAAGGGTGACTAAATTTTACGCTGTCTGTCTACCTAACACAACCCTCACCATTTTTCATCCGGGTTTGGGACCGGCATAGGCTGGTTTAAAACAGATGACTGAAATAAATAGACCTTGAATCTTCAAGTCTTCTATTGCTCTTGCTGTGAAAGCAAATAACTGGAAGGAGCCCCTGAATAGAATTTCTTCAGGTAGAATTAGATTTTGGGCTTTCCTTATCTTCTTCTAGAGCTGGAAGAAGACCTAGCTTTGAGGCTAGTTGATTGACTCTCCTTTGTTCTTCTGAAAATCTTCAGAGAGAACTTGCTTGCTTCAACAGTGCACCGCTTTAGGTTTCACGATTTAAGAATGACACAGGCACTTGTTTTGGGTTTACGGGTACTGCTTGATTGCTCTAGCATATCCTCTTATACCCTTGACTTTCATCAACGGTCTTATGAGATGTCTTGTCAATGATATGGATGAGAATATAATACTCTGTCCATTCTTTATGCACCAACACCAATTTTGAATCCCACCAAACTGTACGAGCTCAAATATAATATTTATTCCCGTCTTCATGATATCGTTGAACATAAACTTTTTTCTTAACGGTATCGACCTTGATGCTGAGAACTGTTCTTTTCTGCATCTTCTTCACGATATCGACTTGAAGCGCTCCTCGATCTCAACGGTACTGTGGAGAAACATTACCAATCTCAACGGTATGGTGGTGAATTAAGTATTGATCTCAACGGTATTGTAGAGAACCATATGCTGATCTCAACGGTATGGTGGAGAACCATACATACTGATCTCAACGGTATCTGCTCATCTCTGCTCTAAATATGTTTTAGAGACAACATAATATAATATGCATGATCATGAAATAGACATGCCATCAAATATAGTAGTGCACTTAACATTGTAAGTGTTGCTTTTTCAAATCTTGGGATTTTGAGAGCAATATTCTCAACAATCTCCCCTTATTTGAAGAAGGCAGAACAATTATCAATGCTAAGATGGTTTAACAAAAGAAATCACAATATAACAGTAAAAACATGTTATCATAGATAACTAACAGTGAATCATAAATGATGAACAAGTGAAGCATTTAGCTCAGCAACACATACATAATTATATATATATATATATAAAATCAGCCATAAGAATTAATTGTTTAAACATAAGTCCATTTATAATTTATCACAGATACATCTTATGAAATATCATGGTACTGGGTGCTTGTCAACTGGCTGATTTGTCCCGTCAGTTGAATCAGAACTTTTCCTCTTGAGTGTTTGAGCTTGAGAGCCTTCACCTTTTTCATTTGATCTTCTTTCAGCAGCTCTGACTTTAATCTCTTATTTTTTGAAGTAGAGGAAGGGTTTTGAAATGTACTTGAATGGCATCCTCCTTGGATTGTTCTTCCTTACTTGATTTTTCTTAAAGACCCTTTCCCTTAGAGATTGTCTCTCCAGATGTTTGATCCATTCTCCTGAGGGATAAAACTATCAATATCTTCAAGAGTTGTCCATGATTGATCCAAGTTGACATCCAAGAGGCAAGTGGAGAGCAGTTCCGACTCCTTGCACAACTCATATAGATAGCTCTGCATTGATATTCTTTCCCTTTCTGGCTTCTTCATTAATTATATTATCCAGATGAGAAGTGTTTGTCTCAAACCCGCTTGACAATGTCTGAAATATATTCTCATTGTCTTCCAGAAGAACTTCTCTTGTTTTTTCAGCCAGCTGCATAGCTTGAACTTGAGTGGAATAAACATAATCTTCAATGTGATCCACAACTTCTTTGAGAACTTCATCAGTTTGGCTAATATAGTTCTTCACACTGGTAATGTCTTGTGTAGTTAGTCTGAAAGTGAGGATAGATACAACTCTAGAGGGGGGGGGGGTGAATAGAGTATTCAAAAATTATGACACCCTACTCAACTCCCTTAGAGTTAATTTGCGGAATGAGTTTATAGATATTTGAAACCCTAGAGCCTAACACAAAGTGTAGTGCACAGAAGAAAGCTAACTGTAATTACAGTTGAGCTTTGGTCCTATCACAGCAACTAGCAGTCCTAGTTATGTCTACTCACAGCCACAGTGCAATAATTAAATGAAGCAACACAGACGACACAAGAAGTTTATAGTGGTTCCCTCTAAATAGGTACGTCCACTCTTCTACCACCCTGGTAGGAATCCACTACAGGTTTTTGTTCAGGTGCCCTGCCACCAACTGATCTGTTTCAGGTAGATCAAGTAGACCCTTTGAGCTTTTGATCAGGAGCTCAAAATCCAACAAAGGTTTTTGATCAGGTGCCCTGCCACCAAGGTTCACTTTTGAAGCGAGTAATAGCCCTTTACATAGGAGGTTGAGAGAGGGTTAGAGGGTCTTCTCTATTGTTAAAACAATATTAGAGAAGCAAGTGGATTGCACAGAACTAGAAAGCTCTAAAGAATCAAGGCTCCCCCTGGCTTAGTGATATCCAGGAAGAAGTCTTGCTTCAGGGTGCAGGAACTCTTCTGAACTTGTGACAGAGAGCTGTCTTGAAGTTCTTGAAGGAGCAGCTTGAAGAAGACTCTTGATTTGTAATGGATGTTCTTCTTTAACAGCTTTTCTTCCTTTTTCTTCTTTTTCTTGAGACTCTGAGTGAATGTTCCTTGCAGCAGGATGAACTCAGAATTGAAGAAGAGAGAGATGAAGAAGAGAGAGATGAAGAAGGTTGATCTTCTCAGTTGAATGTAACAATATCTGAGAGCTGTATCTCTTTGAATCTGTATATGAATATCTGTGTTGATCTCTCTTCTGTGTGTATATTGTGTCTATCTTCTTCTTTCAAAAGAAGCTCTTTATATATGGGACTTAATAACGGCTCTAATCTTTGTTTGAATTTTGTCTTCTTCTGAGATCTTCGATCTGGGCTGCAAGTAGCACAAAACAAAACATATCCTGCAGACAGACATGTTATAAAGGGATAACGCTTTCTAAGAAGCTGCAAATCCAATCTGATAAAAGGAGTACTAAAGAAAGTCACATCAGACTAAACTCTTTACGGCCAGAGAAGACTTTTTGTGTCTAACGGCTATAAAGGACAGCATGGCAGAATAAAGCAAAAACATATTTCAACTAATAAGACAAAAGACTTTGTCAGATAAAGCTTGACTTATGCACAAAGGATGGGGCAAAAATTGCCTTGAGATGTATGCACAAAATCAATGAAATAATCTTTAATAAAATATGCTAAATAAACAGGAAATAAATCAAAGAACAGAAGGAGTACAAAATTACTAAAGGCAGACAGAAGAACGTCGAACGACCCTCGGAGATCGTCGACCGAACCACAGAGATCGTCGACCTATCAGAGCAGATAGTCGAACGACACAGATAGTCGAACTATCAAAGCAGATAGTCAAGCTATCAAAAAGATAGTCGAACTATCAGAGCAGATAGTCGAGCTATCAAAAAGATAGTCGAACTATCAGAGCAGATAGTCGAGCTATCAGATAGTTGAACTATCAAGGCAGATAATCGAACTATCAAACAAAACAGATAGTC
The DNA here is from genome assembly GCA_039513925.1 of Platanthera zijinensis. Lineage (NCBI taxonomy): Eukaryota > Viridiplantae > Streptophyta > Magnoliopsida > Asparagales > Orchidaceae > Platanthera > Platanthera zijinensis. The sequence continues at coordinate 89,999,662 of CM077094.1, forward strand.
GAACTATCAAACAGATAGTCGAGCTATCAGATAGTTGAACTATCCAAGCAGATAGTCGAACTATCAAACAAAACAGATAGTCGAACTATCAAACAGATAGTCGAGCTATCAGATAGTTGAACTATCCAAGCAGATAGTCGAACTATCAAACAAAACAGATAGTCGAACTATCAAACAGATAGTCGAACTATCAGATAGTTGAACTATCCAAGCAGATAGTCGAACTATCAAACAAAACAGATAGTCGAACTATCAAACAGATAGTCGAACTATCAGATAGTTGAACTATCCAAGCAGATAGTTGAACTATCAAACAGAACAGATAGTCGACCTATCAGAGCAGATAGTCGAGCTATCAGATAGTTGAACTATCAGGGCAGATAGTCGAACTATCAAGAAATCTGTCTGGTCAAAAGAAGTCGAGCGGGGTTCGACGATCGACGAGGCAGATACCACAGATCGTCGAGCTAACAAGAGTTGAACTAACTCAGAGATAGACGATCTGCTGACTGACGATAGTCGACCAACTGATAGACGATCGTCGAACAGTTGATAGACGATAGTCGAGCGGCGTTCGACCATAGTCGAACCAAAAACAACTTAACCAAATTTTCATCTGGATAAGTGACAACTCTACAACTAAAGCAATCTAACCAAACAACTAACCTTTGACCATAGATAAATCTTGGGTCAAGAAATTAATTGAGAGGGCTAAACTCAAATCCAAACTAGGGTATCAACAATCTCCCCATATTTGGGTTAAGTCTCTCAAAACAAAACTACAGGAAATAAATATAACTCAGGAAAAGAAACATCTAAGCATCAAATTGCATTAAACAAAGAGTCAAAACAATCTGACAATAAATAAAACTTAAGCAGCATCAGAATCTGGTTTAGATACAGAAGAACCAGAAAGAAACGAAATTTTCCTGAAAGGATCTAAAGCTTCCTTCTTTGATATCTTTAAATCTTATTCTCCAATGATTCTAGATTCCTTTGCTCTTGGCACTACTGCTTCTAGGTGCTTTTCCATATATTTAGAAGGATCAAAAACCTCAGGTGTAACCTGGAATTTGTCTAGCTCCTTATTTCTGAATTTAGACATAGTAGTTAAGCCTGTAATATCTTTTCCTTCAGCTTTGGCCTTTCTGATTTGAGCTGATCCAACTAGTTCAAGAAATCTAGCCATCCTGAAATCAGGATTAAGCTCTTGACTTTCATATTCATTTTCACCAGTTGAATCTAAAGGTTTTACAGTTCTGAATTTTGTTGAGAGTTCCAGCAAACTTGCAGCTGGCTCTTTATTTTCTTGAATAACTAAAGAAGCTGGAGGAGCAAACTCAGCATATTTTTTACTTGATTTTTCAGAGAAAATAACTCTTTTACCTTTTGAATCAGTTTTCTTTGTTTGAGCTGGCTTTTTGGAAGGTATGCTTTTGGTTTCTTTTGGAGGGGATGATTTTCTCTTGGGAGAAGGAGGAGGAGAAAAAGTTGGCATCTGATATACTACCTCCTTCACTTGCTCTCTTGTATCAGCTTCTTGCCTTTGATATTCAGATTGAGATCTGCTTTGATATTCTGGATTGCTTCTTATTTGATGAGCTTGAGACGGAGTGAATCTAGCAGAAGGGGCTGATGGATTGGCAGAAATATTTCCAGATGCTCCTGCACTTGGAGGTGGAGGAGGGGGACCTCTAGGGGTCCACTTTGGAGCTGGACTATCATATCTTTTACTTTTCTTTCGCTGCTTTTGCTGATTTTTGGATAATCCCATCCAATGTTGATATTCTTTGGATTTGGGATCTATCCCTTTCAGTATATAATAGGGAATGTCATGATCAGGATTAGGAGGAGGAGCAACAGCTTTCCTTTTTTTTTAGCTGCTTTCTTCTTCTTAGACTCTTCTGAATCATCAGAGTCATCCTCATTCTCAGAATGAGATGATGGAGGTTGATCATAAGGATCAAAAACTTCTTGCTCAGCTTGTTCTTTGGCTTTTAATGCAGCTTTCTCTTTCTCTTCTTCTAAGGCATCCTGTGCCAGAAGAGTATCCAGATCTAGTCCTGGGGTGTCATCCCAGACTGTAGATTTTTCTTCTTGAACAACTGAAACTTTTTCATTCTCAACTGCAACTGTCTTGAGGACCAGTTCATCATGCACAGCTGTCTGAGCTGGAGGAGAAGATACAGGATCTTGAATGGCAGGTTCTTGCACTGGTTCTGGAGCTGGTTCTGGAGCTGGTTGTTGAGCAGGTTCTTGAGCAGCTTGAACTTCTTCCACTAAATCTGTAGTATCAGGAACACAAATTTGCTAAATGGAATTGAAACATCCCTTTTAGGTATTCACAGACTAGCATGTCAGTTAACATGTCAAGGAATTGAGTAAATGAATTACCTTTAGGATTTTCTTCAGAATTTCCTAACTCCCACAAGTCATCTAGAAAGGAGGTAATGACTCCTTCTAGGAATAGAGCAACTAAGGGAGTAGAAGCTTCTTCAAGGCACACTTTGAATGCAAATTCTGCTTCCATTATGATATCGAAAGTCCTCTGAACTGGTGCTGGTACTGCAGTTCCAGTTGCAATGTCAACTGGAACTGTTGTTTCTTCTTGAATTTCTGCTTGGGGATCTGCTGGAAGAGTAACAAGGGGCAGTCCTGAGCCATCTTTCTCGAACATCTCCCCCTGCCTGATTTCAGTAGATACTGGAGTCAGGCCCCTAACTGAAGAGGGCTCAGCAGACTTAGAGAGGGCTAAGATGGAGGATGACAGGGAAGAGATGGAAGAAACGAGAGGGGCAATTGCTTCTTCAATCATGATTTTGATTGAAGCAGTAATTAGCTCCATGATGTTTGCAATGAAAGCTGGGGTTATTTCAAATGATAGTGGGAGAATCACAGTAGATGGAAGATCATCAGGGATGATGGTCTCCTGATGAGATATGTTGTGAACTGGGGATTGATGGGTGGATGCAGGAAGATCAATATGATCTGAATGAGAAATTGGTGACTGAGGAGGAGTAGGGAGAGTCTCAGAAACCAACAGATCAAAACTAGGATGAGAAATCCTAGCAAGATGTGAAGGGAGTGGAGATGCTGGTGGTGATGCATGGAGAATAGTGGAGGAATCAAGAAGAAGAGAGGCAGTGGATATAGATGGTAATGCAGAAGTAGATGACAATGCAGAAGTAGAAGTAATGGGGGGAATGGAGGAGCCTTCTTCATGTAGGTGGGGAGTGACTGATACAATCCTTGTGCTCTCAGATACAACAGGAGCTACCCCAGCTGGTGAAGGCTTCTGAATGCTCCTTTTCCACTTAACAAATAGGGTTGGGTCCATTTTCTTACTGGCATTAATGGAAGTTGCAACTGTACCCAATAGTTGAGGATATTTTTCTTTCAGAAATATTCCTATCACCCTTCCAAGGGTTACTTCCTTCTTACTATTATTCTTTCTTATCAAATCAAACAATATCCCTGCCCAATCTATCTCTTTCTTGTTGATAATCGCGCTCATCAAGGCAAACTGCTGCCTGGTTATATTATCATGAGCTGAGTGCTTACCTAAAAGCACTTTTCCAACCAGTTCAGCTAAGAACTTAATCCTCAACGGGAAGTTCACTTTCAGCAGCTTTGTAGGGATGCCCTCAGCATGACCTAGCTCGACGAGCATCCTTCCATATTCTTGAATATCTTGGTCATATTCTTCTTGTCCATTCAATAATCCAAAAATTTCAGTCAGAACGGCTGGAGTCAGGATTACCTCTTCGCCGCCTATTGTCCCGGTCATGGATTCGTCGCTGGAAGACGAAGAATAAACCCATTCTTTGATTTTTGGGATGTTGATCTTGATCCTTGTTGACATCAGCTTTTCCAAACCTTGATCCTTGCAGAGCTGTAGCATCTCTATAATCTCCGCATCGCAAGCGCTGAACGACTCGAAATCCACGCTGAAACCGGCGTCGAACTTCATCGCAGTCAGGAGAGCTGGAGCAACCGCCATTGATTTGGTTGGAGAGGACGACGAAGACGGAACGACAGAAGGCGCGGGGCAGAGCTCAAGCAAAAAGACGGAATACGAAAAGACGAGCTCTGTCGACTACTAAAAAGACGATCTCTTAACCTAGGTCGACCATCGGTTTTATATTAAAACAGCAATCGTCGATCTATTTTAACAGATCCTGGAGACGATAGTCGAACGGTCGTTCGACGATCGTTTCCTGAAGCAGAGTAGTCGATCAATCGTTCGACTATTTTTGTCTTCACAAACAAACAAGCCGTCGTCACCCATAGGTCGACGATAGGCTCAACCTGTTCGACTATCGTCGAACGTCGTTCGACGATCTTCAAACAGATTTCAAAAAAGTAGAAGTCACACTTACTCTTTTCCATTAATCATGCCTAGTTGAACCAAAAAGAACAGATGCTTCTGTTCATCTAAGGGCTTGGTGAAAATATCACCTCTCTGAAGGTCAGTGGATATGAACTCAAGGCTGATCTTGTTCTTTTTCACACAATCTCTCAGGAAGGGTGTCTAATCTCAATGTGCTTGGTTCTAGAGTGGTGCACAGGATTTTGTGCAATGGAGATAGCACTGGTACTGTCACACATGATTTTGGTGTTCTTGTGTGTGTACCCATAATCCAAAAGTTGGTTTTGAATCCACAGGATCTGTGAACAACAACTAGCAGCTGCTATATATTCAGCCTCTGCAGTTGAAGTTGAGACAGAAGCCTGTTTCTTACAGAACCAAGAGACCAATCTCTCTCCCAGGAACTGACATGTTCCTGAGGTACTTTTCCTGTCAACTCTACAACCAGCATAGTTAGAATCAGAGTATCCAATTTGATTCAGCTGGGTACCATAGTCCTAAATTTGGACATCCCTTCAGGTATCTCAAAATTCTCTTGAGAAGAATCAAATGAGATTCTTTGGGGTTGACCTGGAATCTAGCACATAGGCATGTGACAAACATTATATCTGGTCTACTTGCAGTTAAATACAATAGGGAACCAACAATGGCCCTATAGTTTTTCTGATCAACTGGCTTACCCTGATCATTAGAATCTATAACTACATTAGTAGACATAGGTGTATGCATTGCTGAAGCATCAGTAATCCCAAACTTCTTTACCAATTCCTTGGCATATTTGGATTGGGAGATGAAGATGCCATCAACATCTTGCTTTACTTGGAGACCAAGAAAGTAAGACAATTCACCCATACTACTCATCTCAAACTTAGAATGCATCAGGTCAGAGAACTTTTTGCACAGTTTGGGATCAGTGGAGCCAAAAATAATATCATCCACATACACTTGAACTAACAGGATGGTGTCCTTGTGGTGCTTAACGAAAAGGGTTCTATCAACTACTCCACTAACAAAGTTGTGCTCTAACAGGAAACTAGCTAGAGTCTCATACCAGGCTCTGGGTGCTTGTTTAAGTCCATAGAGTCTCATATCAGGTCAGAGAACTTTTTGCACAGTTTGGGATCAGTGGAGCCAAAAATAATATCATCCACATACACTTGAACTAACAGGATGGTATCCTTGTGGTGCTTAACGAAAAGGGTTCTATCAACTACTCCACTAACAAAGTTGTGCTCTAACAGGAAACTAGGTAGAGTCTCATACCAGGCTCTGGGTGCTTGTTTAAGTCCATAAAGAGCTTTTTGCAACTTGTAAACACATGAGGGTTGAGTTGAAGAGACAAATCCAGGAAGTTTTTCAACAAACACCTCTTCCTTTAGCTCACCATTTAGGAATGCACTCTTGACATCCATCAGAAAGACCTTAAACTTCATATAGGCTGCATAGGCTAGAAAGATCCATATTGCCTCTAGCTTTGCAACAGGGGCAAAGGTTTGGTCATAATCTATACCTTCCTCCTGTCTGTAGCCCTGAGCTACAAGCCTAGCTTTGTTCCTTACAATAATTCCATTTGCATCCAACTTGTTTCTAAACACCCACTTGGTGCCTATGATCAGTTGGCCTTTAGGTCTTGGAACCAAAGTCCATACTTTAATCTTTCAAATTGATTAAGCTTCTCTTGCATTGCAATGATCCAGTGGGGATCTAGCTCAGCATCTTTTATGGTGAGGGGCTCAATCTGTGAAAGGAAACAAGCATGCATCACATCCTGTCTTAATTGATGTCTTGTTTGCACACCAGCTGATATGTCACCAATCACTTGAGATGTAGGATGATCTCTAAGTGTGACAAGATCAGCAGGTGAGATGTGATCTTCAGCAACAGTTGGGATTAAATCCTCCTGAGGAATTAGATCAACTGTTGGTGGTACAGCAACTGCTTCCACAGTGTCTTCATCACTGTCTGAATCAGTGATATGAAGAGTTGATAGATGAAGAATTTCTTGAGTGACATCTTTGCATGATTCTTGTACCTGCAATGAGCTTGAGGAAGGGAAAGTTTCATTCTCCTTGTAAAACATCTTTGACTCATCAAAAGAAACATGCACAGACTCCTCTATTTTAGATGCTGATTTATTAAACACCCTATAAGCTTTGCTTACTTGGGAATATCCAAGAAAAATTCCCACTGAAGCTTTTGCTTCAAACTTTCTAAGATATTCCTTGTTGTTATTGTGAATATACACTACACAACCAAAGACTCTAAAATAATTAATTTTAGGTTTCTTTCCTTTAAGCAACTCATAAGGAGTTTTACTCTTAAGCTTGTGTATAAGATATCTGTTCAAGACATAATTAGCTGTGCTAACAGCTTCTGCCCAATAAGAGATAGGCATGTTAACATCTGCCAATAATGTTCCAGCAGCTTCAATTAGGGTTCTATTCTTCCTTTCCACTACCCTATTTTGTTGGGGAGTTCTAGGAGCAGAGAAACTATGTTTGATACCTTCTTTCTCACAGAATTTTTGCATGAGAAGGGACTCAAACTCAGTACCATGATCACTTCTGATCAAGGCAACATGAGTAGAATACTCAGTCTGCACACATAACAGAAAGTCTGTAAGTTTTTAACTTTGAAGTTATCAGCCTTAGTTCTCAAGAAGAACACCCAAGTGAACCTAGAGAAGTCATCTACAATCACTAAAGTGTAATACTTCCCTCCTAAACTCTGTACATTTATTGGGCCAAAAAGGTCCAAATGTAATAAATACAGGATTCTAGGTGAATCACTTTTATTTACAGATTTAAATGAGTTTTTGATTTGCTTGCCTAATTGACAAGCCTTGTATAGGCTCTCCTTCTTGTAGGGGCAAGAAGGTAAACCTCTAAAAAGGTTGTATTTAGATAACCTAGATATGTTCTTGAGCTTAACATGGCTAAGCCTCCTATGCCATAAGGTGTTATTTATTTGTTATTTCATTAAACAGACAGATTTCAGATTGAGTTGAGTTAAAATCTACTAAGTAAATATTACCATGTCTAATGCCTACTAACACAACATTATTATTTAAAGTAATATTACAGAGAGTGTTAGTGAAAGATACCTGATAACTTGCATCACATAACTGGCTTACTGAGATAAGGTTGTGCTTCAGTCCAGTTACATATGCAACCCTTTTGAATGTTACTGCTCTAATGGTAATTCTACCATATCCTTCAGTTTGACCACAGCTGGAATCCCAAAGATCACCTTTGGTCCAAGCTTGGCCTTGAATCTTGACAGATTTTCTTTGTTTTCTGTCATGTGTTTGGAACAGCCACTATCCAAATACCATTTATCTTTAGTAATTGGATAGGTCTTCACCTGCAAATTAAACAGTTAGACATTGTGGACCCAGACAACCTTGGGTCCATTATTCTTCACATAATGAAAACTTGAAATAAAAGAATAAACAGGTTGGGGTTTATATCCTAAATGGTAAGATCTCCTAGGTGGGATGCTCCATGCAGTTGATGGGTCAACAGACCTAGGGTTTCTATTTACATTAGGATTTCTAGGGTTCAGGTTGTTATTTTGAAAATCATATTGAAATTGTCGATCATCGTTCGACGATCGATACTCAGATCGTCGAGCATCGTTCGACCATTGAGCCTTCGATCGTCGAGCAGCGTTCGACGCTTTTTGTAGCTTCTTAAATTTTTGCTTTCTCTTTTCTCTCTTAGCTTTATTTAAGGCTTTGTTAACTATATTTACTTCCTCAGTATTCTTTATTCCATCAGCTAAAATAAAGTTTACTGGAGTTGAAAGATGATTTTTTAGAACCAATGGGGGTTCACTTGATGAGGCTCCTAAGCCTAGCTTATTATTGCCTGACCTAGTGTTTGTCATGCTAGTGATCTCTAGCAGCTTAAAGCTTCTACCATTTAGAGATTCTTCTAATCTTTTTGATTTAGCTAGTTCATTTTTAAGGAATTTTATTTCTTCACTGGACTTAGTGAGTTCTGCTTCTAACCTAGCATTTTCAATGGAGAGGATTTCTGATTCTGCTATCCTATTTCTAAGCTCCTTAATTTCTTTTTCTGAACTAATTAAATCTAAACAAAGGGATTTAAATTCAGATTTAAATTCAGCAGAAGAAAAATCATAAGAAGATAATACCTGATCTTCTGTAGGCATTTCTTCATCATCATCAGAACTCTCTGCAGTTAAGTGATTGCTGCAGGCATCAATTGCCATAAGACAGATTTCCTTTGCCTTCTTCTCTTCCTCATCTTCACTGGAGCTTGAGGAGGAAGATTCCTCATCTGAATCACTCCAGGTCTCAGCAACAAATCCTTTCTCCTTCTTCTTATTTTTGTAGGAGGAGGACTTGGAGTGCTTCTTGTGATGTTCTTTTTCTTTTCTCTTTTCTTTGCTCTTTTCCTCTGGACACTCTGGTAGAATGTGTCCAGGTTTCCTGCAACCATAACAGATAATTTCTTTAGCAGGAGATCTGTCATACTTTGGTTTATCTTCATATCTTGAAGACTTCTTTCTGAAGTCCTTTCTGCCTATCTTGAGAAACCTTTTGGCAAAGAGTGCCATCAGTTCCTCATTGGATTGGCTTCCTTCAGAAGCATCAGCAATTTTGAGAGCAAGAGTTTGCTCTTTCCTTGTTGGAGTTGGAGTCTTGGCTTCAGCCTCAGCTTCCCTGGTCTTTAGAACTTGCTCAAAAGATTTGAGCTTTCCAAGTAGGGCTTCAGTTGAGATCTCAGTAGTACTTCTGGCCTCCTTGATGGGCCAGATCCTAAGATCCCATGTGCTGGGGAAGCACATCAGTATCTTATCATTGACCTCTGTCAATGTTATCTCCTTATCAAGGGTTCTCAGCTCATTGATGATTGAGCTGAGCCTGGTGTACATTCCTTCAACTGATTCAGCTTCAGTCTTCTTGAAGTTTTCATATTGGGATATAAGGTTGGACCTTCTGTCCTTCCTCTCATCAGCTGAAACAGCTACAATCTGGTTCAGTGAGTCCCACATGGCTTTTGCAGAAGTGCAATCAGCCACTTTCTGGAAGGTTTCATCAGACATAGTCTGAGCCAGAATATTCATTGCTTTATCATCAGTAACTTTTGCTTTCTTGTATGTCTCATTGTAGTCTGGAGGTGGCACTGCACTGAGATTTGTAGATGTTGTAGCAGTGGCTGCAGCAGGTGGTGTTGGAGGTCCTGTCAAAATAGAAGAAAAAATATCTTCATCAATAGAATTCATATATAACTTGATTCTTACCTTCCAGATGCTGAACTTAGCTAAGATGCATACTGGAGGTCTGGTGCTAGAATAATCCTTGTACTGGGCCATGAAGTGAATATTTATAAGCTTGGTATCTATCAGGGTCTTGTGACTCAGGTGTTAGCCTGTTCAGTCAGATAACCTCCCTCTGATACCAATTGAAAGTGAGGATAAATACAACTCTAGAGGGGGGTGAATAGAGTATTCAAAAATTATGACACCCTACTCAACTCCCTTAGAGTTAATTTGCGGAATGAGTTTATAGATATTTGAAACCCTAGAGCCTAACACAAAGTGTAGTGCACAGAAGAAAGCTAACTGTAATTACAGTTGAGCTTTAGTCCTATCACAGCAACTAGCAGTCCTAGTTATGTCTACTCACAGCCACAGTGCAATAATTAAATGAAGCAACACAGACGACACAAGAAGTTTATAGTGATTCCCTCTAAATAGGTACGTCCACTCTTCTACCACCCTGGTAGGAATCCACTACAGGTTTTTGTTCAGGTGCCCTGCCACCAACTGATCTGCTTCAGGTAGATCAAGTAGACCCTTTGAGCTTTTGATTAGGAGCTCAAAATCCAATACATGTTTTTGATCAGGTGCCCTGCCACCAAGGTTCACTTTTGAAGGGAGTAATAACCCTTTATACAGGAGGTTGAGAGAGGATTAGAGGGTCTTCTCTATTGTTAAAATAATATTAGAGAAGCAAGTGGATTGCACAGAGCTAGAAAGCTCTAAAGAATGAAGGCTCCCCCTGACTTAGTGATATCCAGGAAGAAGTCTTGCTTCAGGGTGCAGGAACTCTTCTGAACTTGTGACAGAGAGCTGTCTTGAAGTTCTTGAAGGAGCAGCTTGAAGAAGACTCTTGATTTGTAATGGATGTTCTTCTTTAGCAGCTTTTCTTCCTTCTTCTTCTTCTTCTTGAGACTCTGAGTGAATGTTCCTTGCAGCAGGATGAACTCAGGATTGAAGAAGAGAGATGAAGAAGGTTGATCTTCTCAGTTGAATGTAACAATATCTGAGAGCTGTATCTCTTTGAATCTGTATATGAATATCTGTGTTGATCTCTCTTCTGTGTGTGTATATTGTGTCTATCTTCTTCTTTCAAAAGAAGCTCTTTATATATGGGCCTTTGTAACGGCTCTAATCTTTGTTTGAATTTTGTCTTCTTCTGAGATCTTCGATCTGGGCTGCAAGTAGCACAAAACAAAACATATCCTGCAGACAGACATGCTATAAAGGGATAACGCTTTCTAAGAAGCTGCAAATCCAATCTGATAAAAGGAGTACTAAAGAAAGTCACATCAGACTAAACTCTTTACGGCGAGAGAAGACTTTTTGTGTCTAACGGCTATAAAGGACAGCATGGCAGAATAAAGCAAAAAGATATTTAAACTAATAAGACAAAAGACTTTGTCAGATAAAGCTTGACTTATGCACAAAGGATGGGGCAAAAATTGTCTTGAGATGTATGCACAAAATCAATGAAATAATCTTTAATAAAATATACTAAATAAACAGGAAATAAATCAAAGAACAGAAGGAGTACAAAATTACTAAAGACAGATAGAAGAACGTCGAACGACCCTCGGAGATCGTCGACCGAACCACAGAGATCGTCGACCTATCAGAACAGATAGTCGAACGACACAGATAGTCGAACTATCAAAGTAGATAGTCAAGCTATCAAAAAGATAGTCGAATTATCAGAGCAGATAGTCGAGCTATCAAAAAGATAGTCGAACTATCAGAGCAGATAGTCGAGCTATCAGATAGTTGAACTATCAAGGCAGATAGTCGAACTATCAAACAAAACAGTTAGTCGAACTATCAAACAGATAGTCGAGCTATCAGATAGTTGAACTATCCAAGCAGATAGTCGAACTTTTAAACAAAATAAATAGTCGAACTATCAAACAGATAGTCGAGCTATCAGATAGTTGAACTATCCAAGCAGATAGTCGAACTATCAAACAAAACAGATAGTCGAACTATCAAACAGATAGTCGAACTATCAAACAGATAGTCGAACTGAAGTTGAACTATCCAAGCAGATAGTCGAACTATCAAACAAAACAGATAGTCGAACTATCAAACAGATAGTCGAACTATCAGATAGTTGAACTATCCAAGCAGATAGTTGAACTATCAAACAGAACAGATAGTCGACCTATCAGAGCAGATATTCGAGCTATCAGATAGTTGAACTATCAGGGCAGATAGTCGAACTATCAAGAAATCTGTCTGGTAAAAAGAAGTCGAGCGGGGTTCGACGATCGACGAGGCAGATACCACCAATCGTCGAGCTAACAAGAGTTGAACTAACTCAGAGATAGACGATCTGCTGACTGACGATAGTCGAGCAACTGATAGACGATCGTCGAATAGTTGATAGACGATAGTCGAGCGGCGTTCGACCATAGTCGAACCAAAAACAACTTAACCAAATTTTCATTTGGATAAGTGACAACTCTACAACTAAAGCAATCTAACCAAACAACTGATCTTTGACCATAGATAAATCTTGGGTCAAGAAACTAATTGAGAGGGCTAAACTCAAATCCAAACTAGGGTACCAACATAGTCTTAAACTTTCATCCATAGAAGTGAGAATCTTCATATTTTGGTGTACAGTGCTGTCAGCTTTGTCAAACCATTTGGTGATTATAGCATTGATGTGACCTGTGTCACCCTTTAAGAAGTCCAGATCTTCCATAATATCTGCTTTAACTTTCTGAATCTCTGACTAAATTTCAGCTTTCACTCCTTGAACTTTCTCATCAATGTATGATTCTCGAGTGTAGTGCGTGTTCCCGAAAAGAAAGAGCTCGTCTGGTGGGTCAGCAGGTTGTGCGTCACAAAACTCATCGAGGGTGATGCACCATAAGGTAGGCCCTCAAAATATGAGTATGTTCAAGCGTACTCAAGGAAGACCCTACATACGTTATGCTCCACACAAGATCAATTCTCTGGGGCAAGACTATATATGATAGCGAAAGAGACGCCAATAACTCAAAGCTCTTAAACGAGCATCTCACCCGAATCACATCCTCACCAGGATGTGGTTGCTCATCAGGAGGCTCGATAGAGGGGTTGTCATAATACTCATCACCAGGGTCATGATCCTCTATATGAGTACCATCCTAAGGTGTAGTGTCCTCGTGAATGAGCATCATAGGCATTACAAGCTCAGTACTAGGCTCTGGGTTCTCAGTCGTGATGTGACTCAGGGAAATGATTGTGGGAGAGCGACATATGGCTACACTCAAGAATGGATCTGTGGGTGTGCTGTCAAGAATGAGGTTTGTAGTTGGGGTACTAATTAACCCGGTGCTTGGCAGAAGAAAAGGTGTGGGTGAGGGACACAACACTACAGACTCAGTAGGTCGCTCAGGCTTGCTCTTAGTCGGGGTCACAATAGACGGGGAAGAAACAAGAGATATGTCATTCACTGGGTTAAGCACCTCACTGGGGTGAGAGTAATCCGCATTAGGTATCACTTCTGTCGTGGCTGATAGGACAATGGTAGGCGTCGTGGTGACCTCAGTATAGGGGGGACTCGTACTGCGGAGGCCAAGGTGAGAATCCCATCGACCAGCTCTTGCGGATCTCAATGACTGTTTATAACGAAGGGCGAGCTGATATGCCTGCTCGAGGGACTCCGAGCTATGATAAACTACCTTAGTACGAATGTCAGATCGAAGCCCATACCAAAATCTTGTAGTGGCCATGACCGGGTCCTCTCGGATATCGCTTCTCACAACTAACTCATCAAAGCGATCCCTATACTCAACGACAGACAAGGATCCTTGCTGAATGGAAAATAATTGGTCAAGCAAGCGACTCCGCTACGACGAAAACAGATACCTCTGACACAATGTGCGCTTCATGTCCACCCAACTAGTGATGCGATGAAGACGGTCTCGCTCGCAAGTCCTCAACGCTAGCCCAATATGCCCTCATATGCCCTCGCCTGATCTAAAAGTCTAAGTTTCGCTAACTTGACTCGATGCTCACCAAATAATTCAAAATGATCAAGATAATACTCCATATTCACGAGCCAATAATTGAAAGACTCGGGACTTGATGAGCCGTCAAAGGCAGGGGCAACTGTATGAAACTGAATCTCAAGATCTCTCTCAAAGCGACGTTCCTCGCAATAATCATCCCTAAGGTAATCGAGTCGTGTTGAAGGATCTACATGATCCGCTCACGTGCAAGGATATGAACGACGACAATCCTCATATTGATCATCTCTAGTGTAGTGGGGACGTGTTGGTGGGTCAACACGATATCTAAAAGTGGTGTGCTGCGATCGAGAATAATCGTCGTAGTAACGTGAGGATTTCCCTGACGGGGCTTTGTGAGAGCGTGTATAAGTGGACTCGAGACCTCCAAAGTGAGGTGAGGACAAGTGGTGATAACTAGACATAACAAACAAACATATAGACTCTACAACTACGTATCAAAAAGTGCGCGCAACCTCGCCTCTGATACCAATTGACCCAGGACGAATCTATAGGCGGCGGATAAACGGTGACCTAACCCTCCTTGCTATTCAAAAAGTACGACGGATAAATCACAGTTAGATAATAAATTAAAACATCCTACGCAGAGAAATTCACAGCAAGATGCAGTAATTAATTAGGGCGAAACAAGTTTAGGCTCTCCTTCACGTGGAGGGCCAAAAACAGAAGCGTGCGGCGAATAGACCCTACAAATCACAATAATAATCTAACAAAAAGCTACTATGCAAGATATTCAAAACAAGTACAAAATTCAATCCAATATAAATATGCTAAAAATAATAATCCGATACAATAAGGACTCATCAAGTAGTGGGCTGACCAAGGCACTGAAGAATTCGGAGACGGAGATGCGTGGACGATGATCCGAGGTGGAACCGGGGCGTGGGAAAACGACATAGGTGGCTGTCCTCGGCGGTGGATGGTGGAATCAGATCGGAAATGGATAGATCCGGCCACGTATGGAGAGATCTGGGCGAGGGATGGATGGACCTGATGTTTGGTAGCGGATTCGGGCTATGGGGTGGAGTACGGGTGGAGGAAATGCGGATCAGGGCTGCCAAAGTCCCGATCTGGACTGACCTGGATATAATGGCTGATTGGAGGTGGTTCCACGAAGGAGTGGGTGGGGTGCGGTTTTGGGCTGTGGAGGGAGGAGCGGCTGGGGTGGGGGCAAAGGGATGGGCGACGGCTGTAGGTAGGTCGCCCAGCAGAGCTGCTAAACTGAAGATCAAACAACCCCCCCTTCGGCCCAAGGACCAGGACACTGGCGACCTCTGGGGGAATAAACAGTTCTCTGCAAAAGTCCTTGGAAACAAGCGGCGCAGATCGTCTTCAGACTTTGGACTTCTCGGCGGCGGGGACGCGTCCTCTTTGGTTGCCCATGTCTAATACAATCCTTTGGAACTGCAGAGGGGTGAGGAAGGAGGCGGGTCATGTTTTGCGGGAGCTAATCGGTAAGTATGATAGTGGCATAGAGGGCCTATTTGAAACCAAGGTGGAACATCTTACCAGAAGAGATTCTGACCGACTCACCGGTCGGCGGTGGGACTTCTTTCACCAACCGACGAATTGAAAATCTGGAGGTATTGCGGTCCTATGGCAGAGCGACCTGATTTCTTGTTCGGTTCGTCATGCCTCCTCGCAATGTGTGGTGGGGGACTTTGCGTTCCCTGACAAGAAAATTTGGCGAATGATATTTGTCTATGCTAGCAAGGACCGACATTCCCGTCGTCAGCTATGGGAGTCTCTTGTTGAGCATACGGTTTTTGATGGCCCGATTATGGTTGGAGGGGACTTTAACTATATTCTCCGAGCGGAAGACAAGAAAGGTGGACGACCCTTCTCCTATACATTGGGTTGCAGAGAGATGGAGGAGGCGCTCATTCAACTCAACTTGCACCAGCCAGGCTTTGTTGTGTCTGCTTTATCCTGGTGTAACAACCAACTGGAGCGGGACTGTGTGTGGACGCGGCTGGATCGTATCCTGGCGAACGAGGCTGCACTGGAACGTTTTCCACTCGCTCTGGTGCGGCACCTACCCCGTGTGGCTTCGGACCATTGTCTTCTCCTGCTTCAGTTGACAAAGCGGCAGGCTGGACACGATACTCGGTGGATAAAGTTTGAAGATACTTGGCTTTCCTACCCCGCCTGCGATAAGCTGGTCCGGAAGAACTGGGCCCGGGCGGATTCTGGAAGCAGCGTTGAGGTGCTGGCCCGTAAGTG
Organism: Platanthera zijinensis; assembly: GCA_039513925.1. NCBI lineage: Eukaryota > Viridiplantae > Streptophyta > Magnoliopsida > Asparagales > Orchidaceae > Platanthera > Platanthera zijinensis. The sequence continues at coordinate 90,015,559 of CM077094.1, forward strand.
CCAGCGTACGCTGCGGGCATTATACTTTTGGAGCAAGAACACGAGCGGGAGTTGGGGAAAACTAAGGCGCAGTTGGAATGTTAAATCTATGACCTCTAGACAAAAGAATGTTCGGAAGTGGGGCTAACCGAAGTGGAAAGCAACTCACTGGTCATCAAGGTTAAGGAGCTTACCGCAACTCTGGCCCAACTTGACTCTTGGTGGAAGCAGCGCGCGAAGATAAGGTGGATAAATGAGGTAGATGCCAACTCGCACTATTTCCACTCCATCGCCTCCGCTCGCCGTCGCTCTAATCGCATCACGCACGTTGAGTACGAGGACCAGGATGTCATCGATGACCCCACGCGGGTTGAGCAAGAATTCATTACCTTTTTCTCTCGCAAATAGATGTTCAACCAGCCCCGCCTGGATGGCTGGCCATCTCTTCCCCAGGCCCAGCACGTCTCTGATGCCATGGCGGTGGAGCTGCTGCGGACCGTGCAGGCTGAGGAAATCTGGGCAGCTGTCAGGTCCTTGAAGGCAAATCGGGCCCCGGGGTGGGACGGTATCACGACCTCTTTTCTCCAGAAGTTTTGGCCAGTCATCAAGGATGATGTTTGCAAGGCGGTCCTTGACTTCTTTGCCACTGGTTGTATGGCGCCGCAATGGAAAGACACCCTCGTTCTGATTCCCAAGCGCCCCAATGCTGCCCGCCCGAACCTTTTCCGGCCAATTAGCCTGTGCGTTACTATCTATAAGGTGGTTGCCAAAATCATTGTGGGGCGTCTCCTGCCTCGCCTGGCCGGGCTAATCTCACCGGAATAAGGAGCTTTTGTGCCGGGCCGGTCAATATCTCATCATTGTCTTATTGCTCAGGAGGTCATGCACAAGTTGAAAGTCTCTACAACGCACGGTGGTCTTTTGATGGCGAAGATAGATATGGAGCAAGCTTATGATAAGATGTCGTGGGATTCTCTCCGACAAGCTCTGCACTGGTTTGACTTCCCTGATATTTTTTCCAACTGGATTCTTCAATGTGTGCAGCGGCCGCGATTCTCCCTTTTTATAAATGGCGCTTGGATAGCGTGGATTGAAGCTGAGTGCGGTTTTCGCCAAGGGTGCCCCCTCTCCCCCTACATCTTTATTTTAGTTGCTGAACTTCTTTCTTGTGTCTTGCAACAGCAGGGTAACTCAATTGGCATGTCCCTGGCACCGGGGGGCCCTCGGCTTACCCACCTACTTTATGCGGATGACATTCTGCTGTTCTCGGAGGTTTCCACGACCGCCGTTGAGGCCCAAGGCCGGTCTCTGGAGCTCTATTGTACTTGGACGGGTCAAAAGATCAATTTAGCCAAGTCTATGGTGATCTTCCGCAAAGCTATGCCAAGCTGGAAGGCAAACCGGTTCACTTGAAAGTTGGGGTTTGCGCGGGTGCATGAGCTCCAGTACTTAGGCGTCACCTTGGCTATGCGGAAACTGAGGTCCACCGACTTTATGGATCTTCTCTTACGGGTCAACTCAAAATACGTTGCTTTAGTAACCGCCATCTGTCGCTGGCTGGTCGTGCTACTCTTATTTCCTCCGCGCTGTTGCCGATGGCCATGTTCGCCATGACCCACGCCGACATTCCTGCCGCTGTGTTGCGAGTGGAGGAAGCCCGTGCTCGTTTCTTTCTTTGACAAAAGGACTTCACCCACCCGGGAGTCCATTATGTTGCTTGGGATTCTGTGTGCACTCCGAAGGATTATGGTGGGTTGGGCTTTCACTCTACCCTGAAATGGCGGGCCCCTCTGCGTGAGAGATTGGCCTGGGATGTACTGAGGTCGGGCCAGTCCCTGCTACAACAGACTTTTCGTAGTCGCTACCCGCAAGGCTTTGGTTTGGGGCCGGTGCGGCGCGGTGGCTCTTTCGTGCTTTGGCTCTTGATGGATGGAACAGAGGCACTGCAGCCACTCCTTCGATGGCGGTTCGGTTGTGGGCGTGATGTGGATGTGCTGTTGGATGCCTGGATCTTCGAGATACCTCTCACGATGGCCCACCTTTGTCAATGGTGCTGACTTGGTTGGGCTCGCGATTGCGGACTTGATGGATGAAGAAGGCAATTGGGATCAAACCAAGCTGCGGCTCACTTCGACCCAGAGTTGATGGATATTATCACTCGCATCCCGCGGTTGGGGCGAACTGATGATGATGTGCCGGAGATGGCCTCGCGGTTTGGTGGGCGGACTATTGCTGGACGTGCCTATGACGCCCAGTTCCCCCCGCCTGGGGACTCGTTTTCCCGGCTCGCCCATCTGCAATTATGCCCGTGAGAGCGCTCCATCTGGTGGCGAATGGCTTGGGGTTCTCTTCCTACTAACGCGTGGCTTGAAAGGCGGGGGGATTGGACAGGAGACGGGCTGCCCGTGGGGATGCAACTCGGCTGAGACCGTGGAGCATCTCCTGGGGGCTTGTTTGACTTTTCGGGCGGCGAGTGCTGCGCTGCTGCGGTGGGGTGTTGCCCTACCTGATTGCAGGTCGTGGACGGAATTTCGCGACCAATGTCGACGGACGGATCGGGCTGGGTTTGAGGCGGTGCGGGCCTTCTGCTACACGGTCTACCAATGCTGGAGGGCAAGAAATGCTAAAACTCACGACCAGGAGTTTGCTACTCCTGCGATTATTGCGGCTTCTGTGCTTACTTCCCTCTCCTGTGGCCTCTTTCACTCCTCCCAGGGGAACTGGGGCACCTCCCCGCCTGACCGGCTGTCTTCATCAACCTTATGGTGCCCCCCTCCTGGTTGGGTGAAACTCAACATCGACGGGGCGGTCCGCTCGAACCGGTTGGCCGGGCTGGGTCTGGTCATTCGGGATGCCGAAGTCCTCGTTCTCCTTGCAGCGAGGTAGGCTACGCTCCACTAGGACCCGGGTGGATCGTAAATGGCAGCGCTAAAGGCCGTTGGGGCAATTCTTCCGCCTTTCATCTTTGCGGCGAAGGGAGCCATCATCGAAGGAGATTGTAGCAACTTGATCGCCTACTGCCAAAACTGTTTGGGGAGGTGTGGACTCTTGGGAGGCGTGTGACAAGGAGGGCTGGAGTTCTTGTGCGAATTCGCCCACCTTTCCTTCCAGCATGTGCGGCGGTCGGCTAACCGGGCCGCAGACTTCTGCTCCAAGTTAGCTTTCTCTTCTACTTTTTTATGGACTGATCCCATGAGGTTCCACCTAGAATTCCTTGAGCTTGTTCAGGAAGATCTGGCGGGTATCCTTCCCCCCAGTGTAACTCCTTTGTACCTTTGTTTTTTTTTCTTTTTATGCAATATGCACGATTCATGGAAGGGATCAGGTGCAGCGGTTGGTGGCTCTGGTGGGGAAAATAGAAGGAGGTTTGCGGTTTGCTGAGGTAAGTGGCCAGCAGCTGTGGGGTTTTGAAGCTGTGGCCGACCAGTGGTTTGAAGCCTTAGGAGCGGCGGAATTGCTGCTGGCCGACGACGATACATGGAGGGGAGAACTATAGGTTAGGGAATAATAAATTTAATTCATGAACAATGCAATGAAGAGGAATAGGAAGTAGAGAGGTGGCTGGATTTTATGGGGTTGCAGCGGGTGGAGGATGGTTTTGAGGCTTGGAAAATAAAGGCTAGGGTTAGGGGAAGGCTTGGGGAGGAAGATACAAACTTAGGAGTTGTCACCTAGGGTTCCACAGAGTCGGCACCGTGGGATGATTGCGGGAATCCGAGAATTCTCTTCTCCAAATTCTGCAATGCCTCCAATCATCCCACAAACCATCAATTTATAGTAAAAGGAGGATTATGACATCCCACCATCGACGATTATGATTGGCCGGATGTGGGGCCACTCAAATACATCAAAACAAAATGTAAAATAATGAAGTAATATATCAAATCGATTCGCAACGCGAATCCGGACATATCTACAGAGTCCGATCGTCGATCCGGGCACGTCATATATGTAAAGTCACCAATCAGCCCCGAACGGGCCCAAAACTCGTCTTCCACTGCAGGTTCTCGTCTCTGCTCTGCATCAGCTGGTCCTAAGCGGAAGTGTGTCCAAGAAAGACCTTGTTATGCATGCCAAATGGGTAAGCAAACAAAAGTTTCACTCAAACCAATTGGGGTTAAGGACTCCACTAAATGTTTACACTTGCTACACATGGATCTGTTTGGTCATATGTCAATTCATAACTTAGGATCAAAAGACTATACTTTTGTGATTGTTGATGATTTCTCTTGGTTCACATGAGTGTTCTTTCTTTAACAAAAGTCAGATATTCTAGAAATATTCACCAACTTTGTCAGGCAAATCCAGAATGAAATGGAGAGTTCTGTTGCCAAAATCAGAAGTGATCATGAAATTGAATTTCAGTCAGGAGTCATGACCAAGTTGTGTGAAAGTATAAGTATCTTTCAGGAGTTTTCCCCTTATAGAACTCCTTAACAAAATGAAGTTGTAGAGAGAGAATAAGACCCTTATTGAAGCTAGTAGAACTATGTTGAGTGACTCTTCACTTCCAGAATATTTTCGGGTTGAGGCTATCAACACAGCTTGTCTTGTGCAAAATTAGAAATTAATCAACAATAATCACAACAAGAGTCCATATGAGCTTGTGAAAGACAGAAAACCAATCTTAGCCTACTTCAAGATCTTTGGAAGTAAGTGTTATGTGTTAAATAATGGGAAGCACTATCTAACCAATTTTACTGAAAAAGTTTTTAAAGGTATTTTTGCTAGATATAACTCCCATAGTGGAGCATACAAGATATTCAACAAAAAGACTCAGCAGTAGAAGAATCCATTTATGTTGTATTTGATGATACCAACCTGATCTATAAAAGCTGGCCTAGTTCTTTTAGTGTTGCAACTATTGAACAAAAGTTAGAAAAAATGTCCATCAATGAACAAGAAAGAAGTGAAATAACTTCACCAGATGTATTGATCAGAGAAGAAAGCCATCCAACAGAAGAAGTACAAGATGCTCCTGAAAGGACACAGCAGGTTGAGACTCAAGCTGAACATGAAGCACAAGAAAATGCAGGAAGAATACCAACAACTACAAGACACCTAAGAGATCACCCACATAATTAGATTATTGGTGATATAGGTCAAGAATTTCAAACAGGGAGGAGCTCATTGAATGAAGTTCTCTACCTGAGCTTTCTTTCTCAGGTAGAACAAAAGAAGTTTGAAGAAGCTAACTCGGATCCATCCTGGATCTTAGCTATGCAAGAGGAATTTAACCAGTTCAAAAGATATAAAGTCTGGAAGCTGGTCTCAAGGTCTCATGACCACAACATCATTGGAATAAAGTGGGTGTTCAGAAATAAACTGGATGAACAATGAGTCATCTTTAAGAATAAAACAAGACTGATTTCAAAAGGTTACAGACAGAAAGAAGAGATAGATTTTGATCAAATCATTGCACCAGTAACCAGATTAGAGGCAATAAGATTGTTTCTAGCATATGCAACTCACAAAAGATTCAAAGTATATCAAATGAATGTGAAGTATGACTTTCTCAATGGAGATTTAAAAGAAAAAGTATATGTAGAATAACGTCCAGGTTTTATAAATTCTTCTCACCATAGCCATGTTTACTATTTGAAGAAGGCATTATATGGTCTTAAATAGATACCTAGAGTCTGTATGAAACCTTGTCTAACTTTCTCATTGAAAATAAGTTTTTAAAGAGAAATATAGATAAAACATTATTCCAAAGGAAAGTAAAAGACAAGACTTTGTTAGTCAAATTTATGTAGATGACATAATCTTTAGATCTACAAATGATGATCTTTGTAAAAAGTTTGCTAAACTTATGCAAAGAAAATTTGAAAAGAGCAGCATGGGAAGGCTAAAATACTTCTCAAATCTCCAAGTGAAGCAATCTGATGATGAAATCTTCATCTCCCAGACAAAGTTCACAAAAAGCTCATTAAGAAGTTTGGAATGGAGAGTGCAATCTCAATAAGGACTCCAATGAGCTCTAATGTGTCACTGAACATTGATGAAAAAAGAAAACCTTTTAATGAGACCATGTGCAGATGCATCATTGGATCCCTGCTCTGTCTAACTGCCAGTAGACCAGACATTATATTTTTTACATGTGTTTGTACCAGGTAGCAAGTGAATCCTAAGGAATCTCACCACTCTTCTGTCATGGGGATTTTAAGATACCTTAAGTACATCAAATCTGGGCTTATGGTACCTTAGGAGTAATGATTTTGAGCTGACAAGATTTTCAGATGCAGACTTTGCAAGATGTAAGGGAGACATGAAAAGTACTTCAGGGATATGTCAATTTCTTGGAGGAAAGTTAATTTCCTGGAGCTGCAAAAAGCAAAGCAGTGTGACTATCTCAACAACTGAATCAAAATATATCTCTATTGAAAGTTGCTGTGCCCAACTGCTTTGGATACAACATCAACTATAAGATTTATAACATCCAGCTAAGTAGATCTCCATTATTTTTTGATTCATCAAGTGCAATCTCAATTGTCTAAAATCCTGTGTCACACAGCAAGACCAAACACATTGAGATTATGTATCACTTCATCAGAGAACATGTTGAGAAAACAGATATATGCCTTGAGTTCGTCTCCACTGACAAACAAGCGACAAACATCTTCACTAAGCCTCTAGATAAAGGGAAGTTCAATTTCTTCAAAATTGAATTAAGCATGTTAAATCTAGAGTGATTTTCATGCCCAACTTAGTTTTAAAAAATTATCCGTCCTTGCATAACTCTACAATTCTTTTTTTATAGATATTATGCTGCTAGTAGAAATTAGGCCCCTAACAAAGTTGCAGGAGACAAGTCTAATAAGAAAAAAATATCGGCTTGACAGGGAGACAAAGAAGCAACTTGACGTCTTTAAGGAAGGATACCGACACACTCATATTCAAAGATTTTCTAAAATTTATTACTTAATAAGGTGCGCGCCTCTTCAACTTCTTTTTATATATAAATAAAATAGAAATTGAGAGGACATTAGGTTAAATAAGCCGTAAAACCCAAAAAGTCGGCACCAAGTCTTTCATGCTTTCCCAGTTTCCCTCCTGTTCGACTTAGAAGCATTCTCTTCACCGAATCTTCTGCATCTCCAATGACGCTCAAGTCGAGCTCATCTGACAAGATCAATACATGAAGTCAAGTAGTGCGAGGCGGATTCAAAAATTGCCCTGAAGAAATACAGAATGTGATATTTCTCCTCAGCAAGGCCGAGCTTGATGTAATCCTCTCAGAACCAACTCGTGTTGTGCCAGATGCAATAGAGGTGTTCTTTAAGAATGCAGAGATCAGTAGTCCTGGAAAATACATCCAAACCCTAGTCTTGGAAAATCATTTGAGGATCACTGCCAGGAGCCTAAGTCGGCAACTTGAACTTCCTCCCCTATCTGAAGGAGAAGAAGAGGAGATATCTAGGGCAGATGATGAAGCAGCCTTAGAATGGTGTGATTACTCAACAGAAGAATATGGATCACTGGAGAGGAGCAACATGAACCCTTCGGGAAAATTGTTGGCTGATATAGTAGACATGGCTCTCCTTTGCAAACCTGGTTCACTTGACAGGATTTCAAAAGAGATGTTCAATATAATGACTGCCATCATTATCACCAAGAAGACTGACTGGAGTCAGCTCTTCTTTAGGAAGCTAAAAGGATGTCTGAATGCCCCAACATGGGGAGGATTTTTTCCCTATACCTCTTAAGATGCCTAGGTGATAAGCTACTTGAGTCACCTGAGGCACCTCTGCACTACCTCAAGAAAATGGATTATAGGACAATTGAGAGGTGGGAAAAACCATTTTCAAATCCAGAGAAAGCAGGAGAAAGTTCCAAGCAACCACTAGTTGAGAAGAAGAAAAGTGCTGCGAGCCCATAAAGATAAAAGGAAGAAAAGAAAAGAAGACTTAAGAAGAAAAGGGAGACTGCTCTATGCCCTACTCACTCCCCTGGTCATGCTGAGGGGGGAGCACACTAGAGAAACTACTCCTATCCTTTCTGGACATGTGGTCCCTGAGGACTTGGAAAGTACAACCCCTATGGAAGTATCCAGGGGTGTGGCTGAGAAAGTGGTGATGGAAATGGGAGAAGTTCAACAACTTGCTAGCCAAGGAACTGAAGTGCTGAATCTAGGAGAAGTTCATCTGGAACTTGCTACTCAGCATACCGAGACTATAAATCTGGGAGAAGTTCAAGAGGAACTATCTACCCTTCAGACATAAGTTATGGTATAAGAGGATCACCAGGACCATGCTGTCCTAGACACTGCAACAGTTGAGGGGGAGTTGATCCAGGAAATCTATGCCCAAGAGACTGAGGTGCTGGAAGAGGATGACAGGACAATCGCTGAGGAGATTGAGGGGAGTCAAACTACAAGACTCTGCCCAAAGTGGTCTTGACCTGGAAGGAGTAGAACAGGCCATTAGAAATCTTGTAGAGTGCACACCTACACTACCTCCTGTTCAGGAAGAATCAGAAGAACTTATCCTCCCAGGGAAGGAAATAATACTGGGGAAAGACAAAAGTGTGCTGGAAGAGAGACACTGATAAGGTGGTCTCACAAACATCCACACCTGACTGCCTATATGAGGATTATGAGCCTCACACATACCCTTCCCAAAGAATAGCTGCAGAAGAGCCCAAAGCTTCATCACCACCAACTAGTGAAGAACCCTATGGTTCTTTCATAACTCAGCTGCAAGTGATGCTGGACAATTAGAGAAGGAAGATAAAAGGTTTTGTGGAAAGAACAGTGCAAGGGCTAAGGAATTAGATGAATGAGAAAATCACCTCAGTGCAGGAAGAAATGCACAACTTGAATGCTCAAACACTGTACTTCTTCATGAAGGTTGCAGCTTCTGTTGACTTCACTGCCAAGAAAAATGATATGACTCACGAGGGTATACAAGAAATAGTGGACAATCAAGTTGCCATTGGAGAAAACCTTCACCAAGCCTTCGAAGCAACAACACACAACATGGCTGAACATAGAATAATTGTGCTAGACAGAATTGACTTCTGCAGTCAATTGCTGGATGGCCTGCTACAAACCAAGAATACCATGGTTACAAGAGTTAATATGTTGGAGCAAAAGGTATTTGATTCTCAAGAAACAATCTGCAAACATATATTTGAAGAAATCAGAAAGGGGGAGAGAACAATAACACATCAATTTGTTCAGCAAGCAATATGGATTTTAAATGCCACCAGGGAGGCATTGAATCTAGAACCGGTAAATTACTCTCCTGAGTAAGAGCATGCATATCCACAAATTGACCCAGCTGCTGCTTATGATTACACTCCTCCAGCTCATTATGAAGAGACTTGGGATGATTATGGTTACTCTCCTCCAGTTGACTATGGAGAGGCATCTTCATCTCATAAAAGGAAGGATGTCCAAAGTCAAGATGAGATTATGTTGGCAAGGCAAAGGAGGATTGAAATTCAGAACATGTCTGGTTATGAAGAATGGAGCCCAGTATCCAAAAACATCATCTTATACACATGAGAGAATTTTGGAAAACATGATATCAATACCTCAAGGTACTATAACTCAGTGGAATTGGATAGCATGAGAAGCATGAGACAAGAATGAAGGTTTACAGGAGGAATCATCCAAATGGACCACCTCCTCCTCCAAGATATATTCCCAAGCCTCCGAGGTACTTCCAAAAGCAAAAGAGAAAGGTTACTGGGGAAAGCTTCTGAGAGCTGAAAGACTATGGACTGAACTGAATTTTTGTTGGGATTTACATTTTATTTATCTAAATGAAAAATTCTATAATTTCTGATCATTTATATATAATTTAGAATGTTTTTTCTTCTATGCATTTCTGTTTCATTATTATTTTATGTCTTTATGTTTATTGTCATATGAGGTTCTGATTTCTTTAGATAGAGGGAGATTGTTGAGAAAATTGTCCATAAGATTCCTGATTTGAAGAATGCCTCAAGATGACAATGAATATCTTCTATTTGATGAGTGTGTTAGTTTGATGTGACAGGTTTAACAAAAATATTTGGTTAATCTAGTGTTAGAATTATGGTCACTGAAACATGCCTTTATAATCTCTCAAGTTGCAAAACTCATGTTGACCTTTGATCTAATTCTATATTAGACAAAGCATTATCATGAGGAAAATCATTGAAGCTAAAAGAACTTAAAGGCAGAAGCTCAAATTAGTCCAAGTCAAATGTCAACTGCATAAGCTAGAAACTAAGTATTTTGTCGACTGCATCGACTGAATGACTAAGGAAAAAGTCGACTGCATCGACTAGAAACTAAGTCATTTATCGACTGCTTCTACTAAAAAGCTAAGTGATGCAGGACGAATCTATAGGCGGCGGGAAACCTGCGACCTAACCCTACATGCTATGCAAATCCGACGGTTAGATCACAATTGGATAATAAATAAAACATCCCACGCAAAATAAATCCACGAGAAAGCAAAATATTTTTTAAGGCAAAAGCAAGCTTAGGTTTTCCTCCGCGTGGAGGGCCAAAGCAAGAGCGCTCGGCGAATGAATCCTTCCTGCAGTTAGAGATTTCTCAAGAAACAAATAACATCATAAACTATAATTCCACGCAACCACATAATATCCAAACCGTAACAATGTTTATAACCAAACAACCATTACAAAACACCACAAAAATGTTAGGGCTGCTGTCAATGTAATAGATCTGAACGTTGGAGGGCTCAACGAGGGAGTCCAGTGGTTGGTGGACAGGATTGGGTAAGGAGAGGGCTGGTTGGGGATTAGGAGGGGCTGGATCAGGGTGGGGAATGGCTGGAACCGGGCTAACATACTCAGATCTGGACAGATTTGGTGTTAGGTGGCTGTTTTGAGGTGGATCCACTGGATGGAGGGTGATGGAAGCGAAGGGGAATAGGCGGGGCGGCTGGACCTGGCTGGAAAATTCCAAATTTTGACTGTTTTGGGCTGAAAAACAGCCAAGGGGGCTGTCTTGGGTGGCTGGCAGCAGAGCTGGACAGGTTTGGGGGTGGCTGCTGGTCGGATCTGGAAGGAGAATAGCCAGCGGCCTGTTTTGGGAAGGGGGAGGAAGAGGCAGGGGAGGTGGCTGGATGTGGGAGCAACGACTGCCTGAGGAGTGGAGGCCGGCGGTTGAATAGAGAAATGAAAACTATAGGGAAATGAATAGTTAATTTAATCAAATAGTCCTCAGCCGTGAAGAAGTTGATCTAGGGGAGAAATAAACAGGAGCAACTGATCTTGGGCAGAAAAATTCTCATGCCAGCAGTAGCTGGACAGCGGGGAAAAATAGGAAAAGGAGGAAAAATAACAAAGATACACACTTACCCAAGGAGTCGTCACAAAGGGGGCTCCACCGAGTCGGCACCGCGGAGGAGATCGCCAGAATGAAGGAAGAAGCTCTCCACTCATTCAACAATGAAAAGTGACGACAGCCCTAAACCATCTATTTATATGAAAAAATTAGGGCACCCGGAATCAACGACTATGGTTGGTCTTTGGTCTCGGGGCCAAAACTACATGAAATAGAATCCAAAAAGTACAAAGGTATATATGAAATTGATTCGCAACACGAATCCGAACGCATCCACAGAGTCGGATCGTCGATCCGGGCACGCCATATATGGTAAGTCTCCAAATTTGCCCCGAATGGACCCAAAGCTCGTCCTCGTCTCTGCTCCGCATCACTCTCCTCGGCTTGAAAGATTTCATCTCCCAATGAATAAGGATCAGAATTCTCTCGCTGCATGCCAGGTAAAGCTCGAAGAAGTCCACCAGAGGTCGCCCAAGTGTCGTCTCTGGAAAAGTGTCCTCGCCAATCAACTCCTTCGGACTGAAAAGCTTCCATCTCCAATGAATGAAGACGGTCGTACTGAAGTCGAAGTCCATGACGAGTAGATCAAGCTCCACTGGTAGCATCCAGGTGTCGTCAATGAAGGATCGTCCGCGCCCGCAAACCTGTTAGCGACACACAAGACCGTCTGTAGAGGGGACGAACTCATGCGTAAAGATCTCAGTGATAAACTCATCTATCAACATAGTAACAGAAGGATTCGGTGGGATCTGAGGTGCCAATGGTGGAATCGTTGGGGACAGGATCCCGGGTAAGTGGGGGTCAAAAATGGGCTGAGCACGGGGCAATGAATGTGGTGGTAAGGGTTCGGGGGTAGTCTGAGTGGTGGGTGGTAAAAACGGTGGTAAAGGCTCGGGAGGGACACCAAGATGTGGGCCCGAATACTCGTGAGGTGCAAAGCATGACATCAGGTCCTCAACATTGAACACAGTATGGGTACCCATGCTTGCGGGGATGTCCAGCTCATAAGCATTTGTCCCGATGCGTCTCAGGACTGAGTAGGGATCCATTCACCTAACGCTCAAGCTTTTAGCAAGCCTCACACAGAGCCTCATAATGCAGATTCTTACCATCACCTGCTCGCCTTCATGAAGTACATGCATTTGCCAATGAACATCCGCATGTGATCTACAAGATTTATTATCAATATGGATTATTCGTCGGACTGACTCATGACACACAACAAACGATGAACAAACAACACAACAGACTCATACAAAATATGAAGAAATGACTCAATAGACTCATGCAAATGATGCAAATGACACATGGCCGACACAATGTACCTGCTACAGGAAAGTCCAATAATGACCGGGACATCTCTAAAATATGGTGGCCTATCAGGGGGCTCTCTCGGTGTAGTGTATAAAAACTCATCCCGTGTGTGACGAGTGCTCAGATGATCGTGAGAGACAAGTATACTCAAATACGGGCTCGTAAAGAGCCAAATGTCTCTCAGGAAACGTGGCACATCAGGGTGCTCACCAGGAGGTGTGTACGAGAAGTTATCGCGAATGAGGCAACCACCTGAATGAAGATCGTGCACACTGACTAGAAGACGTGACTCTTGAGTGTGGTGAGTGTCCCCGACAAGGAAGAACTCATCGGATGAGTCAGCGGGTGGCGTGCCCCAAAACTCATCGAGGATGCGATGTGCCATAAGATAGGATCTCAAAATAGGTGTATGTTCAAGTGTACTCAAGGAAGGCCCTACATACGTTATGCTCCACGCAAGATCAATTCTCTGGGAAAAGGCTATAGATGATAGCGAAAGAGACGCCAATAACTCAAAACTCATAAACGAGCGTCTCACCCGAATCGTATCCTCACCAGGATATGACGGCTCATCAGGAGGCTCAACAGTGGGGTCATCGTAAAACTCGTCACTAGGGTCATGATCCTCCATGTGAGTACCATCGTAAGGGGTCATGTCCCCGTGAATGGGTGACATAGTCACTGCAAGATCAACATCAAGCTCTGGGCTCTCAGTCATGATGTGATTTAGGGCAATGACAACGGGAGAGCAACATAGACCTACACTCAAGAATGGGTCTGTGGGTGTAGTGTCACGAATTTGGTCTGTGGTGAGGGTGTTAACTAACCCGGTGTATGACAGAAGAAGAGGTGTGGGTGAGGGCCATAATATTGCAGACTCAATAGGTCGCTCAGGCTCACTCTCAATCCGGGTCGCAGGAGACGAATCAGAGACAATAGATAGGTCACTCACTGAGCTAAGCACCTCACTGGGGTGAGAGCAATCCGCCTCATGTATCACTTTTGTCGTGGCTGACAGGATAGTGGTAGGCGTCATGGTGACCTCAGCATGGGAAGGACTCGTACTGTGAAGGTTAGTGTGAGAATCCCATCGACCAGCTCTTGCGGATCTCAATGACTATTTATAACGAAGGGCGAGCTGATATGTCTGCTCGAGGGACTCCGAGATATGATAAACTACCTTAGTATGAATGTCAGATCGAAGTCTAGACCGAAATCTGATAGTGGCCATTGCTGGGTCCTCTCGGAGATCGCTCCTCACAACTAACTCATCAAAGCGATTCTCGTACTCAGTGATAGACATGGATCCCTGCTGGAGGGAAAATAATTGGTCGAGCAAGCGACTCAGATATGATGAAGGCAGATACCTCTGACACAATATACACTTTATGCACGCCCAACTAGTGATGCGACGAAGACGGTCTCGCTCGCGGGTGCTCTCAATGCTAGCCCAATAAGCCCTCGCCTTATTTAAAAGTCTATGTTTCACAAACTTGACGCGACGCTCTCCGAATAACTCAAAATGATTTAAATAATACTCCATATCCACGAGTCAATAGCTGAAAGACTCAGGACTCGATGGGTCGTCAAAGGAAGGGGAAGCAGTACAAAACTGACTCTCAAGATCTCTCTCAGAACGACTATTCTCATAGTAATCATTCCTAAGGTAACCGAGTCGTGTCGAAGGATTAACATGATTTGCTCGCATGTACGGATAAGAACAACCACAATCATCATACTGATCGTCTCTAGCATAGTGGGGTCGTGTCGGTGGGCCAACACGATCTCTGAAAGTGGTGCACTGCGATCGAGAATGATCATCGTAATAATGTGAGGATCTACCTGATGGGGCTCTGTGAGAGCGTGCACAAGTGGGCTCGTGACCTCCAAAGTGAGGTGGAGACAAGTGGTGATACCTAACATGACGAACAAACCCATAGACTCTACAACTGCGTATTGAAAAGTGCGTGCCACCTCGCCTCTGATACCAATTGACGCAGGACGAATCTATAGGCGGCGGGAAACCTGCGACCCAACCCTACATGCTATGCAAATCCGACGGTTAGATGACAATTGGATAATAAATAAAACATCCCGCGCAAAATAAATCCACGACAAGACAAAATATTTTTATTAGAGCAAAAACAAACTTAGGCTTTCTTCCGCGTGGAAGGCCAAAGCAAGAGCGCGCGGCGAATGAATCCTTCCTGCAGTTAGAGATTTCTCAAGAAACAAATAACATCATAAACTATAATTCTACGCAAGCACATAATATCCAAACCGTAACAATGTTTATAACCAAAAAACCATTACAAAACACCAAAAAAATGTTAGGGCTGCTGTCAATGTAATAGATCTGAACGTCGGAGGGCTCAACGAGGGAGTCCGGTGGTTGGTGGACAGGATTGGGTAAGGAGAGGGCTGGATCAGGGTTGGGAAAGGATGGAACCGGGCTAACATACTCAGATCTGGACAGATTTGGTGTTGGGTGACTATTTTGAGGTGGATCCACGGGATGGAGGGTGATGGCAGCGAAGGGGAAGAGGCGGGGGGCGGCTTGACCTGGCTGGAAAATTCCAAATTTTAACTGTTTTGGGCTGAAAAACAGCCAACGGGGCTGTCTTGGGTGGCTGGCGGCAGATTTGGAAAGGTTTGGGGGTGGTTGCTGGTCGGATCTAGAAGGAGAATGGCCAGCAGCCTGTTTTGGGAAGGGGGAGGAAGAGGCAGGGGAGGTGGCTGGATGTGGGAGTAGCGGCTGCCTGAGGAGTGGAGGCCGGCGGTTGAATAGAGAAATGAAAACTATAGGGAAATGAATAGTTAATTTAATCAAATAGTCCTCAATCGTGAAGAAGTTGATCAAGGGGAGGAATAAACAGGTGCGGCTGATCTTGGGCAGGAAAATTCTCATGGCAGCAGTAGCTGGACAGCGGGGAAAAATAGGAAAAGGAGGAAAAATAACAAAGATACACACTTAGCCAAGGGGTCGTCACTAAGAGGGCTCCACGGAGTCGGCACTGCGGAGATCACCGGAATGAAGGAAGAAGCTCCCCACTCATTCAACAATGAAAAATGACGGCAACCCTAAACCATCTTTTTATAAGAAATAAAAATTAGGGCACCCGGAATCAACGGCTATGATTCGTCGTTGGTCTCGGGGCCAAAACTACATGAAATAGAATCCGAAAAGTACAAAACTATATATGAAATTGATTCGCAACGCGAATCCGGACGCATCCACGGAGCCGAATCGTCGATTAGGGCACACCATGCATGGTAAGTCTCCAAATCAGTCCCAAATGGGCCCAAAGCTCGTCCTCGTCTTTGCTCCGCATCTTTAAGTAATTTATCGACTGCATCAAATGCAAAGCTAAGTCATTTTTTGACTGCATCGATTGTAAAACTAAGTCATTTATCTACTGCATCGACTGCATGGCTTAGCAATTTATCGACTGTATCGATTGCAAAGATAAACAATTTGTCGACTATATCGACTGAACAGTTAAAACATTTGTCGACTGCATCGACTAGAAGATTACAAATTTTATCGACTAGACTGTGACAGAAGGATTTCTACAGAGTTAAGTGCTTTAAGTGTTGGATGCTTTGAGTTGAATTCGTAAAGTACAACATGTCGACTGCCTCACATCCATAAGTGTTAAAGGACTTTGTCGACTGCATCGGTTGAAGTTTTACTTAGAAGATTTTACAGGCCTGAAGCGCGTTCTAACGACTCTTTACTGTGATTAAGCCGCATATTGCGCATCTATTAAAATGAATTCAAATTCCGCTTTCTGCTGCGATAATCATGGTGTTTTTCAAGGAAAAGAGTTATTCACATTAAATTAAGAATCATGCCTTTTGAAGAACTTTCCTTAGGCAAATATTCTAGTCATTGGAGCTTTCCTTTCCAAGCAGCTAGCCCTCTGCCGATCCAGTCTTCTATAAAAAGGACTTGAAAGTTGAACCAAAAACAGAGACACACGCGCATACACCTCCAAGTTTTCTGTAGTGCTCAAGCTTTAACATTTCTTCAAGTTCTTCGGCCACTGCAAACACCAAAGAGTTTTTCTTCAAAGGCTCAACACATCAACATCATTTTAGAAGGTCTTTCTCTCTGGGCTAAGTTCACTTGATTCTGCCTAGTTCATTCTAAGTAAATACATTTAAGTGTTGATCAAGGAAGAAGAAACCTACACTGTGCTTCTATTGAAGGCTCAAGTTTTATTGTTTGAGTCACAATCTTTGTAACTACTTTGTATTTGTAGGATCCTCATTGGATCTGAGTATGCTGTAGGATTCTATTGAGAAGTTGAGTTGTAGGATCATTGTGATCTAAGGTAGGACCGTAGGATATGTAGAAAAGATCTCAGTGTAGATCTCTGGCTGTAGCGGTTGAGGTATGGCTGTGTTTGACCTGAGTGTATGATCTTGTGATAGAAGATCTGAGTGGTAGGACCTTGTGTTAAAGGTTTGAGGTAAGGGACTGTTGTTTCTGAGTTGTAAGATCTTTTGATCTGAGTAAGTTTGGAGAAGTTGGCATAAACTAACACTCTGCTAGATAGGTGAAGGAGGAAAGTGAATGTACGCATACTTGGGGAACCACGATACATCTTTGTGTACTGTGTTGTGGTTGTAATTTGTTTGTGCTGTGGTAATACTTTGCTATGATCATATAAGAAAAATCAAAGATAGTATAAAATCATTAAAACAATTATTCACCCCCTCTCTAGGTGATTAGCAACCTTTATCTTTCATAGACTTCCCTTTCGGGATGCTCCTACTCCAACTCCCCAGCGGATCACGTCGATTTCTCCGCGTGTCCCCACATCCACTCTATCTTCACGCCTTCTCTGGCTCGGAGCTTGAATCATTGCTCATTCAGCAGGAACTCGTCACCGGTGTCCTTCCTCCCCTCCTCCCTGGGATCCTCTTTTTCCTGCTCTCCTCTAAGAACTCTGAACACGTCGCGGTGGCGTGCCCCTCTACCTGATGTAAGTCACAATAGAGAGGCACGTCTTTGTGCTGATGCTTTGATGTTGATTTTTTCTCCGAGGCCTTCTTTCTTTGAAAGCAATTATCATGGCCTCTCGAGGAGACCTATTTTTCCTTCTGCCTCTTTGCGGCCTTTAGAGACGGTCGAAATGAGCTTTGTCATTCTGGGGAGAAATTCCTCCCCGACCCTATAGGAGGTCCTGAAACCTTCTATCCGATCCCGGATTTTTCGAATCCACAAACGGACTCCTCACTTCCTGCCTCTTCAGCCCTTCCTCCTTTGCTCCATCCTTCTTTCCCCCTTTGCGGACTTGACTTCTTTCGTCGGATTACCTTGTGAGCGAGGCTAAGAAACTGTTGTTCGTCGGTTCTCCTTTGATGAACCGGCCTGCCTGGTTGATCAAATCTTTAAATTACACTAGAGGATCTCTGCTAATTTCAAGTTTGAATAGACCTTTCCGCAAGATGAAGGTGAGTGCAAGCTGCAAAGTAAAACTGTCAACTGGACCTCCTCCTGAAAACGGTCGACATAACTTCCCAAAATCTCATTGGCCCCTTGCTTGAGATGGAAGAGGGTGTTGGACACTTTTTCCTCTTCTTGGATGTCGTAAAGCGCAACATCAGCCAACGACGCAAGTCCTCAAAATAATAGATAGAACTTGTTGACAGCTGGTGAAATCAGTCTCTTACCTTCCCTTTAATGGTAATTACGAAGAACCTGCACTTGAAAGCATCAATCATGGTTCAAATGAATACAACATCATCGAACCATTACAGGTGTTGAATGGGGTCATCTTTCCCTGTATAGTAACTTAGGGTTCTCTGAACCCTTTCGTAACAGGGGCGAACAAGATCTGGTCATTGCATGCACTTTTCGACCCAAATTGGCGAGGTAGTGGGAAGCTATCCCGCTCCAGCTCGCAAAAATGAATCTCATACGAGCTCGCTGGGAGACCCCACGACTGCTAATGTCGCTCCGACTCTTCACGGGAGACCTCCTTATCAGGTCGCCGAGACGGCTCTCCCTATTCAGAAAAAGTTACATGGTGAGGCGAGGTCTCCTTGACCTCGGCGCAAGGAGCGAGCAGAGCTCGCACCGTATCTTCCATCATCCGGCTGAAGTCCGTGAAATCAGCCCTTGTGATGAACTCATTTTCAACTTGCAAGCTGCCTATCTTATTCTCCTGCTTTCCATCGTGAGCCATGACCACTTTTTGCAAGAATTTCCTCCTCTATCTACGTTCCACCTCACCACACTAAAAATGTTGGAACCAGGAAACTTGTTCTCAAGAGTTCGAACCTTTGGGGTAGCCCAAGGTTACTGATCCCGCGGTTTAACACCACAGATCAGATTGCAAGAGCAAGAGAGAGAGAGAGACCAAATGGCCTACAAACAAGATCTGCGTGCTGCAGCAAGGATGTCCCGCCACATTCCCAGAAGTTTGTAGGAACTTCCCATCCTAAAGCCAAGAGTTGTGCCAGGCACAAGAAACACACAGACTTGGTAAAAGAGAGACTTGGTGAGGGTTCAACATGCTTTTTCTTGTACCCATGGGGTCTTCATTTATAGACAATCCAAAGGGGGAGGTATTGGTTTGCGAATATTCGCCCCCGCAAAATACTTGACCCATCTAGCGGGTGAGAGAACATTTGCGAGATAATTAGTGTCGCTTTACAAGATCCCTCCAGTGAGAAATTGGTCTTGCGAGAAGGTTCCTCTATCGAGATGTCGAGGACCTTGCTAGTGCCGGATTTGAAAAGAGACCTCGCCAGGGGAGATCTCTCTTGTGGGTGAGTTTAACTGAGATCTCGTGTATGTGCAAGATCTAAAGGGAACTCGCCCCTACGTTTATCTCCTGAACTTCTTTGTTGGGGCTTCTTCTGACTTCAGCTGTTGTTTATTTTCTGACGTGGTCTGCTGAGCCTACCCTCGGCGAATATGAGTTATACAACACTGATAGCGAAACAATGTTGTTTCATTTATGGAGGTTTTTGTCGATGACCGACTGCAGAAATGATATCCGCGTCTCTATCAGTATTCACTCGAACTTACGAAACTCTGGCTCAACCTGTCCAATATCCTCGAGGAAGGAAGATCTTCTAACTCTGATACAAAGTACTAGCTTCGTCTCCCTTCAAAAGTCATCTCTACTACCCCTCTCTTCTTCTCTCTCGGTGTCTCTCTGAAAATGGTTTTCAAAACACCCACGTTTAAAAAGCATAAAACAGTTATGGTTTTCAGAACACCCACGTTTAAAAAGCATAAGCAGTTTCAAAAGCTTATATATGATGTGAGAGTGACTGTTTTGAAAACATAAAATGTGGAGTTGTGGACTTTTGGAATTCGCTCATTTAGTTCAAACTGAAGACCACCTCTTTTGTTCAATACCTTAATTAATAATTCCAAAATTAAGTAATTCTAAATTAATTATCATCCATTAATATATTTTGGGACTTGTGTTAATTGAAGTCTGACTTAATGAAATCCCAACCTGATCGATGCTCCTATTTTAGTACATTCTTATTGTGCGACCTTGTATGATCATATTACATTGGCAGTGACACCAACCGTTTTCGTGTCGATGATGCTATTCTCTTGTAGTGTCCCTTCAAGGATGATGCTAACAAAATATGAATCGATCTCTTATGCTCATCCTCATTATCTAGCAACGATGATTCAAATATAATTAGATTCACTGAATTGATGGGTTAGTATTCACGTATGTTGGCATCAGTTGTTTCATTAGGTACGGTATGAGAATCATTTCTCATTCCCCGCATGGAGTGGGGGAAAACCCATAATGAAGAGTAAACAATATGACAAAAAGTATATGGGCTTTCCAATCTGCTTTTAATCTAGTCCATGGATAGGCGCTAGTAAGTTTTACTTGTCAGAAGAACGATTTCTCCATCCAATCATTCATATGCCTATTTGATCTTCATATACATAGACAATTGAATGTCTGATTGAAACCCGATGATAGATACGAAGCTCGGCGAGAAAACTTCTAAGACGATGATGTTGATGTGCCTCTTTAGATATTGACTTCACTACGGAAATGGAGTGAAACACTGCTTCTGGTATCCTAAAAATATTTACTGACCAAGAGTCAGACGCTTGGTCGAATGTATAAGCCCTCCTATGTATGAATGTTGGTGGTTTGTGATGAGCTTTCCCTTACTAAGAAATGGGCGTTTTCCAGAATGGTTCCTCCTGAGATAGGAAAAGCCTCTTCAAGGACTGTTCAATTGGATCAACTACTGAGACAGGCACTTCAGTCAAGACACTAATTACGGGCTAATTGGGCGTTGGTTCTGATATCAACTGATATTACGATTTTTTAAGATTCTTTCCGCAGTATAGCACCCACATTGATAGATAACTGAAAGAGCTCACTTTCCTCACAAGATTCTCTATCTATTCGTCTCACTTTCTCGGCCTGGCATGTTGAGGTCTCTCTTTTGTTTGATTGGGTGCTCAAACTAGGCAACAAACTATTTGGCGAAGAGCCGAGCCATAAGGCGAAGAGTATGACTAGAGGAGCATATATTGAGCGAAGGGACACTTCATAAACACTATTGTTACTTAAAGAAACTATGTAAATGCCCAAATTAAGGCTCAAGTTTGTCTTCTTGTAATCTTGTTTAGTCTTACATTTTGGATTGACAATCCTCCTCTTTTTCTTTTCTTATATAAGTGTACAAATACATGTATTCTAGTACAAGTCAATTGAGAAATTAATTTTTTTATTTTCTCTCTTCTGTGTGTTTCTATATGGTATCAGAGACAACCGGTCCTTTATTTTTCCCATTACGAGTTCCTCTCCCGCACCTTGGGCGGCTAGACTTTTTCTGCCCGCAGTTGCTTTTGCGGGTTCCTCTGGATTCCTTTTTTCCCTGTTCACCACCCTCCCCCCATCTTCTTTTATAGTTTTTTCAGCCTGGTCCCGCCTGCTTGCTCTTCCGCGGATTGCGGAGACTAGCCGTAACTTCCCTTTCTACTCGCATCTTCTGCTCCCTGTCGCTGATATCCCGTGACATCTTTATCGCCAGCTTCTGGCCTCTCTATCTTCTCGCGGCTGAGATCGTAGCCCTCCTTCTCCTACCGTCTTGGTCTCCATCTTGCTGCTGATCGCCATCTTGACTACAACACTCCTGCTTTGAGCCTTCTCACTGCTGAGATCGCCGCACTCGCAACTCCAGCCTCCTCGACCGCTTGTCTTCTTGGTCGCCTGCTCCGTGTGTCTCTCCGCAGATCTTGCCGTAGCTTCAACTCAATTCTTGCCGCTACTTGGTGACTCCGCAATCACAGCAGTCGCAGTAATCTCCGTCCTTACCGCTACTCGGTGTCTCTCCGCAATCACAGTCCTTTTCGCTCCCTCCCTTGCCACAATTCTCCTTATTGCAGCTTCTACCCGCCGGTGTTTGCTGCCTCTTCGCCTGTCCTGTCCGCAGGCCGCTGGTGTTTGCCGCCTATCCGCCTGTCCTGTCCCTAGGCCGCTGCTTGCCTAGCCTCCATTCCTATCTGTAGGTGCTGCTCGCCTTGTTGCAACTCTTCTTTCCGCTACTATTAACTTCTTCTATCCGCAGAAGCTTCTCATCTTGCCGCAACTCCCCTTGTCGCTGCTATTGCTCCATGGATTCGACGGTTGCTTCATCTCTTCCTGCTCGTGCTGCTGCTCTTCTCCCTTAAATTTGTGATGAGCTTCAGATCACCACCATCTCGCTCAGTTGGAAGCAGAACTTTGTTGAGTGGGCGCATTCCGTTCGTCGTGTTTTGCAGACCAAAGGTCTTCTTCATCATCTGACAATGAACACTCCTACCGCACCCACCGAGGAGTTGTTCCGTGATGACGATCGTGTCCAATCATGGATCCTTAATTCTATAGATACTGAGCCATATTGGATGACCATGTATCATGTGACGGCCAAAGCTATGTGGGAGGAACTCCACTCCCTCTATTCTGGCAATGATAGCCTCCAACATCTGTTCGACATCATCACCGATCTTCAAACACTTGACCCCGAAGTAAAAGGTGACTTAACCCCTTTTGTTGTGAGATCCAAGACTCTTGTTGAGGCATGGATACAACATCAGCCTCTCACGACGGATTTAGTTGTGCAACGGGCACATAAAGAAGCAGTCGGGATTGCCATGATGATGACCCGTGTTCCACCTCATCTTCACAGTGTTCGAGCTCAAATTCTCTCTTAATCTACAACTCCCTCTTTGTTAGTTGTTTGCTCTATGTTCTTGAAGGTTACACCGCCACTCGATGTTCTTGGGAATCTATCTCCGGCTCTCCTTCAACAACCTTTCACACCTCCTCCTGCTCCTTTGGCTCGTGGAGGTCGCACGACTTCTCGGCGACGGAGACGTACGAGAAGACCCCGTCTTAAATGTTCTCACTGCGCTCGAGATGGTCACCTTGAGGCCACCGTTATCGCAAACATGGTCTGCCTCCACATCTCACTGCTTCCATTGCAGCCGATCCCAATTCTTCCACCCGCAAAGACATTGATGCTTTGCGTACCCAGCTACAGCATCTTCAAGGGGTGATCAGTTGCTCATTTAGATCTGTTGCGTCGATTTCCAATGAAGGTATATCCTGTCTCTCCCTAGCTCCCATTGGATTGTGGACTCAGGTGCCACCCACCATATTACTCCCCAGAAACTGCCTCAGTACTTGCCATTTGCATATCCCAAGTTCATCATCGTGGCCAATGGTGACACCACCCTGGTTTCTGACGTTGCTGATCTGTCTCTCATGTTCCAGGATCTCCTTTTAATCTGCTTTCTATTAGCCGTCTTACTCAGGAACTTGATTGATGTGTAACTTTCTCACCTTCCTCCTTTGTTGTGCAAGATCGGCAAACGCAAAATATTATTGGTAAGGGGCGGCTGTCTAATGAGATCTATCTCTTGGATATTCCACCTACTGTTCTCTCCTCGATCGCTTCTGCTGATTGACATCAACTTCTTAAGAATTCTCGTCTCCAGATTCTCAAGAAAGCTCTTCCCGATATCTCCCTTCATGAGGTTTCTTGTGAATTATGTATCTTTGGCAAACAACATAGTGCGTTTTTTATCCCCCATTATACTTGGAGTAATGCTCTTTTTGCTTTAGTACATTCTGATATTTTGGGACCATATAAAACTTCTAGTGTGTATGATTATCGTTATTTTGCTACATTTATTGATGATTACTCGTGCATGAACTGATTGTATTTATTTCGCGATCGTGCTGAAATCGCCTCCGCCTTTCGTGCATTTATTACCGAGACTCGTATTCAATTTTCCACTACTATAAAAGTTCTTCGCACAAATAATGCACGTGAATATACAAGCTGTACTTTTTCAAATCTGTGTACTGAGTTTGGGATCATCCATCAAACTTCATGCGCTTATACTCCCTAACAAAATGGTGTGTCCGAGTTAAAAAATCGTCACCTTCTTGACATCGCCCGATCACTCATGTTTCAAATTTAGGTACCCACACTATACTGGAATTTCGTGGTTTCTACTATCTGTCATCTCATGAACTGCATGCCCTCCTCCATTCTCAACTTTACGACTTCGTTTATTTTTTCCTTTCAAGCCACCTTTTCCATCACGCCACGTGTTTTTGAATGTACATGTTATGTCCATAATCTTGGTCCGTCCGCTGACAAGTTTGCTCCTCGAGCTACCAAATATATGTTCGTTGGATACTCCCACACTCAAAAGGGTATGTGTGTTACTCTCCTAACGATCGCAAAATGGTTGTTTCGACATATGTAACCTTTCTGGAGGACCAACCATTTCACTCCTCTCCTCCAGCTCCTCTTGTACCTCCCCCTCTACCACGTCCTACCGTCCCTGTTACGTCTCGCCTTTCACTACTTTTTTCAACACCAACACCAATACCAGTGCAAGCCAAACCACCTCTTCGTGTGTACACTCGTCGTCCTCCCAAATCTGATGCTCTACAATAGTTACCCTCTACCAGCGATTGCTCGCGGCTTGCCGATCTGGCATCGACCTTTACGGATCATCCCTTGGCAAATTATATATCACTACATCGCCTCTCCCCTCCTCTTCTCAAATTCGTGTTCTCTCTATCCTCCATTTCTATACCTAACTCTTTGCAGGAGGCTCTCCAACATCAGGGGTGGCGAGCGACCATGAATGAGGAAATGACTGCCCTATGAGCTAACTAGACTTGGGATCTTGCCCCGCTTCCTCCAGGACAGACTTGTGTGGGATGTAAGTGGGTTTTTGCGATCAAACATGCTCCAAACGGGACAGTTGAACGCCTAAAGGCTCGACTTGTGGCTCGGAGGTTCACTCAGAAACAAGGCCTCGACTATGATGAGACATTCTCACCAGTCGCTATGTTAAATACTGTTCGAGTCCTGATCTCCTTAGCTATTCATTGAGAGTGGCCCTTACATTTGTTGGATATCAAGAATGCATTTTTCAATGACGACCTTCTCGAAACTGTTTACACGCACCAACCTCTCGGGTTTGAGACCACGGGAGAGTCTCGTGTTTGTCACCTCAAGAAATCTATTTATGGTCTCAAATAGTCTCCTCGCGCATGGTTTGACAAGTTTAGTAAAGTCGTTCGTGATGTTGGATTCACTCTAATCTCGGCTGTCTTCTCACTCTTTACGCTTCATCGACCAACCAACACAGTAATTCTCTTAGTTTACGTTGATGATATTCTAATTACTGGAAATGACTCCACAAGAATACAAATGATTAAGCAGCACTTAAACTTATTTTTTCAAACCAAGGATCTGAGAAATTTTCGATACTTCCTTGGACTTGAGGTAGCAAGACGACCTGATGGCCTTGCCCTATCTCAACGAAAGTACTGTCTTAACCTTCTTCAGGATGCTGACTATTCGGGATGCAAGCCTGCTGACACTCCTATGAATTTCAACCACAAGTTTTGTGCTCATGACTCTGACTTCGATCAACTACTTCCGAACTTAGAGTATTATCAACGTCTTTAGGAAAACTGATATATCGTACTGTTACAAGACCTTATATCTCGTTTGTTGTTATAGTTGTTAGTCGATTTATGCATGCGTCACGGACCTCTCATCTCCAGATTGTCAAGCGCATCCTCAGATACTTGAATACTGCTCCTGGATAAGGGCTTGTATACAAACCATCTTCCCCTCTATCTCAAATTGCCTACTCTGATGCTGACTATGCTGGCTCTCTTGATGATCGCTGCTCCATAAGTAGTTTTTGTACTTTGGAGGAAAATTTTTTACTTAGCGCAGCAAAAACAATCTGTTGTTGCTCGCTCATCTGCTGAAGTCGAGTATTGTGCAATCGCTGCTGGTGTGTCCGAGCTTACCTGGCTAGAAAGTCTCCTTGGTGATTTGAGAGTCAAACTTTCCTCACCAGCAACTCTATTTTGTGAAAGTCAAGCTGCTATACATATTACCAAGAATCCTGTATTCCATGAGCGAACCAAATACATTGAAGTTGATTGTCACTTCATTCGGGAAAAAGTTCAATTAAAGAAGTTGAAATTAGAACATGTTTCTACTACCGGGCAAGTTGCTGACATTCTCTCCAAGGCCTTACCACGACCGTTGTATCACCAATTTTTGTCCAAGCTTGGTGCATATGATTTGTATGCTTCAGTTTGCGGGGGAGTGTTAAAGAAACTATGTAAAGCGTCAAATTAAGGCTCAAATTTAGGTCCTCTTGTAATCTTGTTTAGTCCCACATCTTGGATTGGGAATCCTCTCCTCTTTCTCTTCGTATATAAGTGTACAAGGGTTTCTACAACTATCAAATTTCCATATTTGAGAGAGTAACCTCCCCATACCTCAATCCGCCTTAGTTTCCAAGAGCTAAAATCAGAGTTGGGCAGCGTACCGGGTGGTTCTTGTCAGAGCTAACTTCTAATCTCTGATGATGCCAAACAAGTTACATACTTTTAGCGTGCATAAAGAAGATTATGCAAAGTTTGAGAATGTACTACGTCACCAGTAGATGAGCCCCTTTGGATGAGCAAACCATGGTTGCCAATAAAGATCCTTTGAGAAGTGTTAGGATCATCATCTCTCGCAAGGTAGACCAGGCAACACGGATAGATCTATGGCTATAAAACCAGGGGATCTTTATCAAATCTCGCCTACCATCTGATCTGGGCATATAAAGGACGTTTATTTTTCAAACGTCTCAACAGTAGGTCCAAAACGTTTTAAAAATGTCACGGCCATATAAATTTTCATAGAATATGATGACATATCTCAATTGAAAGTTACCAATTCGAAGTTAGATGGGGTAATTAAGTATGAGTGCTGGCACTTGTTGAAAGCCTTCTGGAATTTGAATTTCATGTTATTGAGCAAAATATTTTGGTACTGTTTTTTTTGTTTAAGTCTGCCTGTTGAAAGTATTGTTTCTTTTGATCCCCGGACCCGAGTTTGTAGATCCCATAACTTTCGAAGAAAAGGCACACTAAACTTCCACCACTTTGGGAAAAAATGCAGGCTAAACATCAATTTACTCTTTCTATCATCTTGACACAAAAGGTTAGAGTCAGTTTGGAAATCAGAGTTCAGGTGACTGATGTTTGAGTTGAGTTCATACATTAATTGTGGTTTGACGCCACTTTTGGTTGATTTCACATACAAATCAGTAAAAATGGATCTAATAATATGAATCCACTTGATATAATTGATGGTAAACAATTTTAAAAGCTTGTAGATTTAATTGAATTAACAATGATCCAATCTTATTGAGCTTCCACATTCTTGCACAATATATACTTGGTTTGAACAAAAATATTTGTTGATAGCTTATTGCTAACTGTATCATTTACTAAATGTATTGTCCATGTTCCTAGAATGTGCTTGGGATTCAAGGAAGGTGGTATAATGATGTCTCTCTTACACCTTAAAATTCTTCTAAACTTAAAAGGAAATTGTTTCGAAGGAGATGTCCATATAAAAGTAAGTGAATTGGGCTAAACTTTTATGAATTATTATCTCGAAGATTTTGACGTGAGCTTGGTTTTCAAAGTGTCTGATTTAATTTTATACGATTGAATAATTAATAATATGTCTCTTCTCTTTTTCCTCTCTCTTTTGACCTCACAACAACCCATCCATAGCTCATCAATCACATGAGTAAATGTTCACATCTTTTTGGCCTACATCTATATGCAATTCTTGCAAGGAAATTGTGACTATTACTGATATTTGTATCAATGTTTCCTTGCTCATGGAAGTTAAGCTTTTATGCTATGATGACTACCAGTGCACATGCGCTCCCGTGCGGCCGTGGCAGTACCCTGGCCACGACAGTATCTTCATCGTGCTTGTCTTCTCTCAGGTGCATGGACTTTGCACGACGGTACTCCTTACGCTCGCAATTCCCCTAAGCACAATTCAAAGGTTGTCGCTCGATTTCTTCTCGATTTCCTAATGCGTTCGGGGAGAGGGGGGCTGCGAGTGGATGAAGTATCGTCGTACGAAGCCCGTTTACCCGAGAACTGGTGAGCACGGGAGGAGGTATCGTCATGGACGGGGTATTGACGCATTCGCACGAGGGGCCCTGAGCACTATCACTCGTAAACTAAAAAACCATAGTTTATATTATAGAACATTTATATTATTTGATAAGAAAAATCTAATTACTTCGGCCCTCGACTATTATATTTAGGCATAGAGTTACTTTACTCCACATAGATTAAATAATAATAACTTTACATCATAGGATTATAGATAACATTGTTGGAACCGGGATTCGGCCCAACGAGTAGTTCAGACCCAAAAGGGGGGGGGGGGACCCGCACCTACTTCTCCCGAGAAAGGATGCTAAGATGAGGACTCAAAACTTGACACAGACCCTGGCTGTAACACGGAGGACCCACCATACACCCAGAAGATCTTTGAGCGCATCCCCTCCCAAACTAAAGCTGAAGCTGGGCACCTTGGAGAGTTGGGGCTAACCAAAAACAACCTAAGGAAGAGGAAGCCCAAAGAAACTAGATATCTTGAAAGGTGCCCTTCAGGGTCTATTTATAGTTTTTTTAGCTGGGCCTGCCAATATCGCAATTTTGCCTTATCGATTTTTGCAAAACGCACCCCAAATTGGTCTGTCAACAACAAAATCCCGTTGTTTGGGATGGTTATCAGCTGACAAATAAAATAAATATAATATTGCACGACGACTGTTCCTGGATGACGAGTGCCCTGATGGAACCTACACCTAGCCTCCGGCTCGCCTCGCTCTCTAAGACGAGTGCCTTCGCAAACGGGCACACACCTGGATTGGCGAGTGCCCGATGAAACTAGCACTCGCCCGCATCTTTAGAGTGACGAGTGCCTGATGAAAACGACACTCGCCCGCTTCTATGGCGAGTTCCTGAACACTCACCTGCCTGGGGCGATTGTGGTCCTTCCCGACTCGCCCCACTGACTAGGTACTCGGGCTTTAGGCGAGCGCGATCCTGCCTCCCCGGCTCGCCTGGAGCTGTGGAGTCGCTCTGGTTCGTCCACTCGACAAACACGGGGTTGTACACAATCCCCGCTCTTTGCGAGATTGCCTCAAGCTCAGAAAGAAAAGTGCAAACTATCACAACCCGCATTTTCTCCGAATTTAGGAATTATCAGAGTATGAGAAAACACGCGTCATGATGCCATGTCGAGCAGGGGATAACTGCTGGCGCTCAGAAAAAACCAACTACTTTACTTTATGAAAGAAATTCATGAGTTTAATGATTAGAAAATCAGTTATATTTTAGAGGTCGTATCCCTCGGCTCGGTGGATCACCTAGTCCACAGTTAAAAACTATGCTTATACGCTGCGGAAAATACTTTATTCAGAATTGACATCCTAAGGAGTGCATAAGTGTCCCAAGAGGACCACTTATGCTATGCAAGACTCTACATTTAATTTATATTATATATAAGAAAATGATCTTTATACGTTGTTTGAAAAATAGTGATTGAGTTTTATAAAACATGCTGATCATGAGCTATACTTATAATAATAATTGTGGTTTTAAAAATAACTAGCAACCTAGCATAAATCCTCCTCAGAGCAAGTAGACTATCTCCAGAAAATGGTAGCAGCAAAAGTAATATATCTAGTACAAAGGTAAAAATTACCAGTGGGCGTCAACAACCTGACACGAACCCACTGGCAAATATATATGTCTGTAAGAAAAGTGCAGAAAAACTACCTCACTAAACAAATCCAGAAGGATCTCAAAAGTCCAAGAGACCACCAGCAACACCACAGCAACCTAGCCACAAAACTGACTACTGCTCAGAACCTGAGGCATTCAAAAGAAAAAGAGAATACCTCAGCAAGCAAAACAAGGAAAAACTCCACGAAAGTGTCAATCGGATGAATAATGAAAGAGGAAAAAACACAGCAGTAAAAGTCACAACTGCCCCAAGGAAAGACAAAGAGAAATGCACTAGGTGCGAGGAAACAACATCAATCTTGCCCAAAAACTACATCCTGTAGATTCTACTAAGCTACCAAGAGCCCAAAATGCTGCAATCTACCAAGGAAGAAACGTCTAACACCCTAAGCTGTGGGAGATGGTAGTAGTAAAATAAACAACATGGATCCGGGTTGAAGGCAAACTCAGTCCCCCAACCACCATTTCCAAGCCAACAAGCTTAAGGTTCTACATGTGAAAGCACTAGGGAACTCTCACCCCCTTGCCCAGCCCGTACCTGGAGCAAGATAGAAGAAAAGGGGTGGCCACGACTAAATTACACAACACCTCCCCCATGAAGAGCTTCAAACCACCACTACTAATCACGACCCACGATTCGGCCTTTAGGAAAGAAAAACATGGCCGACAAGGAAACTCAAAACATAAACAAGGAATTCACTCGGGAACGAAAATCGAGGTAGGGAAAAAGTGTTTAAATGACTCAACACGGCTTGGCGTTGAGTGGGACCCACTCAACGCCTAACCAGACCTTGGCGTTAAGTGAGTTAGCCTCACTCAGCGCCAGAACAGCCATGGCTTTGAGTGAGATTCACTCACTCAATGCCCTCCAGAAAAACAACTCTGGCGTTGAGTGAGCTAGCCTCACTCAACGCCAAAACAGGCATGGTGTTGAGTGAGGTTCACTCACTCAACGCCTCCCGCAAGAATACTCTTGCGTTGAGTGAGCTAACCTCACTCAACGCCAAAACAGCGATGGCGTTGAGTGAGGTACACTCACTCAACGCTCTGGTACTTAACCACAATCAGAGAAAGTGGCGTATAGTGAGCTGGCCTCACTCAACGCCAAAACAGCAATGGCGTTGAGTGAAGCTCACTCACTCAACGCCCTGCCACTTAGCCGCAAAAGAAGACTGCGGCGTTGAGTGAGTCCACCTCACTCAACGCCAAAACAGCAATGGCATTGAGTGAGGTTCACTCACTCAACGCCCTGACACTTAGCCGCAACAAGGCAAATCTGCGGCGTTGAGTGAGCTGACCCCACTCAACGCCAAAACAGCAATGGCGTTGAGTGAGGTTGTCTCACTCAACGTCAGAAGTTCTGGTCGCGAAGAAGGGCTGTGGCGTTGAGTGATTCTACCTCACTCAATGCCAAAGCAGAAATGGCGTTGAGTGAGGTTCACTCACTCAACGCCACGGGACTTGGCCGCAAATTTGCTTACAGCGTTGAGTGAAGTCACCTCACTCAACGCCAAACCGGAAATGGCATTGAGTGAGGTCGACTCACTCAACGCCAAAGTACTTAGCCTCAGAAAAGGCTGTGGCGTTGAGTTAGCACACCTCACTCAACGCCAAAGTACTTGGCTGCACAGAAAGCGACGGTGTTGAGTGAGTCCACCTCACTCAACGCCAAAACTGAAATGACGTTGAGTGAGGTCGACTCACTCAACGCCAAAGTACTTAGCCGCTAGCAGGGGCTACGGCGTTGAGTGAGTCCACCTCACTCAACGCCCCAGTACTTAGCCAAAATCTCCAACTGACTACAGCTGTGGCGTTGAGTGTGTGCACCACACTCAACGCCAAACCCGCAAAGGCTTTGAGTGTGTGCACTACACTATACGTCGGCAACCCGAGAGCCCAAATTTGGCTCTTACCAAGATACACAGCAGGCACCCCCCTCCTACTCTCTCCCTCGGCTTCACCCGCAAGGCAACAACCAGACAGAAATCTGGAGTCTAAATTGGCGGTATTACGCCGGCGGGTTGGGCACCAACAGCACAAAGAAGGGGGGGCTCATTAGGAGAAACTAAGCCCTAAAATTCAGCAAGATAAAAGAACAGCTTGACCTCTACCCTAGGGCTAACCGGGATTTTTCAATTCAGCAAGAGAATAAAAATGGCAAAGGCAAGAATACCACTTGCCTCGATTTCCGGCGAAGCTTGGACGACTTTCCCTCCTCTTCACGCGGCACTAGCAGCAGCAACACCTAAAAGCACATTCCCGTGCTTTAATGGCGGAATCCACAAGAAACCGAAAATCCAAGTCTCCTAAAACTCCACAAAAATCAAATCTCTTACCGTCGAAACGCAGATCTGAGCGAGAGCAAGCTAACGCCGCTTTCGGAAACGAATTCCGTCCACGAAAGCTCCCGAAATCGCCGGCCGAAGGCTAGGGCAGTCCGCCGTTTCCGCCTCTGCTTTCCGCAAACTGGAGCAGCGTTTTTTTTGGTCTCGGGAAGGAGGAAAGAGTGGGCCCGCCACTCCAAGCTTTTATATAAGCTTTAAACACGTCGGTTCAACATAACTGAAGCCTAGCCGCCGGTTCTCTTAATAAAATAAGAGAATTTTCTAATAGTCTTTACTAATGGCACACCCAAAACGACACAAAAACCGAATTATCTCGGAATTCGTCGAAATTCGCATCTTAGCTAAATACCCACGCTACGAACACATCGACGAAGTCGAAATTAACTTTCGACGAACAGAACTCGAGTTATACTCACCTAAAGTAAAAACACAAGCATCCCCCAAGAGGCCACACCGGGCCACTCAAAACGACTCGGCTTGCTAGGGAGACCTTGCCCATAGGCTACAAAATAGGCCACTCAGTTCTAAGGAGCTAAACCACACTCCACAAATGACACATGCCACGAAAACGCGCCACCGTAACGCCAAACGAGAATAAAATAGTCGCAGAAAAATCAGGGGCGTTACAGTCACTCCCCCTAAAAGAAAGTTTCGTCCCGAAACTTTACGCACAACACTCCTACTATAGAAGGAAAAAATAACAAACAGGAATTACAAGAAGGGAAACATACCGATCAAATCGGGGAAACAGGTGAGGGTAAGCCTTCCTCATGGTCGACTCTAACTCCCAAGTCGCGCTCTCCAAATCCTGATTCTTCCATAGAACTTTCACCATCGGAATTGACTTCTTTCGCAACACCCGTTCCTGAGTATCCAAAATACGGACCGGCACTTCAACAAAAGAGAGGTTGGGCTCCAACTGGGGCACAACGTCCAAGACTTGCCCACTGCCGCGCACACACTTCCGCAATTGGCTTACATGGAAAACATTATGAACACCTGGGAAGTTTGCTGGCAAATCCAACCTATAAGCTGACATGTCAATCCGCTCCATAATCTTAAACGGGCCCACATACCTCGGGTCCAATTTCCGATTCTTACCAAACCTCTTTACACCCACCATCGGGGAAATCTTAAGAAATACAAGGCCCCCTACAGAAAACTCCAAGGCAGAGCTACGCCGATTGGCGTTCTTCTCGTACCTCTCCTGAGCTATACGAAGCTTCTCTCGAATAAGCTTCACTGCGACTTCCATTTCCTCAAGCGCATCAGGACCCAACAAAGGCCTCTCACCAGCCTCAGCCCAAAACAACGGAGTTCTGCAGCGCCTCCCATATAAGGCTTCGAACGGAGTCATCTGCAAGCTCTCCTGATAACTGTTGTTGTATGCAAATTCCATAAGTCGCAGCTGCTCATCCCACGCTCCACCGTGGTCTAAAATGTAGCATCGAATCATATCCTCAACTATCTGGTTCACCCGCTCCGTCTGCCCATTGGTCTGTGGGTGGTAAGCAGTAGAATACCTCAGATCCGTACCCAAACCCTCCTGCAGACTCTGCCAAAAACGAGAAGTAAACCGGGAGTCTCGATCAGAAATGATGCTAACCGGCACACCGTGCAGTCGGATGACTTCATTCAAGTACAACTCCGCTATCTTCTTCATCGGGTAATCAATCTTATATGGCACGAAGTGAGCACACTTCGTCAGTCTATCCACTATAACCCAAACAGAATCAAATCCCCTCGGGGATTTCGGTAAGCCCGTGATGAAATCCATAGATATACTTTCCCACTTCCAAGTCAGGATCTCTAACGAAGTCAACTTGCCACCAGACCTTCCATGATCGGCCTTCACACGCTTGCAAGTATGGCACTCAGTAACAAATCGGGCTATATCACCTTTCATGCCATACCACCAGGCAATTTGCTTTAAGTCACGATACATCTTCGTAGATCCTGGATGGTAGGCAACGCTGGATCCATGAGCCTCTCTGCAAATCATACCTCTAATGTCCCCAACAGCGGGAATGCAAAATCTGCCGCGGTACTTCAAAGTACCCGCATCATCGATAGCAAAGTCTGGCAACTCCCCCTTCTCGGTCCTGGTGAATAAGTGCAGAAGATCCGGATCGTCCTTCTGGTGCAGTCTGGTCAAAGAAATCCAAGACGGCTCAGCCACTGATAAACTACTCTGCAAGCCACTGCATCCCACTGATATATCCATAAGGAGGAACTCCTCCACTAAACGATCGGCGGAGAGGTTAAAGATCTTTCCCGTCTTTCGGCTCAGGGCATCGGCCACCACATTGGCCTTGCCTGGATGATACTGGATCTCTACATCATAATCGACCACATACTCTAGCCACCGCCGCTGGCGCAGATTCAACTCCTTCTGCGTGAACACGTACTTCAGGCTCTTATGGTCAGTGAAGATCTTGCACTGAGCCCCATAAAGTAGATGCCTCCATAATTTCAACGCATAGATTACCGCTGCAAACTCAAGGTCATGCGTAGGATAATTCTTCTCATGAGTCTTCAGTTACCTTGACCCATAGGCAATCAATCACCTTTCCGACCTGCATTAATACGCATCCCAGACCTACATGCGAAGCATCCACGTACACATCATAATCCACACCCTCAGTAGGCAGGGTCAGAACGGGAGCAGTACACAATCTCTTCTTTAACTCCAGAAAGGCTTCTTCGCACTTCTCGCTCCAAACAAAAGCCACGTTCTTCTGAGTCAGCTTGGTCAAAGGTGCAGCTTGTGAAGAGAAACCCTCCACAAACCTCCTGTAGTAGCCAGCCAACCCTAGGAAGCTCCTGATCTCCTTAGGTGTATTCGGCCTACTCCAATCCATTACTGCTGCGATCTTTTCTGGGTCGACCGAGATCCCCTCCTTGTTCACCACGTGGCCTAGAAATGAAACCTGAGGCAACCAAAATTCGCACTTGCTCAGCTTGGCGAATAACTTGTGATTCCTCAACTCCGAGAGAACCAAGCGCAGATGCTGCTCATGCTCCTCAGCGATGCGAGAATAAACCAATACGTCATCGATTAAGACCACCATGAACTTGTCTAAGAAATCCTTGAACACCCGGTTCATCATATCCATGAAGGCTGATGGTGCGTTGGTCAAACCAAACGACATCACCAAGAACTCAAAGTGTCCATGCCTCGATCTAAACGCAGTCCGTGGAATATTTACCTCACGGATCCTGAGCTGATGATAGCCAGAACGAAGATTGATCTTGGAGAACACCGTGCTACCGCGCAACTGGTCAAATAAATCATCGATCCTCGACAGAGGGTACCTGTTCTTAATGGTGACTTTGTTCAACTCCCTATAGTCGATGCAAAGCCGCATCGACCCATCTTTCTTCTTCACAAACAGCACAGGAGCACCCCAAGACGACGAACTCTGCCTGATAAATCCCTTTGCCAACAGCTCATCCAACTGAACTCGCAACTCCTCTAACTCAAGAGGGGCCATCCGGTACGGCGCCTTAGCAATATGACGCGTACCCGGCTCCAAATCAATCACAAACTCCACATCCCGCTCGGGAGGAAGACCAGGAAGATCATCCAGAAAAACATCGGCGAAACCACGAACAACTGGAATCTCCTCCAAGCGCGGTACACTAACAGCGGTCCCAACCACCGAGACCAAACAAGCAAAACAATCCGAAAGAAACAGTTTCTGAGCACATACCGCAGAGATGACAGGAGAATCCTGGCACAAATCAGCATACACGCTTCCGGGCTGACCGTCGTCCCTGATGAAGTCTAAGCGCTTCCCTTTGCACTGAATGACTGCATCATACCTAGACAGCCAGTCCATGCCCAGAATAACATTGAAGTCCTCCAGATCAATTATCTTCAGGTCTGCCTTCGCAAGGAAGTCCCCCAACAAAACAGGGCAATCTAACATGCCCAAATCTGACAACACAGATTTACCAGAGGGGAACTTGACACGGAAGGTATCCCGAACTCGATCTAAAGTCAACCGATGTCGCTCTACAAAGGCTCTAGGCACGAACGAGTGGGTAGCGCCGGAGTCAAATAGAACACGCGCCCAGCGGTTCTTCACCTTAAATTTTCCTATAGGAGCATAAATAACTAAGGAACTACCACAACAATACTGCAAACATTCTAGTAAAACAAGAACAAAACCTTCAGGCTGGAAAGACAACTAACCTGAGATGACCTGAGTCGAAACTTGAGCCTCCTCGGAAGAGATCACGTTCAGCTTTCCCTTCCCCTTGTCCACACGCTGAGGTGGAGGTACTGCCTGTAGTGGAACTGCATGAAGAGCAGGCTGGACCTGAGGACACCTAGTCTTGATATGTCCCTTCTTCCCACACTGATAGCAGACTTTATCCTTGGACCAGCCCTGGGCCGCATCATGCCCGGGTCGCTTGCAAACAGAACATGAGACATCTCTCCTAGGAGCACCCTGAATCGCATGAACCTGCTCCTTCCTCTGAGCTGCTGCCTTCTTGAAACATCTCTCGACAGGGTGGCCTGACCGGCCACAGAAGCTGTACACCACTTTGCTCTTCTTTCCCGAAGCAGCACCGGGTACCTGGGGTTTCTTCTCCTCCACAGACTTCCTCTTGTCCTTCCTCATTTGCTGACCTCTGCTCTTTGCGGTCTCAATAGCCTCCACCTTCAGAGCAGCCTCCACTACTCCTGCATAAGTCTCTGACCCATAAGCACTGGTCAACTGCTGCACCTCGCTCCTCAAGCCACCGAGAAATCGCTTAACTCGATCAGCCTCAATGCTGACCAATCCAGGGGAAAAATGGCTCAACTTGCTGAACTCTATCTCATACTCACCCACCGTGAGTTGTTTTTGCTTCAGATGGAGGAAGTCGTTCATGAGGCGGTCACGCTCAACCTAGGGTAAGAACTTCCTCAACAACATCTCCTTGAACACTTCCCAAGAGCATCCAGCTACCAAGCTCTCCTTTTCTCTCAGCCACCAACTCTTAGCCAAACCTTTAAGCTGATAGGCGGCTATCATCACCCTCTGGTCATCTGCAATCCCGGAGTACGAGAACATCTCCTCCATGGAGATCAGCCAATCGTCTATGACCATGAAATCTGCCTTCCCATCATAAGTGGGAGGGATCAGCCTCTGAAATTGCGAGATGAAGGCCATCTCTGCTGGCACCACCACTGGAGGTCGTAAGGGTGCAGGAGGAGGAGGGACAGCTAACCCCCCTGCAGGACCTTGCACTCCTTGAGTCTGACCTGCCACAACCTCCACCAGGGACTGAATCTGGGCCTGCATCTCTACCATCTGCCTGCTCATGACATCGCTACTCTGCCGCAGGCTCTCGATCACCGCGTCATTCTGAGCTCCAGATGACTCACCCTCAGACAGGGGAGTCGATCTAGTCGAAGGACGTCTCGCCATCCTAAAAAAAACAACAACACTAGTCAGATCCTAGTACAACGGCTAGAACCAACTACAAGTACAGACAATACATATATAGATATAAACTTAATATATAGATATAAACTTAAAGCTGCTAAACTTTCTCTGAGAGTTTATCTTTTTTTACAAAAATTGATGTTATGTCCTAACCTAGCATGGTTAACCACCACCATATTAATTCATGTGCCTAAATCGGCAATGCATGACTTTGTATTACTTTTGGCTTGAAAGCTTATGTGTGTACATATGTCATCCTGCCAGTCTTTAGCTTGGCACGTTGTGCTTATGCAATGTTATGCTATGCATGTTTGTGCTATGCATTCTAAAAAAAAGGCCCTAATGCATGTTATGAGCGGCGTACACATGAAAATGTTATGCATCCCATACTACATAACATTCTCATGCAACGAAAAAGAAAACGAGCTAGCCGCAGCCATGTGGTGAGGTTATGCATCCCATACTACATAACCCTCACATGTTGCCCCTATGGTGGATCCATATACGAACACATATTATACATCCCATACTATATAATATGCCCCGTATACTTTATGTTATGCTATGAGTGTAGTGTTCGTGTTTTTGCCAAGACGTGCTTATGACATATCGATGTGTGATTGACATGATGCTGAACTACTAATGCAATCAAAAGAAGGTTGCCCGACTAACTTGTCAAGCAACCTCCCTCTGATACCAACTATCACAACCCGCATTTTCTCCGAATTTAGGAATTATCAGAGTATGAGAAAACACGCGTCATGATGCTACGTCGAGCAGGGGATAACTGCTGACGCTCAGGCAAATCCAACTACTTTACTTTATGAAAGAAATTCATGAGTTTAATGATTAGAAAATCAGTTATATTTTAGAGGCCGTATCCCTCGGCTCGGTGGATCACCTAGTCCACAGTTAAAAACTATACTTATACGCTGCGGAAAATACTTTATTCAGAATTGACATCCTAAGGAGTGCATAAGTGTCCCAAGAGGACCACTTATGCTATGCAAGACTCTACATTTAATTTATATTATATATAAGAAAACGATCTTTAAACGTTGTTTGGAAAATAGTGATTGAGTTTTATAAAACATGCTGATCATGAGCTATACTTATAATAATAATTGTGGTTTTAAAAATAACTAGCAACCTAGCATAAATCCTCCTCAGAGCAAGTAGACTATCTCCAGAAAATGGTAGCAGCAAAAGTAATATATCTAGTACAAAGGTTAAAACTACCAGTGGGCGCCAACAACCTAACACGAACCCACTGGCAAATATATGTCTGTAAGAAAAGTGCAGAAAAACTACCTCACTAAACAAATCCAGAAGGATTTCCAAAGTCCAAGAGACCACCAGCAACACCACAGCAACCTAGCCACCAAACTGGCTACTGCTCAGAACCTGAGGCATTCAAAAGAAAAAGAGAATACCTCAGCAAGCAAAACAAGGAAAAACTGCACGAAAGTGTCAATCGGATGAATAATGAAAGAGGAAAAAACACAGCAGTAAAAGTCACAACTGCCCCAAGGCAAGACAAAGAGAAATGCACTAGGTGCGAGGAAACAACATCAACCATGCCCAGAAACTACATCCTGCAGAGTCTACTAAGCTACCAAGAGCCCAAAATGCTGCAATCTACCAAAGAAGAAACGTCTAACACCCTAAACTGTGGGAGATGGTAGTAGTAAAATAAACAACATGAATCCGGGTTGAAGGCAAACTCAGTCCCCCAACCACCATTTCCAAGCCAACAAGCTCAAGGGTCTACATGTGAAAGCACTAGGGACCTCTCACCCCCTTGCCCAGCCCGTACCTGGAGTAAGATAGAAGAAAAGGGGTGGCCACGGCTAAATTACACAACACCTCCCCCATGAAGAGCTTCAAACCACCACTACTAACCACGACCCACGATTCGGCCTTTAGGAAAGAAAAACATGGCCGACAAGGAAACTCAAAACATAAACAAGGAATTCACTCGGGAACGAAAATCGAGGTAGGGAAAAAGTGTTGAAATGACTCAACACGGCTTGGCGTTGAGTGGGACCCACTCAACGCCTAACCAGACCTTGGCGTTGAGTGAGTTAGCCTCACTCAGCGCCAGAACAGTCATGACGTTGAGTGAGGTTCACTCACTCAACGCCCTCCAGAAGAACAACTCTGGCGTTGAGTGAGCTAACCTCACTCAACGCCAAAACAGGCATG
The DNA here is from genome assembly GCA_039513925.1 of Platanthera zijinensis. Classification (NCBI taxonomy): domain Eukaryota; kingdom Viridiplantae; phylum Streptophyta; class Magnoliopsida; order Asparagales; family Orchidaceae; genus Platanthera; species Platanthera zijinensis. The sequence goes on from CM077094.1 coordinate 90,055,310, forward strand.
GCGTTGAGTTAGGTTCACTCACTCAACGCCTCCCGCAAGAATACTCTGGCGTTGAGTGAGCTAACCTCACTCAACGTCAAAACAGCGATGGCGTTGAGTGAGGTACACTCACTCAATGCCCTGGTACTTAACCACAATCAGAGAAAGTGGCGTTGAGTGAGCTGGCCTCACTCAACGCCAAAACAGCAATGGCGTTGAGTGAAGTTCACTCACTCAACGCCCTGCCACTTAGCCGCAAAATAAGACTGCGGCGTTGAGTGAGTCCACCTCACTCAACGCCAAAAGAGCATTGGCGTTGAGTGAGGTTCACTCACTCAACGCCCTGACACTTAGCTGCAACAAGGCAAATCTGCGGCGTTGAGTGAGCTGACCTCACTCAACGCCAAAACAGTAATGGCGTTGAGTGAGGTCGTCTCACTCAACGCCAGAAGTTCTGGCCGCGAAGAAGGGCTGTGGCGTTGAGTGAGTCTACCTCACTCAACGCCAAAGCAGAAATGACGTTGAGTGAGGTTCACTCACTCAACGCCACGGGACTTGGCCGCAAATTTGCTTACGGCGTTGAGTGAAGTCACCTCACTCAACGCCAAACCGGAAATGGCGTTGAGTGAGGTCGACTCACTCAACGCCAAAGTACTTAACCCCATAAAAGGCTGTGGCGTTGAGTGAGCACACCTCACTCAACGCCAAAGTACTTGGCTGCACAGAAAGCGACGACGTTGAGTGAGTCCACCTCACTCAACGCCAAAACCGAAATGGCGTTGAGTGAGGTCGACTCACTCAATGCCAAAGTACTTAGCCGCTAGCAGGGGCTACGGCGTTGAGTGAGTCCACCTCACTCAACTCCCCAGTACTTAGCCAAAATCTCCAACTGACTACAGCTGTGGCGTTGAGTTTGTGCACCACACTCAACGCCAAACCCGCAAAGGCTTTGAGTGTGTGCACCACACTCAACGCCGGCAACCCGAGAGCCCAAATTTGGCTCTTACCAAGATACACAGCAGGCACCCCCCTCCTACTCTCTCTCCCTCAGCTTCACCCGCAAGGCAACAACCAGATAGAAATCTGGAGTCTAAATTGACGCTATTACGCCGGCGGGTTGGGCACCAACATCACAAAGAAGGGGGGGATCATTAGGAGAAACTAAGCCCTAAAATTCAGCAAGATAAAAGAACAGCTTGGCCTCTACCCTAGGGCTAACCGGGATTTTTCAATTCAGCAAGAGAATAAAAATGGCAAGGGCAAGAATACCACTTGCCTCGATTTCCGGCGAAGCTTGGACGACTTTCCCTCCTCTTCACTCGGCACTAGCAGCAGCAGTACCTAAAAGCACATTCCCGCGCTTTAATGGCGGAATCCACAAGAAACTGAAAATCCAAGTCTCCTAAAACTCCACGAAAATCAAATCTCTTACCGTCGAAACGCAGATCTGAGCGAGAGCAAGCCAACGCCGCTTTCGGAAACGAATTCCGTCCACGAAAGCTCCCGAAATCGCCGGCCGAAGGCTAGGGCAGCCCGCTGTTTCCGCCTCTGCTTTCCGCAAACTGGAGCAGCGTTTTTTTTGGTCTCGGGAAGGAGGAAAGAGTGGGCCCGCCACTCAAAGAAAAGCTTTTATATAAGCTTTAAACACGTCGGTTCAGCATAACTGAAGCCTAGCCGCCGGTTCTCTTAATAAAATAAGAGAATTTTCTAATAGTCTTTACTAATGGCATACCCAAAACGACACGAAAACCGAATTACCTCGGAATTTGACGAAATTCGCACCGTAGCTAAATACCCACGCTACGAACACATCAGCGAAGTCGAAATTAACTTTCGACAAACAGAACTCGAGTTATATCCACCTAAAGCCAAAACACAAGCATCCCCCAAGAGGTCACACCGGGTCACCCAAAACGATTCGGCTTGCTAGAGAGACCTTGCCCATAGACTACAAAATAGGCCACTCAGTTTTAAGGAGCTAAACCACACTCCACAAATGACACAAGCCACGAAAACGCGCCACCGTAACGCCAAACGAGAATAAAATAATCGCAGAAAAATCGGGGGCGTTACACAAACCCCAGTGTTCGGAGAGTGCCTGATGACCTGCACGAAATCTTTTGGTGGGCCCCTCCCCTACACTATATACCTCCAATTGTGGGGGTGAGGGAGATTCCCAAGTCTTTCCCTTTCCTCTGTAAGGTCAATTTACTGTAGCCGCAAAATGCTGCTTTCGGAAGGAGTCCAGGCCCGCCTAGACGCCGCAAGGGAGAGTAGCTGCTCCCTCACCATAGAGCTTGTGCGTTGGATCGTCCGACGGACTCCGGGCTCGCCTTTTAAGCCTAAGAGAGCCAAGATGGTCAAGGGAAACTCGGGGGAGGGTGGATCCCCCCTCCTGGGTCCACCGTTTACCACCGGGCTCGCCCCACAGGTATGTACGCCGATTGCTTCCCCACATGTTGAAAAAGGATTGAAGGCGTTCGGGTTGCTCGCAAGCAACGCTCCTCCAGAAGGAAACAGCGGGTGAGCACAACATGACCGACCACACTCGCCCGAAGTGAGGGCTAGCGCTGCGGCTATGATGACCAACATCGCCTCGATCTCGAATGATCCTCCGCTTTCGCCTGGTGATCTAATTCTCTCCCTTTCTCTCGCCCTGCCCCCTTGGTTCTTTGGCATTTCATTTATTGTTGCTTCACGCAGTCACCACTTTTGGGACCACTGGCCTGCACGTTCCACCGCCGAGGTCGCCGGCTCGTCCGACCGCACTCGCCGTCACCCCGGGTTCCGCCCCCCCGGTCGAAAAGGACCTCGACGGCTCAACTCCAGTCACCTTCCATATTGCGGACAACGCACCAGCCCGCCCCTGATCGGGAAAATCCCTAACACTCACCTTCAATGAACCCTTCCATGGGCGGCTGGGCCCCTTCCGTCAATGCCCCGACAAAGGAGTTGCATCTTCGCCAGGTCATCTTGAGCACTCGTTCTTCCTTGAAAACCCAACCTTCGCTTGGCTAACACTCTCTCCCGCAGGCTTCCGAGAGGTCTCATCCACCGATCTTGATCTAGACGAGGAAGAATTCTCACCTCCTCCCTCTCCAGACCAAATTGCAGATTTCCTGGGCGACCCGATGGACCTCGTGGTGATGAAGAGGCGAATGACCGAGTTGTTCCAGAAGCATGGTCTTATGCTGTGGGAGATTTACAACCAGGTGCAAGAGGATATGGAAGCTGCCAAGTCACGATTTTCTGCCCTTGAGAGAGATTACGCGCAGCTTCTTGGCAAGATGCGGCGTGGAGCTGATAGCGAGGTGACCTCCTCGGGGATCCACATCTCGCGGGCCAAAGACCAGCTGTGCCTGGTGCAGCAGGAGATCCGCTCCGTCCGCGAGTACCATAACCCTCGCGCGCCACCGAGCTCGGGAGTGCGAGGCCGGGGTAGGTGGAAATGGATCAAGCATTGAGCCTATCGACACTCTCTTTCCCCGCCTATTCCCTGGGCTCGCACCCGCCCGCCCACTCATTGTTTTTATTATCCTCTTTGCAATGTTGGATTATGAACTCCACGAGTGCCCGTAAGCATAGTCTCGATGCTCTCACTCGCTATAAGACTTTTTACTATTTATTTATCGCATCACTTCGTTTCTCGTGCTTTCATTTTCAAGCTTTTATTTCGGAACCGTCACGAGAGCTAAAATTTGGGATGAGGGCGAGTGGATGAGGAAGAGGGGCCAGCTCGGGAATCAAGGTACAAATATGACATTTTGCTATTCGCAGGGGAGCGAGATCTTCCTATGCATCTTCTATACGCAAGCGCCAGGGTCGCCTCCTCTGATCTCTCTCGCAACGAGACGGCCTCCGCTGCATGTAGAGAACCCGTGGGTACCTCTTCCGCGCCCGCTGGCCAAAAGCGTCTTGGTTCCGCGAGCCGCGGGGCGCTATCACCCCAACCGGCGTCCAAGAGGCAAAGTCCCAGGGTTCTGACAAAGGTAAGCAGGTCACGAGGACTCTTTCGGAGAGGGCCCCAGCCTTGAGCGGGACCCCGAGCGAGAACGTCATCGAGGTTGCCGGCGAGGCTGCCGACGGGATTGCTTGTTCCTCAAGTGCCCCCGAAAAAGAGGTTGCCGGGAAGCCAGTGCCGAATGGGCACATGAACTTTGGCCTCGGTGAGAAGCATCTGGACGAGGCTAGGGAGCCCCTGCTCTTCTGGGACCGGTGGGCCAACAGGGCTTCCATATCCACCCTTCTTCCCTCTTGGCTAGAACAAGACACTACCAGCGGCCAGGGCTACACATTCGCCTTTGGGCTCTATGGGCGAGAGGACGCAACAGTCTTTGACAAAGAGTCCACTCGGACGCTGGCGCATGAGAGCGCGCGAGCCCAGCTCCGCGCTCTGGAATTGGCTCACATAATGGGGCGTTACAGCTTGCAAATCAAGCGGAACATCGCGGATAGTGAGCGAGCGCATAGTCTCGCGCTTGAAGTGGTCGCGAAACTCAAGAAAAGGTTAGAGACCTCGGACGGGCTTTTCGCCAACCGCTCGAGAGGGGTGGTAAGTATAAACTCATTCGCCTCCCCTAGCCTTCATTCGGCATTGGCTCTCAATTTTTGTTATTTGTTCTCAGGATGCTGCAAACACCGAGCGGCTCCACACCCGGATTGCTGTCACGACCCGTCTCGACGGAAGTCAGAGTGCGCTTCGGGCGGGCCGTGATGCCACAGGCATGGGCGGAAAGGAACCATGCCTGCTAAGGCGGATGCGGTGATATAGAAAATAGTTTCTTAGAAATAGTAATTTTGTTTGAACAATTGATTGAGTATAAATGTGCGGAAGCACTTAAAGTTTTAAAACGTGGGTAATTCATGCACATGTATTTTCTTGAAAAATTTAATGCTACACACAGTGCTGAAACAGAAGAAAATGCAAAAAAAATAACGGTAGTGATAATGTTATAGATAAGATGATCTAATATATCAAAATATATCCTAGGAGCTGTCCATGATACATAAGAAAATGTCTTACAATAACTATTACATGATAGAAAGACAGTAAATGGATCATAGAACCTGATGCAGACAACTATAAATGAAAAACCTCTGAGCAAGACTGGAGCTGAACGAGAAGTAGCTCAGAGAGCAGGCGGCGCAGTCACGAACCCTAAGGCAATTTCAAGACAGAAAGAAAATGCCTTAGAACTTAGGATTTATATATAAGCAAATTAATTAATTTAAAGTGAGAGCAAAAACAAGAGACATAACCGAGTACTGAAATATCATGTATAAGGCTACCAAACATGCCAAAAACCAGGTCAAACAAACATATCTGAAATATTAGCTTACTCCGGAGTATAGCCTAGAATTAATAGTTGTAAGTCGCGATCGATGAAGTGTATACGTACTATAGCGGACGCACATGGCTCACGATCAGATCTGAGTGCAAGTCTTATCGGAAAAGTAATCCTGCTTGCCGTGACCATGCCAGCAGACAGATGCCCAGTTAGACGCTACAATTCAAGAATTTCGCTTACAACTATGGATTCGTCTTATAGTGCGTCCTTATGGATTGTCTATCAAATTTCGTTATATCAATACTTTTTAGAGTTCAAAATTTTGTAAAAAGGAATTATTTGTAACGGACAGATAAGCAGAGTAAATCTAAAGTTTTGCAAGTGAGAGGGGGTTCTCTACTTGCCTTAAAGTGACGTCGACAGTGCTCGCGTCAACTAAGTGGCGTAAGCGGTGTTAAAAGCTCTAGCTACACCTGTTCGAGATCAAAAATACATTCCAAATTGAATTAACAGTTTTCTATGCTAGCACATATGTCAAATAATCGCACCACATAACAGGAGAGGGGAATAACGTTTTTACCTCCCTCGAAAGTGAGGGGAGAAGAGCCTACCGCGAGGGATCGGGAGTTTTGGCGGCGTCTGGAGGCAAAAATCTCAAGCTTGGCGCGATTCCACCACCTAAGCCCAACGAGCGACACGGGAAATGCAAACAGAATTGAAATTAGATGACTTTATGACAAATCCAAGGGGGATTGACGAAATCACGCCAATCGGAGGGCGGAAATCTTCCCAAAAAAAATTAGGGCAAGCTAAAAATGAGGGATTGATGAAATTCCTTACCTAATGAGTCCAGATTTGGGCTCAGAAATCCACGAAGAGGAGTTTCGAGCGAAACCCTAGGAGTCCCTCACGAAAACCATCGGCCGGAACGAGAAAGAGTTAGCGTTGCCGGAGAAGGATCGCTGTCCTTGTCCTCACTGGTCAGAGAAGGAGAAGAGGAGGCAGTTGGAGGCCCTTGGAGGAGGTCTTTGGACCCTAGGGTGCAGCCGGCCAAGAATCTGTGCGGAAGATTCCGGCCAAGGGAAGCACCGGAGACGTCGGGGAAGCAAAAGGAATGGGCGCCCGACCAGAAGGAAGCGTTTTCCGGCCACGGGGAGGCGTCTCGGGGGCGGCCGGAGGCGTTGGCGGCGGGTTCCGGGGCCGTCGGGTATGCGGAAATGGACCGGGGACTCGGGGTTTTAATAAAAGGAGGGGGGGCGGGGTAGGTTTAGACCGGGTTATTTTGGGGTCTTTTTTTATATATATATTTTATTATTATTATTATTATTATTATTATTCTTATATGTTATTAACCGGGTTGTTACATTCTCCCCTACTTAGGAAGTTTCGTCCCGAAACTCACAAAGGAATTCTTTGTAGGGAACTAAAACAACAGAGTTTCAGATGACATATACTTCAAACAGAAGTTTGCAGATTAGCGCATGAAAGTTAACCATGAAAGATACTGAAATAACGAGGAAGTCGGACTTAGAGACGTACCAAGATCATGAGAAGAGTTGAGGATACTTGTTGCGCATGTCAGATTCGAGTTCCCAAGTGTACTCTTCAGGCTTGCCATGCACCCAAAGTACCTTCACCATCGGAATGGTTCTTTTGCGAAGCTTGCGCTCTTGATATTCAACGATCTTCGAAGGCTCGATCGGATAAGACAGATTGGCTTCAGGAATAACTGGAACTTCTTCAAGAACACGATTAGGTTCGTGGATGTACTTCCGAAGCTGGCTGACATGAAAGACGTCATGAACACCGGCCAAAGAAGCAGGTAGATCCAGACGATAGGCAGATCCTCCAACACGCTCTGAGATGACGTACGGTCCCACGAACCTCGGGCTGAGCTTATGATGGCGACCGAACCGTTTTACCCCAGGAGTAGGAGAAACCTTCAGAAACACTTGATCACCAACCGCAAACTCTAACGGACGGCGGTGCTGATTTGCATACTTTCTCTGTCTCTCAATGGCACGACTGAGCTGAACACGAGTCTTCTTGGTAGCTTCTTCCATTTCCTGAAGTAACTCAGGACCCAAAATCACCTTTTCACCGACTTCTGACCAGTAGAGCGGGGTCCTACAGCGACGCCCGTACAGTGCTTCGAACGGGGCCATCTTGAGGCTCTCTTGGTAGCTGTTGTTGTAGGCGAATTCAACCAAGGGTAGATGTTCATCCCAAGCTCCCTTGTAGTCCAAAATATAGCACCGAAGCATGTCTTCAAGAATCTGATTGACCCTCTCGGTCTGGCCATCAGTCGTCGGGTGATAAGCGGTGCTCAGGTTAAGATCAGTGCCCAAAGCTTGCTGAAATCCCTTCCAGAAGTGCGATACAAATCTCGAGTCACGATCAGAAACAATCCGCAGAGGGATCCCATGGAGTCTCACAATCTCAGAAACATAAATCCGGGCCATTTTCTCGGTGGAATGACCCTCCTTGTACGGGATGAAGTGAGCCACTTTAGTAAGGCGATCTACTATGACCCAAATCGCATCATGCCCTCTCGGAGTGCGGGGCAAACCCGTGATGAAGTCCATAGAAATATCTTCCCACTTCCATTCAGGGATAGGCAGGGGTTGCAAAAGTCCACCAGGACGCTGACGCTGAGCTTTCACCTTCTGGCACGTCAGACATCGAGAGATGAAGCGTGCAATATAGTTCTTCATGCCAGGCCACCACACAATCTGCTTAAGGTCATGATACATCTTATTGTTGCCAGGATGACCAGATGTGCGGGTCTCGTGAGCTTCTCGGCAAATACTATCCAGCAACTCAGGGACATCGGGAACACATAGGCGACTTCGGAAAAGAAGAACATTGTCAGAGATAGAGAAATCGGGAAGAGTACCAAGTTCGACATGTCGGCGAATGCGCTGGAGTGCGGGGTCAGATGGTTGCAGGTCCTTCATCTGTTCTACCCATAACGGATCTGAGACTCCTCCTTGACCTCCAGGTGAGAAGGATATGTCCATCTGCTCGAGGTCATCAATCAGGGCCGCGAGAGAAGCTGACATGGGTGCACAGGCGGCAACTGAGGCATGACGACTCAAAGCATCCGCTACTGAATTGGCTTTCCCGGGCACATAAGTGAGCTGCAGGTCATAATCTGCTATGAATTCCAGCCATCGCCTCTGACGAAGATTAAGATCTTTCTGAACGAAAATGTACTTCAAACTCTGATGGTCAGTGAAGAAGTGACACTTCACGCCATAGAGGTAGTGACGCCAAAGCTTCAAAGCAAACACGACTGCAGCGAACTCCAGATCATGAGTGGGGTAGTTCCGTTCATGGATCTTCAACTGCCTCGACCCATAAACAATAACACGATCCTCTTGCATCAGGACACAGCCCAAGCCCACTCCGGAAGCATCGGTATAAACCGAAAAGTCCAACCCTTCTGAAGGAAGAGCTAAAACTGGCGCTGAACACAAACGTTGCTTCAATTCAGAAAAGGCCCGCTCACACTGTTCTGTCCACTCAAATCTGGCATGTTTTTGAGTTAGACGAGTTAGGGGAGCAGCAAGAGAGGAGAAATCCTTGACGAAACGCCGGTAATAGCCCGCCAAACCAAGGAAACTGCGAATCTCAGTAGGGGTAGAAGGCTGCTTCCAGTCCATAACAGCGGAGACCTTGGCAGGATCAACGGAAAGTCCATCGCCGGAAATGACATGCCCCAAAAAGGCAACACGATCCAGCCAAAACTCACATTTCGCCAATTTGGCATAGAGCTGGTGCTGACGAAGAGTGGAGAGTGTGAGTCTAAGATGGGTTGCATGCTCCTCACGAGTCTTGGAGTAAACCAAGATATCATCAATGAAAACAATGATGAACTTATCTAGGTAGTCGCGGAAGATACGGTTCATCATATCCATGAAGGCAGAAGGGGCGTTAGTCAACCCAAAAGACATCACCAAAAATTCAAAGTGTCCATACCGAGTCCGGAAAGCTGTCCTGGGGATGTCGGATTCTTTGATCTTTAACTGATGGTAACCCGACCTGAGATCTATTTTGGAGAAGACGGTACTGCCTTTGAGCTGGTCAAAAAGGTCATCCACGCGCGGGAGGGGGTACTTATTCTTGATGGTTACCTTGTTCAGGTCCCGGTAGTCGATGCACAATCTCATGGATCCGTCTTTCTTTTTAACGAAAAGAACGGGGGCTCCCCAAGGAGAAGAGCTGGGACGAATGTACCCACGCTCAAGCAACTCATCCAATTGCGACCTAAGCTCCTCCAGTTCTCGCGGCGCCATACGGTATGGAGCTTTAGATAATGGGCGTGTTCCAGGCTCTACATCGATGGAGAATTCTACTTCACGATCAGGAGGTATTCCAGACAACTCGGCGGGAAACACGTCAGGGAATTCGGAAGCAATCGGGATATACTCAAGTTGGGGTTCGACAGCATCTGAATGTGAAGCATAAACAAAGCAAGCAAAACATCCCTGGCTAAGAAGTCGAGAGGCGCGCATAGCAGAAATTACCTGCAGGTGGCTGCGGGTAGTCTGAACATGAACGCTGTAGTCTTTACCATCGATACTGAGATTGACCCTTTTTGCCACACAGTCCAATTTTGCTTGATACGCGACCAGCCAATTCATACCCAAGATTACGTCGAATTCTGTCATGTCCAGGACTATGAGATCGGCGACGACTTGCAGTTCACCGAGCAGTATCGGACAATTGAGAATGCCTCTAGTAGACAAGTGCAAATGACCGGGCACAGAGATTTCGAAAGGAACATCGAGTGGCAAAGTAAGCCAATTATGAAGATCCACGATATGACGTGCTATAAAAGAGTGAGATGCTCCAGAATCGAATAGGATTTGCATCCATTTGTTTTTGACCCTAAAACTCCCTAGAAATAAACATAGCAATGACATTCAAGATCTTTCTGACATTAAGGCAAGAAATGAAAAGACGCAGGACATTTAAAAATTTACATAAAGCATACCAGAGATGACGGAGGTAGATGCGAGCGCCTCGCCCTGAGTGGTGACGTTCAGCACAGCCTTGCCCTTATCTTGGGCACCAGAAATAGCCTGCAGGGGCTGAGCGGGGATCGGGCTTTCCTTCACGGGGCAATCTTTAATCTGATGTCCAAACTGCCCACATCTGAAGCAGGTATTCTGCTTGCGGCGACAATCATTCACCAAGTGGCCCAATTTCTTGCAATAGGTACAGACGGAGGAGGCAGAGGCAAGCGTAACCTGGGGCTGTTGGGCGGGCACAACCATCTTTTGCTTCTTCAGAAGATATCGACAGACTAAGACGGTATGACCAACTTTGTGGCAGTAGGCACACACCTCTTGAGACTTGGGACCTTGCTCCTGAGGTGGAGCATTCTTGCGCTTGTGGTCACGTACAGCGGCATTGTTCGTACCATGCTGAACTTTCTTGGCAGTGCGATCCATCTCAATAGCTTCAACCTTCAAGGCAGCTCCAACAGTCTCGGCGTAGGTGGTGGCGCCGTGGGCTACCACATGCTGGCGGAAGTCGTGTCGGAGGCCCTTCACGAAGCGGCTGATCTTCTTGGATTCATCGGGCACGAACTCTGCGGCAAGGAGAGATAGACGAGAGAACTCTATCTCATATTCAGTTACGGTTCTGCCAGGCTGCTGAAGGGACAGGAACCTCTCAGCTAGCTTGTCTCGCTCCACGGACGAAAGAAACTTTTCCATAAGCGCATTCTTGAACTGCTCCCAGGTCATAGCGGAAGAATTGGGGAGACTGCGGCGCTGAAGCCACCAAGTGTATGCATCCTCGGTCAGCTGGTAGGCCGCAAGATGAACCTTGTGTGCCTCAGGAACACCGGCATACTCGAAGTGCTTTTCCATCTGGGAGAGCCACTCCGAGATGACGAAGAAATCACGACTGCCATTGAAGGATGGCGGATTCAGCCTCTTGAACATCAGCGTATCCGCCATTGCTACATGAGGAGCAACCAGACCTGGCACGGGCGGGACCGCAAGGGTGTCAGTAAGCAAGCCAGTCCCTAAACCAGGTGCAAGAGGGGGGGTTCCAAGAGCGGCGGTAACAGTGACTCCTGCTGTCCCTGCGCTGCCAGAATCAGGAGCTGTGTCAGGAGTTTGACGATCTCCCTCTAAACGAGTGAGACGCTCGAGAATCTGCCTCAACAGCTGGGCAGTGGCGTCTACAGGAGCTGCCCCGACTGGAGGGGTAGCTTTCTTGCGCTGAGATCGTTTAGGGGCCATCTAAGCAGGGACACAAAAGAAACGAGTAAGAAAGACAATTACGTCAATCATAGGATATTAAGGAATAACAGGTTCTAGCATTTTGATACTGTCGAATACATAAATCATATATTAGTTACAGCATTTTCATTGGACAGCTCTAGGTGATGATTAATGACAAGAAATCACATGCAATGTCAAGCAATTTACAAAACCATGTGTGTACGATCATCATCTGCTGTTCTTGGCTTAACATTTGTGTAATGAGTTATGTTATGCATGTAATGCAATCATGTCTAAAATGCATTCCTACGAATGTTCATGAATGGATATACATGCCATGTTAAGCGCCCATATCACTTAACATGTTATGCATATTATGATTCTAATGCCAACGCACTTGAAAATATTAAACCGCCCATACAATTTAATATTCGCAAGCGGTGTATAGCCTAATGGAAATTCATTTGCACAAAAATGTTAAGTTTGCCCATAACCCCTTAACATTCATGTGCATACTACTCATGATTATGAGTGAGTGTGTGCGATGTCTCAGCCGCGAACAACAAATAATGACAGGCTGAGTGAGATATGATGCATGTACAAGTATTTACATAATAGAAGTTAAAATATTTGAAAATTTCAAAATACTGCATTTTTAAGAGCTAACCTGGCTCTGATACCAACTGTCACGACCCGTCTCGACGGAAGTCAGAGTGCGCTTCGGGCGGGCCGTGATGCCACAGGCATGGGCGGAAAGGAACCATGCCTGCTAAGGCGGATGCGGTGATATAGAAAATAGTTTCTTAGAAATAGTAATTTTGTTTGAACAATTGATTGAGTATAAATGTGCGGAAGCACTTAAAGTTTTAAAACGTGGGTAATTCATGCACATGTATTTTCTTGAAAAATTTAATGCTACACACAGTGCTGAAACAGAAGAAAATGCAAAAAAAATAACGGTAGTGATAATGTTATAGATAAGATGATCTAATATATCAAAATATATCCTAGGACCTGTCCATGATACATAAGAAAATGTCTTACAATAACTATTACATGATAGAAAGACAGTAAATGGATCATAGAACCTGATGCAGACAACTATAAATGAAAAACCTCTGAGCAAGACTGGAGCTGAACGAGAAGTAGCTCAGAGAGCAGGCGGCGCAGTCACGAACCCTAAGGCAATTTCAAGACAGAAAGAAAATGCCTTAGAACTTAGGATTTATATATAAGCAAATTAATTAATTTAAAGTGAGAGCAAAAACAAGAGACATAACCGAGTACTGAAATATCATGTATAAGGCTACCAAACATGCCAAAAATCAGGTCAAACAAACATATCTGAAATATTAGCTTACTCCGGAGTATAGCCTAGAATTAATAGTTGTAAGTCGCGATCGATGAAGTGTATACGTACTATAGCGGACGCACATGGCTCACGATCAGATCTGAGTGCAAGTCTTATCGGAAAAGTAATCCTGCTTGCCGTGACCATGCCAGCAGACAGATGCCCAGTTAGACGCTACAATTCAAGAATTTCGCTTACAACTATGGATTCGTCTTATAGTGCGTCCTTATGGATTGTCTATCAAATTTCGTTATATCAATACTTTTTAGAGTTCAAAATTTTGTAAAAAGGAATTATTTGTAACGGACAGATAAGCAGAGTAAATCTAAAGTTTTGCAAGTGAGAGGGGGTTCTCTACTTGCCTTAAAGTGACGTCGACAGTGCTCGCGTCAACTAAGTGGCGTAAGCGGTGTTAAAAGCTCTAGCTACACCTGTTCGAGATCAAAAATACATTCCAAATTGAATTAACAGTTTTCTATGCTAGCACATATGTCAAATAATCGCACCACATAACAGGAGAGGGGAATAACGTTTTTACCTCCCTCGAAAGTGAGGGGAAAAGAGCCTACCGCGAGGGATCGGGAGTTTTGGCGGCGTCTGGAGGCAAAAATCTCAAGCTTGGCGCGATTCCACCACCTAAGCCCAACGAGCGACACGGGAAATGCAAACAGAATTGAAATTAGATGACTTTATGACAAATCCAAGGGGGATTGACGAAATCACGCCAATCGGAGGGCGGAAATCTTCCCAAAAAAAATTAGGGCAAGCTAAAAATGAGGGATTGATGAAATTCCTTACCTAATGAGTCCAGATTTGGGCTCAGAAATCCACGAAGAGGAGTTTCGAGCGAAACCCTAGGAGTCCCTCACGAAAACCATCGGCCGGAACGAGAAGGAGTTAGCGTTGCCGGAGAAGGATCGCTGTCCTTGTCCTCACTGGTCAGAGAAGGAGAAGAGGAGGCAGTTGGAGGCCCTTGGAGGAGGTCTTTGGACCCTAGGGTGCAGCCGGCCAAGAATCTGTGCGGAAGATTCCGGCCAAGGGAAGCACCGGAGACGTCGGGGAAGCAAAAGGAATGGGCGCCCGACCAGAAGGAAGCGTTTTCCGGCCACGGGGAGGCGTCTCGGGGGCGGCCGGAGGCGTTGGCGGCGGGTTCCGGGGCCGTCGGGTATGCGGAAATGGACCGGGGACTCGGGGTTTTAATAAAAGGAGGGGGGGCGGGGTAGGTTTAGACCGGGTTATTTTGGGGTCTTTTTTTATATATATATTTTTTTATTATTATTATTATTATTATTATTCTTATATGTTATTAACCGGGTTGTTACAATTGCCACATTGGAGAAGGAGAACAAAGAGTTGTAGGCCCAGAACCGCCATGTGATCGAGGTTGTCCTCCCGCCCACCCCTGGTACGAGCAAGTTCAAGCAGTACTCCAATTGCGAGATCGAGAGGATGATGCAGCTAAATGCGACCAAGGTGGCGGAGCACACACTTAAGGTGATGCAGCAGGCCGGGCTCTTGACCAGCGAGGGCGCGGGAGTCAGCATGAGGGATGTGGTTCCGGAGCTTTTCCTCCCTCTTCTAGAGTCCGAGGAAGGCATCGACCCGCTCCTTCGTGAGAGCGAGAAGTCCGGAGACTCGGAATGAAATGTATAATTTTTTGATTTTCATTGGGCCCTCGCCCACGTAGGTTCAAGGAGAGCTACGTAATGTCTTTTTCTGTGTACTGTAATGGGCGACGCCCCCTTTTTACATATAATCATATTTTGTGTTCATGCAAACCTTCATAATCAATTCTGTTCTTTCGTTCGCTCTGTAGCTTGATCTTTATTTTTGATCTGTTTTTATGCTCGCGTCGCTAATTCGTACTCGCCCGTCTCATTACATCTCGACATAGTAATGTGGCCCTTTCATAGGACAGCTTGCGAGTAACGACATGTGAATGTTGTGCCTCAAGCACCCATTTGTGACTTAGAAGAATTTCTTTGCCTGGCTCAAGCTTGTGTGCGCTCGTGCCCGCGAGGCTCCGAGGTCTATGGTAGAGCTCATATGGTAGAGCGCTCGCTTCACATGCGCATATGGTAGAGCGTTCGCTTTGCAAGCGAGATGAACGGGGTTCGACCGGGGTCTAAGTTCTACTCTTTATTTTATTCTTCGTACTGCGGTATGTCTTGCTTCCCCATCGACTCGCGAGTACCCAGCTTGTGCGTACTCGCCCACTCCTCGCCTTTGGGCTGGGGCAAGTGACGTTTTGCATCGATCATCCTTTTGTCTCGAAACCCTCTTCCCAACAAATTGCCACCTCTTGAGCGACCTGCCGTCCCTGCCAGCTAGTGAGAGCCTGATCAGCGAGATCCAATCGGGGGTGTAGCCACTCGAGCGACCTGCCGGGCCTGCCATCTAGTGAGAGCCTGGTCAGCGGGATCCATTCCAGGGCTTAACCAAACTTTTTTCTTTCACAACCACCCATTACCCGAGCGACCTGCCGGCCCTGCCAGTTAGTGAGAGCCTGGTCAACGAGATCTAATTGGGGGTGTAGCCACTCGAGTGACCTGCCGGCCCTGCCAGCTAGCGGGAGCCTGGTCAGTGGGATCCAATCGAGGGCTTAACCAAACTTTTTTCTTTCACAACCACCCATCACCCGAGCGACCTGCCAGCTAGTGAAAGTCTTGTTAGCGGGATCTAATTGTGGGTGTAGCCACTCGAGCGACCTGCCTTCCCTGCCAGCTAGCAGGAGCCTGGTCAACGGGATCCAATCGAGGGATTAAGCAAACTCTTTTTCTTTCACAACCACCTACCACCCGAGCGATCTGCCGACCCTGCCAGCTAGTGAGAGCCTGGTCAGCGAAATCAAATCGGGGGTGTAGTCACTCGAGCGACCCGTCAGCCCTGCCAGTTAGCAGGTGTTTGGTCTGCGGGATCCAATCGAGGGCTTAACCAAACTCTTTTTCTTTCACAACCACCCACCACTTGAGAGACCTGCTGTCCCTGCCAGCTAGTGAGAGTCTGGTCAGCGAGATTCAATCGGGGGTGTAGCCACTCGAGCGACCTGCCAGCCCTGTCAGTTAGCGGGAGCCTGGTCAGCGGGAGCCTGGTCAGCGGGATCCAATCGAGGGATTAACCAAACTCTTTCTTTCATAACCACCCACCACCCGAGCGACCTGTCGGCCCTGCCAACTAGTGAGAGTGTGGTCAGCGAAATCCAATCGGGGGTGTAGCCACTCGAGCGACCTGCTGGCCCTGCCAGCTAGCAGGAGCCTGGTCAGCGGGATCCAATCGAGGGCTTAACTAAACTCTTTTTCTTTCACAACCACCCACCATCCGAGCGAACTGCCGGCCCTGCCAGCTAGTGAGAGTCTGATCAGCGGGATCCAATCGGGGGTGTAGCCACTCAAGCGACCTGCTGGCCCTGCCAGCTAGCTGGAGCTTGGTTAGCGGGATCCAATCGAGGGCTTAACCGAACTCTTTTTCTTTCTCAACCACCCACCACCCGAGCGACCTGCCGGCCCTGCCAGCTAGTGAGAGCCTGGTCAGCAGGCTCCAATCGGGGGTGTCCACTTGCCATGTTCATTACGTATACCCACCGTTGGACAAGGTTATGAAAGAAACCATCAATATATTAAAATTTTCTTTGTCATGGGTAGAAAAGTTTCAGGTCATCAACCGCTCCACGCGTGGCCAAGGAATGTCCCTTCCATATCCCGAAGGTGGTACTCTCCCTTCCCCGATTTCAGAGCTTCTTCTACAATGTAGGGATCTTCCTAATTGAGATTGAGCTTCCCGACCATTGCCCCCCTTCCGACTGCATCGACCCTTTAAGGACTAGATCCCCCTTCTGGAATTTCCTGACTCGATTGTGCTTATCGAAATATCTCGCCATTCGTCGTTGGACCTCTTTTTGTCGGACCGCTGTCAGGTCCCGAATTTCTTCTACAAGGTCAAGTGAGAGCTTTTGCTCTTCCTCATTCTCCACTCGCCATTCCTCGTCTCCTTCTCCTGCCGCGACCACCCTTGGTGACCTAACCTCAAACTCGACTGGCAGCACAGCCTCGGAACCGTGGGGAAGTTTGAAGGGGGTCTCACCCATGGTTGTATTCGACGTGGTTCTCAAAGCCCAAAGGACTGAGGGGAGTTGTTCGACCCAGTCACCCCTCAGGTTCTCAACCTTCTTTTTTAGCAAGTTCACAATCACTTTGTTGGCCGCCTCCACCTGCCATTACTTCTAGGGTTGTGGACCGGTGCAAAACGAAGATCTATGCCCAGCTGACCGCAGAAGCTGACGAACGCATCGCTAACAAACTGCGGCCGGTTGTCTGTGACTATGGCTAAAGGTAGCCCATGTCGACAGACTATCTCCCCCCACACAAAATTCCTAATAACTTGAGAGGTTACCTTGGCCAGCGCCTTCACCTCCAACCACTTTGAAAAGTAATCGATCATGACTAGTAAAAACTTCCTTTGACCACTGGCCTGGGGGAAAGGTCCCACCAGATCCATTCCTCATATTGCGAAAGGCCATGGAGCTGTGATGGTCCTGAGCCTCTGGGCAGGTAAGAGCTAAAGAGGAGCGAACAGCTAACACTTTTGACACTTCTTTGCAAACTCTGCTGCATCCTTGCTGAGACTTGGACAGAAATAGCCTTGCCTTAACACCCTTCCCTCCAAAGTCCTGCTCCAAGAATGGCTGCCGCATTCCCCTGAATGGATCTCTTCCAGGACTTTCGAGACCTCTTTTGGTACACACTTGGCCAGAAGCCCGGTGAGGGACTTCCGGTATAACCCTTCTTCACGCAACAGGTAGTACGCCGACTTATGTTTTAACCGTCTCTTGTCTATGTCCCCTTCCGGGAACTTGCCCGAAGTCAAGAAGGTGATGAACGGATCCATCCATGACGCCCGTTGTTCCACCTCCATCAGCTCCACTTCCTCAATGGACGGCCGGAAGAGCTCTGTCACTGTGCCTCTTGCCCGAGGACCATACTTGGCCAGATGGTCGGCTGGGGCACTCTCCTCCCTTGGCACATTTCGAATTGAGAGTGCGGAACAGCCCCACGAGGCCCCTGACCTTTACAAGGTGGCGTTGGAGAGTTGGCTCCCTAATCTCGAACTCCCCTCTAACTTGACAAGCCACCACAATGGAGTCCGTCGAGACCCCTAAGTATTGCACCCCCAACTCTTTGGCTAAGCGAAGCCCTGCGATCATAACCTCGTATTCGGCCTGGTTATTGGTGAGTGGGAAGTGAATGTCTGTCGCCTGCTCGATCCTTGTCCCCTGTGGGCTTACTAGGATCACCCCTCCCCCAAAGGAATGCTTCCCCGAAGCTCCGTCCACCAACATTTCACATGCTGCCGGGTGGGAAGGCTCGGGTTCCTCAACTTCTGCCACATAGTCTGCCAGGAAATCCGCCACCACTTACGCCTTTATTGACAGTCTGGGGACAAACGAGATATCAAACTCACTCAGCTCTACCGACCATTTTGTTAATCTGCCTGAGTGCTCTACCCCTTCCAGAATGTTGCGAAGGGTGTGGTCGGTCACTACCCGGATGGAGTGCGCCTGGAAGTAAGGTCGGAGTTTTCTAGCCGAAACAACCAGTGCGAATGCCAGCTTCTCCCGGAATGGGTATCTGAGTTCTGCCTTCCTCAGAACCCTACTGACATAGTAAACTGGGAGCTGCTTTCTACCTTCCTCCCAAACCAGTACGGAGCTTGCTGCCTCGACCTCCACTTCCAGGTACAGGGCTAGGTCCTCCCCTCCTTTGGACCTTAGAGTAATGGGGCATGGGTGAGTTGATTCTTCAAAGCCTGGAAAGCCCCCTCACACTCGGTGATCCATTCTAACTTCTTGCTTCTGCGCAGCAACCTGAAGAAAGGTGAGCAATTCTCCCCTGCCCGGGAGAGAAACTTGCTTAGCACGACCAACTTCCCTGTGAGGCGCTGGATCTCTTTCGCGCTCTTCGGCGATTCCAGCTCCAATATGACTTTTACCTTGTCAGGGTTAAGCTTTACTCCCGCTTGGGTGAGAAGGTGGCCCAAGAACTTGCCCCTGCTAGCCCCGAAGACACACTTCTAGGGGTTGAGCCTCATCTTGAACTTCCTCAAAGTGTCAAACGTTTTTGCCAAGTCCTGGAGGTGAGATCCAATGTCCTTGCTTTTTACCATAAGGTCATCTACATAGACCTCTAGGTTCCTGCCCCTTTGCTCCCGAATGACCCGGTCCATTATCCTTTGGTAAGTTTCCCCTGCATTCTTCAACCCAAAGGGAATCATCTTGTAGCAGTAGCATCCATCCCCCGTGATGAAGGAGACATCCTTGATGTCGGGTGGGTGCATGTGAATCTTGTGGTAACCTGAAAAAACATCTAGAAAACTCATTAGAAAAAAACCGATGGCTGAGTCAACCAGCGCGTCGATTCGAGACGGAGGATAACAATTCTTAGGGCATGATTTATTCAATTGAGAGAAATCAACCCACATCCTCCAACGCCCATCCCCCTTTTTAACCGTCACCACATTGGAGACCCAGCCTTGATATTGGATCTCCGACACGAACCCAACCTTGAGAAGCTTACTCACCTCCTCCTGGATGGGTCCAACCAGCTTGTTGGCGACGGATCTCTTCTTCTGTCGGATGGGACGTGCGCTGGGATCAATATTGAGACGGTGGCAAGCCACGTCTGCATCGATCCCTGACATGTCTGCCGCGCTCCAAGCGAAGATGTCGACATTTTACTGGACACATGCTAGGATACTTTCCCGGTCCTCTGAGCTGAGCTCCCTACTGACCCTCACTTTCTCCAACCTCCCTGCTCGGGAAAGAACCTTCATCTCCACTACTTTCTCCACGGACTCCAGCCGGACTGCTCCTCCCATTCGCCCTCCGCCCTCTCTCCTTGGACGAGTGCCTCTTCCTCCACCTCTCCGACGATCATCTCCCAGTCCCGGTCTCCTAGTAGCTCATCTGGCCGATCCACTTGGGCGCGGATCTCTTCTCCTTCAGCCTCCTCCGCCTTCCCCGTAACTTCTTCCAACTTCTCCACCTCCGTCACTCCATCGATCAACTCAACCTCCGCCTCTTCTACCTCTCCTTCCAGCCCCGCTCGCTCTTCCTTCTCCCTTCCCATCTCCTCGGCTCCCGCCTGCCAGGAGATTGTGTTGACAGCTGTTACGTAGCATTGCCTCGCTACTTTCGGGTCTCCCCTCACCCTGATCTGGACTCCCCCCACACTGAACTTCAAGCACTAGTGGAATGAGGACGAGACACATTTAAACGCGTTGATGAGGGGCCGCCCGAAGATGGCATTGTAGCTTCTTGGAGCATCGACAATGATGAACCGGCTGTTCCGGGACTGTCCCCCCAAGGTCACATGAAGTCCGACCCCCCTTCCACTTCCTTCCTCTCCCCGAGAACCCAAACATCGGACCGTCTGAGGCCAACACCCTTCTCAAATCCACCTTCATCTCATAGAATGCCTTTTTGAAGATGACGTTGACTTAGATTCCATTGTCGACGAGGATCCGTGAGACGGTGAAGTTCTCGATGGCGGTCTGAATCACCAGCGCATCGCAGAACAGATGCTCGTGATCTGGCGTGTCCTTCCAAGAGAAGGTGATCTTCTCTTTTGGGGGTGGGGCTTGGGATGTCGAAGCTACGCTCCGACGGTACATGGTGTGGAGGATCCCCCTACGGGTGGCCTCGATCCCCACCCCTCCATGGATCACCCCAATCCCTCCTCGGGTTCCCACGTCTGCCCTATTCATCCACCGGTCCTCTTCCTCCGCCCCACCTGTTACCTCCTCTATCCTCACCGGTGGCCGTTGCTCACTTGGGCCTCTCGCCCTCCTGATCTCCAAGAACTCGGGGCAGGTGGCCGTCGCGTGACCCTCCTCCTTATGGAAGTCATAGTATGACAACGCCACCCCCTCTCTCCGTCCCTCCGCTGGCTGATTCCTTCTCCTGACTCTCGCTCCCCCTGCTCCTCTCCCTCTACGCCTACCCCGGCCGATCGCCATAGCTTGTTGTGGTGGGGGTAGGAGTGGCCTCTGTCCTTGTCTCCATCCCGGGGGGTTGAACCTCCCCTGACCTCCATGGAGGTTTCCCCCTCCTGGGGCAAACCCTCTTCCTTGGCCCTGCGCGACCCCTCCTTGCTGCCTCCACCCCAGCTCCCGAGGCCTCGGCTCCTCCCTCCTTCTTGCTTCTTGCTTCTTGCTTCCTAGAACCTCCTTGCTCTCTCAACTCCGAGTTACTCAACCCTGCCAACTTCTTGGCGAATGTCGGGTTCGCCGCCTCTCCCTCAATCTCCTTCGCCGCTCTTTCCATCAGCTCTTCGAAGGACAAGGGTGGCTTCCGATACAAGCTCATTTTGAGGAATACCTCGCGCAGTCCCACAATGAATGCGAGCTGGAGGGCGAATCCCGACACCTCCTGAATGAGCAAGATCTCCTTCTGGAACCTGTCTACGTAGCTGGTCATTGACTCCTCTACTCCCCGTTGGATCTTAAAGAGTGCCTTAACACTCTTCTTCCTCTTCTTCGACGTTGAGAAGCATAGTTGGAAGCTTCAGCGCAAGTCCTCAGATGCATAGATCGACCTCATCGGGAGCTGGTGAAACCAGTCACTTGCTTTCTCCTTCAAGGTGATGGCGAAAATACGACACTTGAACGCGTCCGACAATGGCCTGATGGAGACAATGTCATCAAACCACTGCAGGTGCTGGACGGGATCATCCTTGCCAGTGTAATACGTCATCTCTTGCTCCCTGAACCCTTCCGGAATTGGCGCGAAAACTACAAGTTCGCAGAATGGGCTCCCGCCGCTCGAAGGTCTCGCATGCTCCACTCGCGCGACTAGCTCGCAGGCCGGGACTGCACTCGCCGGGCTGTGGAAGAGTTCTCGCCCAGCTAGATCTCGCTCCTGCATTCCACTCGCCGCCTCCTTACTTGGCCTCTGTCTCAAGGCGTTCTCGCCCATCCCTGGCGGAGTTAACACTTGGACCGCGGGGGTCGAGCACTCTCCCAGCGCTGCGGAGAATGCGAAGTGGATAGTCTCTAGGACCTCCCTCTTGAACTCTTCCAACATCTCAACCGTGGCCGGAGCCGTTGGTAGTGGAGAGTCGCCGTGGTTAGTACCTTGTTCCTCATCTCCAGTCATGGAACTCTCCCAGGATTTTCTTGTGCAAGCTGCGGTCCACGCTCACCGCACCAAAAATGTTGAAACCCGGATTCAGCCCAATAAGGAGTTCGGACCCAAAAAGGGGGGGGGGCAACCCGCACCTACTTCTCCCGAGAAAGGACGCTAAGATGAGGACTCGAAACTTGACACAGACCCTGGCTGCAATACGGAGGACCCACCACACACCCGGAAGATCTTTGAGCGCTTCCCATCCCAAACCAGAGTTGAAGCTGGGCAACTTGGAGAGCCTTCGGGGCTAACCAAAAACAACCCGAGGACGAGGAAGCCCAAAGAAACTGGATCTCTTCAAAGGTGCCATTCAGGGTCTATTTATAGTTTTCTAGCTGGGTCTGCCAATATCGCAATTCTGCCTTTTCGGTTTTTGCTAAGTACACCCTGAATTGGCCTGCCAATAACCAAACCCCGATGTTTGGGATGGCTATCGGCAGACAAATAAAATAAATATAATATTTCACGGCGACTCTTCCTGGATGGCGAGTGCCCTGATAGAACCGACACCCAGTCTCTTGCTCTCCTCGCTCTCTAAGATGAGTGCCTTCGCAAACGAGCACCCGCCTGGATTGGCTAGTGCCCGATGAAACCAGCACTCGCTCGCTTCTATGCCGAGTTCCTGAACACTCGCCTTCCTGGGGCGAGTGTGGTCCTTCCCGACTCGCCCCGCTGACTAGGTACTCGCCGCTCCAGGCGAGCGTAAGCCTGCCTCCCCGGCTCGCCTGGAGCTGTGGAGTTGAAAGATGGTATTACAATACCACCTGAGGGGTTAGATCAGCTTTGCTCTAGAGGGGGGGTGAATAGAGATTTTAAAACCTTTTTACAAAATTAAATTTGCGGAATTAAGATAGTGATATTACTATGTGTAAAAGGTGAAGTGCAGAAAAGAAAACTACAGCACACAGCACAATAAGTAAAAGCTAGCAACACAGACGACACAAGAAGTTTATAATGGTTCCCCTAAACTTGGATTTGTCATTATTATGCAAAACTTCAGTTAGTTTGTCTAAATCTTTTAACTTGTCTTTGTCTTTAACTGATTCAAAATAATTAATCTGTTCAAGAGCAGTTTTCAAATTTTCTTTAAGCTTTATGTTTTCTGAAGAATTATTTAATTTTTCTCTGAGAAGTTTTATTTTCTTCTCAGATTGGATCAAATCTTTACAAATATTTTAAAAATCTTCTTTAAAATGATCTGAAGAAAAATCAAAGGAAGAGATTACCTGATCCCCTTTTGATTCAGATTCTGCTTCAGAGTCTGATTGTTCATCTGAGTTGCTACAAGAGGCATTTATTGCCATTAGGCAAAATTCTCCTGCTCTTGACTTTTCTTCATCTTCAGTTGTACAGGATAAAACTTCAGAGTCAGAGTCACTCCAAGTGTCAGCATCAAATATTCTCTTTTTAGCTGATCCAGCAACCATTGCTGTGAGGGAGTCCCAAATATCCTTTGCTGAAGAGCATTCAACAACTTCTTGAAAAATGTCATCAGACATTGATTGGGCTAAGATGTTCATTGCTTGTGCATCAGCAATTTTTAGCCTTTTCTGGGCTTCTGTCCATTGAAGTGATGGTACAACACTGGTGTTTGGAGTTTCCAATGATTTAGAGGACCTATTAAAATGGAGTTGAAAATATCTTCATCAATGAAGTTCATATAAAGCCTAATCCTTGCCTTCCATAGTGCAAACTTATCTAGATTACACATAGGAGGTCTGGTGCTTGAAAATTTTTCATTTTGTGCCATGATAAACTCTTAAGAAATATAAGATCTATCATATCGTTTTGGTTCAGGTGTTAGCCTGTACAACCAAAGAAACGACCCTCTGATGCCAATTGAAAGAAAAAGGATAGATCTTATTTTCCTCTAATTATATATATATATATATATATATATATATATATATATGTTATATAAAGGAGTAAGCACAACACAAAAGTAAAGAAAGCAAAGCAAGCAATCCAGATGACACAAGGATTATAGTGGTTCCCCAAAACTGGGTGCATCCACTCTTCTACCACCCTGGTAGGAATCTACTACCAGGTTTTTGATCAGGTGCCCTGCCACCACAGGTTTTTGCTCAGGTGCCCTGTCAGCACAATATCTATTTTCTAATGGAGATATAGCAACCCTTTTTGAGCTTTTTATCAGGTGCCCAAAAACCAACACAAGTCTTTTGTTAAGGAGACTTGACAACCAGAGACTAACTTTTGAAGGGAGTTAAAACCCTTTTTACAGTAGGAAAGGAAAATGATGTTTTCTTCTCTTTCTCAAATAACTGAGAAGACTTAGTGGATCTTGATGTTATCAAAGCTCCCCCTGAGATGTAGAGTAGTTCAGGAGTGAAAGTTTTGCTTCAGGGTGTAGGCCTTCAGTATGCTTGAAGATCTTAAGAAGCTTCTTGGACTGCTGTTGATGAGTTGTCCCTTGAAAGCATGAAGCAGATGAAGAAGAACTCTGTATATTTTTGTTTTTCTCACTCTCTGCTTCTTGTTCTTCCCTTTCTGTTTTTCTGTCTCTGTAGAATAATATCTCTATATATTGTCTGAACATAATTCAAACATTTTAATTTACTTTGTCTGCAATGGCTAAATCATTTCCGAAAATCTTAATTGCTTTGGGAATCAATTAACATTAAATCCTGATTTAATCCATAATTAATGCAGCCTCCAAACGGCTATATTCTTAAGAATATATAACATTAAATCTGATAGCTATAATCTCCTTTAATTAAACATTAATTAATTTGGCCAGCTGTAAATAATTCTGCCTGCATACTGCAAAGAATTCATCAAACTGAATTTTAAAGCTTTCTTCAAACTGAGCTCGGAGTTCGTTGATCTCAGCTCGGAGTTCGTTGGGCTTAGCTCGGAGTTCGTCGAGCTGAGCTCAGAGAATGTGAACTGCATAATCGTTGAACCGAGTTTTAAAGCTTTCTTTGAACTGAGCTCAAAGTTCGTTGAACTGAGTTCGGAGTTCGTTGAACTGAGCTCGGAGAATTTCTTTGAGCTGAATTTCTGAACTTCAAATTTGAACTTCTCTGGAATTTTTCTGAAGGAGCAAACCTGGAAATAATCCTATGACCCATGACTATACATTTTGGATCAATCTAATGCATCCTAATAGTGATCCTTGCCCAAATCAGAACTAGAGTTCCAACAGGAGCCACTCTGGTTTGTCCACTCGGCGAACACGGGGTTGTACAAGCATTGTTTATTAAACATCTGAAAATGAATCCCAAGAATTTGTACACAGATCTTTTCCAGAGAGGCTGTGCGGGCATAATGCAAGCTTACTTCCACTGTCTGTTCTTGACCGACACATGTTCCTGTTCACTGATTCAGTGTTTTATATAATAGCACAGTTATATGTATATCTTTGATGCTTGCTTCAACACTACACTTTATGCAAAGATATGATGGACAAGTGGCAAAAAACATTCACTATAGTCAAATTCTTCCAAACAATGTTTAATGGAGCTTAAAATCTATAATTTATTGGCATCGTGCACAAGCATCTAGGCACTACATATATGCATACACACATTGTGTTCTTGTAATAATAGTGCAAAGAATATTTGCACTACTGCTTTACACTCATTTTAATCTCCATGAAATTTTAAAACCCTATTTTATATGCATTTTGCTATATATAAAGGCTTATTTGCACTACTGTATTTTATTTCTCATGGATCTTTCATACTTTCTTAGGTGACAAATGACATATTCACAAAAGAGGATGGAGAGTTCTTGGTGAAGAATGAAGCACTTCCTGAAGAGAGGATTCGTGCTGTTGAGACTGGAGGCTGTCCACATGCTGCTATACGCGAGGATATAAGCATTAATCTTGGTCCCCTTGAAGAGCTATCCAATTTGCATAACGCTGACCTACTACTCTGTGAATCAGGGGGAGGTACTCACCGCCACCCATTCATATATTTATTTCTGTACTCATTTATTTTCAAGAAACAAGATCTCTGAGTATGGATATAAGAAAACAGATTGATAATTCAAAATTAGAATTGACCAGTGTGATTTATAAACTCAGTTTTAAAATAGCAAAAAACAGTATTTTAACTAAAAGATAGTCCAGTCCAATTATTTTAGGAGTCAATAATCATTCACTTTATCAATTCGGAATGGTGCTAAATTTTGTCAGTTAATACTGAATAGCTATAATTCTTGGATGTATTTTGAATATGAGGGGTCCACCCTTCTCAACTTCACCAATGATTTATGGTATGCGCATAAGAATGCTTAGGTTTATTC
This sequence comes from Platanthera zijinensis, assembly GCA_039513925.1. Lineage (NCBI taxonomy): Eukaryota > Viridiplantae > Streptophyta > Magnoliopsida > Asparagales > Orchidaceae > Platanthera > Platanthera zijinensis. The sequence continues at coordinate 90,081,620 of CM077094.1, forward strand.
ACGGACTGCCTTTCCCTTAATATTCTTTAATAGCTAGACTTAGGGCTACCGCCATTATGATCTGAACTGGTGAAACATTTCTATCGAGGACAATATGACTTTTCATCCCTTTAACCCTTGGCCCTATGAACACTTGTTTTAGTGTATGGATTCTCTTCTACATTTCCTACTTTATAAACTCCTTCACATGGTTTTGTATACTAGTGCATGTGTGTGATCACCCACGCACTCCGTCCCTCACTTTTGTACGCATGTGGGCCCCATAATTTTGAAGAAAAACAAAATCAATAGTGCACAATATAGAAACTTTGTTACTATATAGTATACATAAGTGATTTAATTGTCCTAAAAAATATTCTAAAAATGAGAAGAATGGCGTGGGATAAAAATATAATGCTCTTTAGCTAATTGTGATGATCTGAGAATATGAATGAGTTATAATTAATATGGTTATGATAATAAGTGGTTTGTGTATAAATGTGAGGAACATGACTATAGATGACTTGGCTTGCTTGATAAATCAGAATTGCCAAGCAGATGTAGTTTTTTGATAATGTTTGTTGAGATGATGATACCAACTGGTACCTGGTTAATGATTAAATGCTTATGTATGTTATGATACTTGTTTAGCTAGAAAATCTTACATGTCTTTATGTTCTAATGATTTTACATGCTATGCGAAGCCTAAAATGTATTAAAAAATGAATGAGATTGTAGAAAAAGGAAGCAAGGAATCTTGTAGGCTGTATTTCTTGTATAAACTAAGTATGAGTACAAATATATAGGTAGAGAGGAAGAGAGAAATCCCAAGAATACAATGTGAGACTAAACCTAAGACAAACTTGGGCTCATAAATGGGCCACATTTACAATGAGATTTTACATAATTTTTTACTATCTTCTAACACTCCCCCGCAAGCTGAAGCATACAAATCGTAAGCATCAAGCTTGGATAGAAACTGCTGATACAATGACCGAGGTAGAGCTTTGGTAAAGATGTCTGCAACTTGCTCGGAGGCTGGAACATGTTCCAATTCAAGTTTCTTCAGTTGGACCTTCTCCCGGACAAAGTGACAATCAACTTCAATGTGTTTTGTTCGCTCATACAACACAGTATTCTTCACAATATGTATAACAGCCTGACTGTCGCAGAATAGAGTAGCAGGTGAGGAGAGTTTGACACCCAAATCACAAAGAAGGCTCTCTAACCAGGTAAGTTCAGACACAACAACATCCATAGCGCAATACTCGGCTTCAATAGAAGAGCGAGCAACAATCGATTGCTTCTTGCTGCGCCATGTGATGAGATTTCCTCCAAAATAGGTACAAAAACCAGTGGTGGATCGTCGATCGTCAAGCGAGCCCGCATAATCAGCATCAGTGTACACAACAAGGGATAAAGAAGAGGATGGCTTGTATACCAACCCTCGTCCCGAGGCAACTTTGAAGTACCTGAGGATGCGTTCGACAGCCTGTAGATGAGATATTCTTCGTGAATGCATAAAGAGACTAACCACTCCAACATCAAAAGAGATATCGGGCCTTGTAACTGTTAGGTATATCAGTTTTCCTACAATGCGCCGATAATATTCAGGATTTGTAAGTAGAGAATCTGATTCGGTTCCATGAGCACTTAGCTTGTGTTTGACATCCATAGGTGTTTCCGCGGGTTTACATCCGGAATAACCAGCATCCTGAAGAAGGTCAAGACAATATTTCCGTTGAGGTAGGACCTGGCCATCAGGTCTTCGAGCAACCTTAAGTCCAAGGAAGTACCGAAGGTTTTCCAGATCTTTTGTTTGGAAGACAGAGTTTAAGTGTTGTTTGATCTGTTATATCCCAGTAGAGTCATCGTCAGTTATCAAAATATCATTCACATAGACTAAGAGAATTACACTGTTGATCGATGACGGGTAAAAAGAGAGAAGTCAGTTGAGCTTCGCTGAAAGACAATATCACGAACAGCCTTGCTAAAATTTTCAAATCAAGCTCGAGGGGACTTTTTGAGACCATAGATAGCTTTACGCAATCAGCACACCCTAGACTCCTCAGTGGTCTCAAACCCGGGAGGTTGGTTCATGAAAACCGTCTCTTGAAGATCACCATTAAGAAAAGCATTTTTAATGTCCATCTGATGTAGTGGCCAGCGGCGGTGAACAACAAGTGAGATAAGAACCCAAACAGAATTTAGTTTGGCGACAGGGGAGAAAGTCTCCTCATAGTCCAAGCCCTGCTGCTGAGTGAACCCACGAGCCACAAGAAGGGCTTTGAGGCGATCGATAGTCCCATCCGGAGCATGTTTAATAACAAAGATCCATTTACAGCTAACGCAAGACTGGGCAGACGGAAGAGGTACCAAATCCCAAGTATAATTAGCCCAAAGGGCTGACATCTCAGCTTCCATTGCCGCACGCCACCCAGGGTGTTGGAGAGGCTCCTGCACAGTGTTAGACAAAGAAATAGAGGAAAGAGCAAGAGCAAATTTGAGAAGAGGAGGAGAGAGCCTATGTAGGGAAATATAGTTGGCCATAGGATGAGCCGTAGAGGCGGGGGCAGGGTTAGCTGGCCGCGAGATAGTACTGGTAGACGGTAGCAGTGGCTGGGCTCCGGAGTTCAGACTACGGCGTGTGTAGACACGGATGGGAGGGGGTTTGGGTGTTGGTGATTTGGGTGCTGGTGGTTCCACGTGGGATGTTGGAAGAAGAGGAGGTAGAGAAGTCGTGACTGGGATAACAGGACGAGGCACAGGGTGTACACAAAGAGGTACTGAAGTGGATGACTGTAAGGTTTGGTCTTCCAGAAAAGTAATATCAGTGGACACAACCACTTTCTGGTCGACAGGAGAGTAACACACATACTCTTTTTGAGTGCGAGAGTACCCTACGAACATAGATTTGGTTGCACGGGGGACAAATTTATCCATAGGTGGACCAAGGTTATGGACATAACAAACACACCCAAACACCTGAGATGGGAGACGAAACAGAGATTGAGAAGGAAAGAGGAGGCTAAACAGAGTGACGAAGTTGAGAACGAAGGAAGACAGATGATTGATGAGATGACACGTAGCCGAAACTGCAAAGTTCCAGTATTCGATGAGTACCTGTATCTGGAGCATTAAGGAGCGGGCAACGTCAAGAAGATGCCGATTTTTGCGCTCAGCAACACCATTTTGCTGAGGAGTGTAAGCACAAGATGTTTGATGTATAATGCCAAATTCAGCACAAAGTCAGGCGAACGTTCGTCTTGTATATTCTCGCGTATTGTCAGTGCGAATAATTTTAAGAGGGGAAGAAAACTGAGTACAAAGTTCAGTAACGAACGTACGAAATATAGAAGTGAATTCAGTACGATCCCGTAGTAAATATAACCATGTCACTCGAGAGTAATCGTCAATAAAGGTAACAAAGTAGCGGTACCCAAATACACTAGAGACTTTATAAGGGTCCCAAATATCAGAATGGATAATGGATAAAGGAGTAATACTCTGATTACTGACATGACTGAAATAAACTCGATGTTGTTTACCAAAGATACATGACTCACAAGTAAACTCATTCAAGGAGACATCCAAAAGAGCCTGGTTTAGAATCATGAGGGGAGCATGTCCAAGTTGACGATGCCACTCAACTGAGGAGACAACAGAAAGGGTTGATGGAAGGACATCAAGAAGATAGAGCCCATGAGACAGCCGTCCGCTACCAATAATATTCCGCGTTTGCCGATCCTGCACAACAAAAGAAGATGGCGAGAATGTAACATGGCAATCAAGATCCTGTGTAAGTCGGCTAATAGAAAGCAAGTTGAACGGGGAGCCCGGAACATGAAGAACTGAGGTTAAGGAGAGGTTGAGTGTGAGATGGATATCAACAGCTCCTGAGACAGGGGTGGAGTCACCATTGACAACAATAATGAACTTGGGATGAGGAGCGACCAAGTATTGCGGCGGCTTCTGGCAAGTAATGTGGTGGGTAGCACCAGAGTTCACAATCCAGTGGGAACTCCGAGATAGACATGTTATACCTTCATTGGCGATGGAAGCCACGGAGCCCGAGGAGCGAGCAATCACCCCTTGGAGTTGCTGGAGCTGGGTGCGGATAGCATCAATGTCAGACTGAGCATTTGAGGAAGACGAAGGAGAAGCCAAGGGAGGAGACTCGGCCTTCGTAGAAGCAGCAAGGTGGGGTGGTAGACCATGCTTACGATTGCAGGTAGTCTCCAGATGATTTTCCCGACCGCAAAAAGTGCATTTAAGGGGGGGGGGGGGTTTCCAGTACGTTCTCGTCCCCGAGACGAATGGCGACCCCCGCGGGTCGAGGTACCACGAGTGGAGGGATGTGGTGAAGGTAACTGGAGAAGAGCTGGAGAGGGAGGCAGAGGAACCTCGGGTGGCGGAGTGACCTTCAGAAGCATGGAGCAGACATCAGAGAGAGAGGGAGTAGTGGCAGAGGAGAGTATCTGAGCTCGAACATTGTGCAGATGCGGAGGAACCCTTACCATCATCATGGCAATCCCGACAGCTTCTTTTTGTGCCCGTTGGGCAACTAAATCAGTAGTAGGAGGCTGGTGTTGTATCCATGCCTCAATAAGCGTCTTGGCCTTGGCAACGATGGAAGTCATATCGCCTGGTATCCCGGGATCAAGGGATTGAAGATCAGTGATGATGTCAAACAAATGCTGGAGGCTGTTTTGGCCAGAATGGAAGAAGTGGAGTTCCTCCCACATGGACATAGCCGTGTCATGATACATGGACATCCTGTATGGCTCAGTATCCATGGTGTTGAGAAGTCAGGATTGCACACGACCGTCATCACGAAGCCACTCGTCAGGTTGAAGGGTTGGAGTAGCCCGGGTCAAGTGATGAAGCAGTCCTTTTGTCTGGAGCACCCGACGAACTGAATGAACCCATTCCACAAAGTTCCTTTTTCCAGAGAGAAATATATAGTGGTAATCCTGAGTTCATCCCGTGGTTCAGTAGCAGAGGAAGCAGCCCGAGGTGGCAGAGATGAAGCACCAGCGGACCGCCAGAGGAAGTGGTAGAATCCATGAAGCCGCAGGAAGAAGCTAGCCGTAGCGGACAGAAGACAGCAACAGAGGGAAACCGCAGCGGACAGAACTAGTCGCGCACGAAGAGGTAGCCGAGTGAGAAGAGGTAACCCACAACTTGAAGAAAGCGGAGTAGAAAGGAAGAGAGGCCGCACGGTCTTGGTGTCACTACACCAGCGGCAAGAGGCCGCGACCAAGATGCGGAGCCCGCAACGGGTAGATAGGCCGCAACGGCTAAGAGAGGCAACCCACAACCATAAGAAAGCGGGCGGAGGAGAGGAAGAGAAGCCGCATGATCTCGGTGTCAACACACTAGCGACAAGAGACCGCGAAAAAGATGCAGAGCACGCAACGGGTAGAGAAGCCACAACGGCTAAGAGAAGGCCGTGTGAGAAGCCCGCTGAGACCAGGGAAAAACAACAGCAAGTAGGAAAGCAGCAGCAACTTAAGCAAAAGAGGGAAGCCGCAACGGGAGAGAAGGGAAGCCGCAGCGACTTAAGCAAGGGAGAACGCACGGTCTCGACGAGAACACCAGCGGCACAGAAAGGTGCCGCGACCAAGATGCGGTGCTCGCAGCGGTTCGGAAAGCTGCAGCGAGAAGAAGAGATCGCCTGTGCGAGAAACAACAACGGGAAGGGGAGCCAGAGCGACTTAAGCAAAGCAGACCGCACGGTCACGATGAGCACACTAGCGGCACAGGAGAATGCCGAGACCAAGATGTGGTGCGAGAAGGCGGGAAGAAAAGGCGGATATGGAAGCCGCAAGAACACAGGAGGAGACCGCCCGGTTAGGGGGAACAAGAGGGCCCACTGGCCAAGAGATTTATAAAAGGGAATGGGGGAGAGAGGGGAAGAAGAGGTGGAAACCACGAGAGAGAAAGAGAAGCAGATAGAAAAACTAACCGCGCGGGAAGCCGCGGTTAGAAACAAGAGGTGGCCGCAAGACAGTGGTTAAGCCAGAGAACAGGCCCCCCGGTTAAGCCAGAGAACAGGCCGCCCGGTTAATCAGGAGGGCCCGACGGACAGAAACGGACAGGCCAGACCGTATCCCTCTGATACCATGTAGAAAAAGGAAGCAAGGAACCTTGTAGGCTGTATTTCTTGTATAAAATTTAAGTACGAGTACAAATATATAGGTAGAGAGGAAGAGAGAAATCCCAAGAATACAATGTGAGACTAAACCTAAGACAAACTTGGGTTCATAAATGGGCCACGATTACAATGAGCTTTTACATAATTTTCTACTATCTTCTAACATGAATGTACATGAATGAATACAGTTGATATATTATGTTGAAAATGCTTGGGCTTTTATGATATAAGATTGATAATGTGAAAGATTATAATAAAATGTGAATGGTCTAAGTAGGTATTTTGACTTGTGCCATAGATAAGGTAATATTGAAATGGTAGGATTTTGAATGCCATGAATTGACATTTTGTGGTAATATTGAAATGGTAGGATTTCATCCAATACTTGAAATAGCATGCTTTGTGTCCCTATGTCGTATGATGCACATTTGATGCTATATTAATAAATTTATATGAGATGACTAAGATATGAGTATGTATGCTCCATAGATGAATGGATGTAAAGCTTAATGTATGATTAAGGTAGGACGTGTGACATTTGTCAAAACATAAATCTTATAGATTGAAATTCAGAGATATACATGATGAACCATAAGATAAATCATGTGAGACTTGGTGCATTCGACCTACGGATACGAGAATGTATGTTAATGATTCGCAATAGATGCCTTGTTACAATTATTTGTGGATATTTGAGAAATGCATGGTTAGTAAGGATGTGGTTGAGATTAAAAAATATTATTTGTAATAATGTAAAATAATAACTATGAAGTCGTGATCTCTATATTAAGGATTTTATGGGCCTGAGTTAGGATTCTAAGATTACGGGGATAGGAAATGGATTAATGATTGATGTTACAATCTATAATTTTAGGGTTATGATGTTAGATAGCATGGAATGCTCCAATTAAGTAAAAGAAATCTAATGCATTGTGTGGGCTTTATCCAAGTATTGAGATTGTTTTATGAAATTCGAATTAATGTCATCTTTTAATTGAGATCATATAAATATTGTTGATATAAGAGTGGTAAAGTGATTCAATTGGCCTGATTAATAGAGGATACTGGAAGCCAACAAAACCAATATACTATAATAAAACTAATGAAAATTTGGAAAACAAACAATTATAGCAAGGGAAAACGTTTGGTAGATTTCCCTTTGGATGCATACTAATTTTAATTCAGGAGGTAAAATAATTTTTTTGCATTTCCCTTTCATTCATGAATGATATTCATGTGAAAGGATGTTTGATTCAAATTTTCAACTCACACCTTTGTTTCAGCCTCGTTAATATTAGCTTTTCGGGCCGTCGTATGACACTTTCAGTAACTCTCCTCCAACTGCTCCGTTTTTCAACACAGATATTGGCTGACATCTCTATGGATTTTATGGAGAGCTTGCCTACATTGAAGGGAAAGTCAATTCTCTTCATGGTTGTGGGCAGGTTCTCTAAGAGGACACACTTCATAGCCTTTAGCCGCTCTCTCACCGTGGAAGGTGTCGCTCGAACCTTCTTCGAGCAGGTGCTCTGCCTGAATTGCCTCCTTAAGAGTATCTTCTCCGATTGGAATAAAGTGTTCATCTCATTTTTGGGAGGAGCTCTTCACACTTTGCGACACCAAGCTAGCTTTTTACTCCACTTCCCATCCCCGGTCTTGCGGTCCGATTGAGGTGGTCAACCACACAATTGAGATGTACCTTCTCTGTATCACAGAGGATCGCGATTGGGTTTGTTGGATGCCATGGGTGGCGTATTGCTACATTACTTCGTACCACACTTCTCTTCAAACCACTCTCTCCCGCCTCATCTATTGAAGGGACTCACCACCCTTACTGACATGGCAACGACATTGCCCACATGGAGATCTTGGACATGGATCTCTATACTTGACACCAGATTCTCGGACTCGTGCTGGAGTGCCTTCTTCAGGCTCATGTACACATGGAGATTGATTACAACCAGGCTACCGTGAGTTTTTCTTAACATATGGGGAATGGATGCATCTAAAATGCTTCAAGGGCTCCCTATGATAAGTTGGGCCCCAAGTATTATAGGTGACAACGAAGAGAAGGAGAAAGAGGGAGAAAGGAGTGAGTTTGATTGCTTAGTGGAAGCTAGTGTTATACCAATATTCCGCCAACGACAACCATTGAACCCAATTGCGAGGTCTTTCGAATCACATACATCGAAGATATTTCTCAACGCACAGATTCACGGCCTTTGTTTGCCCATCGGTTTTGAGGGTGATACGCCGATTATAATTTTAATTGTACCTATAACAGTTAGATTATTTCTTGCCAAATGTCACTGATGAAGATGGCTTCACGGACTCACAGTCACTGATAATGTATGCTGACAATCCATGCAGCCGGAAGACGGAATCCAGAAACACATGAGCGATCGTTTCCGCCGTGTAAGGATGTGCAATAAAAGTAAAATGCATCTGTTTATTAAGGCGATCAACCACGACTAAGATAGTAGATTTATCATCACTCTTAGGAAGGCCTTCCGTAAAATCTAATGTAATGTTCTGCTAAATCTTCTCTGGAATTGGCAATGGTTGCAATAGTCCAACAAGTTTTTGATTATCTCACATGCACCATTGACACACTCCACATTGTTGAATATACGTGTGTACCTCGGGCTTCATTTTCTTCTACCAAAACATTTTTTATGCCTTTTGTAGAAAATAGAGCCAAACCTTGTATATACTTCATCATCATCAAAATACAAGAGTGAGTACAAATATATAGGAGAAGAGAGGGAGAAAGAATCCTATACAAGAGATGTGAGACTAATAGAAGAAAGAAGAAGCGAGCCTATAAATGGGCCTTATACTTAGGCTTTTACATCGTTTTTCCTCATATTCTCTAACACTCCCCCGCATGCTAGAGCGTACAAGTCGTAGTCACCAAGCTTGGACAAGAACCGATGTTATAATTTCCGAGGTAATGCCTTGGTAAGAACGTCAGCAACTTGCCCAGAAGCAGGAACATGCTCAAGCTTTAGCATCTTCGATTGGACCTTTTCTCGAACGAAGTGACAGTCAACTTCAATATTTTGGTCCGCTCATGGAACACAAGATTCTTTGCAATATGGATTGCAGCCTGACTGTCACAAAACAAAGTTGAAAGTGAGGATAATTTAACACCAAAATCCATAAGAAGACTTTCAAGCCATGTGAGTTCTGATACAACAGCCACCATCCCACGGTACTCATCTTCAGCAGATGAGCGAGCAACCATCGACTGCTTCTTACTCCGCCATGTGATAAGATTTCCTCCAAAGTAAGTACAGAAACCAGTAGTAGATCGTCGATCGTCCAGCGGGCCCGCATAATCCGCATCAGAGTAAGCAATAAGAGAAAGGGAGGAAGATGGTTTATACACAAGTCCTTGTCCAGGAGCAGTCTTCAGATATCTGAGAATGCGTTCCACTGCCTGAAGATGAGAAACCCGTGAGTATGCATAAAGAGGCTGACCACTCCAACCGCAAATGAAATATCTGGCCTTGTAACTGTTAGGTATATCAGTTTTTCCACAAGACGCCGATAGTATTCCGGATTTGGAAATGGAGAGTCAGACTCAGATCCCTGAGCACACAACTCGTGGTTGACTTCCAACGGGGTCTCCGCAGGTTTGCATCCTGAGAGGTCAACATCTTGCAGAAGGTCAATGCAATACTTGCGCTGGGATAAGAAAAGGCCATCAGGTCGCTGTGCTACCTCTAGTCCAAGAAAATACCGAAGGTTTCCCAGATCTTTGATTTGAATCACAGAATTTAAATATTGTTTAACATGTTGTATCCCAACAGAGTCATCACCAGTGATCAAAATATCGTCCAAATAAACCAGAAGTATTACAGTCCCGGTTGATTGGTGATGAATGAAGAGAGAGAAGTCTGCCGAGCTTTGTTTGAAACCAACCTCACGAACGGCCTTGCTGAATTTCTCAAACCACGTCCGAGGAGACTGTTTGAGACCGTAGATAGATTTTCGAAGCAAACATACACGAGACTCCCCCGGTCTCAAATCCGGGCAGTTGATGCATGTAAATAGTTTCAAGAAGATCACCATTCAAAAAGGCATTTTTGACGTCCAGTTGATGGAGGGGTCACTGACGATGAACAGCTAAGGAGAGCAGAACCTGAATCGAATTTAATTTTGCGACAGGGGAGAAGGTTTCATCATAATCAAGGCCGTATTGTTGAGTAAAACCCTGTGCCATAAGCCGAGCTTTCAAGCGATCAACTGTCCCATTCGCCACATATTTGATAGTAAAAATCCATTTGCAGCTAACACAACTATGAGCTGGAGGAAGAGACAAGATTCCAAGTCTGATTACCGCACAGAGTAGTCAATTCTTCATTTATGACTACACGCCACCCCGGATGCTGGAGAGCTTCCTGCACAGAATTGGGTATAAAGATAGAGGAGAGAGAGCAAAGGTAAGAAGAGATGAAGAGAGTCGATGTAAAGAGGCATAATTGGCCAAGGGATGAGCCGTCGAGGGTGATGCCGAATCAACAAGTCGCGAGGACACACCGGTAGAGGGAAGTTGCTGCAGGGCATCTAGACGTGGAGGACGATGAGTGTAAACCTGAATGATAGGAGGTTTGGAGGGGACTAGTGGTGGGTTAGGTGTTGGAAGCATAAGAGTAGGTAGAAGAGGTGGAAGAGGGGACGTAACTGGAACTGTGGGCCGAGGTAGCGGAGGAAGAAGAGTATCAGTAGGACTGGTGTGATATGGTTGGTCTTCATGAAAGGAAACATCAGCAGATACAACCACCTTACCAGTGATAAGGTAATAACAGACTTACCCCTTCTGAGTGCAAGAGTACCCAACAAACATAGCTTTGGTAGCACGAGGGGCTAACTTGTCATTTAAAGGACCAGGGTGATGGACATAACATGTACATCCAAACACACAAGGTGTGGGAGAGAAGAGAGCCTTGGATGGGTAAAGGAGAGTGACAGGAGCTACAAAGTGAAGGATAGACGAGGTCATGCGATTGATGAGGTGACAAGCAATGGAAACCGCAATGTTCCAATAGAGAGGAGGGACCTACATTTGGATCATGAGAGATCTGGCCACATCAAGGAGGTGACGATTTTTTCGCCCCGCTACGCCATTTTGTTGAGGGGTATAGGCACACGAAGTCTGATGAATAATACCAAACTCGACGCAAAGATTGGAGAAGGTGCGACCAGTATACTCACGAACATTATTAGTACAGAGAATTTTTACACACGTTGAAAATTGAGTGCGAGTTTCCGTAAGAAATGTACGGAACATGGAGGTGAGTTCGGTACGATCACGAAGTAAGTACAACCAAGTAACCCGTGAGTTATCATCAATAAAAGTTACAAAGTAGCGATAACCAAAAACACTAAGGATCTTATATGGTTCCCAGATATCAGGATGCACTAAAGATAAAGGAGTATCACTCTGAGTACAAGGAGAAGTAAAAGATACACGGTGTTGTTTGCCTAAAATACATGATTCACAAAAGAACTCCTGAAGAGGAATAGCTGGAAGAGTTTTCTTGAGAATCGGAAGAGGAGCATGCCCAAGGCGACGATGCCAATAAGTGGAGGAGACAGTGGTGAGAGCAGCGGGAGGAACATCGAGAAGATACAGCCCGTTAGACAGTCGCCCCTATCAAGTATATTCTGCGTTAGTCGATCATGCAAAACAATGGAAGAGCATGAGAAAGTTACACAACAATCAAGGTTCTGTGTAAGACGGCTAACAGAAGGTAGATTAAAAGGGGATTCTGGAACATGGAGAACCGAGGATAAGGAGAGGGAAGGAGTAAGAGGCAGATGAGCAGTGTCAAAATACGGGACCGTATCACCATTAGCCACAGTGATGAACTTGAGATAAGCAGAATCTAAGTATTGTGGCAGCTTCTGCGGAGAGAGATGATGCGTAGCACCCGAATCCACAATCCAGTAAGAGTTGTGTGAGAGGCAAGATATACTTTCATTGGAGATCGAGACCATGGAACCAGAGGAGCGACTAACTACTCCTTGAAGCTGATGGAGTTGAGCATGCGGAGCAACAATATCCTCACTAATGGCAGAGGGAGGTGTGGGAGTAGCCGAAGCAGTAAGGTGAGGGGGTAGACCATACTTGCGGTAGCAGGTGGCCTCCAAATGACCATCCCTGCCGCAGTGAGAGCACTTGAAGAGAGTATGACCACCACGACCCCGTCCCCGAGATTGGCGACCTCCACGAGCCGGGTGACCACGAGTAGAAGGAGCGAGAGTAGCCACGAGTTGCTGAAGGAGAGCTGGAGAGAGAGGCGGAGCATCCAGAGGAGGGGCAACTTTCAGAAGCATCGAGCAAACGTCCGAGAGGGACGGAGTAACAACGGAAGATAGGATATGAGCGCGGACACTATGAAGATGTGGTGGAACATGGACCATCATCATAGCAATCCCAACTGCTTCTTTCTGCTGCCTGAGTAACCAAGTCCGTGGTGGGGGGCTGATGCTGGATCCAAGCCTCCATAAGAGTTTTATCCCGAACAACAAAAGACGTCAAGTCACCAGTAGCTCCAGGGTCGAGGGACTGAAGATTGGTAAAAATGTCGAATAAGTGCTGAAGACTGTCCTTCCCGGAGTAGAGAGAATGAAGGTCCGACCACATAGCGCGAGCCGTCTCGTGATACATTGTCATTTGATATGGCTCAGGGTCCAGAGAATTGAGAAGCCAAGATTGGACACGCCCATCGTCTCAGATCCACTCTTCAGGAGGTTCAGTGCGAGGAGGCCTTGTCAGGTGATGAAGGAGACCTTTAGTTTGAAGCACACGACGAACTGAGTGAACCAATTCAACACAATTTGGTTTACCACGAAGAGAAATGGTGGTAATTCGTAATTCATCACGAAGCTCAAGGGGAGCAACACGAGGATGTCCTGGAAGAGTAGTTGAATCCGAAGCAGTAGGCGACTCGGAAGCCATGCGGACGACGCCAAGCTCGGCGACTAGGTAAACTGTCTGAGTGGTTAGAGAGGAGCAAGATGCGGCAAGTCCGCAGCGACTAAGAGAGCGCGCGGATAAGAGAGCGCACGATGAGCAGAACACCAGGCCACTGCGGATAGAGACCGACACGTCGACTAGGGTAGATCGCAGCGATTAGAAGAGATCGCAGCGAGCCAAGGGCAATTGGTTAAGACGAGACTGCGACGAGAAGGATAAGGCAAGAGAGACTGCTTGGACAGATACTCAACGACTAGGAAGGACGAACAACGGGTAGAAGCAGCGGAGACAAGCAGAGGCCGGACGAACAAACATAGCGGCCAGAAGCAGCGGACAGACGCGGCGAATAGCGGCAGCGGACAAACGCGGCGACTAGAAGCAGCGGACAGAAGCAACAGACAAAAACAACGACTAGAACCCACGGTCAGAAGCAGCGGATAGACAACCCGCAGCGGCTAGACAACCCGCAGCGGCTAGACGACCTGCAGCGGCTAGACGACCCGCAGCGGCTAGATGACCCGTAGCGGCTATACGACCCGCAGCGGCTATACGACCCGCAGCGGCTAGACGACCCGCAGCGGCTAGACGACCCGCAGCGGATAGACGACCCGCAGCGGATAGACGACCAGCAGCGGCTAGCCGACCCGCAGCGGCTAGCCGACCCGCAGCGGCTAGCCGACCCGCAGCGGCTAGGCAACCCGCTGCGGCTAGACAACCCGCTGCGGCTAGACAACCCGCTGCGGCTAGATAACCCGCTGCACCTAGACAACCCGCGGCGGCTAGACAACCCGCGGCGGCTAGACAACCCGCGGCGGCTAGACAACCCGCGGCGGCTAGACAACCCGCAGCGGCTAGACAACCCGCAGCGGCTAGACAACCCGCAGCGGCTAGACAACCCGCAGCGGCTAGACAACCCGCAGCGGCTAGACAACCCGCAGCGGCTAGACAACCCGCAGCGGCTAGACAACCCGCAGCGGCTAGACAACCCGCAGCGGCTAGACAACCCGCAGCGGCTAGACAACCCGCAGCGGCTACGCCGGGTAGAGCGAAGAGGGGGGGGCACTGGTCAGATAGAAGTGGGCTATAAAAGAGAGGGAGGAAGAGAGGTGGAAGCCACAAAGAGAAGAGTAGAGGCGGTCAGAAAAAGAGAGACCGCGGATAAGGGGCGGGTCCGAAATCGGAACCTGGCTCTGATACCATGTAGAAAATAGAGCCAAACCTTGTATATACTTCATCATCATCAAAATACAAGAGTACAAATATATTGGAGAAGAGAGGGAGAAAAAATCCTATACAAGAGATGTGAGACTAATAAAAGAAAGAAGAAGCGGGCCTATTTGTGAGCCTTATACATGAGCTTTTACATCGTTTTCCCTCATATTCTCTAACACCTTTTATAAGTTGTATTCACCCCTGAATGTCCCCTTATAACACCATCATGATACAACTACAACAATTGGTGCTGAACACCAGCTACATTGGCTACCACCAACTTTATTATGAGAAGAAGAAATTGCTTGCACTAAATGAAAGGAAAATTGTTTGATACAATCTTCTGGAGGCTGGTTCCTCCAAGAAGCCCTCTCTCCCAATGAGAAATTCAAAACCTTAATGATCTCCAAGATGAAAAGAACTCTCCCATACCACCTTCTTATATAGGGAGGGGGGCTCACATAACATTAATTGTGAAGCGACAATTTAACATTAATTGTGAAGCGACAATTAAAAATACCAGATATAATAAAACATCACGCGCACGTGCTTAACAATACACCTTGCCAGAAGAACGACCTTGTCCCCAAGGTTGGTGTGCCACCCGTCAGCTAGTAGTGAAATGCCCATGGATGGGTAGTCGTAGAGGTGCCCGGAGCGCCTTCCGGCGGTACATCCGTGATTATAAGAGCGTCCAAGTCAGCCGTGTTGATCTCGTTCACGTCCTTCCCGATGGTAAGACGGAATTCCTTCACCGGGCAAGTATGATTAGGCTAGTATGGTTGTTTGCAGCGGAAGCACAGACCCTTGCTTCGTAATTCATTATACTCTTGGTTGGACAGACGGTTAGTGGGGACATGATGGGTGTTGCGTGGACCCAAATTGGGTGGACGAGGTAGAGGAGGTGGCAGTGGCGGTTGTTTTGTCGGGGAAGGAAAGTATGGCTGGTAGGGAGGTTTGGAAGGAGGCAGTGAGGGGGGAGGGTCCCCAGACAGGGCAAGAAATTTGGCCTCCACCAATGGGGAGAGGTCTATGGCTTGGTTAACAGTGACCAGCTGAAGGGT
The DNA here is from genome assembly GCA_039513925.1 of Platanthera zijinensis. Classification (NCBI taxonomy): domain Eukaryota; kingdom Viridiplantae; phylum Streptophyta; class Magnoliopsida; order Asparagales; family Orchidaceae; genus Platanthera; species Platanthera zijinensis. The sequence continues at coordinate 90,097,020 of CM077094.1, forward strand.
GCAGAGGCGGGCTTGGATATGAGGTTGCAGGCCATGCATGAAGTAGGCCAAGTAATGGTCCGGCGGAAGACCGGGAACATGTGTCGCGATGGAGAGAAACTCATCAATGTACTCGTTGAGGGAGCCCGTCTGACGAACAACGCAAAGTTTCTCCACTTCTGATCCCACATAGTGGGTGTCGTAACGGCGAATAAGCTCTTGCTGAAGGTCCGACCAAGATATGGTCGGTTGGGCTTGACGTAGCCAGTGCGCCCTGTGGAGAGCTGAGCCCTCCATGCCGATCAATGTTGTGCTGAATTTCTGTGCCTCGACAATCTGCTGAAGTTCGAAGAACTGTTCGGCCCGGCAATCCAACCCAGATGATCAGTGTCGTTGAAAGAGGGAACAACAAGGGAATGAGTCCCCAAAGAGAACCCCGGGAGGGGGGGGGGCTGTGCTTGGTACGGATCCGGGGAAGCTCCAAGGACGGGGGGCGAAGCCACGTTAGACGTCGTGGACGTGGTTGGGCGACTGGCCAAGAGGGAGTCGATCTTGGCATCCATGCGGAGCATGAGGGTCTGCAGTGAAGCGATGGTGGTGTCGTGGTCGTCCAGACGACGAAGGATGGCCGGATCGGTTGATGAGGGCGGCGGTGGTGCGTCCGTGTTAACCATGGAGTGCAGTCGGGGGGGGGGGGCATACAAGCAGTCGGGAGAAGGAGGGCGGCGACGAAGCCGCGGAAGGTCATTGAAACCTACGAAGCAGCGGCTAGGGCCGTCGGGGTGCTGTTCTGGGAGGCAGGGAGCGGAGCCGGGCAGATATGGCGACTGGAATAGGCTGATCGGCGAACACCAGGGAGGTGCGGCTTTGGCGGAAACAAAATCCTGACCGGATCGGCGGGATCGGAGCCGGCGAACGCAGAAGAAGCCGGAGAAGGGGGCGCGATGTCCAGACAATGCGAAGTGGCCACGACAGGACGCTTCAGCGACAGAATGCGGGGAGACAAATCGGCTGGGTCTCGGCAGCGGAAATATTGACGGAACCCAACACCCGGCGGCACAATGCAGGCGGGAACGGCCTGGTCAGATCAAATATTACGAGAAGAAGAAATTGCTTGCACTAAATGAAAGGAAAATTGCTGGATACAATTTTCTGGAGGCGGGTTCCTCCAACAAGCCCTCTCGCCCAATGAGAGATTCAAAACCCTAATGATCTCCAAGATGAAAAGAACTCTCCCATACCACCTCCTTATATTTGGGGGGGGGGGGGAGGGCTCACATAACATTAATTATAAAGCGACAATTAAAAATACCAAATATAATAAAACATCACGCCCAAGTGCTTAACAAACTTCCTCTTGGGTTTTAACAACCCCATGCTCAATTGGAAATTTTAATGACAATACTCATCCGGTTGTTTATTTACTCTAATTTGCTGAATATATGTATCCTCCTGCCAGGAGTCTCTGACCCGCTGAAGAATGTCCGATGAAATTGTAACCATGATTAATAATTCCATTTTTGTCTCTTTGAATTGTAGTGACATGGCATCTACACAAACATTGCCCTTTCTGTGCTTATATTGTATTTTGAAATCAAACCCCATTAGTTTAGTGATGTAGTTTTGTTGAGCAGGTGTGACAAGCTCTTGTTCCAGCAATAATTTAAGACTCATGTGATCCGTGCGGATGACAAAATAATTCCCTACTAAATAATGCAGCCACCGCTGGACCGTCAGGACAGTTGCTAGAAGCTCTTTTTCATAAATAGATAACCTGAAGTGCTTTTGTCCCAGTACTTCACTGAAAAATGCTACCGGGCGATCTTCTTGGATCCACACCGCTCCTACTCCTATATGTAAAGCATCCGTATTCAAGCTGTAGGTTCAGACATCGCCTGTTTGAGTCACCTGAAAGCTTCCTCCGCTTTGTCATTCCAACGAAACTTTTCTTTTTTCAGGAGTTCTGTGAGCGATTGAGCTAGCAACTCATAATTTCTTATAAGACCTCCTATAATAGCTGGTAATGCCTAAAAACCTCTGCACCCCTTTTACAGAAGTTGGTGTTGGTCAGTTTAACATTGCCTTGACCTTTACTGGATCGGTGGAGACACCATCCTGTGATAGCCCATGTCCTAGGTAATGTACCTGGCAAAGACCAAAAGCACATTTACTCTCCTTCAAGTATCACTGATGTGTTCGTAACATCTTCAAGGTAAAATGTAGGTGTTGACGATGTTCCAATCACGTCTTACTGAAGACGAGAATATCATAAAAAGACAATGAGAAACTTCCACAACATCTGTTTGAACACTCGATTCATTAATCCTTGAAATGGCAAAGACGCATTGGTTAGCCCAAAGGACATCACCTTGAATTCATAGTGACCTTCATATGTCTTGAATGCAGTCTTAAGGATGTCTTCCTCAGCCATTTGAACATGGTGATACCTCGCCCTCATATCTAGTTTCGAGAAGAAGGTTGCGCCATGAAGTTCATCTATGAGCTCTTCAATTATGGGAATAGGAAACTTATCATTTACTGTATTCTGATTGAGTTGTCTATAATCGACACAAAATCTCCAAGTTCCGTTGAAGACTGCAACTATGGCGTATCACCGCAATCACCTACATTTCGTGAATCATTTTCTCAATTGTATCTTTATGCACTGGTGGATTACAATATGGTCGTTTATTAATTTTGATGGCATTGTCTTTAAGCACAATGTGGTGATCATTGTCTCGGGCTGGAGGTAAGTCCACAGGATTGGTGAAGACATCCTAGAATTCCTGAAGTAGTTATAACTGTCGTTGTTTGGCGTCCTCAGGGTGTACTTCAGAAAGGAGACATGAACCCTCCCTTACTTCAGCAGGAGATAATATCTGGTCCTGGGACAAACACACGATCATCAAGCTCAACTCGTTCTTCTTTCCCAGTAATTTTTGCATTCCACGTTACTTCGTTAACGTCCCAACAACGATCTTCGAGCCACGTAACGAAATTTTCTTCCCTTGGCTGGAGAATTCCATCTTCAGATTACTGAAATCCCAATCACTCCTAGAGTCACCAACCATTGAATGTCTAGGACATCCTCCTAATGGAAACACTAACATATCCAAAACGAAGAACACGCCTTGCATACGCCAACGAAATGCCGCAACCTTATGGAAGATAGACAGATGTTTCCCATCTGCAATTGCGATCGTGTAGATAGGAATGGAAAAGAGTTTACATTGTAACCTTGAAGCTTCCCCTCATCCAGAAAATTGTGCGTACTCCCAGTGTTGATCTGTACATTAAGGGGATGGCCCATATACGGTGCAGTCACCCGCATAGTATGAAACGTTAGAAACCCAGTGAGAGGGTGAACAAAAATCTGCGGTTCTTGGTGTCTGTGTTCTTGGTTGATGCAGGACGACGCGTATGGTTTGCGCGCCTGTCGGTTTTTTCTAGGAAACCCTAAATGCGTGCAACGAAATATGAATTTTGTAAAAATAATTTGAGCGGACATTGCGCAGACTTTATGAAATTATGTAACGTTTGTTTTCTGTAAAGCACAAAAAAACTATTTTGTTAAAAAAATGGATTTTCTTAAAATAATGATGCAATTCTGAATCCGGGGAAGGAAGTTCGCAACTTTCGATTTGTTCCCCTTGTTGTAGCAAAACAGAAATTGAGAACTCCAAATACGCTTTCGTCTGGAGTTTTCGACGTAGCGTTCGCTGACAAAATTCAGGCGAAAACCCAACAATGTGTTGATGCGGGAAATGGGCGCACCAGCAGATAATCGGTGTTCGGTCTCACGAGAGAGGTAGAGTGGTTGCGGAGAAGAGACTGCTGAGTAGCTGATGCGGAGAATGACACCTTTGAGGTTGAGAGGTTGAGAGATTGCGGGGATAGAGGAGAGGTTGATGAGGATGCGGGGGATAGCAGTGAAGGAGATTGATGAGGAACTGTCGAGCAGACGGTTACTTTGACGGTTAGCTTTGACGGTTGAGACCGAGATGGTGAAAGAGAGAGAGAGGGGGATGCTGGCAGCGGTAATAACAGAGTTCGCCCGCCGCGGCTTAAATGCTACTCTTGCGACAGGCTTTTCTTTGATTATGAATCAGATATTACAACTTGAGTTGAGGTCCTTTACATGAGAACATAAAGGGTACAAGAGTACAAAGGGAAGCTGGCGGTTAGAGGAAAGAAGATGCCAGAGACCGCACGGTTTGATCAAAGAGGTCGGCAGACTACGCGGACAGCTGATCACGCAGCTCGCTACTTCAAGCTGAGCGGACTGCGCGATCAGGCCGAGAAGACAGCTGAGGTTGCTGGAACAAAGGCCGGGGAACAGGCCGCAAGAGCTAGCCGCGCGGACAGGAAAGTTTTATTCGCAGGTTTTGATTCCTTGGATCTGTCATTTATCGTGTGTCTCTTGTCGTCATCGTCTCCCCTGGCTCGTTTGTCCCGTGTCGTCCTCGTCTCCCCTGACTCGTGTGTCCCGTGTCGTCCTCCCCCAAATGAGAGGTATGGGGGCCTATTTATAGGCTCGGGCTGGAGACGGTCTAGGTAACGTTACCCCCGTTAGGGCGGTGAGTTACGATTGAGTCCGCGACATGCTGCGGACTGAGGAGGCAGGTCGCCGACTGCTGAGAAGAAGATGGCACTGGGGAAGCTGAAGTGCTTCTGGAGGACTGCATATTGAGTCCGCCTAGCTCGCGGCGGACAGGATGAGTCCACCTCCTGCTTGAGGCTTGTCCCCCCTGTTGGGCGACTAAGAGCTTGGCGACCTGGCGGACTGAATAGAGCAGGTCGCGCATGCTGTTGGATGAAGTGAGTTCATTAGCTGGTGAGCGGAGCGTCCACCTCCCTTAGGCGGATAGAGGTTGAGTCCGCCACCTTCTGGAAGATAGGAGGAGCAGGTCGCCCCTGCTGGAGGAGAGTTCGCCACCTTCTGGTGGACTGGAGTTGATCCCGCATTGTGTTGTGCAGTCTGGTGAAGAGTTGTCGATCCTTCTGCCAAGTCCTTCCTCAGGCGGACTGAGACCGAGTCCGCCCACTACAGGCGGACAGCAGGAACACGTTGCTGGATGTTGTGCAGGTTGACGGTCCTGCTGCGTATACGCTTGTCGTTTGGGCGACCTGAGGAGTTGTCGCCGCTATTGGGCGACTTGGAGGAAGGTTGTCTACTTCTTGGCAGACTGGGATGTAGCGGAGAGCTGTCCGCACCTATAGAAAGGGAGGTCGTCTGGCGATAACATAGTCTTGCTAGCCGGGCGACCTGCGAGAGCGGGCTGAAGAGCAGACCGCGCTTCCTGCTGAGCATGCGGCTACCGAGCGGTCTGGGAGGATACAAATGCGAGTCCGCCAACTAGTTGTGTAGTCCGCACCTGTTGGAATAGAGAGAACCATTGCGCGGTTAGCCTAACTAACCGTGCGGCCTACAGGGGCGGACTGTGGAAGCAGTCCGCTGCCCCTACATAACGAACGGCTGCTGCGCGACCTGAGCGGTTAGACTGTGGGGAGACCGCCCTAGCTGCGCAGCCTGAGCGGATAGAGAAGTCTATCCGCCTGACCTAGAGAAGGGGGCTGAGACAGGCCGCGACCTCCAGGGGGAACCTGGAGCAGGCCACGTTTTACGAGCTGGCTTCCTTGGGAGGTATCGCCGATTTCTGGGTTAACATAATCCCCGTTCTTTTTTTAGTCCCGAAGGAAACTTTGAAAAAGTAGGAGACCCACGAAAATCGTGATCCTCCTCTCGGAAAAAATAAGAGACAGGAAGAGATAGAACCTGATATCTCTCCTCAGAAAAGGTTTGCCAACGCCTATCTCCTTTAATGCAAAGGAAAAGTTAATGCAGGCGAAAAGTGGCACATCTTATGTGTACCTGAGTTGCTTTTGCAAAACGAAGAAGATGTGAATGTCTTACATTGAGCTCTACAAATCAAAGGTTAGAGAAAGACATAGAAGAATAATAACTTGCAAGTATCTGAAGGAAACTTGCAAACACCTGTTAACCTCTGCAAAAGTAAAGGTAAGCAGTAGATATGAGAGAAAAGTAAGTTGCAAGTACTTGAAGGGAACTTGCAAATATCTGCTAACCTCTGCAAGAAGAAGAGTAAGCAGCAGATACGAAGGAAAACTAAGTTGCAAGTACCTGAAGGGGACTTGCAAATATGTGTTAATCTCTGCAAGAAGAAAAGTAAGCAACAGATATGAAGAAAAACTAAGTTGCAAGTACCTAAAAGGGACTTGCAAATATCTGCTAATCTCTGCAAGAAAAGAGTAAGCAGCAGATATGAAAGAAAACTATGTTGCAAGTACCTGAAGGGAACTTGCAAATATCTTCTAATCTCTACAAGAAAAGAGTAAGCAGCAGATATGAAAGAAAACTATGTTGCAAGTACCTGAAGGGAACTTACAAATATCTGTTAATCTCTGCAAAAGGAAGAGTGAGCAGCAGATATAAAAGAAAGGTAAGTTGCAAGTACCTGAAGAGAACTTGCAAATATCTGCTAATCTCTGCAAGAAAAGAGTAAGCAACAGATATGAAAGAAAACTATGTTGCAAGTACCTGAAGGCAACTTGCAAATATCTGCTAATCTCTGCAAAAGAAGAGTGAATAACAGATATGAAAGAAAGGTAAGTTGCAAGTACCTGAAGGGAAATTGCAAATATTATCTAATCTCTGCAAAAGAAGAGTGAGTAACAGATATAATAAAAACTAAGCTGTAAGTACCTGAAGGGAATTTGCAAATATCTGTTAATCTCTGCAAAAGAAGAGTGAGTAGCAGATATGAAAGAAAAGTGAGTCGAGTACCTGAGGAGTTTATGGATAAATCTTCTGCTAAAAGTTATTGCGATAAGATAGATATGATTAGACTGCAGAAGAAATATCCATGAAATCCTGCTGTTGACTGAATAAGCAAAATCAAGTAGAGATCAAGCCACAACAATAAGCTTCTTGCGTGGTCAGATATGATATCCCAATATGAAATCCTAATCAGTAAGATGAGAGCACTGACTAGACTTTAGCTGAATAGTTTTTCAATAAAGAGAACCAGATTCTCTGACTATCAATTAGTGCCAGAAACATCCAATAAGAGTAGTAGAGATATTGTTAACCATCATCTGATAGAGCTTTATGCAACCCGAGTATACAAGACAAGCATAAGCAAAAAATATGTTGCAAATCCTTTGGATAGGTTGGATTTAACTTGTTAACTTGTAAGAAGGCAGTTGATAAAAGGAGGTCTACACCTGAAGATGACCAAAAAAAGCCGGATGCGCCCCAGGTGTTCCCCGGGGGCCTTACGCATCGCCTGCCCACGAAAGGTCATCAAGAGTGTAGTCCTACCTAGAGTGGACTAGCCGCACTCCCTTAGAAGGGCACAAAAGAGAAAAATGCACAAATCCTGAGAAGGAAACGGTAGATACACTGCTCTCATGCCTCGGGTTACAAACCGTGCTGATCAGTTAGACTAGGTGCGCCAAGTGGTCTATAACATTGCTTGTCTTTGGAAAAATCAGCAACGTTGTGGGCCCCACGAAAGCACGGATTGAGAGTACCATAGAGTATTCGACCATTACAGTCACGAGATGATTGAAGAGACAAGGCTACACTTGATCGTCATTGCTTGTCAAGCAAAGATCATCTTAACTGTAATGTATCCCTAGCAAAACACAGTAGAGCTAACACACTGGGACCTCCCTTGATGCACGCTGTGTGTTAGATACCGGCTAGGATCCGAAGTCCCGTAATCCTCCGCACGAGAGTTGGACGGCTCCCACTACACATACGCGAACACTCCTCACTATATGAGGTCATTGTGGTCTTACGCCAGAGTCCAAACTCGAGTGGGCCCTAAGCAAGACTCGGCGATATCTTAGTGGTTCAACGATCTCTTTGGCAAAGAGAAAATAGAGGAGGAGGCACTCCAAAAAGGGGAAGTGTCAGTATGGGATCTCTGACGTAAAATTTATTGAAATGAATGAAAGAACACTTAGAAGTGTTTTTAGAGAGAAAATGTTTGAAGAGTGAAAAGTAAAAGCAACCGGCCATGGTTGTGAGGAGCTGGTGGGGACTTCAGTGTCCTTCTTTAGCTCAGACTTGTATTTTTCCAAGGGGGCCCTCGTCATTGGCGTCGATGCATTGCCAATCATTGAAGTCGATGTTGATTTGGTTGGTTCTTTTTGAGTCCAGAGAGGGGTTCTCTACTTTGCCCTTTAAAGTTGATGGATCAGAATGATCAAACTTTGGGAAGAATTCACGGAATTTGTCTAGCTTAAACATTCTTTCTATCAACTGGCGAAGAGCTCGACAATTTTTAGTTGAATGCCCCCCTTCTTTGTGAAACTCACAGAACGGATCTGAATCTTTTGATATTTGATCTGCCGGCTTGTAAGGCCTTTTGTAATTAGCCTTACCCTTCATGACTTGGCTTACTTCCTGCATGACATCATCCAGTTCGGACTCTAGCAAGTCATCAACTTGCTGCTGATGAACCGAAGCTGCTTGCGGAGCTGGGGCTGGCAATAGTAACAATTGATCTCGGGCATGGTCCTGGCCCGAGAAGGGGTGTCGATGACGTTGAAATTTTCTTCCCTTTCTTGCGTGGGATGGGAAATATTTCTGAGGAGACCTCGGAGGTTGCTTGTAAGAAGAAGAAGAATCTTTCTCTGCTACAAGCCTGAAGATGAAGTTGTGATTGCTCTTCTCTCCTCGAATGTATGAGTTGGCTAAGCCAATCAACTCTTGATAAGTCCTTGGTGCTCGGACATTAGCCTCAAACTTAAGTGGTCCTTCTCGCAGACCATGAATAAGAGCCACTCGATACATTTCTTGATCAACGATCTCAATGTCCAGAATCTCTTTTTTGAAACGATCGACAAAATGGGACCAGGTCTCATTCTCTCGTTGCCTGATCTCGAAGAGGACTTCTGGACCGCCCTTTCTCTTTGAAGAGGTAGAAAACCAGAGCAGAAACTCTCTTCGCAAATCAGCAAAGGAAGCGATGGATTGAGGACACAGTCCATAGAACCATTCTCTCACTTGTCCATCAAAGGATGTCACGAAGAGTTTGCATTTGGTAGCATTTGAAAGGGTTCCTGAGAGCTACGACTGATTCAAAAGCGTGAAGGTGCTTCATTGGATTTGTCTCTCCAGTGTAAATTGGCAACCGCGGCTCTCTGAAGTTTGATGGAGTTGGTTCATGCTGAACATTCTCTGAAAACGGTGACGACTCTTCCTGCTTTCCTGGAACATAAGGAAAAAAGGGAGCATAAGCTGTAGCTGTAAAAGGAGTAGGAGGATAGAAGGGAAAAGCTGCTGCGGGAGGAACAGAGGCAGGAGCTGAAGAGTAGGGATAACTTCCCTGAAAATTTAGAAATCTTGCTGGACTTCCACGGGAAGCTTCCCGGAAGAAGTTTTAATGAGCTATGAACTCATCATTTTGAGACCGCAAAGGAGCTGCAGGCCCTTGTGGATAGGTTGGTGGGTAAACAGGAGGATAGACCGACGGATAGGCCAGTGGATAAGTTTGTGGATTCTCCAATGCGGTGTTGAATTGACTGGAGGAACTGGTGCTGCTGCGGATTGTACCTCTAATCGCTGCGTGATAGCAGCTAGAGCACGGTTGATTTCTTGGAACTATTGGACAGTTTCTCTACGCGATTGCTCCAAGGATTCCCAGAGAGGATCTTCACTAGGACTTGAAGGAGCAAGGTTCTCGGCAGGTTGATGGTCTGACATGAGTAACCGCTGATTTTCACCGTCTGTTCGAGATCTGAAGGTCGCGTGTTAACTGTTGATGCGGGAAATGGGCGCACAGCATATAACGAGTGTTCGGTCTCACGAGAGAGGTAGAGTGATTGCGGAGGAGAAGAGACTGCTGAGCAGCTGATGCGGAGAATGACACCTCTGAGGTTGAGAGATTGCGGGGATAGAGGAGTGGTTGATGAGAATGCGGGGGATAGCAGGGAAGGAGGTTGATGAGGAACTGTCGAGCAGACGGTTACTTTGATGGTTAGCTTTGACGGTTGAGACCGAGAGGGTGAAAGAGAGAGAGGGGGGGCCGCTAGCAACGACAACAACAGAGGTCGCCCGCCGCGACTTAAATGCCACTCCTGCGACGGGCTTTCCTTTGATTATGAATCAGATATTACAGCCTGAGTTGAGTCATTTACATGAGAATATAAAGGGTACAAGGGTACAAAGGGAAGCTGGCGGTTAGAGGAAAGAAGATACCAGAGACCGCACGGTTTGACCAAAGAGGTCGGTAGACCGCTCGGACAGCTGATCACGCAACTCGCTACTTCAAGTCGAGCGGACTGCGCGATCAGGTTGAGAAGACAGCTGAGGTTGCTGGAACCAAGGCCGGGGAACATGCCGCAAGGACTAGCCGCGCGGACAGGAAAGTTGTGTCCGCAGGTTTTGATGCCTTGGATCTGTCGTCTGTCGTGTGTCTCGTGTCGTCCTCGTCTCCCCTGACTCGTGTGTCCCATGTCTTCCTCGTCTCCCCTGATGTTGGAACCGACAAGGGCCAATTCCTCCTAAAGCTCGGATCTAAAACTGCAGCTCACGCCTACTCTCTCTGGACCACGCTCTCAACAGAACCCTTAGAGGAAAAGACCGGGGGTTTTCAGCTTGGAGGTCCCACCTCTTACCCAGGAGAAACAGGAATTCTCCCCCTCCCTAGCCAATGCTGAGCTAGGTGTCTAAGTAGGAGAGAGAGAGAAGGGTTCCACCTCTTTCTCAGACACCTTACCGGTCTATTTATAGGCCTCAGAATCTGAACTGCAAATAACCAAAACAAGCACCTGTGAAATTACTAAGATACCCTGGGTTAGGTCTGCCAACAGCCGAACTCCGCTGTTTGGAAAGGCTAAAGGCAGACCACCCAGGGTAAAAGGGTAAAAAACCTCGGAGGCTAAAAAGGATGAACCGTTTGTCAATTGAACCGGTTCCCACCCAGTTGCTGAACCGGCCTTTACTCTTTCTGCCGGACCAGTGCTCGGCGAGAGGGCCATCTTGCGGCTGAAAGCGCCATCTCGCAGGCGAGACCCCTTGTCGCCAAAGAGCTTCCCTACGACCTCCCGCCTGCCAGGGGAATGGACCTTTCTATGGTCCCTCTCGCCCAGCGCGAGCGGACCCAACCTAGGCCCCTCTCGCCTAGCGCGAGTGGATCCATCTTTGGGCCCCTCTCGTCTAGCGCGAGTGGATCCATCTTTGGGCCCCTTCTCGCCTAGCGCGAGTGGATCCATCTTTGGGCCCCTCTCGCCTAGCGCAAGTGGATCCATCTTTGGGCCCCTCTCGCCTAGCGCGAGTGGGTCCATCTTTGGGCCCCTTCTCGCCTAGCGCGAATGGTCTTTGCTTCCTCCTGAGGACTCCTCTAATCCCGTATCCGCCGAGCCCTTTCTCGTGAGCCCGAGGTTGTACACAATCCCCGCTCTTTTCGAGTTTGTCTAAGCTCGAAAAGAAAAGTCCAACCGAGGCTCATGTCATCTTAGCGACTTTATGGCGGAATCTTTTTTTTTTCTCTTTTTAGGTGGGATTCTCTTCCCTCCTGAGCCTATAAATACTGGGATCCTTCTTGAGTGCAAGAGACCTCTTCTCTTGATTTTACCCCCCTTTAATTCCGCTGCTATGTCTCTTAGCAAGAGCTTCCGCGATCGTATCGCGTTGGTGCGCCAGCGGAATAAGGCAAGCGCGGCGGCCTTAAACCTCATTCCCGTTCGCACTTCTTCCTCCCCGCTGCCCTCTTCCTCTCGCCCGAAGAAGGCGAGGACAACTGATCTTGTTCCCCCGTCGGGAGAACCCTTTCCAGACCCTCCGGAGAGACGCATCCCTCCTACTTCACCGCCTTCTAAGGGAAAAGAGGTAAGATCATTGTGTACCTCCCTCGTTTGTTATCTATCCTTCATTGCTTCTTCTGCTGTCGGTTTTCAGAAAAGTCATGCGCCTCCCCATCAGTCTGGTAGCACACAAGCTCACCTCGCCGACCATCGTCCAAATTCCGTCTCGCCTCCTCCTTCCACTCCTTCGACTCTTGGTGGGAAAAAAGGCGAGCCTTTCCATGTTGCTGGGACCTCTCGCCACTCTGGTTAGGACTTTGCTGCCTTGGGCTTTCGGCTTCTATCGTCGCACACCTTTGATTATGGCCTTTCTTATTCTGCTTTTTACTTTGCAGATGTGCGAGTGGACTCATCTGCTGAAGACTCGCCTGCTGAGGAGCGCTTGAGGCGAGTAGCCTCCTCACCTCCTCCTCCTTTGGACGAGATCGAAGATTACCTTGGCGATCCTATGGACCCCTTAACAATGAAGCGAAAGGTGGCGGAAATGCTCCGGAAGCATGCCTTGATAATCCAAGATCTGGAAAAGGACAAGCATTTTGCAGATCGGCGGATCGACTGGCTGGAGGTGGAAGTTGCTCGCTTGACCTCCGAAATTGATGCCGATATCGAGATAGACGAGACGGATCCCCAGGCGATTCTGAGCGAGGTCGACCAACAGCTCTGTCTCGCGCGCCGTGGCGTAGACGCGGCTCGCGCTTTTCACCTTCCCCACCGTCCTCCCTGCACAAGGGGCCGTGGTGGGGGGCGCTGGCGATGGCATAAGGACTGAGTCTCTCGCGCCGTCTCGCGCCCTTAGTTTCTTTGTATTGCTGTGTTTTGTAATAATGTTTCCTCTCGCGGCTAACGCCCGAACCTTCTAGGTCCAATGAATGGGCTGCTCGCTGTACGCGAGATGAACAATTTAATAACCTCTTTTAATAGTTTCCTTGATAATAGACCGTTTTATTTTATCATATTTCGATGGTACTGTCTCGCCCCCGGCTTGAGGATTCACGTAAGATCACGCCAATCGAGGCTAGGAGAGAGAAAAGGACGGCCGCCTCTTCCCCTTCCTCTGCACTATATTTTTTTTTGCCTCCTTATTTTTCCTACTTACCTAACAGGCTATAAATACCCCCTACCTCCAGGGCCCGGATCATGCTTTCGTGACCTCGGCGCCCCCCACTTTACCCCTCTTTTCTCTTCCTATTGCGAGCAAGTTCCGCCGGCGCTTCATCTCGCCCACTCTTCTCGCATTCTCCTTTCGCCTTCTCGGCCTACCATGGGAAAAAGGAAGATTGAGGAAGGCGAAGGGCGAAGCCGATGCGGGAAGCGATTCGGTGACCACGATTTTCCTCCCGGGCGGATTTCCGAGGAGGAATACAACGCCTTTACTCGGGATTTTTTGCCGGCGGACTTCGAGTCCCGCCCCCCAAAGGTGGGCGAATCGATTAATACTTTTTATCCTGATGAAATCGCCTTCCCCGTCTCGCATTTCGAGGCGGGGCTGAGGTTGCCCCTCTGGCCAGAGGTGAAACAGGTCTTAAAATACTTCGGCACTGTCCCCGCGCAACTGAATCCAAACGCCATCTCGGTCCTTGTGGCCTTCGCCTGCTATATGCGTCGGGAGCGAATCGAGTTCAGCCTGAACTCCTTCCGTAAGCTTTTCATCTACCATGCCAACGCCGACGGCGTGTCCTATTTTACGGGGCAAGGGCTCAAAGTGTGCGAGACGCCCAACAAGAACCACCACTGGCTCACTCGCTTCGTCTTCATTCGAGGCCACATGGGGGGCATCCCGCGAGCGCCTGTGTCACCAGCCGAAGTTTTCTATACCTCCCCACAGGTCAGCGGCACGGACAAGCTCCTCTGCGACTTCTTCGCTGGCAAGAACTTCGAAGTTCAATTCTTGAGGCGTGGTCTCGACTCCCTCCTCCCCGTGCTTCCGGGCGAAGGTGAGCCCTCCCTCTCTTTTTCCCTTATTTCTGTCTCTTATTTCGAACCGCATTTATAAACGTCTCGCCTCGCCCTTATAGGAGAAAGAACTGTTCCTGTCCGCCCTCCTTACAAAAGTAGCATCAAGCCCTCCAAGGAGGTTGCCCTAGCTACAATGGCAACCGAAGCGGCGAAGGATACTCTGCCCCCCCCCCTGAGGAAAAGAACTGCCGAAGACTCCGCTCCGTCTCGCCCAAGCCCCTCAAAGAAGACGAAGACCAAGAAAGGAGTGCCTCCTTCCTCGGGAAAAGCGAAACGAGTTCGTGCTACGGTGCTGGAGGTGTCGGGCTCTTTGTCTCCTATTTCCCTGGGATCCCAATCTCCTAAGTCACCTTCTCAGCTTCCCCATCGGCGGGCCGTCTCGCCAATTGGCGAGACGGGTCAACCTACCCCTCCCGCTGACAAACTCCCCTCGTCCTCCAAATCCCCGACTCGCGAGGCGAGTTCCTCCAGCCGCCCGGCTCCTTCCACCCACCCTAATTTCAACATGGGTCCTTCGGTCCCAGATGCAGCTGATGACCCTACCCTGATATGGGACCAGGAGGTGAATCGGGTCTCCATCTCCACTCTCCTTCCCCCTTGGGTAGAGCGAGACCGTCCTACGGCCCACGCGTTCTCTTTGAGCTTCGGACTCTATGGCGGCTCAGAGCGAGGACCCGCCGCTGAACTGCCCTCGCGGGACCTGATCATGAGGTCCGCACAATCTCATCTGCGCTCGCTAGAGCTCTCGCATCAGCTCTCGCGTCGCCTAATTTTCAACAATCAGAAATGGAGAGAATCGGAGGCCAACTTAGCGGCGGAGCGTGAGAAGTCTACAGATCTTGAAAAGAGGCTGGCCACGGCTGAAAACCTCCTCGCCAAGGCTCGCGGTGGTGTGGTAAGCACTCAACCCTTAACTCCCTCCTTTTCCTTGCCTTTCCTTAACTTCTTTCTAACGAATAATCCCCTCGCAGGATGCCGAGACTGCCGATAGGATGCACTCGCGCATAGCCCACCTAGAGGAAGAAATTAAGGGCATGGAATCCAAGATCATTCGGCTTCAGGAGGCTGCCCTCTCGCCATCCCGCGGGGTGATCCCTCAACCTCCTCCACCTCACTATTCTCATGCCGAGGTGGAGGAGCTCTGCAAAGACGCCAACATCCGGACCGCCGAGCTGGTTATAAAGATGATGAAGGAAATGGAAGTCGTCAAAGAAGGCTGTGAGGATGTTACCGCCCGCCACCTGGTACCAGAAATTTATGGCGAGGAGGAAAGCGGTTCGTCCTCCAGTGCGGAAGAATAGGGTTACATATAGTCCGCCCCCCTTTTTTTTGCACACTTTGTACTAAGGCATTTTTGTACTAAGGCCTTTTCTACATATATATATATACGCATTTTTGTGCTTGATATCTTGCCTCCCTTTTTTTTTCTCTGCCTTTGCCTTTTCCCCGTGGTTGGAGTTTTCTCCTTTATTTGCGAGACGGGCCACGATTCATCTCGCCTGTCGCTAGAAGGACTAGCTTGACCTGTGATGCGAGTGGGTGAGCCCTTGATGCTCTCGCACCGAGGATGTGTCATTTCCTCTCGCCTTGATTCTGATCCCTCCTGGCGCGAGTGGGCTTCTTAAATTGCTTTTATGACTAGTTATACCTGCGAGACGAGGGTGCTTTTCTTCTCGCCCTTTGGCCGAAGAGCTGGCCCCTTGCTCTGGGCGTGGGTAGTCAGGTCCTCGTTACACTCGCCCGGGGATGGTGTCCCTTCCACTCGCCTTACTTTTGGACCCCCCCCCCCCGGGCGCGAGACGACCTTGAGAGACCAACGCCTCCCCTCTCTTTTAAGAATAAGGATCCTGCCTTTGTTTGCCTAAACCATGAGTTCTCCTTGTAGGAAGTTCCCACCCATGAGGGTATGCTTCAAAACCAACCCCAACCACCGAGTGAGCCTACAGACCTGCCAGCTCGCTGGTAGCCTGGACAGCGGGTCTTCTCGGGGTCTCCTCTCCAAAACCAACTCCAACCGCCGAGTGAGCCTACAGACCTGCCAGCTCGATGGTAGCCTGGACAGCGGGTCTTCTCGGGGTCTCCTCTCCAAAACCAACTCCAACCGCCGAGTGAGCCTACAGACCTGCCAGCTCGATGGTAGCCTGGACAGCGGGTCTTCTCGGGGTCTCCTCTCCAAAACCAATTCCAACCGCCGAGTGAGCCTACAGACCTGCCAGCTCGATGGTAGCCTGGACAGCGGGTCTTCTCGGGGTCTCCTCTCCAAAACCAACTCCAACCGCCGAGTGAGCCTACAGACCTGCCAGCTCGATGGTAGCCTGGACAGCGGGTCTTCTCGGGGTCTCCTCTCCAAAACCAACTCCAACCGCCGAGTGAGCCTACAGACCTGCCAGCTCGATGGTAGCCTGGACAGCGGGTCTTCTCGGGGTCTCCTCTCCAAAACCAACTCCAACCGCCGAGTGAGCCTACAGACCTGCCAGCTCGATGGTAGCCTGGACAGCGGGTCTTCTCGGGGTCTCCTCTCCAAAACCAACTCCAACCGCCGAGTGAGCCTACAGACCTGCCAGCTCGATGGTAGCCTGGACAGCGGGTCTTCTCGGGGTCTCCTCTCCAAAACCAACTCCAACCGCCGAGTGAGCCTACAGACCTGCCAGCTCGATGGTAGCCTGGACAGCGGGTCTTCTCGGGGTCTCCTCTCCAAAACCAACTCCAACCGCCGAGTGAGCCTACAGACCTGCCAGCTCGATGGTAGCCTGGACAGCGGGTCTTCTCGGGGTCTCCTCTCCAAAACCAACTCCAACCGCCGAGTGAGCCTACAGACCTGCCAGCTCGATGGTAGCCTGGACAGCGGGTCTTCTCGGGGTCTCCTCTCCAAAACCAACTCCAACCGCCGAGTGAGCCTACAGACCTGCCAGCTCGATGGTAGCCTGGACAGCGGGTCTTCTCGGGGTCTCCTCTCCAAAACCAACTCCAACCGCCGAGTGAGCCTACAGACCTGCCAGCTCGATGGTAGCCTGGACAGCGGGTCTTCTCGGGGTCTCCTCTCCAAAACCAACTCCAACCGCCGAGTGAGCCTACAGACCTGCCAGCTCGATGGTAGCCTGGACAGCGGGTCCTCTCGGGGTCTCCTCTCCAAAACCAACTCCAACCGCCGAGTGAGCCTACAGACCTGCCAGCTCGATGGTAGCCTGGACAGCGGGTCTTCTCGGGGTCTCCTCTCCAAAACCAACTCCAACCGCCGAGTGAGCCTACAGACCTGCCAGCTCGATGGTAGCCTGGACAGCGGGTCTTCTCGGGGTCTCCTCTCCAAAACCAACTCCAACCGCCGAGTGAGCCTACAGACCTGCCAGCTCGATGGTAGCCTGGACAGCGGGTCTTCTCGGGGTCCCCTCTCCAAAACAGAATCCTCTTGCTTTGAGATAACGGCTATTTGCGATTGCGTGGCGGTACCAGAAGGCCAGGCTAAGTTTGTTAGTATTGAAAAAATGAAAGACCACCATCCCGTACAGAATAGAAAATGACCACAAAAGAAAGGCATTAAGGATAAAATCGCTTTAGATCGTCGCCGCTTCGGGCGCGATCGAGGGGTGCCCCGTCCACATCTTGGAGGTGGTACCCCCCTGATTTCAGGACTTCTTTTACAATAAATGGACCTTCCCAGTTGGGGTTGAGCTTCCCGACGGAAGCCCCTCTTCCTGCCGCATCCACTTTCTTAAGGACCAAGTCCCCTCTCTCAAACTGCTTGATTCTGACGTGCCTATCAAAATATCTTGACATCCTGCGCTTGACCTCCTCCTGTCGGATAGATGCCATATTTCTAGACTCCTCCACCAAGTCGAGGGAGAGCCTTTGTTCTTCCTCGTTGTCTGCCAGCCATTCCTCGTCTCCCTTTTTTGCGGCTACCACCCTGGGAGATTCAACCTCAAACTCGATAGGTATGACGGCCTCGGAACCGTGAGAAAGTTTGAACGGCGTCTCTCCCGTGGCCGAGCTTGGCGTGGTCCTCAAAGCCCAGAGGACGGAGGGGAGCTGCTCCACCCAATTTCCCCTCAAGTTTTCTACCTTTTTCTTTAAGAGATTCACGATGACTTTATTCGCAGCCTCCACCTGCCCATTGCTTCGAGGATGGTGCACCGAAGCAAACCGAAGGTCTATGCCCAGCTGTACACAAAAATCCACGAACTCTCTGCTGGCAAATTGTGGTCCGTTATCCGTGACAATAGCCAAAGGGAGCCCATGCCTACAGATGATTTCCCCCCATACAAAGCTTTTGACCACCTGGGACGTTACCTTTGCCAACGCCTTCACCTCCAGCCACTTTGAGAAATAATCTACCATGACTAACAGAAATCTCCTTTGGCCACTGGCTTGAGGGAACGGACCCACCAGATCTAGCCCCCATATGGCGAAGGGCCACGGAGCTGTAATTGTGCGTAACCTCTGGGCCGGGAGAAGCTGGAGAGGAGCGAACTCCTGGCACTTCCTGCACCTTCTCGCGAATTCCTCGGCATCCTTCCTAAGGGTGGGCCAGAAATAGCCTTGCCTCAACACCCTTCCCTCCAAGGTCCGACTCCCGGAGTGGCTGCCACATTCCCCGGAGTGAATCTCCTCTAGCACCCTCTCGACCTCCTCCTCAGATATGCACCGAGCCAACAGGCCTGACAACGTCTTGCGATATAAGACCCCCTCCTTAAGCAGGTAGTACGCTGACTTGTACCGGATGTGCTTCTTCTCAAGCTCCCCTTCAGGTAAACGTCCCGTCATCAAGTAGGTGGTAATCGGATCCATCCAGGACCTCGGATGATCCACTTCCATCAGTTCTCCTTCTTCGATGGAGGGTCTGAAGAGCTCCATCGTGGTTCCTCCGGCCCGAGGACCGTGTTTGGCGAGCAGGTCTGCCTGAGTATTTTCCTCCCTTGGGACATGTTGAATCGAGAAACTGCGGAACTGCCCAATGATCCCCTTTACCCTTGTTAGGTATAACTGGAGGGTGGCTTCTCTTACTTCGAATTCTCCCCTGATATGCCCTGCCACTAGCATAGAGTCAGTGAATACCTTGATGTCTTGTATGCCGAGCTCACGGGCCAACCTCAGCCCTGCTATAATGGCCTCGTACTCTGCTTGATTGTTGGTGAGGGTGAAATGAACCCTCAGGGCCTGTTCGATCCGCGTTCCCTCAGGGCTTGTCAAAACCATCCCTCCCCCAAAAGAATTCCTCCCGAGGCCCCGTCTACGAGCATCTCCCAAGCCACTACGGGAGACGTTTCGGCCTCCTTGACCTCCACCACATAATCTACCAAGAAATCCGCCACGACCTGAGCCTTGACTGCCATCCGAGGCACGAAAGAGAGATCAAACTCGCTGAGCTCTATCGACCATTTAGCTAACCTCCCCGAATGCTCCACCCCTTCCAGAATACGGCGGAGAGGGTGGTCCGTCACTATTTGGATTGTATGGGCCTGAAAATAGGGTCTGAGTTTCCGGGCGGAGATGACGAGAGCAAAAGCTAGTTTTTCCAGGATAGGGTACTTTAGCTCCGCCTTTTTGAGGACCCTACTTACGTAATAGATTGGGAATTGCTTCTTTCCTTCTTCTCTTATGAGAACCGAACTCACCGCCTCTGCTCCCACTCCCAGGTACAAGAATAGAACCTCTCCCTCTCTTGGGCCTTGGAGTAGCGGCGCCTTGGTAAGCTGCTGCTTAAGGGCTAGGAAAGCCTTCTCGCACTCGGAGGTCCACTCAAATTTCTTCCCCCCCCTCAATGTCCGAAAGAAAGGTGAACACCTTTCTCCTGCTCTAGAGAGAAACCTGCTAAGCCCCGCCAACTTACCGGTGAGACGTTGGACCTCCTTGGTATTTGTCGGGGACTCCAGTTCCAGGATCGCTTTCACCTTGTCTGGGTTAGGCTCTACTCCCGATGGGGTGAGGAGATGTCCTAGGAACTTTCCTCTGCTAGCCCCAAATACGCACTTCAACGGGTTGAGCCTCATTTTGTACTTTCTTATGGTCCCAAACGTTTCCTCTAGATCCGCGATGTGGGACTTGAGGTCCTGGCTTTTGATCATCAAATCATCCACGTAGACCTCGAGGTTCCGTCCCTTTTGCTTTCGGAAAATCCGATCCATCATCCGTTGGTAGGTGGCCCCCGCATTCTTCAGCCCAAAAGGCATCATGTTGTAGCTGAAACACCCATCCTCGGTGATGAAGGTGACATCCTTGATGTCCGGAGGGTGCATGCGTATTTGATGATATCCTGAAAAAGCATCTAAAAAACTCATTAGTGAAAAACCGACGGCTGAATCAACCAGCGCGTCGATTCGAGGCAGAGGATAACAATCCTTGGGGCATGCTTTATTCAAAAGAGAGAAGTCGATACACATTCTCCATTTCCCTTCCCCCTTCTTTACCATTACAACATTGCTCACCCACCCCGGATACTTGTTCGCCGATATGAATCCTGCTTGGAGCAGCTTCTCCACCTCCTCCCTGATCGGTTTGGCCATCCTGGAAGCGATAGCCCTCTTCTTTTGCTGGATGGGACGAATCTGGGGATCAAGGTTGAGACGATGACATGCCACGTCTGCGTCGATCCCTGGCATGTCGGCTGCGCTCCAAGCAAAAATATCAATGTTCTCCTGCACGCATCTCCTGATCTTCTCCTGGTCCTCAGGGCCGAGCTCACCACTAACTTTAATCTTTTCTTCCCTTCCTTCCTTTGTTAAGATGTTCATCTCCCGCACTTCGACTGCAGCCCTCAGCCTTGAGGGCTCTTCTTCCTCCTCCTGATCTATCGGAGTCCTCTCTTCCCTCTCTAGCCTCTCCTCCTGCCTCCCGAGCTCTTGCCCTCCGCCCGCTCCTTCCTTGACTGCCATAGTTACTTCCCTCCTGAATCTCTCTCCCACTGCCTCAGATCCTCTCCCCAGCGGCGAATCTTCCATCTCTCCTATCTTCCTTTTCTTCCTTCCTACTTCTTCCTCTCCTCCTCCGGGCTCCTGCTTTCCTGCCATTACTGGCTCCACCGCAATGCCACCACCCAACTCCTCAACTCTATTCTCCTCTTGCTCCTCTCCTCCGACCCTTAGCTCTCCTGCCATTACTGGCTCCACCGCAATGCCACCACCCAACTCCTCAACTCTATTCTCCTCTTGCTCCTCTCCTCCGACCCTTAGCTCTCCTGCCATTACTGGCTCCACCGCAATGCCACCACCCAACTCCTCAACTCCATTCTCCTCTTGCTCCTCTCCTCCGACCCTTAGCTCTCCTGCCATTACTGGCTCCACCGCAATGTCACCACCCAACTCCTCAACTCCATTCTCCTCTTGCTCCTCTCCTCCGACCCTTAGCTCTCCTGCCATTACTGGCTCCACCGCAATGCCACCACCCAACTCCTCAACTCCATTCTCCTCTTGCTCCTGTTGCTCCATCCTCTTCTCTAATTCTTCCGCGTCACCCTTCCATGAAATAGTGTTTACTGCAGTCACGTAGCACTCCCGGGCCGCCTTCGGATCTCCTCTTACCCTGATCTGGGTCCCTCCTGAATTGAGTTTCAAACACTGATGAAAAGATGATGGTACACATCTGAAGGCACTAATCAAGGGGCGCCCAAAGATGGCGTTGTAGCTGCTGGGAGCGTCTACTATCACAAAACGGCAGTTCCTGGACAGCCCTCCCAGAGTTACCTGAAGACCGACTCCCCCTTCTACTTCTTTCCTTTCTCCCGAGAATCCAAACAGCGGTCCATCGGCTGCTAACACCCTCCTGGCTTCCACCCTCATCTCATTGAACGCCTTTTTGAAGATAACATTAACCGAGCTTCCATTGTCCACTAAGATCCTTGATACCGTGAAATTTTCTATAGCTGTTCGAATCACCAATGCATCGCAGAACGGATCTTCATGATCTGGCAAATCCTTCCTAGAGAAGGTGATCTTCTCATCCGGGGGGGGGGGGGGGGCTTGCGATGTCGAGGCGACACCTCGACGGTACATTGTATGAAGACTGGCCTTTCGGGCGGCTTCCATCCCTACTCCACCATGAATCACCCCGATCCCCCTCGGTCCCCCACATCCGACCGATCTACACATCTATCTTCCTCCCCCGCTCCGGTCATCTCTACTATTCGCGCTGGTTGCTGCTGTTCTCCCGCTCCTCTTCTCTCCTTCAGCTCTAGAAACTCTGGGCAAGTAGCTGTTGCGTGACCTTCCTCCTCATGGAAGTCACAGAATGGCGTAGCTACCTCCCCCTCCTGCCTTCCCTCCTGGTGATTCCTCCTTCTCCCTGCTCCTATTCCTCCCCTTCCTCGCTCTCTTCCCCTTCCTCTTCCCCGGCCTATAGCCATAGCTTGCTGAGGCGGGGGTGGGAGTGGCCTCGGGCCGTGTCCCCACCCCAGCTGCTGAAACCTCCCTGGTCCTCCCTGGTAGTAATTCCTTCCCCCCAGGGGAAGACCTCTTCCTTGCCCTGGAACAGGGCCTCCTGGCTGCCTCCAAGCCAACTCCTGCTGTGCCGGTCCCCTTGGCTCCTCCCTCCTTCTTCCTTCCTGCTGTTTCGCTCCTCCCGGCTCTCTCGACTCCACTTCCGTCAACCGTGCTAGCTTCTTGGCAAATGCCGGATTTGCCGCCTCCATCGCTATCTCTTTGGCTGCTTTTTCCATCAACCCTTCAAATGACAAGGGTGCCTTCCTGGTCAAACTCATCTTGAAGAAGCCTTCCCTGAGCCCCACCGTAAAGGCCATTTGAAGAGCGAATCCTGGCACTTCCTGAATGTCCAGAATTTCCTCTTGGAAACGATCCACGTACTGGGCTAATGACTCATCGGCCTTCTGCTTAATCAGGAAGATGGACTCCGGGTTTTTCTTCCTCTTCTTTGAGGTCGAGAAGCGCAGCTGGAAGCTCCTACTCAAGTCCTCAAAGCCATATATTGATCCTGCCGGGAGTTGGTGAAACCAATCCCTAGCTTTGTCCTTCAGGGTGATTGCAAAGAGGCGGCACTTGAATGCGTCGGTCATTGGCCTGATGGAGACCGCATCTTCAAACCATTGCAAGTGTTGAAGGGGGTCATCCTTTCCCACATAATAGATCATCTCGGGCTCACGAAACCCCTCCGGGACGGGAGCCGAAAGAACCAGCTCGCAAAAGGGCGATCCTCTCGCTAGGGGTCTCGCCGTCTCCACTCGCGCGACGAGGTCCACTGGCGAGACGGCGCTCGCCGGGCTGGGGAACAACTCCCTTCCTGCCAGATCTCGCCCGTTTCCTTCCACCACCTTCTCCTTTCCGGGCCGCCCTCCTGGCGCATCCTCACCCACCCTTGCCGAGACGGCTCCTTCCGGAGGCGAGAGGCCCGGCCCCTGAGGTAGAGGGGTCACGCACTCGCCTCGCTGCGAGATCTGCTGCAACATCCCCATGATGCCCCCGATGGACGCCATGAATTCTTCCCTCCCAACATATCCTCCTGGGTTCTGGGACCCGCCCTCATTTCCTCCGCCCTCATCTCCTCCTCCTAGATCTCCTGCCATGAGATGATCCAAAGTTCTTCGACGCAGGCTGCGATCCACGCTCACCGCACCAAAAATGTTGGAACCGACAAGGGCCAATTCCTCCTAAAGCTCGGATCTAAAACTGCAGCTCACGCCTACTCTCTCTGGACCACGCTCTCAACAGAACCCTTAGAGGAAAAGACCGGGGTTTTCAGCTTGGAGGTCCCACCTCTTACCCAGGAGAAACAGGAATTCTCCCCCTCCCTAGCCAATGCTGAGCTAGGTGTCTAAGTAGGAGAGAGAGAGAAGGGTTCCACCTCTTTCTCAGACACCTTACCGGTCTATTTATAGGCCTCAGAATCTGAACTGCAAATAACCAAAACAAGCACCTGTGAAATTACTAAGATACCCTGGGTTAGGTCTGCCAACAGCCGAACTCCGCTGTTTGGAAAGGCTAAAGGCAGACCACCCAGGGTAAAAGGGTAAAAAACCTCGGAGGCTAAAAAGGATGAACCGTTTGTCAATTGAACCGGTTCCCACCCAGTTGCTGAACCGGCCTTTACTCTTTCTGCCGGACCAGTGCTCGGCGAGAGGGCCATCTTGCGGCTGAAAGCGCCATCTCGCAGGCGAGACCCCTTGTCGCCAAAGAGCTTCCCTACGACCTCCCGCCTGCCAGGGGAATGGACCTTTCTATGGTCCCTCTCGCCCAGCGCGAGCGGACCCAACCTAGGCCCCTCTCGCCTAGCGCGAGTGGATCCATCTTTGGGCCCCTCTCGTCTAGCGCGAGTGGATCCATCTTTGGGCCCCTTCTCGCCTAGCGCGAGTGGATCCATCTTTGGGCCCCTCTCGCCTAGCGCAAGTGGATCCATCTTTGGGCCCCTCTCGCCTAGCGCGAGTGGGTCCATCTTTGGGCCCCTTCTCGCCTAGCGCGAATGGTCTTTGCTTCCTCCTGAGGACTCCTCTAATCCCGTATCCGCCGAGCCCTTTCTCGTGAGCCCGAGGTTGTACACCTGACTCTTGTGTTCCGTGTTGTCCTCCCCCAAATGAGAGGTATGGGGGCCTATTTATAGGCTCGGGCTGGAGACGGTCTTGGTAACGTTACCCCCCAGTAGGGCGGTGAGTTACGATTGAGTCCGCGACATGCTGCGGACTGAGGAGGCAGGTCGCCGACTGCTGATAAGAAACCGGCGTTGGGGAAGCTGAAGTGCTTCTGGCGGACTGCATATTGAGTCCACCTAGCTCGTAGCGGACAGGATGAGTCCGCCTCCTGCTGAATGCTTGTCCCCCCTGCTGGGCGACTAAGAGCTTGGCGACCTGGCGGACTAAATAGAGCAGGTCACACATGCTGTTGGATGAAGCGAGTTCGTCAGCTGGTGAGCGGAGCGTCCACCTCCCTTAGGCGGACAGAGGCTGAGTCCGCCACCTTCTGGCGGATAGGAGGAGCAGGTCGCCCCTCCTGGAGGAGAGTTCGCCACCTTCTGGTGGACTGGAGTTGAGTCTGCGTTGTGTTGTGCGGTCTGGTGAAGAGTTGTCGATCCTGCTGCCAAGTCCTTCCTCAGGCGGACTGAGACCGAGTCCGCCCACTACAGGAGGACAACAGGAGCGGGTCGCTGGATGCTGTGCGGGTTGACGGTCCTGCTGCGAAGACGCTTGTCGTTTGGGCGACCTGAGGAGTTGTCGCATGCTATTGGGCGACCTGGAGGAAGGTCGCCTACTTCTTGGCGGACTGGGATGTAGTGTAGAGCTGTCCGCACCTGTAGAAAGGGAGGTCGCCTGGCGATAACATAGTCTTGCTAGCCGGACGACCTGCGGGAGCGGGCTGATGAGCAGACTGCGCTTCCTGTTGAGCATGTGGCTATCGAGCGGTCTGGGCTGATAGAAATGTGAGTCCGCCAACTAGTTGGGTAGTCCGCACCTGTTGGAATAAAGAGAACCATAGCGCGGTTAGCCGAACTAACCGCGCGGCCTGCATGGGCGGACTGTGGAAGCAGTCTGCAGCCCCTGCAGAACGAATGGCTGTTGCGGGACCTGAGCGGTTAGACTGGGGAGACCGCCCTAGCCGCGCGGCCTGAGCGGATAGAGAAGTCTATCCGCCTGACCCAGAGAAGGGGGCTGAGACAGGCCGCGACCTCCAGGGGGAACATGGAGCAGGCCGCGACTTGCGAGCTGGTTTCCTTGGGAGGGATCGCCGATTTCTGGGTTAATACAATGAATGTAATTATCTTACGAAGAAATATTTAGACACACACAAAGGAGGAGAAAGAAACAAGTTACTCACGGAAAGATACGTCTTTCCGTATTCGAAGTCGATGGAGATCACGCGAGGAACTGCTCGTCACGTTCGATCTCCCGCTCCGAGGTCGGCTGCTATCGCACATGGACACCAAAGAGAAAATTCACTGACTCTCACACGAAAGTGGTTCCGCGGAATCTCAAATGCTCACCAGTGTAAGGAAGCCACAAACTAAACAACCTAAATCTACTCATTTTCACACGGTAGCGGGGGATCCACGAAATCTCACTAACACAAGAGGAATTAACTCCTGTCTTCACTGTATATGGCTTTTGAACGGCGGACTGTGGAAGCAGTCCGCACCCCATACAGAACGAACGGCTACTGCGCGACCTGAGCAGTTAGACTGGGGAGACCGCCCTAGCCGCGCGGCCTGAGAGGATAGAGAAGTCTATCCGCCTTACCCAGGGAAGGGGGCTGAGACAGGCCGCGACCTCCAGGGGGAACCTGGAGCAGGCCGCGACTTGCGAGCTGGCTTCCTTGGGAGGGATCGCCGATTTCTGGGTTAATACAATGAATGTAATTATCTTACGAAGAAATATTTAGGCACACACAAAGGAGGAGAAAGAAATAATTTACTCACAGAAAGATGCGTCTCTCCGTATTCAAAGTCGATGGAGATCACGCGAGGAACTGCTCGTCACGTTCGATTTCCCGCTCCGAGGTCGGCTGCTATCGCACACGGACACCAAGGAGAAAATTCACTCACTCTCACACGAAAGTTGTTCCGCGGAATCTCAAACGCTCACCAGTGTAAGGAAGCCACAAACTAAACAGCCTAAATCTACTCATTTTCACATGTTAGCGGGGGATCTACGAAATCTCACTAACACGAGGAATTAACTCCTGTCTTTACTGTATATGGCTTCCGAATGGCCAGTACGACTTTCCTATCACAAACGCACACGAGACAGTCAATAGGTTCTAAATGTTATTGTTCATCGTCACCTTTAATCGACAACAACTACAAAACCTGGCGCAACAACACTACTCTAAAGGGGAATCAACATCAACACAATTTCGTTCATCAACAACAAAAAATAACTACATCTCTTTTATAGGTTTCGAACAGAAAGCTTAAAACAGAAACGAAAACAGGAATAGCCATGGTGGAGCTTGAACGTGGAGTTTAAAACCGTCGAGAGGTGGGCTAGTGCAGGCTGTAGAAAGGAGCGGAGGCCGCGCAACGTGTGGAGCGGTTGGATCGAGGGCAGCGTCGTGCGGGATCCTTTCCTAGTGCAGTGCCGAAGTCGGAGAAGTGCAGGTGGAAGCCGACCCTAGTATCACTATGGATCCCGAGAAAGTTCGAGCGATTCGTAAGTGTCCTACACCCCATAACATTCACGATGTATGAAGTTTTCATGGGCTAGCCCTTTTTTATCGTCTATTCATTAAAAACTTTAGTATTATTATGGTGTCAGTCACTGAGTGTACGAAGAAGGGAAATTTCCAGTGGACATCCTCGGCCGTCAGAGCCTTTGAAATCATCAAGGATAAGATGTTCACTGCACCTGTCCTGAGACTCCCTGATTTTGTTCTAGTGTTCGAGGTATCTTGTGATGCCTCTGGGGTTGGGATAGGAGGTGTACTTAGTCAAGTGGGTCACTCCGTTGGATTTTTCAGTGGAAAGCTTTCAGACCCGAAGCTGAATTATTCCAATTACGAGCGTGTATTCTATGCGATTGTTCAGACGTTCTCTCATTGGAGGCATTATTTGTTGCCTAAGGAGTTTGTCCTCCACTCCGATCATCAAGCGTTATGTTACATCAATTCGCAACAAAAATTAAACCATCGACGGGCTAAGTGGGTATCTTATTTACAGGAGTATAACTTCGTTCTCAAGCATTGCAAGGGAACGAAGAATAGGGTTATCGACGCCTTTAGTCGAGTCACCCTCGTAATTTTTCAGACGAGCACCCGGGTGATAGGATTTGAGCGTATCAAAGGTGATTATCCCAGTTGTCTCAATTTTAGTGGCATTTATGATGCGATACATTCAGATCCCTTTCACGATGAGACCAATTATCTAATTAGAGACAGATATTTGTTTCGTAGAACCCGTCTATGTATTCCCCGCACTTCGTTGCAAAACTTTATCGTATATGAATTACATGGTGGAGGTTTAGGTGGACATTTTAGACAAGACAAAACGATAGTCTTAGTAGATTAGTGTTTCTATTAGCCCGGGATGAAGCGAGTTATCACACAAATTGTCAGTAGCTGTCGCACTTGTCTTGTAGCGAAGTGCAATAAGCAACCCGCTAGATTGTATACACTTTTACCGGTGCCTATATTCCATGGGATGATGTTAGCATGGATTTTGTGTTTGAGTTGCCGCACACTTTTAGGAAGCATGATTCCATTCTTGTGGTGGTTGATCGGTTTTCTAAAATGATGCTTTTCATCTCCTGCAACAAAACCAATGACGCCTCTCATATTGTCTGTATTTATTATAAAAAGGTCGTGCATCGAGGGATACCTAAGACTATCGTTACCGATTGAGATGTCAAGTTCACAAGTTATTTTTGAAAGTTACTCTGGAGATTATTAGGAACTAAAATTATATTTTTGACTGCATATCATCCACAGACCGACTATCAAACTGAGATTGTAAGTAGAAGTTTAGGAAATTTACTGCGTTGTTTGGTAGGGGATCATCAGGGAAAGTGGGATCTAATTCTTCCGCACGCTCAGTTGACCTATAATAATTCGAAGAGCCACACTACATGAGTGCCACTAGATTTAGCACCACTGCCACCCACTTTTAGGACTGGCCAGTTTGCACATGACTATGCATTGCATTTGCATGATTTACATAAGGAGATTGAGCGGAAATTGTATAGTACTTATGATTTATATGCAATTCTAGCTAATAAGAATAAAAGAGTTACTAGTTTCAAAGTGGATGATTTGGTGATGGTTCGACTAAATTCGGAGCGGTTACCTTCATGTACCTTAAAGAAATTAGTTGACCGTAGAACTGGACCTTTTAGAGTGGTAAAGAGGATTGAGCAAAATGCGTATGAACTTGAGTTGTCTTTCGTTAGGGGAGCAAATCCATTTTTTAACGTTGCCGATATGACTTTTTTTCACGATTATCCACATAAGTCTTTAGATTTTCCCTTGCATTCTCCTCCATTTGATTATTCTGGGTTAGTGAGTGATAGTGAAGAGCCACATTCAGGACATTGACATACATTCAATCACTGACACCTCACCTGCAGTTTCTTTCTCACTGACAGCTTTCAGGACGACAATATGACACCACGTGATACTACCATACAAGTTCCCAGAGCCGCTGATAGACTTCCGCGATATATCTTGGTTCCCGAACAGATCCTGGACGACAAGACAGTGACCACTGCTGATGGTGGTTTTCAGAGGTACTTAATTCATTGGCATGGCAGATCAGAGACCGAGACCAGTTGAGTCTTGGTCGAGGAGTTTCAACGTATGGATGTTGATCTTCTACATAACTACCGATCAGAGCACTCACCATTGATGAGTGATTTTGATAGTGTCGCAACCCGTCTAAAAGCGAAGATCAAAGTGCGCTTCTGGCGGGTCGTGATGTCACATGCATGGGCGAGAGAAGATCCATGTCTGTTAGGCGGAAACTGATTAAATGTGAATAGATTTAATATAATTACCTTGGGAAAAAAATTAGTTTGTTTTATATGCAGTAACTTTAGTGTAAAGTTGTGAAAGAAGGTTAATGCACGTGTACTTTAATAAAATTTCATGGCACAATGCTGATACAAAACATTAATGCAATATATCAAAGAAATAAACATGCTAACAATATTCAAATCCAGTGCAATATACGGACTAGCAGTTGTCCATGATATAAAAGAAAATGGCTGACTATAACTAGTACATAATAGTAAAATCCGACAGTACTGGAAACAAAATACATAGAACCTGATGAAATACTAGCAAAATAACCTCCAGAAATCCAGAAACTTGACGCAGCTCGGGCTCAGATAGTAGGCGACGCAGTCACGAACGCGAAGGCAAATTCCAAAACTGAAGGAAAAAACCTCAAAACATTGAAATAATAAGTGAGCAAATAAAACGTAATACGAATAAAAAAATCTAAGATGAATGTGTACTAAATTTATCATGAGGCAAAGCTAGTACGACAAGTAAGTAACTAAGTCAAGAAGAAATATCCAAAATTTATTAGCATACTCCGGAGTATAGCACATAGTCGTTCTTGTAATCACATAAGCTGTAAGCACTGAAATGTGTAAGTGTTTATAGTGGGTGCACATGGTTCGCACTCAAGTCCAGGTATAAGTCTTATTAGAAAAATTCCAGCTTACCGTGACCATGCAAAAGGAAATTGCACCAATTACACACTACCTTTCAAGATTTCCTATGACATTTATAACTTAAATAATTCATAATTGTTAGAGACTTTTATCATATAATGACATGCTAATGAGTAACGATTCATGCATTGTCAGATACAGTTTATAATTACGGAATAGGTACGAGAAATCTAAATTCAATGTTTGCAAGCAAGAGGAAATTCTCCACTTGCCTTATGGTGAAGCCAAAACTGCCAGCGACAGTTTAGCGGCGCAAGCAAATGCAAAGGTTCTATTTGAACCTACTCAAGATCAATATATAATATTCGACTTAACAAAGTTTTCTACGCTTATACAGGCCTTTGCTTATCGAATAACTCAAAAAGAGAGGGGTTTAGAAATTTACCTCCCTCAGAGGTGAGGGGAGAGGAGATACCACGATGGATCGAGGATTTGGCGGCGTTTGGGTGACGGAAACCCTAAATCGGAGAGGGCCTTGGAGAGTTTCCACTGATAGATTCGACGAACGGCGCCAGAAGTCACAAATTCAACGTCGTTAGATGATTATAAGAGGGACAAAAAATCTGAATCACCAATCATACACAATTGGGAGCACAAATTTGCAGCAAAAATGTCAGTAAAATCTAAACAAAGGAGATTGGAGGGATAATCTTATCAAGGAAACCAAATCCAAGCCCAAAATTTGAGTGGAGGAAACCCTAGGTGGCCCTCTCGAAAATCTCGGCCAAGCTGAAGAAGAAGAGGCAAAAATCTGGGTTGCCGACCACTTGGAGGTGGAAGAAGGGGGCTGCCTTTGCTAGACGAAACAGAGTGAGAGGGGAAAAAGCTCATCACGGCCTGAGGAGGAGGTTATCGGCCCTAGGGTCGTTTGTTCTTGGAGTTGTCGGCCAGAGGAAGTGAAGAGGAGCAGGAGGAGGCAGGGAAACCAGCGGAGGCGACGACTAGAGGAGGAAGAGGCGCAGCAGTGGCCGGCGGGCTGCACAGGTTGCGGGAGCAGCGGGGGGGGGGGGGAGACGGCGGAACGGGAGCAGGCGTGAGATGCGGGAAAAACCTTGAACCGGGGGAAAAATATCGGGTGCTTGTTCGGGCTAGATATTTAGAGGTGGGAGAACCCTACCAACAATATTACAAGTTTGCCATTGTAATATTTTTACAATATTATTATGTTTTTTTGTTATTACTCTTCATATTAATATGGATTGTTACAATATTCCCCACTAAGGAAGTTTTGTCCGAAAACTTTTGATGATTCTTCGAAAGGGATTTCTTATGACGAAGATTCAGATGACACCTATTCCAACAAGATTTGCTCGTCAAGACATGGAAACAAACTATGAATATACTGAAAATAGAAAGAAGAACAAGAGCGAAGACATACTAAGATCAAGAGAAGAGTTGTGGATACTTGCTACGCATGTCAGATTCAAGTTCCCAAGTGTACTCCTTAGACTTGTCATGCATCCGAAACACTCTGACCATATGAATGGTTTTCTTTCGAAGCTTGCGTTCTTGATACTCTACGATTTTAGTAGGCTCGATCGGATAAGACAAATTAGCTTTAAGAATTACTAGAATTTCTTCAATGACGCAGGTAGGATTACAAATGTACTTCCGAAGCTGGCTAACATGGAAGACATCGACAACGACCAAAGAAGCAGGTAGCTCACGATGATATGCAGATCCTCTGATATGCTATGAAATGGAATACGGTCCCATGAACCTCGGGCTAAGCTTATGATGACGATCAAACCGTTTCATCCCAGGAGTAGGGGAAAGATTTAGGAACACTTGATCACCTACAACAAATTATAACGGACGACGACGCTGATTGACATACTTTCTCTATCTCTCGATGACACGACTGAGTTAAAGTCGAGTTTTCCTTGTTGTTTCTTCCATTTCCTGAAGCAATTCAGGTCCCAAAACAATATTTTCACCCACTTCTGACCAATAGAGAGGGGTCCTACAGCGACGCCCACACAGTGCTTCGAAGGGGGTCATTTTGAGGCTCTCTTGATAACTATTGTTATAGGCAAACTCAACCAATGGTAGGTGCTCATCCCAAGCCCCCTTATAGCCCAAAATATAACATCGAAACATGTCTTTAAGAATCTGATTAACTCTTTCGGTCTGACCATCGGTCGTCGGATGGTAAGCGGTGCTCAGGTTGAGTTAAGTGCCCAAAGCTTGCTGGAAGCCCTTTCAGAAATGAAAAATAAATCTCGATTCACGATCTGACACAATCCGCAGAGGAATCTCATTGAGTTTAACAATTTCTGAGACATAGATCTGAGCCACTTTAGTCATGCGATCTACTATGACCCAAATCGCATTATGCCCTCTCGGAGTACGGGGCAAACTGGTGATGAAGTCCATAAAGATGTCTTCCCACTTCTATACTGGGATAGACAGAGGCTGCAAAAGACCACCAGGACGCTGACACTGAACTTTCACCTTTTGACACGTCAGATATCGAGAGATGAAGCGAGCTATGTAATTCTTCATGTTGGGCCACCACACAATCTGCTTCAAGTCATGATGCATCTTATTATTGCTATGATGACCGAATGTGCGAGATTCATGAGCTTCTCAACAAATACTATCAAGCAATTCAGGAACATCAGGGATGCAGAGGAGACCTCAGAAACGTAGAACATTGTCAGATATGGAGAAATCCGGAAGAGTTCCAAATTCAACCTGCTGGCGAATACACTGGAGTACAGGATCAGATGGCTGCAAATCCTTCACTTGTTCTACCCATAACGGACCAGAGACTTCTTCTTGACCCTCGGGTGAGATGGATATATCCATCCGATCGAGGTCATCAATCAAGGCTGCAAGAGCAGCTGACATGAGTGCACGAGTGGCAACAGAGCCTGTCAGCTCAACGCATCTGCCACTGAATTGGCTTTCTAGGGAACATACGTGAGCTCCAAGTCATAATCTGCTATGAATTTGAACCAACGTCTCTGACGAATATTGAGATCCTTTTGAACAAAGATATACTTTAAGCTTTAATGGTCAGTCAAGAAGTGACACTTCACTCCATAGAGATAATGTCGCCAAAGTTTCAACGCAAACACTACCGCAACAAATTCCAAATCATGAGTGGGGTAGCTGCGTTCATGAACTTTCAAT
This sequence comes from Platanthera zijinensis, assembly GCA_039513925.1. Taxonomy (NCBI): domain Eukaryota; kingdom Viridiplantae; phylum Streptophyta; class Magnoliopsida; order Asparagales; family Orchidaceae; genus Platanthera; species Platanthera zijinensis. The sequence goes on from CM077094.1 coordinate 90,130,027, forward strand.
TGCCTCGACCCATAAGCGATAACAATGTCATCCTGCATCAAGACACAACCCAAACCAACTCCAGAAGCGTCAGTGTAAATTGAAAAATCTTTCTCCTCTGAAGAAAGAGCTAAAACTGGTGCTGAACATAGACGTTGCTTCAGTTCCAAGAAGATTTGTTGACACTGATCTTAACACTCGAATCTAACATGCTTTTAAGTTAGCTTTGTCAGAGGAGCAACAAAATAGGAAAAAGCCTTGACGAAACAAGAGGAGGCGGGGAAACCAGCCGAGGCGGCGGCTAGAGGAGTAAGAGGCGCATGTAGGGCCGGCGGGGCGCGCAGGTTGTGGGAGCAATGGGGGTGGGGGAGACAACGAAACGGGAGTTGGCACGGGATGCGGGAAAAATCGTGAGCCAGGGTAAAAATATCTGGGGGTTGGTTCGGGCTAGATATTTCGGGTTTGTTTGGAGCGGCGTTTTGGCCGGCCGTTTGGGGCAAACGCCGTCGGATGGTGGGTAAACAAATGCCCTCTGTCGGCATTTTCTCCGGCTGGACCCTCCACGTCATGAGAAACGGGGCAAAAAGCCCCGTTTCGAACCCCGGGTCATCCCCTCCGGTTCAAAAGCTCCGACTGGAGCAGTTGTTTCCGCCCGCCACCGCCGCGCCAAAGGAAGCCTTAGAAGGAGGAGAACCCTACTAATAATATTACAAGTTTGCCATTGTAATATTATTACAATTATTATTATCATGTTTTTTTTTGTTCTTACTCTTCATATTAATGTGGATTATTAAAGATAGGGGGAGAGTTGGTGGAGACCAGCACAAAATCAGGAAGACTCAAAAGTACCCGACGCCGCACTCGTCCGAAACCCTACCAGCCCTGAATTAGTGCAATTTATTTCATGTTATTTGCAATGTTATGATTGGGGAAATGTTATTTGTAGCCTTAAATTATTTTAGTTTTATTTTTTTTTTGAATTATTATAGAAAAAAAGAAAGGGGCGATGTTTGCAGATAACACCCTTGGGAGCTTGTATAAACTTACTGACCTTGCCCACATCATAACAGGTATCAACTCTTATTATCGTTAGGTAAATGGGTTTGCTCACTAACACTGGTACCTAGTGATATAATAAAGGAGAGGTGAGTCCTCTGTCCAAAGTTTATCCTCGCCAACCGTCATTAGACATCAAGCAGGTTTAACACCAAGCAGACCAGTTTCTTTTAGAAGATCAATAACATACTTGTGTTGCGAGAGAACAACGGAGCTGTGCTTACGCTTGATCTCAATACCCATAAAGTATTTTGAAGATCTCATATCTTTGGTGATAAAGAGTTGAAGAAGATGTTCCTTTGTCAGGACGATGTTAGCAGTATCGTCACCTGTAAGGAGGATGTCATCAACATAGACTATAAGAACAACCTGTCCATGTGAAGTCTTGCGTATGAAGAGAAAGTGATCTGCAGAGTTGAGAATAAAACCAATAATGGAGATGACTTCGCTAAACTTGTCAAATCAGGATCAAGGACTTTGTTTGAGTCCATAGATCACTTTTCGCAGGAGGTAGCTCCATGTGCACTTATTCTTGGAGATCACCATAGAGGAAGACATTTTTGACATTCAACAGAGACATCTGTTAATCCCTATTGGCATTTACATAAAAAAGAACTTAGATCATGCTAAGGCGAGCAATCGGGGAGATAATATCGAAAAAGTCAACACCATAGGTTTGAGTGAATCCCTTGGAAGCCAACTGAGCACTTATAGCAATCTACTATTCCATCAGCATGATATTTCACCTTAAATATCAAATTTGTTAGGATCGCGATCCAGATCATAGGATCTTTCGATCCTACGATCCAAATTTTGTAAATCTATCCTGATTTTGTAAAGCGATCCTCGATCCAACCCTACTATCAGATCCGATCCTACCTCGAAATGATCTCATCTAGGATCTCGATCCTAACAACCTTGTTAAATACCCAATGACAACCAACAATATCTGCCCCCGTAGGAGTAGGGACAAGTGTCCAAGTACTTCTCTTGTTTAAGGTGGACACTTCTTCATCCATGACAACTTTCCAATGTGGTATGATAAGAGCATTTTGGTAAGTGACCTGGGTGAAAGTGGCCAAGAGGGCCAAAGTAAAGTCCTGTAAGAGGAAGTGTGTCGAGCATATTACACAACATCATGAATGGAATACTAAGTACACGTGCGAACTCCCTTGCGAAGAGCAATAGGGAGATCAAGGTCCGATATGTTATCCTCATCAGATCCGTTCAAAGAAGAGAGTGTTGGCCTGAAAACTGGCAAAGGTGGCCCCAGAGTTGGAGGATACGAGATGTTGATCGGAGACGGTGTGGTGGGGAGGGGAGGTGGAGGATTCTCAGTTGGGGGAGCAGAAAAAGTAGAAATAGAAGTAAGAGTATCAGTAATAGGGAAAGGAACAGGGTCAGTCAAGTAGTAAAGAGTGGACTCAAAGAAGGTGATGTCAGTGAGACACTTTTTTCGAAGAATTTGGTCATAACATGAGTAATCCTTCTAAGTGGGAGAGTAACCGACGAAGATTCATTTAATTACACGAGGAGAAATTTTATCCCGTCCAGGTGAAGGAGAGTGAACAAACGCAGTATAGTCAAAGACGTATGGAGGCTGAGAAAAGGGTTTATCACCTGGGTAAATTATAGAAAAAGGGATTTGTCTAAGGAGAATAGTAGAGGGAATACGGTTGATGTGGTAGCAAGAGATTAGGATGGCATGACCCCAATAGGAACGAGCAACATTCATCTTAGTGAGAAGAGTACGAGCAATGTCAAGCATGTGGCGATTCTTGCGTTCGGCGACGCCATTATGGAGAGAAGTGTATGCATAGTTGGTCTGATGTGTAATTTCATAATTCATGCAAAATTTAGAAAATTGGTGACTAACATATTTCTTGACATTATCAGTGCGAGAAATTTTTAGGGAAGCATCAAACTGAGTGTGAATTTCATTATAAAAAGTACTTAATGCAAAAAAAGTTCAGAGTGGTCTTTTAGAAGACACACCCAAGTACATCTTGAATAATCATCAATTCAGGTTACAAAATAAAGACTACCCCTACTAATAGTTTTGGTTGGAGAAGGACCCCAGATGTCTGAGTGAATAAGATTGATCAAACAATCTGAACTACGTCCATTTCTGGCGGGATAGGAGGAGCGATGATGTTTGTCGTATTGACAAGCTTCACAGTTGAGAGATGAGTTGTTTTTTGATAGGTCTGACATGAGCTGGTAGAGTAAGTGAGAAGGATGACCAATGTAAAGATGTCATTGATGGAGAGAGTCGGAGGTGACAGAGGCAGAGAGAGATGAAACATTATCAAGGAAGTGGATGTCGTCGCTTTCAGTCCCAGTAGCGAACGTCTCCTTGGAGCGCAGATGCTGAAACTAACAATTAATAGAAGTAAACGTGACAGCATTGTAGTTTCCTTGAGAAAGATGAAACAAATAATAAATTCCATGGAAAAGTAAGCACGCAGAGAGTATCCATAAGTTGGATTGATGAAGTGACCTGCACCATACCAGTCCCACACACAGGAGATGAGGAGCCATCCGCAATCAACACCGGTGGTGATTGATCGTGTTTTTCAAAATGAGAAAAGATAAGAGGATTTCATGTCATATGATTGTTGACACCTGAGTAAATGAGACACTTACCCTGAGTGACAACATATGCGCTACCTGAAGAGGAGGCAAGAAGAGGGGCCTCAACAGTTTGTGGCCGAATATGAGAATGCATGGCAAAGCAGTGATCCGTAGTGTCGCATCGCTTACCGCAATGGGAGCATAGGTGCTTGTTAGGTCCTCGCTCACCGAGGTGGCCTCCATGGCCACTAGTATTACCACGGTCAGCCGGGTGAGCAAAACTGACAGTAGATCGCAGGGAGGCAATCTTAGGCCGTTGAAGTAGGGTCGTAACTGTCGAGACGCGAGCAACAATGACGTCTAAAGTTAGAGAGTACGCTTCACCCAAAATTTGTTGACACATCATGTCGTAGGAGTCTAGTAAGCAAAGAAGATAACATACAACCAAGAGTTCTTGGAAATATTTGTGATGGTCGACAAGATCGCCAAAGAAAGGTCGATGTTGAAAAAGATCCGCGCCAAGAGTCTGCAATTCCTGGTAAGCTACACTGGGGGTCAGGGTGGGGCGGGCAAAGATAACATATGATAGGTAAATGCAAGAGGTCCTAGCTCCTTTTGAGTAAAGAGTGACAAGGTGGTCCCAAGTAGCTTTATCTGTTTCATCATGACAAAAGATGGGTAAACACTCGTCAGATAGACTATTGGCGAGCCACGTACGAATGAGAGCATCGATAGCATCGATATTATGTCAATCATCATATGTGGTAGATCCTTTGGCAGGAGGAGAGTCGGTTAAATGATGACGTTTGCGCTGATATCGCAAAAAAAAGGTGAAATAGACACTCCAGTCTGGGTAATTCGGCCAAGGTAACTTGGACGCAGTGCCAAGATTGTCGGAGGGACTTGAAACAACAAGAGTGACACCCGAAGTCACCATAGAGAAGCAGAGAAGACAGTGCGGTCAGAGTATCGTTACTGCACAATAGAAACAGAGACTGCACATATCACGAAGAGCGTACTGTCGGGCGGTTAGGAAACCGGAGACCACACAAATCGCGAAGAGCGTACTGTCGGGCGATTAAGAAACCGAAACCGCACAAACTAGGAAGAGGAAGGCGTAGAGTTGAGCGGAGAGAGGCGGGCATTTAGATAACCGAATTCCGCACACACGAAGCACAGAGGACGGACAGTTAGAAAACTGAAGTCTGCACAACAACCAACGATCACATGGGGCGAGTACAGAGTTCACAATCGAAGGTGGTGAGAAGGCGATGTAGCGTGGTGCGAGGACTAGTTTAGTTCGTCAAGCAGCGATTAGAGTCTCAACTCTATCTTGGTTGAATTGCTCTAGGTGATTTAGAAGCTTTCTCTAGATCTTTGTTTGGGTGAATGATTCAACATGCTTCACTGTGGGATCAACTACTCCGACAAGGGTCCCACACTCTCGCCTACCTAGGCATTTCGAGCTTGAGAATTTGACACTTCCAACTTAGCTGATACATGCATACGCGCGGTCAAAAATTCGTGGATCTCTGATACCATGTTAGAAATTGAAATATAACTCGCCAGAAATTGAAAGTAATTGAATTCTTATTTCTAGAAATACGAATATTACAAGGGTGTGCTTTCCTTTATATAGAGCAGAGGAGGTGAGAGAATTACAATTTGACAATGTGAGACTAATTACAGGAATACATGAAGGTGCAGTGACTGCGGATTGTTTTTCACACAAGGTTGACTGCCCGGGTATGTGCGGTTACACAATGGTAACCGCCTATACATACAACAACAAGGAGCGAGTAACAAGGATGTATCCGTCAATCTTTATCAGTAGCATGAATTCTGAAATCCAGGCCATAGGCTGTTAAGACAATGTTTACCCGCCTAGACCACTACAAGATGTTGCAAGATAATAGCTGCTCATGCGCTTGATCATCAACATAGCTTGCGGTTAGCCAAGCATAACCGCGGTCACCATAAGGTGCGGTTACACAAGGGTAACCACACATATGTTCTAACGGAATTGATTCCTAATCCTCCCATTTTTGTGTTTTGCAGCACCCTTATACTTGAAATTTTTAGCTATCCCCTCTTATCTATGTATTCCTACCAATGTGAGACGCCCTAGTTGAGTTTATAGGTGAAGGCCACTTCATTTGCAAAAACACACCTAAGCTTCTGATGTCCTGAGGGAATTATTTAACTGCGAGGTATACTTGTTTTATTTCGACTTATTTTTTCTTGTCAATCCAAGTTAGAAGAAAGCAGATATAGTGATGATGAGGCAAATCGAAACAGTACTTGTATATAAGATTCTTTGGCTTTTAGATTTGCATCATGTTTTGATTATTTTATAGGATTTAGTTTCTCCTTTTTTGCAAAAGTTTCTCATGGATGACATACGGCCTATTTATTTGTTATACCTTACTTTTGCAGATAATTTAGCTGCTAATTTCAGCAGAGAACTAGCAGATTACATCATATATATAATTGATGTTTCTGCTGGTGATAAAATACCTAGAAAAGGCGGCCCAGGCATAACTCAGGCAGATCTTTTGGTATGTATCAAATGCTTCCCTTTGGTTTGGATGTTATCCTTTTTTCTGGTATTATTTTTTTTCACTGTTGACTGACTTAAACTTTTCGATATTTTCTGTGTATGTACTTCGTACTGAACCTAAATAAAATTTTGAGTTCCAGGTGATAAACAAGACAGATCTTGCATCTGCAGTAGGGGCCGACTTGGCAGTTATGGAACGAGATGCACTTCGAATGCGGGATGGAGGACCTCTTGTGTTTTCTCAGGTTTGAAGAGCAACTATTCTTTAGTTCAGCCTTATGTTAACTATTTTTTATTTGAAATTCTATTCATATTGGATGGATTATTTGTTAATTTTTCTATATATCAAAGATTAAGGCTCCGTTTGGGGGGACTTATTTTCACTGGTCCGGTTCATGCGGTCGTAACCGCTTGACCGGTGAAAATAGGTCCCCCCAAACGGAGCCTAAGAGAGATCTCACCAGGAGTGAAGTCGGATGGTGGTGGTGGTCGGTGGAAGGCCCGGTGGAAGATGAGATCACGCAAACAGAGTAAATACGGCTGCCACAGAGGCTTGCAAGGACGGAGTGGTGGTGGGGTAGATGAAGTATGATGGCGTCATGGAGAGACGAAGGAGGAAGAATTTACTTCGAAGAAGTGGTGGGAAAAAAGAAAGGAAGAAGGAACTTACTATTCCAGGAAGAGTGGCGGAGTTCCAGGATTATCTGTTTATTTTTTGTTTTGAAATCAATTACGGTCGATATAAGCAACATTAGGGCTGTTGATAAGTGGGTGGTTTGCCCACCGTTTTCATAGTAGAAACAAGTGTGAGATTCTTCCTAATAAATGGGGTGAGTGGGCACGGGAGAAACAAAAGATAGTGAGACGTTTCACGCGGTTTTAATGTTGGCCAGTCATTTTTTTTTCAATTTTTTATACTAGGCGCTGCCGGCCCTTCCATGCTTCACCTATGGGCATGTGAACAATGTCATAACTCTTAAAATGAACTCTAGTTCATTTCATTTTGCTGTTAATAGATTTTTTTTCTAAGCAGATTACTTATTTTGCATATATATATTTTAATAGCACTCACAAAATGGTTTAGACTCAAAATTGAGGTTGTGGCTCAACATGGAAGTGGGAGAGGAAACATGGTTTAACCTTACCAAATCACAGGATTACGCCTCCGACTAATTTAAAAGAACTAAATGTACGGCCTAGTTAGTTACGTCATAGGGAATACACGACTACCACCACCCCAATACATAAAAAATGTTCAGGAAAATAAAAGCGCGAAACAAGTGCGCGACATAAGAGAAAAATGTTTCACGTGGCTAAAAAAATAAACATGCGTAAAATAAATTTTTGCGATGTGGGCGCCTATATGCGTCAATTCCCCCTAGGTAGGATAATCTCGTCCCCTGACGAGAAAGCCTCAGTGATATATTGTAATATGTCAGGGAGACGTCTTGATAACTCCTCGGCCTCGATCCACGAACACTTGGTTATCCTCGCCAACGTACTAAGAATTGTCGATGCACTCCATGTCGAGTTTGAGTGGTACAGATATCCATGTTGCCATCAATCTTGCCAGTCTCAAGCTGTTCCACAAGTGTAAATGGAGTTTGTCTAAGTACACCTCATCTGTTGAGTCTTTTGTATAGGCTGTCAGGTCGGCAATGTTGAACACGGGGAAGTGGCCACGGTAGGTAGGAGATCTAACAAGTAAGCGTTAGTCCCCAATTGTATAGTATACGAAATGGGAAAAACTTCCTCCTGCTCAATTTGTCATAAGAACGGACTAGGAATCTCTGTCACCGAAAGTGCCATCACCATATCTCCCTCGCCAAAATGCAGCTCTCTCCTATGCTCGTCGGCAACTGTCACGATCTGTCTTAACAATAGTCGAAGTGCGCTTTAGAGCGAGTCGTGATGCCACGTATATGGGCGGAAAGAAAATCCATGTCTATAAGGCGGGAGCAGAGATACTGGTAATTAGTTTAAAATAATTACTTTTGAGAGAAAATAGTTGCTTTTATGCAGAAGCTCTAAAATATGATAGTGTGAAACAGGTGCACATGCATTTTATTAAAACTTATGATACAAGTTCTGATACTGATTTTATGCAGTGACTATCTCAGATAAATGAACATACAAATAATGTTAAATTGCAGTGCCTATATTATTTAGCTAGCAGTTATCCATAATACAAGAGAAAATGTCTGATTATAATTATCACATAAAAGTAGTGTTCGACGGTAGATGACATGAAACATAAACACGGGACCTGAAGTTAGACACAGATCGGTCTCGAGAAGCAGGTGATGCAGACACGAACGCTAAGGCAAATCCAAATCAAGAAGGAAAAACCTCAGAATATTAAAATAAATAGGAGCAAAGTAAAATAAGTACGAGTAAGGAAAACAGAAATATAGGTGTACCAGTTTTCATGAAGCAGAACTAGCAAGATATACAAGTAAAATAGCCAAACAAAAATAACTTGAATTATTAGCTTATTCCAGAGCATAATATATAATTGATCACGTAAAATCATAAGCTGTAATCAATGAAGTGTGTAGGTATTTTTAGTGGGTGCACATGGTTCACATTCAGGTTCAAGTGCGAGTCTTATTAAAAAAAATTCTGCTTGACGTGACCATGCAAACAGAAAGTTGCATCAATAAAATGTTACCTTTCAATGATTTCTTATGATATTATTGAGTTAACTGATTCATATTTTAGTGATTATAACAAGAATAAGTTCACTTAAAGGGAACAATCAGATCAAGACAAACTTTACTCAGGTCTTGCAACCAGACAGACAAAAAAAAGATTGGATGATACAAAAAAAAATTGTATAGAGAGCTTTACATTTTTGAGGGTTCAAGTATTCACGAGTGATAAGATTACTATACATCACTTTCTAGAATAACCAGCATTCAATTAGTGTAATTCATTCCAAGGCACAATTATCTTCCAAGTAAACATGTGTATGATCCGAACATTATTTATAATCGCAATCATCTTTGTTTGCTAACAAAAAATATTATCAATTATCATGACACTTAATATGCTTGTTCAACAATCTATCGTTCTTCCAATTATATCTCAATTGAGCACATCACTCGTGTAAGCAAATATCCAAACAAAAAATATCTATGATCACAAATTCATATAATTCCAAACATATTAAACCTCAAATTATTAACTTATCAGATTGGACATTCAAGATATAAATTTATTTGATAAAACAAACATTACAGGGTGAAATCATAAAATCATAAGTATGGACAAATCAATTAAGTTCAATGTTTGCAAGAGAGAAGGATCTGTACTTGCCTTAAGGAAGCTGAAACTGACGGTGACAGCTCAGCGACACAAGCGAAATCAGGAGACTATCTAAACATGCAGAAACACATTTATAGATGACATTGAATTATCAGAAACCCTAATACTAGCACAGACAATAAATTTCACAAGGCCTAAAACATGAGAGGGTATAGCGAATTACCTCCCTCATAAGTGAGGGGAGAGGAGATACCACGCGAAGACGGAGCCTTGACGACACTTAGGTTACGGAAACCCTAAATCAGAGAAGGCTTTGGAGAGGTCCAGCTGGAAGCTTCGATGATCGATGCCGAAAATCACAAACAATTCGGGATTAGTCGATTATAAAGGGGCAAAAAACTTAAACCACAAATTGCACGCAAATTGGAGCACACAAGTTTCTATAATAAATTCATGGAAAGATGAAGAAAAGAGGGGGAAGAGGAAACCCTTACCAATATGAACCAAATCCGAGTCCAAAATTTGAGTGGAGAAGGATTCCAGCAAAACCGTAGGTTAAAACGGAGCCCAATGAAGAGAGGGAGTAAACACTAGTCGCTCTTCTTGCAATTGCTGGCCAAAACCAAGAGGGAAGAGGGCTGCTGGAGGGGAAGGGGGCTACTGCAGGCCTTTAGAGGAGAGGAGAAGCAGTCGACTCTTGGAGGAAGGGAGGAAAAGGGTGCCGACCAGAGAGAGGGAGACTGCTGTCGGCACTGGAAGAAGTAGGAGGAGAAAACGATGTTGCGGCTTGGGGAGGAGCAGGAGGCGACGAGGAAGCAAGAAGACGGGGCGTCAAACCTAGAGGAGGTGGTTGCCGGCCACGGGAAGGAGAATTGGGAGCGGGGCTTGCGTGCGATGCTGCTAGCGGAATCGGGAGCTGAGTGGGACTCAATGCTGGGCGCGGGATCGGAAGAACGGGTAGTGGCAAGGAGCGGCTTGCGGCTTACATGCATGAGGAAAACCTAGGCGGGAAGAGTTAAATCGGGGGGGGGGCTGGCCCAGTTTAGGTAAAAGATGTTTAGATTTTTTTTTGTTTATAACCCTTTTATCATTATTATTATTATTTTAGTCCTTTTTAAAGGTTGTTACAGCAACTGCTTTGTGCCATGCGTTTGAGATACGAAGTTTCTCAAGTACTCCCCTCTGGACCTTTAGGATCTTGTCGCTAAGCTCACTAGCCTCTACACTAATCCTACCATGAAATGGTAAATAAGTCATATCTATTAGGTGGGGAATAGTCTGACTATAAAGGATCTTAAAGGGTGTTTTGCCAATGGAACGGTTCACAGAGTTTTTGTAGACAAATTCGGCTTGTGGAAGTATCAAATCTTACTGAGTTGGGTTTTCTTTCGCAAGACATCTAAGTAAGTTAGCTAGACTCTTATTGATTACTTCAGTTTGCCCATCAGTCTGAGGATGATATGCACTGCTAAACAGAAGTTTGGTTCCTAATTTTTCTCATAATGTTCTCCAAAAAATGACTTAGAAACCTAGTATCACAATCAGATGTAAATGTCCTAGGTACGACATGCAAACGAACAACTTTCCTAAAATTTAAATCTTCTACATGTGATGCATCAGATATTTTCCTACATGGAATGAAATGTGACATCTTGTTAAATCTATCGACAACAACAAAACATAATTGACTTTCCTACATGGAATGAATTGTCTCGACACTTATGTCTGAATTGTCTCGACACTTCTGTCTGAGTTGTCTCGACACTTCTCCTGAATTGTCTCGACACTTCTGTCTGAGTTGTTTCGACACTTCTCCCGAATTGTATCAACACTTCTCCTTTACTTTGTGACCACACTTGTCACATCAGTTGAAATACCTGTCCTATCAATGTTTCGAGGACTAACCTGCATGCATGAACTTAAACACACATCAAATACAACTTTGTGTATGTCATTGATATGATTGATTTTTTCAAATCTAGGACATTATGAGTAATGGACCCAGCAGTTCTGTTAATAGGTCTACATGTATGAGTCCATTTCATATAGTGTCTGGATACGAGCCCAGGAAGCCTATTGACCTCGTCCTCGTTCCCTTAGGTTCATGGAATAGCGAGTCTGCTGAGTCATTCATCCATCATATACATGAATTACATGAATTAATCCGGAAAAAAATCACTAGCAGTAATGAATTATATAAAGCCCAAACAGATGAACACAAGCGTGAGCAGCAGTTTCAGGTGGGTGAGCATGTCATGATCAGGATTCGCTTGGAGAGGCACCCAAAGAGGCTGCGAAGAAGCTATAACTAAAACGAATAGGTACTTATAGAATTATAAGGAAAATTTGGACAAATGCATACAAGATCGATCTCCTCGCGAATATGGGTATTCACCCTGTATTTAATACGGAAGATCTAACACCTTATTTTGAACCTCGCGGGTATAAGGACCCATATGTTGAGCCACCTCAAGTTCCTCTCCAACCTCATTCAGACCTTTCCCCTCACCTTTTTGCCCGCATACCCGCAGGCTTACCTGCATCCCCCGCGATTCCGCCGGTTCTTCTGGATCCACCAACATGTGAGATGAGAGGTGAGAGCATCAGTGACATTATGACTCATGAGTGTACCACTACCCTAGTTGGTGTTTCTTGTACTGCTTCAACTAATAAATTTCCCTCCTGATTCACCCTGGGTGTCAAGTAAGCACTCTGTAATGGCGGATCTCCCCTGTGCTCCCGTAACTGAGAAATATGAAAAGTAGAATGGATCTTTGCATCTGCTGGCAACTGTAATCGATATGCTACTAATCCAATGCGTTGAATCACACGTAAAGGTCCAAAATATTTAGGAGAATGTTTTTTGTAGCAATGTTGCCGCAAACTCGACTGTCTGTAAGGTTGAATCATCACATACACCCGAGAACCAACCTTCAATTCCCTTTCACGTCATCATTTGTCTGTCATGACCTTCATATGATTTTGAGCATGGGCCAAATTGACTTTTAAAGCTGCAACCATATTCTCTCGTGCGGTTAAAGATCGATCGACAACCTCCAAACTACTGGAGTCCTCAATATACAACACATTTAAAGACAGGGGTTGCCCATAAACAATTTCATATAGAGTCATCTTACTCATATTGTGGAAGGTGGTGTTGTACCACAACTCAGCCAAAGAAAGCCACTCCACCCAACTTCGTGGCCTGTCGGAACACATGCACCGTAAGTAATTTTCCAATCATCTATTTACTACTTCAGTTTGCCCGTCGGATTGAGGGTGGTAAGTCGTAGATAGCTTGATCTGCACCTTCATAAGACGAAAAAGCTCTTGCCAAAACTCACTAACAAAAGTGTTGTCTCTTTCACTGACAATTGAGGATGGTAATCCATGAAGGCGGAAGATTAAATCTAAGAACAATTTTGCTATCCCTTCAGCAGTATAAGGGTGACTGCTGGGCGGGAAATGAGCATATTTGCTCAACCTATCAACTACCAGAACCATTGTTTTGCCCTTGCTTTTGGGTAAACCTTCCACAAAGTCCATTGATATATCTTGTCAATCCCTCTCCAGAATTTGTAAGGGATGTAACAGGCCCATTGATTTTTGAATATCTGCCTTGCAAGTTTGGCAAACCTTGTAATTTTGTACATTCTTGAAGATGTCAACTTTCATTTTCTTCCAAAAGAACATGTTCTTTAATCAATGATAAGTATTTTTCATCTCAGAATGTCATCCCAGAGAGCTATCATGATATAATTGAAACAGTCGAAGTCGTAACGCCTCATCGTTGCTCCCTACTAGTCTTACTTTATAATGAAAGGTCACTCTGTTTGTTCAATGTATACGCCAGCTTAGCCAACGGATCATCCAACTTTAGCTTAATCAAGTGCTGGAGGTTAGAATCAGTCTCCCAAGAGGACTTGATCGATCTGTAAGAAACGAACAACAAACAAACCGGAAGTGGTATAACTGAAACTTTATTATCCCAAAAAGATATTTATTACAAAGGTATGACCTCTCTTATATAGAATGGAGGAGAGCTGAGAGAAAACAAATGAGAGATGTGAGACTAAACAATTACAGGACACAAGCCGCACAAGCCGCGCGGTTAGATAGAAGGACTAACCGCTCGGCTACTACCAGAGAGAGAGATGAGAGATCGTCATAGGAGACCGCCAGACCGCCCGGTCTCCAAGTCGCCAGAGACAAACCGCTAGACCGCTTGGACCTCAGACAGCAACCAAACCGTTGAAGGGAAACCGCCAGACCGCGCGGTTATCAACCCGCCAAGCCAGACCGCCAGACCGCCCGGTCACCAACTTCAACACTCCCCCTCAAGCTGGACCATATATATCGATCATGCCCAGTTTATCACAAATATGAAGAAACGAGACGGATACTGACTTGGTGAAGATGCCAGCCAGCTCTTTATCAGAAGTGACGAAGGGAGTGCAAATTTGTTCCTTCAAAATCTCTTCACGAATGAAATGACAGTCGACCTCAATGTGCTTGGTTCTTTCATGAAAGACCGGATTTTTGGAGATGTATATGACAGCCTTGTTGTCACAGAACATGAGTAGAGGATGGTTGTAGACCTCTCCTAAATCCAGCATGAGAGCCCGTAGACATTTTAACTCACAAGTGGTCGATGCCATACTCCGATACTCTGCTTCAGCACTGGACCTGGAAACGACAGACTGCTTCTTGCAACGAGGACCTGGTGCGACCAATCACATGACAGACAATCCTCAGTGCTTCTCTCTCCTCGAACAGCATGATCGGTTGCCCCCGGTTCTCGTTGCAGACGGTTCTCCCTCCCCGGTTCATGGGTCGGGAGTTGTTCATGTTACTCCGTCCCTTCGCCTAGCGGACACTCTCTATGTGCCCAAGTTTTCGTGCAATTTATTGTCGGTTACTTCTTTATGCAAGCAGCTTCAGTGTCCTGTGACGTTTACTCCGACTTCTTGTTCTTTTCAGGATCCGAGCTTCCAACGGACGATTGCTACTGGGACTGAGAGCGGCGGCCTCTACTTCCTCGACAACGTTTCCGCCTTGTCCGCCTTCTTATCTTCTTATACTGATCTTCTCCAGTGGCATCTCTGCCTCGGTCATCCTCCACCACGGCTTCTACATCAGCTTCTGCCCCACCTCCCTCCCTCCAGTACTCCTCTCAATTGCGACGCTTGTCAACTAGGCAAACATCACCGTTCCTCCTTCCCGCCGAAGCACGGTCGAGGCTCCACTTGTCCGTTTGATCTAGTCCACTCCGATGTCTGGGGACCTGCTCCTACCCTCACCATTGGTCGGGGTAGTTCTTATTTTGTAACTTTTATTGATGATTTTTCTAGATGTACTTGGGTGTATCTCTTACGAGATCGCTCTGAACTTTTCGATGTATGGCTATCTTTTTATCAGTTAATCAAAACTCAGTTTGGTGTTATTATTAAAACCTTTCGCTCCGACAATGCTAAAGAATATTTGAGTCATGCTTTTACCTCTTTTTGTGTACAACATGACATTATTCATCAGACTAGCTGTGTTTATACCTCCCAGCAAAATGGGGTGGCAGAACGCAAAAACCGTCACCTCATCGATGTCGCTCGCACATTGATGACCCAGATGCATGTTCCTCTGATACCATGTAAAAAACGAATAACAAACAAACCGGAAGTGGTATAACTGAAACTTTATTATCCCAAAAAGATATCTATTACAAAGGTATGGCCTCCCTTATATAGAATGGAGGAGAGCTGAGATAAAAAAAATGAGAGATGTGGGACTAAAAAATTACAGGACACAAGCCGCACAAGCCGCGCGGTTAGATAGAAGGACTAACCGCTCGGCTACTACCAGAGAGAGAGAGGAGAGATCGCCATAGGAGACCGCCAGACCGCCCGGTCTCCAAGTCGTCAGAGACAAACCGCTAGACCGCTTGGACCTCAGACAGCAACACACAGCAACCAAACCGCTGAAGGGAAACCGCCAGACCGCGCGGTTATCAACCCGCCAAGCCAGACCGCCCGGTCACCAACTTCAACACGATCGAATGATATTAGACATGACTGAAACCACAACAGAACACTCTTCCTCTACCTCTCCAAACTGTCGTGACAGCCCGTCCGCACAAACATTGTCACGGCCACACCTGTACTGGATCACATAATCAAGTACCAGCTGTTTATAAAGATATCTTTGCTGTGCCGGTGTAGCAATCCACTTATCCATTAAATGTTTGAGGCTTTTGTGATCAGTTCGGATAACAAACTGGTTTCCCAATAAATAATGTTTCCAATGTTGAATGGCCATTACTACAGCCAACAGCTCTTTCACATACACGGACAAGCCTTGATTCTTAGGACCTAGAGCTCTGCTAAATAAAGCTACAGGTTTGTCCCTCTGTTGAAGCACTGCTCCCACACCACTAGCAGAAGCATCCGTCTCCACCACAAAAGGAAGATGAAAATTTGGAAGTTGCAGCACAGGGGGATTGGTCACCGCAGTTTTGAGTTGAAGGAAGGCTTCATGAGCATCTACCGACCACTTATAGGACTTCAACTTGAGTAATTCCATGAGAGGTTTGGCCATCCCTCTGCCGAAGCACTTTTCCCAGTTAAGCGTAACGCATTATGCCGATTCGTCAAAGGAATAGAAATCAACTTGCTGGAGGAAGGAATATCCTGTTTCCCCTGATTGGAACTCTTCGCCATATTCAATTCAAACCCCCGAACACAAGAAGACCATTTCAGCCTCATGACCGCCAACTTTTGCTCTTGTAAGCGAGCTAAGGAAAATACTTCTTGCAAGGACTTGGGTTGAAACATCCTCACAACATACTCCATTTCATCTTTCAAACCCGCCAAACAAAATCTTACAGCGTAATCATCGGAGATCTGAATTCAATGTAGAAGGGCATTGAATTCTTCAAGATATTGTTGCACGCTATCTTGCTGACGTAAATTCTCCAACTTACTCATTGTATCATCAAAAAGCACGGAACCAAACCTAAGGGATAGGGCCTTACAGTATTCTTCCCAACTTGGAGCCTGCCGCGTCAAGCGCAATCGCATATAAGCCCGATGCCAACATAAAGCCTTGCCCTCCATATGTGTCGACACTAATTTAACCTTCATCTCCTCCGGCGTCCCATCAATATAAAAAAACTGGTCACATTTAAAGATCCAATCCATTAATCCTTCACTAAAGAATCGTGGAAATTCAAGACGAGGAAAACGAGTCGGTAAATGCTGATTAGATCAACTATCTCCAGATGTGCCCGATCCGCCATGTCCCCCCCCCGATTAGTAAGGGCAGCCAACAAAGATTTAACCCATCCAAAGTTTTCAATAACAACGATGGAATTCAATCAATCAATTCAGGAAGCAGTTACACGAAGGAGGAAGATGAGTTGCCCTAAGAGCTTGGCTTTGAACGGAACAACCTCCACTCCACACCACACGCTACAAGACAGAAAAAACATCATATTTCAGCCCCACCCCAACCCAGCCATTTATAGAGAATAGTCAGGGTGTACAATGCTCATATCCCAACCGCACCCCTTAAATTTTTTTAACAACAAAATGATTTTTCTTAAAATTCAAACAACAAAACGATTTTCCTTAAAATTACTTTTCCCGCCCCTAGCTAAACCAGTTTCAAAGCCTTCTTACACAATTGGACCGGTTTACCTAACTCCTACCCGCCGCCCTGCCACCGCCTGATTACCCATCCCATTCTTCCCGGCGATACCAAACAGTCCCCTTTCAATACGGCGGGCAGCCTCAGCGTGAAAACCACTTCGGCGTGAAGTTCCTCTGTTTACATTTTCTTCCCCGTGGAACCACCGTTAATCTCTTGTAATTTCTCTATCGTCAACCCTAATCTCCTGCTAATCCCTTCTCCTTTATCATTTCATTCGTTGGTCGAGTTCTCCTTACTGTTAATACATCCAGTTTCACCCCTTCCATCGTTATTCATTTTGTCGTGGAAACACCCTCATTCATCCCTCTTATTCTTGCCGTGGAGCCACCTTCGTTCGTTCCACCACAAATAACGCCTTCCGCCACCGCTGGATCCCTATTTTGTGAGTATTTCATTTACTGCGTTTGATTTTTTGTATTGTGTATTTTGGTTGATATTAGGTCTTTGTTCGCACTACTGGTTTGTTTGTGTATTTGTTCTCAATTTTTTTAAAAAATTCTATAAAACTAATTCGCGTTGGTTGTTGTTGATTGTGATTCATGTGATGAAGAAAGTGTCATTGCTTGTTTATTTGAAAAGCTAGTAAACGTTGTGTAGTTTGCCTAGATTATATAATTTTATTGCAAATTTTTATTTCGTGAAGGTTTTAAAATTTTCTGCATCACTTAGGTAGAAATTGCACAAGTTCACGCTCCACATTCACCATAAATAAAGGAAAAACTGCTGATGGTGGTTTCCTTGAGGTACTTAGTTCGTTGTCATGGCAGATCAGACACCGAGACCAACTGGGTCTTGGCCGAGGAGTTACAATGCATGGATGTTGATCTTCTACAGCACTACCAATTGGAGCACTCACTAGAGATGAGTGATTTCAAGAGGGGGAGAGTTGGTGGTGACCATCCCAAATCAGGTCGACGTAGAAGTACTCGGCGCCGCACCCGACTGAAACCCTATCGGCCCTGAGTTATTGCTTTTTTATTTTATGTTATTTTGCATTTTTATTGTAGTTTTATGTTAGGACAATGATATTTGCATGTCTGCATGCGTAGCCGCTGTATTTTCTTTTTTATTTATTCTCCTTTAAAAAAGAGAACCATCCTAATATCCTATACAAAGAGCCGGCCCAGGTATAGCCCGGTTCTTCTCTTCCTCCCCGACTGGCCAGAGCTGCAGGCGCCTTCCCCGGATTCGTTGGATTAGGGCTTCCAGTGCGTGGACTTCCAACGCAACTTCCGGCCACGTATGTGCAGTCCAGCCGGCCAGCACGCGAGCGCCAACCTCCCATTGTCTTTGGCTACACATGGTGCGGGATTCACACACGTCCACTTGCTGATTCCAACCCACGATGCCGCCTGCAACCGCCGCCAGCCACATCAATGCCTCCAACGCCGCTTGTCGTTCAGGCCACAATTTTCCTCCACGCAGGTGTCGGAGGTTCTGCCCATCGTGAAGATCATGAGTTCTCTGTTTCTTTTTTACAAATTTCGGTTTTTTTCTTTCTTTGTTCAGCACCCGTATAAAAGGGTTTGATGTTTTAGGGGATTAGGAGTGGGTGAACGGTGGAAAATTTGATGTACTGTTAGCTTCCGTGAAGAGTTTTTAGGTTGTCTCGCTGCTTGACTTTCGGTGAACAGTTGAATGAGAATAGTACTGTTTGGCTGCTGCTTCCATAGTGATGAAAATTTGGATGTTAGAGCTTCCAATTGAAGATTTGAATGAGATTCCTGTTTATGAGATTTCTTGGAGTCACTTGTGTGTGAGAGGGTGAATTTTCTCCGTGGTGTCCGTGAGTGATAGCGGTCAATCTCGGAGCAGGAGATCGAAGGTGACGAGGAAATCTCTCGGGATCACCGTCGGCTTCAATTGCAGAAAGACGTCTCTTTCCATGTCTAAATTGTTTCTTCCCGCTCCTTTACCTGTGTCTAAATTTCCACTCTAGGATAATAGACTCATTTTCTTGATTTTCGATTGGGTTTTGTCAGTGAGCATTACATCGAAGAAGACACTAATCAGAGCGTAAATTTAAATTCACAATTTCCGTTTTTGTCGTGACGTAAGGAAAAGAACATGATCATAAAATTTCTTTTCCTGGATTTTCTCCTTGAACTATTTATCAAGTAATTCATTATTGAAACAAAATAGCAAATTTATGCTTAGAATTTTATTTTAAAAGTTGTTAGTTTTCAAAAGTTTATGCAATACCTTCTCAAAAATCTTTGCAAATTTCGTTAATCATCGCATATATTAGTGTTTCCTAGAAATAGCCGACAAACACGCAAACCTACGCGTCGTCCTGCATCACACCTTCTACTCCTTGGGAGGAGCATGCGAAAAACTCCTCCGGGTCCCTCCTCAGAGCGGGCCACACATCCTCCCGCGTTATTTGGTAAAGATGGACTTTGAGTCCTTCGACGCCACCATGGCAAGGGGGCAAATGCCCCCTCATCACGCTTAAGAAACAAGTTCCTGACACTAATGTCTGGCAACCGTCACCAAAGACTGCGCACGACGCACAATGAATGTAGAGCATGAGATACTCATGAATCACCGCAGCGCGCAAAGCTCAAAACGTGAGGAGTTCTTCGTAAAACATAACAAGGGACACTAAACGCATCAAAGCACGTTACATCGCTAGGTCACGCCGACCACCGGAAGGACAAAAGCAAGGCATAGTCTAGCAGCTGTCAAGATCCCCTCCCTACTGTCAATTGCAGGATCTCCGCCGTGCAAGGCTGACACCCGAGGGAAGTCACAAGCTCGACGCAATTCGCCAAAACTCGTGCACCTAAGCAAATGGAGCAACAAAGGCAGTGTACAAATCGTAGATACAAAGTCTGTGCACGACATAGATGTAAGCAAGTACTCCATCGACGTCAACACCATCTTTCAAGGCATTACCTATTCATGCGACGCAATGCCCTGCATCCCTAGCACTGCACGGATCCCCTCGTTAAGTGCAAGGAAGAGCGTAATGATGCGCTCGTCCTATCGTGACGAACCTACCCTCGTAATCGTCATCTTAGGGCCCACTCAGCCATCTGGCACCACTCTGCTCCAAGGCCCTAGGACTCTCTTTGATCAGCAATAACAAAAGTTCACATCATTCTGACATCTGAAGACAAAAACGCCATCAACGGCCTCCGCCTTAAGAGACTCTGTCCCAACTCTTGATAAGAATGGACACGGAGTCCTTTTATGATTCCACGCGAGAACAGACACCAAGTCCTTATGCATCTTCTAGTAGGAACGAACCCACTTGTCCTTCCACGATACCAAGACAAGGGGCAGAATGTCCCTCCACGTCGTATCCAAGAATCTGCCACTAGCGTTAACACCCAGCGACAACCGCTCAAGCTAACGCGCATCGTCATACCTGCACGTTCACACAAGGAGGAACGTGAAAAGCAGCACACTTCCGCACCAACACAACGCAAAGCAGGAGGACATTCCTGCAACACACCGCAAGCACCCCGTAACATATAAGGGCAATGCACGAGCAATCAACGAAAAGAATCGCCGCTTAGGCGTCCACCGCAAAACCTTCAACTCACAAAGCGGACACGAGTGGCGCCAAGTGATCAGCTTACGCATCCAGATATAACATAATGTACCTCTCACGCCGCAAACAATAAATAACTAGTGATGCGCTTAGAGAACTAATTTGAAGCCCACGACCCTAAGGAAAAATAATCAATGATAGAAATTTTCGGGTTCATCGCTTTGCGGATCACGCTCCGCAAAAATTTGAGGAAATTTGATAGGGTTCCCCCTAAATTTTCTTTGTCAAATCGATGTAGCCCAATTAAGCGAGCCGCGCACGTGCGAGCCACGCCTACTCAAAGGGTCTTAAATCACCCCGAAAGGAGAACGAGAGCAAGTGCTCATAGTGGCCGCATAAAACCCGTATGCACACAGCAGACGCGCGCAATACACACAACACGCGTGCGCTGCGGCACACACAACACACACAGCATCGCGCCATCCCCGGGCAGGCTGCTCGGGCCGCCCGGGGAGCATGTTCGTCATTTCCTGAAAATTGGCAATCCAGGTGACCGAAACTTAGTGACGTCATTCGCCAACTCGAGATCCAGCCCAGCGCAATTACCGGCACGTCCCTCCAGAAACTATAAAAAAGCCCTCAGACCTTCATTTGAAGACAAACAACTCCAGATAGTAGAAAGAGCTCTGAGATTTTCCGACAAGAATGTGAGACTTAGATCGTTTATCCGCTCGGAATTCGCTCCGCTCCCACTCTAGCGTGCACGACGCTCGACGCTCATTTGAACGCTTTTATGAGCCCAGGAGAATGCACTGGAATTCGCTTCTGCGGGTTCTCGCGTGAAGACACTTCATGGCTTCAAGGACTTGACATTCTTCTCTACGGAAGCGCTTTCATCAAGGCTCCGACTCTGCGGGAGCGCTCTCATCAAGGCTTCGAAGACTTGATGTTTTTCCCCACTAAAGCGCTCTCGTCAAGGCTCCGAGGACTTAGTTTATTTTCTACTGCTTTTATATTCAAAGCTTGTAACTGAGAGGTGGTCTGTCACCCTCTGAGGAAACTCCAAAAAATGTAAACTCAAAGCAAATAGTGGATTTTGGTCTGGTACAAATCCGTCCACGTGGTTTTTAACCCTTTTCGGGTTTTCCACGGTAAAAAAAACCCTTGTCATTGTTGTTGGATTTTCATTGACTATTTACGCCCGGTCCAACTCCGAGCTAAGGCGGTCCGATTCTCCGGACCAGGTACCGGGTGACCCACAACAAACTCTATCCTAGGGTGTGAGAATAATCTTTAAGAAGGCTTTCATGGGCCAATTCTGCGGGTATTTCTTACAAATTGCTTTAACTATATATATCTATATATAGGGTTAATTACCAGGAACTCCCCGGAGAGTTTGCATACAGGTTGCACTCCTTTATCTTGTGAAATTTCATTCACCGCTAGAAATATGGACGGAAAATGATAGAATTAGCCAATTTATTTTATGATATTTCAATTGTATGTTTTTACAATGATTCTAGATTAATTACAGAGCGTAAAATATAATGCACGTCTTTCAATATAGTGTTACTACAAAGGGTAAAATTGGAATATTATAAAATAATTTAACATATTTTATCACTTTCCATCTATATTTTCAAAGAAAAAGATCACCCCTTTCAATAGTCATTACAAAGGATAAAATTAAATATCATCACATAATTTGGCCGATCTCTCTCTCTATATATATAGAGGAGTTACAGAGAGAGAACCGGTTTTCTATATAAGCATAGAGAACCGCATCCTGATAGCACATCCCATCAGGACCGCCATCTTTAATACACGTGCAAAAGGGATGTGCGGTCAGGATTGCGGTTCTCTATGCTTACAAAGAGAACTTGTTCTCTATGTAAAACTCATCTATATATATATATATATATATATATATATGTACATATATATATATATATACATATATAAATATATATATATATATATATATATACATATATACATATATACATATATATACATATATACATATATATATGTATATATATGTATATATGTATATATGTATATATATGTATATACATATGTATTTGTTCAGGCTATTTCGATTATAAATTCAAATGAGGAGCAAGAGATCGCCTTTGGATCCTCCTTGATTGCCATACTTGAAATTTGGTGCTCCATCTGCATATGCATCAAAATGTGAATCTAACGGTGCCCTTCCCTTTTTTCCATTCTCTTGTTCTTGTCCACTCCTCTCTCCTTTACTGCCTTTTTAAAAAGCTGATTCCCTCTACCATCCTCTGCCAAAGCCACCTTCTTTCTTTGCAAAATTGGAAAAGAGTGATTTTGTTGTTTTTGGTGTATTCCACTTATAACAAGGAATAATTGTAATGATGGACTGCCTTGACACTTGTAAAAACTTATTTTTAACATGGAAAATGAAGGATTGATCCTCGCACGGAAAGGGGAAAAAGAAAAAAAAACAAGCAAATTATCATGAATCATGATTTTTTTATTCATAAATGCTGCGTGTTGTTGGTTTTAAGAAAGTGTGGCTCATCTCTTCATTTTTATTCTACCCTGGTGTTTAATCCAGGTGAAACATGGAGTTGGAGTGGGAGAGATTGTGGGCCATATAATAGGCGCATGGGAACAAGCAACCAGCAGGAAGCGTCATTGACATAGTCAGAAGCATTTGTTTTAAGCTATTGTCCTCTTCCAGTTTCAATTACATTTGGCCTTCATGTTTTACTATTTATGAATGTGAAAACAAGGCCTTTTAGTCTTTGAGATTGCATTTATTATCTGTGTGAAATGTAAACTACCGACTTATTTGATTGTTTGAAGTTGGAGAACACATTTCAAAATTGATGAGAATTTTCAAACAGATCTTTTAGTTTGATGCAGGTGGAAATCGAACTTTACAAATCCACTTTGAGCATAGGATTTCATTTTGGCACAACGTGCAGAGCAGATTCATCATTTTCTAAACTATATTTTATTTTCATCATTTTCTAAACAATTGCAGTGAAGATGTGAGATGCTCAACTAAGATGGTTTGGACACGTACAAAAGAGACTATTAGAGACACTTGTTAGGCGTTGTGAGTGTCTAGTCACTAGGCATGTTAAATGAGGGAGGGGTAGATCAATAAAGACTTGGAATGAAATTATAAGGAAAGACATAATGTACGTAGGCATTAGTGAGATTATGACACAAGATAGGAGCAATGGTGACAAAGGATCCATATAGCCGACTCCACTACTGTGGGATAAAGGCTTGAGTGTTGTTGTTTATAAACGAATTATATCAACCCTAAGATGAAGTCTCGGGGTCCAGCTGGTAGAGCCTAAAAATCAAACCTAAAACTAATTGGTTACAAATGGAGAGACCGGAGCCAAGATCTATATTATGTAGTGTTGTGGATATCGGTTGACATGAACAATATCCCGGCGGACAAAGGTTTTATGGACTAAACGATATATTTTTAATATTTTTTTGCAAAATATTCTCTTGGAATATTTCAACCGATATATGAAATGATTTACACGATGGTATATCATTTGATTCTTTTAATTTATTTTATTTAGTGTATACGATTTAATAAAGAATAAAACAAAATTATTTAGTTGTCTTATTTGTTTTGTTGCCTAGCTGCTCGACTCTCTTTCTACATTCATTGGCTTTCTTTCTTGTGTTAGGGCGTCGTTGATCTCAATTTTGCTTGGTTGTAGGATTTTGGACTGAGGATTTTTTTTATCTTCGATTGTTGTCGACAATGACTACTTGTATAACATAAAATGTTTATGCTAATTTAGTATATTTAAAATCTCAGTGAATATTGAATTGTTTATATTTCAACATATATAAATTCAAAATGATTATATATAAATTTATGTATATAATACTTAAATATTAGAATGTTATATATAAAATATCCCTGATATATCTCTCGGCGTATTAAAACTGATATGAAAATTCCAAACAGACGTGTTCCTGACATTCGATGTCGGCAACCTTGATATTAAAGCTCCGTTTGGGGGGACTTATTTTCACCGGTCAAGCAGTTACGACCGCATGAATCGGACATTAATTATGGTCAAGTTCATGCGGTCGTAACCGCTTGACCGGTGAAAATAAGTCCTCCCAAACGGAGCCTAAGTGTGTAAAATCACACAAGTTTGACAATGTGGAACTCTTTCTTTGTGTAGGTTCTTTGGCCTCTTAACAATGTCTTTTTTATGTGATGTGAGAGCTGCTTGGCTTTACGTGTTCTGATATAATGTTAGAGCTTAAGCATCCGACCTAAAATTAGTTGGTTGTACTTGTAGGCGAAGGGGTCCATGTTCTTATATTAAGTGCCCAAAATTACATGAGTTTCTCGAGACTAATTTTCAACACTAGCTCCAATTTTGTGTTAGTTTTTTGACATTTGAGCCTGATTCTGCAAATTTGATTTCAGAAAAACATGTGTAAAAGTTTCCACATTGGGAACACAATAATAGGACAGATGATATTTTGATGGACATGGTGTCAATGAAAAGTTGAAATTGACTTTTGGTCTTACAGCAAATCCTCCAGTCCATCATAATCCACATGCTACTTTCTTGTTGTGATACATTTACTCTAAAATGTGGTCTGAAACTGTGAGAGAAATAAGTGCATATTTCCAAACTCCATTTCTAGATTTTTATTTCTAAAGAAGGTTAGTTAGGTTGAGTGTGTATAGACAAGGCATATTTGTCGGTTAACTGTACTTCGGTTCTAACAAGATCAAGGAGTATTATTGCACTAAACATTATGGAACGAAAACGAAAGGAATATCGACGCTAGGCTAAATATGCTAGGTTGGGTCAGATGGAACAATGGACAAACTCGTAGTTGGATCAA
This sequence comes from Platanthera zijinensis, assembly GCA_039513925.1. NCBI lineage: Eukaryota > Viridiplantae > Streptophyta > Magnoliopsida > Asparagales > Orchidaceae > Platanthera > Platanthera zijinensis. The sequence continues at coordinate 90,155,550 of CM077094.1, forward strand.
ATATACCAACGGTGAAACTCTTTATTTTCATTTTTCTTGTATTATATTTTTGCTCTTTCTTAGTCTCTGGATCTGCATGACTTGCTCTCATTACAGTCTAAACATCCAAATTTAAAAACTAATGTTGAGATGCTCAAGATTTATATAATACAGACAAGATTATATGAGTCTCCTGATGTTGGATTATTTTCTCATCAAACCCTTGGCCATGTCTCTTCGGCTTCTATTACGCAAGCTTCTTTTTAATTAGGTAACGTTAGAGTTATCGTTGTGCACTTGTGCCTGCCCTGGTACTGTTTGAGAACCTCAACATCCCACCCAAAAGCAACCGGTTATGGATGAATGCCGTCGGAATCTATTTTATGTGCATAGACAGACATGAGTATCTCGGTATGAGAATATGGCTCTGTTTAGGACAACTTATGATGATGAATAAACTACTAATTGAAAATTGATGTTTGCACTTTGCATAGAGATTTATAAAAGCAATGATGAATAAGCAGTCGGTTATTTTGATAGTTTGTTCATAAGTGTTTATCTAAAATTTCATTCATTCATAATGGTCCGTTCGTTTGGACGCATTTTTTTGCCCGAGCGCGGTTTTTTTGCCCGGGAGCGTTTTTATCGCCCGGTCGCGATTTTTTTTGCCGGGCGCGATTTTTTCGCCAGAGCGCGTTATTTTTCGCCCGGGTGCGTTATATTTCGTCCGGGCGTGTTTTTTTTTGCCTGGAGGTGATTTTTTCGCCCGACCATGATTTTTTTGCCCGGCGCCCGGGCGCAAATTTTTCCCCCGCCGTAATTTTTTCACCCCGGCACAATTATTTCGCCGGGTCCGAGCGAAAAAATCATGCCTGCGCGAAAAAACTCCCTCAGGAAAAAAATACGTGTCCGAGCCAAAAAAACACGCGCGGACTAAAAAATTGCTCCCCGCCGCGCCTGGACAAAAAAACCGCGTCTAGGAAAAAATCTCTCCCGAGCAATAAAATCGTGCTCTGACAAAAATATCGTGGCCGGGAGAAAGAATCGCGCTCGGGCGAAAAATTAGCGTTCGGGCAAAAAAACGCTTCCGAGCGAAAAAAAACGTTTCTGGGCAAAAAAATCGCGTTCTGGCGAAAAAATCGCGCCCGGGCGAAAAAAAACACTCTCAGGCGAAAAAAATGCACCTGACGAAAAAATCGCGCCCGGGAGAAAAAATTCGCGCCCATTCAAAAAAATCGCGCCCTTGCGAAAAAACTTCACCCGGTCGAAAAAATCGCGCTCGGGTGAGAAATTCTCTCGCGGGCGAGAAATTCTCTCGCGGGCGAGAAATTCGTGCTCGGGCGAAAAAATCAAGCTCGGGTGAAAAAAATTGCGTCAGGACAAAAAAAATCACTTATGGGAAAAAATATCACGCATATGACTTTTTAAGAGAGACGCTTATGAGAAGATAAGTTGGACTTGAATAACTTATAAAAAATCAACTTATCATCAATTTTAAAATAAATGAATTTTTATAAGCTACACAAGCAAACAGTTATAAAGCTGTATTTGCGTTTTAAATAAAGATTATTTATCAGCATAAACTTCCCCAAACAGAGCCTATATTCTAAACATATCCGTTCATATCTATTTTTTTTGGCCACTAGCATGTTTAATTTTTTTTATATGCTTAATAGCATATGTAATTTTATATAAATTATCCCAGCTTTGGAACACAACCGTAAAAAAAATGATAGAATTTCTATCCTGACGTTGTCTCCCAGTAGTGTCTAATTTATTGCAAAACTAAAAACACAAACAAAAATATCAAAACACAATATGCAGTAAAAGAAAGATAACTTCTCGATTTATTGTCTCCCAAACACGATTTATTTAGAAATTCTAAAATTTTAAATTATTGGATGATGAAAGAAAAAATGAACAGGTATCTGTTCTAGGACTCGTGGCTGTAGCGGGTACCGAGATAACAATAAAACATCCTCCTCTCTACGTAAATAATCAAACATGCACAACAAAGGTAGAGGAAACAGAAAGTAAGATGAGCAGTGCTCCTCACTATTCTCATAAAAACATATCATTGTCAAGCAAGCTGTCTTCGTCACTATGGTATGGTACATGCAGGAGGACAAGCCAATAAAAGAGCTTCCTCTATGGAGATCAACCTCCTCACATAAAAAGATGCTCTCCTCATTGACTTTGAGCGGAATGATCCATGTCCTCTTGGAATAACTATGACAAATCAACCTGCACAGGCTCAGACAATGAAAGGGTGTTAGGAAATAAAATAGAAGAAAAAATAAATGATTTCTAAACATGGGAGTCATCCCAGTTTCACTCCCAACAAGTTCTAAAGATTAATTTGATGTCTTTATTGTAAGCATCGTAATAAGGGGGTCCGAGAACTCAAGAGGCTTGGTGGTGAGTTGGACGTTCTCATCCAATAAAAAAGTGCAAACCTCATCATCATAAAGAATAACCTCTTCATCCCACCTTGGCGCGTCATCATGCTCCAAAGAATCCTTCTCCATCGGAGAAATAATAATATCTTCGTCACACTTTGACACAGCCTCAGGTTCTGGATCATCATCATGCGCAATATCTTCGACAAGATCGATATGAATAAGTGTAGAAAAGTTTTGCAAATAATATGGTGGTACACTATTAATATCTTATTTAGAAACTATCTGTCCAGGTTCTTCCGTGAGTGAATTAAAAATACGTGATTAATGTGTACGAGGAGGCGACACCTCAATATCAATATATGGGTTATCCATAATTATGATGGGCATATCCACAATAGACCCACGTAAACATGGTGGTATTGCAAATAACTCGTCATAGGGTGAAGGAGTGTTGTCCGAATAGGTAGTAGATACGACCCAGATGTTGGATTCGTCATCTTTCTTCCTCTGTTTTTTAAAAGTGACACAATTCTTCAAGACGTGTTTCGTACGTACTATGACAAAAATAATCACTTCCCCACATTAATTCTCGACAACTAAGAAGTCGAGTCATAAGGCCGAGAAACTATTTGACGCGGGGACACATAGTTATAATGATTTGTTGCATAAAATTTGAGACCTAACTACTACAAATTGTAGTTATAGTAAGGACCAAAAGCGTTATAAGAAGTACCAAAAATCGTTACACAAACTATTTGGTAACAAAAAACTTTAAGTAACGGTCGTCCTTTAAAGCCTGACGCGAATACTTTTCGTAATGAATGTTTATGTGTCGTTATAAATTAATTAATTATAACAAACATTATTTTCTCACCAAAAATGAGTTATGATAACTACTATTTCGTTACAAATATATTTTTCCTCACAAAAAATGAGTTACGATAAAAACTATTTTATTACAAATGTCTTTTTTTTCTCATTAAAATAAAATTTACTTTGTTACAATAAATTAGTACAAACATTCATTCATTATAATAAATTGTAAGATAGTAATGAATAATTGGTTACAATTATTTTTTTTATTTTCTTCAATAAAAACAAATTCATATATATGAATTTTTCAATTCCTTTTATTATTATAATTATTAATGATGGCCGGCACTCTGGAGATTTGTTGTCTTCTCCACAGCGCCCGCCATCCTCTTCCATCGATCTTTCTATTTCTACTGCCCTCCTTCAACAAATCTTATACCTGAACAAATCAGTGGGCCATTCATATATTCCGACCGGTTTGATCCTTATCCTTCATGTACGATTTGGAGGTATACCCCTTCCCACATATTGCTTGCCTTTGGTTAACTCAATCTTATGTTTAATTATTTAATAATTAAAGATTCAATGCTTGCCAATCTATTGTCGTGCTTGTGCTTGTTTGCCGTGAATTTAAAATTATTGTTTGTTTCTCGTCAAGAGCTTACCTCTAGAAAGTTATTTTATATTGTTAATTATGTTCAATTGTTACTCATATGCACATCTATGAGTATGATTGATTATCGCTTATATTTACTTGTGAAAATTGCTCTTGCAATGCATATTTAAAAACAAACTTGAGTGTTTTATTTTAAAATTGGAATCGAAAATTTTGATTTGCATCAGTTGATGTATATGGAAGAGAAAATTGATTTACTCTTATCATTAAGCAATCGTCTTTTTCTAAAATATAAAATAAAAAAAAACTCTAGAGTGGTAGTTTTTAAAATATATATCATAAAAATGGGGCTTAAATTTTTTTGTCACTTTGGAAAATATTATGAAATAATTCAAAGTCTCAAATTTGATGTCATTAAAAGCGCGGGAATAAAAGATATCCCCCAATTAAAAACAATTAATAAGTTATGATCGTCATTTTAATTAAAAAAGATTTTGCTTTAAATATTTCTAAAAATGAGTCTAAGTTTATTATAACAATAAATTTATTTTGATTAAAAAAAAACTATTTTTAATTATGATATTTAGTTAAAAATTTCAAGTTTTAGTATACTGATTATTTAAAAAAAAGCTGAATCTTGACTCATATTTCACTGCTTGTAATATTTAAGTATTTAAGAAAATAAAAATAAGTTTAAAATGAAAAATCACGGTACTCATTCCAAAAGTAATGCGAGAGATTTAAATGCTCAAATAAAAAAAATATCAAAAATGATAGAATCTCTCAACACTAATATATTGCATAGTATAATAAGGTTACACACCTCATATAGTAACGCTCAGTCTCATAAGCACTTAGGGTGAATACTTGAGCCAACACATGAAGATAATCCTAATCACCAACATATCGAAGTGATTTTGATGGAAATTTAGAATCTGAAGATTGTCTAGACTATTGTCATAATATAAAAGATTTCATGAGTTAGAGTCAGATACCCTCAGATAGGCAAGTAGACTTTGCAACAAGTAGCCTTAAGGGACTCACATTAAACTAATGGAAACAACTAGAATGCATGAAAGATAAGTTATGGTTGCTTTCCGTAACTACTTGGGTTGAGTTTAAAACGGAGTTGCACAAGCATTATGCTCACCCCAACTAACTCCAAACTTTTTATCATAGATTCCATGCAAAATCTACAACAGTGAGGCTTGTTGGTTTATGAGTACACTGGTTGAAAGTCTTTAAGTTCAATGATAGCTAAATCACCTAGAGGGAGATGAATAAGTTTTTAGGTTTTTTTTATTTCTTTTGACCATTATCTGTTTTAGGGTTTGTTGTGATTAGATTAGTTTTGCTTTCAAGAATATCACCCAGACAACACAGTAATTTATAGTGGTTCCTCAGATTATAGGTACGTCCACTGTCCCTCCCGCCTTTCTAACAGTGTGTTAGACAAGTCACTTCTCCAATATCTCGGCTCCTAAGAGCTTACAACACGATCCCGCAGGACCACTCAGTCTCCTCCAAGACTTACAACTCAGGCACAAATCCCTAAACCTCAGTGATCAGAAGATCACCTACCTCAAGCAAACAAATCTACAACTCAGGTTAGGAGGACTGCCTTACCTCAGATTCAAAGGATCCTAAAACTCAGGCTGAAGCCCTACACTCAGAATCTTAACAGAATCCTACCTCAGATCTATAACAGATCCTACAATCTCAGCCTTTATAACACAGACTTACAACTTAGATAAAAAAGGATCTTATACAGAGAATAATGTTTGATGTTGATTTGACACCAGATAAATTATCTCTGTGTCTATCTCCTTTTGTCCTGAGAAAGATCAGTCCAGATTTCTTCTTCATAGCTCCAAAAAAAAAGTCTTCAAGATTTGCTCAGCTTGGGCTGTGAAGTGGTCGTAGCTAGGGTTAGCCCTTACTGCTCCTTCTTTCTTGTTGTTGATGATGAAGACGACAACATCTAATAAGAAGAACTTTCAGGTTGATCGATTTGAACTTCTGCTTCTTGTCTAAGTAATAATGGTGAGGAACAAGATGAAGATCTTCCGCTTTTCGAAAAGAGAAAGCCCTAAAAGTTCATAATTCTATCTCCCGATCTTCTTCCTTTTATCTTCCGCCGATTAACGACTATATGACGTGTGGGCCCAGCTTTAATTGCTGATTTACAACCTTCCTTATACAGAATAAACAATACAACAGGCTGTCGACGCCATTAGCGGTGGATTCTAGCTTTCCCGCAACGAATTTGAATTCTATTGACTTTTGTTGACGTCAGCATCTGTGGACTTTAGCTAATTTCTCAGTTCCAACTTAGGCATTGAGTGCGTTGAGTGAATTGGCTTCACTCAACGCCTTTGTACTTGGCTAATTCTTCTGCCTTGTTTAGGCATTGAGTGCGTTGAGTGAACTGGCTTCACTCAACTCCTCTGGACTTAGTCAATTCTTCAGCACTTCCATACGTTGAGTGCATTGAGTGAACATGCTTCACTCAAAGCCAAAACACTTAGTCAATTATCTCAACCTTTCTGCATGTTTGGCGATGAGAGCATTGAGTGAAGCTTCATCACTCAACGCTTTTGTACTTAGCCGCAACTCTCTTTATCTGTTAGGCGTTGAGAGCGTTGAGTGAACCTTCATCACTCAACCCTTTTGTACTTGGACAGATTTCTTTGTCTCTCTTCTTGAGCATACTTGACCCAATGGGAGTTTTCATGGTGGAGACGTTCTCTATACCAAACTTTTTGATCAACTCACTGGTGAACTTGGACTGGGATATGGACAAGCCATCTTTAGTCTGTCTTACTAGGAGTCCCAAGAAGAACTTGAGCTCACCCATGTTGCTCATCTCAAACTTCCCTTTCATAAGTTTAGCAAACTTCCTACAAAGGTTGTCATTAGTAGATCCAAAGATTAAGTCATCAAAATAAATCTGAACTAGGATGATTTTGACCTTAGATTCCCTTAGGAGTAGGGTCTTGTCTATCTTCCCCCTTGAGAATTTATTCTCAATGAGGAAGCTAGAAAATGTCTCATACCAAGCTCTAGGATCTTGCTTCAGCCTATATGGAGCTTTCTTAAGTTTTTAAATAAAATCAGGTGAGTTAGGGACAATAAAACCTAGAGGATGTTCAACATAAACCTCTTCCTTTAAGTCACCATTCAAAAAGGCTGACTTCACATTCATTTGGTAGACTTTGAATCCTTAGTATGCATCATATGCAAGGAAAAGTCTGATGACTTCCAATCTGGCTACTGGGGCAAAGGTTTGATTAAAATCAATACCTTCTTCTTGCTTGTTTCCTTTATCCACCAGTCTAGCCTTGTTCTTTACTATAATACCATTTTCATCAAGTTTGTTCCTATAGATCCACTTGACTCAAATGATATTATGTCTTTGTGGTCTGGGAATTAGCTTCCAGACCTTACACCTCTTAAACTAGTTCAGTTCATCTTGCATAGCTACAATCCAGAACTGATCTGTGTTGGCCTCTTCAAAACTCTTAGGCTCAACTTATGACAAGAAACTAGAATAAAAGGCTGTAATCAGACTTTTACTCCTTGTCACTACTCCTTGGCTGGCATCACCAATGATCTGGTGTCTTAGATGATCCCTTAGATGCCAGAATGCTGGAGGCAATCTTGCTTCAGCTTCCTGATCTCCATTGTCTTCACTTTTTTGATCATCATCCACAACCTGTGTGCCTTGTGCTTCCTCTGGAATGCACACTTTGTCAGATCCATCTTGAACTAATGAAGCAAGCTCCTTGATAGTCAGCTTGTCCATCATCAGTTCAGTGCCTGCAGGACTAGAAGAGGAGCTTGGCAACTAAATATTAATCATTGTAGACTCATCAAAAACTACATGAATAGACTATTCGACAACTTGATTTTTCAAGTTGTAAATCCTATAGGCCTTACTATGATTACTATACCCAACAAAAATCCCTTCATATGACTTGACAGCAAACTTAGTCACATACGACTTTCCATTATTTAGCACATAACACTTACTACCAAAGATCCTGAAATAGCTCAGGTTTGGTTTTCTGCCCTTCAAGATCTCATAAGGAGTCTTTTTGCGGCTCTTGGTGATAGAGGCCCTGTTAAGGGCATGACATGTAGTATTAACTGCCTCAACCCATAAGTATTCTGGGAGAGAGGTGTTACTCAACAAAGTCCTTCTAGCCTCTATGAGAGTCCTATTCTTTCTCTCAGTAATCCCATTTTGTTGGAGTGTTCTAGGAGAGGAGAATTCTTGGTGAATCCCTTGCTCTTCATAGAACCTTGTTATGCATTCAGACTGAAATTCAGTCTCATGGTCACTTTTGATTTTTACCATAGTACTGCCAAATTCATTCTGAATTTGCTTGAAAAATGTTTTGAAAACATCAGGGATTTCAGACTTATTCTTAAGAAAGAAAACCCAAGCAAATCTGGAAAAGTCATCAACAACCATAAGGGTGTAGACTTTCTTACCTAGACTATGAACTGTCATAGGACCAAATAGGTCCATATGTAGGAGGTATAAGAACCTCACTGAGTCTTTGGTCCCAATCCCCTTTAAGGAGGTCTTGGTCTGTTTGCCCTTTTGGCATACAAAGCAGATACCCTCCTTAGAGAACTTCATCTTAGGACCATTCCTAACTAGCTCTTCACAAAAGATCTTGCCTATGGTTTTATAATTCAGATGACCTAGCCTCTTGTGCCACTGGACACAGTATGAGGCTTTCTCATCTGCAACTAGGCATACAAGAGACTCTATATCTAAACGCAGAAAATTTAAACAATAGACATTCCCACTCCTAGTGCCTATTAAGATGACCTCTTGGTCACTTGACCTCTTAATCTGATACTCATCCTTGTGGAATAAAGTGGCATAGACTAGATCACATAACTGGATTATGCTTATTAGGTTATGTTGCAAGACTTCCACATAAGCCACTTTGGTGATAATGACTAAGCCATTAGTGATCTTACCATACCCTCTGGTGACCGCTCTGTCTGAACCACCAAAGATAACTTTGAGTCAATCCTTCACTGGAGTATACTCCTTCAGATTACTCCTTATTCCAGTCATGTGCCTTGAATAACCACTGTACAAGTACCATATAGGGGTATGGGCACTTTGACTAACCTGCAAAATATATTTACTTTACCTTAGGACCCTAATATTTATAGGGTTCTTGGTGCATGTCAGTCTGAAAATGAACATGTCCACCAAAAGTTTTTCTTACTGGTAGACTGACTTTAGCTCTGGCCACACTAGGATTATGCAACAAGTCAATGGCATAGTGACCCACTTTGCACAACACCAGCACTCATGAATATTGTACCTTCTTTTTTGAGCTGGTCTGCTAGCTATGTTGACAACAACTCTATATCCAAAAGGAACAACATCTGCCTTTTTTAGGTTCCTTTCAACTAGGATCTGGTTGAAGGTAAGTATTCTAGTAGACTTACTTGGCATGCTCTTAATGCCTTCAGCAGTAGTCTTCTTTGTAGTAGACATGCTCTTGATAGCATCAGAAATAGCCAAATCAGGCTTGCTGAAAGACTGGTCGGCCCTTGGTCTGACTTTTTGCTGTATGGATCTGAGACTTGGCAGCAACCCTATTCTTTAGAGTGGGGGGCTGGAGCACCAAAGAAAAATGGTCCATGATGGGTCATTTGAATTTCTTTATGGGCTGTCTTGAAGATACTCATCCCCATTCCTCTTCTCCTTCCATTGGAAGGTACACTTGTATTCTTCCAGGAAGAATTCCCATTCTTCCAGTGACCATACTGAAAGAGAGGATAGATACAACTCTAGAGGGGGGGGGGGTGAATAGAGTATTCAAAAATTATGACACTCTACTCAACTCCCTTAGAGTTAATTTGCGGTATAAGTTTATAGATATTTGAAACCCTAAAGCCTAACACAAAGTGAAGTGCACAAGAGAAAGCTAACTGTAATTACAGTTGAGATTTGGTCCTATCACAACAACTAGCAATCCTAGTTATTTCTATTCACAACCACAGTGTAATAAATTAATTAAGCAACACAGACGACACAAGAAGTTTATAGTGGTTCCCTCTAAATAGGTACGTCCTGTAACACCCCGAAACTCAAAAGAGGGACGGGTGATGTTTTAAGCCCAGTTTGGATTTTTTGGAGCAGGTGTCACGGGCGTGACACGACCGTGTCACGGGCGTGACACAGGCGTGTCACGGGCGTGACACAGGCGTGTTTGGCCGGGTCGTGCGGTCGACGCTTTGGCGGTCGACGCTGGTCGAGTTGTAGAACACGGCCTAGGATACGGGTGTGTCCCAGGCCGTGTCACTCCAGGGAATCTGCAAGTGTGGTACACGGGCCGTGACACGGGCACAAACACGGGCGTGTCAAATTTGACACGGGCGTGTCTGATGCCGTGTCACAAGGCCGTGTACCTCTCTGACTGCGAATTGTTGGTCGATTGCACACGGGGGGCGTGACACGGGTCCCGACACGGGCGTGTCGCAGGTGACACGGGCGTGTCGGAGGTCGTGTCAAAGGCCGTGTGCTGGTTTTTCGACTCGATCGAGACGGCGAATGGGTGACACGTCCAGGCACACGGGCGTGTTGCAACCCGTGTTCGGCCCAGATTTTATGATTTCTGATCTAATCTTGGCCGTTCGTTTCCTTGACTTTGGATTCGACGGTGGGGGGTTGCTCCTAGGTGGTTTTATCCAGGATTTAGGGTTGGGAATCCTCATTTCCCTTAGCCATTCTCTCTCTAAGAGTTTAGAGAGAAGGGAGAGCAAGGAGGAAGGAGGAGTCCAAGATCCGGCCGCCGGAGGAGCTTCGGAGCTCCGAATCGCGATCCGAGTCCAGATCCGCGGAGGTGACGCAGTTGCGGTGCTTTCCAACCGCATAGTTTTCGATGGCGCCGCAGAAGAATGCAAGGGTAACGATTTCTCATCCTTGGGCATGTGAAGCCCTTTTTTCCCTTTGCATAGGAAGCCCTCTCTCGCGAGTGAGCGAAGAATTGGAGCGTTCCTTGGAGTAGATATGTAAAGTCCCCCTTGTGTAGAGTCCGTATGCGAAAACGGACATAGGCATTGTGTGTGAAGCCTATCCGGACAAGTAGAGCCGGATCGGTGATGTTGCATTGCATATGAATCGGGGAAGACTCCGGGTGTTTGGGCGTTTTTCGGGTTTTCTATGTGGTAGATTGCATCAGGGAGCCTTGGAGATTAACTCCAAGGTGCACCCGGAAAACTGGGCAAAAGCGAGTTTTGCCAACACGGTGGCCGGGGAGCAAACGTGAACATAACCGGGTTATGTGATTATTGTGGTGGAAACGGGACTCGGTGAGTCTTGACCTGCGCATATGGCTTAAATTGCCGTTGCGGTGTGAGCACGGGTCAGGCGGAACCATACCCAGTCTATGTCGTCCGGTAGGACCGTTGGCATGGATGAGGGTCTTCGGCGGTCTATGGATTAAATTGCCATGACCAAGGCAAGGAAGGCAAAATGCTCATATGGTTGGCCGTCCAAGAGGCGGTGGTGGAACGGGAACGTCTATGGCTTGAATTGACGTGACGTTGGCCGGTTCGCCATGAATGTGCCCTGTGTGCACGAGGTGTGTGGCCGTGCGAGCCTACGCTTGTGATGATGTGTGTTCACACTAATATATTGCCTATACTAATAAAGTGCAGGGAAAGAGCATCGCCGCTCCGATTTTGGGGGCGGGATCGTTATAATTTGGTCAGCATAGCTGACCGTTGCTTTTGTTTGCCACCGGGCGGTGGTTTGTGCTTGCAGGTGCTGCGGAGCCTAGCGGAAAATAGCGGGCTAAAGCCCATATTGCGGTGCTAGCCCTCGAAGTCCTAACCCCTTTTATGCTTTTCGTTTATTTCATGTATGGCCGACCTGCGAGCCGAAGTATGTAAGACATGTTTTTGTTAAGCAAACCTTGTAAGGCCATAAGGCCGGTACTTTTGTATTTTTCATTCCTATTGTTACTTCTGTAGTGGACATTCTTGCTTGGCAGGGTTCTTGAATTTGTGCAACTTAATAATTTGCTTCCGCTAGAATAACTCTGTGTAGGACGTTGGTGATTGGTTGTATGGTTTCAACGCATAACCAACCGGTCTGTCCGTAGTATATGGCGTCGGGCCCCGGCCGGACCTACTGCTATATGCTATACGACGGATAGGGGTGTTACAAATTGGTATTAGACTACTGGTTTCGGTCAAACTTAAATGAATTCGTGGACGAATTCACTTTAAGGGGTGGTGAGCACATGTGTGCATCATCGTTATAACATGAAAAGAACCCATGAATGTCCACTTAGGAATGAAAATACATATGTTTGAGGAACCTGCGTGTTCCTATAATTGCTGTTTGCAGTAATTTTTGGTTGCTTATCGGTGTTTTGCACGATTATAGGTGACCAGGAGTGGTGCTGGGCCGTCTGAACGGCCAGGTTCTGAGGCAAGCAGTGCGCCAAGTGAAGCGCCTGCAACACCTCCGTCTGCCGAGACCATTAGATTGGTGGCAGAAGCTGTCTTTGCTATGATTAATGCGCAACCTTCAAGACAAGTGCAGCAGCCTGCTCCTGCGGGGGAGCAAGTGCCGCTCCAAGAGGCGGAGCCTAGAAGGGTTGAGCAGGTGGCGGTGGAGCCGGAGTTACCTCGGAGAGCAACTGAAAGACAGTTGAAGCATGTGATGGGCTTCCACCCACCGGTGTTCTCGGGAACGGGAACCCCGACCCAGGCTGAGGATTGGCTCTCAAGAGTCAATAGGGTGATGATAGCTACTGAAACGGAAGAGTGGCAGAAAACCACAATAGCGACGTTCCTGTTGGATGGGGACGCAAGGTTATGGTGGGAAGGCCTAGAGCTACACCAGTTGAGGGGAAGGCCGTTGGCCGAAGTTCCTATGGCAGAGTTTTCGAGACTGTTCATGGCTCGATACCTCCCCTCAGCACAGAGGATTGCTTTGGAGAACGAGTTCCAAAGGTTGGTGCAAGGAGATAGCACTGTAGACGAGTACCTCCACGAGTTTACTCGGTTGGGGAGATATGCTAGCACCACCTTTGCCGACTAGGAGCGAAAGATTAACCGCTTCTACGAAGGGTTAAGAGATGAGCTAAGGTTGCTACTGTCAGGGCCCATGGCGCAGGGTTTCCTAACCTTGGTCAACTCGGCCCGGTCCTTGGAGAAGGACATGAAGAATGTGCAAGCTAAGAAGGATTCTGGCGGGAAGAAATCGGAGTTCAAAGCGCCGACTACGTCGAAGTCGGGCTATCAAAAATTCTTTAAGAAGGCTAGGACGTCAGGTCCAGCTTCTTCTACGGGTGCCTCGGGGGCAACTACTAATCGAACCCCGGGCGCTTGTTTCTCGTGTGGAAAGACGGGGCACTTTGCCCGCGATTGCTGGAGCGGACGCCCAAAGTCCGAGAGAAATCAAGGAGCTACTTACGAAGAGAAGGGCAAGGCAGTGGAGTCAACCGCGTCCCACTATGCTCCGACTCACCCTAGAGTCTATAACTTGGGCCAGCAGGAGGCCATCAAACAAGCTGACGTGGTGACAGGTACGAGTTAATTTACAGTAAGTTAACTTCATATACTGTTGTCTATTGCTTGTTAGCCTAATATTGTTTGTATAGGCTTTGTTGTGATTAGTGATAGTCCGACACGGGCACTGTTCGACACGGGAGCTTCACACTCCTTCTTGTCCGAAAATTTCATATCGCGCATCGGAGTCCCTTCTTCGATGGCGAAGGACAAGTTGGATGTGCTGCTACCGAATGGGTGCTCGATGCGTGCGGATAGAGTGTGCGCCGTAAAGGTTCACATTGGGAGCCAAGAGTTCGACTTGCTAGCGTCATTGCTGCCGCTAATAGAGTTCGACGTGATCTTTGGGATGGATTGGCTTTTGGAGCAGAAAGCTTGGATTGACTGCGACCGGAAGGAGGTCAAGCTGGGTGTTGGGAGGGGGACAACATTCGAGGGACTCAAGGGGCTGAGCAAGACGCTGATGTCTGCTCTTCAGGTGGTAAAGGCAGTTCGTGCTGGTGCAGAGCTGTTCTTCGCAATAGTTGGGGCGGTGGAGCCAAAGTCCACGTTGGATAGCATCCCGGTTGTTTTTGAATACCCCGATGTGTTCCCGGATAGTCTTCCCGGAGCCCCACCGCAGCGGGAGATTGATTTCACCATTGAGCTCGTACCGGGGGCCAAACCGGTGTCACGTGCTCCGTTTAGGTTGGCGCCTAAGGAGATGGCGGAGTTGAAAGTTCAGCTAGAGGAGCTGATGGAGCAAGGTTATGTGCGTCCAAGCTCGTCGCCTTGGAGCGCACCGGTCCTCTTCGTTAAGAAGAAGGATGGTAGTATGCGGTTGTGCATCGACTACAGGGAGTTGAACAAGCTGACGGAAAAGAACAAGTACCCGATCCCGAGGATTGATGATCTCTTTGATCAGTTAGTCGGATCGTCGGTATATTCTAAGTTGGACTTGAAGTCGGGGTACTATCAGTTGAGGATAAGGGAATGTGATATCCCGAAGACGGCGTTCAGCACAAGATATGGGCATTTCGAGTTCACGGTCATGCCGTTTGGACTGACGAATGCGCCATCAGTGTTTATGGACTTGATGAACAGGACGTTCCGAGATTTCCTGGATCGCTTTGTGATCGTCTTTATTGATGATATATTTGTGTACTCGCAGTGAGAAGAAGATCACTTCAAGCACTTGCATCTGGTGTTGGAGACTTTGAGGAGGAATGAGCTATATGCAAAATTCTCCAAGTGCGAGTTCTGGCTACCCTCAGTAGCGTTCCTTGGTCACATTGTTAGTGGGGAAGGTATAGCGGTGGATCCGGCGAAGATCGTTGCGATACGGGAGTGGCCTGCGTTGTCTTCTGTCGCGGAAGTCCGTAGTTTTCTCGGGCTTGCCGAATATTACAGGCGCTTCGTAGAGAACTTCTCGCGGATAGCGCTACCTCTCACGAAGTTGACAAGGAAAGATCAGAGATTCTTGTGGACGCAGGAGTGCGTGCAAGCGTTTGAGGAGCTGAAAAGACGGTTGACCACGGCGCCAGTGCTTAGTTCGCCGAGTGGGACCGAGGGCTTTGAGGTGTATAGCGACGCTTCAGGTAGTGGTTTGGGCTACGTGTTGTTGCAGCATGGAAGTGTGATTGCGTATGGATCGCGTCAGCTGAAAGTGCATGAAAGGAACTATCTGGTCCACGACTTGGAGTTGGCGGCCGTGATATTTGCACTTAAGCTGTGGAGGCACTACCTATACGGCATAAGGGTCGATATATACACCGATCACAAGAGCCTAAAATACTTATTGGATCAAAAGGACCTTAATATGAGGCAGAGGAGGTGGATGGAGTTCCTGGGGGACTACACCTTCAAAATACATTATGTACCCGGGAAGGGCAACGCAGTTGCGGATGCGCTGAGCCGCAGGGCTCCCGCCCAAGCCAACTGGTTGTCGATGCATGATGAGCGGCTAGTACGGGAGTTGGAGGAGCTTGAGATCTGTTGCGTTGACAAGCAGACGAGCGCCAAAGCAATGTTAAACTGGACAGAGGTGCAGTATGACCTGGCTGACCGGGTTCGGCAGGCATTGGAGTTAGATGACTCCTTGAAGGAGCTTATGGAGGCCGCTCTGGATGGGTCAAATTCCCAGTTCTCGGTGGATGATGGTTTATTAAGGAAGGATCATCGGTTGTTCATCCCAAGTGGGAGTAACCTCCGGGCGGAGTTGATGTACGTGGCTCATCATACCAAGTACTCAATCCACCCAGGGAGCACGAAGATGTATCGTGATCTCAAAAAGTTGTTCTAGTGGCCGGGGCTCAAGAAAGACGTGGCATTGTACGTGGCTAAATGCCAAACGTGCGCCTTGGTGAAGGCGGAGTGCCAAAAGCCGGGAGGATTTCTGAAGTCCTTGCCTATACCGGAGTGGAAATTCGACGACATATCTATGGACTTTGTGCATGGGTTGCCAAGGTCGTAGAAAGGGAACGACGCCATCTGGGTGATCATAGACCGGCTAACAAAGGTGTCACACTTCATTCCGCATAGGAAGAATGATCTAGTGGAGAAATTGGCAAAGTTGTATATTGACAATATAGTTAGACTGCATGGTGTGCCTCGCAGCATTGTGAGTGATCGCGATGGGCGTTTCACGTCCAATGATTGGAGGTTAGTGCAGTAGATGCTGGGGACCAAGTTGAAGTTCAGCACAGCCTTCCATCCGCAGACGGATGGGCAGACCGAGAGAGTCAATAGAACGATGGAGGACATGCTCCGCATGTGTGTCCTAGACTTCGGGAAGCATTGGGAGGACCACCTGTATTTGGTGGAGTTTGCGTACAACAATGGTTACCAAGCGAGTATACAAATGGCACCCTTCGAGGCCCTGTATGGTAGGAAGTGTCGCACGCCGTTATCGTGGCTTGAAACGGGTGAGGCAAGGTTGTACAAGAAGCAGGAGGTGGAGAGTGCTACCTCGTTGGTGCGGATCATTCGGGAGCGCTTGTTGATCGCTCAGGACAGGCAGGCGAAGTATTATAATACCAAGCACCGGAACGTGGAGTTCGCGGTAGGCGATTGGGTATACTTGAAAGTGAAGCCGTTCAAGGGGGTTTCACGGGTGAGACGCTTGAAGAAGCTGAGCCCAAGATACCTTGGACCCTTTGAGATTCTGGAGCGAGTCGGCGAAGCTGCATACCGTTTGAAGTTATCGGTAGAATTGAGTGGACTACACGATGTGTTCCAAATCTCTGTATTACGGAAGGCGGTGCAAGAGCCTTCGCAGGTGATCGCAGTTGATCAAGTACTGGTGGACGAAAGGTTGACGACTAAGGTCAAGCCCGTTTGTATTGAAGATGCAGAGGTCAAGAGGCTCCGTAACAAGGAGATCCGGATGGTTAAAGTCCGGTGGGATAATTGCGGTAGGGAGGAGCTCTCTTGGGAAAGGGAGCAAACCATGACGGAGGAGTACTCGGAGTTATTCCGCTCAGGTACCGTTAAAAGTTTTAAATTCCTGTGGTTTTCCTTTAGTAAATTTCGTGGGCGAAATTCTTTTAAGGGGGAGAGAGTTGTAATACCCCGAAACTCAAAAGAGGGACGGGTGATGTTTTAAGCCCAGTTTGGATTTTTTTGGAGCAGGTGTCATGGGCGTGACACGGCCGTGTCACGGGTGTGACACGGGCGTGTCACGGGCGTGACACAGGCGTGTTTGGCCGGGTCGTGCAGTCGACGCTTTGGCGGTCGACGCTGGTCGAGTTGTAGAACACGGCCTAGGACACGGGCGTGTCCCAGGCCGTGTCACTCCAGGGAATCTACAAGTGTGGTACACGGGCCGTGACACGGGCACAAACACGGGCGTGTCAAATTTGATACGGGCGTGTCTGATGCCATGTCACAAGGCCGTGTACCTCTCTGACTGCAAATTGTTGGTCGATTGCACACGGGGGGGCGTGATACGGGTCCCGACACGGGCGTGTCGCAGGTGAAACGGGCGTGTCGGAGGCCGTGTCAAAGGCCGTGTGCTGGTTTTTCGACTCGATCGAGACGGCGAATGGGTGACAGGGCCAGGCACACGGCCGTGTTGCAACCCGTGTTCGGCCCAGATTTTATGATTTCAGATCTAATCTTGGCCGTTCGTTTCCTTGACTTTGGATCCGACGGTAGGGGGCTGCTCCTGGGTGGTTTTATCCGGGATTTAGGGTTGGGAATCCTCATTTCCCTTAGCCATTCTCTCTCTAAGAGTTTAGAGAGAAGGGAGAGCAAGAAGGAAGGAGGAGTCCAAGATCCGGCCGCCGGAGGAGCTTCGGAGCTCCGAATCGCGATCCGAGTCCAGATCCGCGGAGGTGACGCCGTTGCGGTGCTTTCCAACTGCATAGTTTTCGATGGCGCCGCGGAAGAACGCAAGGGTAACGATTTCTCACCCTTGGGCATGTGAAGCCCTTTTTTCCCTTTGCATAGGAAGCCCTCTCTCGCGAGTGAGCGAAGAGTTGGAGCGTTCCTTGGGGTAGATATGTAAAGTCCCCCTTGTGTAGAGTCTGTATGCGAAAACGGACATAGGCATTGTGTGTGAAGCCTATCCGGACAAGTAGAGCCGGATCGGTGATGTTGCATTGCATATGAACCGGGGAAGACTCCGGGTGTTTGGGCGTTTTTCGGGTTTTCTACGTGGTAGATTGCATTAGGGAGCCTTGGAGATTAACTTCAAGGTGCACCCAGAAAACTGGGCAAAAGCGAGTTTTGCCAACACGGTGGCTGGGGAGCCAACGTGAACATAACCGGGTTATGTGATTATTGTGGTGGAAACGGGACTCGGTGAGTCTTGACCTGCGCATATGGCTTAAATTGCCGTTGCGGTGTGAGCACGGGTCAGGCGGAACCGTACCCGGTCTATGTCGTCCGGTAGGACCGTTGGCATGGATGAGGGTCTTCGGCGGTCTATGGCTTAAATTGCCATGACCAAGGCCAGGAAGGCAAAATGCTCATATGGTTGGCCGTCCAAGAGGCGGTGGTGGAACGGGAACGTCTATGGCTTGAATTGACGTGACGTTGGCCGGTTCGCCGTGAATGTGCCCTGTGTGCACGAGGTTTGTGGCCGTGCGAGCCTACGCCTGTGATGATGTGTGTTCACACTAATATATTGCCTATACTAATAAAGTGCAGGGAAAGAGCATCGCCGCCCCGATTTTGGGGGCGGGATCGTTATAATTTGGTCAGCATAGCTGACCGTTGCTTTTGTTTGCCACCGGGCGGTGGTTTGTGCTTGCAGGTGCTGCGGAGCCGAGCGAAAAATAGCGGGCTAAAGCCCATGTTGCGGTGCTGGCCCTCGAAGGCCTAACCCCTTTTATGCTTTCCGTTTATTTCATGTATGGCCGGCCTGCGAGCCGAAGTATGTAAGACATGTTTTTGTTAAGCAAACCTTATAAGGCCATAAGGCTGGTACTTTTGTATTTTTCATTCCTATTGTTACTGTTGGATCCGGAGGCCAACCTTAGAGGGGGGGGGGGTGAATAAGGTTTTATAAATTTCGCTTGAATAAACGGAATCTTAACGTAAACCACACCACAAGTGAAGATTTAAAACACAAGTATTAAATTCAATAACAATCAATTTCATACAAGTACAAGATGAATGTTTTACAGTACGATCTTCATGACGTCGAAGATCAAAGACGAAGAGAAGAAAACTTTGGGTTTTCTATACCGACCCAAAACCCGGACCGGTTGGCTCTCTCACTTTCTCCCCGAAAGGTCTTAGAGCCGCTCTTCACCTCCACACCCGGAAGGGTCTTAGAGCACCGCTAGATCCCCGATCTAGACGCCCCAAATCCCGGGACGATTTTCAACGGAATCCAACCCGGATTCCGACGACCTTCCCCGGTCGATTTCCCTTACCACTTACAACAATAGAAGAAGAAAAAGATACAAAAAGAGATTACAAAATATATTCGTTAAAGTTTAGGTTCTCCCTCTTGAGAAGTTCTCCGGATAGATCTACGGCCGGTGCTTGTGATCTTCGATGGAAAGCACCCGGTCGCTAGACGTAGACGATGCGAAGCCTTGATCGCCGGAGTTCTTCGATCTCGAACGGGAGGAAGAAGCCTTGCTTTTTCTTTGACGAAGACGAGTAGAACGGACGTAGGAAGACGGCCGAACTTGGTATTCCTGGAGCACTTCGTCAATAATCTCTGGAGGCTTAGGTCTTGAGGAAACGGCGCTGCTTTTTATACGTCTCGGAGAAAATAGACTACCGCCTGCGATAACTCTATCGCCGGGCGGTAAGTTCGCGCGTAACGCCTGCCAGCTGTCTCCACACGTCTCCCGAAACGGCAACTATAACTGCTCATTAAGGAAACTGCCGTTTCAAGAGAGCTATCGCCGGGCGGTAATGGTTACCGCGCCCAGTCAGAGCGATAGCGCCATTTCGCCAAATAATTCTACCGCCTGCGATAAGACTATCGCCTGAGCGGTAGGTACCATCGTCGACGATCGTCCCCTTGATGCACGTCGACCGGATACCGCCGGCGGTAGCGTCCTGTCGCCGGGCAGTAGCTTTTGATTGTCGACGATCCTTCCTTAGCTGATAATTGGGCCGTCGACCATCGAACCGATATGCGTCGATCGAGATGGTTACCGCGCTGCGATAAGGTTATCGCCGGGCGGTAGTAACCTTTTGAAGCTCTTCTCCTTTCCTTTCACCTGTCAGCCTGCACACTCTATCACACAACCAATCTCATCAAATACAAGCAGGGAGTTGATATTCTCAAACCTAAGGAGTGTGAAACCATGTTCCAACAAACTCCCCCTTTTGATAATATCAATCCCGTTCATGATAAACCAAAATCAAGTAGATAGAGTGCCAGAATAGATGTATGTAGCAACGTAGAACAGTATAAAGTAGAGTATCAGAGTAAAATGAACATAGAACAGTATAAAATAGAGTATCAGAGTAAAATGATATTGAACAAATAAGCAATACACACCTATATCGATCCCGTTCAATCCTGTTCTATCCTACTACATACTCCCCCTATCGGTGGGACGCTCCCCCTATCTATGAGCACACACACACCTCAATACGCTCCCCCTATCATGAACACTACCTCCAATACCTTCTCCCCCTTTGATAATATCAAAAGAATGGGCGAGGCCAACCGACCAAGGAGGATGAAAATTGTAGGCGAGAGATAACGTAATATAGACCCACAAAGCACTTGAAATCAGAGAATTGTAAAACAGGGTCAAAATCAGGAGCAAACGCTAATCAGAGTGAAGAAATTGGACTATATGCACGAGACATAGCACACATCAAGTATGACATGAATGTTTGCAAGGTTTAGATAAATAGAGAGAAAAATAGGCAAACACAAATATCGTCATGAGAGAAAAAAATGTGCCAGTACGTATTGTGCGAAAAGCATCGAATGTAGTTGAGGTCCAATTCTTATGCGCGGAAGATTTAAATAAGATAATGACATGTGCACGTGTAGCATCAAGAGACAAAACATTCAATAGAGATATCATGCAGACATGTTTTATATCAAGCAAACTAACGATGCTAACACCAAAGAGATATAGTGAAAAATCACGTCACATGACATAGTGCGGCATAAAGAAATTAAATCAAGGGCACAAATCATAAAGGGTAGTCCATGCACAAGATCGAAACGACTTTGTAATCCAAGGTGCTCACCCTCACAACGCTTATGAAGACTTATCAGGAGGGATGAGTAGTGCTTGGGGGGTCTGTAAGCGGGATTTGATGACCATCATTTTATTTTGAGTTAGGCCATCAATTTTATACAGAATTAAAGCAGAACAAGACCCCAAGTCAATCGAAATCTACCCACATAGGTAGATCCACATTAACTTGTTTACATTGGACATATGCGTTTCTAGTTTTGGCCCAAAAATTTAATTAGCATAGACACGCGCATTTTGATTTCATGACATTGATTGTTCAAGATATATCAGATATGTTAAATTTAGTGTCACGATTTATAGCATGTCAGCTTATTATCTCAGGTTGAGTGCATGATCACGTGGTGTGTGAGTGGTGTAGTCATTATCGTAAATAAATCCTCACACATACTTAGAGGCGTAGACAACGTACACCCACATTAATTTTCGCACTCAATAGCTAGACAAAAATTTAACTTCGCTCATCATGACCGGATACCAATGTGCCGTACAAATTGACAAGAAGATTAGCAAACATTGTATATACTTGAAAATATACCACGACTCGGTCATATGAGCCCCAAACCAACTTGTCAGTTTTTTTTTTAATTTTTGAAAACAATTTTAGCCACAAACAGGGAACAACCAAAAACAACACGAGCAGGGAAAAAAAAACGAACAGAACATAATTTTTTTTTTGTTTTTTTTTTTGTTTTGTTTTTGGTGTTACAACTTTGAACAGAACAAAAACGAAACCAAAGAAAACAAAACTACAAACACACAAAAAAAACACATATGCCAAAAAAAAATTAGGACGATAAATCAAGAATCCCAAGTTCGAGTCGTAGAAGTGAAAAACGAGCATCCGGAAGCGGTTTAGTAAGAATGTCCGCGAGTTGATCATCGGTCCCAATAAAGACGACACTCACATTCTCTTTCTTAATGTGGTCGCGAATAAAGTGATGTCGAACGTCTATGTGTTTGGACCGAGAGTGATGCACCGGATTATACGTTAAGTCTATCGCACTCTTGTTGTCGCACCTAAGTGTAATGTTGCGAAAAGAAAGACCAAAGTCTTCTAAAGTTTGCGACATCCAAAGTGCCTGTGCACAGAAACTTCCTAAGGCGATATACTCGGCTTCGGCGGTCGAAAGAGCCACCGAGTTTTGCTTACGACTTGACCACGAGACAAGTGCCGGGCCTAAAAAATGACAAGTACCGCTAGTGCTCTTGCGGTCAAGAGAGCAACCGGCATAATCGGAGTCAGAATATCCATGAAGGGTAAAATCATCCGAGTGAGGGTACCACAACCCGAGGTGTTGCGTGCCAAGGAGATAGCGAAAAATATGTTTTACCGCTTTAAAGTGAGACTCCCTAGGGTCAGCTTGATAACGGGCACACATACCTACCGCAAACGTGATATCGGGCCGTGACGCACTCAAGTATAACAAAGATCCAATCATGCCCCGAAACATTGTTTGATCCACAGAGATTCCACTCTCGTCTTTTCCTAATTTAAGGGACGCACTCATCGGAGTTTTGACTTGTTTTAAAGACTCAAAACCAAAACGTACAAGCATATCTTTTATATATTTGGATTGATTTATGAAAATTCCGTCTTGTCGTTGAGAGATTTGAAATCCTAAAAAATAATTGAGTTCTCCTACAAGGCTCATTTCAAATTCAGATTTCATTAAACTCACAATCTCTTCAACCAACCTCTCATTAGTCGCTCCAAAAATAATATCGTCAACGTAAATTTGGAGGATAACGAGATCCGAATTTTTGGCTTGTACAAAGAGAGTTGTGTCCGCACTACCCATCTTGAACCCATGATCTAAGAGGAACGTAGTTAGCCTATCATACCAAGCACGGGGTGCTTGTTTCAATCCATACAAGGCCTTTACTAATCTGTACACATGATGAGGGTGGGCGGCATTTAGGAAACCGGGTGGTTGCTCGACATACACTTCTTCTTTTATATAACCATTTAAAAATGCGCTCTTAACGTCCATTTGGAACAACTTTATTTTCTTATGGCTTGCGAATGCCAAAAACATTCGAATGGACTCAAGACGAGCAACCGGTGCAAAAGACTCCTCAAAATCCACACCCTCAATTTGTGAATATCCTTGTGCTACCAACCGAGCTTTATTCCTCGTGATCCTAGACTCACCATCAAGTTTATTCTTGAACACCCACTTTAAACCAATCACGGGATGGTTGTCCGGACGATCAACTAGAACCCAAACTTTGCTACGCTCGAATTGGCTCAATTCCTCATTCATGGCAAGGAACCATGATTCATCTTGAAGAGCCTCGGACACGTTTTTGGGCTCAATATCCGATAGAAAGCATAAGTTGGAGAACGCCTCATGAAGAGCAGATCGAGTTCTAACTCCATGGGATGGTTCTCCAATAACTAGATCACGAGGATGTTGTTTCGTAAACGTTAGATCCTTAGGAGGCACATATGCGTGCGACTCACTCTCCTCGTTACTCTCAACCGGAACACTCTCCTCAACCTCTTCTTCGGACATCCTAGGCTCACTAGATGGTGGACTCTCATCAAAATGCACATGAGCCGATTCTTCAACCACTAAGGTTCTCTTATTATAAATCCTATAGGCTCGACTTTTGCTAGAATATCCTAAGAATATGCCTAGATCGGATTTTTCATCGAATTTTCCTAAGTGATCCTTAGTGTTCAGAATATAGCATGGGCACCCAAAAACTCTAAAGTACGAGACGGAGGGTTTTCTATCAAAGTAGAGCTCGTAAGGGGTTCGCTTAAGAAGTGGGCGAAGCATGACACGGTTCATCACGTAGCTTGCCGTGTTGACCGCTTCGGCCCAAAACGATCGAGGTAAGCTGAACTCCGCGAGCATCGTACGTGCTAGCTCTTGAAGTGTGCAATTCTTTCTTTCTACCACTCCATTCTGTTGAGGCGTGCGAGGAGCGGAGAATTCGTGCTTAATCCCTAAAGTCTCACACAACTTCGAAAAATCCTCATTCTCAAACTCTCCACCGTGATCTGATCTAATACACTTAATGTTTAGTTCTTTCTCATTTTGAATACGCGTGCATAAAGTAGAGAATTCCCTAAACGTGTCAGATTTGTTGGCAAGAAATATTGTCCAACAATAACGAGAAAAGTCGTCTATGATGACGAATGTATATCGCTTTCCTCCTAGGCTACATGTGGAAAGCGGTCCAAACAAATCCATGTGCAAAAGTTCTAACGGTCTAGAGGTGGAAATCTCTGTTTTACTTTTAAACGAGTTTTTGACAAATTTTCCCTTTTGACAAGGCCCACACATAACGTTAAAACTACCGCTTAGAGACGGAATTCCTCTAACAAGTTTCTTTCTAGATAACTTAATAATTAGCTTGCTACCCGAGTGTCCTAATCTCCTATGCCAAAGGTCTAGTTCTTCATTCTTAGTTACTAGGCATTTTAGATTGGACGAAGAGAAATCATCAAAATTAACTGTGTACACATTGTGATTTCTATGGGCTACAAGCAATACATTAGAGGTTTTAGCATCAATGAGTTTGCACGTGTTCGATGATGATTCAAAAATAACATCTATACCTTTATCTCCTAGTTGACTTACAGAAATAAGGTTATGTTTTAAACCATCAACAAACAACACATTTGAAATAGAGAAAAACTTGTTACCTATTGTGCCGATTCCCAGAATTCTTCCTTTACCATTATCTCCAAACGTGACCACTCCACCTCTCTTCTTTTCCAGGCTAAGGAACTTATCTTTATCACCCGTCATGTGCTTGGAGCATCCAGAGTCCAAGTACCACACGTTCTTTGTGTCCCTTGCCTGCCAACATACCTCAGTGTCGCTTTGGACACTGGACTCAACATCAGATTCAGATTCCTCTTGACCTTTTCCCATGAGGCACAGATTTGCTTCGTTGTCACTTCCCGAGTCGGTGCTACTCGAATCTTCCGATCCATCCTCATCCCAGGTCAGAGCCTTCAGTACTTTCTTCTTCCCTTTATACTTGTTGTCCTTTCCTTTCTCTTCCTTCTGGAGTCTTGGACAGTCTCTTTTTAGATGTCCCAGCTTGTGACAATGAAAGCATTCAGGCTGATACTTTTCATCATCGCTATCGGTCTCCTTTACCGACTTGTTCCACTTCCTACCCTCTTCAACTCCCTTCTTCAGAAACCGTTTGAACTTCCCTTGTTTTCTGGGGTTCTTCATAAATTTTTTGAATTCCCTTACATAGAGACTTTCCTCTTCATCTTCTTCAGAGAAATCAGATGTTTTCCTCTCTTTTGAAGCCTTCAAAGCCAATCCCTTTTTCTTCATTTCCTTGGGATATTCCTCGGCTTGTATCTTCAGTTCCACTTCATGAGTCTTCAGGTTTCCGATAAGACTCTCAATCTCCAAGGCGCTGATTTCATGAGATTCAGCGATAGCAGTCACCTTGGGGTTGAAGCGGGGAGGTAGAGATCGCAGTATCTTCCTCACTAGATCACCATTTGGAAAGTTCTTTCCAAGAGATCTTGATGCGTTGACGATCTTGGTGAACCTTGTGTACATGCTGTCAACATCTTCATCGATCTCCATCCGGAACTGTTCATACTCGGATTCAAGCCGAAACAGCTTTGATTCTTTCACCTGCGAGGTACCCTCATGAGTAAGTTCAAGAAGTCGCCAAATATCAAAGGCAGTTTCGCAGTTACATATTCTATTAAATTCCGTCTTATCTAACGCACAGAATAGATAATTCATAGCCTTGGCATTATTAGTACATCTAAGCTTGTCCGCATCGTCCCACTTATCGTGCGGTTTTTCAAGAACAACTTCTCCAACCGTGGTAGTGGGTGTGGTGTACTTAGTCTCTATCATGGCCCATACGTCCATGCTGTGCGTCATCAGAAAGATTTTCATCCTTGTCCTCCAGTGACTATAGTCACTACCCATAAAGAGTGGAGGACGACTCACACCTTGTCCCTCAGTGAAAGCATGCACTGGGTTGGCCATCTTACTTCAGGTGGTTAAGCCTATTCGAAGTAACCTGCCTCTGATACCACTTGTTGGATCCGGAGGCCAACCTTAGAGGGGGGGGGGGTGAATAAGGTTTTATAAATTTCGCTTGAATAAACGGAATCTTAACGTAAACCACACCACAAGTGAAGATTTAAAACACAAGTATTAAATTCAATAACAATCAATTTCATACAAGTACAAGATGAATGTTTTACAGTACGATCTTCATGACATCGAAGATCAAAGACGAAGAGAAGAAAACTTTGGGTTTTCTATACCGACCCAAAACCCGGACCGGTTGGCTCTCTCACTTTCTCCCCGAAAGGTCTTAGAGCCGCTCTTCACCTCCACACCCGGAAGGGTCTTAGAGCACCGCTAGATCCCCGATCTAGACACCCCAAATCCCGGGACGATTTTCCACGGAATCCAACCCGGATTCCGACGACCTTCCCCGGTCGATTTCCCTTACCACTTACAACAATAGAAGAAGAAAAAGATACAAAAAGAGATTACAAAATATATTCGTTAAAGTTTAGGTTCTCCCTCTTGAGAAGTTCTCCGGATAGATCTACGGCCGGTGCTTGTGATCTTCGATGGAAAGCACCCGGTCGCTAGACGTAGACGATGCGAAGCCTTGATCGCCGGAGTTCTTCGATCTCGAACGGGAGGAAGAAGCCTTGCTTTTTCTTTGACGAAGACGAGTAGAACGGACGTAGGAAGACGGCCGAACTTGGTATTCCTGGAGCACTTCGTCAATAATCTCTGGAGGCTTAGGTCTTGAGGAAACGGCGCTGCTTTTTATACGTCTTGGAGAAAATAGACTACCGCCTGCGATAACTCTATCGCCGGGCGGTAAGTTCGCGCGTAACGCCTGCCAGCTGTCTCCACACGTCTCCCGAAACGGCAACTATAACTGCTCATTAAGGAAACTGCCGTTTCAAGAGAGCTATCGCCGGGCGGTAATGGTTACCGCGCCCAGTCAGAGCGATAGCGCCATTTCGCCAAATAATTCTACCGCCTGCGATAAGACTATCGCCTGAGCGGTAGGTACCATCGTCGACGATCGTCCCCTTGATGCACGTCGACCGGATACCGCCGGCGGTAGCGTCCTGTCGCCGGGCGGTAGCTTTTGATTGTCGACGATCCTTCCTTAGCTGATAATTGGGCCGTCGACCATCGAACCGATATGCATCGATCGAGATGGTTACCGCGCTGCGATAAGGTTATCGCCGGGCGGTAGTAACCTTTTGAAGCTCTTCTCCTTTCCTTTCACCTGTCAGCCTGCACACTTTATCACACAACCAATCTCATCAAATACAAGCAGGGAGTTGATATTCTCAAACCTAAGGAGTGTGAAACCATGTTCCAACAGTTACTTCTGTAGTGGACATTCTTGCTTGGCAGGGTTCTTGAATTTGTGCAACTTAATAATTTGCTTCCGCTAGAATGACTCTGTGTAGGACGTTGGTGATTGGTTGTATGGTTTCAACGCGTAACCAACCGGTCTGTCCGTAGTA
The DNA here is from genome assembly GCA_039513925.1 of Platanthera zijinensis. NCBI lineage: Eukaryota > Viridiplantae > Streptophyta > Magnoliopsida > Asparagales > Orchidaceae > Platanthera > Platanthera zijinensis. Next base: position 90,183,102 of record CM077094.1, read on the forward strand.
TATGGCGTCGGGCCCCGGTCGGACCTACTGCTATATGTTATACGACTGATAGGGGTGTTACACGTCCACTCTTCTACCACCCTGATAAGAATCCACTACAGTTTTTTGTTCAGGTGCCCTGCCACCAACTGATCTGCTTCAGGTAGATCAAATAGACCCTTTGAGCTTTTAATCAGGAGCTCAAAATCCAACACAGGTTTTTGATCAGGTGCCCTGCCACCAAGGTTCACTTTTGAAGGGAGTAATAACCCTTTATACAGGAGGTTGAGAGAGGGTTAGAAGGTCTTCTCTATTGTTAAAACAGATTAGAGAAGCAAGTGGATTGCACAGAGCTAGAATGCTCTAAAGAATCAAGGCTCCCCCTGGCTTAGTGATATCCAGGAAGAAGTCTTGCTTCAGGGTGTAAGTTCTCTTCTGAACTTGTGATAGAGAGCTGTCTTGAAGTTCTTGAAGGAGCAGCTTGAAGAAGACTCTTGATTTGTAATGGATGTTCTTCTTTAACAGCTTTTCTTCCTTCTTATTCTTCTTCTTGAGACTCTGAGTGAATGTTCCTGGCAGCAGGATGAACTCAGGATTGAAGAAGAGAGAGTTAAAGAAGGTCGATCTTCTCAGTTGAATGTAACAATATCTGAGAGCTGTATCTCTTCTTGTTGTGAATCTGTATATGAATATCTGTGTGGACTTGTATATCTAGTTCTTGATGTATATATTGTTTATCTGTTCTTTCAAAAGAAACTCTTTATATATTGGCCTTTGTAACGGCTCTAATCTTTGTTTGAATTTTGTCTTCTTCTGAGATCTGCGATCTGGGCTGCAAATAGCACAAAACAAAACATATCATGCAGACAAACATGCTATAAAGGGATAACGCTTTCTAAGAAGCTGCAAATCCAATCTGATAAAAGGAGTACTAAAGAAAGTCACATCAGACTAAACTCTTTACGTCCAGAGAAGACTTTTGTGTCTAACGGCTATAAAGGACAGCATGACAGATAAAGCAAAAAGATATTTCAACTAATAAGACAAAAAACTTTGTCAGATAAAGCTTGACTTATGCACAAAGGATGGGGCAAAGATTGCCTTGAGATGTATGCACAAAATCAATGAAATAATCTTTAATAAAATATGCTAAATAAACAGGAAATAAATCATAGAACAGAAGGAGTAAAAAATTACTAAAGACAGACAAAAGAACGTCGAACGACCCTCGGAGATCGTCGACCGAACCATAGAGATCGTCGACCTATCAGAACAGATAGTCGAACTATCAGAGCAGATAGTCGAGCTATCAAAAAGATAGTCGATCCATCAAACAGATGGTCGAACTATCAACACAGAGCAAATAGTCGAACTATCAAACAAATAGTCGAACTATCAACAACGAGCAGATAGTCGAACTATAAGAACAGATAGTCGAGCTATCAAATAGTTGAACTATCCAAGTCAGATAGTCGAACTATCAAGACATATAGTCGAGCTATCAGATAGTTGAACTATCAAGGCAGATAGTCGAACTATCAAGAAATCTGTCTGGTCAAAAGAAGTCGAGCGGGGTTCGACGATCGACTAGGCAGATACCACAGATCGTCGAGCTTACAAGAGTTGAATAAACTCAGAGATAGACGATCTGCTGACTGACGATAGTCGACCAACTGATAGACGATCGTCGACCAGTTGATAGACGATAGTCGAGCGGCGTTCGACCATAGTCGAACCAAAAACAACTTAACCAAATTTTCATCTGGATAAGTGACAACTCTACAACTAAAGCAATCTAACCAAACAACTAACCTTTGACCATAGATAAATCTTGGGTCAAGAAACTAATTGAGAAGACAAAACTCAAATACAAACTAGGGTACCAACAATCTCCCCCTATTTGGGTTAAGTCTCTCAAAACAGAAACTACTGGAAATAAATATAACTCGGAAACATATAAGCAACAAATTGCATCAATCAAATAGACAAATAAACATACTGTCAATAAATAAAACTTAAGCAGCATCAGAATCTGATTTAGATACAAAAGAACCAGGAAGAAAAGAAATTTTTCTGAAAGGATCTAGAGCTTCCTTCTTTGATATCGTTAAATCTTGTTCTCCAATGATTTTAGATTTTCCTGTTCTTGGCACTACTGCTTCTGGGTGCTTTTCCATATATTTAGAAGGATCAAAAACCTCAAGTCTAACCTGAAATTTATCTAGCTCCTTCTTTCGGAATTTAGACATAGTAGTTAAGCCTATAATATCTTTTCCTTCAGCTTTGACCTGTCTGATTTGAGCTGATCCAACTAGTTCAAGAAATCCTTCCATCCTGTAATCAGGATTAAGCTCTTGGCTTTCATATTCATTTTCACCAGTTGGATCTAAAGGTTTTACAGTTCTGAATTTTGTAGAGAGTTCTAGCATACTTACAGCTTGTTCTTTATTTTCTTGAATAACTAGAGAAGGAGGAGGAGCAAACTCTGCATATTTTTTACTTGATTTTTTAGAGTGAATAATCCTTCTTCCTTTTGAATCATTTTTCTTCGTTTGAGCTGGCTTTTTGGATGGTATGCTTTTGCTTTCTTTTGGAGATGATTCTTTCCTCTTGGGTGAAGGAGGAGGAGAAAAGGTTGGCTTCTGATATACTATCTCCTTCACTTGCTCTTTTATAATAGAATCTTGTCTTTGATGTCCAGATTGAGATCTGCTTTGATATCCTGGATTGCTTCTTCTTTGATGTGCTTGAGACAGAGTGAATCTAGCAGAAGGGGCTGATGGATTGGCAGATACATTTCCAGATGCTCCTGCACTTGGAGGTGGAGGAGGAGGTCCTCTGGGATTCCACTTTGGAGCTGGACTGTCATACCTTTTGCTTTTCTTTTTCTGCTTTTGTTGATTTCTGGATAATCCCATCCAATGTTGATATTCTTTAGACTTGGGATCTATCCCTTTTAGTATATAATAGGGAACATCATGATCAGGATTAGGAGGAGGAGGAGCAGTAGTTTTCTTTTTTCCTTTTTGCTGCTTTCTTCTTCTTAGAACTTTCTGACTCATCAGAATCCTCCTCATCATCAGAATGAGATGATGGAGGTTGATCATAGGGATCAAAAGCCTCTTGCTCAGCTTGTTCTTTGACTTTTAATGCAGCTTTCTCTTTCTCTTCTTCTAAGGCATCCTGTGCCAGAAGAGTATCCAAATCTAGTCCTGGGGTGTCATCCCAGACTGTTGATTTTTCTTCTTGTACATCTGAAACTTTCTCTTGATCATCTTGCACAGCTATCTGAGCTGGAGGAGTAGATATAGGATCTTGAATAGCAGGTTCTTGAGCTGGTTGTGGAGCTGGTTGTGGAGCTGGTTATTAAGCAGGTTCTTGAACATCTTGAACTTCTTGAACTAGATCTGAAACCAAAGGGACACAAAGGTGTTCTAAATGGCATCGAAACATCCCTTCCAGGTATTCACAGGCTAGCATGTCAGTTAACATGTCAAGGAATTGAGTAAATGAATTACCTTCAGGATTTTCTTCAGAATTTTTGAACTCCCACAAGTCATCTAGATAGGAGGTAATGACTCCTTCTAGGAATAGAGCAACTAAGGGAATGGAGGCTTCTTCAAGGCACACTTTGAAGGCAAATTCTGCTTCCATTATGATATCAGATGGCCTCTGAACTGGTGCTAGATCTGCAGAAGATGTTGTAATGTCAATTGGAACTGTTGTTTCTTTTTGAATTTTTGCTTGGGGATCTACTGGAAGAGTAACAAGGGGCAGTCCTGAGGCATCTTCCTCGAACATCTCCCCCTGCCTGATTTCAGTAGATACTGAAGTCAGGCCCCTAACTAAAGAGGGCTCAGCAGACTTAAAGAGGGTTATGATGGAGGATGACAGGGAAGAGATGGTAGAAACAAGAGGGGTAATTGCTTCTTCAATCATGATTTTGATTAAGGGAGTAATTAGCTCCAGGATGTTTGTAATGAAAGCTGGAGTTATTTCAAATGATGGTGGGGGAATCACAGTAGATGGAAGATCATCAGGGATGGTGGTCTCCTGATGAGATATGTTGTGAACTAGGGATTGATGGGTGGATGCAGGAAGATCAATATGATCTGAATGAGAAATTGGTGACTGAGGTGGAGTGGGATTCTCAGAAACCAACAGATCAAAACTAGGATGAGAAATCCTAGCAAGATGTGAAGGGAGTGGAGATGCTGGTGGTGATGCATGGAGAATAGTGGAGGAATCAAGTAGAAGAGAGACAGAGGATGTAGATGGTAATGCAGAAGTAGATGGCAATGCAGTAGAAGTGGATGGTAATGCAGAAGTAGAAGTAATGGGGGGAATGGAGGAGCCTTCTTCATGTAGGTGGGGAGTGACTGATACAGTCCTGGTGCTCTCAGATAAAACAGGAGCTATCCCAGCTGGTGAAGGCTTCTAAATGCTCCTTTTCCACTTAACAAATAAGGTGGGATCCATTTTCTTACTGGCATTGATGGAAGTTGCAACTGTACCCAATAGTTGAGGATATTTTTCTTTTAGGAAAATTCCTATCACCCTTCCAAGGGTTACTTCCTTCTTGTTGTTCTTCTTTCTGATCAAATCAAACAACATCCCTGACCAATCTATCTCTTTCTTGTTGATAAGCGCACTCATCAAGGCAAACTGCTGCCTGGTTATATTGTCATGAGCCGAGTGCTTACCTAACAGCACTTTTCCAACAAGTTCAGCTAAGAACTTAATCCTCAACGGGAAGTTAACTTTAAGCAACTTTATAGGAATGCCCTCAGCATGTCCTAGCTCTACGAGCATTCTTCCGTACTCTTGAACATCTTGGTCATATTCTTCTTATCCATTCAATAATCCGAAAATTTCAGTCAGAACGGTAGGAGTCAGGATTACCTCTTCGCCGCCTATTGTCCCGGTCATGGATTCGTCGCTGGAAGACGAAGAGTAAACCCATCATTTGATCTCTGGGATGTTGATCTTGATCCTTGTTGACATCAGCTTTTCCAAACCTTGATCCTTGCAGAGCTGTAGCATCTCTATAATCTCCGCTTCGCAAGCGCTGAACGAGTCGAAATCCATGCAGAAACCAGCGTCAAACTTCATCGCAGTCAGGAGATCTGGAGCAATCGCCATTGATTTGGTTGGAGAGGACGACGAAGACGAAACGACAGAAGGCGCGGGGTAGAGCTCAAGAAGAAAGACGGAATATGAAAAGACGAGCTCTGTCGACTACTAAAAAGACGATCTCTTAACCTAGGTCGACCATCAGTTTTATATTAAAACAGCAATCGTCGATCTATTTTAACAGATACTGGAGACGATAGTCGAACGGTCATTCGACGATCATTTCCTGAAGCAGAGTAGTCGATTAATCATTCGACTATTTCTGTCTTCACAAACAAACAAGCCGTCGTCACCCATAGGTCGACGATAGGCTCGACCTGTTCGGTTATCGTCGAGCGTCGTTCGACAATCTTCAAACAGATTTCAACAAGACAGAAGTCACACTTAGTCTTTTCCATTAATCATGCCTAGTTGAACCAAAAAGAACAGATGCTTCTGTTTATCTAAGGGCTTGGTGAAAATATCACCTCTCTGAAGGTACGTGGATATGAACTCAAGGCTGATCTTGTTCTTTTCCACACATTCTCTCAGGAAATGGTGTCTACTCTCAATGTGCTTGGTCCTAGAGTGGTGCACAGGATTTTATGCAATGGAGATAGCACTGGTACTGTCACACATGATTTTGGTGTTCTTGTGTGTGTACCCATAATCCAAAAGCTGGTTTTGAATCCACAGGATCTGTGAATAACAACTAGCAGCTGCTATATATTCAGCCTCTGTAGTTGAAGTTGAGATAGAAGCCTGTTTCTTACAGAACCAAGAGACCAATCTATCTCCCAGGAACTGACATGTTCCTGAGGTACTTTTCCTGTCAACTCTAAAACCAGCATAGTCAGAATCAGAGTATCCAATTAACTCAAATTCTGATTCAGCTGGGTACCATAGTCCTAAATTTGGACATCCCTTCAGGTATCTCAAAATTCTCTTGAGAAGAATCAAATGAGATTCCTTGGGGTTGACCTGAAATCTAGCACATAGGCATGTGGCAAACATTATATCTGGTTTACTTGCAGTTAAATACAATAGGGAACCAACAATGGCCCTGTAGTTTTTCTGATCAACTGGCTTACCCTGATCATCAGAATCTATAACTATATTAGTAGCCATAGGTGTATGCATTGCTGAAGCATCAACCATCCCAAACTTCTTTACCAATTCCTTGGCATATTAGGATTGGGAGATAAAGATGCCATCAGCATCTTGCTTTACTTGGAGACCAAGAAAGTAAGACAACTCACCCATACTACTCATCTCAAACTTAGAATGCATCAGGTCAGAGAACTTTTTGCATAGTTTTTGATCAGTGGAGCCAAAAATAATATCATCCACATAGACTTGAACTAACAGGATGGTGTCCTTGTGATGCTTAACGAAAAGGGTTCTATCAACTACTCCCCTAACAATGTTGTGCTCTAACAGGAAACTAGCTAGAGTCTCATACTAGGATCTGGGAGCTTGCTTAAGTCCATAAAGAGCTTTTTGCAACTTGTAAACACGTGAGGGTTGAGTTGAAGAGACAAACCCAGGAGGTTGTTCAACAAACACCTCTTCCTTTAGCTCACCATTTAAGAATGCACTCTTGACATCCATCTGAAAAACTTTAAACTTTATATAGGTTGCATAGGCTAGAAAGATCCTTATTGCCTCTAGCCTTGCAACAGGAGCAAATGTTTGGTCATAGTCTATACCTTCCTCCTGTCTGTAGCCCTGAGCTACAAGCCTAGCTTTGTTCCTTACAATAATTCCATTTGCATCCAACTTGTTTCTAAACACCCACTTGGTGCCTATGATCAGTTTGCCTTTAGGTCTTGGAACAAAAGTCCATACTTTACATCTTTCAAATTGATTAAGCTCTTCTTGCATAGCAAAGATCTAGTGGGGATCTAGCTCAGCATATTTTATGGTGAGCGGCTCAATCTGTGAAAGGAAACAAGCATGCATCACATCCTGTCTTAATTGATGTCTTGTTTGCACACCAGTTGATATGTCACCAATCACTTGAGATGTAGGATGATCTCTAAGTATGACAAGATCAGCAGGTGGGATGTGATATTCAGCAACAGTTTGGATTAATTCCTCCCGAGGAATTGGATCAACTGTTGGTGGTACATCAACTGCTTCCATAGTGTCTTCATCACTGTCTGAATCAGTGATATGAAGAGTTGATAGACGGAGAATCTCTTGAGTGACATCCTTGCATGACTCAGGTACCTGCAATGAGCTTGAGGAAATAGAAGTTTCCTTCTCCTTGTAAAACATCTTTGACTCATCAAAAGAAACATGCACAGACTCCTCCATTTTAGATGTTGATTTATTAAAGACCCTATAAGCTTTGCTTACTTGGGAATATCCAAGAAAAATTCCAACTGAAGCTTTTGCTTCAAACTTTCTAAGATATTCTTTGTTGTTATTGTGAATATACACTACACAACCAAAGACTCTAAAATAATTAATTTTAGGTTTCTTTCCTTTAAGCAACTCATAAGGAGTTTTACTCTTAAGCTTGTGTATAAGACATCTGTTCAAGACATAATTAGCTGTGCTAACAGCTTCTGCCCAATAAGAAAGAGGCATGTTAGCATCTGCCAATAATGTTCCAGCAGCTTCAATCAGGGTTCTATTCTTCCTTTTTACTACCCCATTTTGTTCGGGAGTTCTAGGAGCAAAGAAGCTATGTTTGATACCTTCTTTCTCACAGAATTCTTGCATGAGAAGAGACACAAACTCAGTACCATGATCACTTCTGATCAAGGCCACATGAGTAGAATACTCAGTCTGCATACATAGCAGAAAGTCTGTAAGAACTTTGAAGTTATCAGCCTTAGTTCTCAAGAAGAACACCCAAGTGAACCTAGAGAAGTCATTTACAATTACTAAAGTGTAATACTTCCCTCCTAGACTCTGTACATTTATTGGGCCAAAAAGGTCCAAATGTAATAAATACAGGATTATAGGTGAATCACTTTTATTTACAGATTTAAAGGAGTTTTTGGTTTGTTTGCCTAATTAACAAGCCTTGCATAGACTTTCTTTCTTGTAGGGGTAAGAAGGTAAACCTCTAACAAGGTTGTATTTAGATAACCTAGATATGTTCTTGAGGTTAACATGGCTAAGCCTCCTATGCCATAAGGTGTTATTATTTGTTACTTCATTAAACATGCAGATTTCAGATAGAGTTGAGTTAAAATCTACTAAATAAATATTACCCTGTCTAATGCCTACTAACACAACATTACTATTTAAAGTAATATTACAGAGAGAGTTAGTGAAAGATACCTGATATCCTGCATCACATAACTGGCTTACTGAGATAAGGTTGTGCTTCAGTCCAGCTACATATGCAACCCTTTTGAATGTTACTGCTCCAATGGTAATCCTACCATATCCTTCAGTTTGACCACAGCTGGAATCCCCAAAGATCACCTTTGGTCCAAGCTTGGCCTTGTATCTTGACAGATTTTCTTTGTTTCCTATCATGTGTTTGGAACAACCACTATCCAAATACAATTTATCTTTAGTAATTGGATAGGTCTTCACCTGCAAATAAAACAGTTAGATATTGTGGACCCAGACAATCTTGGTCCATTATTCTTCACATAATGAAAACTTGAAATAAAAGAATAAGCAGGTTGGGGTTTATATCCTAAGGGGTAAGATCTCCTAGGTGGGATGCTCCATGCAGTTGATGGGTCAACAAACCTAGGGTTTCTATTTACATTAGGATTTCTAGGGTTAAGGTGATTATTTTGAAAATCATATTGAAATCGTCGATCATCGTTCGACGATCGATGCTCAGATCGTCGAGCATCGTTCGACCATTTAGCCTTCGATCGTCGAGCAGCGTTCGACGACTTTTGTAGTTCCTTAAATTTTTTCTTTCTCTTTTCTCTCTTAGCTTTATTTAAGGCTTTGTTAACTAGATTTTCTTGCTCAGTATTCTTTATTCCATCAGCTGAAATAAAGTTTACTGGAGTTGAAAGATGATTTTTAAGAACCAATGGGGGTTCACTTGATGAGGCTCCTAAGCCTAACTTATTATTTCCTGACCTAGTGTTTGTCATGCTAGTGATCTCTAGCAGCTTAAGGCTTCTACCATTTAGAGATTCTTCTAATCTTTTCGATTTAGCTAGTTCATTTTTAAGAAATTTTATTTCTTCACTGGACTTAGTGAGTTCTGCTTCTAACCTAGCATTTTCAATTGAGAGGATTTCTGATTCTGCTATCCTATTTCTAAGCTCCTTAATTTCTTTTTCTGAACTAATTAAATCTAAATAAAGGGATTTAAATTCAGATTTAAATTCAGCAGAAGAAAAATCATAAGAAGATAATACCTGATCTTCTATAGGCATTTCTTCATCATCATCAGAACTCTCTGCAGCTGAGTGATTGCTGCAGGCATCAATTGCCATAAGGCAAATTTCCTTTGCCTTCTTCTCTTCCTTATCTTCATTTGAGCTTGAGGAGGAAGATTCCTCATCTGAATCACTCCAGGTTTCAGCAACAAATCCTTTCTCCTTCTTCTTATTTTTGTAGAAGGTGGACTTGGAGTGCTTCTTGTGATGTTCTTTTTCTTTTTTCTTTTCTTTGTTCTTTTCCTCTGGACACTCTGGTAGAATGTGTCCAGGTTTCCTGCAACCATAACAAATAATTTCTTTAGTAGGAGATCTGTCATACCTTAGTTTATCTTCATATCTTGAATATTTCTTTCTGAATTCCTTTCTGCCCATCTTGAGAAACCTTTTGGCAAAGAGTGCCATCAGCTCCTCATTAGATTGGCTTCCTTCAGAAGCATCAGCAGCTTTGAGAGCAAGAGTTTGCTCTTTCCTTGTTGGAGTTGGAGTCTTGGCTTCAGCCTCAGCTTCCCTATACTTTAGAACTTGCTCAAAAGATTTGAGCTTTCCAAGGAGGGCTTCAGTTGAGATCTCAGTAGTACTTCTGGCCTCCTTGATGAGCCAGATCCTAAGATCCCATGTACTGGGGAAGCACATCAGTATCTTATCATTGACCTCTGTCAATGTTATCTCCTTATCAAGGGTTCTCAGCTCATTGATGATTGAGCTGAGCCTGGTGTACATTCCTTCAACTGATTCAGCTTTAGTCTTCTTGAAGTTTTCATATTGGGATATAAGGTTGGACCTTCTGTCCTTTCTTTCATCAGCTGAACCAGCTACAATCTGGTTCTGTGAGTCCCACATGGCTTTTGCAGAGGTGCAATCAGCCACTTTCTGAAAGGTTTCATCAGACATAGTCTGAGCCAGAATATTCATTGCTTTAGCATCAGCTACTTTTGCTTTCTTGTAAGCATCATTGTAGTCTGGAGGTGGCACTGCACTGAGATTTGTAGATGTTGTAGTAGTGGCTGCAGCAGGTGGTGTTGGAGGTCCTGTCAAAATAGAAGAAAAAATATCTTCATCAATAGAATTCATATATAACTTGATTCTTGCCTTCCAGATGCTGAACTTAGCTAAGTTGCATACTGGAGGTCTGGTGCTAGAATAATCCTTGTACTGGGCCATGAAGTGAATGTCTATAAACTTGGTATCTATCTGGATCTTGTGACTCAGGTGTTAGCCTGTACAGTCAGTTAACCTCCCTCTGATACCAATTGAAAGAGAGGATAAATACAACTCTAGAGGGAGGGGGGGGGGGGTGAATAGAGTATTCAAAAATTATGACACCCTACTCAACTCCCTTAGAGTTAATTTACGGAATGAGTTTATAGATATTTGAAACCCTAAAGCCTAATACAAAGTGAAGTGCACAAGAGAAAGCTAACTTTAATTACAGTTGAGCTTTGGTCCTATCACAGCAACTAGCAATCCTAGTTATTTCTATTCAAAGCCACAGTGCAATAAATTAATTAAGCAACACAGACGACACAAGAAGTTTATAGTGGTTCCCTCTAAATTGGTACGTCCACTTTTCTACCACCCTGGTAGGAATCCACTACAGGTTTTTGTTCAGGTGCCCTGCCACCAACTGATCTGCTTCAGGTAGATCAAGTAGACCCTTTGAGCTTTTGATCAGGAGCTCAAAATCCAACAACGGTTTTTGATCCGGTGCCCTGCCACCAAGGTTCACTTTTGAAGGGAGTAATAACCCTTTATACAGGAGGTTGAGAGAGGGTTAGAAGGTCTTCTTTATTGTTAAAACAGATTAAAGAAGCAAGTGGATTGCACAGAGCTAGAAAGCTCTAAAGAATCAAGGCTCCCCCTTGCTTAGTGATATCCAGGAAGAAGTCTTGCTTCAGGGTGCAGGTTCTCTTCTGAACTTGTGACAGAGAGCTGTCTTGAAGTTCTTGAAGGAGCAGCTTGAAGAAGACTCTTGATTTGTAATGGATGTTCTTCTTCAACAGCTTTTCTTCCTTCTTCTTCTTCTTCTTGAGACTCTGAGTGAATGTTCCTGACAGCAGGATGAACTCAGGATTGAAGAAGAGAGAGTTGAAGAAGGTCGATCTTCTCAGTTGAATGTAACAATATCTGAGAGCTGTATCTCTTCTTGTTGTGAATCTGTATATGAATATCTTTGTTGACTTGTATATCTAGTTCTTGATGTATATATTGTTTATCTGTTATTTCAAAAGAAACTCTTTATATATTGGCCTTTGTAACGGCTCTAATCTTTGTTTGAATTTTGTCTTCTTCTGAGATCTGCGATCTGGGCTGCAAATAGCACAAAACAAAACATATCCTGCAGACAAACATGCTATAAAGGGATAACACTTTCTAAGAAGCTGCAAATCCAATCTGATAAAAGGAGTACTAAAGAAAGTCACATCAGACTAAACTCTTTATGGCCAGAGAAGACTTTTGTGTCTAACGGCTATAAAGGACAGCATGACAGATAAAGTAAAAAGATATTTCAACTAATAAGACAAAAAACTTTGTCAGATAAAGCTTGACTTATGCACAAAGGATGGGGCAAAGATTGCCTTGAGATGTATGCACAAAATCAATGAAATAATCTTTAATAAAATATGCTAAATAAACAGGAAATAAATCATAAAACAGAAGGAGTACAAAATTACTAAAGGCAGACAAAAGAACGTCGAACGACCCTCGGAGATCGTCGACCGAACCACAGAGATCGTTGACCTATCAGAACAGATAGTCGAACGACATAGATAGTCGAACTATCAGAGCAGATAGTCGAGCTATCAAAAAGATAGTCGATCCATCAAACAGATGGTCGAACTATCAACACAGCGCAGATAGTCGAACTATCAACAACAAGCAGATAGTCGAACTATCAGAACATATAGTCGAGCTATCAAATAGTTGAACTATCCAAGCCAGATAGTCGAACTATCAAGACATATAGTCGAGCTATCAGATAGTTGAACTATCAAGGCAGATAGTCGAACTATCAAGAAATCTGTCTGGTCAAAAGAAGTCGAGCGGGGTTCGACGATCGACGAGGCAGATACCACAGATCGTCGAGCTTACAAGAGTTGAACTAACTCAGAGATAGATGATCTGCTGATTGACGATAGTCGACCAACTAATAGACGATCGTCGACCAGTTGATAGACGATAGTCGAGCAGCGTTCGACCATAGTCGAACCAAAAATAACTTAACCAAATTTTCATCTGGATAAGTGACAACTCTACAACTAAATCAATCTAACCAAACAACTAACCTTTGACCATAGATAAATCTTGGGTCAAGAAACTAATTGAGAAGACTAAACTCAAATCCAAACTAGGGTACCAACCATACATAGATTCCTATTCATACCTATTAGAAGGGAGTATTACCCTTTCAAAGGCAATGGGTGGCTGAACTGGAGCTTTTCCCTTTCCTTTGAAAGGGGTAGCTCTTGTGTTTCCCTTGAAGCCTGAACCCTTCTTATTTCTCTTAGAAGAGGGGTCAATAGTGGGCAACACATAATTGGGCTTAGATAAACTAGCCACAATCCTCTTTTCTCTCTGAAGTTTTTCATCCAGATCTCTAATCAGTCTGTCCTTGTATTTTATGGTGGCTATCTGCATAATTGTAATATTTTTCAGCTGACTAACTTCCCTGATTTTCTATTCCAGCAAGGTTGCTGACTTAGAATGCTGGAAAGCAGCAAGCTGTAGAGATGCAATCTCCTGAGCCTTCTTTTTAGCCAGCAACTTACTTCTTTTTAATGCCAGCATAAGTTCACCATACTTATCAATCAATTGATTGATATCTTCTTTAGATTCTGAGCCATCTTCATCAGTTGATAAAGAAGCACTAGAATAGGAACTTGTTTCATAATCTAACTCAGAGGAAGAACTAGATAGTGATTGTACCTTTTCTAGAACAGGCTGATCTTGGCAGGATTATTCCTCAGATATTTCCATCAGCCTAATATAGGCTTCATCTTCTTCAGATTATGATGAAGAAGAGTCAGTTTAGCTCTTCTCTTTCTTTGCCATAAAGGACTTCTCCTTCTTGCTCTTTTGATGGCAGTGTTTCTTCTCACCATCCTCCTTTCTTTTGACTGGGCAGTCAACAATTACATGCCTAGGTTTGCTACAGTAATAGCAAATCATTTTAGTAGAAATCTATTTACCAGGTTTAGAACCATACATGTCCTCCTTGGAGGATTTCTTCTTCCCCTATAGTAGTCCTCCTTGTGATAAGAGGAGGAGGAGGGCCTGCTCCTCCACTAGTTCCTCTTCATCAGCTTCATAAACTTTCTAGAGAAGGCAGCAAACTCCTCATCAGACATGTGATAGTCTTATGAGCATGTCTCTGAACTTTCTGAGTCAGACTCAGCAGCCCTCCTTGGTGGAGATGGAGTCTTTCTCCTGCTTCTTCTTGTGGCATTAGCTTTGAAAGCCACTATCTTTTCTCTGACCTGGGACTTGTTGTTTTTCTCCTCCTCCATCCTGGCAGTCGGCTGCATTTCATAAGATAGCAGCTTCCCAAACAGAGTTGGTGGAGGAGTATCTGCCAGCTTTGCCACTTCACTGATGACACAAATATTGGTGTCCCAGTCTTTAGTTAGGGACCTAAGGGACTTATCAGTAAGCTCATAGTTATTGAAGACCCGGCCATTGGTCCTTAGCTAATTAACTATTCTAAAGAATCTTTTATAATAGCTGGCTATGCTCTCTTACTTAAACTATTATAAAGCCTCATACTCTTGATTGAGCATGTACTTTCTGTCATCTCTGACCTCTTCTGTGCCTTCCATGTAGACCACCAAAGTGTCCCTCATCTCCTTGACTATCTTGCAGTGCACCATATTCTGAAAGGTGGAGTCATCTATGACACTAATAATAATGTTTTGTGCCCTCTTGTCCAAGGTGACAAGAATGACATCATCCTTGGTCATTTTTGAATAAGTCTTAGGTGTCTCGACATTTGCATCCAGAGCAGAGACCTTCATAGGGATGAAAGGTCCCTCTTTGATGGTGACAAAGATCCTTGTGTTAGATGCCTCCATGAAGAGTTTGAACCTTTCCTTCCAAATTCCAAAGCCTTCCTTTCTGTAGATAGGAATCTTCATGGAACCAAGCTCCTTATAGTTCTCTCCTGAACCTATAAGTATACTCTGACAGTTACCCTTGGAGATCTACTCAGACTGTTAAGTCTTTCTTGAGCAAACTCCCTCTGATACCACTTGAAAGTCATTAAGTTAAAGGGTAACTAAATCACCTAGGGGGGGGGGTCAATAGGTTTTATAGGTCTTTTGATTTCTTTTGACCTTTATCTATTTTATGGTCTGTTGTGATTAGATTAGTTTTGCATTCAAGAAGATCACCCAGACGACACATCAATTTATAGTGGTTTCCCAGATTATGGGTACGTCCACTGTCCCTCTCGCCTTTCTAACAGTGTGTTAGACAAGAAACTTATCCAATATCTCGGCTCTTAAGAGCTTACAACACGATCTTGCAGGACCACTCAGTCTCCTCCAAGACTTAAAACTTGGGCACAAAGACCTACAACTCAGTTATCAAAAGATTACCTACCTCAGGCCAACGATCCTACCACTCAGGCTGGGAGGACAACCCTACCTCAGATCCAAAGGATCATACCACTCAGGCCAAAGCCCTATACTCAGATTCTTAACAAAATCCTACCTCAGATCTATAACAGATCCTATAATCTCAGCCTTTATAACACAGTCTTATAACTCAGATCCAAAAGGATCTACAAAGAGAATAAGGTTTGATGTTGATTTGACACCAGAGAAATTATGTCTGTATCTATCTCCTTCTGTCCTGAGAAAGATCAGTCCAGATTTATTCTTCACAGCTCCAAAAAATAGTCTTTAGGATTTGCTCAGCTTGGGCTGTGAAGTGGCCGTAGTTAGGGTTAGCCCTTGCTGCTCATTTCTTGCTGTTGAATATGAAGACGACAACAACTAATAGTAAGAACTTTCAGGTCGATCGATTTGAACTTCTGCTTCTTATCTCAGTAATAATGGTGAGCAAGACGATGAAGATCTTCCACTTTTCGAAAAGAGAAAGCCCTAAAAGTTCGTAATTACGTCTCCCTATCTTCTTCCTTTTATCTTCCACCGATTAATGGCTATATGACGTGTAGGCCCAACTTTAATTAGTGATTTACAACCTTCCTTTTATAGAATAAATAATACAGCAGGCCGCCAACGCCATTAGCGGTGGATTCCAGCTTTCCAACAATGAATTTGAATTCCGTTGACTTTTGTTGACTTTTGCCGATGTCAGCATCTGTGGGCTTAGCCAATTTCTCAGTTCCAACTCAGGCGTTGAGTCCATTCAGTGAACTGGCTTCACTCAGCGCATCTGGACTTGGCCGATTCTTCAGCCTTGCTTAGTCATTGAGTGAACTGGCTTCACTCAATGCCTTTTGACTTAGTCAATTCTTTAGCACTTCCCAGCGTTAAGTGAACATGCTTCACTTAACGCCAAAACACTTAGTCCACAATCTGAACCTTTCTATATCTTAAGCATTGAGAGCGTTGAGTGAAGCTTCATCACTCAATGCTTTTGTAATTAGACGCAACTCTCTTTATCTGCTATGCGTTGAGAGCATTGAGTGAAACTTCATCACTCAACGCTTTTGTACTTAGACAAATTTTTTTGTCTATCTCTTCTTGAGCTTTATCATTACACGATGCTTTATTCTTTGACGTTGAGTGAGCTGACCTCACTCAATGCTCCTAGACTTAGTTAATTTTTCTGTCTTCTTCTTCTTTGGCTTTGACAGAATTAGCTTGATTCAACGCTTCCTTCTTCAAGCATCGAGAGCTGTGTTCACTCGACGCTTCTGGACTTAGTAAATTTTCTACGTGCCACTGCTGAAGCTTTGACAGACTGTGTTGTACACATCGCCTCTTGTTATATGACGTTGAGTGAACTGCCTTCACTCAACGCCTGTGGACTTAGCCGCAGAATTCCTTTCTGCAACCTGCTGGGCTTTGACTTTCCTATCTTTACTCAGCACTTTTGTTGTCTAGCATTGAGTGAATTGGCTTCACTCAATGCTTGTGGACTTAGCCATTTTTCTGTCTTTGTCAGCGTTCTTCCTTGAAAACTGGTGTTAAGTGAGCTTGCTTCACTCAACCCCGGTGGACTTCGTCAAATATCAACACCTGGCGTTGAGTGAGCTTGCTTCACTCAACGCCTGTATACTTACACAAATTTTTGCCTTTCTAGCCAGCTTCTTTGTGTCCACCTGTCATTGTCACTTGAGCCACCTATCCAATCAGTGTGACAAAGAGACACCTGCATGCATGAACTTGAACATACATCAAATGCAACTATATATTTACCATTGACTTGTTTGACTTCTTTCAAATCTGGGACATTGGGATCAATGAACCCAACACTGGTGAATTTATAGTCTTTCAGTCTAGACTAGATATTCAAAAGGGTGATGAGGATGACCGTATCCTATTGCCAGCACAGGTTACACTAATCCATAAATAGGGATCAACTAGAGTTGCACACTTATCACGATTTAGAAGAAGTTTCTAGTATGGCTCATAAGATAGAGTTTGAACTTACGTCTACTTATAGACCTCTTTCTAGTCTTATCATTTGTAACACATCCATCTGTCATGTAGAATATAACAGAAGGTCCGGGCGGGATCCCATGCCATATTCCACGGACAGTCAGCGGAGTTACTCATTGAAACCATTTTGTTCACGCATCCTAACTCATAGTGCATTCTAGTGGAAGCAATTTTTTTAGTTGTAGAACCCACATGCCAGGAATTTGCACTATAAACATAGGAATATTATTTCATACACAATATGTTCTTGCCTTAAGGCCTTATAACTGTTCCATTTACAAAATGTGTCTTTCATACATCGGCTCACAGGACGGCCACACATGAAAACAATAAATGTTCGTCTTTTGGGCCTTCGAGGGCCAGCCAATCACAGCATAAGGGACTTCATCCCGCTACTTTCCACTTGGCTCTCTAGCACCTGCATAGTATGACCAACCAAAAATGTGGCAAAACAATACAATGGTCAACATTAGCTAACCAAATTATAATGATCACACCCCTTACTCAGGGAGACGGTTCTCCTTCCTTGCAAGCAACAACAAAATATTTGAAAATGCATAATTTAAGCACCATTTACCACAGACGTTGGCACGATCGGCCACACATCCCGTGCACTCGGGGCACAAATCGGTGTGCTAAAATTCAAGCCCCACCACTGTTCTTAAGATGGTACTCTTGAGCATTTATAGTATTTTCTTCCTATGCTATGAAAAAGTCAAAGACATTCTATTACCTTGAGATCCATGATAGTGGCTCACTCCAAGTTGATCGCCATAGGGTAGGTACAGTCCATAGCCCATTGCTTAAACCGTCAGGCTCACAATCCACAACGCGGGTCAGCGCTCCCCTTGCCCAAGCGAAATAATTTAAGTTCCCACTCCCATACAGTGGAACAATTTAAGTTCCCACTCAAATACAGTGGAACAATTTAAGTTCCCACTCAAATATAGTGGAAAAATTTAAGTTACCACTCACAAACAGGCCCCCAAGTCTCCGTGAGATAGTCCTCACAATTATAATGGCCCACAAGTCTCCACGATACATGCCTCACATAGCTCACTAGGAGCTATCGCCAGCTGTCGCACTACCACCGCGCGTAGGGGACGGAAGTCGTTTCTTCCCCCAACTTTTGGGTGTTTTCCAAGAATCCAATTCCAATATTTTCACTACAGTATCCTGCACACCCCTTGACCAAGGAAACAACACGTTTATCCACGGAGTCTTCTCCGGTACACAAATCAATAATCACCAATCTAGACCAATCTATTCAAATGGGTTTCACACAACATGCCTATTCCGTACTTTGATTTCGGATTTTATATACAATTTCTACCGGGAATCACAACCATCTACCCTCTGGAAACCGCCCTTTTTTCTCCACCTTTTGGTGAGGGGTTCCATACACTTATGCACATTGAGGACTTCACTTGTCCAAGGAGAAATTCTTTACCCTTGTTGATCGCTTAGGAGCCTTGCTCTTGCTCATGATTTGGATGGAACTGATCACAATAGCTTCCTCTCAACTGATCTGGCTTTGACTCGTGAATCTGATCAAAAAAATGCCTTAGATCACCTTTGCCCTTTGCCTCCCGACTTCTTCCTTCTCTTTCCTCAAGAATAAAGAGAGAGAGAGAGAGAATGAGATAAAAATGAGAAATAAGGCTTCATTTGGTTCGGCGGTGGCGGATCGATCCGGCGGGTGGAAACGGAGTGTTCGAATCGGAGGGGGGAGGTGGCTGCTCCAAACGGAGCTTTTTGGGGCGTTTCTCAAGGCGGGCGGGTGGAAACAGAGCAAACGCCGCCGGAGGTTCATTTGTTTACCCTCCTTCCGGCGGCGTTTGCCCAAAACGGAGAATCAAAATGCCCAAACAAATAGAGCCTAAATCTCATTCAAAGCCTTTTTAAAGAAGCTACCTGAAAGTCTTTGTTTTCAAGGTAGCTTGCAACCTAGAGAGGGGGGGGGGGTGAATAGGTTAATTGATGTCTTGTGAATTTCTTTAATTTCTTCTTTAGCTACTTAGTATGTTCTGAGCTTTCTTGTCAAGTCCCACAAGCACCATCTCATCCTTGTCCATTTCGGAGAGTTTCTTGGGCAATTTCTTGGTTGGATTAATGGTGGAGGCCTTAGTGGGGATATAAGGTCCCTCCTCCACTATCATGAAGAGTCGGGGGTCGACTGCTTCCATGTAATACCTGATTCTTTCCTTCTAGATAGGAAAGTTCAGCTTGGTGCACACTAGGATCTTCCCTGAATACTTGAGTCCATCCATTTCAGAGATCTTCTTTCTTCTTGACACAAGACAAGGGATCTTACTCAAGGTGTTAACCTTATTGATGAGTAACCTCCCTCTGATACCACTTGAAAGTCTCTAGTGTCGATTAACTCCACCTATGGGGGGAGATAGGTGTCGTGCAGTCTTTTGCGGAATTTAAATTACCTGCACAAATAAACAAACACAGCACAAAAAAGCACACAAGCAATTATAGTGGTTCCCCGATTTGGGTACGTCCACTCTCTCCCTTCGACCTATCTCCCACCAAGGGACGACTCGGTCACTTCACCAACCGGATTGAAATCCAATCCTCACACTACGGAAGGAACCCTTCCAACCAAAGGAGTCACTACTCCTCCACCACGGGTTTCACCCAACCCTTACAACAAGGAATAAAAATTCCTTTACAACAAAACAAAAATTAAATGTACAAGAAATACAAATAAACTTGTGGAGAATCCGATGTCGCTCTTCATTCGTTGATGCTTTGTTGAAAGAGACAAAGAGTCCACGACCGGAGTACTCTCTTGGAGAGGATCTTGTCAATATCGGCGGTGGAAAGTGAATGCGGCGACGATGCTTTGTATATCCAAACTTCTTGACGAAGCAAGCAAGGTCTACGAATGATCTCAGTTAGATCAGTCGTCTCGATCGATTCGGACTGAAGAACTAACCTCGTTCAACGATTCGAGAGACAAGAGATCTCAAGAGATATGCGTGAGATGCACTGCTATCCTCGGTCCTGTTGTCGGAAGATCAAAGAGGATCTAAGATCAACGACGACGACTAGCTTGCAAGCGGCGACAGCGATCAGCGGAGTTATGCGATCGGCTAGGGCACGACGTCGGCTGTTTTATTTCGCGTGAATAGTTGCTGTTGAAGTTCGAAATACGCATGTATATATACCCTGAGGCCAACCCTAAAGTCCTTTGTGGGACCCACAAGGAGAAACCCTAGCCCCAACCGAAACAACGTAACTCGTCTTTGTTCGGTTCAGCGAGAGACGAAATTTGCCTAAGGCAAAATCGGCGAGAATCGCTGGTGATTCCCGTCGAAGTCGGCGGGAATCACTCACGATTCCTGTTGATTTTTCCTCAGCCGAATTCCAGTAGGGAACCTTGTCAGCAGGTGGGAATCGGCGGGACTGCAACCCGATTCTCATCGATTCGGCGGGAATCACAACGATTCCCGTCGAAGTCGGTGAGAATCACTTGGTGATTCCCATCGATTCTGCCTTGGCAGAATTCCTGTAGGAAAACAGTCAGCCGGATTAAGTCGGCGGGAATCACTGACTGATTCTCGACGATTCGGCGAGAATCACTAATGATTCCCGTCGAATCGGCGAGAATCACTTAGTGATTCCCGTCGATTTTGACTTAAGAGAACTTTTCTCTTCCTTCCTATGAACTTGGTATTTGACCCATCTTTGCTCCTCTTCTGCTCTTGATCTATCTCGACCCTGTACTTGAAAATAAGTACACTCTAATAGAGAGAGCACACGTGAGTCAACACACTGATCTGATCAACGAGGGATTACGTTGCGCATACCCGTGTATATTGACCCACTGCACCCTGACATTGGTGTGTACTTAGCATGGAATAGCTGCAAGCACAACTTAATAGAAAATCATCAAATACATTGTCAATTCAACTTATCTTGTTCAGGGGCTTCTTCAAATCAGGTACATTGTGGATACAATACCCAACAATCTCCCCCTATTTGAAGAAGCCTAAACCCTACAAGCTAAGGTGAATAAAACAGATGGGAATGAAAAACATAAAATGAACATTTAGTTGAGAGTGAAATTCATTACCATTTTCCTGAGAGCATACTTAGCATTGACAGCCACCTTATCCTTAGTCGAGAGGGTAATCTCCCCCTTTTCGGCTTCTGCAAATCTGGGACTTCACTTGGAGCCAAATGCTCCCCCTCAGTTCTTGCATCCGTGCACGATCTTGAGTTCCTTGTTGATGCTCCCCCTTGATCCAAGAGCCTTGATCCCTTCAATCTTCATAGTTCAGCATGCCGAGTTTAGTTTTGAAGAGACTAAACTTTGCCTCGTCTAGGGGCTTTATGAAGATATCTGCAATCTGCTTATCCGTGGGGGACATAGTAGGGAGAGATATCTTTGTTTTCCACATGCTCCCGAATGAAGTGGCAGTGCACTTCAATGTGCTTTGTTCTGCTGTGCGACACAGGATTGTTTGCAGATGCTATTGCGCTCGAGGAGTCGCAATACATAGGAACTTCTCTGAACTACAAGTCATAATCTTCGAGTTGATTTCTGATCCATAGAAGTTGTACGCAACAGCTGCCTGCTGAGATGTACTCAGATTCAGCCGTGGAGGTTGCGACACAATTCTGCTTTTTACTATTCCATGAAATAAGCCTTCTTCCGAGAAATTGGCACGTCCCGGAAGTGTTTTTCCTATCATCCCTGCTTCCTGCAAAGTCAGCATCTGAAAAGCCTATCAACTCAACATCATTATTTCTTGGGTACCACAAGACAAGATTTGGTGTACCTTTAAGGTATCTAAGAATTCGCTTTGCAGTGACATAATGAGATTCCTTAGTGTTCACCTAATATCTGGCACAAACGCATGCGAAAAACATAATATCCTGTCTACTAGCAGTAAGGTAGAGAAGGGATCCAATTATGATTCTATATTTAGTTTCATCAAAAGGTTTCCCTTTCTCATCCTTGTCTAGAGACACAGAGGATCCCATTTGAGTCCTCATAGAGGTTGCATTCTCCATTCCAAATTTCTTGAGGAGTTCATTTGTGAACTTTGTCTGAGAAATGAAAATTCCATCCTCAGACTGTTTCACTTGAAGTCCCAAGAAATACTTTAGCTCTCCCATGCTGCTCATTTCAAACTTTCCTTGCATAAGTTTAGAAAACTTCTTGCAAAGATTGTTGTCCGTTGAGCCGAATATTATGTCATCAACTTAGATTTGCACCAGCAAGATCTTGCCTTTGACTTCCCTAAAAAACAATGTCTTATCTATTTTTCCTCTCGAGAACTTGTTCTCAAGAAGAAAACTAGACAGAGTCTCATACCAAGCTCGAGGAGCTTGTTTTAAGCCATATAATGCTTTATTGAGAAAATAAACATGATTAGGGAATGTAGGATTAACAAAACCTTGGGGTTGCGCGACATATACTTCCTCTTTCAAATTTCCATTTAGGAACGCAAATTTCACGTCCATCTGATAGATAGTGAATCCTTTGTGAGAAGCATACGCCAGGAACAATCTGATTGCCTCGAGCCTTGCAACTGGTGTAAAGGTTTGGTCGAAGTCAATCCCCTCCTTTTGTATGTAATCTTGAGCCACCAGTCTGGCCTTGTTCTTGATGATGACACCGTGTTCATCCAGTTTGTATCTGAAGATCCACTTGGTGCCGATCACATTCTGGTTCTTTGGTCTGGGAAGAAGCATCCAGACGTTGCATCGTTCGAATTGATGCAGTTCATCTTGTATGGCCAATATCCATGACGCATCTTTGTTCGCTTCGTCGAACTTCTTTGGCTCAACCTGTGATAGAAAACTAAGGCGCAAAATCTCGTTAATTGTACCTCTCTGAGTTCTGACACCGTCACGAGGATCTCTTATGATCTGATCTCTGGGATGATCCCTCACGTATCAGAGCTCTAGGAGTCTGGCATCTGGAGCTCTGACAGCTTCTCGGGCTTCTCCTTCTTCTGGAAGATTTTCTCCATCCTGATCGTCAACTTCTCCAGTTGGAGCTGAGGTGGAAACCTTGACGTACTTGGGAGTTGCACCTTTTGCAGTCTCATCGAGACTTAGCTGTTCAAGCCTTGCATCTGCATCTTCAAGAATGCCACTGGAAGAATTGCTATGAAGCAAGCTTCCTTCATCAAAAACAACATTAATGGACTCCTCTACCACTAGGGTTTTCTTATTGAAGACCCTATATGACCGACTATGGCTACTATAGCCCATGAAGATGCCTTCGAAGCATTTTTCTCCGAATTTAGTACGTGGGTACTTCCCATTATTGAGTACATAGCATCTGCAGCCAAAAATCCTTAAATAGGACATGGTCGGTTTCCTGCCTTTCAGTAGCTCATAAGGCGTCTTACGATGATTCTTGTTGATCAATGCCTGGTTCTGCACATGACAAGCCGTATTAACAGCCTCTACCCAGAAGTACTCTGGAAGAGAAGCGTCATTCAATATTGTCGTACATGCTTCAATGAGCGTTCTATTTCTCCTCTCCGAAACTCCGTTTTGCTAAGGAGTATGCGAGGAGGAAAACTCATGAAAGATACCATGTTCTTCACAGAATTTTGTCATAGCACCAGACTCGAATTCTATTCCATGGTCACTTCTGATTTTGATCACGGAGCAGTCAAGTTCGTTCTGAATCTGCTTGACAAAATTAGTGAAGATGTCAAACGTATCTGACTTTCGTTTCAAGAAGAACACCCACGTAAACCGAGAGTGATCATCAACAATCACTAGCATATACGATTTGCCTCCCAAGCTATGAACTTGCACTGGACCGAACAAGTCCATATGTAGAAGATAAAGACATCTGGAGGAGTCTTTATCTGCAATGCCCTTAAAGGTAGCCCGAGTCTGTTTGCCCTTCCGGCATGCAGGACAGGGGATATCTTTGATGCACTTAATAGTAGGGGCATCCCTTACTAAATTCTTAGAAAACAACATATTAATAGTCTTGAAATTAATATGTGCTAATCTCTTGTGCCATTGCTCATAAAGAGATGCAATGCCTTTTGCTACTAGGTATACGGGGGTAGAAGAGTCTAAGCTAAGAAAATCTATGCAAAAGATATTTCTGCTCCTAATGCCAGTTAATACCGTCTCCGAAGAGGCACACGATATTATCAAGCATGTATCCTTGCAGAACTTAACGTCATATCCTTTATCATACAACTGGCTTACACTGATCAGGTTATGGTTTAACCCTTCAACATAGGCCACGTTAGTGATAGAGAATACATTGTTGGAAATCATACCATAACCCCTGGTGACTCCTCGATCAGATCCTCCAAAGAGGACTTCGGGTCCATTTTCGACTGGGGAGTAGTCACGCAACTGGCTTCTTATCCCGGTCATATGCCGGGAACATCCACTGTCCAAGTACCAGATTGGCGTTTTGGTGGCCTTTGGACATACCTGTAAAACAGAATTAGTTTCCCTTAGGAACCCAATCGAACTTAGGTCCTAGATTCCTTGTTAGCACACACCCCCTTAGGTGGTTAACCCTACGAGTGGTTGGCCTCGCATTGCTAACATGAGGAGTCTCATTGAATCTTGGATTAAACCAGCAATCCATGGCAAAGTGACCAACTTGTCCACAGCACCAACAGTCAAACCTGTTGTACCGATTCCTAGGCTCCAGCTTCACCCTTGGAACGATGGGTCCAGCCGGGGTCTTGGATCTGGAGGTGGAGGCATCATAATGATAGCAGTCACACGATTTCTTCACTTCCTTTTCCTTCAGTATAACAGGCTTGGCCTTTGGTGCCTGATTCCTATTATGGCCGCTAGAGAAGTGACCATAATTCTCCACTTGGATTTCCTCAAACGGTGCCTTGAACACACTCTCACCGTATTTGCGAGCGAAGGCCCAACCATCATACCGGCTCTTGGGCTTTTTAACCGAGGGCCGGAAGAAGTGGCCATAGGTTGACTCAAAGTCCTGCTCATTGTAAGGAAAGCTAGGCTTTCTGAATAAAACAGGATCGAGTGGGGCCTTTCCCTTTTCTACAGCAGAGGCCTTCTTAGCAGCCTTATTTTTCCTCTGTTTTCTATTTCTCCTGGATGATTTACCAGGCACACCCACATGTACTAAGCCAGCCCCCTTAGCCTGAGCGAAGAATTCATCAACTAGAGGAAGAACGGTCTTGGGCTTGGAGAAGCTTTTGACAATCTTTCTTTCTGCCGCAAGCTGTTCTTCCAACTTGTTGATTTCTTCCTATTTTTGGTCAAGGAGCCTTAGAGACTCTGAGTGCTCAGAAGACAGGTCCAGGTGTTCCTGTCGGAGAGAAATCAAGCTAGTGATCTCTTCTCTTAGGGACACACCCTCAGCCTTAAGGAATTTGACTTCCTTTTTCTGAGCCCTCAACCTCTTGCGGCATTCCTTAAAGGTATTGAGCAGAAGCTCATACTTTTTGAGGAGCTCAGCTTTACGGGCAGATGGGCTGTCCTCGAGATCATCATTAGAAGACTCAGAGTTAGAGTCAGAGAGGGGGGTACGATATTTTACCTTCCCAGTAAATGGGGGGCAGTCTCTTTCTGAGTCAGAGAGACCCATTAGCCCGAAGTAGGCTTCCTCATCATCACTGGAGTCTGACGAATCAGATTCACTCAGTGTCTTTGGCTTTTTGGCAATATAGCTCCTCTCCTTCTTCTTATCTCTAGAGGACCTATGCTCCTCTCCCTTCCCCTTATCTCTCTTGCTTTGGTGGCAGTCAGCAATGACGTGGCCTGGCTTATTGCATCCAAAGCAAATAATGTAATCAAAGCGATGTTTGTTCGGTTTGGATTCATACCTGTCAGAAGAATAATTCTTCTTCTGATGTTTGGAGGAGGAGCCGTCTCTCTTTCTTTGATTCCTCAACTTGAGGAACTTCTTGAACTCTCTAGTGATGAGGGAGAAGTCTTCTTCAGATAGCTCTGAGCTGGAAGAGCATGGCTCAGAGTCTTCTTCCTCATCCTTTTTCCGAGAGCGGGATTAGGCTGCACCCTTGCCTTTCCTTGAGTGATTGGCTTTTAGGGCCACAATCTTCTCTCTTGCAGCGACTTTATCGGCTTCTTCTTCAGCTTTTCTGGTGTTCAGCTAAAGCTCATAGGAAAGAAGTTTCCCAAACAGAATCTGGGGATCAGTTTCTGCTAGCTTGCCAAATTCTCTGATGGCGCAGATCTTGGTGTCCCATTCCTTAGTAAGGGATCTAAGGAATTTGTCATTTAGTTCACCATCGGTGAACACTCTGCCATAGCCCTTCAGAGCATTGACGATCTTCAGGAAGTTCTTGAATGTCACTCCGATTTCTTCCTTGGGACCTTGCCTGAAGGCCTCATACTTCTGGTTCAGAAGGGATCTTCGATCATCCCTTACTTCATAAGTGCCTTCCATCAGGATGATCAGGCAGTTCCATATGTCCTTGGCAGTCCTGCAGTTGCAGAAAATCTGCATCATGGAATCATCAACGGCACTTACTAGAATGTTCTGAGCTTTCTTGTCAAGTCCCACAAGCACCATCTCATCCTTGTCCATTTCAGAGATTTTCTTGGGCACTTTCTTGGTTGGATCAATGGTGGAGGCCTTAGTGGGGATATAAGGTCCCTCCTCCACTATCATGAAGAGTCGGGGGTCGACTGCTTCCATGTAATACCTGATCCTTTCCTTCCAGATAGGAAAGTTCAGCTTGGTGCAAACTGGGATCTTCCCTGAATACTTGAGTCCGTCCATTTCAGAGATTTTCTTTCTTCTTGACACTAGAGAAGGGATCTTACTCAAGGTGTTAACCTTATTGATGAGTAACCTCCCTCTGATACCACTTGAAAGTCTCTAGTGTCAACGAACTCCACTTATGGGGGGGGGGGAATATGTGTCGTGCAGTCTTTTGCAGAATTTAAATTACCTGTAAAAATAAGCAAACACAGCACAGAAAAGCACACAAGCAATTATAGTGGTTCCCCGATTTGGGTACGTCCACTCTCCCCCTTCGACCTATCTCCCACCAAGGGACAACTCGGTCACTTCACCAACCGGATTGAAATCCAATCCTCACATTACGGAAGAAACCCTTCCAACCAAAGGAGTCACTACTCCTCCACCACGGGTTGCACCTAACCCTTACAACAAGGAATAAAAATTCCTTTACAACAAAACAAAAATTGAATGTATAAGAAATACAAACAAACTTATGGAGAATCCGATGTCGCTCTTCGTTCGTTAATGCTTTATTGAAAGAGACGAAGAGTCCACGAACGGAGTACTCTCTTGGAGAGGATATTATCAAGATCGGCGGCGGCAAGTGAATGCAGCGACGATGCTTTGTAGATCAAAACTTCTTGACGAAGCAAGCAAGGTCTAGGAACGATCTCAGTTGGATCAGTCGTCTCGATCGATTCGGAATGAAGAACTAACCTCGTTCAACGATTCGAGAGACAATAAATCTCAAGAGAGATGCGTGAGACACACTGCTAGCCTCGGTCCTGTCATTGGAAGATCAAAGAGGCTCTAAGATCAACGCCGGCGACTAGCTTGCAAGCGGCGACAGCGATCGGCGGAGTTACGCGATCGGATAGGGCATGGCGTCGGCTGTTTGATTTCACGTGAATAGTTGCTGCTCAAGTTCGAAATACGCATGTATATATACCCTTAGGACAACCCTAAAGTCCTTTGTGGGACCCACAAGGAGAAACCCTAGCCCCGTCCGAAACAGCGTAACCCATTTTGGTTCGGTTCAGCGAGAGATGAAATTTGCCTAAGGCAAAATCGGAGAGAATCGTTGGTGATTCCCGTCGAAGTCGGCAAGAATCACTCACGATTCCTGTCGATTCTGCCTTAGCCGAATTCCAGTAGGGAACCTTGTCAGCCGGTGGGAATCGGCGGGACTACAACCTGATTCTCGTCGATTTGGCGGGAATCACAACGATTCCCGTCGAAGTCGGTGAGAATCACTTGGTGATTCCTGTCGATTCTGCCTTGGCAGAATTCCTGTAGGAAAACAGTCAGCCGGATGAAGTCGGCGGGAATCACTGACTGATTCTCGACGATTCGGCGAGAATCACTAATGATTCCCGTCGAATCGGCGAGAATCACTTAGTGATTCCCGTCGATTTTTACTTAGACGAACTTTTCTCTTCCTTGCTATGAACTTGGTTTTTGACCCATCTTTGCTCCTCTTCTGCTCTTGATCTATCTCGACCATGTACTTGAAAATAAGTACACTCCAATAGAGAGAGCACACGTGAGTCAACACACTGATCTGCTCAACGAGGGATTACGTTGCGCAGACCCGTGTATATTGACCCACTGCACCCTAACATTGGTGTGTACTTAGCATGGAATAGCTGCAAGCAAAACTTGATAGAAAATCATCAAATACAATGTCAATTCAACTTAGCTTGTTTAGGGGCTTTTTAAAATTAGGTACATTGTGGATACAATACCCAACAGCTTGCAACCTAGAGGGGGGGGGGGGGGGTGAATAGGTTAATTGATATCTTGTGAATTTCTTTAATTTCTTCATTAGCTACATAGTACGTTGGCAGTTATTTAGCTTTCAAGAAACTGCAAAAAGGAAACAACACAAAAACACACACATAGAAATTATAGTGATTCCCCAGATTATGGGTACATCCACTCTCCTCCCACCTTTCTAACTTTCAGTTAGACAAGACACTTCTCTAAAACTCAGCTGAAAGAGCTTACACCTCAGATCCCTCAGGATCTCTCATTCTCTTCCAAGACTTATAGCTCTGGTACAAGTGCCCTTTTTAACTCAGTGATCAACAGATCACCTACCTCAGGCTAAAAACCCTATAACTCGAGCTCAAAGAATATCCCTACCTCAGATCCACAAAAGATCCTACCTCAGGGAGAATGACTCTCCTACAGCTCAGGCACCCAGTAACTACCTCAGATCCAAATGATCCTACAGCTTAGGCACAAGTTCCCTATAACTTAATAAGAATGACTCACCTACCTCAGGCTCAAAAGTCCTACAGCTCAGTGATTAAAAGATCACCTGCCTCAGATCCAAATTGAATCCTACACTTAGAGAGTATAACTCTCCTACAGCTCAGGAAAATTTGCCCTACCTTAGGCCAAAGTCCCTACAACTCAGATCCAAAAGGATCCTATAGAAAACAGTGATTTAATTAATTTTACACAGAGAAATTTCTCTGTGTCAACAACTAGGGCTGAGTTATCTCATCTTTATCTTTCTTCACAGCAGTAGGAAGAAATACTACATCTGTTGGAAGAATCTTAGAATATAAATTCTGAACTTGCTAAAGAATACGGAAGAACGACTAGGTCTTGAAATCTTCAATTAGCTAACTGAACCCACAGAAGACTGAAGGCTCTCCTTTCTTTCTTTATCAGAAGTCTTTCTGATCTTGCTGTAGCAAAAGAAAAGTGCTACGCTAACTAAACTTTTTGTTCAGCTGGAAGGCTTCAAGATTTTTCTCGGCAGTAATGGCGAGAGATATGAATTCCAGCTGCTCTTTTTCTTGTTTTGTAAAACCCTAAAAGTTGCCTTCAGTATCGGGTAGCTGTCCCTTTTATCTTTTGCCGATTAACGGCTCTAGGAAGCTTGTGGGGAGCACCTGTAACAGACAGCTGCATCTTTCTTTAATGGAAGAAGTCGTACAATAGACTTTTGGCGGTGTTTGTCGTGTTCTGTAGCTTTCCCTCACTTAATTTGAACATAGTTGACTTTGCTAACATTACCATTCTGTGGGCTTAGACAAAATCAAACATCATTAGTATATGTGTTGAGTGAGTAAGTTTCACTCAATGCCAAAACACTTAGAAAGATTTTTTGTGACTAGGCGTTGAGTGAGCAACCTTTACTCAATGCCAAAACACTTAGAAAAATTTCTTTGCCATTAGGTGTTGAGTGAGAAACCTTCACTCAATGCCAAAACACTTAGAAAATATTTCAGTTATTAGGCGTTGAGTGAGTAAGCTTCACTCAATGCCAAAAAACTTAGAAAATTTTTTCTGCCTCTTGCCGTTGAGTGAGAAAGCTTTACTCAACGCCATAACACTTAGAAATGATTCTAGTCACTTGGCGTTGAGTGAGCAACCTTCACTCAATGCATCTGGACTTAGCCGATTTTCTTGCTTGGGAAGCGTTGAGTGTTGCTTCTTCACTCAACGCTTTCAGTATCTGTCAATTAAATTGACATGTCGTTGATTGAGTAGACTTCACTCAATGCCTCTATCCTTAGACAGATTCTCAGTTGATTCGGCATTGAGTGAGCAGCCTTTACTCAACACTTTTGTACTTAGACAAAATCCTGTGTTGGAAACACTGTTCTAACTGACTAAGGTTTAGTGAACGCTTTTTATCACATGGCGTTGAGTGAGTAAGCTACACTTAACGCCTGTGGACTTAGTCAAATATTTACACAATTTTTTTATGACTTTGACTGACTGAGCTATACTCAACAATTTATGTTGTACGACGTTGAGTGAGTAGACTTCACTCAATGCTTGTGGACTTAGACACATTTCAGCCCGATTATTATTAGGCTTTGGTTGTCTTAGCTTGTCTCATAACTTTTTGCTATATGGTGTTGAGTGAGTATACTTCACTCAACGCCTATGGACTTAGCCATATTTCTGCCTGATTCTTATTAGGCTTTGACTATCCAAGCCTATCTCACAACTTTTTGTAGTATGAAATTGAGTTAGTAGACTTCACTCAATGCCCGTGAACTTAGCCATATTTCTGCGTGATTCTTATTAAGCTTTGACTGCCCAAGCTATACTCAATAATTTTACTCACTTGGTGTTGAGTGAGTAGACTACACTCAACACCTATGGACTTAGGCGATTTCCAGCCTATCCGGCATCTTCACTTTGTGACCACCCGTCACATCACTTGGAATAACTATCCTATCAATGTTGCAAGGACTAACCTGCATGCATGAACTTAGAAACACATCAAATATAATTTTTTGTATATCATTGGCATGATTGTCTTCTTCAAATCTAGGACATTGTGGGCAATGGACCCAACACTACCATCAAGCGGTATCTTGCTACCGTCGCGTTGTATCTTGCTACCGCCGCGCAGTATCATAGTAGGTGGACATTTGGCCCAACCAGTGCCGCTTTGCCGCTCAAGATTGCCTTAACCTTATCTAACATGTGGCCAGCTACTGCTGGTGTTACCACTACCACTGGGCGGTACCGTCTCGAGATGAATGTTAATATAATTCGGCTATCGCCACGCGATATCTCACTACCGCCAAGCGGTAGGATCTCAATGATTTGTCGAGTGTGTCGTGTGGTATCAACACACATTATCTTTCTACCGATGTTTGGTACCTTTAAAAAACAAAGCTTGATTTAATTCAGCTGGATACTGCCGACATTAACGCTACCGCCTGGCGGTAATACCCATAAATCAACTCCTTCCCATTTTTTAGGAACTTTGGGGCATTACAATTCTCCTCTCCTTTAAGAGATTTCATCCCCAAATCCATATTTAGCCGAAAACAACACAGAAGTACAAATCATATTAAATATGCCTCAACGAAATAGCTCAGGGAACTCTTCCCACACGGTCTGCTCGCGCTCCCATGAGAGCTCCTCACGGCCGTAGTTGTCCCATCAGACTTTAAACATCTTAATTTCTTTGTTCCGTAGTGATTTCACTTTCGTGTCCTCGATACAAATGAGCTTGACTTTCGTATTCAATCCACTATCGACCGAAATTTTCTCCGCAACAACCACTTGAGTAGGCTCTTGCATAGCCTTTCACAGTACTGATATATGGAACACATCGTGCAAACCACTGAGTTCAGCTGAAAGCTTCAGCCGATAGGCAACTTCTCCAATCCACTCAATGACTTCAAACGGTCCAAGGTTTCTAAAACTTAGCTTTTTCAAGCGTCGGATCCTTTATACTCCCTTGAACGGTTTAATCTTAAGATAAACCCAATCGCCAACCGCAAACTCCACGTTTCGGTGCTTGGCATTGTAGTATTTTGGTTGCCTATCTTGCACAATCAGCAATCGTTCTCGAATCAAACCTATCATTGAAGTCACATCTTAAATGTCCATATGCTTATACAGCTTTGATTAACCTATTTCTACCCAATCCAATGGAGTACGACACTGCCTATCATATAAGGCCTCAGAATGTGTCATTTATATACTCGCTTGGTAGCTATTATTATAGGCGAACTCGATCATAAAGAGAGATGATCTTCCCACCTCTTCCCAAAATCAAGGGTGCACGTGCAAAGCATATCTTCCACCATTCTGTTTATCCTCTCGGTCTGACCATCTGTTTGGGGATCAAAGGCCTTGCTGAATTTCAGCTTTGTACCCAATATCTGATGAATAAGCTTCCAATCATTTAATGTGAAATGCCCAACGCAATCACTAACGATGCTACGGGGTATACCGTGCAATTGTACAATCTGCTCAACATAAAGTTTAGCTAATTTTTTCAACGTAATCATCCCTTTGATTCTGAATAAAGTGTATTACTTTTGTCTACCGGTCCACGATAAACCAAATGGAATCGTTCTTGCATTATGATCTCGGCAAACCGTGCACAAAATCCATCGATATATCATCAAACTTCCATTCTGGTATTGGAAACGACTTCAGAAAACCGCCGGGTTTTTAACACACAGCTTTCATTTGGGCGCAAGTCTGGCACTTCACCACATTAAGTGCGATGTTCTTTTTCAACCCAGGCCACCAGAACAATTTCTTCATATCCTTGAACATTTTTGTGCTCCCTGGGTGGATTGAGTACTTGGTGAAATGAGCCTCGTACATCAACTCCGCCTGCAACTTGCCAACATTTGGGACGCACAACAAACCTTCCTTCCACAAAAGACCGTCGTTCAGCGAGAATTGGGAATTTGAACCATCCACTATCTCTGCCATATAGCGCTTCATGCTCTCGTCAAGTTCCAATGCTTGTCGAATTCTGTACGCGATGTCTTATTGCACCTCCGTCCAGTTCAACCATGCATCCGTGCCCATTCTCCTATCAACATAAGAGATATCCAGAGCCTCCAACTCATGAATCAGACGCTTATCATGCATCTGTAGCCAATTTGCTCGTGTTGGAGCCTTGCGACTCAGCGCATCTGTGACTACATTTACCTTCCCGGGAGTGTAATCAATCTCGAAGGTGTAGTCCCCAAGGAACTCCATCCACCTCTGCTGTCGCATATTCAGATCCTTCTAATGCAACAAGTATTTCAGGCTCTTATGGCCCGTAAAGATATCAATCTTCACGCTATACAAATAGTGTCATCATAGCTTAAGAGCAAATATCATGACCACTAATTCTAAGTCATGAACCGGATAATTTCTCTCATGTACTTTTAGTTGGCGAGAGCCATAAGAAATCACACGCCCATATTGTTAACCCAGAAATTGGCGATCACTCCCAAGGTAGCCAGCTTGCAAGTCACGACCTACTCTAGGCTCCACGTGGAGGTCGCGACCTGTCAACTCTTGGGATGGGCGGACTGACTTCTCTGTCCGCTCAGGCCGCGCGGCTTGGGCGCTCTCCTCGGTCCTACCACCCAGATCGCGCAGCGGCCACTTGTTCTGCAAGGGGGTGCGAACTGCTTCCACAGTCCGCCTCTGCAGGCCGCACGGTTACATCAGCTAACCGCTTAGTAGTTCTCTTCAAACAGGTGCTATCCAATAAAGCGGTGGACTCGTCTTGCTATCCGCCCAGACCACCAGGTAGCCGCTTACTCGACAGGAGTCACGGTCTTTTCCAGCCCACTCCAGTAAGTTGCACAGCAAGACAAACCGCCACATCGCTAGGCGACCTGCCTCCAGGTCCCTCAATAATAAGCAACGAGCTTCAGGCTTCCGGATAGGCGACAACTCTCCAGATCATCCACCGCGGGCTCGACCTGCCTTCAGGTCATCCGACGAAGGGCGAAAACCTCCAGGACGCCCAGTAGGGGTGGTAAGCGTCCATCCAACAAGAGGCGGACTTCGGCAGCAGGGGAGACCTGCTTCGTCAGTCCGCCAGGTCATCCAGGAGACCAAATCTCGACCGCTTGCAGTTCGCAGACTCTATCTCAGTCCGCCCAATGTGAGTGAACTTGCTCCAGCTCTCCGTCAATCTACACAAATACCCAGCGAACTCTACTTCAGTCCGCCAGGTCGCCAACCTCACCTAGTGAAGCCTCCAGCCAAGGAGGACCCATCACGTCCGTCGCAGACTGGGCGGACTCGTTATACAGTCCTTCAGTTCGCCTGCATTGGCAAACCCTTTCCACCAGCACGCTTCCCTGCAGTAGAGGCAGACTCACTATGTAGTCCGCTACTCAGCTTTCCAGCACCGGCCTCATAGGAAATTCATAATGCCTATAGCATTTACCAAATGCTGTCTTGGGAATATCACTTTCCCGAATCCTAAACTGCCAGTAGCCGGACATCAAATCCAACTTTGAATAGACAGTTGATCCAACCAGCTGATCAAACAAATCATCGATTCGTGGAATTAGATACTTGTTCTTCTATGTTAGCTTGTTCAATTCACGATAATCAATGCATAGACGCAAGACTCCGTCCTTCTTCTTCAAAAAGACAACTGGTTGTTGGGAATATTTCCCTTCAATGTTTCTTGAATTTGAAGAGGCATCACCATCAATACTAAGTGCATAATTATATTTGATGTATGTTCAAGTTTAATATATACAGGTTGTCTACTATACCATTAGTAGACAGGATGTCAGGATCACAATACTAGTTGGACTCTAAACAGGATGTCGGCAAAGCAGAAATCTGGCTAAGTACAAAAACATTGAGTGAAGGTAGTTCACTCAATGCCTACTTAACAAGAAATTTGTCTAAGGACAGAAGCGTTGAGTGAAGGCAGTTCACTCAACACCTAAATCAAGAAGATTGGTTTCTGGACAGGCAGAAAATCCACTAAGTGTAGAAGCGTTGAGTGAACTCATTTCACTCAATGCCGGAAGAGCAAAAGCTTTGATAGAAGGTCAAGCAGTCAAAGCCTCAGAGGAGCAGACGGGAAATCTATCTATGGACAGAAGTATTGAGTGAAGGCAGTTCACTCAATGCCTACTCAAAAAAAATTTGTCTAAGTACAGAAGCGTTGAGTGAAGGTAGTTCACTTAACACCTACTCAACAAAGAAAATTCAACTAAGTTCAAAAGCGTTGAGTGAAGACAGGCCACTCAACGCCTCATCAAGAAGCCGGGCAAAGGCAGAAAGCATTGAGTGAAGAAGCTGCACTCGACGCCTACATACTGAGAAAATTCAACTAAGTCCAGAAGCATTGAGTGATGAAGGCTCACTCAACGCCTATTCGGTTAGACCGTAAAATTCAAGATGCGTTGAGTGATGAAGGCTCACTCAACGCCTAAAAAGTTAGACTATAAATGTCTATATGCATTAAATGATGAAGTTTCACTTAATGCCCGAAGGTGTAGAATTATGCCTGAGTTTTAGGAATTGGAGGAGTCTGAGAGATCTCGAGGGATCTGTGTTTTAAGCTCTTTGAGCTGAGATTTGAGAAGTTGGCCTTGTCTAACATAGTGTTAGAAAGGTGGGAGGGACAATGAATGTACCTATACCTTGGGGAACCACTATAAATACTTGTGTGCTATTGCGTGTTCTTGAAAGCAAGCAAAATAACTTAAATCAAAACACACTAAATTAAGAAAGTAGTCAAAAGATTAAGAAACCTATTCAGCCCCCTCTAGGTGTAAAGCTACTCTTAAAACAAAGACTTTCAAGTGGCATCAGAGGGATGTTATTTGAAAAGGACTTAACAGTCTGAAAAAATATCCAAGAGTAGCTTAAGATTATCCTTATTGAAAGTCTTTAATTTCAAGGTTAACTAAATCACCTAGAGGCGGGGTGGGGGGTGGGGGGGTGGGTGAATAGGTTTCTTAGTCTCTTGTGACTATCTTTAATTTTCTTTCTTTAAGTGCTTTGTGAGTTAGTAGTTCTCTGCTTTCAAGACACACACAACCTGCAATAAAGAAACAACACAAGGAGCACACACAAAATTTATAGTGGTACCCCATATTATGGGTACATCCACTTTCCCTCCCACCTTTCTAACAGCTTATTAGATAAGACACTTCTCCAATCTTGGCTCCTAAGAGCTTACAACACGATCCCGCAGGACCACTCAGTCTCCTCTAAGACTTACAACTCAGGCACAAAACCCTACAACTCAGTGATCCAAAGATCACCTACCTCAGGCCCAAAGGCCCAATAACTCTGGCTGGGAGGACAACCCTACCTCAGAGAAAATGAATCTCCTATAGCTCGGCATAAAGGCCCTACCTCAGATCTAAAAGATCCTACAACTAAGGCACAAGTGCCCTACAACTCAGAGAGAATGACTATCCTACCTCAGGCTCAAAAGTCCTACCTCAGATCCAAACTGGATCCTACTCTCAAGCCAAAGCCTTACCTCAGGCACATAGGCCCTACCTCAAATTCTCAATAGAATCCTACCTCAAGCTAAACAACCCTATCTCAGATCCACAACTGGATCCTACCTCAGGTAAATCTTCCCTACAACTCAGATCCAAAAGGATCCTACAGAATGGAAGTGGGTTATTGAGTTGATTTGACACAAGAGAAATTTCTCTGTGCCAAACTTCCTGTATTGAGATAAACTCAGCCCAACTTTGACTCCAGGAATATATTCCCTGAGTCTGCTACTTCCTGAACTGGGAAATACTCAGCCCTATCTTCTTCTCAACAACAAGAGAAGATCTTTAATAAGAATATGCTTGTGCTGTAAGTAAACTGCAGTGATCTTCTTCTCACTAAACTGAGAGAGAATCTCAGTTCGATCTTATTCTTCACAACACCACAAATTGTTCTTCAGAAATGACCGGCTGGAACCGTGAAGTGACTGTGGCTTGCCTTGCTACTACCTAAGCTAAGAAAAGCTCAGCCAAACTTCTTCTCAGTAATAAGAATGTAAATCATTAGGAAGTTGTGGCTTGTGCTGGAAGAACCTCAGAAACAAGTTTTTGATCTTGCTGTTGATTTGCTTTTCAAACAACCAACAGTCTTCTAGAGCTTAAGTCTATTGATCAAGTGACTTAGGAACCAAGAGGTCAACTTTTGAAGGGAGTTATAACCCTGTACATAGTTTAGGAAGTAAACTAAAACTTGATGTTATCTTCTCTTTCAAATATCTATAAGAAGACTTAATGGATGATGAAGCAAAAAGCTCCCCCTGATTTGAGTAGAGGTTTGAGATCAGGAGGGGAGGATTTTCTTCAGGGTGTAGGCCTTCTTATATTTGACTGATGAAAACTTTGTAATTGCAGAGACTGAAGCATAAAATCTGATGAATATTTATTGATCTATATTGATCTGTTCATTAGCTCATTAACCCTTTAGCAGCAATATTTTGAAAGTATATATAGAATGCCTGAGGAGAATTCAAATATTTGAATTAAAATCATTCTGAAATGCCTGAAGAACCTCTGAGAATTGTAACTGCCCTGGTAATTAATTAGATTAATAACTGTGTTATAAATCCATATTTAATGCTGCTAGAAACAGCGATATTCATTAAGAATATTTAGCATTAAATATCAGAGTGTAACTGACTGAAATTAAGTCATTTAAAATCTTTTTGCCTCAGATTAAGCCTTGAAACCATTCTGCCTTTAGTAAATAAAACTTCCTGAATACTGCAAGGAAATCATGGAACACAGCAAGGAGTTTGTCGAGAAGAGCTTGGAGTTCTTCGAACTGATTCTGGAGTTCGTCGAACTGAGCCTGGAGTTCGTCGAGCTGAGCTTTTGATAAGAGATCAACGTTCGTCGAACGGAGCTCAGCATTCGTCGAGATAAGCTCAGAGTTAGAACTCTGAGTTTGTCGAACTGAGCTCGACGTTCATCAAACTGAGCTTAGCTTTCGTCGAATAGAATCCTGCATTCGTCGAACTGTATTTCTCTGGAAATCTTATAAGGTAGCAACCCTGGAAGTAATAACCTATGACCCTAGACTATACATATTGGATCATACTAATCATCCTAAACAAATGATAGTGATCCTAGCCCAAATCAGCAATAGGGTTCCAACAATCTCACCCTATTTTGGTGAGGATACTATCTAGAGTAGAAAAACACAAAGCAGAAAATATCTAGCAGAAATAAAACTTTCAACAGATATATAGAAAGTGCTTAGAGAGTTTAAAAACAATAACACAATTTAAAAACATAAAATAAGAAATCAAGAGTCTTTCTTAGGAGTTTCAGAGGGAGAATCTGAAGATGGTTTGGTGAAGACTAGCTTCTTGTTTGGATCTACAACTTCCCTTTAGCTCATCTTTAAATCCTGAGAGCCAATAATCTTTAAAGAGGTGGTTCTAGGAACTACTACCTCTGGATGCAGATTCATGTACTTATCCACATTGAGCAGGCTCTTCTTTGAATATCTATAAAGCTCCTTTTGCCTATATAAGGACATGATAGTGAACTATGAAGTGTCCTTTCCTTTTGATCTAGCTTTCTTAATCTGTGAAAGAGCAAGCAGCTCTTTAAACCTTGCCATTCTAAAATCTGGATCCATCTCTGGATCATATACTGGTGAAGGTGGCCTCTCTTGACTAGATTGTTGTTACTGACTGCTTTGCCTTAATTGCTATTTCTGGCTACTATGAGAATCTGACCTTGAAGGTCTATCCTGTCTGTCCTGAGAAGATCTTAAGTAATGATGAGAAGTAGGCTTTTGAGAAGAAGAAATATTACCAGATGACCCTGTTGCTGGAGGAGGAGGAGGTGCTCCTCTCCTAGAACTAGGAGGTGAAGAATATCTCCTCATCTTCTTCCTATTTTTCTGTTCATTCTTGTAAAATCTCATCCAGTTTGGAAGATCTGGACTGAGAGGAATCCCATGCAGAATATAGTATGGAACATCTGTAGTTGAGGAAGGTTGAGGAGCAACCTTAACTGGAGCCTTTTTCTTTAATTTTCTTTTCTTAGAGCTTGACTCTTCTGACTCATCAGACTCTACATCATCATCAGATTCCTCTGGATGATCATATAAACTATCAATCTGTTTAAATAAATCAGTCTGATCAACGGACTAAGCCTCTGGTTATATAATTATAATGTCTTCTTCCTGCTCCATATCTTCATTAAGAAGATCATCAAATTTTAGCATAGGGGATTCATCCCATGCAAAAGTAGGAGGGGAAGAAACTTGCTCTATAACATTTATTATATTAGCAATATTTGTTGCAGGCTGAGAGACTGAAATATAACTAGTAGAAACAGTTCTTAAACTAGATTTAATCTCTTTTAAAACTGAAGCATTAATGGAGGCAGAATAGCAAACTACTACTCTTGAGAGATCTTCTTCATAAACTAGTAAGGCAGGAAGATAACTAAGTAGAAAATCAAATATTGAAAATTGAGAATGCAAATTGACTGCGGGATGGATAAACACATCACCAACAATAACGGCTTCTGGCACTGCTGCTGCTTCTTCTTCAACTGAACTGATCATCTCTATATCCTGTGATTGAACAAAAATTGCTGCTGGGACTGGAACTGTAGTATTGTTTGGAGCTTCTTCATTAAACATCTACCCCTTCCTAGATCCAGGGACAAAATTGGAGGAGCCAAGCTGAGAATATAGGGCACAGAGAGTAGCAACAAGAGGAGCCACTGCTTCATTTATCAGTTTTTTGAGAGTGGGAATAATGAATTAAATGAGATTTGAAGCTATGGAAGAAAAATCCAAATACATAAACTCAGTAGGATTCTGAGCAGATGTGTTGGATTTGGAGTAGAAGAAGAGGGAGTAGATCTGTTTGTAAAGGTTGGACAGATAGTGAAGGCTTGAGGAATAGATGAAGGATTGATGACATGGGGAATGTCATCAGGAATGATTTCCTGGATGGGTGATAGTGGTGGAGATATGAGATTGAGATGGAGATGAAAGTAGTAGAGAGAAGTAAGGAGGAGATGAGAGTAGTGGAAAGGAAGATGGTGACAGATGAATTGGGGATTCTTTATGAAATGAAGTGGATGGAATTTCTTCAATGAGATGAGGTGGTAGAGGTGACTGAAGAATAAGGGAATCAACATATGGAGTTGATGATGGAATTTGTTCAGATAAAGATGTTTGTATAGTAGATGATGTGGAAGATATAGGTAAGTGATGTGGAGATGGTGGAGGAGAAGAATTAGGAGGAGCAGGAGCCTCTTCTAGGGTTGAGAGATTGGCTGTAACATCCCTTATGCTTTCAAAAGTAATTCTAAAGGAGGTAGTACTGGATGGCTTAGGGATCACCCTCTCCTATCTTCCAAAGAGGGTAGAAGTAATCCTTTTGGATGCATTGATATGCATAGTCTGAGAGACCAGAACTTATGGACATTTGGTTTGGAGTAAAATACCCAGAATTCTTCCATAACTAACATCTTTATTATTAAGCTTTTTTTCAATTGAATCGAATAAGATTTTCCCCCAATTAATGGTTTTCATATCAACTATAACACACATCAACATAAATTGGTGCCTGGTAACATAATCGTGGGTTGAATGTTTGCCCAATAGAACCTTACCGACCATATCAGCTAAGAATTTGCATTCAATTGAAAAATTATTTTTCAGAAGGTGACTAGGGTTTTCCTTGGAGTGACCCAATCTATCTAACTTATCATCAAATTCTGAACTAGACAATTCAATATCATCTTCTCCATTGGCGAAACCAAAAATTTCAGATAAAATTTCAAGTGTTAGAGAAACCTGATGTCCTGTGACTGATCCAGGAATAGTTATAAGGTCTTGAATCTTTACAGTATATACCCATTCCTTAATTTACATAACAGGGAGCTTGATTCTGGTGGTCATAAAGTTTCGCAGATGTTGCGCCTCAAATAGTTGCAAAATATCCTTAAAGATTTGATTTGAATGACCGAAAGAGTCCATGTCTATATCAAATCCTGCATCAAACTTCAATGCTATGAGAATCGCCCGTGACACCGCCATTTTCCTGCAAAACAGAAAAGATCAAGCACAAGAGAAGGGAAATGGAGAATGCGCAGGATAGAGTTCGATGAAAACCTAATTATAAATTTTAAGAAGTTGAAAAGGCGAACTCTGTCCGACGAAAAGCAAAACTTCAAACTCTGTTCGATGAAAAATTTCTATAAAGAAATACATTTCATTGATCTCTATTCGACGAAAGTTTTGCGAAAGAAAATACATTTCATCGAGGTCCGTTCGACGAAAAGTACTAGAAACTAATCCGTCAATCTCCATTCGACGAAAGTTTCTCAAAGAAAGTTCGTTGATATCCGTTCGACGAATGTTTCACTAAAAGTTCACAGTTCATCGATCTCCGTTCGACGAAAGGTGTACAGCTCGTTGATCATAAAAAAAATCAAATTAATGACTCTCCATTTATCATTTCTAACTGAATTAAGAAAAATATATGTTTCTTTTCATCTAAAGGTTTAGTGAAAATATTAGTTCTTTGAAAATCAGTAGAAATAAAACCAGATTAATTTTATTTTTATCTATATTATCTCTAAGAAAATGATGCCTAATTTTTATATGCTTAGTCCTACTATGAAGGACTGGATTCTGTGCAATTGATATTACACTAATATTATCACAAAATATTGTTGAATTATTTAAGTTATAACCATAATATAGAAGCTGATTTTGAATCCACAAAATCTATGAACAATAACTACTAGCCGCAATGTATTTAGCTTCAACAGTTGAAGTAGAAACAGATGTTTGTTTTTTAGAAAACCATGACGCAAGCCTATCACCAAGAAACTGACAAGTTCGTGATGTGCTTTTTCTGTCAACTCTGCATCCAGCATAGTTAGCATTTGTGAATCCAGTTAATTAAAATTTGGACTCAATAGGATACCAGAGTCCTAGATTCGGGCAACCTTTTATATATCTCAAATTCTTTTTACTAAAATTAGGTGAGATTCTTTAGGATTTACTTGGAACCTAGCACAAATATAGGTGACAAATATAATGTCAGGCCTACTTATTGTTAAATATAATGGGGACCCAATGATTGTCCTATATATTTTCTGATCAACAAGTTTACCCTGCTCATCATTATCAACTACATCATTAGAGGGCATGGGTGTTTTCATAGCTGAGGCATCTGACATACCAAATCTATTAATTAGCTCTTTAGAATATTTAGATTGTGATATAAAAATACTATCAGGAATTTGCTTTACTTATAAACCAAGGAAGTTGGATAATTCACCCATGCCACTCATTTCAAACTTTGAATGTATTAGGTCAGAAAACCTTTTGCGAAGTTTGGAATCAGTAGAACCAAAAATTATGTCATCTACATATATTTGAACCAGTAAATTTTTTGATTTATGATGTCTAAAAAATAATGTTTTATCTATCATGCCTCTACTAAATTTATTTTCCAAAAGAAAACTGGCAAGGGTCTCATACCAAGCTCTTGGAGCTTGTTTAAGACCATAAAGAGCTTTATTGAGTTTAAAAACATAAGAAGAGTGAGTTGAAGAGATAAAACCTGGAGGTTATTCAACATAAACTTCCTCTTTGAGTTCTCAATTTAGAAAAGCACTCTTTATATACATCTAATATATTGTGAATTTCTTGAATGCTACAAATGCAAGAAATATTCTAATAGCCTCCAATCTTACAACAGGAGGAAAAGTCTCATCATAGTCTATGACTTCCTCCTGTGAATATCCTTGAGCTACCAATCTTGCTTTATTTCTTATAATAACTCATTGAGCATCCAACTTATTCCTGAAGACCCATTTGGTTCCAATGACTGGATAGTCTTTGGGTCTTGGAACTAAGTCCCAAACTCTACATCTCTCAAACTGATTGAGTTCCTCTTGCATTGCAATGATCCAGTTGGGATCTTGTTCAGCATCTTTAAGAGATTGAGGTTCAATCTAAGAAATAAAATAAGCATGCATCTGATCTTGATTCAATTGATGCCTTGTTTGAACTCTAGCTGATATGTCTCCAATCACTTGAGATCTAGGGTGATCTCTAAGTGTGACAAAGTTAGCAGGTAGAGTTGGTTCTTTAACTACTTGTGGTGCTAATTTCACTTGTGGAATTTCATTGACCACAACATTTTTAGCATAAATTTCATGATTTTCTTCATCACTGACATCATCAGCAATCTTTTGAGAAGGATATAATGTATTCTCTTATGTTAGGATTAATTTATCCATTTTCTCACACAGATTTGGTACCTGAAATGAATCTATGGTAGATATATCACTCTTATTATAAAACATATTAGTCTCATCAAAAGATACATGTATTGATTCTTCTATCTTAAGGGTAGATTTATTAAACACTCTATAAACCTTGCTAACTTGAGAA
Source organism: Platanthera zijinensis (assembly GCA_039513925.1). Classification (NCBI taxonomy): domain Eukaryota; kingdom Viridiplantae; phylum Streptophyta; class Magnoliopsida; order Asparagales; family Orchidaceae; genus Platanthera; species Platanthera zijinensis. The sequence goes on from CM077094.1 coordinate 90,226,574, forward strand.
TATCCAAGAAATATTCCCTTTGCAGCTTTGGCTTCAAATTTCCTTAAGTATTTCTTGTCATTATTATGTATATAACATTTACATCCAAAAACTTTAAAATAATTGACTTTGGGTTTCTTATTTTTAAGTAATTCATAGGGAGTCTTATCCTTTAGTTTATGAATTAGACTATTGTTAAGAACATAGTTTGCTGTGCTTACTGCCTCTTCCCAAAAGGATAGGGGTAAGTTAACATCTGTAAGTAATGTTCCAACAGATTCAATTAGGGTTATATTTTTCCTTTCAGCTACCCCATTTTGTTGAGGTGTTCTAGGATAAGAAAAACTATGCCTGATACCTTCCTCCTCACAGAATTCTTTCATCAGAAGAGATTCAAACTCAGTGCTATGATCACTTTTGATTAATTCCATCTGAGTAGAGTACTCAATTTTGATGTTCCTAAGAAAGTCTTTAAGAACTTTAAAGTTATCTGACTTATTTCTAAGAAAGAACACCCAAGTGATTCTTGAGAAATCATCAACAATAACTAAGGTATATGACTTTCCTCCCAAACTTTGTATTGTAATAGGTCTGAAAAGATCCATATATAGCAAATACAAAATCCTGGGTGAATCACTTTTAGATATGGATTTAAAACTGTGTTTAGTATCCTTGGCTAATTGATAAGCCCTACAAAGTCCTTCCTTCTTATAAGAACCAGAAGGTAGTCCTCTAACAAGGTTGTCCTTAGATAATTTAGCAATAGTCCTAAGGTTTATGTGTCCTAATCTTTTATGCCAAAGATCATTAGTTTCACTTATTTGATTAAATAAAAAAATTTCTGTTTTAGCAGAGTTAAAATTAACTAAGTAATATTACCTTGTCTAACTCCAGTTAAAACAATTTTGTTTTTATCAGATGTAATAAAACATAATGATTTGTTAAAAGATACCTGATAACCTTCATCACATAATTGACTTATGGAGATAAGGTTATGCTTGATACCTTTCACATAAGCTACCTTCCTGAAGGTAACTTCTCCAACCTTGACAATGCCATAGTCTTTTGCGTGTCCACAGTTGGAGTCTCCAAAGATGACTTTAGGTCCAAGCTTTGCTTTGAAGTCACTTAAATTTTCTTTTCTACCTGTCATATATTTTGAGCATCCACTATCCAAATACCACTATTCCTTTGTGGTAGGATAGTTCTTTTTCAGCATAAAATAAATTAGGTGTTTTGACCCAGGTTACCTTGGGTCCTATTTTTCTTTCATAATAATTTGAAATATAAGAACACTTACGTTGATCCTTATATCCAAGTGGATCATATCTCCTAGGAGGGATGATCCACTAAGTAAAAGGATTTATAAATTCTTGTGTTTGACTATATTGTTGAAAAGAATTAAAATTTCTGTTAGAAAAATTTGGGTTCGACGAATTATATTGAGTTCGTCGAGCTGAGTTCGATGAATGTAAGTAAGTTTGTAAAGCTCCATTCACAGAATAATAATGTTCATTTTCTGCATTCCACGTTCGTCGATCACAGTTCGACTAATCATATTGATTTCGTCGAGCACCATTTGAATAATTATACTCAAGCCCTGCATTCATAGTTCGTCGAGCTCTGTTCGACAAAAAGTATTTTTTTGTCGAGCTCGGTTCGACGAATTATTTTGAACATGATTTTTTATGGAAATTTTTATTCTTATTTGGAATAGATTTTGATTTAGGAACCTCAGTGTTTTTATCTGTGATAGCTAATACTTCTTTTCCTTTGGTAGAAATAAATTTTATAGGTGTAGATAAAATATTTTTCTGTAAAAGATGAGGTTGAATTGATGAAGCTCCCAAGCCTAGTTTGCCATTTCTCCTGTAATTGACTGTGCTTGTGATATTCATCAGTTTGATGCTTCTCCCATTAAGGGATTCTTCAAACAGCCTTGTCTCGGATAATTTATTTTCTAAGAAAACTACTTGTTCCTTAAGAATTTTTAACTCTTCTTTAAGTTTTAGGTTTTCTAAAGATAGATTATTTAGTTCAGTTAATTTCTCTCTGAGAAGTTTTATTTCCTTCTCAGATTAAATCAAATCTTTACACGGTAATTTAAAATCTATTTTAGATTGTTCTGAATTAAAGTCAAAGGAAGAGATTACCTAATCTTCTTCAGACTCAGATTCATTATCTTAATTGCTGTATGATGCATTTATTGCCATTAGACAAACTTCATTGTCCTTTGCCTCCTCTTCATCTTTACTTGAACTAGATGAAGATTCAGAGTCTTATTCACTCCAAGTTTCAGCTATAAAGACTCTCTCCTTTTTTTGTGTTTACTAGAAGAGGGTTTGTTGGAGTACTTTTTGTAGTCTTTCTCCTCCTTCTTTTTTTATTTTCAGGACACTCTTGAAGAATGTGTCCAGGTTTCCTGCAACCATAACAAAAAATTTCTTTAGTTGGTGTTTTATCATACCTTGGTTTGTCTTGGTTTCTGGAAGATATTCTCCTGAAGTCTTTTCCGGCTATCTTGTAGAACCATTTAGCCAAAAGACCCATAAGATCTTCATTCTATGGAAGAACTTCTGCTTCTTCTATTGCTTAGAAAGCTATGCTCTTCTTCTCCTTTACTAAAGGTGAAGTCCTTTGTTCAGCTTCCCTTATTTTGATGAGCTGCTCATAAGATTTTAGCTTGCCTAATAAAGTCTTAGTTGAAATCTCATTTACACTCATGGCTTCTCTAATTGGCAAGATTCTTGAATCCCATATGCTAGGTAAACACATGAGAATCTTATCATTGACCACTATCAATGTAATATCTTTTTTCAAAGATTTCAGCTCATTAACTATGAGACTGAGTCTTGTGTATATATCCGCAACTTACTCACTTTCTCCCTTTTTAAAATTATCATACAGAGAAATAAAGTGGGATCTTCTGTCCTTTTTTTCATCAGCTGATCCAGCTACCATTGCATTGAGGGAGTCCCAGATAGCTTTAGCCGAGGTGCATTCAGCAACCTTCTGAAAAATGTCATTTGATATTGTTTGGGATAAAATGTTCATAGACTTAGCATCAATAATTTTTGCTTTCTTCTGGGCTTCTATCCATTCAGGAGGTGGTACAACACTGGTGCTTGTTGTTGCCAATGGTAAAGATGGACCTGTCAAAATAGAGTTGTAGATATCCTCATCAATAGAGTTCACGTATAATCTAATCCTTGCCTTCCATAGTGCAAAATTATTAAGGTTGTACACAGGAGGTCTAGTGCTTGAATACTCCTTATTTTGTGCCATGATAATAAAAAAAACTAGAGAAACTAAGATCTATCAAATCTGTTGGTTCAGGTGTTAGCCTGTAAACCCAAATAATCACCCTCTGATACCAATTGAAAGTGAGGGATAGATCTGATTTACACTAGAGGGGGGGGGGGTGAATAGTGTATATTAAAAACTTTAATTTATTTTTATAGCATATTTAAAGTAAGTGATATATATATATATAGAAAGAAAAATCACATCACACAAATAAAGAAAGTAAAGCAATCACAGACGACATAAGGAAATTTATAGTGGTTCCCCAATAAAACTGTGTACATCCACTCTTCTACCACGCTTGTAGGAATCCACTACAGGTTTTTGATTAGGTGCCCTGCCACCAGAAGATCTATTTTCTAAGAGAAATCTTGCAACCCTTTGAGCTTTTGATCAGGTGCACAAAAACCAAGCTTAAGTCTTTTGATTAGGTGACTTAGGAACCAAGAGGTTAACTTTTGAAGGGAGTTATAACCTTGTACACAGTTTAGGAAGTAAACTAAAACTTGATGTTATCTTCTCTTTCAAATATCTCTGAGAAGACTTAGTGGATGATGAAGCAAAAAGCTCCCCCTGATTTGAGTAGAGGTTTGATATCAGGAGGAGAGGCTTTTCTTCAGGGTGTAGTTCTTCTTATATTTGACTGATGAAGACTTTGCACTTGTAGAGCCTGAAGCATAAAATCTAATGAATATTTATTGATCTATTCATTAGATCATTAACCCTTTAACATCAATCTTTTGAAAGTATATATAAAATTCCTGAGGAGAATTCAAATATTTGAATTAAAATCATTCTTAAATGCCTGAAGAACCTCTATGTAACGCCTCCGATATTTCGATGATTTTATTTAAATGGGAAACGTCATATTTACGGCGTCGTGGCATTCTTTTTAACGTCGAGTTGACGACGCAATGTCGTTAAGGACTTTTCATGTTTGTGTGGTCGAGTCGGCCGAATTCTTGTTGTAATTGGGAAAATTTTTGCACTTTGAAATTTTGGACTTGCTTGTCAAGTTTCGTCGTAATCCGAGAATTTTTGGAGTCTCGACGCGTGATTTAATATCTCGAGAATGGTATGTCGGATTCTAAGGTTGTATATGCTGCTAATTTGTAGATTCAGCGATTCATTCCAAAATATTAGTCAAATCGGAACTTCAGCAATTTGTCCTGCTTGTACTCGAGATCCCCCCTTTTCGTTCTCGAGAACTCCCAGTTGTTCTCGAGAAGTCATGACATAATGTTTTTGAGAAGTCCTATGTGGTTCTAGAGAAGTCTATCCTAGTTCTCGAGAAGTCCTTTGCAGTTCTCGAGAAGTTCTATGCTGTTCTCGAGAAGTCCTCTGCTGTTCTCGAGAAGTCCTTTGCTCTTTTCGAGAGGTCCGTTTCAGCCTGTGTTCGGGTGCCATTTTGAGTGTCAAAACGGCTTCATATCAAAAAATAGTTAACATGAAATTTGTTTGTCTCGACGATATCTACAACTTCCATGTTTACCACATTTTAATTTGAAGCCATCTTAGACTCCTATTTTCAATTTTACCAAAACTGCTCGTAAATAAGCTGCATTATTGATTTCTACCTGAGAACCCTTGTTGTTCTCGAGAACTACTGTTTATTCTCGAGAAATATGGTCTTATTCTCGAGAAATACTTAATTCTCTCGAGTCCTACTATTTTGTTCTCGAGAACTATGTGTTTATCTCGAGAACTATGAGTTTCTCTCGAGAACTTTGCTCTCTTTCTCGAGAAGCCCCTTTCCTCTTGAGTAGTCCTGTATAGTCTGCGTTCGGGTGCATTTTTGAAGGTCAAAACGGCACTTTATGGAAAAATGGTCAACATAAAATTTGTTAGTTTTGACGAGATCTACAACTTTCATGGTTGGCACTTTTTGATTTGGAGCCATCTTAGACCCCTATGTTTGATTTTCCAAAACTTCTCGTAAATAAGCTGCATTATTGATTTCTACCTGAGAACCCTTGTTGTTCTCGAGAACTACTGTTTATTCTCGAGAAATATGGTCTTATTCTCGAGAAATACTTAATTCTAGAGAAGATGGAGGAGAAAACTCTGCATATTTTTTACTTGATTTTTCAGAGTAAACTACTCTTTTACCTTTTGAATCTGTTTTCTTTGTTTGAGCTGGCTTTTTGGATGGTATGCTTTTGCTTTCTTTAGGAGGTGATGATTTTCTCTTGGGTGAAGGAGGAGGAGAAAAGGTTGGCTTCTGATATACTATCTCTTTCACTTGCTCTTTTGTATCAGCCTCTTGTCTTGCTCATAGGTGGCCCGTTTGATTGTTTCTCTCGAGAACTATAGCCTTATTCTCGAGAACTAAGGTTTCTCTTGAGAAATTTAGCCTCTCCATCTCGAGAACCAATGTTCCTCTCGAGAACTATATCCCATTTCTCGAGAACTATATGTTCTTCTTGAGAACTAATATTCTATTTCTCGAGTAGACCCTTTCCTCTCGAGTAGTCCTGTGCAGTCAAAGTGCGGGCACCATTTTGAGGAGCAAAACTGTGTCATACAAAAAAATTGTCAACATGAAATTTGTTCGTCTCGATGAGATCTACAACTTTCATGTTGGGCACTTTTCAATTTGGAGCCATCCTAGATCTCTAATTGTGATTTCCCGATACTGCTCGTAATAAACCAATATTTAGACAAAAAAAATTATAAGTACTTTTACATATATATATATATATATATATACATATTCTTAGACTTAGGTTTTAGAATAGGACTTCTTCTTCTCCGATATTAATTTTCTCCCGAATAAGAGGCGGTAGCGAGAGAGAAGTTTTTTTTCGTGAATCTTCTAGTGGCCGGCGACGGAGCTCCGGTGCTCGAAATCTTCAACCGAACGTACATCCGGAAAGCTCTCACCGATAGCTACGCTATCGTGGTAAATTTTCCCCTTTCCTTGAGTTTTCTCGTTAGGGTTTTTCGTCCCTAACCCCCTTTTTTGGCCATTTTTGTTTAGATTTCAACTCCTCCCGTGTTCTTTTGCCTCGATCTACAACGTGAAGTGATTCAGAGGACTTTTCCGGTAAAACCAAGGCAAGTGGTGGTTTATCCTCGTTTCTCCTTGTACGATTTGATGGTAACGACTATGTTTTTAAGTTTCTTAAAATTTTCTATGCTTATTCTTCCAAATTATAGTTATGATTAACCTTCTCAATGATCACATGAGATTGTACGTTGTGTCATAGTGAACTTGATTTTTTTGTCCGGATATATTTGATCATTCTTGAAGTGTCTTATTGATGGCTTTAAATGTCTTAGATTTCGTTATTGAACGGATTAGTGTCATTTAGGATTGTAAATCGTTCCTAAGGATTGATCAACCATGACTTGAAACTAGAAGTGTCAAGTAGAATCTGACGAGCCAAATCTCGATATATATATATATGTATGTATTGTGGCTTCTTTGGATTTCTAAAATTGCGGGAGTTAGTGGATAAAAACCACCTCCATGTTGTCTGACTCCTTTATTGTACCTTTTGGTAGTCTACCGGGTTTTTGGGCATCTGCGGTGTATGGTGGAGAGTATGAGACTCTATCACAGTTAAGCGGATAAAATATTCGTGAGGGGTGTGTCCAGTTGAGTGACCACCTCGCCCATGTTTTTGGGTAGAGTCGACCACAGGTTCTTAGTAAAGGTAGTTAAATTTTCTTCCTTATGTTTTTACTTATTTTTGTTTCCTTTTTTGCCTTGGAAAATCTGATGTATTTGTTGGAGTACGTCACGATTCACGTAGTATTTCTCTCTTTTCCTATTCGATGCTTTATTTCAGTATTGTTGGTATTGGGTTGGTACCCCTTGATCTTTGTTTATTTTGGCTTATTTATTCTCTGCCACCATTTGTACTTTCTTGCTGAGGTGTTCTGTCTTGGAATGCCCCAGGTTCATAGCAGTAGCAGGTAGTAGAGTTAGTTTTGGTGTTTCTGGGCGGCAGTGTTGGCGGTGGGTGTTACATCGACTCAACGAGGTAGAATGTTATTTATTTAGTTAATGATTCATACTTACTTTATTGTAAGTGGGTTCGTATCAGTTGTTGGCGCCCACATTTTTGTTATTTGTTTGATACTTGCTAGCTGCTTATTTCTCTCTATGTGGATGTGGATTACTTGCTCTCTAGGAGGATTTATGCTAGGAATGCATGTTAGATATTTTTAAGAATAAAATCTATTACTATTACTTCATGCACTGCATAATTTAAAAAAACTCTAACTTGTTATATTTAGCGACCGTAAAGGCTATCCTTACTACTATTATAAATTTAGAGTCTTGCATAGCATGAGTTGTCCTTCGGGGATGTTTATACTCATGTAGGATGTTGGAGTCAACCTAAATAAGTATTTTTCCGCAGGGTATAACTATATTTTGATTCATGGACTAAATGAGCCTTTAATCTGAGGGATACGGCTAACTATTGCACTTAACTAATTTTTTTCCTTAAAAATAACTTAAACAATTTTTCTTAATAATTAAGTAGGTGTCTTCCTGAGCGTCCGCAGTTATCCCCTGCTGATGTGGCATCATGACGCGCATTTTACCTTACCCTGATATGATTTTATATGCGGTGAAAATGTGGGTTGTGACCGTTGGTATCAGAGGGAGGTTGTTTGACAATTGGTCGGGCAACCTTCCCTTGTTAGTGTTAGTTGTTTAGCGTCATATCAAACACACATCGATGTGTTGTCAGTATATCTTGTCTTAAGTATGAACACTACACTCATAGGCATGATTAGAAGTATACAGGGCATATTATGTAGTATGGGATGCATAATATGTGTTTGTATATGGATCCACCATATGTGGCAACATGTGAGAGTTATGTAGTATGGGATGCATAACCTCACCACATGAATGCCCATTAACACATTTCATGTATATGTAGTATGGGATGTATAACATTTCATGTATATGCCGCTCATAACATGCATTAAGGCCTTTTTAGGATGCATAACACTGCATACATAGCATAACATAACATAAGCACAACATGCCAAGCTAAAGATTTACATGATGACATATATACACACATGATTTTAAATAAGAGTAAAGAAGCCATGCATTCATACAATAGGCACATGAGTCAATAGGATGATTGGATATCATCCTGAGTAGGACATATTATCATCATATAATCCCAGAGCAAGTGACAGCTTAAGCAAGTGTCTTTTAAGTATGCTCTGAACTAGTTTTGTTTGCCCTCGTCGCAATATAGGATTTTGATGGTTTGTTTGTTTGCCTTTTTAGAAATGCCGCCAAAGCGTATTGCGACGAGGTTGACTCCCTAGTCGGAGGGTGAGTCGTCAGGTGCACAGAGTGATGCGTTGATAGAGAGTTTGCGATAGAGCAACGAGGCTCTGTCAAGGCAAGTAGTTGCGATGCAATCGCAAATTCATACCTTGTTGTCTGCGGCTCCCACGCAACAACCCTTAGTGCGAGATCCTGCCGTGGATCAAGCCATACCTGATGCCCCTGCTCCTTTCGTGCCCCCGATGACGCTACCACCAGAGATTGAATTTCATCTCACATTTCCAGTGATTGAGACCTCCTACTTATGATGGGAGTGCTGACTTCATGATTTTAGATGATTGGATCATCTACATCGAAGAGATGTTTTCGTATTCCGGAATTCTAGAAGCCCAGAAGGTTATGATTGCAGCCTATCAGTTAAAAGGCCTAGCAAATAGTTGGTGGATTCGTGAAAAGGAGAGTCTGAAGGAAGGCTGCTCCTGGGACTCTTTTAAGAAGATGTTGCAGAAAAGTTTCTGCCCTCGGTCGAGCAGGACCGTCTCATGAATAACTTCCTGCATCTGATGCAGAGAAAGCTCACGGTGAGCGAGTACGAGATTGAGTTTAGCAAATTGAATAGGTTTGCTCCTGATTTGGTAGCTTCTCAGGAGGGTAGAGTGAAACATTTCTTGGGAGGATTAAGAAGCGATGTCCAGTAGTTGGCATGCGCTTACCGAGCTGAAAGTTATGCTAAAGCAGTGGAAGCCACTTTGAAAGTGGAGGCGATTGAAAATGCTAAGAATCGTGGTACTGCAGCAAGGAAAGAGAAAAGGAAAGGTGTTGTGGATGGTAGCTCCAGGGCATCTGGCCCTTCTTCGAAAAAGAAAAGTAAGGAAGTGTGTAGCTTCTGTGGTCATCCTGGCCACCCTTACGAAAGGTGTTTCAAGAGGACTGCCACCCTGAAGCAGCAGCAGGTGCACGCCATTCAAGGTGCACCCAAGGGAGAGCTTGTGTGCTCGTTCTGTGCAAGGAAGGGTCATGATGTGAATCATTGCTGGATGAAAGAAAAGACTTGCTTCCAGTGCGGGCAGAAGGGACACAAGAAGTCGTCGTGCCCTCAGGCTCAGTCCACACTACAGCCTACCACACTTCGATCTCTGCCGCCGCCACCAGCCCAAGACAAAGGAAAAGGAAAGCTAAACGTGATGACCAATGAGGAAGCTCAAACCTCTATGCAAGTGATATCAGGTTAGCCCAAGTTAAAAATATCCTTATTATTTATTATTATTGCCCTAGTTGTCGTTCGTTTAGTTATGTATGTTACGGTTTTAGGGGAGTTTAAGGTGCGGAATAGGTGGGTGCGCGTTCTTTTCGATTCGTGTGCCACCCATTCCTTTGTGGCCCTGAGATTTGTTGATAAATTTCGCCTGAATGTGGATCAATTGGGAGACTCCTTCAATGTCAAGCTTCCCTCCGATGATTCAGTGATATCTAGCCAAGGAGTTCTGAGATGCCTTATTTATCTTGGCAATTTTCTAGCCTTTGCTGACTTGATGATTTTAGATCTGGCTGACTTCGAAGTGATTTTGGGCATGGACTAGCTGTCTAAGTATGATGCAGTCATCTAGTGCAAGGCTAAGCGACTGGATTTCAGGATGGACGGCGGCCAACCTATGAGCGTCTATGGATTTAAGGACAAAGTTTCCCCTATCATATCTGTGGTACGTGCTTGTCGTGCTATAGAATCTGGTTGCGAGGCGTTTTTAGTTTCTATTTCTGCTCTGGAAATAGCTTTTGTTACACCACGTCTTGAAGATTTCCCGGTGGTGCGAGAGTTTCCAGATGTCTTTCCTGATAGTCTTCCAGTACTTCCTCCATAAAGAGAGGTGGAGTTTGTGATAGACCTCGAGCAGGGTACTCGTCCAATTGCTAAGGCACCTTACCGTATGGCGCCGCGTGAGTTAGAAGAATTGCGCACTCAGCTGGATGAGTTACTGCAGTGTTGTTTTATTAGGCCAAGTTCTTCTTCGTAGGGTGCTCCTGTTTTATTCCTTAAGAAGAAAGATGGTTCTATGAGGCTCTGCATAGATTATCGAGAATTAAATAAGGTAACCATTAAGAACCGATATCCGTTGCCTCGGATTGATGACCTATTTGATCAGTTGTGGGGATGCGCTGTGTTTTTTAAGATTGATCTTCGTTCAGGCTACCACCAGTTGAGAGTCCGTGAGGTTGATGTACCCCGGACAGCTTTTTATTCCCGACACGGGCATTTTGAGTTCTTGGTGATGTCCTTTGGACTGACTAATGCACCCTCTGCATTCAAGGATTTAATGAATAGAGTGTTCAAGTATTTCTTGGACCATTTTGTTATTGTGTTCATAGACGACGTCCTAGTGTATTCCCGCAGTGTTGAGGATTATACTTAACACTTGCGTTTGGTTTTGGAAACCCTAAGGGAGCACAAGCTCTATGCTAAGTTGAGCAAGTGTGAATTTTGGTTACCCCAGGTGTCCTTTTTGGGGCATGCTGTGAGTAAGGATGGTATTTCCGTAGACCCTACAAATATTTCTGCTGTGATGGAATGGAAGAGACCTTCTACTCCTAAGGAGATTAGGAGCTTTTTAGGTCTGGCTGGTTACTATAGAAGGTTCGTGTAAGGGTTCTCTGTATTGTCTGCCCCTCTAACAAGACTAACACAGAAGAACACCGCATTTATTTGGAGCGATAAATGTGAGGAAGCCTTTCAAGAGCTGAAAAAGAGACCGTATACTGCTCCAGTTTAAACTCTGCCTACTGAAGGACTTGAGTATGCTGTATTTGTGGATGCATCACACATTGGACTTGGTTGTATTCTAATGCAAGGAGGAAAGGTGATTGCGTATGGATCAAGGCAATTAAAAGTTCATGAAAGAAACTATCCGACGCATGATTTAGAGTTTGCGGCAGTAATTTATGCGTTGAAGCTTTGGAGACATTTATTGTATGGCGCGCTGTGCAAGATCTACACAGATCATAAGAGTTTGAAGTACATCTTCACTCAAAAGGAGTTAAATATGCGCCAATGTAGGTGGTTGGAGTATGTAGCTGATTACAAAGTAGAGATCCTTTATCACCCGGGAAAGGCTAACGTAGTAGCTGATGCTTTGAGTAGAAAGATGGCTGAAATCTTCAATCTGTCTGTACAGTCCCTGGTGGAAGAATTCTTATTGATGGATATTGAGGTTGGGAGTAGTTCTATGCCTACTGGTTTGGAAGTAGAAGAGCCCTCTTGGATTTCCCTTACCAGAATGCACCAGAAGGAGGACCCTGATTTGTTATACCTCTGGAAGAGAACTGAGAAAGGAGAGTTACCTGATTTCTCTTTGGATTAGCTAGGTTCTCTGAAATATCGGAGTAGATTTTGTATTCCTTCCTTTGGCGATGTTAGAGCTAAGATCTATGTTAAAGCTCATGGTTCCAGTGTAGCCTATCACCCTGGTTCCACTAAGATGTATAAGGATCTAAAACAAATTGTTTGGTGGTTAGGGATGAAGAGCGATATCACAAAGTTTGTATCAAAATATTATACGTGTCAGCGTGTCAAGGTTGAACATAGAAGGCCTGGTGGTAAATTGTCACCGCTCGATATTCCAAGTAGGAAATGGGAGAGCATTTCAATGGATTTTATCATCGGTCTACCAAAATCTCCTCGTGGGCATGACTTTGTTTGGGTGATAGTCGACAGATTGACAAAGTGTGCTCACTTTGTTCCATTTAAGATTGGGTATTCGATGAAGAAGATAGCTGAGCTATATCTTGAAGAGGTCATCAGGTTACATGGAGTGACTGTTAGCATTGTATCAGATCGGGACTCAAGATTTACGTCTCGCTTTTGGAAGAGCTTGCAAGAGGTGTTGGGTACCGACTTGAGGTATCCCACCGCCTACCATCCGCAAATGAATGGGCAAATAGAAAGAGTAAATCAGATCGTGGAGGACATGATTCGATATTACATTTTGGACCATGGTGGAGCGTGGGATGAGCGTCTGAGGATAATGGAGTTTGCCTACAATAATAGTTATCAAGAGAGTCTGCAGATGGCCCCATTTGAGGCCTTGTATGGGAGGCGTTATAGAACTCCGTTGTTTTTGCCTAAAGTTGGTGAGAGACCGTTGCTCGGTCCGGAAGCCCTTGAGGAGATGAATTGTGTTGTGACTCATGTTCGAGAGAAGCTCTGTGTAGCACAAGAGCGTTATGAGAAATATGCTAATCGACGAAGGGTCGATCTTGAGTTTGTCATTGGGTACTTGGTTTTTCTTAAAGTTTCTCCGATGTCTGGAATTAAAAGGTTTGGAAGGAACCACAAGTTAGACCCCCGATACATGGGACCTTTTCAGATTCTTGAACGCATCGGAGTTTCAACGTATAGGCTGGAGTTGCCTGCAACCTTCCCTGGTGTCCATGATGTGTTCCATGTGAGCCAGTTGCGGAAGTGTGTTCATACTGATCGTCAAGTCCTCAACTCGATGCCCAAGATTCAGCCCAATCTTACGTATGTGGAAGAACCTATTCGTATTCTATATTCTCAAGAGCGTGTTTTGCGAAGAAAGACCATCCCCATGGCCAAGATTCTTTGAAGAAATCAATTCGTCGAGAGCGCAACGTGGGAATTGGAATCAGCAATGAGAGAATCTCATCCGCACCTCTTCTCTTAGTTCGGGTATGTCGTTATGTTTTCAGTTATGTTTGATCTTATCGTTTTGATTTGGTTTTGGAGTTGTGTTAAGTTTCGGGACGAAACTTCTTTTTAGGGGGAGTAACTGTAACGCCCCTAATTTTTCGATGATTTTATTTAAATAAGAAACTTCATATTTACGGCGTTGTGGCGTTACTTTTAACTTCGAGTTGACGGCGCAATGCCATTAAGGCATTTTCGTGTTTGTGCGGTCGAGTCGGCCGAATTCTTGTTGTAATTGGGAACATTTTTGCATTTTGAAATTTTGGACTTGCTTGTCAAGTTTCGTCGCAATCCGAGAATTTTTGGAGTCTCGGTGCGTGATTTAATATCTCGAGAATGTTATGTCGGATTCTAAAGTTGTATACGCTGCTAATTCATAGAGTCAGCGATTCATTCCAAAATATTAGTCAAATCAGAACTTCTGCAATTTGTCCTGCTTGTACTCGAGATCCCCGCTTTTCGTTCTCGAGAACTCCTAGTTGTTCTCGAGAAGTCATGACTTAATATTTTTGAGAAGTCCTATGTGATTCTAGAGAATTCTATCCTAGTTCTCGAGAAGTCCTTTGCTATTCTAGAGAAGTTCTATGTTGTTCTCGAGAAGTCCTCTGCTGTTCTCGAGAAGTCCTTTGCTCTTCTCGAGAGGTCCGTTTCGTCCTGTGTTCGGGTGCCGTTTTGAGTATCCAAACGGCGTCGTATAAAAAAATGGTAAACATAAAATTTTTTTGTCTCGACGATATCTACAACTTTCATGTTAACCACTTTTTGATTTGAAGCCATATTAGACTCCTATTTTCAATTTTCCCAAAAATGCTCGTAAATAAGCTGCATTATTGATTTCTACCTGAGAACCCTTGGTTTTCTCGAGAACTACTATTTATTCTCGATAAATATGGTCTTATTCTCGAGAAATACTTAATTCTCTCGTGTCCTACTGTTTTGTTCTTGAGAACTATGTGTTTCTCTTGAGAACTATGAGTTTCTCTCGAGAACTTTGCTCTCTTTCTCGAGAAGCCCCTTTCCTCTCGAGTAGTCCTGTATAGTCTGCGTTCGGGCGCATTTTTGAAGTTCAAAACGGCACTGTATGGGAAAACGGTCAACATGAAATTTGTTTGTTTTGACGGGATCTAAAACTTTCATGTTGGGAACTTTTGATTTGGAGCCATCTTAGACCCCTATTTTTGATTTTCCCAAAACTGCTCATAGGTGGCCCGTTTGATTGTTTCTCTCGAGAACTATAGCCTTATTCTTGAGAACTAAGGTTTCTCTCGAGAACTTTAGCCTCTCCATTTCGAGAACCAATGTTCCTCTCGAGAACTATAGCCCATTTCTCGAGAACTATATGTTCTTCTCGAGAACTAATGCTTTATTTCTCGAGTAGACCCTTTCCTCTCAAGTAGTCTTGTGCAGTCAGAGTTCGGGCACCGTTTTGAGGGTCAAAACGGTGTTGTACGAGAAAATGATCAACATGAAATTTGTTCGTATCGACGAGATATACAACGTTCATGTTAGGCACTTTTCGATTTGGAGCCATCCTAGATCTCTAATTTTGATTTTCCCGTACTACTCGTAATAAACCAATATTTAGACAAAAAAAATTTATAAGTACTTTTACATATATATATATATACATATTCTTAGACTTAAGTTTTATAACAGGACTTCTACTTCTCCGATATTAATTTTCTCCCAAACAAGAGGCGTGAGCGAGAGAGAAGTTTTATTTCGTGAATCTTCCGGTGGCCGCCGACGGAGCTCCGGTGCTCGAAATCTTCAACCGAACGTACATCCAGAAAGCTCTCACCGAGAGCTACGCTATCGTGATAACTTTTTCCCCTTTCATTGAGTTTTCTCGTTAGGGTTTTTTGGCCCAAACCCCCTTTTTTGGCCATTTGTTTTAGATTTCAACTCCTCTTGTGTTCTTTTGCCCCGATCTACAACGTGGAGTGATTCAAAGGACTTTTCCGGTAAAACCAAGGCAAGAGGTGGTTTCCCCTCGTTTCTCCTTATCCGATTTGATGGTAATGGCTACGTTTTCATGTTCCTTAAAATTTTCTACGCTTATTCTTCCAAATTATAGTTATGATTAACCTTCTCAATGATCACATGAGATTGTACGTTGTGTCATGGTGAACTTCATTTTTTTGTCCGGATATGTTTGATCATTCTTGAAGTGTCTTATTGATGGCTTTAAACGTCTTAGATTTCGTTATTGAACGGATTAGTGTCATTTAGGATTGTAAATCGTTCCTTAGGGTTGATCAACCATGACTTGAAACTAGAAGTGTCAAGTAGAATCTGACGAGCCAAATCTCGAGATATATATATATGTATGTGTTGTGGCTTCTTTGGGTTTCTAAAATTGCGGGAGTTAGTGGATAAAAACCACCTCCGTGTTTTCTGACTCCTTTATTGTACCTTGTGGAAGTATACTAAGTTTTTGGGCATCTGCGGTGTATGGTGGAGAGTATGAGACTCCCTCGCAGTTAAGCGGATAAAATATTTGTGAGGGGTGTGTCCAATTGAGTGACCACCTCGCCCGTGTTTTTGGGGTAGAGTCGACAACAGGTGCTTAGTAAAGGTAGTTAAATTTTCTTCCTTATGTTTTTACTTATTTTTGTTCCCTTTTTTTGCCTTGGGAAATCTGATGTATTTGTTGGAGTACGTCACGATTAACGTAGTATTTCTCTCTTTTCCTGTTCGATGCTTTATTTTAGTATTGTTGTTCTTGGGTTGGTACCCCTTGATCTTTGTTTATTTTGGCTTATTTATTCTCTACCACCATTTGTACTTTCTTGCTTAGGTGTTCTGTCTTTGTAATGCCCCAGGTTCAGAGCAGTAGCAGGTAGCAGAGCTAGTTTTAGTGTTTCTGGGCGGCAGTGTTGGCGGTGGGTATTACCTCGTCTCAATGAGGTAGACTGTTGTTTATTTAGTTACTGGTTCATACTTACTTTATTGTAAGTGGGTTTGTGTTAGTTGTTGGCGTCCACAGTTTTGTTATTTGTTTGATACTTGCTAGGGTCTTATTTCCCTCTATGTGGATGTGGATTACTTGCTCTCTGGGAGGATTTATGCTAGGAATGCATGTTAAGTATTTTTAAGAATAAAATCTATTACTATTACTTCATGCACTGCATAATTTAAAAAACTCTAACTTGTTATATTTAGCGACCGTAAAGGTTATCCTTACCACTATTATAAATTTAGAGTCTTACATAGCATGAGTTATCCTTCGGGGACGTTTATACTCATGTAGGATGTTGGAGTCAACCTAAATAAGTATTTTTCCATAGTGTATAACTATATTTTGATTCGTGGACTAAATGAGCCTTTAAGCCGAGGGATACGGCTATCTATTACACTTAACTAAATTTTTTCCTTAAAAATAACTTAAACAATTTTTCTTCATGATTATGTAGGTGTCTGCCTGAGCGTCCGCAGTTATCCCCTGCTGACGTGGCATCATGACGCTTATTTTCCCTTGCTTTGATATGATTTTATATGCGGTGAAAATGCGGGTTGTGACACTCTGGGAATTTTAACTGCCCTGGTAATTAATTAGATTAATAAATATGTGATAAATCCATATTTAATGCTTCTAGAAATGACTATATTCATTAAGAATATTTAGCATTAAATAACTGAGTGTAACTGACTGAAATTAATTCATTTAAAATCATTCTGCCTCAGATTAAGCCTTGAAACCATTCTACCTTCAGTAAATAAAACTGTCTGAATACTGCAAGTAAATCGTCGAACACAACAAGGAGTTCGTCGAGTAGAGCCTGGAGTTCGTCGAACTGAGTCTGGAGTTCGTCAAACTGAGCCTGGAGTTCATCGAGCTGAGCTTTTGAGAAGAGATCAACATTCATCAAATGGACCTCAGCATTCGTCGAGCTAAGCTCAGATTTAGAACTCTAAGTTCGTCGAACGGAGCTCAGCGTTCGTTGAACTGAGCTCAACTTTTGTCGAACAGAATCCTGCATTCATTGAACTGCATTTCTCTAGAAATCTTCTGAGGTAAAAACCCTGGAAGTAATAACCTATGACCCTAGACTATACATATTGAGTCAAAATAATCATCATAAACAAATGATAGTGATCCTAACCCAAATCACTAATAGGGTTCCAACATTCTGTCTAACTTAGGCTTTGAGTGAACAAGCTTCACTCAACGATTTTGGCCTTAGCCAAACTTTCTGCATCTCAGGTGTTGAGTGAAGAAGCTTCACTCAACGCTTTTTGCCTTAGCCAATCTTCCTGCATCAGTAGGCATTGAGTGATCCTTCATCCCTTAACGCCAAAGTACTTAGACAGTTTTCTGTCACTAGGAGTTGAGTGTAGCTTCTTCACTCAGCGCTTTATGCTTTAGCCTATTATATTGATGAGGCATTGAGTGAATAGCCTTCACTCAATGCTTCTGTACTTAGACAAATTTTTCGTCAGCTTAGGTGTTGAGTGTGTCTTCATCACTCAACGCTATCTAGACTGATGTATTTTTAACTACTTTTGCGTTGAGTGAGCCTTCATCACTTGATGCTTCTGGACTTGACCAGATTTCATTACTTTCAAAGATAAGGCTTTAACATCACACGACGCCTTTTTTGTATTCACCCGACGCCTTCTATTATATGGCATTGAGTGAGTTGTATTCACTCAACCCTTGTGGACTTGGTCGATTTTTCTGCTTGCCAATGCAGAAGCTTGACAACACATGACACTTCTTGGCATCTAGCATTGAGTCAGCTTGCTTCACTCAACGCCTTTGGACTTGACCACATTTCTCTGCATCTGGCGTTGAGTGAGCTTGCTTCACTCAACGCCTGTGGACTTAGACAGATTTTCTGTCTCTCCACCTACCTACCTTGTGACCACTTATCACCATCACATAGACAGCTTGTCTGACCTTATTCCAAGGAACATCTTGCACATGATGAGCTTAAACAACATCAAATATAACTATGCTCTTAGTGCTGTGGGTGATGCCTCTTCAAATCAAGTCTAGGAAACATTGAAGAAAATATTCCCAATAATCTCCCCCTATTTGAAGAAGGCAGAACAACCAGCAATACTAAGAAGCATTATCATAAAATCATATTAATATAATGCAGCTGTAAGCTATGTCTGCTACATCTGCTAGCTTATGCTACATGAATTTCCAGCATATCAATTCAATGCACTCCATTGACTCAACATATCAAGTTAATGCATTCTCATACCACTTGAACAATTGCTCAAGTAATATGCACTCTCCTTTATACCACTTAATGCTTAAATGGAGCACCACTAGAAGCACTTACCACATAATATGCACTAACTCAATCATGGCTCAACATGTAGTCATTGCATTTCTCATACTACCTGAATCTTTCCAAGTAATATGAACTGACTCAACATGACCTAGTCATATCAAGTATTGCTTCTACATCTCCAATCTCCCCCATTCCAAGTATTGCCACACCTCTCCCACTTTCTAGCTTCTTCAATAGGCATATATATTTGAGGGATGTGAAAGGATCATGGGAGAATTTATCCCTTGATCCTAGCCAAAGTCCCATGTTGATACCACAAAGGAAATTAGCCTAGTGATCAAACTACTTGATTAGGAGTCATACCTTTTCTATTGATACATTGATACAACACATCACTGCAGCACTTGTGCTAACTGCTAACATAGTTCCACTTGAGCCAATGCCACTCCATATACCATTTAAAGCTTATGCAGGAAGGAGCTATAGTAAGGGAGGTGCTGGATTTTCCTCTTGACCTGCAGATGCATGTCTTTATAGCAGCAATAGTGACTGCATAGCAGCAGCCATCCACTAGGGTTAATCTCCCCCTCAGACTGTGCATAGTCCTGAGGACCTACTCATCATCTATAATGATCCTTGATCCACTGCAGCTGTTTACTGCCTCTTAACAGGAATCCTTATTCCTGCAACATCTGGATTTGCTCCCCCTCAACAGGAGCAACTGCTTTCATTCCCTTTACTTAATAATTGAGTCCATCTTAGTCTTGATACCACTTGATATTACTTGAGAGTCTTTATATCAAATGTCCGACTTGACATTCTTGATATCATATTGGTGACTTATCACATGCAAGAAAAGTAAATCCTGCAACAAAAGTATTACACAGAGCAACTGAAGCTATACCAAGTTCAACATACCCAACTTAACCTTGTAGGTGTTGAACTTGACTTCATCTAGTGGCTTAGAAAAGATGTCTTCCACTTGCTTGTTTGTGGAGACAAACTCAAGACTTATGTCTACCTTCTCCACATGCCCCCTAACTAACTGATACTTAATCTTCATATGCATAGTCCTGCTAAGAGAGACAGGTTTCCTAGCAATTTAGATTGCACTAGTAGAATATCAATATAAAGGAGTTCTACTTATCTGGAGGTTATGGTGATGATACCATTGAGCTGAGATTGCAAGACTGGTTTCTTTCTTGCTGCTCCAAGTAGTCAATCTTTTTCCTAGGATTTGATAGGTTCCATCCTTGCTTTTCCTATCTTCCTTGCACCCTGTGGTGGAGGTGCTTCTCCTCACCTGTTCTCCTTTCATCTGACTAGGCAGTCAGCACGGTCTCCTTTGGAGAGCATCTTCCAAGATTTGTTGTGTTCTTTCTTATAATGTGAGGAGGTGGAAGATTTGTTCTTTCACTACTTTCACTTCTTCCTGAGCCAGACCTCCTTCACTTCTTCAACAATAGATTTGCCTCTGGCTCTAGCTACCTGACTGTTTGAGTTTGTTGCATACCACTTGGACTATTTTGTCTCTTTTGTATACCATCTCTGCTTGCGCAGCATACTCCATCTTGGTCATGGCCATCTCTCATTTCCTTCTCCCACTTTATGATTTCAAATAAGATAGGGAGATCTTGACCTGATCTATCTCTTCATACAGATGGATCACTATCCTTTGAAGTATCTATAGTTATTTTAATGACACTCTCATTATCTTAAGTAAGGAGATTTGTTGGAATCTCCCCCTTAATCTTAGCATTGTCCATAGAGACATTGCTGAACTTCAACAATATTTATGATCTATTTGGTGTAGGAGATTCTCTGACACCAATTTTCTAGGAAAGACTTAAGCTTTCCAGCTTACCATACTGTACTAACTTTCCCTTAGTGTTTGCACTGATCTTGTACAACCTTACTTTTAGTTACCATTTTTGCTACCTCAGCTAGATTGTTTTCTGATTGATAGCCACTTATATGGAAAACCCTTACTGCAGGTTCAGATGATATCAAACCCTGGGCATACATTTCTCTTATTGTTTCCTTAGAAGACTCTAACAGTTGAGGATACCACTTGAGAAACTTTTCAGTTGAGCATATGTGATCCTTCCTTGCTGCTCTTAGAAGAACTACTTCTAGTGTTTTCCTCAGTGATGAGTACAGCCTACTTGTTCTTCTCCTCACTGTTCTGCTGAAGTGGCAGCAGTACTATGTCCCATCAATTAGATATCTTAGGGCTTCAATGGCTAGATTCTGCTGGTCTGATTATCCAGTCAGATACCACTTGAAAGACATTGCCCAACATTTGTGTTCTTTATCCACTTTCAAGAATGCACATAGATTCACACAATCCTCTTCCTTTTGGGCAGTAGGAGGTGTAATCTTGATGGTCTATTTCTCCATCTCCAACTTCACAACTACATATCTTAGGTCCATTTCTCACTAGAGTATGATCCTTAAGCTAGCTCCTTGTTCCATTCTAATTCTTGGATCAATCTCTGTACAAATACCACATGGGGATATGGTCACTTAGACTATCCTAGAAAACAGAATTTACCTTACCTTAGGACCCCAATAATTATTGGGTCCTAGGTTCTGATTAGAATAAAAATGCACATGCCTTCCGGCAGATTTTCTGACAAGAAGACTAACATTAGCTCTATCATGAAAACTTACCCTTGCCCTTGGCACACTAGGGTTGTGCCAACAATCTATGATAAAGTGGCCCACTTTACCACAACACCAACACTCATGGATGTTATATCTACTCTTCGAAACAGTCTTTGAAGAGTGCAAGCCATCACTAGATGCCTATTCAGAGGAGAGTGTTGTAGACTTCTTCTTGTTTCTCTCAGCAAGAATCTGACTAAAGGTGAGTATGCTAGTAGAAACTGACTTACCCTTGGTCTGGGTTATTGCTGGAAGATCCTGAGAATAGGCCACTACCTTCTCCTTGAGTGTAGGGGCTGAAGCACCAAATAAAAATGGTCAATGATGGGTCATTTGAACTTCTTCATGGGGAGCCTTCTATACACTCAAACCCATTCCCTTCCTTCTTCCATTACAAGGTACACTTGTACTCTTACAAGGAGAATTCCCATTCTTCCAGTAACCATACATGCAGTCTTGGTATTACCTATTGGAAGGGAGGATTACCTTGTTAAAGGTGTCCTGAGGTACTACAGAGCCTTGCCTTTCCCTTTGGAATGACCAACTCTAGAATTCCACTAGACCCTAAGCCTCTCTCTTCTTTTTGAGAGGTAAAGGAGTCAATCAGTGGCAGCACAATTTTGGTCTTATTAAATTCAACCGCAATCTTTCTCTTCATTAGGAGCTTCTCTTCAAGATCTAAATGATCTTGTTCTTCTGGCTTATGGTCTCAATTTGGATGATTGAGATGACCTTTAGTTGGCTGACTTCCCTCACTTTTTGCTCCAGTAGGGATGTTGTCTCAGACTGTTGGGCAGTATCTAGCTGTAGAGAGATAATCTCCTCAGCCTATATCTTGGCCAACTTCTTGCATCTTCTCAAAGAATCCAAAATTTCACCATACTTGTCAATCAATTGATTGAAATCTACCTCAGACTCAGAGTCATCTTCATCAGTGGATGAGGATGTATCAGAATCTAGACTAGTCTCAAAATCTAAATAATAAAAAGAACTAGACAGATAATATACCATTTCTATACCAGGCTTATCCTGGAAAGATTCTTCTTTTGTCATGGCTATTTGCCCATAACTTCTGTAGTCATCTACTTCATCATCCTCCTCCTCTGAATTACTATCTGAATGTGACAAAGGGGCCTTGATCTCTATTATTGTAACTGGATAGACACCATTTGATTGACTGATGGAATCTTCTTTCTTATCATCCTCCACTTTTTCTTCCTTGTGGACAATCAAAGTGTCCCACATTTCTTTGACAGTCTTGTAGTGGACCAAGTTCTGGAAGGTGGAGTCATCCATGACACTTACAATGATGTGTTGTGCCCTCTTATCGAAGGTAGCCAAGATGATTTCATCTTCAGTCATTTCAGTATAACTCTTTGGAGTCTGGAATTCTTCATCTAAGGCAAAGACCTTCATGGGGATGAAAGGTCCTTCTTGAACTGTTATAGAGATCCTAAAATCAGAGGCTTTCATGATCTTCCTGACCCTCTCTTTCCAGTTCCCAAAGTTCTCATTGCTGCAGACTTGAAGCACCATTAAGCTCCACACCTTACGGTTCACTCCTGAACCCATAAGTACAAACCTTTTTGCTATTCTTGGAGATCACTCAGACTATTAAGTCCTTTTTAAGCAACATCCCTATGATATCACTTAAAAGTCTTTCATTTCAAGGATAGCTAAATCACCTAAAGGGGGGGGGGGGGGTGAATAGGTTTCTTAGTCTCTTGTGACTTATCTTTAATTTTATTTCTTTAAGTTCTTTGTGAGTTAGTAATTTTCTGCTTTCAAGCCACACACACAACCTGCAACAAATAAATAACACAAGGAGCACATACATAATTTATAGTGGTTCCCTAGATTATGGGTATGTCCACTTTCCCTCTCACCTTTCTAACAGCTTGTTAGACAAGACACTTCTCCAATCTCGGCTCCTAAGAGCTTACAGCATGATCCCGCAGGACCACTCAGTCTCCTCCAAGATATACAGCTCAAGCACAAGACCCTATAACTCAGTGATCCAAAGATCACCTACCTCAGGCCCAAAGGCCCTACAACTCAGGCTGGGAGGATGGCCCTGCCTCAGAGAGAATGACTCTCCTACAGCTCAGGGAAAGAGGCCCTACCTCAGATCTAAAGGATTTTACAACTTAGTCACAAGTGCCTACAACTCAGAGAGAATGACTCTCCTACCTCAGGATCAAAATCCCTACCTCATATCCGAAATGGATCCTACTCTAAGGCCAATGCCCTACCTCAGGCATGCATGCCCTACCTCAGATTCACAACAGAATCCTACCTCAGGCGAAGCAAACCTTTCTAAGATCCATAACTGATCCTACCTCAGGCAAATCTTTCCTACAACTCAGATCCAAAAGGATCCTACAAAATGGAAGTGGGTTGTTGAGTTGATTTGACACAAGAGAAATTTCTCTGTGCCAACCTTCCTGGACTGAGATAAACTCGGCCTAACTTTGACTCCAGGAATATATTCCCTGAGTCTAGTTCTTCCTAAACTGAGAAATACTCAGCCCTATGTTCTTCTAAGCAACAAGAGAAGATCCTCAATAAGAAGATGCTTCTGCTGGAAGTGACCTATTCTCCCTAAACTGAGAGAGAATCTCAGTCCTATCTTCTTCATCATAGCACTACAAATTGTTCTTCAGAAATGACCAGCTGGAACTGTGAAGAGACTGCGGATTGCCTTGCTACTACCTGAGCTGAGAAAATCTCAGCCCAACTTCTTATCATCAACAAGAATGTAAATCTAGGAAGTTGTGTCTTTTGCTGGAAGAACCTCAGAAACAAGTTTCTGATCTTGCTGTTGATTTACTTTTCAAATAGCCAACAGTCTTCTGGAGCATTTATTTGTTTCTAGTTATAACAGTAAGGGTAAACCCTTTGTTACTACCTCTTTACTCAAAGAAATAATCTGAACTTGCTGGTGAAGATAGATGAAATAGCAGTTCTAAGTATTCTTCAAATAGCTAATCTTGACTGCACAAATCAGTTATCTCTGCTTCTTCTTCTTCTTCCTCAGAAAGTAAACTTTATGAACTTGCTGGTGCAGGTGAGAATGGCACCAGCTATCTCTTTGAACTCTTAGATATGAAGATTGAACTTCTTCTTCAGGGCTCTACAATAATGGAAAGGAAGAAGATGAAGTCCAGATGTCTTTTCCAAAAGCTAATCTCTTCGTTCTGAGCTTCCCCTTTTCTATTCCGCCGATCAACGACTATTTTGACCAGTGGGCCCCACTGAACTTGACAGCTGCACCTTTGCTTTAACATCCAAAAGTCGTACTGTAGGCCTGCAATGCCGTTTGTCACGTACGGTAGCCATCCCACCTTATTTTGAATTTTGTTTACTTTGTTGACTTTTACTGATGTCAGCATCTATAGACTTAGTCAAATTCAAGCACATTAGTATAGGCATTGAGTGAACATGCTTCACTCAATACCAAAACACTTAGACAGATTTCTGTCTAACTCAGGCGTTGAGTGAACAAGCTTCACTCAACGCTTTTGTCCTTAGCCAAACTTTCTACATCTCAGGCGTTGAGAGTGTTGAGTGAAGAAGCATCACTCAACATTTTTTGTCTTGGCCAATCTTACTGCATCAGTAGGCATTGAGTGATCCTTCATCACTCAACACCAAAGTACTTAGATAGTTTTTTGTCACTAGGCGTTGAGTGTAGCTTCTTCACTCAGCGCTTTCTGCTTTAGCCTATTATATTAATGAGGCATTGAGTGAATAGCCTTCACTCAATGCTTCTGTACTTAGATAGATTTTTTGTCAGCTTAGGAGTTGAGTGTGTGTCTTCAACACTCAACGCCATCTAGACTTATGTAGTCTTAACTGCTTTGGCATCGAGTGAGCCTTCATCACTCAACGCTTCTAGACTTGACCAGATTTCATTACTATCAAAGATAAGGCTTTGACATCACACGATGCCTTTGCTATATTCACTCGATGCCTTCTTTTATATGGCGTTGAGTGAGCTATATTCACTCAATGCCTGTGGACTTTACCGATTTTCTGCTTGCCATTGCATAAGCTTGACAACACACGATGCTTCTTGGCATCTGGCATTGAGTGAGCTTACTTCACTCAATACTTGTGAACTTGACCACATTTCTCTACATCTGGCATTGAGTGAGCTTGCTTCACTCAATGCCTGTGAACTTAAACAAATTTTCTGTCCCTCCACCTGCCTACCTTGTGACAACTTGTCACCATCACTTAGACAGCTTGTCTAACCTTATTCTAAGGAACATCTTGCACATGATGAGCTTAAACAACATCAAATACAACTATACTCTTTATGTTGTGGGTGATGCCTCTTCAAATCAAGTTTGGGGAACATTGAGGGAAATATTCCCAACACTTACGAGTTCAGGAGAGAAATATAAGGAGTTTAGCTCAATGAAGCTTCAAGTCTGCAGAAAGGAGAACTTTGGGATCTGGAAAGAGAGGGTCAGGCTGTTCATGGAAGCCTCAGATCCTAGGATGTTCATTACAGTCCAAGAAGGACCTTTCATCCCCATGAAGGTCTCTGTCTTAAATGAATATGTCTAGAATCCAAAGAAGTATACTAAAATGACTAGGGATGAAGTCATATTGGCAACCATGGATAAGAGGGCACAAAGCATCATTGTTAGTGTCATAGATGACTCAACCTTCTAGAACTTGTTCTACTACAAGACAACTAAAGAGATGTGGGATTATTTTATTGTCTATATGGAAGGAACTGAGGAGGTGAGAGATGACAGGAAATCCCTCTTAAATAAATAGTATGAAGCATTCAAGCAGGGGAAGAAGGATTCCATGGCTGAATGCTATGAGAAATTTTTCATGATAGTGAATAGTCAGATCACTTATTGCAGACAGTTCTCTAATTATGAGCTGAATGACAAGTTCTTGAGATCCCTAAATTAGGAATGGGATATCAAGATCTGTGTCATCAGAGAAGTTGGCAACCTGGCCAATACTCTGCCTCAGATTTTGTTTGGGAAGATGCTATCCCATGAGATGCAGTTGAACTCCAGGAAAGCTAAAGAGGATGCTGCCAGTTCTCATGACAAAGAGAAGTTTGTGGCCTTCAGAGCTGAAGCCACAAGAAGAAGCAGGGGAAAGACTCCTCCACCAAGGAGAGTTGCAGAGTCAAAAAGCTCAGATCCCATCTCCTCTTGAAATAAGCTGTCAGATGGAGAACTGATTCTGTTCTCCAAGTAGTTCAAGAAGTTACTGAGCAGGAGGAGATAGTGGAAGAACAAACCTTCCTTATCCTCACATTACAAGAAGGATCACAACAAATCTTAGAAGAAGTTCTCCAAAGGAGACAGGTATGATTCTTAACCTAGTAAACATATTTCCTCTAACATAGTATGTTATTGTTGTATCAAGCCTGGGCATGTCAGTACTGAATGCCCAGCCAAAAGAAAAGAGACAGGTGAGAAGAAGCACTACCACCATAATGGCAAGAAGGAAAAAACCTTCATTGCCAAGAATGAGAAGAGTTGGAGTCAAACTAACTCAGTATCTTCAGACTCTAAAGAAGAATATGAAGCCTATATAGGGTTGTTTGTTGCTGCTTCCGCTGAAGAGGATGAGGACTATCCAGCTGCAAGGATAGGAATCAAGGCCCCACTGTCCTCTATTGACAGTGACTGTAAAGAGGATTAGGAGTTCTGCCTCATGGCTTTATCAGAAGATAATTAGGAAAATCCTACTCTTGATGAGGTAAACTCTATCCCTAGCTCTTCTTCTACCTATGAGTCTGGCTCAGTCTCTAAAGCATCCACTTCCTCTAGTAGGAATGATGGTTCAGAATCTGAAAATGATGTCAATCAATTGATTGACAAGTATGGTGAAATTCTAGATACTCTGAAAAGGAGAAAAAGACTTGTCAAGAGACGAGCTGTAGAGATTGTCTCCCGGCAACAAGTTGCTTCCCTACAGTCTGAGTCAGCCCCTTTGCTAGCTCAGTTGACGAGGGAAGTTAACAAGCTGAATACAATTTCAATTATTCAAATTGAGACCATAATCCAGAAGAACATGATCATCTTGGATCTTGAAGATAAGCTCCTCAAAGAGAGGATGCTAGTGGCTCAATACTCCAAACCCAAATCAGTAATGCCACTCATTGATACCTTCACCTCCCAAACTACTAAGAAGGGGTTGGGGTACATTATGAGGAATACTAGAAGAAGGAATAAGAGTAAAGGAAAGGCTCCAATTCAGCCTGATATCTCTTTTGAGAAAGTTCTGTTGCCATCCAACAAGTATGACAAAGAGAGTTGTAACACTCCCATCCGTCACATAACATATAACAGAAGGTCCGGTCGGGGCCCGACGTCATATACTACGGACGGTTAAAGGATTTACTAATTGAAATCATAATCCAATTTCACGCATCCTAACATAGAGTGCAATCTAGCGGAAGTAATTTAAAGGGTTATAAGAACTCAACCAATTGAATGTCAACTAACACAGAAGTAGGAATGAGAAACCAAATACACAACTGTTATAGCCTTACAATATTCAACTTATAAAATAAATTGTCTTACATACATTGGCACGCAGGCCAGCCACACATGAACGATAAAGTAAATGGGTAATTCGCTTTGTCCTTCAAGGGCCAGCTTAGCAATCCTGGACTCCAGCCCACTATTTCCCACTTGGCTTGGTTGTAGCTGCATGAAACATTCCACCACTATGGTTACAAACAATAGATACGGTCAGCATTAGCTGACCAAATTATAATGACCTCACCCCTCAATCGGGGTGGCGGTTCTCCTTCCCTGCATACATTAACATAATCAAATATTGGCAATAGGAACGTGCAGATTAGGCACAATTTTCCACAGACATTGGCACGAATGCCCAATGTCCCGTGCACTCAAGGAACATTATCGGTGTACCGGATTTTTCCAGGGTCCTACCTCCATTCTCAGCGACAGTTAGCATAACTTGAGCATTCTCTAGTATTTCTGGGCCGAAGCCAAAGACTCGCTCCTATGACTATGACAAATTCATGGTGATCCCATAGACACACTCTTTGACTCACTCCAAGTCGAACAGCATAGGGATGTGTATAGTTCAGCTCTTTCCCGATGCTCAAATCACCGGACACAATAAGCCACGATGCGGGTAAGCCTCCCCTTTTTCATTCACAACCATACATAACTGTTATGTTCCAAGGCTGGCACTACAGTCGCCTAAGCTGGGCCACACAGGCTCTTAGCTCTCACACGTTGGCCCCCGAGTCTTCAAGAGACAGGCCTCAACAAATTGCCCCCAAGTCTCCAAGAGACAGGCCTCATAAACAATATAGTACTCAATGGGAGTTATCGCCGGCGGTAGCGCTACTGCCACGCATTAGGGGACAAACTATCGATTCTTCCCCCTTTTTCGGGTATTTTCCTGGAGACTACCTCCAGTACTCTCAACGCAGTCATCTGCACACCCCATGACTCATAAATCTATGCGATTACTACAGAGTCTTCTCAGGCATACAAAATATACAAACATCACAAATTTAGACTAACCTTCTGGATGGGTTTCACACAGCATGCCTATTTCGTACATCAATTCCGGATCTAAATGCAACACTAATGGGGATACATGGATCTACCCATCGGGAGAACCACTTCCACATGATTGTTGAGCGTCTACCCTTAAATGCCAAACCAAGGACTTCACATGTCCAATGAAGAGGATCGTTACCCTAGAAGTCCATTTCGACGCCATAGGAGATATTCTAGCCATATAAAAGTGACCGCTTCGGCTTTGCCTCCGTAGATCCGAACTCTCCTCGTGAATCCGAGCTTCAAAACTCTGACGACGGCGGAATCTCCTCTCTTCGAAACTCCTTCTTCCTTCTACAACCACTCCACCTTCAAAATCCAAAATAATGAAGTGAAAATGGCCCTTCCAAGGCTTTAAACCAAGCTACCAGTGCACTGTAACTAGCTACCAATGCATAGTACTGTTAAACAATGCCTCGGTTCACGAGCCACTGCCTAGGCTCTCCAATCATAAGCCGACAAGTTGATACGCCATTACAGTTTCGTTATTGCCGCGCTTTTGGATACTAGCGCCACGCGGTATCTAGCGTCGGTTACAAAATGAACGCTACCACTACAGCCACGCGATAACTGCTACCGCCACGCGATAACAGCCGGATAGCTTTACCGAATAAATCGACTTTACTACCGCCAGTATCACTACCACTGGGATGTAAATTCCCGATAGCTCTGCCAACCTCCACAGGGTACTACCGCCGGTGATAGCAATCAATCGTCGGGCGGTATCTCCCAAAACTCAATTTCCTTCTTTAGGAACTTAGGTCATTACAAGAGTATATATGGTTATTGGTTGAATGGAAGATTCAGTAGTGTGAACAAAAATGCTCATAGATATAGTGGAAAGAAGGGCATGGGCTTGAGTGTCTTTAAGGCTCCCCATAAGGAAATACAGAAGAACCATCATGGACCATTTGTATTTGGTGCTCCAGCCCCCACACTCAAGGATAAGGCAGTGGATTATTCTCAAGCTCTTCTAGAAAAAACCCAGACCAAGGGTAAGTTGGTAAGAAAGCCTAACTTGGCTATCTCTGAGGCCATTAACAGTATGTCAACTGCAAAGAAGACTGTTGTTGATGAAACTCGGAGTAAGACAAGTACATCTACTAGCAGATAACTTTCGGTTAGAATCTTGATGAAAGAAACAAGAAGAAGGGTTTTTCTCTCCCCTCTAAATAGGAAGCTAGTGATAGCTTGCACTCTTCAAGTGCTATTTTAAAGAGGAGATACAACATACATGAGTGTTGGTGTTGTGGTAAAGTGGGTCGCTTTGACATAGATTGTTGGCACAACCCTAGTGTGCCAAGGGTAGGAGTAATTCTTCATGAAATGGCTGTTGTAAGTAGACATATGCACTTTCCAGCTAACCAGAACCTAGGACCCAATCCATTTTAGGGTCCTAAGGTAAAATTATCGGTGTTTGCAGGATAGTCCAAGTGCCCATACAATACAATTGTGGTACTTGGACATAGCATATTCCATGCATAAGATTAGAACAAGGAACCATCTTAAGGATCATACTCTAGTGAGGAATGGACCTAAGATCTATAATTGTGAAGTTGGAGATGGATAAACTGACCATCAAGGATACTCCTCCTACTGCCCAAGAGGAAGAGGATGTTGTGTGCATTCTTGAAGAAGGACAAAGTACACAGGACTTGGGTGAAGGCCAGCGGGATCCAGCCATTGAAGTTCAAGATGTCTGTCTGGTGGGACAGAGTACTGCTGCCACATCAGTAGACAAATAAGAAGAAGAAAATGAAAGTTGTACAATCATAGAGGAAAGCACAGGAAGCTGCTCTTTTGAGAGTAGTAAGGAAGAGGCACATGATCCTTAGTTGTCTATTTGTTCTGAGGAAACAAGAAGAGATAGAAGTGCTCAGGTTTTAGTCCTCTCAACCTGCAGTAAGAAATCAATTAGGTGGATCTATGTCTGAAGAAAGTCTAGCTGCAGCTCTAGAAATTCTGATTGGGCAGGTAGTGAAAAAAATCTGTGCAAATATTGAGGGGGAGACTACCCAGATGGTTGCACCTGCTAGGGAGAGCAAGTACAATTAGTTCAAGAATAGTTGGATTGCCCCAGTGTTGGGTACTGTATCCACAATAACCTAGATTTGTATGAAGTCACCCTTGAACTAAGATGAATTAAGTTGTATTTGATGTATTGCTTGAGTTGTGTTTTCAGGACTTATTACCAAGTGTAGACCAATGTCAGTCTACAGTTGGCCACCAAATATGGGACCATACAATGTAATCCCTCATTGTATGATGCATGGTGTTGACTCATGTGTAGCCTCTCTATTGGGATACACTTCATTTTCAAGCACTAGGTTTGATGAAGGAAGACTTGTTGCTGATTGGAATGAAGAAACAAAAATTTTCATAAAACTGAAATTCTTCTAAGTGTTTTACTCGAGTGGAATTATAGTACTCGAGTAGAACTTTAGATGCACTCGAGTAGGTCTAGTCTAAAATTCGAGTAAAGGAAATGGTTCTCGAGTAGCTTGCATCTAGATCTCGAGAAGCCATGTCCATTACTCGAGTAGACCTCTTTTCTTTCTCGAGTTATCAGTTTTTATATCTCAGAAATTTTCTAAGTATTACTCTCGAGTAGTTAAGTATAACACTCGAGTAGTCAGTTAAGTACTCGAGCAGATGAGCAGCTGATTCGAGTGACAGAAGAAAAGTTCTCGAGAAGATTTTGCCCCCACTCGAGTAGCAAATCCCTATACTCGAGAAGTTTGTTTACTTCTCGAGAAGTCCAGTTCCAGTTCTCGAGTAATCAATATTTTCTTCCCAAAATTTTCTAAGTATTTCTTTCGAGAAGTTCGTTTCCACTTCTCGAGTAGTATCTCTTGCACTCGAGTGATCCTTACTCCACTCGAGTAGTTATATATTCTGTCCAAATATTTCCTGAAATGCTTCTTCTCGAGTAGTCGATATTATCCTCTCGAGTGCCAATCTTAGTACTCGAGTAGTATTTCATTCACTCGAGTAATTCAGTCAGATATTCAGAAAAATTCTCTAAGTCCCGGTCAGACCGATTTTTCAAATATCTTGATGTGATTGGTCCACGTGGCCGTCATTAATGTTAAATCTAACCGTTAGGGAGATCCTATAAAAGGTCATGTCATTATGACTAACCCTAAGCGCGTGAATTCAAATATTCTAAGTTTTCTGGATCGGCCTCCTCCTTCCTAATTTACAGAAGCCGCCACTCATCTTGAAGATTGTTAAGGCTTATTTCGAGCTAAAATGACTTGCAGATCAAGAGCTTCTTCAATCTCTTCATTCTCCTTGATCGTGTGAGTCCAAGTATCTCAGAACAAGGATCTAGCCGAGAGTATTCTTCAACAATTTCTGATAAAGCCAAAAAGATCAAGAAGGAAGACCTAGGCAGAGATTTCCAGATTTGAGAAAGATTTTTTGTTTGTATTTTCTTAAATTCCTTTTACTCTTGTAGGACATTATTATCCGAGTGGTAGGAAGTTTTCATATTCCGAGTGTAGATCGATTTTTGTGGATCGAGTTGTAGGAACGTTGTTCTGAGTGGTAGGTTGTTTTCAATCCGAGATTAGTGGAGTAGCCAAGTCTAGTGCTTTGCTAGATCTGTGAGTGAAAAGTGGACGTACTCAATATTGGGGAACAACTATAATTCTTGGTGTCGTCTGTGTTTGCTTGGTTACTTCTCCGTGCATAGATCGCTAAAATTTTTATTCCGCAAATAGACGCTCAACTCACCTATTCACCCCCCTCTAGGTGATTTAGGTAAACAACTTAAACAATTTTCAATTGGTATCAGAGGGAGGTTGATCATTAAAAGGTTAACACCTTGATCAGAACTGCCCCAAGTTTCCTTTTGAGTTATCCAAGCATGGATAGAGGCAAGGGTTTTGCTAAGCTTCCTTTGTGCACAAAGAACAATTTTGCTATGTCGAAAGAAAGGATAAAGTTCTTCATGGAAGCTGTAGATCCAAGGATCTTCATGATTGTGGAAGAAGGTCCTTATGTCCCAATGATAGCCTCTACCATTGATCGAACTAAGCAAGTTCCTAAAAAGTTGATGGATTTTGATAAGGATGAGATTGCACTTATTTCTTTAGACATGAAAGCCCAAAATATCATCGCAAGTGAAGTCGATGATTCTATGCTGCAAAACTTGATTTACTGCCAGTCTGCTAAGGAAATGTGAAAGTCTCTTATCATCTTGATGGAAGGCACTGAAGAAGTTAGGGATGATAGAAGATCTCTTCTGAATCAAAAATATGAATCCTTCCGACAAGGACCCCAGAATACCATTACAGATACTTTTTAGAATTTCTTCAAGATTATTAACGACCTAAGAGTCTACGGCTGAGTCTTCACCAACGGAGAACTGAATGATAAGTTTTTGAGATCCCTGACTAAGGAATGGGATAACAAGGTTTGTGCTATTCGGGAATTTGGAAAGCAAGCTGACACTGACCCGCAAAATCTCTTCGGAGAGCTTATGTCATATGAGCTGTAAATCAATTCATGAAAAGCTAAAGAGGATAAGAACAGGTCTTCATCAAAGGAGAAGTCTGTAGCTCTCAAGGCAGACACCTCAAGGAATTCTAAGGCTGCCTCTACTGCACCAGCACAAGAGGAAAGTGAAGATGAAACCTCGTAGCCAAGTTTCTCAGGCTCAGAACTATCTGAAGGAGAGTTCTCTCTATTCTCAAGACAGATAAAGAAATTCTTGAATAAGAATAAGCATTAGAAAGGCAAGGATGCCTCATTTAGAAGATCTCGTCACGATGGTGATCGCTACAAGAAAGGCTCAAGTAGCCAAGACAGGTATAACTTTAAACAGAACAAACATAATTCTACTGACATTGTTTGCTACTGTTATAATAAGCCAGGTCATGTTATTGCCGACTGCCCCCACAAGAAGAAGGAGGGTGGAAAAGAGAGGAGAATAAATCTTCTTACCACAAGAAGAGATCAGAAAGAAGCCTTGAAGACAAAAAGGGCAAAACTCTCAGCGACTCTAACTCATCTGAGTCAAGTGATGAAGAGGAAGCCTACATTGGGCTAATGACACAAACTGATGAAGAATAAGAGCCCCAGTTCACTTGGGAGGTAAAATCTCATACCCCCTCTTTCGAAATCTGATGATTTTGACCATGAAAATGAGGAATGTTCTTCTGATGAGGAATCTGAAGTCATGTCTAAATATAAAGAGTTGATCAAAGCCTACGATAAATGTCGTAGAGTGGCAAGAGCTCAGGCTAAGGAGATCAAATCTCTTAAGGCTGAAGAGAGCAATCTGAGAGAGGAAATTGTAATGATGGACTCACTCAAGAAAGACTTCCATGATGATATGGAAGAATACAATAAGGCTCTCAAGCACCTAGATCTGAAAGAGGAAATAATCAAGGGGTTGGAAGAACAACTTGCAGCCAAAAAGAAACTTGTTGAAGGTTTCTCCAAGCCCAAGACAGTTCTTCCACTTATTGCTGAATTCTCTGCTCAGGCCAAAGGTGTTGGCTTAGGCCTTGTGGCTGGTCCTAGTAAATATTCTAGGAGAAATAAAGCTCAAAGGAGAAATAAGACTGCTAAGAAAGAACTAGCCAAGGAGAAGGGGAAAGCTCCTCTAGAACAAATGACATTTAGAAAGGTTATCTTTCTGACAAATAAGTTTGATAAGGATTCGTCCTATGATCACTTTGCTAGGCCTACTTACGTAGAGACCAAGTCTCGTTACCAAGGATGGACTCGTCCCCAGAACTTTGGCGAGAGTGTCTTCAAAGCACCTTATAAGGAGATCACTCTTCATAACTACGGACCTTACAATCATGGTCACAACATCGAGAAAACTCCTAGAGTTAAACCAATTGTAGAAAAGCCTACTAAGGAGAAGAAGTCATGTGACTGTCATCATCATGAAGCTTATACTTATAATTCTACTGCCTATGTCAGACCATAATCTCAAAAGGTCAAGCAGGAGACCTTTAGACAAAGATATAACAGATTTGACTGTTGGTGTTGTGGCAAGATTGGTCACTTCGCTATAGATTGCTAGTTTAATCACAGACATTATGAAACTCTTCGAGTTAATAATGTGAGGAATACCGCTCACAATGTTAACATACGTAGGGGGAGTAAGCTAACAAGAGACCAAGGACCCAAACAAGTTTGGGTTCCTAAGACAAACTGACTTGTGATTGTCGGTATGTCCAAAGGCCACCAGAAATCTCATTTGGTATTTGGACAGCGGATGCTCTCAGCATATGACTGGGACTAGAAGCCTTCTCCATAATAACTCACCAGTCATGAACGGGCCAAAGGTCATCTTTGGAGGTTCAGACAGAGGAATTACTAAAGGCTATGGTATGATTACAAATGGTAGTGTATCCTTTTCAGATGTGGCTTATGTTGAAGGATTGGAACACAATCTCATAACCATAAGCCAACTTTGCGATAAAGGATATATCGTAGAATTTCATGCTAATAAGTGTTTGATAAAATCGGTTGATAATTTAGAAACGATTTTATCAGGCACTCATAGTAGAAACATCTTTTATTTGAATTTTATTTGTATAGACTCTTCTACACCAGTGTGTATTTTGGCAAAAGATAGTGCGTCTCTTGGTGACCAATGGCACAAGATATTAGCACATATTAATTTCAAAACTATTAATAAATTATTTTCTCTGAATTTAGTACGTGATGCCCCAAATGTCAAGTGCGCTAAAGATAAACCTTGTCACGCATGCGTAAAAGGCAAGCAAACAAGGGCTACCTTTAAATGCATTTTTTGAAAAGACTCTAATAGGTGTTTACACCTACTCATATGGACTTGTTCGGTCCACTGCAAGTTAGAAGTTTGGGAGGTAAGGATTATACCTTGGTTATAGTTGATGATTACTCGCGCTTTGCGTGGGTGTTCTTTTTGAAACACAAGTCAGATACCTTTGACGTCTTTACAAATTTTGTCAAGCAGATACAGAATGAATACAACTATTCCGTAGTCAAAATCAGAAGTGACAATGGAACTGAATTCAAGTTTGGGGCCATGATAGAGTTTTGTGAAAGCCTAGGTATCTTTCATGAGTTTTCCTCTCCTCGTACTCCTCAGCAAAATGAAGTGGTTGAGAGAAGGAATAGAACACTCATTGAGGCCTGCAGGACTATGTTGAGTGATGACTCATTACCAGAATACTTCTGGGCTGAAGCCGTCAACACTGCATGCCGCGTGCAAAATCGAGCACTCATAAACAAGAACCATAATAAGACACCTTACGAACTTCTAAAGGGCAGAAAGCCGACTGTCTCATATTTTAGAATCTTTGGTTGTAAGTGCTTCGTCCTTAACAATGGCAAGTATCATACCACTAAATTTAGTGAAAAGAGCTTTGAAGTTATTTTCGTAGGGTATAGTAGCCATAGTAAGGCATATAGGGTATTTAATATGAAAACCCTGGTTGTATAAGAATCTATTCATGTTGTATTTGATGAGAGGAGCTTGCTGTAAGGCAACTCTTCTAGTGTGTTCATTGAAGATGCAGGATCAAAGATGAAATAACTTAACTTGGGTGAACCAACTGAAGAAAAAGGTGAAAAGTTCATCAAGATCACTACTCTAACCCCTATTGGAGAGGTTGATTATCAAGATGAATAAGTCATCCAAGCTGATGAAGTCACTCCTGTGGTTGAAGACACTCCAGATGCAAGGACTCTAGAGCTCAAACATCTGAAGGATCACCCAATGAACCAAATCATAGGAGATCCCAGGGATGGTGTCAGAACTCAAAGAGGTACTACTAATGAGAATTTATATTTGAGTTTTCTCTCACAAGTTGAACAAAATAAGTTTGAGGAAGCAAACTCGGACGCATCATGGATTATGTCTATGGAAGAAGAGTTGAATCAGTTCAAGCACTGTCAAGTCTGGAAACTTGTTCCAAGACCCAAAGGTAAGAACTCATCGGAACCAAGTGGGTCTACAGGAACAAGATGCACGAGAATGGAACTATCATAAAGAACAAGACCAGACTCGTCGCCAAAGGATATCGATAAGAAGAAGGAATCAACTTCTCCCAGACGTATGCTCCAGTGGCAAGGCCAGATGCCATCAGGTTGTTCCTAGCGTATGCTGCACTTAAGGGCTTCACCGTCTATTAGATGGACGTGAAATCAGCCTTCCTCAATAGTGACATAAAGGAAGAGGTGTATGTGGAATAACCTCCAGGTTTCGTTGATTCAAACTTTCCTGATCATGTTTATCTGCTATCGAAAGCTTTATATGGTTTGAAACAAGCTCCTCGAGCTTGGTATGCGATGCTGTCTAGCTTTCTTCTTGAGAACAAGTTCAAAAGGGGAAAGATAGATAAGACATTATTTCTTAGGGAAATAAAAGGCAAGATTTTACTAGTGCAAATCTATGTCGACGATATTATTTTTGGCTCTACTGATAACTTCTGCAAGAAGTTTTCAAAACTTATGTAAGGGAAGTTTGAAATGAGTAGTATGGGAGAGCTTAAGTATTTCTTAGGGCATCAGGTGAAACAATCTGAAGATGGAATTTTCATCTCGCAGACAAAGTTCACGAAGTAGCTAATTAAGAAATTCGGAATGGAGAATGCAACCTCTATGAGGACTCCAGTGGGTTCAGCTATGTCTCTGGACAAAGATGAGAAAGAGAAACCTTTTGATGAAACCAAGCACAGAAGCATAATTGGATCCTTGCTCTACCTTACTGCCAGTAGACCAGACATAATGTTCTTGACATATATATGTGCTAGATTCCAAGTGAACTGTAAGGAATCTCATTATGCTGCTGCGAAGCGGATTTTGAGATACCTTAAAGGTATACCAAATCTTGGCTTATAGTACCCAAGAAGTAATGGCAGCAAACTAATTGGTTTTTCAGATACAGATTTTGTAGGTAGTAAAGACGATAGAAAGAGCACTTCCGGGACTTGCCAATTCCTTGGAAGGAGACTCATTTTTTGGAGCAACAAAAAGCAAAATTGTGTCGCAATTTCAACGGCCGAGTCAGAATACATTTCTGCCGACAGTTGTTGTGCATAATTGATTTGGTTAAAGAACCAACTGGAAGACTACAACCTGAGAGTCAAAGACATCCCTTTGTTTTGCAATTCCTCCAGTGCGATTGTAATAGCAAACAACCCAATCTCTCACAGCTATACAAAGCACATAGAGCCGCGATACCACTTCATCCGGGAGCATGGGGACATAGATCTAAAATATGTCCCTACTAATAGGTAGATTGCAGACATTTTCATGAAGCCGCTGGACGAGACCAAGTTCTCTTTCTTCAAAATAGAGGAGAAGGACTCATAACACAGCTCAGAGATCGAGGGATAAGTCAAAAAGTTGGAATTTCTCAAAGTTAGACTTCATTTCTCGAAAAAGGTAATGACCACTCGAGAACTCGGTAATGACTACTCGAGTACTCCTTTGAATTCTCGAGAACTAAGAAAGTCACTCGAGTGCTATCACTCGAGTACTGAATTTCTTCTCGAGAAGTAAAAATACGCCACTCGAGTACCGTCATTCCGTCACTCGAGTAACGATGATCCACTCGAGAATTAGGCCGACAACTTCTCGAATTCTATTCAAATCTTCATTTTCGCAACCCGAAGCCCAAACCGCCATTCTCTAAGGTATGTTATGTTTTAATTACTTATGTAATCATCAATATTAGGGTTATATAAATAAAAAACCAGATTTCAAGATTCTACATGAATTCAAATATCTCTCTCTCGAAAGACTCTTCCCATTCCGCCACTATTACAGAGCTCGCTGCCGTCGCCGTCTTCTACCAGTCGATCTCTCGCAGTTTTCTGAAGAAAATGGCACCGTCGTCTAAGGTTGGCATAGGCAATGAACTGGTTTTCGCTGGGATAGCAGATCTTTCAGATGATTTCAGAAATTTACTTATTCTTCTCGACACTGCCGACCTATCTTTCGTTCTCCAACAGCCATGTAAAATTTAATTTCCAGAAGTAGAGGAATTCTTTAAGAATATTAAAGTGAAGAGGAATGGGAAAGTCCTTAAGTCTAAAGTGAAAGGGATTAAGATAAAGCTTACCAAGAACTCTGTTTCTTAACTCCTTCAGATGCCCGTAGTTAATGAAGAAGATGATCTTACATATGAAGATAGTGATAGAGCTTGCAGTTTTTGTGGGATTTCAACTGAAGTTACTTTCATTTGAAGAGCAGATCTTAACCCTGAGAGAAAATTTCTTGTGGACATAATTGGCAAGATTCTCCTATGTAAGACTAGTTCTATCAGAGACATTTCTAATGACATGTTTGACATGATGACAACAATTATCTATAGAAAGAAATTTCAGTTTGGGATGTTAATTTTAGACAAGATAAGGGAGAGCATTAAGGCTCAAAATTATGCAAGGATTATATCTTTGATGCTGCATGTGATAAATCCTAAGGTGTTTGATTTCTCCAAAGGAACAACCCTCCACCACATGAAAAAGATATCAATCTCTTCTATTCAGAGATGTGAATTGAAATTGCTAAATCCTACCCAGGCTGCCCAAGCCTATGAACATCTAGCTGTAGAGGACAGGACTCCATCCCCCTCTCAACCTCATATTACTAGCACATCTGGTGCAGCTATTGAGGGGGAGCCTACTCCTTCTGTCAAAGAAGAAAGAATACCTACTCCACTTGCTGCTGCTTCTCTCCCTCCATCCTCTCCAGGAGAAATACTATCAGGCAATCATGTTCAAGAAACCATCCTTTCTACTGCTGAAGACATCAACAAGATGATTGAATAACTCAGCTCTGAAGAGCCTCTACCTCCCCTCCAGAAAGAACAACCTATAGAACCTTCAAGAGAACCATTTCTTACTTCATCTCCAGAATTTTCTGCTGACCAATCTCCTGCTGCTGAGAAAGAGCAAGAAAACACCTTACCGCTCTCAGATGAAAAAGAATCTTCTCTTGAACCAGCTGAAGCTCCTTTGAAGAGCTTGGATTTCACTCTTCCCACCATCATTGGTGAGGAAGGAGATGTTCTGATTCATACTTCAAGAGCTCAGAGCTCTGTGATAGTAGAAGAAATTATTCCATGGACTGTTCATCCTCCTCCTCTAGTTTCTCAAGTTGCAACTCTTGCTTCCAGTGATATACTTGGAAAGATAGAACAAATGCTGATGGAACAAAGAAAGTATTTTGATGACTCCTTGAAGGTTGTTCAAGAGAAAGTCACTGCTCTTGAAAATGAAATGAGCAGAGGCTTTGCAGAGATTCAACACAATACTAATCAACTGAAGCATTTATTCAAGATTGGTGGAAAAGTATTGGATCACACAATTACTAGTGTTGGTCAGGTAATGGACCAATCTGTTACTTTAGCTAATAATCAGATATATCTTGAAAAGAAGGCCCAAGAGCACCTCATGAAGATCTGTGAGGAAGTGGGTACTTTCAAAGAAGAGGCCATAGAGAAACTCAAAGTAGAAGTCAGAAAGTGGGAGGGACTTGTAAAAGAACATGTTGAAAAATTTGATTTTAATGTAAAGAATCTATGGACTGCCAAAATGGATGAGATTAATAGAGATGTAAAAGCCCAGATACAATCTGTGAAATTCCATACTTTTGATACTACTGTATGGGTACATAACCAGATATTCCCTGACTTCCAGGCTGATCCTAATATCATTCCTCATCATCTCAATCCACCTGCAGAACTTCAGCCTGCTCAGATGCCTGCTCCTCAACCTACCTTTTCTCCTAGGCCTTAAGGGCAAGCTTCTCCTCCAGAATAATATGCTCAGGTATGGGAATCATAGATACCACAAGATCTACCTGACATTCAGATCCCCAAAAGAAGGAAATATGGTGATGGATCCTCCGCCAGAAGATCATTTCAAAATCTAGAGGCAGAGAAAAGGAAAGCTCAAGAGTTTGCAGAAATCTGGATCCCAACTTCAAAGTCATTGATCCTGGATACTCTCAAGCTTGTTTTGGACTTTAATGAAAATAAACATGACCATTACAGCTCCCATGAGTGGGACATGTATGAAAAATCTATGTCCAAGAGAAGAATTTATGATCGAGAACATGGAAGGAACAATCCTACTGCACCTCCAAGACCTCCTAAATACTATCCTAAACCATTCAGTTATCAGAGAAGACAATCGGAAAAGAAGGACAGATAGCAACATCAAGCCAGAGATTGATCATAGTTCAAAGAATGTGGATTGGATTTGTGTAGAACTAAAATTTTGAAACAATTCTATTTATATAAATCCTAATTTTGATGATCCTTTCCTTGTCTTTAATTTTTATGCATGATATTCTTTTTTTATCTTCTATATCTAGTCTTTTTATTTTTGATATAATTCACCTTAGTGTAGAAGGTTCTGATGTCTACAAATAGGGGGAGATTATTGGGTACTGTATCCACAATAACCTAGATTTATATAAAGTCACCCTTGAGCTAAGATGAATTAAGTTGTATTTGATGTATTGCATGAGTTATGTATTTGCAGGACTTATTTCCAAGTGTAGACCAATGTCAGTCTACTGTGGGTCACCAAACACTGGACCATACAATGTAATCCCTCATTGTATGATCCATGGTGTTGACTCATGTGTAGCCTCTCTATTGGGATACACTTCAT
The DNA here is from genome assembly GCA_039513925.1 of Platanthera zijinensis. Taxonomy (NCBI): domain Eukaryota; kingdom Viridiplantae; phylum Streptophyta; class Magnoliopsida; order Asparagales; family Orchidaceae; genus Platanthera; species Platanthera zijinensis. The sequence continues at coordinate 90,267,961 of CM077094.1, forward strand.
TTTCAAGCACTAGGTTTGATGAAGGAAGACTTGTTGCTGATTGGAATGAAGAAACAAAAATTTTCATAAAATTGAAATTCTTCTAAGTGTTTTACTCGAGTGGAATTATAGTACTCGAGTAGAACTTTAGATGCACTCGAGTAGGTCTAGTCTAAAATTTGAGTAAAGGAAATGGTTATCGAGTAGCTTGAATCTAGCTCTCGAGAAGCCAAGTCCATTACTCGAGTAGACCTCTTCTCTTTCTCAAGTTATCAATTTTTATACCTCAGAAATTTTCTAAGTATTACTCTCGAGTAGTTAAGTATAACACTCGAGTAGTCAGTTATGTACCCCCACTCGAGTAGCAAATCCCTATACTCGAGAAGTTTGTTTACTTCTTGAGAAGTCCAGTTCCAGTACTCGAGTAATCAATCTTTTCTTCCCAGAATTTTCTAAGTCTTTCTCTCAAGAAGTTTGTTTCCACTTCTCGAGTAGTATCTCTTGCACTCGAGTGATCCTTACTTCCCTCGAGTAGTTATATATTCTGTCCAAATATTTCCTGAAATGCTTCTTCTCGAGTAGTCGTTATTATCCTCTCGAGAGCCAGTCTTAGTACTCTAGTAGTATTTCATTCACTCGAGTAATTCAGTCAGATATTAAGAAATAATTCTCTAAGTCCCTGTCAGACCGATTTTTAAAATATCTTGATGTGATTGGTCCACGTGGCCGTCATTAATGTTAAATCTAACCGTTAGGGAGATCCTATAAAAGGTATTGTCATTATGACTAACCCTAAGCGCGTGAATTCCAATATTCTAAGTTTTCTGGATTGGCCGCCTCCTTCCTAATTTACAGAAGTCGCCGCTCATCTTGAAGATCGTTAAGATTGATTTCGATCCAGAACGACATGCAGATCAAGAGCTTCTTCAATCTCTTCATTCTCCTTGATCGTGTGAGTCCAAGTATCTCAAAACAAGGATCTAGCCAGGAGTCTTCTTCAACAAATTCTGATAAAGCTGAAAAGATCAAGAAGGAAGACCTAGGCAGAGATTTCTAGATCTGAGAAAGATTTTCTGTTTGTATTTTCTTAAATTCATTTTAATCTTGTAGGAGATTATTCTCTGAGTTGTAGGAAGTTTTCATCTTCCGAGTGTAGATCCATTTTTGTGGATTGAGTTGTAGGAACATTGTTCTGAGTGGTAGGATTGTTTTCAATCCGAGATTGGTGGAGTAGCCAAGTCTAGTGCTTTGCTTGATCGGTGAGTGGAAAGTGGATGTACCCAAGATTGGGGAACCACTATAATTCTTGGTGTCGTTTGTGTTTTCTTGGTTACTTCTCTGTGCATAGATCGCTAAATTTTTTATTCCGCAAATAAATGCTTAACTCACCTATTCACCCCCCTTAGGTGATTTAGGTAGACAACTTAAACCTTTTTCACCCAGCTATAGTTGATATGAGTCAGCAAATTCCTATGTGAAATGTAGAAATTGAGGGGGAGATTCCAACAGAGCTCCGTGCTCAAGAAAATGAGACTAGTATCTGGATGAAAAGATAGATCAGGCCAAAACCTCCCTGACTACAGCTTGAAGTAGTTATAAAGGGGGAGAAGGCAATGATAACATGAGCGATGGCAATGATTAAAGGCAAAGGCAAATGATCAAATGCAAAGGCAATGGAAATGATCAAGGGGGAGAATACTATTTGGGTTACCAATGTAATCAGAGGTTCATTGGGGCTTGAACAATATACAGATGAAAACATGACTGACCCTATTCAAGATGGACTGTATGATGAACAGTATGGTGATCAGAGGACAAATCAATGTGATGATCGAGATGGTGCTCAGTGGGCTTAACCCTCTACTGTTGCTGATTAGATAGCTAGAGCCAAAGGCAAATCTGTTACCGAAGAAGAGGAGGAGATCCGAATCAGTAAGAAGAGACTTTGTAGGGTGCAAGGAAGATAAGAAAAGTAAGGATGGAACTTGTCAATTCCTAAGGAGAAGGTTGATTTCATGGAGTATCAAGAATCAGACCAGTATGGCTATATCCATTGCTGAGTCAGAATACATCTCTGCAGGTAGCTTCTATGCACAGCTTCTGTGGATACAACATCAGCTAGAGGAATACAATATCAAGGTAAGTCATTCACTCTTATAGTGTGACTTATCTAGTGCAATTTCTATTACTAAGAATCCTTTCTCACATAGCAGGACTAAGCTTATAGAAATTAGATAATTAGAGAACATGTAGAAAGTGAAGACATTTGTCTTGAATTTGTCCCCGATGATAATCAAGTTACTGATATCTTCACTAAGTCATTGGATGAGGTTAAGTTCAATTCTTTTAAAATTTAGTTAAGAATGCTTAATGTTGAATGACTCATGTACATTAAGTGTTTCAGTTATAGATCTACATGTCTATATTTTTATTTTCAATTCATAATGAAAACTATCTCCCTTTTTTTAAAGTATAACTTTAGCAAGGTTAGATAGATAGATAGTTGTTACTTACTTAAACTAGCTAGGTTAAACTTCATTTAGATCAGCTGAGAAAGATACAGTGTTGGACAAGAATGATGTTCCTCCAAAAATAATGATGTAGTTGAGGGGGAGCATTCTCATGTTCCTACTTAGGATGCGGTCATTCCATCCGCCCTATTGGCCAAGGAATCAACTCTTCCTAAGCATGATTGTCAAAACGACCAAGAGAAAAGTTTACCCATGATCCTTTATCCACCCTCAATAGATGAATGCCTATTGAAGAATCCAGAAAGGGGGAGGAGAGAGCAATTACTTGACATGTCATGTTGAGTTAGTGCATAATACTGGGGAACTTTGAACAAGCTATATTTGCTAGCTTAAGTTTGATCAAGCTATATCTGTTGTGCTTACATTTGCTTAGAAAATATGTTTTATGTATTAATGCATCTTAGTATTGCTGTGTGTTCTTCCTTCTTCAAATAGGGAGAGATTATTGAGAAAATTTCCCTTCAATGTTCCCTGAATTTGAAGAGGTATCACCATCAATGCTAAGTGCATAATTGTATTCGATGTATGTTCAAGTTTAATGTATGTAGGTTGTCTACTATACCATGATTAAACAGGATATAAGGGTCACAATACTAGTTGGACTCAAGACAGGTTGCTGGAAAAGAAGAAATCTGGCTAAGTCTAGAAGCATTGAGTGAAAGCAGTTCACTCAATGCCTACTCAATAAGAAATCTGTCTAAGGACAGAAGCGTTGAGTGAAGGCAGTTCACTCAAAACCTACTCAACGGAAAATCTGTCCAAGTATAGAAGCATTAAGTGAAGGCAGTTCACTCAATGCCTACTTAATAGAGAAAATTCAACTAAGTACAGAAGCATTGAGTGAACACAAGCCACTCAATGCCTCATCAAGAAGCCAGGCAAAGGCAGAAAGCGTTAAATGAAAAAGCTGCACTCAATGCCTACATACTGAGAAAATTCAACTAAGTCCAGAAGAGTTGAGTGATGAAGGCTCACTCAATGCTTATTCAGTTAGATTGTAAAAGTCAAGATGCGTTGAGTGATTAAGGCTCACTCAAGGCCTAAACAGTTTGACTATAAATTTCTATATGCATTGAGTGATGAAGGTTCACTCAATGCCTGAAGGTGCAGAATTCTGTTAAGTGTTTTATGTTGAGTGATAAGGCTTCACTCAACGTCTATGCAGATTGTCTGGAATTTGGCTAAGTCCACAGGCGCTGAGTCATGCTGACGTCAACAAAAATTCAAATGTCGCGGGTTTGCATGCAAGATGACAAAAGATGCGCTTGCCTGTAGTACTACAGTTAATGCAAAAGAAGTGATGCATTTGCCCACACCGGATGGTCTACTGCAAAAAGAGCCATTGATCGGAGGGATACAAAAGCAAAGTACAAAGGAAAGAAGAAAGACAGCTTGGAGAGATAAAAGCAGAACAGAGCTTTCCGGTCAACATCTTCCTCTCGACAAAGGATAAGTTCTCCAAGAACTTGTTCTACAGTTAGTCTATGATTCACAGACAGTATTGGTTGTTGAAGAAATAATTCACTGAAGATTAAATCTATCTTCAACATCAAGTTCAGAGAGTTTTCTCTCTGAGTTCGAAGGTGAAGCAAAGATAAAGTTAGTTGGTTGAATAAAGTCTTCAACAACAATTTTAGAGAGCTTTCTCTCTGAATAAGAAGAAGAAGTAGAGCAAGCCTAAGCTGCTGTTCATCTTCAAGGACACTGCAGTCAACTCATCTACACAAAAGTCTTGAAGAAACAGAGCTCTGTAGTTAGCACAAGAAGAACCAACTTGAAGATCAACCATCTTGTTGCTGTGAAGAAGATAGGACTAAGCTTTCTCAGTTTAGGAAGAAGAGGAATCAGAGAATCTTTTCTCTGGAATCAAAGTTAGGACTGAGTTCACTCAGTCCAAGAAGGCATACTCATAGAATCGCTTCTATGGAGTCATATCATCAACAACAAACTCACTCATTCTAAAGAATCATTCTTGATCTGAGCTGTAAGCCTGAATTATAAAGGCTGAGGTAGGATCCTATTGTGGATCTGAGTTGTAGGGCTTGTGAGCCTGAGGTAGAATCCAGTTGTGGATCTGAGGTAGGATATTATTCTCTGAGCTGTAGGGGCTTTGGCCTAAGGTAGGATCGTGATCAGATCTTAGGTAAGAAAGTTATTCTCCCTGAGTGTAGGGCTATCCTCCTAGCCTGAGTTGTAAGACTTGGAGAAGTCTGATAGATCCTGAGGGATCTATGTTATAAGCTCTTTGAGCTGAGATTGAAGAAGTTATCCTTGTCTAACACATAGTTAGAAAGGTGGGAGGGACAGTGGTTGTACTCATACCTTGGGGAATCACTATAAATACCTGTTTGTTGTTGTGTGTTCTTGAAAGCAAGCCAAATAACTTAAATCACAACACACTAAATTAAGAAAGTAATCAAAGACTAAGAAACTTATTCACCCCCTCAAGGTGTAAAGCTACTCTTAAAACAAAGACTTTCATCGGTGCAATCCAAGGTGACACACTTGGATGTATATAACCTTGCTCTAGCAATTCTTTCAACTGAACCTTCAGTTCTGCCATTTCCTTTGGCGTCACTCGGTACGATGAGCGTGACATAGGTTTTGTACCTGGCACCAGTTCAATAACGAAGTCAATCTCTTGTTGAGGTGGAATCCCAGAGAGATCATTAGGAAACACATCTGCAAACTCTGATATAATAGGAACATCACTCAAACTAGGATTTGACACTATAACATCTAACAGGGCAAAAAATAATTCCGCACCCTTCCGAACCGCCATGACTACATGAAGAGCAAACATCAATATCTTGCTCGATCCTTGTATACCCATGAACTTAGTCTCGTGTTTGGTGTTTTCCCCAGTATGACTTCCTTAGAGTTGCAATCAATACAAAAACGTTGCTCTGAGAGCCGGTCCATACCAAAGATCACATCAAACTCAGATATCAACAACACAGATGCTTCCAAGTCAAAATCATTACTTCCTATCCGCACCTTAACACAACAGGCTTTATCCGCGCACATCAAGCACCCGTTAGGCAGTAACACATTCACACGATTTATCGGTACAAAAGAAGGCACTCTGTTTTGCACCACCAAGTCCTCAAACATAAAGGAATGAAAAGCTGATGTATCGAACAGTGCTCTCGTCGGATAATCCAATATCAGGACAAAACCTAATACAAACAAATCATACACAAGCAACACATAAGGTACCAATTATAGTAAGCAGTGAAAATTATATCTTAACTCATACCTGTTACGACATCTCTTTGTTTTATGGCCTCATGTTGGCCAAGATTATAGACTCGAGGCTACACTTGGGATACAGTCGACTCCACCACTATCTTTCCCTTTTCAGCATATGTCGCACTCGTCTTTTTCTCCGTCTTTGGAGGGCCATTCTGACATTCTCGGGCTATATATCTCGGCTTGCCATAAGTATAACAAAGAATTGGGCCTTGCCCAGACATTTCTCTAGATGTAATAGAAGAAGGAGCCAGTCCAAAAGTTTTGGACTTCTTTTTCTACCTTTGATACCCAGGCTTTGCAGAACTAGGTACTTTGAACTCTGGCTTTTTCACTGCCAAATGATTCTTACGCCGCAAACGCTTCATATCCTGTTCTAGGGAATAGGCTGTATTGACCAAGGTCAGAAAACCATATGTCATCGGACCTGAGAGATCAATCGCAAGTCATCCTGTAGCCCTTCATAGAACCAATTTGTCTTTTATTTCTCGTCTGCAAACGCAAAGCCTGCATAAGGTCCCAACCTTGTAAACTCGTACAAGTAGTCATACATAGAACTCTTGCCTTGAGTTAACCTTTGGAACTAATTTTCCATTGTAATACGCTGTGCAGATGGAAGATATTGCGCCAGAAATATTATCGAGAATTCTTCCATTGAGATCTCAATCAATGGCCGACCAACAAACTGGTGCAGCTCCAACTCATCTCACCATAGCCTCGCCTCTCCATCTAACAAGAAGGTAGCTACAGTGACTTTCTTCCACTCCTCCATTTTCATTATTGACATGGTTCTCTTTATTCTCGAGAGCCAGTCTTCAGCTTGTGCTGGGGTTCCAATACCCGCAAACACAGGAGGAAACATAGGAGGATTGAAACTCATCACGTGTTTCAATTTCTTTTTTGTTGCTCGCCTTGTGGCTACTAGATCAACGACCACTTGTCTCACCTCCACATGCTCAAATACGCCAACCGGTTCCTAGACCACTGCAGGGGTAGGAGGCTGTACTCTTCCTCCTGGTTGCCATTGATTAATGCAAACACGGCTTCAACAACCAACCATATCGTTTCCGTAGAAGGAGGAGGTGTTGGCACCTCAGTTGGTGCCATACTCTCTGCCAAGCATTGGGGTTCATTCTGCCCCGCACCACTTCTAGTCGCCTATAATCGTGAAACACACAATTAAGAAATTGAAAACATTGCAAAAAGCAATCATAGGAACACATAGGTTCCACAAACACGTGCATTTTCATTCCTAAGTTGACATTCATGGGTTCTTTCATGTTATAACGGTAACGCACATACACGTGCTCACCACCACTTAAAAGAATTTGACCATGAATTCAAATAAGAAAGACCGACACCAAAAGCTGATACCAAATTATAACACCTCTATCCGTCACTTAGTATATAACAGAAGGTTCGGCCGGGGCCCCACGCAATATTCCATAGACAGTCAGCGGAGTTACTTATTGAAACCATTTTATTCATGCATCCTAACTCAGAGTGCATTCTAACAGAAGCAATTAATTTAGTTGTAGAACCCATATGCTAGGTCCATTATAAATATCGGAATATTATTCCATACACAATATGTTCTGGCCTTAAGGCCTTACAACTATTCCCTTTACAAAATATGTCTTTCGTACATCGGCTCACAGGCCGGGCGTACATTAAAATAGTAAATGTTCGCCTTTTGGGCCTTCGAGGGCCAGCCAATTGCAGCATTAGGGACTTCAGCCCACTACTTTCCACTTGGCTCTCCAACACCTGCATAGTACGGCCCACCAAAATGTGGCAAAACAACGCAATAGTCAGTATTAGCTGACCAAATTATAACGACCCAACCCCTTACTCAGGGCAACAATTCACCTTCCCTGCAAGCAACAACATCATATTTGAAAATGTGCAATTTAAGCACCATTTACCATAGATGTTGGCACGATCGATCACACGCCCCATGCACTGAGGGCACAAATCAGTTTGGTGATATTCAAGCCCCACCACCATTCTTAAGACGATGCTCTTGAGCATTTCTAGTCTTTTCTTCCTATTCTACGTCAAAGTCAAAGACATTCTATTACCTTGAGATCCATGCCAGTGACTCACTCTAAGTCGATCGCCATAGGGTGGGTATAGGTTAGCCATAGCCCATTAATCAAACCGTCAGGATCGCAAGCCACGACACGGGTCAGCATCCCCATTGCAAAAGCAGAATAATTTAAGTTCCCACTCCCATACAGTGGAACAATTTAAGTTCCCACTCAAATACAGTGGAATAATTTAAGTTCCCACTCAAATTGTAACATCCCAAACTTCAAATAACTTAGATTTGGGTTAGGCATGTGATGGATGCTAGGGTTTAGCTAGGTTTGACCCTAGGAGGAGGATTTAGAACATGTGGGGCCCACTATGGGGCCCAAGTCAACCTAGGTCAAACTAGGCTAAATACAAACCCTAGCCACACCATGACCCCACCACATTGCCCTAACCCTAAATACAATCTAAGTGGACCCTAGGGTAGGCCATGGGGTCAACTAGTTGACCCATGTTGGGTCAAGTCAACATGTTGACCTAAATAGTGAAAATGGTGCCCTAGCCCATTTCACTAGGTTGGGTCCACCCAAACCAACCCAAATTCATCATGTGGGCCTAAAGTGACCTTATAAATCCTAGGGGAGAGAAAAATAGGGTCTTGCAATAGTACTTTTGGGAGAACACTTAGGAGAGAGAAAAGAGGAGGAGTAGGAGAGAGAAGATGCTAAGAAATGGGTTTGGACCATTTGGGCTCATCCCACCAACCCATGATGGGTTGGCTGACCATGCATGGGTATTAGGAGGTGTAGGACCCCCACCATGCAGCCTTGGGTCAAGCCTAAACCCAACCCAAGCCCAAGATAGCCTATTCCACTTATGAGAGCCAAACCCCCTCTCTCCACTCACCAACTCATCCCCTAACCTTGGAACCCGACCCATTAGGGTCTATTTAACCCAGCTGGAGTAGTGGGGCCCACTCCCAAGCAACCTAGCCGGCCACACACACCAACCCGAGCCCCCCCACCTTGGTGAAATCGTCACCTTGGTGAAATCGCCAAGCATTGGTGAAATCGCCCCCCCCCTCTCTCTTAACTCAGCCCAAACCGAGCTCACCCCTCTTTTCCCACTTCATCCCTACCCCAGAGAGAAAGAGAGACCTGCTGCCATGGCCATCCAAAGAGGAGATCGCCGGAATATTCACTCCATGGGAAACCGCCGCCACCCTCGGCCTCAGCCGCCACCACAGGTCCGTATCCCCTCCCCTCCAAGTGTACTAGTTTCCTAGATCAACTAGGCTAGAGGTCGAGCTCAAACGAGCTCGACGTTAGGAAATCAAAAGCTTGAAATTCTGTAAAAAATGGCGGCCCGGGAGCTTTTCGGTTTGGTTGCGCCGCCGCCGTCCGCCGCTCTCCGCCGCCCAGTCGCCGGACAGCCCTAGCCCCGACCACCGTGAGGCCGGGGAAGGTCTTGGCCGGAGGCCCCGCCGCCGGCGATGGCCGGAAATGGCCCCGCAAGAATGGCCTGCACGGGTTGGCCTGCATGCATGTGCATGGAGAAGAAGCACAGATGCCGTCCGATTGCCTTTAAGATCCGTGCGGCCGGGTTATATATTATGAATAAAATTGTTATTATTTAGGTTTATGAATAGTATCCATTTCTGCCTTATAAAAACAGATCCTTGCATGTGAATATTTATGGCACCTCTGGTCCTTTTCATAAATTGTGTTCAACATAACAATTATAGGTATTTGTGTTACCTTTAATTTGACATATTACACATTAATTTTGGTTAAGTGGTTTGTCCTGTAGGTCCATTTTACTAGGACTGCTCTTAGGGTAGGACAGAAATTCAAATATTTCCTCAGCCCAAACCCTTGGTCCAAATGGGCTGAAATTTGGGCTAGGTTACTAAATTAGGCTTATCTAGGCCCGCCCCAAAAATCAGAATTTTTGGGGAACATTTTGCTATAGTTTTTACAAAAATACCCAAAAGTATATAAATGTTATTTTTGGAGTTTCCTAACTCCAAACGGCCCTAAATTTTGGTGGCACCATCTCATGGGTATATTAGACCCATGGTTAAAATTTGGGCTAATTTGATGCACTGCATGTTGAGGAATCTCACTTGCATGTTTGAGAAACAATATTTGGCTTGGGCTGCAAATATCAATTTTGCAGAATTTCAAATGGCTGCCCAAGCCAAACCAGAAGTTCCCTTGACCTGAGATTTTGGTCAGAGGTATATTTAGGGCATATTTAGGCCCTGCCCAAAAATGGGCTTGATTGGGAAACAAAATGTGGGAAAATTACCAAAATACCCCTAGGGCTTAACTAGGTGATTCTTGGAGTTAGCTAACTCCAAATGGCCCCAAATTTTGGTGGCTGTCCATTAGGGACCATATAGACCAGTGGTAGAAATTTCTCTGAAATTGGAACAAGTCATGTTGGGAAAGACCCACATGCAAGATTTGAACTACTTAGGCTCGGGGTGCAAATAGCAAATGTAAAACTTGTTTATGATATTTGCCTAAAGGGGTGCATTTAGAATGCACACCCCCTGATTTAGTAGACCAGTAGGGTATAATTTAAAACCCTAAATTAGCTGGGATTTTTGGGAGCAAAAATCCCACACTTAGTGAATTTGACAATTTTTGAGAATTTGGTGAACACTTGAGAATTTTCTAAAATGAATCAAACTAGGGTTTAGAAGATTTACAAAACCCTAATGATATTATTTAAACTCATGGGAGACATATTCGAGCCCTTGAGATTCGACTTGACAAATTGAAGATTTAATTTATAAGTATACAAGAAAATGACAATTTTACCCTTAACAATAATTGACTGATTCTGGGGGAGATAAAATAATGAATAAATCGATGTATCACATCTATAATAATCTCATGTGATTAAACACAATACATTGCATTTGGAAGTTCATTCAAGTGATCATTAGTTAGGTCATCTTACCCTAGTCGCTCAGTCTCGATAGAAGTGTCGTACGTAAATACCTAACTAGATAATACCACCCTAGACTAATGAACAGAACGATGGGGATGGTAGTGTAATTTGGAAATGGCAGGGTGGTATTAGGTCTGGGGCTACATTTAGAATAAGTAGGTTTACTCTACTAGGACCACCGGGAGATAGAATGAAAAATGGGATAGTCGTGGAAATTGGGAATAAACCCGGGTGGTGTTGGTTACATCATAAGTATAGTAACGAGTGATAGAGTGTAAATCACTTTACAATAGGCATAACGGAGTCCGACGGGAGACCCTCGACTTCCGATTAATACCATAAGTCATTAGGCTACTAAGGAGTAACACTAAAGGAGAATCATGGGTAACGGGTAAACATCAACTAAAACTAATTATCCTTGCGAAAGGGAACTTCGGGTTTCATGCCCGTCTTGGTTCCTAGTGCCCTCGAGACCCCCTCACGGGGCATGCCTTGGGCAGTCCTGGGATTCACTCTAAATCACTTTGTATAATAAACCTTAGACAAGAGTAGTCTAATAGGCTTGGAGTTCTACGCGATAGGTTCGCCGGTTAAATAAGGTTGGAAACATCATATGGGTTACTTGCTCACCTGTTTCACAAGGTTGGAGGGATACAAGTAATGAGCTCATCCTAACCGGGTTGGAGGGATACGAGTGGCTTGCTCACCTGTTTCATAAGGTTGGAGGGATACAAGCACTTGCTCACCCAAATGGGATTGGAGGGAATGTGTTAGCAATATCAATACGAACAGGAAGCTCAGATTAACACCTTGTATGTGCATAAAATTAGTGGCGAGTCAGGCAGGACTGGCCAGTCGATGCACCGATGGCAGTACGATGACTCGGGCGAGGGGTACGGGTGGAGGGGCCAGTATGCTAAATATATAATACTGCGGAATCCCCGAAGACGTACACTCGACCTACAAGACTGACGGGTAGTCAGCAAAATACGTACGCAAAACTCTAGAGTGCACCTAGGACGTGTACAGAGGCGTATGAGAGGGGTCTAGGTCTGGTAGTGCTTATACCTACCTAGAAGTGGAGAGCCCGCTCCACTGTTGCCGTAGCCACAACGGTAGTACCCGAGAGTGATGCAAGCTCTCAAAAAGAGGGAACTAAAGGTCTGTGATCACGGAGTCGTGTGTGTGTGTTGCACTTGCATGTTTAACATACTCATCATAACATACATTCATTCATTAGGACATACGCTTCATAGATCCTTATCATATAAATTGTATGGGCGGTTTATATGATAAGTTACTTTTGGAAACCCTAACTTATAAGTTCGTATGGGCGTTCATATAAGTTAGGGTACTTCTGTGATATTGATAGGAGTAGGAGTAGCAGTAGCGTACTTTCCTTTCTGTACTACATTTACTTTCAGTTCTATCTTTTTACTGCAGTCCTTTTCTTTCTGCACTGTCTTTACTTACTTGCACTTTATATAGAACTGCTAGATTATATATAGAACTGCTAGATTTTACTTACTCCTGCTAGATAGAAATGTCACCTGCTTCCACTTTGCTACCCCTTGTTGTCCTCCACATCCTCCTTCCATCCGGTGCCTAAGAGCGACAGGAGGAGGTGTTGAGGATACGACTTAGTCTTTTTGACTAACATACGTTGACTCCCCCTTTTTAGGAGTTCGAGGAGGCAGGGCATGAGGAGCAGCTACCACCACCACCAGACACTACTACCGCACGACCTCAGGTGGGAGGAGATGTAGTAGATAGCGTAGTTTACAGCTTTCTATTTTGTGAGAGAGAGTCTGATTTCTATTGATGTATATGGGCATAAGCCCTATTTCACTTTTGTACTCATTTTTGGACTGTAGTAGCTTTTCATTTCCATATATATGATATGCTCTGTGACTTCTGTGGACATGTGTATTGGTTTGTTTATACACTTTTACTTCCGCATCTCTAGTGAAAAATGATCGTAATAGCCGGCAGAATCGGCGTCTTACGGTGTCGACTAACTCAGGAGTTAGTGTCACCGTAAGGCGGCGGTTCTGGGCATAAGATCCGGGATGCCTTCGAAAAGGGAAAAGGCGGATCTTACACAAATACAGTGGAACAATTTAAGTTCCCACTCACAAACAGGCCCCCAAGTCTCCATAAGACAAGCCTCATAGTTATAATGGCCCACAGATCTCCACGAGACAGGCCTCATATAGCTCGCTGGGAGCTATCGTCGGCGGTAGCACTACCTCCGCGTGGTAGGGGACAAAAGTACTTTCTTCCCCTAACTTTTGGGCGTTTTCCTAGAAAACAATTCCAGTATTTTCACTACAACATATTGCACACCCCTTGACCTCGGAAACTACACGTTTATCTACAGAGTCATCTCTGACACGCAAATCAATCATCACCAATCCGGACCAACCTGTCTAGATGGTCTTTACATAGCATGCCTATTTTGTACTTTGATTTTGGATTATATATGTAATTTATACCGGGGATCACAACGATCTACCCGCTGGAAAACGCCTTTTTTTTCTCCACCTTTCGGTGAGGGGTTCCATGCACTTATGCAAATTAAGGACTTCACTTGTCCAAGGAGAAAGTCATTACCCTTGTTGATCGCTTAGGAGCCATGCTCTTGTTGTTGATTCGGATGGAACTGATCACCACGGATTCCTCTCCACAGATCTGGCTTTGACTCGCGAATCCGATCACAAGAATGCCTTGGATCACTTTTGCCCTTTGCCTCCTGACTTCTTCCTTCACTTTCCTCAAGAACTAAGAGAGAGAGAGAGAGAGAATGAGAGAAAAATGAGAAATAAATCTCATTCCAAGCCTTTATCAGGAAGCTACCGCCGCGCGGTATCTTGCCACCGTCGCGCGGTATCATAGGCGATGGCTGCTTAGCCGAATCGGCACCGCTTTGCTGCTCAAGACCGCCTTAACCATATTTGACACGTGGCAAGCTACCACCGACATTACCACTACTACCGGGCGGTACCGTCCTGAGACGAATGTTAATATAATTTGGATATCATTGCATGATACCTCACTACTACCAAGCGGTAGGCTCTCAACGATCCGTCAAGTGTGTGGTATCGCCGTGCGTTACATTTCTACCACTGTGTGGTACCTTCTTGAAACAAAGGTTGATTTAATTTAGCTGGATACTGCTGGAGTTAACTCTACCGCCTGGCGGTAACACCTAGAAATCAACTTCTTCCAATTTTCTGGAACTTTGGGGCATTACATCATTACCCCCACTAGTATGATCATAGATTCCCCTAGTCTTATTACCCATACGAGCTCATTGGCCCACTTATCTCCATTATAATACTCCCTTTAGTAGAGGAGTGTCCTACTGATCTCCCGCTCCAGGAGGAAAAGTTTTTCCTCCTTGTCCTATTATCTCAATAGAAATGGTGAACCCACTCGCCTTACTTTGAATCACAACCTTTGACTATTTAATATCTTCATAAACCTATGCTCCAAGAAGAACTTATTGATGACCCTATTATAGTCACTATATTTCCAGATTCTCCTAGTTTATTGTTGTCACCTACCCTTGAGCTCATTAACATTGTGGTTAATGTTCACTCACCCTTAACATAAGATTCACCACCGTATGTTGACTTTCTATTTGGTGAACGCATGCTTGGTTCACTTCACCATCCATTGAGTTTAGGCAAAAATATTTTATGATAATCACTTGCCTCTGGTACACGAATCAACACAAATATTGATTTTATAATTAGATATTGTCTATTTCAGTCACCACATTCTTCTACTATCTAACGAACTCTATTGTCAAATTATCGATATTTTTATTAAAAATAAAAAAGATTCACTCTCAATATGGATACACGCTTTAAAGGTTTTCTCTTGAAAATTTTAAATAATAGATTTGTGAACAGTTTTAAATTTTGTAGCGTTGGTCAGATTCTATCAGGTGGTAAGTATAATTTAGTCAGCATGAATTGGCTAAATAAGTGAAAGACTTGCACCAAGTTCCATAAGGATTTATACTAGTATTCATATATAAGCATATACTAAATGAGACTGATCAGCTCGAAGAGTGAATCATTAACACCGGGCATAAACTTATGCTGAGGTGGTGACATTCTTTCCAACACAACCATCAGACCAAAACATCTAAAAAAGGCACTATGGTGATGGTCATCCATCCAATCCAACCCAGCAGTCTATAACAAAGCCACTGGGTATAATGATTCACCACAGGCACTATGGCGGCGCTCCAATCAACTAACACACACAGTCCAAATAATTTAGAAAAAAGAACAAAAACCATAGTTCCTAAATGAAAAGTATAAGTACTTTATAAATTAGCTGAAAATAACATTAATCTTATAAAAGAAGGGTACATAAAGTCTACTGCCACTATACAAGACTTGGCATCAGGTCATCCCGATGACACAAGGAAAAATCCAAAAATTTCAAGTATAAATAGGCCTTCTCGACAAATTCATCGTGAACATACGTCGAATTCAGTGTGACCACTCGACGAACTTGATGTAGCCATTCGACGAATTTAATGAATTTTGCGTGACTACTCGATGAATTTAATGTGAACACTTGACGAATTTAACGTGAACACTCGATGAATTTAATGTGAACACTCGGTGAATTATGTGAACACTCGACAAATTACGTGAACACTCAATGAATTTCGCGCGAACACTCGACGAATTTAAATAAGAACACTCGACGAATTTGACTAAGAACACTCGATACAGCAAGAATAATAACTATGTGTTGTGGTTTGATTGCTTTGGTTTACTTTCTTACTGTGGTATTAAAACAAAACATCAAGAAAATCAAAATTAAGTAAATCACTTATTAACCCCCGACTAGGTGAGTAACAACCCTTAACTTTCAAGCGATATCAAAGCGAGGTTGTTCAAAAAGGCATAATAGCTGAACAAGATCCCAAGGGTTGAAAGATATATAATATAATGGGTTCTGGAGAAAATTACATATAACAAAGCTCCATGAAACTTCTTATCTATAGGAAAGAAAATTTTGGAATTGTAAACAGAGAGTTAAACTCTTCATGGAGGATTCTGATCCCAGTATATACATCATTGTTGAGGGTCCCTATTTCCCACTAAATTTCTCACCTATTGATGCTAATCTGAAAGTTTGCAAGAAACTCTTAGAGATGGCCAAGGATGTAGCCATCTTGTCTACTATGAACAAGAGATCAAAGAATATCATTGTTAGTGTCATAAATGAGTCCACATTTTAAAATATCATTCACTGTTAGACTACCAAAGAAATGTGGAAGACCTTGATTGTGTACATGGAATGGACAGAAGAGGTCATGGATGAAATAAAATTCCTAATGAATCTTGAATATGAAGCCTTTAGACAAGAGAAGGACACTGTTGCTGTCTGCTATGAAAAATTCTTCAAGATAGTTAATGGGCTGAAGAATTATGGAAGGGCCTTCACAAACTATGAGTTGAATGACAAGTTCTTGAGATCCCTGAAAAAGAAATGGGATATCAATATTTGTTCCATAAGGAAGATGGGAAATCTTGGCAATATTTAGCCCCAAAATAAATATAGAAAGCTACAATCTCATGAACTCCACCTAAACACCAGGAGGAGTGAGGAAGGATATATCAAGGATAAGCCTATTACTCTAAAAGCTGAAGGTTCTAGAAGAGGCAAAGAAAGGGCATCTTCTCCTAGCAAGCTAGCAGAATCTAAGGAATCAGAACCCATAACCTCTAGAGAAGATATATCTAATAATGCATGGCCTTGAGAAAGTTATTTAGAGTAGTATACTAAATCATCTAGAGGGGGGGGGGTGAATAGGTTGATGGTCACTTTCTTATTTTCTCAGTTGTTTTAGGTTTAGCTACAAAATCACAGATATCACACAAATATTTATAGTGATTCCCCAAGGTATGAGTACATCAACTCTCCTTCCCACCTTTCTAATAGTGTGTTAGATTAGGCAATCTTCTCCAAACTCGGTTCAAAGAGCTTACAACACAGATCACTCAGGATCTCTCAGGCTTCCTCCAAGCCCTACCTCAGGCCACAACCCTACACACTCAGATTAATCTATACTCCTACAGCCTAGTGACCCTCTAGATCACCTACCTTAGGCTTATCAATAAACCCTACAACTCAGGCTAGGAGGATAGCCCTGCCCTCAGAGATAATAAATATCCTACCTCATATCTTAACCATGATCTTATCTCATCCTTTATAATTCAGGCTTACAACTCAGATAACTAATGATCCTACAGAAGGAGGAAATGTTTGATGATGATTGACTCCATAGAAGTGGTTCTATGAGCCTTCTTTCTAAACTGAGTAAAATCGGCCCTGATTTCGTCATATCACCAAGATAGTTGATCTTCAGGATGTTTCTACTTGTGCTAAGAAGATAACTACAGAGCACTGTTTCTTCAAGCCTTTTATGTGGAAAAGTTGAGTGCATTGGACTTTAAGATGAACATAAACTAAAGTTTGCTCTGCTTCTTCTTCTTACACAGAAAAATGAGTTCTGTGTTTTTGCTGTTGAAGATTTTGTTGATTACACGATTCTTTTTCTCTTCAAACAACCAACTTTGTCTATATTTTTCAGACCTTCTGTTTATCCCCGTCTCAAGGATTTTCTTACTTATCGAGAAGATGACTATGCAAAGAGAAAAAACTCTTTTTAATTTCTCTGTAAAGTTCACTTTTTGTCCTACCATCTAACGACTCTTTTCTCAGTATGGGCAAGCCGAATTTGGTAACTACCAAGTAACTTTAGCTTTAATTATTGTACTAAAGGCATATGATGCCTTTTATCACCTAGCACACAAGTCCCGTAACATTTGAATTTTGGATGACGTCGGTATGACCCAGTGCTTGGAGACTTGGCAATTTTCAGTCAATCTACATAGGCATTGAGTGAGGCCATATAACTCAATGCAAACAATACTTAGCAGAAAATCTGTATCTTGAGGCATTGAGTGAACCTTCAACACTCAACGAATTTGACTTTTACAACCTAACTGATAAGGCGTTGAGTGAGCCTTCATCACTCAATGCTTTTGGACTTAGAAGAATTTTCATATATGAAGGCGTTGAGTGAAGCTTCTACACTCAACGCTTTCTGACTTTGTTGAATTTTTTGATGTGGCGTTGAGTGTTCCTTCATCACTCAATGCTTCTGTACTTAGGCATTTTTTCTTTTGAGTAGGTTTTGAGTGAACTTCCTTCACTCAACGCTTCTATCCCTAGATAGATTTCAATTCAGCAATATTGATGCTTTAACTGTTGGATCTCCTATCAATGCTTTTAGATTTTTTGCGTTGAGTGAAGTGAGTTCACTCAACGCTTGTGGACTTAGCCTATTTTCTGCTTATTTAGTATAATGTATTGAGTCCGGCTATCATTGTGACCCAGACAACCTATCTAATCAATATAATAGTATGTAACCTGCATACAATAAACTTTGAACAAATATCAGATACAATCATGTATATACCATTGACCTGTGAGCCTACTTCAAATCTAGGATATTGTGATTAATGGACCCAACAATATCCCCCTATTTGAAGAAGTCAGAACCATAGTCAATGATATACACTTTTATAAGATGGAGATAAACATTCACAGCAGACAAGAGTGATAATTGACAAATAATCAAAAAAGTGATTAACATTTAAAGTGATAATTATAAACAGACAGTGTGTTTATAATAAAGTTTCACAATCCTAAATCCCTTAAGGAATACATAAATATTTTAAGTTTTAAGTTCCTTGATAACTACACATCTGCTGGGTTTGTTAGTAGCCTTTTCATCAGCATTAATCCTCTTTTGCTTCTGTCTTTCAAAGTAACTGTAGGGCTTTGGGAAGTATTTGCTTTACTCTAGAGCATCTGGTGGCACTACACCTATCTTCTTGTCTCTTCTGAATTTTCTCCTGGCCTCTTCATTTATTTCAAGCTTAGCATATTCTAGGGAGCTATACAACTTTCCCCTATTAGTCTTATTTTCTTTATTTGATCTCAGGCAGATAAAATGGTATTCCTTGATTTAGGACACCATTTTTCAAAGTCTTGCCTGGTTTTTGTTTCTTCTATGTACCTCTTTTTGCTGAGCCTGGCCTCTTCTTCCTCTTTAGCAATAAACTTTACTTTAGCTCTTGAAATCTATTCTGTAGTGGGACTGAAGGTAAGAGTATCAGTAGTAGTAGTAGAGGGTTCAACCCACTGAGCACCATATTGACCACCAACTGATCATCATATTGATTATCATACTGATCACCATCAGTCTGTTCTTATGGAAGTGGAGCAGGAACCATAGTATCATATGAATATTATTCAAGTTTCAATGATCCCCTAATTACATTGGTAACCCAAACATTTTTCTTAGTGTTTGCTTTGATCATTGCCTTGTCGCCCTTTATAACTACTTCAGATATAGTGGAAGTCAGGGAGTTCTTAGCTGTGGAGATTCTTTCATCCAGAAAATTTACTCCTTTGGTAATATGATTCTTAACCTCCAGCACGTGATTATCCAGATACTGAGTGCATTCATCCATCCTTCTCTCTAGAGTTATCTTGTGTGTTCCATCAATGTCTTCTGCTTATTATGGACCATTTCCATATTGCTAGCAGTGATGTTCTAATTTTCCTTGATATCAATCTGCTTCTTCTAAATTTCCTCAAGCTTGCTTTTAGTAAAGGTTATAGCAGGGGAAGCTCTCATGAAGAATTAAACTGTGTTGGCATTTAGCAGGTTTACTTCAAGTCTGATGGACTTTATCTCTGTAGATAGATCCTTTCTCAGCTCTTTGATGGAATCATAAACATAATTTTCTTGTTGTCTCCTCTAGTCATCTAGCATACCTTTTAGTTGAGCCAAGAATGTTGAGGACATTGGATCATCCTGATGATATGCCTCTTGGAAGAAGACATCATCATCCTTCTCCTTTACAACTTCCCTAGATTCTAAGTCGGCCATCCTAAACTCAGATGAGTGTTCATTAGCATCAGTCTTTGGTACATCAGCCACAGGTACACCATCTTCAGATATGTCTATAATATTTTCAGTTTCTTGAGTAGGGAGATCTATTGGAATCTTCCCCTCAACCTCTGCATTCCCTATAAAAACATGTTGTTATGTATCAACAGTCACTTGAGCACCTTCATTCACTGCATCTGGAAGTTGCTCCCCCTCACCTTGAGCACAAAAGAGCATCACTTCAGGACCATCTGGAGTCTGATCAATCCTTCTCTGTTGATTTTCTAGGAAGGTATCAAGTTGTTCTAGTACTGATGTAACTTGCTACCCCTCAGCAGGAGCATTCATCTGGGTAGTCTCCCCTTCAATGTCTGTACAGATCTTTTCCACCACATCTCTAGTCAGTCTTTCAACTATTTCTGCTGGAGTACTTGCTCCCTCTTCAAACTGAGAGCCACCATTTGGAATCCTTGCTATAGGTTCTGAGGACATAGAAACCTAAGCACTCATATCTTTTCTAGTTTCTTTAGAAGAGAAAGACAGCTGAGGATCATGGGGCTCTTCCTCTAATCTCTCAGAAGAGCTACTTTCAGTGCTTTCCTTAGTGATGTAACTTCCTTCTTTTTCTTCTTGACAGTTATTTGTTAGTGTGGAAGCAACACTCTGTCCCATTTGCCAAACATTTTTGAGTCCATCCTTCTCATATGATGGATATTTGTTCCTAGACTCACATTAAGTATCCCTGGAATAGTAACATACAAGTACATGGATAGAATTCTACCCAGGTTTGGCTCTAGAACACATTCCACAACCCTATCAAACAGCACCTTTTCCCAGTCAGTTCTCTTGGATAGAATTATCCTTATCATTAGCTCAAACACTTTTCTAGATATCTTATCATGGAACCCTATCTTGCATATCAGAGCTTTGCCAACGGCATCTACCAGATATTTTCCTTTTAAATTCATCTCCTTTCTCAGAACAGACCCATTGGTATGCTTTGAAAGCCCACACCACTTGAGGGCGGATTTCATATCATCCTAATATAGTTCTTCTTCTTCATAAGATGACCTGAACTTGGGCAGATGCAGGGCTTTTCTCAGTCTTCTGGGAGTGATATTGATCTTGTGTCCACTTATAGATGACTTGATTTTTTTGGAGGGTGAGTCAATAGTAACATTCGAATATAGTTCAAGAACTTCTCGCTTCCATATCAAGCTTTTCTCTGACAGGATGAATTCTAGGTTAGCGACCTGTAGTAAGTGGGGAACCAGTTATACTTACTTTGGAGCATCCTTTAATCCATTTTTCACTACCTCAGAACCCTTGAAAAGGAAATCCATTCCTTTTGGCTCCATGGAGCCTTTGAATTTCTTGAGTTTTGCACGAGATTTTGTTATAGGGAGGCAGAAAGTCGAACAGGGCTAGGAATAGTGTATTTTTAAGCACACACACATCTATTTATACTTACCCCGATTTGAGAATGTGGAGAGGCGCGTACCTGTCGTGTTTGACACGAGTTGATCAACGGCTGAGGTTAATCCTGGAAGATAGTTATAATAAGAACTGTATGAGTAAGATTGTTGAGTGGTCTCGACGGACTCGACGCACTTGACGCCTGAAGTTGTCTCAGTGCACTCAATGCTTGTATACTTAGTCTCGGCGCACTCAATGCCTAATGTTTTCTCAGTGCACTCGACACCTGGACACTACTAAGCATACTAGATGCCAGGACACTTATTCCATATCTTTCTTGATAACCTGCAAGGGTCAATTTTTCTTGTAATATATATGCATGAATACACAATAAAGCTATACTAAGTTCAATATGTCCAACTCAAATTTGAAGGTGTTGAACTTGGCTTCATCTAATGGCTAAGTGAAAATATCAGCCACTTGTTTATCAATGGAGACAAACTCAAGACTGATTTCCTCCCTTTCCACATGTTCTCTAATGAAGTGATATCTAATCTATATGTATTTAGTCCTACTATGAGACACATGATTCCTAGCAATAGATATTGAACTAGAAGTATCACAAAATATTGGAGTTCTACTTAGCCAGACATTATAGTCTTGGAGTTAATGTTGCATCCAAAGTATTTGTTCACAACAACTTCCAGTTGAGATGTACTCTTATTCAGCTATTGAGATGATGACACTTATTTGCTTCTTGCTACTCCAAGATACAAGTCTTCTCCCTATAAATTGATAGGTACCTGATGTGTTTTTTTTGTCTTCTCTACACCCTACAAAATATGCATCTGAGTACCCAATTAGTTCAAAATCATTATTCCTGAGGTACCATATGCCAAGATCAGGTCTTCTCTTGAGATATCTCAAAATTCTTTTTGATGCATAATAATGATACTCATTAGGGCTAGCCTGGTATCTAGCACAAACACATATAGTATACAAGTTGTCTGCCCTACTTGCAGTCAGATAGAGGAGGGAGCCAATTATGCCTCTATACAAGGTTTCATCAACAGGTTTCCCAGTCTCAACCATGTCTATTGACAAACTTGACCTCATAGGAGTTTTTGTTGTGTCCATTGATCCCAATGTCCTAGATTTGTAAGAAGTCAAACAGATTAATAGTATATACATAGTTGTATGTTTAAGTTCATGCATACAGGTTGGTCTTTGTCATAATGATTGGACATATAGTTCAAGAGACAATGACAAGTGGACTCAAAGTAATAGGCTCGAAATTTAGAAAAAATCCTAAGTCCAGAAGCGTTGAGTGCGGCAAGCTCACTCAACGCCATACAACTACTAGCGCTGAGAGAAAGCTGACAGTCAAAACTTACAGTATTGAAAAGGCAGAAATGTGGTTAAGTCCACAAGCGTTGAGTGAGCTCAACTCATTCAATGCCATATGTCCAGAATCGTTGAGTCAAGGATATTCTGTCGATGCCATATGGACAGAATCATTGTGTCAAGGATATTCTGTCAACGCCATATGGATAGAATCATTAAGTAAAGGATATTCTGTCAATGCCAAAGTATAAGGAGACAAAAAATTTGATTAAGTACAGAAGCGTTTAGTGAAGCTCATTAACTCAATGCTAAGTCAAAAATCTTTGAGTCTAGTCTTCCTGTGAAGAAACAAGAATTCGGCTAAGTCCAGAATCATTGAGTGAAGTCAGTTCACTCAACGCACTGAACGCTAAACTTCAGCAAAAAGGTAAGATTGCAGAAAATCAGGCGAAGTATAAAAGCATTGAGTGAAGCTTATACACTCAATACTCTCAACGCTTATAAGCAGAAAGGGTAGAAGAATATGGCTAAGGCAAAAAGTATTGAGTGAAGCTTATACACTCAACGCTCTCAACGCTTTTAAGAAGAAAGGGCAGAAGAATATGGCTAAGGGAAAAAGTATTGAGTGAGGCATATACACTCAACTTTCTCAACAGAGCTGAAACATTTCTAAGTCCAAATTCATTGAGTATGGCCTATTCACTCAACGCCACTCAACTCTTAACAGAGCTGAAGAAAATTCTAAGTCTAGAATCGTTGAGTATTGCTTATCCACTTTTCGTCAAGCTGAGCTCTGAGTTCGTCGAAAAGAGTTTAGAGTTCGTCGAACTCAGCTTTCACTTTTTTGTCGAGCTGAGCTCTGGGTTTGTCGAACTGAGTTTTGACTTCGTCGAACTGAGGATTTTTGGAATGTTGCTTGATTTTGCTAAGTCCAGAATGATGCCAACATCAGCAAATTAAACAAGTCAACGAATTTCAGATTCATTATTTAAATGCTGCAAATCGACATTAACGTCGCCGTCAGTCTACAGTGAATCTCAATTTGATTAAGCTGAGGTTTTAACCGCCTTTAAAACTGGGAAACATATTAATCATCTCACAAATTGACGGGATTATAAATAGCAACTGAGATCGAGATCAAATTAATTTTGAACTTTTGATTAACATTAATTCTTTCTGAAAATGAGAAACGGGAGTTCATCTTCTTCATCCGCCATTATTACAGAGCCAAGAACTTCAAATTGATAAATCTGAAGGGTTTCTGAGTTCGCTGGTGTAATCAATATCTGCTACAGTAAGTATAGAAAATATCTCTAAGGAAGACGAATCAGTCTAGGCAAGCCCTAGCTGAAATTGCTTCACGATTCAATCTGAGCCAAAACTAAGAACATTTTCTGAGTCGAAGAAAAAGAAGATATATATGCCAGATTCTGACTGGATAGAAGAATAAGGTAGAGGAATTGCAATCTGCCTTACAGATTAGCTGTTTTAAGATCGACTTCTCCTCTTTCATCAGCAAGAACTGAATCAAGATTCTGAGGAATTTCCAGAACAAGTCGCAGACCATTGAAGATCAATTTTCTTGTTGCTGGGAAGCACATAGGGCTGAGATTTTCTTAGCCCTGGAAGAAATTGACTCAAGGAGCAATTTCTCTTGAGTTGAATCAACATTCCTCTTTCAAAATCTGTGGATTTGTGATAGATCTATGTTTAGGCCTAGATTGATTAGGTTGTGTGGGAGATCTATGCGATCTTATTATAAAGCCTAAATTATAAATGTTCTGAGAAGGATCTGTGAGATCTGTGTTAGGGCCGTGGGCCTGTGATTGGATCCTTGTGTGGATCTATGTGGGGCTGTTTCTCCCAGCCTGTTTTAAGGGCAGGTGTGACTGTGTTTGGTAGTCAGGAGATTATTGTGTGGAGGGTTGTGAGCCTGTATTATAAGTCTTAGTGGAGACTGACTGATCTGGTGGGATCGTGCTGTAATCTCTGAGGAGCCATAGTTTTTGTAGAAGGGCCTTGTTTAAAATACTGCTAGAAAGACGGAGAGGGACAGTAAATGTACCCATACACTAGGGAACTACTATAAAATCTAGTGTGATGTGTCTTGTGTTTTGCTGTACTGAGTATTGTGTTCTTGAAAGCTGAATTATGTATACACAATAGAACATAATTCATAGAAGATTTTAAAGAACTATAAAAGACTGCAATAACCTATTCACCCCTCTCTAGGTGATTAGCCACCCTTATAATCAAAGACTTTCAAGTGGTATCAGAGGGAGATTACTCAAGAAAATACTTAATAGTCTGAGTAGATCTCCAAGGTAGTTGTTAGAAGGTTAAGATGGGTTCAGGAGAGAATCACAAAGAGCTTGGATCCATGAAACTTCCTCTCTGTAAGAAGGAGACTTTTGGCATATGGAAGGAAAAGGTCAGATTGTTCATGGAAGCATCTAATCCTAGGATCTATATCACAGTTCAAGAAGGACCCTTCATCCCAATGAAGACATCTGTCCTTGATGCAAATATTAAGACTCTAAAGAAGTACACTGAAATAACTAAGGATGAAGTCATCTTAGCAGCAATGGATAAGAGGACACAAAACATTATAGTTAGTACCATAGATGACTCCACCTTTCAAAACCTGGTGCACTGTAAGACCTCAAA
This sequence comes from Platanthera zijinensis, assembly GCA_039513925.1. Classification (NCBI taxonomy): domain Eukaryota; kingdom Viridiplantae; phylum Streptophyta; class Magnoliopsida; order Asparagales; family Orchidaceae; genus Platanthera; species Platanthera zijinensis. The sequence continues at coordinate 90,293,143 of CM077094.1, forward strand.
GGAAATGTGGGACACTTTGATAGTGTATAAGGAAGGTACTGAGGAAGTGAGAGATGATAGAAATTTAATGCTAAATCATGAGTATGAAGCTTTCAGACAGATAAGGGAGGAGAACATAACTAGCTGTTATGAAAGGTTCTTTAGGATAGTTAATGAGCTAAAGACCTATGGCAGAGCCTTTAGTAATTATGAGCTAATGATAAGTTTCATAGGTCTCTTACTAGAGACTGAGACACTAAGATATGCATCATTAGAGAAGTGGAAAAGCTGGCAGATACTCCACCATCTACACTGTTTGGTAAGCTTCTTTCATATGAGATGCAACTGACGGCAAGGAAGGAGGAAGAGAAGACTAGCAGAGGTAAGGACAAAGAAACTATTGTGGCCTTCAAGGCAGATAGCTCCAAGAGGAGCAAGGAGAAGAATACTTCACCCCTAAGACGGCCAGTTGAGTCAGAAGATTCAGATCAAGAGGAATCAGGTTGTAATATGTCTAATGAGGAGTTTGCTGCTTTCTCAAGGTAGTTTATGAAGATGATGAAGAAGAAAGGGTGGAGGAGTAAACCTACCTCTTCCTTCCAACAAAAAGAGGACTAATAAATAAATAAGAAGAAACCCTCCAAAGAGGGCAGGTATGATCCAAAACCTGGTAAACATTTTTCTAAAAAGGTTGTTTGTTTCTTTTGTAGCAAGCCAGGTTATGTTGTGGTTGATTATCCTGAGAAGAAAGAGCCTGGTGAAAAGAATCATCACCATAAGAGAAGCAAGAAGGAGAAAACCTTCATTACTAAGAGGGATAAAAGCTGGACTGAGTCTTCCTCATCAAAATCTGAAGAGGATGATGAAGCCTGCATTGGGCTGATGGTAAGATCACATAAGGAATCCTGCCAGGATCAGCCTGGACCATCTAAGTTACACTCTTCATTCAGCTCTTCATCTAAGTCTAAGTATATGACTGGTCAAGATTCAAGTGCTTCTTCATCAAGAGATGAAGATGGCTCTGAATCTGAGGAAGATAGAAATCAAATGATTGAAAGATATGGTGAACTTCTGGAAGCATTCAGAAGGAGTAAGCTGCTGATCAAACAGTAGGCTTAGGAGATTGAATCTCTAAAGTTTGTTGCTTCCCAGCATTCTGAAATAGTAACTTTGCTAGAGCAGAAAATAAGGGAAGTTAGACAGCTGAAGAATATTACTGTTATTCAGATGAGCACCATAACCTTTAAGAATGATCATATTAGTAATCTTGAAGGTAAACTCAAAAAGCATAAGGAGCTAGTGGCTAAGTTTTCAAAGTCATGTACTATGTTGCCTTTGATAGATTCCTTCTCCTCCCAAAAGGATAAGGAGGGGTTAGGCTTTAAAGGGAACACTAGAGCTACCAATTCCAAAAGGAAGGGCAAAGATCCAGTGCAGCCACTAGCCTCCAAGTCTCCTATTCCTTTCAGGAGAGTACTGCTACCATCTAATAGGTATGACCAAGAGAGCATATATGGTCACTGGGAGAATGGTGGATCCACCAATAAGAACAAAGCTGTTCACCACTATGGTGGTAGGAATGGCAAGGGTGCTAGTGTCTACAAGGCAGCCCATGAAGAAATTCAAATGGCCCATCCTGACCATTTGTGTTTGGTGTACCAGCCCCTTCTCAAAATCTATCAGTCCACAATCAGACTGCTGGTAGGGTTCAAGATACCAAGTGTACCTCTACTACCCGACATATCCCAAATCAGGCTGTAGCTGGAAGACATAGGCAAAAGGCTGCTGCTGTACCTGCTGGAGTGAGAGCTACTAGCAGTAATGCTATTAAACCAGCCCTTAAAAGAAGGTACGACATCTATGAGTGCTAGTGCTGTGGCAAAGTGGGCCACTATGTCATTGATTGCTGACACAATAATAGTGTCCAAAGAGCTAATGCCAGCTTACCTGTCAAAAGAGATGCAGGCAAGCATATTCATTTTCAGCCTAACATGTACCTAGGACCCAATAAGAATTAGTGTCCTAAGGTTAAATGATTTATTTATTATAGATGAGTCCAAGTTACCATACCCCTATATGGTACTTGGACAGTGGAACAAAGTGCATCCTGAAGGATTTCATTCCAATAAAGGATGGACCTAAGGTGATATTTGGTGGATCAGATAGAGGTATCACCAAAGTTTATGGTAAGATCACTAATGGCTTAGTCACTTTCACAAAAGTGACTTATGTGGAAGAGTTGCAACACAACCTTATAAGCATAAGCCAATTATGTGATCTTGGCTATGTCATTTCTTTCCACAAGGATAAGTGCCATATAAGAAGATCAAGTGACCAAGAGGTCACTTTGATTGGTACTAGGAGTGAGAATGTTTATTGTCTTAATTTTCTTTATTTATCATCAGACTCTCCTATTTGTTTTGTTGTAAATGAGAAAGCCTCACATTGTGTCAAATGACACAAGAGGCTAGCTCATTTGAATTATAAGACTATAGGAAAGCTCTATAGTAAAGAGTTAGTTAGGAATGCTCCTAACATAAAATTCTCTAAGGAAGGTATTTGCTCTGCATGCCAAAAGGGTAAGCAGACAAAAGCTTCCTTCAAAAGCATTGATACTAAAGATTCTGTGAGGTGTTTATACCTCTTGAATATGGACTTGTTTAGTCCAATGCCAGTTCATAGTCTAGGTAAGAAGGCCTATACCTTTGTGGTGGTTAATGACTTTTCCAGATTTATTTGGGTATTCTTTTTGAAGAAAAAGTCTGAAACCCCGGATGTCTTCAAGACATTTATCATGCAAAATAGAATGAGCTAAACAGTACTGTGGTCAAAATCAGAAGTGACCATGGGACTGAGTTTCAGTTTGAATGCATGACAAGAATCTGTGAACATCATGGGATTCAGCAAGAGTTTTCCTCTCCAAGAATGCCCTAGCAAAATGGGATAGCTGAGAGTAAGAATAGAACTCTCATAGAGGCTGGTAGAACTCTACTAAATGACACTTCTCGCCTAGAATATTTCTGGACTGAGGTTATAAATACAACTTGCCATGTCCTTTCAAGGCTTCTATCACCAAGAGCCACAATAAGACTCCCTATGAGATTATGAAGGGTAGGAAATCAAACCTTGCATATCTCAGAATTTTTGGGAGCAAGTGCTTTGTGCTCAACAATGGGAAATCCTATAAAACTAAGTTTGCTGCAAAATCCTATGAGGGGATATTTGTTGGGTACAGCAATCATAGTAAGGCTTATAAGATTTACAACTTGATAAGTGAAGTTGTAGAGGAGTCAGTTAATGTAGTGTTTGATGAAACAAATTTGATTAACAATGAGCTGACAAGCTCTTCTTCTAGTTCTACAGGTACTGAACTAGTGTTGAAAAAGCTCACTCTCAAGAAAGCTGCTCTAACAATGCAAGACCAAGTAGAGGGTGTGTGCATTCCAGAGGAAGCACAAGGCTTACAGGAAGTGGATTAAGATTAACATCATGAAGAACATGATGTTGAAGCAATACTGTCTCCAGCAGTAAGACATCTGAGGGATCATCCAGACCATCAGATTTTTGGTGATGCAAGACAAGGAGTAGTGACAAGGAGCAAATGTCTCAACACGGCAATATACTCTCGCTTCTTGTCACAGGTATAACCTAATGAATTTGAAGAGGCTAACCAAGACCAGTTTTGGATTGGAGCTATGCAAGAGGAATTGAACAAGTTTAAAAATGTAAGGTCTACAAGCTGGTTCCCAGACCTCAAGGACATAATGTCATTGGAATAAAGTGGATCTACAGGAATAAACTTGATGAAAAAGGCATTATAGTTAAGAATAAAGCTATACTAGTGGCTTAGGGGTTCAGACAAGAGGAAGGTATTGACTTTGATCAAACCTTTGCCCCTATAGCAAGAATAGAAGCTATGAGGTTATTCCTTTGATATGTTGCATTCCAAGGGTTCAGAGTCTATCAGATGGATGTGAAATAAACATTTCTAAATGAAGACTTTCTAAATGGAGATTTGAAAGAAGAAGTCTATGTGGAATAACCTACAGGTTTTGTTGTTACTTATCATACTGATTTTGTTTATAGACTAAGGAAAGCTCTATATGGGCTAAAGCAAGCCCCTAGAGCTTGGTATGAAATATTGTCTAACTTCCTCATTGAAAATAAATTCTCAAGAGGGAAGATAGACAAGACCCTATTCCTTAGGGAATCTAAGGGCAAGATCATCCTAGTCCAGATATATGTTGATGACATTATCTTTGGGTTTACTAATGATAACCTTTGCAGGAAGTTTGCCAAACTTATGTAAGGTAAGTTTGAGATGAGTAGCATGGGTGAACTTAAAGTTCTTCTTGGATCTCCAAGTAAGACAGACTGTCAATGGAATATCCATATCATAGTCTAAGTTTACCAGGGAGTTAATTAAGAAATTTGGGATGGAGAATGCTTCCATCATGAAAACTCCCATGGGATCAAATATGTCTTTAGACAAAGATGAGGCAGAGAAATCTGTTGAACAAACTTTGTATAGAGGGATAATTGGTTCTCTTTTATACTTCACTGCTAGTAGGCCAGACATCATGTATGCTACATGTGTCTGTGCTAGATATCAGGCATGCCCTAAAGAGACTCATTTCTCTGCTACTAAGAAAATTTTGAGATATCTAAAGGGCACACAAGATCTTGGCCTATAAAACCCTAGGAATAGGGATTTTTAGCTAATTGGCTATTCAGATGCAGACTTTGCATGCTGTAGAGAGGACATGAAAAGTACATTAGGTTCCTATTAGTTTCTGGGTGGAAGGCTAGTGTCCTGGAGCAGTAAGAAGTAGACTAGTCTACCTATTTCTACTGCAGAATCAGAATACATAGCTGCAGGAAGCTGCTATGCACAGTTGCTGTGGATTCAGCATCAACTCCAGGATTATAACCTCCAAATAAGTAAAAGCCCTTTGTTTTGTGATTCTACAAGTGCAATCTCTATAGCTAGGAATCTTGTATCATATAGCAGGAATAAATATATAGAGATTAGATATCATTTTATAAGAGAGCATGTGGAATGTGAGGATATTAGTCTTGAGTTTGTCACAACAGACAAGTAAGTGGCTGATATTTTCACCAAGCCACTAGATGAAGCAAAGTTTAACACCTTCAAATTTGAATTGGGTATGTTGAATTTGGTATAACTTTGGTTGCTCTTTAAGATTATTTGTAGAAGGAAAATTTAATCTTACAGGTTGGTGTGGACTAAAGAAACTATCAAGAGGATTGATAGTAGTTGTTCTTACTGAGGGGGAGCAAGTTCAGCTCTCGGTGTTTCTTTGATCAAGGTATCAAGGGGGAGTAGATAGCAAGCTGCTCTAAAGCTATTTCATAGAAGTCAAAAAGGAGGAGAAGTAGTACAGGAAGAACAATAGTAAGGGGGAGTAGCTTCAACAAAGAAGCAGCTACAACAAAGAAGCAGCTACAGGAAAGGCTTCACAGGTGAAGTAGCTTATAGCAGCAGGATGTAGCAAAGCAGGGGGAGCACAAGGGAAAATGTGGTAATAAGGGAAAATGTGGTAACTCTTGCTGCTCTTAGATTAATACAATATTAATCTTTTTACTGCTTATGTTAGTGTATATCATTGACAAAGAATTCTCAAGCGGTGTTTTGACTTCTTCAAATAGGGGGAGATTGTTGGGTCCATTGATCCCAATATCCTAGATTTGCAAGAAGTCAAACAGGTCAATGATATACCCATTGTTGTATTTGATGTATGTTTAAGTTCATGAATACAGGTTGGTCTTTGTCATAATGATTGGACATATAGTTCAAGAGACAATGATAGGTGGACTCAAAGTGATAGGCTGGAAATTCAAAAAAAATCCTAAGTCAAGAAGCATTGAGTGCGGCCTGCTCACTTAATGCCTTATAGCTACTAGCGCTGAGAGAAGTCTGGCAGTCAAAGCTTACAATATTGAAAAGGCAGAAATGTTGCTAAGTTCACGGGCATTGAGTGAGCTCAACTCACTCAATGCCATATAGCCAGAATCGTTGAGTCAAGGATATTCTGTCAACGCCATATAGCCATAATCATTGAGTCAAGGATATTCTGTCAACGCCATATGGCCAGAATCATTGAGTCAAGGATATTCTATCAATGCCAAAGTATAAGGAGACAGAAAATTTGATTAAGTATAGAAGCGTTGAGTGAAGCTCATTAACTCTACGCTAAGTCAAAAGGCTTTGAGTCTAGTCTTCCTGTGAAGAAACAAGAATTCAATTAAGTCCAGAATCGTTGAGTGAAGCCAGTACACTCAACACACTGAATGCCAATCTTCAGCAAGAAGGCAAGATTGCAAAAAATTAAGTTAAGTATAAAAGCGTTGAGTGAAGTTTATACACTCAACGCTCTCAATACGTTTAAGCAGAAAGGGCAGAAGAATATGGCTAAGGCAAAAAGCGTTGAGTGAAGCTTATACACTCAACGCTCTCAATGCTTTTAAGCAGAAAGGGCAGAAAAATATGGCTAAGGGAAAAAGCATTGAGGGAGGCATATACACTCAACGCTCTCAACAGAGCTGGAATATTTCTAAGTCCAAATTCATTGAGTATGGCCTATTCACTCAACGTCTAGTAGAGCTGAAGAAATTCTAAGTCTAGAATCATTGAGTATTGCTTATCCACTTTTTGTCGAGCTGAGCTCTGAGTTCGTCGAACTGAATTAAAAGTTCGTCGAACTCAGCTTTCACTTTTTCGTCGAGCTGAGCTCTGGGTTCGTCAAATTGAGTTTTGAGTTCGTCAAACTGAGGATTTCTGGAATGAAGCTTGATTTTGCTAAGTCCAGAATGATGCTGACATCAGCAAAGTCAACAAGTCAATGAATTTTAGATTCATTATTTAAATGGTGCAAATCAACATTAACGTCGCCGTCAGACTACAGCGAATCTCAATTTGATTAAGTTGAGGTTTTAACCGCCGTTAAAACTGGGACACGGGTCAATCATCTCGAAAATCGACGGAATTATAAATAGCAGCTGAGATCGAGATCAAATTAACTTTGAACTTTTGATTAACATTAATTCATTCCGAAAACGAGAAACGGGAGTTCATCATCTTCATCTTCCATTGTTATAGAGCCAAGAACTTTTAATTAATAAATCTGAAGGGTTTTTGAGATTGCTGGTGCAATCAACATCTACTACAGTAAGTACAGAGGATATCTCTGAGGAAGACAAATTAGTCTAGGCAAGCCTTAGCTGAAATTGCTTCACGATTAAATCTGAGACAAAACATAAGATCATTTTCTGAATCGAAGAAGAAGAAGATATTTGTGCCATATTCTGACTGGACAGAAGAATAAGGTAGAGGAATTGTAATCTGCCTTACAGGTGAGCTGTTTAAAGATCGTCTTCCCCTCTTTCATCAGTAAGAATAGAATCAAGATTCTGAGGAATTTCCAGCACAAGCCGCAGACCATTGAAGATCAATTTTCTTTTTGCTGGGAAGCAGATAGGGCTGAGATTTTCTTAGCCTAGGAAGAAATCGACTCAGGAAGCAATTTCTCTTGAGTCAAATCAATATTCCTCTTTCAAAATCTGTGGATATATGATAGATCTGTATTGAGGCCTAGATTGATTAGGTTGTGTGAGAGATCTGTGTGATCTTATTATAAAGCCTAAATTATAAAGGCTATAAGATGGATCTGTGAGATATGTGTTAGGGCTGTGGGACAATGATTGGATCCTTGTGTGGATCTATGTAGGGCTGTTTATCCCATCCTGCGTTAAGGGCAATTGTGCATGTGTTTAGTAGTCAGGAGATTACTGAGTGGAGGGATGTGAGCCTGTATTGTAAGTCTCAGTGGAGACTGACTGATCTGGTGGGATCCTGCTATAATCTCTGAGGAGCCATAGTTTTTGTAGAAGGGCCTTGTCTAACATACTGTTAGAAAGGCGGGGAGGGATAGTGGATGTAACCATACACTAGGGAACCACTATAAAATCTTATGTATTGTGTCTTGTGTTTTTTTGTGCTGAGTATTATGTTCTTGAAAGTTGAAATATGTATACACAATAGGACATAAGTCATAGAAGATTTTAAAGAACTATAAAAGACTGCAATAACCTATCCCCCCCCCTCTAGGTGATTAACTACCCTTGTAATCAAAGACTTTCATTTTTCATTATGGAGGCACTCTCCATTCCAAACTTCTTGATTAGCTCCTTGGTGAACTTAGACTGAGAGATAATAGACCATCCTCTAACTATCTAACTTGGAGTCCCAAAAAGTACTTGAGTTCACTCATACTACTCATCTCAAACTACCCTTACATAAGTTTAGCAAACTTCTTGTAGAGGCCATCATCTGTAGACCCAAAAATTATGTCCATATGCAAGAGGTACAAACACCTCTCAGAATATTTTGTCTCAATGCTCTTAAAAGATGCTTTTGTTGTCTTGCTTTTTCGGCATGCAGAGCAAATATCCTCTTTGATGCATCTCAGATTGGGTGTATTTATGACTAGCCCTTCACTGAAGAGCTTGCAAATTGTCTTGTAGTTCAAGTGAGCAAGCATCTTGTGTCAATGCACACAATAATAGACTTTCTCATTTACTACCAGACATACTGGTGAGTCTGTACTTATATATAAAAAGTTTAGACAATAAATATTTCCACTCCTAGTGCTTGTTAAAATGACCTCTTGGTCACTTGACCTTTTGATCAGACACTCATCCTTGTGGAAGACAATGACATAGCCAATATCACATAGTTTGCTTATGCTAATCAAATTGTGTTGCAATCCTGCCACATAAGCTACCTTTATAATAGAGACTATGTTATTGGTGATCATACCATAGCCCTTGGTAACTCCTCTGTCTGAACCACCAAAGATCACATTAGATCCATTCCTCACTAGAGTATTATCCTTAAGAAGCTCCTTGTTCCAGTCATATGTATGGAACATCCACTGTCCAAGTTCCATATTGGTAATGTGTGGGTACTTGGACTATCCTGCAAACACAGATTAGTTTACCTTAAGAACCTAAAAGGGATCGGGTCTTTGGTTCATGTTAGCCTGAAAATGAACATGTCTACCTACAACAGCACTGACAGGAAGACTCACCCTTGCCCTTGGCACACTTGGGTTGTGCCAACAATCTATGGCAAAGTGACCAACTTTTCCACAACACCAACACTCATGGATGTTGTATCTCCTCTTTTGAACAACTTTAGGAGTGTGCAGGCTATCAATAGTTTTTTTTTTAGGGGAGAGCAGCAGCCTTCTTCCTATTTCTTTCTGCAATAATTTGACTAAAGGTGAGTCTTCCAGTAGATGTGCTTGACATACTCTGAGTTTCACCAATAGAAATCTTCTTTATAGTAGAAAAGTTGTTGAAGGCATCAGAGACAGCCAAGTGATGTTTACTAACTAACTTATCCTTTGTCAAGGTTTTTGCTGAAGGAATTTGAGAATGGGCCACTACCTTATCTTTAAGAGTGGGGGCTAGAGCACTAAACATAAATGGTCAATAATGAGCCATTTGGATTTCCTCATGAGAAGACTTCAGTACACTCAATCCCATGCCCTTTCTCCATCCATTGTAAGATACACTTGTATTCTTACAAAAAGAGTTTCCATTCTTCTAGTGACCATACATGCTGTCATGCTCATACCTATTTTAATGGAGGATTACCCTTTGAAAGGTGGTCTGAGGTACAACAGGAGTCTTTCCCTTCCCTTTGGAATGGGCAGCTCTAGAGTTCCACTTGAACCCCAAAACTCTCTTATCATTTTGAGAGGTGAAGGAGTCAATCAGTGGCAAAATAGTTTTAGGCTTAGAGAATTCAGAAAAAGCTTCTTCTCCTTGAGGAGCTTCTCTTCAAGATCCATGATGATCTTGTTTTTTTGGCTGATGGTGCCAATTTGGATAATTGAGATTGTCTTCAGCTTGCTGACTTCTCTCCTCATCTGAGCTAGCAAAGATGCTGACTCAGACTGTAGGGAAGCAGTTTGTTGAAGAGATACATTTTCCTCAATTTGTCTCTTGGCAAGCCTTTTTCTCTTCTTTAGAGCTTCCAGAGTTGCACCATACTTATCAATCAATTGGTTGACATCATCTTCATATTCTGACTCATCATCCCTACAGGAGGAAGTGGATGCTTCAGAGTCTGAGCCAGATTCATAGATATAGGAAGAGCTAGGGATAGAGTTTACCTCAGCATGAATAGAATTGTCCTGATTATCTTCAGTTAGGACCATGAGACTGAACTCATCATCCTCTTCAAAGTAATTGTCAACAGAGGACAGTGGGGCCCTTATGCAAGATGAGCCAGCTAGATGATTAGCCTATACTTTAATGGATATGAGACCAATGTAGGCCTCCTCTTCATCTAATTATGAAGACTCAGAATCAATTTCTGATAGAATGACTTTCTTCTTGGCCAAGAAGCTCTTTTCAGCCTTCTTATCCTTGTAATGCTTTTTGTCTTCAGACTTCATGTGCTCCTTCCTCTTAATAGGATAGTCAGTAATGATATGTCCACTCATGTTGCAACAATAGCAAACAATATTAGTCTTAACATGTTTGTTCTGATTAGGTTCATACATTTCCCTAGAGGGGTCTTTTTTGGACTTGTCCTTGCTGGGATAGGGCTTCCTTGATGTGGAGCTTGAAGATCCCTTATTCTTCCATTGTCTTCTTTTATTCAACATTTTCTTGAACTGCTTGGAGAACAAGGTGAGCTCTCCATCTGACAGCCCATTGTATGAGGAGCTGGGATCTAAGCTCTCTAACTCTGCAGCTCTCTATGGTGGAGAAGGAGTCTTTTTCTTACTCCTTCTTGTGGCTTCAGCTCTGAAGGCCACAGTCTTCTCCTTGTTGAGAGTTCTGACAACGTATTCTTCTGCCTTAATGGAGTTCAGCTGTATCTCATGGGATAATAGCTTCCCAAACAAGTTTTGGGGCAATGTGTTGGCCAAGTTATCATCCTCTCTAATGGCATAGATCTTGATATCTCATTCATTATTTAGGGATCTCAAGAACTTGTCATTCAGCTCATAGTTTGTGAACTGTCTGTCCTAAGTGATTAGAATGTTCACTATCATGAAGAAATTTTCATAGCATTCAACTATGGAATCTTTCTTGCGTTGCTTGAAGGCCTTATATTACGAATTTAGGAGTGATTTCCTGTCATCCCTGATGAGTCAAAGTTATATACATATTTTTGGACTCATCTGGGCTAGTTTTCTCGATGATGCAATACACTTGAGAGCCATAATTGTTCATATTTGTTACTATGTCCATTCCATGTTAAGTGCACTTTAGGCCTATTATCAGTGTGATTTCATAGTTATTGTACTTTTGCCCTATACTTGGTGTTTTTCTGTGTATGGAGAATGTGGAATGCCCATTTCGGTGGCTTTTCTCTTTTTACTGCAGGTACAAAGGTCGTGTGAGTGTTCCAGGATTATTTGGGAATGTTTTTTCGCCTAAGGGGCACTGTGCGTGCGTTTTTACACGCGCACGGTCAATGGACTCCTTAGCGCACGACCAGTGTTCATGCACAGTCAGTTCATTGAACCCCAAATAGTACAGAAACACTACGCGCGATCATTGGATCTATTGCGCACGACCACTGGTAATGATCCACTGATCGTGCGTGCTATTCTCAATTTTTCCAAGTTCTGTCTGGGGAAATCGCACGATCATTGGACATAGTGCGCATGACCTCTAGTCGTGCGCCATTGCTCGTGCATGTTTATCCCATTTTTCTGTAGTTCTGCAATTGCTAATCGCACGATCATGGGATCCAGTGTGCACGACCTCTGGTCATGCGTCACTGATCGTGCTCATATATATTAATTTTTTCTGTCCAGCTATAGGTTTCTATGGAGTAGAGCGCACGATCATCAACAGTCAGTGCGCACGACCACCGGTCATGCGCCACTTATTGTGCACTCTGATTTTTCGTTGACTGTATTTAATCCCAAGCTCCCGCGAATTAGGGCACGCAATTTCATTTTCTGGCCCGCTACTGTGCGCAAAGCGCCGTTTCTCTCCCCCAATGGTCCTCCACTCATTTCCAATCTCCGGGAAGCCTTCTCCGGCGATCCAAAGTCATCTTCAACCCTTCGGAGAGTTCCCGGCCACAAGCAGTGTGCAACAGAGATCTTTCGGTACTACTCATTTGGGCAAAAGGGAGAAAATACTGAAGGAAAGGGAAGAAGATGGAGGAAGACAAGTGGATTGAAAACCCATTTACCTCCAAACGCAAGCACAGTTTGAGTCGAGAAGTGGACTGATAACCCATAATTTCGGCCAAGAACCACGGCACCACTTGATAGTTTTACTTTCAAGACTACCTAAACACCTAGAGGGGGGTGAATAGGTTCTAATTCTTGTTTTAAAATAAAGACAGAGAATCACTTCAATGTTGTAATATAGAACAGAAAATTCTGCAGCAAACTCAGCACACACAATCACAGATTCTACATCTACACAATTCACAGATTGCACACAGTATTTATAGTGGTTCCCCAAGGTCTTGGTACATCCACTTTCCCCCTTCACCCATCCAGCAGTATGCTAGATTCGGCCTAACTTCTTCCTTTATCTCAAATCCTCAGATCCTACAGCTCAGAATCCAGAAGGATTCCTACAACTCAGAATGTTTCCACACTCCTACAACTCAGGCTAACAAGCCCTACCTCAGCCTTGCCACAAGGCCTACAACTCAGAGAATACCTTCTCCTACAACTCAGGCACAAACAGCCCTACCACTCAGAGAACAAATCTCCTACACTCAGCCTTTATAAAACAGGCTTACAACTCAGATCTATGAATAGATCCTAATGAATTTAATAAGGAATTTTATAATGTCTTACCCCTGTTGAGAGAGAAGGGATAAGAACTTTCTTGATCAACTTCTTGAAGAGGCTGATGGGTTAAATCAACTTGATCTTAGCTTTCTTCAAAGCTTCTTGAATCTGAACTAGTTTGATTGATTTCCTTTGAATATAACTGACTGGCAGTTTCCTCCTTAGATTCCAGAAATATATCTAAATCTTCTTGACAGATTAGTTCAGCATCTGCTTCTTGAGAGACCAGTGATTGTCTCCTTCTTGACTTCAAATAGCTGGATCTCTCTCTCTCTCCAAACCTCTTGAAGATACTTCTGAATTCTTGATTGAATTAAACTTAGACTTAATCTTAGTAGATGATCACTACAGAATGTCTTCTTAGATCTTCTTCACGAAGATCTTTTTCTGGCCTTGCACTTTCTTGATCAGAGATCTATCTCACAATAGTTGTGTTTTTGTGTGTCAACAATAATGAATAATAATGATTAATTCAGTATTCTTCTGAATCCATCTATATATAAAGACTTCATCCATGATAACCGGCTGATCCAGTTTATAACTAACTTCTGACAAGTCTGACAGCTTCAGTAAACCTGTTGTTACTCACAGCTGTCAAGTCATCAAATAGATCTTGAGCCTTTATCTTTGTCAGCAAAGCGTCGAGACTGCCTGTCATAAAGTGTCGAGACCATCTGTCAATATGTGTCGACACAAGTGACTTAAGTGTCGACACAGACTTTGGTGGTGTCAACATAGATGCCTTGGTGTCGACACAGCTTCTTAACACTACATCTTTAGAATGTGTCGACACTGATTATTTGTGTCGACACAAACACTTCACCATTCATCAGCAATCAACTTGGTCTAGACTCAGCTATGTGTCGATACAAGTCCTGTGTGTCGATACAGTTGATGTAGACTCAGAACATAACATGTGTCGACACTGCCTCCAGGTGTCGATACAGTTATTGTCGACTCTACCTCTGTGTGTCGATATAGTTATTGTCGACTCTGCCTCTGTGTGTGTCGACACTGCCTCCCGGTGTCGACACAATTGATGTCGACTGACTATTTCTGTGTGTCGATACTGCCTCCCGGTGTCGACACAAATTCACTGAAGTGTCGACACAGCTATTTCCAAGTGTCGACACAATCTTACTGAAGTGTCGACACAGCTTCCTCAGGTGTCAACACATGGACTTAGAAATTTTTTTTTTGCATTTTAGCACATTCTTAACCTGCACATATAAACTTAAAACAACATCAAATACACCTTGATGTATATCATTGAGCTAAGTTTGGCTTGTCCAAATCAGGTATACATTTTCCAATGTACCCAACAATCTCCCCCTATTTGGAGAAGTCATAACCCTTTGGCAAATGATATACACCACTTAGAAAATAAACATGATGATGTACATAAGAATTATATTACAGGGTACTATATAAACAAAACACATATCATAGTTTCATCACAGAATAAAGATGTAACAGAACATGATCTCAGAACAATGTTTTGTATATTAACTGAAAAAATGCTTGTTACAAGTTGTTTACATTGATTTATTTAACAAACAACAATTACATAGTTCTTGGACAAAAAAAACTAATAAAGCTTAGACTAAGGCTGGGCTGGCTCCTTGATGACTATTCCTTTTCCAGATATAATCTGAGCCTGCACAGGAGGTTCTGTATCTCCCATGGGCTTCTTGCCTTTCAAATCAGCTTTCTTTTGAGCTTCAGCCTTGATCCTTTGCCTTTCAAAATAATGAAAAGGCTTGGGGAAATACTTGTTAGGCTCCTGAGCATCAGGAGGTAGCTTCCCACTCTTAGCCTTTCTCCTGTGTTGAAGTATGGCCTCCTGCCTGGCTTCATACTTTTGCCATTCTTGCTCATTGTACCATTTACCCCTTTCATGTACTTGATCTTTTACAGCTTTCTAGACAGTTAATATGATATTCCTTGAAGTGGGGCTCCACTGCTCAAAGTCTGGCTTTAGCTCTGCTTGCTCTCTAAATCTCTTCTTTGATAACTGAGCATCTTGCTGAGCTTTGATAACTGTATCTGGCATATCAACCTTTTCAATAATCATATTAGTAACTGGTGGTGGAGGGTTGTACATTGGCTGAACTTGTTAATGTATCATTTTAAGATCTGCAGGGGGTAAATAACTTGGGCAACCTCAGGTTGATCACCTTCAAGTAGAGTTGGTTGCACCCCTTACTCAGCCATATTATCATCATCACATAGGAGTGGATATCCCAGAGTGGCTCTAATGCTGTTGGTTACCCATTTAGCATGTTCAGAGCTAGCATATACTAACACACTCTCCCCCTTTATGACTTCTCTAGCCACATATTCTCTCAAATCATCTTTCTGAAATCGGATTTGTCCATCCAGGTAATTGATTCCATCTTTAAAGAATGGCTTTAACTTTTGAAGCTTGTCACTAATTAACTTCTCAGATGAAGTGATGGCAGTTTTAACTGAATCTAGGGCAGCTTGTAGCTTCTTATCATATTCTTCCATTTTAATAGCCCTTGCAGCAGTCATTGCAATAACAGTATTCTTAAACTCAGTGACTATCACATTATGTGATTCAGTCAGATTGTTATTCATTCTTATTTGATTTTCAAGGACATATCCTTGTTTAACAGCAATATCATCCACCTATTTCTTTATTTCAGCTTGTTGCTTTGCTAGAAATACTACAGCATTGCCCCCTTATGGAAGCAATCTGTCATCTCTTTCTTATTCTGGTTGACCTCAAATCTGATTGACTTAATGTCTTGGGCTAGATCAAATTGAAGAGCCTTATGGCTTTCATCCACATATTTTTTAAGAGTCAATCTCTGCTCATCCATTTTGACTTATAAATCTACCAAAAATTTGTTGTAATCAATTGCAGGAGCTGGTTGGGAAGTAGTAGCCTGTAAAACCTGCTTATAGCTTTGGCTTCTCCTCTTTAAAACCATCAATTTTCTTTTCTTGGCCTTCTTGAATTCTTCATGCTCAGACTTTGAAGAACTTTCAATATTAACTCTCTCTTGAGGAGTGGAAGAAATTTCTTTCTCAGCTCCATGTTGCTCCTCCTCAATATCAACCTGCTCCCCCTCAATCCTTACTTTCTCCCCCTCAAATCTTAGGGACTCCATTTTATTTGCCGCTTCTTCAAGATCAGGAAACAACTCTTCAAGAGTGAATTCTTGTTGAGTGTGAGCAGAAGATAGTACTTTGTCAGCAGCAGCAGCAACTCCAGAAATATCAAGACCAGTTTGAGAAACAATGTCCTCTGATAAATTGATTATTTCTTCCTCTTGCACCTGTTCAGAATGTGGCTCCCCCTGCAACTATGCAGTAATTGGCTCCCCCTGCACTTGTGCAGATATAGTCTCTTCCTGGACTTGGGTAGTCTCAGTATGATCCTGAACCTTTTCTCTAACTTGCTCTTCATGTTCGTGTACATCTTCATGACCATGCTCAGAAAGGTCATGTGCTGGTGATTGTGCTTCTGTCTCCACTTCAGGTATGTCCTTTGAGAGGACCCTATCCCATCTTGAGAATAACCTTATGTCCATTCTCCTCATGTGATTTATCTTTGATCCAGGAATTTGTTGCATCACCTCTGGAATTATTCCAGCCAGGTACAGACTCATGATCTTAGCCAAGTTTGGCTTCTTGATTCCTTCTTTTATCTTATCAAACGGTACTGCAGACCAATTGGTTTGAATCTTAAAGATTACCCTTGTCATCAGGCTGAACATGTAGGCTGATATCCTATCATGGCCACCTGGTTTACATAAGATCACTTTTCTTACTATTTCAATCAGGAATTTCCCTTGATGATTCATGCCTTTTTTGTTTATGGCTGCTCCTATCTTTAAGGTTGGATCCAATCCACACCATTGAAGCGCCTCCCTGGTCCTTGAGGCTGGGACCTCTTCCTCATCATGTATTCTAGGAAGATGGAGAATCTTTGTCAACCTCTTTTGAGACAGCTTGACTTTTTCTCCATGTACAGTGGATTTGATCTTCAATCCTGTTAAGTCCATTGATGCAGTAGTATAGA
Source organism: Platanthera zijinensis (assembly GCA_039513925.1). NCBI lineage: Eukaryota > Viridiplantae > Streptophyta > Magnoliopsida > Asparagales > Orchidaceae > Platanthera > Platanthera zijinensis. The sequence goes on from CM077094.1 coordinate 90,310,039, forward strand.
ACTCGAATACTTCTTTCTTCCAAATCTTTGTAGGTTCAGAGACAAGTTATTCTAATCCGTTGTCTGCAAGAAGAGAAATGACCTGTTTGATCTCCGTTGCGGCATCGTCGAATGCATGCCTAACCAACTCATATCCTTCATTGATGTTGTCTTCAACCTTGGGCGCCATTGGAATGAAGAGAAAGCTTGGTTGGAGAGAAGAGAGATTGTTGACACAAGGGTTTTGTCTCGAAACCCTGGTGAGCGTGTCGACAGAATATGTTCTTGACCTATTTATACCCTTCTAATCAAAGAAGGTCAAAAGGCGGGCAAAAACTGTCTAAAAGTGTCGACACTGTTGAAAAGTGTCGACACAAACTTATATTGTCTCGACCACAGCACTGACTACTATGTGTCGACACCAATTGATGATATGTCGACACTGGAGATACTTAGTAGTTCATCAGAAATTCTGTGTCAACTCTTAGTACAAGTGTCGACACAAAATCTATAGGTGTCGACACCATTACTCTGGTTGTGTCGACACTACATTTCTGGATGTGTCGACTCTTTGTCCCTTAGGTGTCGACACATTTACTCTGTGTCGACACAATTTCTTTGAATTGTTAACAAAACTTTTCTGTATCGACACTTTATTACTGAATGTGTCAACACCATTTTACTTAGCCAATTTTTGGTAAACTAACCTATGGTCAGCATTCCTAATTCAATTTTAAATCTATTGAATTTAGTTTCATCCATAGGCTTAGTAAATATATCTGCAATTTGATAATAAGTTTTAACAAATTCTAATGAGATGTCTTCTTTTTCTACATGTTCTCTAAGAAAATGGTATTTTATCTCTATATGCTTAGTCCTACTATGTGAAACAGAATTGTTTGCAATAGAAATGGCACTTTTAGAATCACACAATAAAGGTGTTCTCCTTACTTGAATACCATAGTCCCTTAGCTGATGTTGAATCCACAACAGCTGTGCACAGAAACTTCCTGCTGCCACATATTCAGACTCAGCTGTGGATATTTCCACACTAGTCTGCTTCTTACTGTTCCAGGATATCAACCTTCCTCCCAAGAATTGGCATGTACCTGTAGTACTTTTTCTATCTTCTCTACAGCCTGCAAAATCTGCATCTGAATAACCTGTTAGTAGAAAATCTCCATTCCTAAGGTACCAAAGGCCTAGATTAGGTGTGCCCTTTAGATATCTCAAAATCCTCTTGACTGTAGTATAATGTGATTCTTTAGGGCATGCTTGGTACCTTACACAGACACATATAACATACATAATGTCTGGTTTACTAGCAGTGAGATAAAGTAGAGAGCCAATTATTCCTCTATACAAAGACTCATCTACAGGTTTACCTGCATCATCTTTGCATATATGCATACTTGTTCCCATAGGAGTTCTCATGGTGGAGGATGATTCCATACCATACTTCTTAATTAACTCCTTGGTACACTTAGACTGGGATATGGACAATCCATCATCAGTCTGTCTTACTTGGAGTCCGAAGAAGAACTTAAGTTCCCCCATACTGCTCATTTCAAACTTTCCTTGCATAAGTATGGCAAATTTCTTGCAAAGGTTGTTCTCTGTAGACCCAAAAATTATGTCATCTACATAGATCTGAACTAAGATTATCTTACCTTTAGATTCCCTTAGGAATAGAGTTTTGTCTATTTTACCTCTTGAGAATTTGTTCTCAATAAGGAAAGTAGTCAGGGTTTCATACCAAGCCCTTGGGGCTTGCTTTAACCCATACAATGCTTTCCTAAGTCTATAGACATAACCAGGTTTAAGAGAATCTACAAAACCTGATGGCTGCTCTACATAGACTTCATCTTTTAGATCACCATTTAGGAATGCTGATTTCACATCCATTTGGTATACCTTGAAGCCTTGATATGCTGCATAGGCAAGGAACATCCTGATTACTTCCAGTCTTGCTACTAAGGCAAATGTTTGATCAAAGTCTATTCCCTCTTCCTGTCTGTATCCTTTTGCAACCAATCTTGCTTTGTTCTTCACAATAACTCCATTCTCATCCAACTTGTTCCTAAAAAAACACCAATAATGTTGTGGTCTTTTGGTTTAGGAACTAACTCCCAGACCTTGCATCTTCTAAACTGATTAAGCTCCTCTTACATAGCATTAATCCAGTGTTGGTCTTGGATAGCTTCTTCAATTTTCTTTGGCTCCAGTTGAGATAGAAAACTTTAGTGCAGGATTGTATTCAGATTTCTGCTTCTGGTTTGCACTCCATGTCTTGGATCACCAATTATCTGATTTGCTGGATGATCCTTTAGATGTCTTATAGCTGGAGGTAGACTTCCTTCTGGCTGAACACCTTCAGTTTCTTCATTATGCTGCACCTCTTGGTTGTCATCAGTTTCTAGAGAGTCTTGTACTCCTGATGCGTGGATTACGGCAAGTGCACCGGTCGCACAAGTAATAAAGTTTGGGAATAAATCCCCGAGTGTCGGTCTCTTGAGGAACACAGTAAGGGATGAGTTAATGTCGAGGAGGACTTGAGATTGAAGTCCTCGGGGCGAAGGTAACGATGGGGGTTTTGATGGTTGTGGAAAATAAAGTAAAAATCTAACAACTACTCCTATGCAACGCCGCTATGCGATGCTTCGCCAGGCGGGATGGAAGACTAGTCGGGCCGCAATGCACCGAATCGCTTGGCGGATGGAAGAGTAGGCTAGCGGATGAGGTGGAGAGAACGGCAGAAATCCTACTATGCAGGCCGCTATGCACTGCTTCGCCAGGCGGGATGGAAACTACACGGGCCGCTATGCACCGAATCGCTTGGCGGATGGAAGAGTAGGCTAGCGGATGAGGTGGTTAGAACGGCGGAATGAGGGTCGTGAGCACCTCTTCGCAACGCACGCCACTAGCAATTGCTAGTGCGGCAAGGGTGGATGGTGGTGGATGGAATATGGCGCACCTCAAGTAAATATAACACAAACACTAACTCACATAGACATGAATAAGAGTAAATGTTAACTACAAATAAACATTCTTCATCAATACATGGAAAATAACTAAGCTAACAACAACAAGAGGAAGAGGTGTGCGAATCGACCGAATCCGAAGCCTTGTTGAGGGTTCACGGTTGGAATCCCGGGTTGTCAATCCGAGTCCAAGCTCGGTCCTCAACTGCGTCCGGGGTAGAGGAGGCTGTCACTCACTCCCAATGGACCCGTCTTCTTCGTTGAAATGACCCGTAGATTGCGGCTCCGGCCCTTCCTTGCTTGATGGAGAAAGCTCGGTCAAAACTCCGCTTGAAGCTTGAGGATGAAGGAGGAGGCCGAGAGGATGCTCCGGCGTTGATTTGGCGTTGAAAGCTTGCCCGGAGACCCTCCCTAAGGTGGGAGATGGAGGAAGACGGCGGAAACCCTCGTTCGGGACGAGAAACGGCGGAAAAATCGCGTGATCCCGGATTAGGGCGAAACCTGCGCTATTTATAGAAAACAGAATTTAAACAGCGCGCACGATCACTGGCGCACGACCAATGGTCGTGCGCGATATAGTCAGTGATCGTGCGATATGGAGGCAGAAAAGTGGAAAAAGATGTCATGACTGCGCACGACCGGCAACGCACGAGTAGTGATCGTGCGCGGTATGGCTGGTGATCGTGCGATATGGCGGGACAGAACTTTCCCAGGAGAGGTCATGACTGCGCACGACCGATGATCGTGCGCCAAAGAGGTCGATGGTCGTGCGTGGGTAAAAACGCACGACCATTGACTCCTTTGCCAAAAATGGGGAAAGTTCGATGCCGGACGCCCACACGATCCCAGAACCTGCAGGAAAACTGGACGGGATGTCGATCATGGCAGTCACAGACAAACAATAATAATCATAGCAAGAATGGAATACATACACACACAGAAATAGGCTAAAAATGTGCACAAGACGTGGAAAACCGTAGCGTACCAAAAGAAGTGCAAATGACGCTAAACGGTGTGCAAAGACGAGAAAATAAGCCTAGATGAGTCCGAAAATAGGTATATAAAGAGGACTCATCACACCCCCAGACTTAACCATTTGCGCGTCCCGAGCAAACAAAACCTAAGCAGACGGGGAAAATGAACTAGCTAACAAAGAAATTGCAAAACAGAGTACCATGCGAAGTCGCATGCTTGCGTGCATAAAAATAAAGTAGAGGAAATTTTTAAGTATACAAAATATTTTATATTTTTCACAATGCGTATCAAAAAGTTATTACTACTCAAAAGTAGAATCACGGTGAATCATCCGGTCCTACGCAGGAAGAAAGTAGACAGGCCACTAAGGTGAGCATTGCCGAAGACCGGGGCTCAAGATTACCCCCAAAGGAATCCACCAATGTCGGAAACCATAAGCTTGCCCGTTCGCACTCTCTCCACGGCACTAGTCAAATCAAGCGCAAGTCCGTAGGACTTCGGGTAATAATGGGGCTTGGGTTACGGTGAGGAAAACAAGGGTAAACATGAAGGGTATGCACCTAACCCAAATGAGCTAGCCTAAAAGAATCCCTCGGCAAACCACAATATAACCAGGTGCACCACACCCCCAGACTTGATTTGTACAACATGGGTGTGTGCACCGCCTACTCCAAATCCAAATCTTCTCAAATAAATATTTTCAATCAAACTTTTTCTTTTTCTTTTTTCTTTTTTTCTTTTCTCTTTTTCTCTTTTAAATATTTTCTTTTTCTTTTTACAAAATCAGCACATTTTTCTTTTGGGCACAACCACATATCACAAATACAAATCACCACATCACAACCCAACATAAAATGTAAACTACTAAAGCTCGAATTGGGTGTGCGATTAGGATCGGCTATGAGGCTTTGGCGAATATAGTGGAGCTGAATCAAAAGGAAGGGTAGGCACAAAGGGGCTAGCAAGGGCGATGTTAGGAACGGTACAAAGCTCAACCGGGCCAAAATGATGGCCTACATCACTCTCACGCTAGACTAACCGTGTACCAATGCTTCAAGAATAGCTTGGGGCAAGTTCTTAGCAACCGAGAAAGATAATCCTTCCTCCCGACTCAAGCAATACGAGTCTAGTGGCGGCTACACACATTCCTACACTACCGTTTGATTCACACCGGATTCACCAACTTTTGAGTAGAATAAAAAGTATGTACGCAAATAGAAAAATATAAAACTATAAGCATACAGAAAAATTAAATCTACACAAATTTCTATACAAAACGAGAGCAGTTGACTAGAAACACAGCAAGGCCAACATTTTACTCCGTCTCACAATCCTAAGCCAGCACCATAATTTTACCAAGTCTATCAAAGACACAAGTTTAACTCGCGGCACGCTAACAGCTAAGCTCGCGCTCATGTGGGTGCAGTGGTGTGCAAGAAATGGACTAAACAAAATAATAACTATAAAAGCTTCTAGTATGCGCAGGAAAGGTGCGCGTGCAAAAGGTAAACATGCTCTCCCCCAGACTTAAACTAAACAACACAGCAAATGATATAGAAATTAAAATCAGAAAGAGCTAAGGGAAGAGGTTACCCAATGCTCAGCAAGTGAGCATACCAGAAGACGCGTGAAAACTAGAAGCAGGCCCGCCATACGAAGAATCACAACCCCGCCAATGCGTAGTTTCCATGAATACCTGCAGGGGTGAGCTCCGCAAAAACAAAAGAAAAATATACAAAAAGAAATACTAAACTAAGCTAGACATAAAAAGTAGAATGCAGAAATTTAAGATAACTACTGGGGTTATTGTCATCCCAGCACGACTTATTCAGCAAAAGAAAAGTTCTAGCTAATGGGCCTATGAAAGAGAAGATGAACAGGTAACTGTTCCATTATCCGTTGCGGTAGCAAGTACCGATACGGAGAAAGAGCAGTTACCCCTCTACCTGAGTAATAATACCTGCGACGCACAGGTAGAGGAAATAGGAAGTAAGATGAGGAGAAGCACTGGTCCTCACTCATCTCACCACAAAAAATATCCTTGCCTAGCAAGGGGTCATCCCACACAGGCGCGTAGGAGTCAACGGCTTGAGCACAAGGCTCATCGTCATCCCAGCACATCAGCGGAGAATCAACCCGCACAGGCTCAGATATGGAAGGGGGATCAAGGAATAAAAGAGAAGAAGGACAAAAACAATCAGAAATCGGGGGAGTGATCCCGGTATCACTCCCAGCAGGATCCAAACAATGATCATCGTCAGTGTCATATGAGTCGTATTGGGGAGAATCCGAGAACTCGAAGTCCGCGGTGGAAAGGGGGATCGCCTCGTCAGATAGGGGGGTGCAAACCTCCTCATCCGAAAGGTAATACTCCTCGTCCCACCGGGGTGCGAAGAAGTGTTCCGAAGATCCACATTCTCCGTCGGAGATACTAGAATCCTCATCCCACTTCGGCGCAACCTCGGGCACCGAATCATCCACAATAACGGCCTCATCAGCCGACTCACAAGAAAAAGGAGTAGAAAACTCCGGCAAAAATTGCGGAGGGGCAAGGCTGCTCTCAAAATCAGGCATAGAATGCGCAGGCCCCATCGCAACATCATCCGCAGATGCCACCCCGTCGACGATCGGAACACTCTCATCGTCCCATACAGGATCGTCCATGAGTTCCCGATCCACTCCTTGCGGGCTAACATCCGAGTGAGAATGATCACTCAGAGGAAGCTCGTAAAAAGGGGTTGAGGAACCCATGAAGGAACTATATGCGGCGAGAGATTCTTCCGTAATCTCAACGGGCAAAGATCGAGCAAGGTGCGCCATGTCAATGTATGGGCCAGGCAACACCCTAGTAGGCCTATCCATAGTAGTCTCCCGCGAACAGGGGACTACTACGGATGCGTCCACAGAGGTAGAAGGCTTGCACAAGCGAGGGCAATCCTTCAACATATGGCCCACACCTTGACATAGAATACACCGAAAACAGTGCTCGGCATTAGAAACAGCTATGGCATCGATGCATCTCCGCAAAGCGTCAATAATACGACTCTCGGCAGCAGAATCCATCGCGAACAAAAATATTTACCGGAAATTACTACACACAAGAATAAAATAACTAGGATCTGCAATATTAAAAAAAAAGGAAAACAAGGAAGGGACAAGAAAAATAAAGTAAACAATTTCAAAAACTAAAATAAAGACAAAACAGGGTATGAACAAATGGACAAGGGCGACTATCTCGCATCTACCTCTTCAAAAACTCAAACGACTGTGTTCCCCGGCAACGGCGCCAAAAACTTGATGCGTGGATTACGGCAAGTGCACCGGTCGCACAAGTAATAAAGTTTGGGAATAAATCCCCGAGTGTCGGTCTCTTGAGGAACACAGTAAGGGATGAGTTAATGTCGAGGAGGACTTGAGATTGAAGTCCTCGGGGTGAAGGTAACGATGGGGGTTTTGATGGTTGTGGAAAATAAAGTAAAAATCTAACAACTACTCCTATGCAACGCCGCTATGCGATGCTTCGCCAGGCGGGATGGAAGACTAGTCGGGCCGCAATGCACCGAATCGCTTGGCGGATGGAAGAGTAGGCTAGCGGATGAGGTGGAGAGAACGGCGGAAATCCTACTATGCAGGCCGCTATGCACTGCTTCGCCAGGCGGGATGGAAACTACACGGGCCGCTATGCACCGAATCGCTTGGCGGATGGAAGAGTAGGCTAGCGGATGAGGTGGTTAGAACGGCGGAATGAGGGTCGTGAGCACCTCTTCGCAACGCACGCCACTAGCAATTGCTAGTGCGGCAAGGGTGGATGGTGGTGGATGGAATATGGCGCACCTCAAGTAAATATAACACAAACACTAACTCACATAGACATGAATAAGAGTAAATGTTAACTACAAATAAACATTCTTCATCAATACATGGAAAATAACTAAGCTAACAACAACAAGAGGAAGAGGTGTGCGAATCGACCGAATCCGAAGCCTTGTTGAGGGTTCACGGTTGGAATCCCGGGTTGTCAATCCGAGTCCAAGCTCGGTCCTCAACTGCGTCCGGGGTAGAGGAGGCTGTCACTCACTCCCAATGGACCCGTCTTCTTCGTTGAAATGACCCGTAGATTGCGGCTCCGGCCCTTCCTTGCTTGATGGAGAAAGCTCGGTCAAAACTCCGCTTGAAGCTTGAGGATGAAGGAGGAGGCCGAGAGGATGCTCCGGCGTTGATTTGGCGTTGAAAGCTTGCCCGGAGACCCTCCCTAAGGTGGGAGATGGAGGAAGACGGCGGAAACCCTCGTTCGGGACGAGAAACGGCGGAAAAATCGCGTGATCCCGGATTAGGGCGAAACCTGCGCTATTTATAGAAAACAGAATTTAAACAGCGCGCACGATCACTGGCGCACGACCAATGGTCGTGCGCGATATAGTCAGTGATCGTGCGATATGGAGGCAGAAAAGTGGAAAAAGATGTCATGACTGCGCACGACCGGCAACGCACGAGTAGTGATCGTGCGCGGTATGGCTGGTGATCGTGCGATATGGCGGGACAGAACTTTCCCAGGAGAGGTCATGACTGCGCACGACCGATGATCGTGCGCCAAAGAGGTCGATGGTCGTGCGTGGGTAAAAACGCACGACCATTGACTCCTTTGCCAAAAATGGGGAAAGTTCGATGCCGGACGCCCACACGATCCCAGAACCTGCAGGAAAACTGGACGGGATGTCGATCATGGCAGTCACAGACAAACAATAATAATCATAGCAAGAATGGAATACATACACACACAGAAATAGGCTAAAAATGTGCACAAGACGTGGAAAACCGTAGCGTACCAAAAGAAGTGCAAATGACGCTAAACGGTGTGCAAAGACGAGAAAATAAGCCTAGATGAGTCCGAAAATAGGTATATAAAGAGGACTCATCAACTCCCCCTGGACAGTAGCCATCATTTTCCAATTCTTCATCTACAGTTGAGCCTTCTACAATGGAAAGCTTGTCCATTCTATTGCTTATACCTATTGTATTGCATGAACTACAAGGCAACTCACTGTTGATTAATCTAGTTTCATCAAATACAACATGTACAGATTCTTCTACAACCTGAGTAATCAAGTTGTAGACCCTATAAGCCTTACTATTGATGATGTACCCAACAAATATCCCATCTTGGGATTTGGCAGCAAACTTAGTTAGATAAGACTTGCCATTGTTAAGGATATAACACTTGCAACTAAAGATTCTAAAGTAGGATAAATTTGGTTTTCTACCTTTCATTATCTTATAGGGTGTCTTTTTGTGGCTTTTGGTAATAGAGGCCCTATTGATCACATGACATGCAGTACTAACTGCCTTAGCCCAGAAGTATTCTGGGAGAGAAGTGCCACTCAATAGAGTTCTACCAGCCTCAATCAATGTTCTATTCTTCCTTTCAGCAATACCATTTTGCTGTGGTGTTCTAGGTGAGGAGAATTCTTGAAAAATCCCAAACTCTTCACACAATCTTATCATACTTTCAGATTGAAATTCAGTGCCATGGTAGCTTCTGATTTTGACCACTGTACTGTCCAGTTCATTCTGAATTTGTCTGACAAAACTGTGTAAAATACTTGGGGTTTCTGATTTTTGTCTCAGAAAGAACACCCAGGAATATCTAGAATAGTCATCTACCACCACAAAAATTTTGACCTTCCTACCTAGACTATGAATTGGCATATGACTAAAAAGATCCATATGTAATAGGTATAGACATCTCACTGAATCCTTGTTTTCAAGGCTATGAAAGGAGGATTTTGTCTGCTTGCCCTTTTGACAAGCTGAACATATCCCTTCCTTTATACACTTAACTTGAGGACCATTCCTCACTAACTCTTTGCTAAAGAGTTGGCCAATTGTTTTGTAGTTAAGATGGGCCAGCCTCTTGTGCTATTTGACACAGTGAGAGGCTTTCTCATCAGCTACAAGACAAATAGGAGAACCTTTGTTCTCACACTCAAAATTGAGACAATAAACATTTCTTTTTCTATACCCAGTAAATATGACCTTTTGATCACTTGACCTTTTGATATGACATCCATTCTTAACAAATGAAATGTTATATCCTAGATCACTCAGCTGACTTATGCTTATCAGGTTGTGTTTCAAACCTTTTATATAAGCAACTTGAGTGATGGTAATTTGGTTTGAAGAAATGTTACCAAATCCTTTGATGATTCCCCTTTCAGATCCACCAAAGATTACTTTAGGCCCATCCTTGATAGGTGAGTACTCCTTCAGCAATCCCTTTATTCTAGTCATGTGCCTGGAACATCCACTGTCCAAGTACCATATAGGGGTATGGAGACTTGGACTCACCTACAATAAAGAATTACTTTCCCTTAGAACCCAAGTAAGTCTTGGGTCCTTGGTTCAAGTTAGCTTCATCCTTAACAAATCTACCTGCAGCTCTTCTAACAGGTAGACTGTTGTTCTTCATGACACTAGTGTTGTGCCAGCAATCTATGGCATAATGACCTGTCTTGCCACAGCACCGGCATTCATACTTGTTGTATCTAGGTCTAGATACATTTTTGGTAGAAAAATTTCTGTTCTGTGCTAGTGCTGCTGCAGCTACACCCACTAGTTTCTTATAACCATGGGGTTTATGAACATGGGTTGCCTTATTGACATAAGCATCATCGTCATTCAGAACTTCAGTCTTATTATGACCAAGAGTATTCTCAAGGTCATACTTGTTAGAAGACACTTGAACCTCTCTGAAAACTACAGGGACTTTAAAATTCAATGGCTGAACTGAGGCTTTGACCTTTCTCTTGAAATGGGCAGCCCTAGTGTTACCTTTAAAGCCTATTCCAGCCTTACCTTTTTGAGCCACAAACTCATCTATTAAGGGTAGGACTGATTTTGGCTTAGAGTAACTAGCCACCAAATCTTTCTCCTTTTGAAGTCTGACTTCCAGACTTTTAATTAGATAATTTTTATATGTGATTGTACCCATCTGAATAACAGTTATAGTTTTCAGCTTGGCAACCTCATTCATTTTTTGATCCAATTATTTCTCTAAACCAGATGCAGTCAACTTAAGATCTGCAATTTCCTTAGCCTGAGTTTTGGCCATGTTCTTTCTTTTCTTTAGAGCCTACAACAAGTCCCCATATTCATCTATCAATTGATGAATATCTCCTTCAGATTCAGATCCATCCTCATGACTTGATGTAGATGAATCTCTGAACCAGTACTATAATCAGAAATTCTAGAATTACTTTGTACCTTACTGGGACCAGGCTGATCCTGGTACTTGTTGTCTTCTGATTCATCAATCAGTCTCATGCACTGATGGTCTTCTTGTTCATAGATGCAGTTCAGCAATTGCATAAACTCATCTTCTTCACTAGCTGCATACAGTCCAATGTATGCTTCAGCTTTAGATTTTGATTCTTAGTAGGATTGATCTGTAAGACTCTTCTCCTTCTTAGCAACAAAGGATTTCTCCTTCTTGCCCTTTTGTTGAGTCTTCTTTCTGTTTGCTGACTCCTTCCTCTTTTCTGGACACTCAGCCACCACATGTCCAGGCCTATTGTAGTAATAATAAATAATTTTTGATGTTGTAGCTTTGCTGGGCTTAGACCTGCTCCTTTCCTTTCTTGATGATTTTCTCTTTTGATAGTAGTCATCAACTGGCTGTGATGTGGAGGGCCTTGACTTCCACTGCTTCTTCTTCAAGAACCTCTAAAACTGCCTTGTAAAGGAAGCAAAATCTGCATCTGAATCACTGCTATCTGAGTTCTGATTGTCTAAATTCTCTGAGATAACTTCAACAACTTCCTTAGGAGGTGATGGAGATATCCTTCTATTATTCTAGTGGCTTCAACCTTGAAGGCCACAGACCTTTCTCTATGCTCTCCTTTTGTATTTCTTTCTTCATCCTTCCTAGCCATTAGTTGCATTTCATATGATAGCAACTTTCCAAATAAGGTTGGAGGAGAAATGTCTGCTAGTTTGGCCACTTCTCTAATGAAACAAATCTTGGTATCCCAATCCTTTGTCAAGGATCTTAGGAATTTGTCATTCGGCTCATATGTACTGAAGACCCTTCCATAGGACATCAGTTCATTCACTATCCTATAGAATTTCTTGTAGCATTCAGATATGCTATCAAACTTCCCTTATTTGAAACTCTCATATTCTTGATTGAGCATAGACTTTCTGTCTTGTCTAACTTCTTCAGAACCCTCCATGTAGACAATCAAAGTGTCCCACATTTCCTTGGAGGTTTTGCAGCGAATCAAATTTTGGAAAGTAGAATCATCTATGACACTCACTATAATATTCTGAGCTCTTTTATCTATAGTTGCCAGTATAATCTCATCCTTAGTCATTTCATAAAAATCTTTAGGAGTTCTTTAATTTGCATCTAGAACAGACACATTCATTGGGATATATGGACATTCTTTTACTGTGATATATATCCTTGGGTCAGAGGCCTCCATAAACAACCTAACCCTTTCTTTCCAGATTCGAAAAATCTCTTTCCTACAGATGGGTAATTTCATTGACCCTAGTTCCTTGTGATTCTCTCCAGAACCAATTTTCTTGATTCTTGATTCTGCCTTAGGGATCTAACTCAGACTGTTAAGTCCTTCTTTGAGGAACCTCCCTCTGATACCACTTGATAGTTTTACTTTCAAGACTACCTAAATACCTAGAGGGGGGTGAATAGGTTCTAATTCTTATTTTAAAATAAAGACAGAAAATCACTTCAATGCTGTAATATAGAACAAAAAATTATGCAGCAAACTCAACACACACAATCACAGATTGTACAGCTACACAATTCACAGATTGCACACAGTATTTATAGTGGTTCCCCAAGGTCTGGGTACATCTACTTTCCCCCTTCACCCATCCAGCAGTATGCTAGATTCGGCCTAACTTTTTCCTTTATCTCAGATCCTCAGATCCTACAGCTCAGAATCCAGAAGGATTCCTATAACTCAGAATGTTTCCACACTCCTACAACTCAGGCTAACAAGCCCTAACTCAGCCTTGCCATAAAGCCTACAACTCAGAGAATACCTTCTCCTACAACTCAGTCACAAAAGCCCTACCACTCTGAGAACAAATCTCCTACACTCAGCCTTTATAAAACAGGCTTACAACTCAGATCTACGAATAGATCCTACAGAATTTGATAAGGAATTTTATAATGTCTTACCCCTGTTGAGAGCGAAGGGATAAGAACTTTCTTGATCAGCTTCTTGAAGAGGCTGATGGCTGAAATCAACTTGATCTTAGCTTTCTTCAAATCTTCTTGAATCTTAACTAGTTGGGTTGATTTCCTTTGAATATAACTGACTGGCAGCTTCCTCCTTAGATTCCAGAAATAGATCTGAATCTTTTTGATAGATTAGTTCAGCATCTGCTTCTTGAGAGACCAGTGATTGTCTCCTTCTTGACTTCAAATAGCTAGATCTCTCTCTCTCTCTCCAAACCTCTTGAAGATACTTCTGAATTCTTGATTGAATTCAACTTAGACTGAATCTGAGTGGATGATCACTACAGAATGTTTTCTTAGATCTTCTTCACGAAGATCTTCTTCTGTGCCTTGCACTTTCTTGATTAGAGATCTATCTCACAATAGTTGTGTTTTTGTGTGTCAACAATAATGAATAATAATGATTAATTCAGTCTTCTTCTTAATCCATCTATATATAAAGACTTCAGCCATGATAACCGGCTGATTCGGTTTATAACTAACTTCTGACAAGTCTAACAGCTTCAGTAAACCTGTTGTTACTCACAGCTGTCAAGTCATCAAACAGATCTTGATCCTTTGTCTTTGTCAGCAAAGCGTCGAGACTGCCTGTCATAAAGTGTCGAGACCATCTGTAGATATGTGTTGACACAAGTGACTTAAGTGTTGACACAGACTTTGGTGGTGTCGACATAGCTTCCTTGATGTCGACACAGCTTCTTGACACTACATCTTGAGAATGTGTTGACACTTATTATTTGTGTCGACACAAACACTTCACCATTCATCAGCAATCAACTTGGTCTAGACTTAGCTGTGTGTCGACACAAGTCCTGTGTGTCGACACAGTTGATGTATACTCAGAACATAGCATGTGTCGACACTGCCTCCAGGTGTCAACACAGTTGTTGTCGACTCTGCCTCGGTGTGTCGGCTGTAACATCCCATTTCCGGCTAGACCCCTAGGAGTCGGTTGGTCGAGTCAGAACCCCAGGGAGCACAAAAAGTGAAAATAAAGCGATCAATTTTTCGGGTCACGGGTTGGTCACGCCCGTGATCGACCCGTCACGCCCGTGACCTGGGCGTGACTACTTCGACGATCGTCGATCTCCACGAGACGATCGCCGAACGTGCTGTCTGGGCATGTCACGCCCGTGACCAAGGTGTCACGCCCGTGACTATGGGCGTGACCCCATCGACGATCGTCGATCGCCGTAAGACGATCGTCGATCTTGCGGCCCGGCATGTCACGCCCGTGACATAAGTGTCACGCCCGTGACATAGGGCGTGACCAGCCTTCGACGATCGTCGATCTCAATTCGACGATCATCGACCCAAAATCTGCCATTCGAGCCTGTCACGCCCGTGACCCAAGGTGTCACGCCCGTGACCATCATCGACGATCGTCGATCTCAGTTCGACGATCGTCGAACCCAGAATTGGCTATTCGGGCCTGTCACGCCCGTGACCTATGTGTCACGCCCGTGACATTGGCCGAAACGACGGTTCAGGCACGAAATTATTCTAACACGCGTGGAAATAAATGCTGGTGTGGGAAGTTACACCAGGGGTAACTTCCGGCCGTTTTCCTTCTATAATTATATAATAAATGAGGAAAAGGTGGTCCAATAGAAAACCGCCAGCTGAACACACCGGTTCAGTTTTCCACCGTTTCTTATCCCTGCATCATAACCGAAGCGTTAAGGGGAGGAGCCTTCATGGCCATAATGGCTTTACCCATTCATCTTCCCACTATCTGACTTATTTAAGCCCACCTGGGCAAGAGGAAAAGGTTACACGCTCAAGTAATCGGTTCAGACCTTTGTTCTTGCTGTAGGAGAAGTTCAGCAAACGCCACCACCGCGCCATGGCACCCCGACGTTCTTCTCGCCTTCAAACCGCGAACAAGGTCCTCCTCTGCTCCTTCTTTTCATGGGTAGATCTTAGGATTCTTAGAAAATAAGTTCGCGCTCAACGGAGCCGGACCCGTCTCTCGTTTTCATGGGAAAACCATGAAAATGGTATTTTTGAGTTCGCCGGAAACCGCCACCTCCGGCGGCCAAACCACCGCCGACCGATAGCCGTCGCCTCAACGGAGGTGGTGGTGGTGGTGGCTGGCCAGGGAAGTGACCGAACGGCCGGCGACGGATCACGGAATGCTTACAGGAAAAATGTTTTCCTATGTCTGTTCGGGTTCATGAAGAAGATGAACAGTAGAATTAATATTTTAATACATAGATTATTATATGTTACATAATGGAAAATAGATTATTTGAACATATTTTGAGGCTGCGAAACGAGGCACTTAGAGGCCGATTTAGGAAAAATGACCAGTCACAAAAGTTGTAGCCCTCTGGGTCTACTTTAATATAAAATTGATTTTATTCAATTTGGGTGAGTGGTTTGACCATAGCACTCATTTTGGAGGGATCGAGACCTAGGCTAACCAGAAATTGAAACGGTTGCCAACGGTTCATAACCTGTCCAAATGACTTGAAATTTGGGCTGGAGGTCTATAATATGTATATCGAGAGGCTGTCCAAAAATGGGAATTTTTGGAGATACTTTGCCTAAAGTTTTTGTTTTAATTTAATAAACTTAGAGGAATTTATTTAGATGGTCAAATGACCTCCAAACCCTCCCAAATTTTGGCGAGTGGTCCCTGGCTATAAAACCTAGGTCTGTGTAAAATTCCAATTGATTTGGAGGAGTTTTGGGTGAGAAATTTTCTACCCTTAACTAGGCGTTAGTGAGTCACCTTTTAATAAAAGTGCACTGAGAATTTGGAAAGGTCAAATCGCCTCAACAGAGGCTGATTTTCTGAGCTCTGACTTAGTATGGTGTTATAACCTGTGTGGAGAAAAATGGAATGGTTTAGGGTTGGTTTACCCTAGGATCCAAACTCAAATCCAACGGGTGGGAGTTTGAGGTTTGTGAAGGACATAGGAGCAAAAGCTCTTGTATGTCCTTGAAATTTGGAGGAGAGGGGGATGATATGATGAAAACCCTCTGGTGGAAATAATGAAGGGATTGGAGGTAATTAGGTACCTCGGAAATTGAGAGTTTGAATTAGGGTAGAAATGTAATTTAGTTATTTTAAGCACTAAATCTAATCCAAAAATTGTGAAACTCGGGAGGAGGGAGTTTTAGGATGTTTTAGACTTATAGTAAATCTTCTGGAATTTTATGATTATTAAATATTATACTTCATGTGTTAAAGGATCAATTGCCGGAATTATTATTTCAATTATTTGGAGCTTTAAAATTAATTATAATCAGTTGAAATTCTGGATTTAGATCTTTGTTAGTAGCACAATGACCCCTGGATTTTTATAGAATTTTATGTTGAGTAAATCTAGTACCTTATTCACAGATGATAGAAAGGGGCTTTTATGTTTAAAAATTAATTATGGATAAAATACTTGCTGGAAAATTATGAAACTTGGCCAGTGCTAATTTTAGGCCTTTATCTGCATATCATGAATTATTTATAATTTTTGGAAGAATATTTTCTGTACATGCTTCATAATCAATAGAAGTTAGAGATTATTTCTAAAATAGTTTTCATGCCCTTTTAATGATAGAAAAATTATGATACTTAGGATTTAACCTATTGAGATAACCTAGTATTTATCATAAAATTGCTGGACATCTTGCATGAGAACTTAGGGTAGTTCATGTTCAAATCGGTAGTCCTTGGATTTTCGAGGAATTCAATTAAATGCCAAATAAATTAGGAAAATTTCCATTTTCTGGACTTAGGTCATTTATGTCATGGTAAGTCTCCAGTAAATAATTTAGGGCATTTGGATGAGTAATGGATCATTTCATAACCGGTTCGACATGTAGCCTAGGTAGGTCTGCATTTAGTAAATTGTGAAATGCAATAGGACATGATCTGAGGAAGATATAAAGAGTAGTGAGTAGTGGTGATAGCTAGGGTTAAGAGATGCTCGGGTTTGGCGAAAGATCGCTTTTACCGAAGAGTGGAAGGTTTAAAAATCACCCTAGGATAGTCTATCGTAATATGAGAAGGAAATCGGGCTAAGGGAAAACAACCAATAACAATAAGTGCCTTGCGAAAGGGAACTTCGGGCCATAATGCACCGTCTTGGTTCCTAGTGCCCCTTGAGAGCCCTTCACGGGGTATACCGGGGGAAGTCCTGGGCTAACGTAAACTGTAATAACAAACCGACAAGAGTAACTTATTAATTAGGGCTGCACTCTTCACAAACACTGTTGGCACAGGAAGATTGATGAGAGCTTCGGCTCGGGTGATTTGGAAACGGACGGGATGGTCCGGGGAGCTTCGGCTCGGTTGTTCTGGAGACGGACGGGATGGTCCGGGGAGCTTCGGCTCAGTTGGTTGGAGACGGACGTTTGGTCCGGGGAGCTTCGGCTCGGTTCTGTGGTTTTGCGATTAAACTTGCATGTGCATAAAATAGGAAAAGTTAAGGTGGTGGGTCTTTCGATATCGGGGAGTTCGATTGCACCGACACCGATATCGTTGACTCGGCGGGGTGATTAGCACTCCGCTAACAGAAGTCCGGTGCGCCAGCCGGCAAGAGTACGCAGGCGTCCGCTTAGTGCACCAATCGTTGAGGCGTACGATAGGTCAGACCAGTGGTGCTTTTACTGGTTTTGGAGGTGGGCGAGGCCCAACCCACCGCTTCCGTTTGCCACTACGGAGGTATCCTGGGAGGTAACGGCTCCGAAAGGGGGAACTAAAGGTCTGTGTGCACAGAGTCGGGTGTGTGAGTTGCACTTGCATGTTTCATCATACCCACTAGCATGTCATAGCATAATCGATTCATTAAACCTTGACACCTAAAGTATAAGTGGTATGGGACGCTTATACATTAGGACCTGCAAAACGACCCCTTGGTCTATAGGCTTGTGTGGGCAAGTTTATAAATCAAAGGTTAATTTCAATATATAACAACCATTGCTGTTTGATAACCGACACCCCAACGTATAAGTGGTATGGGACACTCTATACGATGGGAGCCTTGCAAAAGATCCCTTTTGCTTATGTGTTCTCGCATAAGTGAAGGTTTAAATTCATATAATTGCTTTTCTTACTGCTAGACCTATTATAACATCATATTAACTGCTCACCGAATACACCTTGCTAGATTAGTTTCCGCTGCCATCTGTTTCATGATTATCTCTACCTTCACGTCCTTCCCTTTCTTCATCTCCGCTCGGTACCTAGGAGCCATGGGGGAAGGGGTAGGGGATGATAGGGCTTAGTCTTTATGACTAACGGTTTTCGAACCGCATCATTTAGGGGATCGTGGAGCCCAGCATGGAGGAGCAGCCCCAGAGATCGGTGCGCCTGGAGATGGGGCAGTCTAGCTCCGGAGTTCATACAGCCGGGACCGTGAGTCTCGATCTTGAGTAGATTCTGTTTTCGCTTCCGCATGAGAGATTTTGTAGTGAGGACTTGATGTACCGGGCGTGAGCCCTTTTATTTCTAGTATCATCGTACTCTGATGTTTTCTGTGGACACTCCCTTCGTGGAGATTTCATTATATATATGTGTGATTTATTTATTGTGGACTGCATTGTTCTTACTTCAGTTTTTGTGCTACTCTTCTGTGATCGAAATTGGCCGGCAGAATCGGCGCCTTGTGGTGATGACCCTTCAGGACGTGAAGGTATCACCGCAAAGCGGCGGTTCTGGGCCTAAGACCCCGGTGGTTGAAAAAGAAAAAAAAAGGGGGGGTCTTACAAGTGGTATCAGGGGAAACAACGATCAGAAGGAAGTAGCAGTCCACAAACCTTAGGTCACCCCCGCTCGAGTTTAGTTTGGGGACAAACTAAGCAGCGGAAGCAGTGGTGTGCCCATATGGGGATCACATATAATTTGTCCACCTTTATGTAGTATTTGAACGTTTTCTCAGCGTGTGTTTTTGTTACGCAGCCTCCAGCACGGACTACGCCTCAAGGTGGAGTTCAACAGGCTCAGGATGTTGCACCACCCCCACCGGTCCCCACTCCTTTCCTTCAATCAGACATGGGACAGACCCTGACTGCCATTCTGGAGGCCTTCAGGGCCCAGCAGGCTCCGGCCCCGCAGCCAAATCCGGGGGCCAACTGGCTAAGCATCTTCCAAGGGCTGGCTCCCCCGTCCTACTTGGGGACAGAGTCAGCGGTTCGGACGGAAGAGTGGCTAGATATCATGTATGAGATGCTGACCGGGATTCGGTGTCCATGGGAGGAGAAGGTGGCTCTGGTTGTCTCCTGCCTGGAGTCCCATGCAAAGAGGTGGTGGAAGACGCTGTTGGACACGACCTTTGCTGATAGGGAGGTTGCGGAGATTACTTGGGAGGAGTTCAGGGCCGCACTGCTGGAGCATTTCGTTCCGCAGTCGGCTAGGGATGACTTGGAGGAGCGGTTCTTACAGCTGAAGCAGGGTACTCGGACCGTGGTGGAGTACCATCGAGAGTTTGACCATCTGGCTCGATACGCAGATTCCTACCAGCTGGACGAGGCAGGGTATATCAGGAGGTTCTATAAGGGCCTGCGGGAGGACTTGAGGGAGGCTCTGTTGTTCGTATCTGACGGGCCCATCTCCCGGATCTTGGAGATGGCCAAAAGGATTGAGGCAGATTGGCACGCCACCCGGGGCCGGAAGCGGCCAGCAGAGGATCAGGGACGGAGAGGTAGAAATGACCAGCGGCGAGGTGCTGTACCAGAGGGGAGGAGGACAGAGGACCAGCCTCGTCAGGACGTGAGGCCGGAGCCGAGGGAACAGGTGGTATTAGCCCCTCCCCCTCTTCGGATGCAGGAGATGCCGAGACCCGGGGGAATGGCGTATCCCCCACCAGAGTGTTTTCTTTGTCATCAGATTGGGCACATTCGGAGGAACTGCCCCATGAGGGGGGCACCACCTCCAGCACATCAGGGCGGCCCACCAGCTCAGCATTATGGAGGCCGAGGACGCGGCCGTGGTCGTGGATACCAGTGGGGAGATCATAGACAGGAAAGAGAGCAGGTATATGCTTTGGACCTTGCGCAGCCTCGAAATCCGGAGCAGGTCATCGCAGGTACGCTGCAATATTTCTTTATTTTCATAGAATCTCCCTTTAAGTTGTTAAAAATCAGAACCGCACTAGAAAGATTAACAAGGAAAGAAAATTCTTTATAGAACCCTAAGATATTTAATCACCCCAGGTATAGTGTTCATCAGCGGCAAGCCTGCCCGCACGCCGTTCGATACTGGAGCCACTCACTCCTTTGTATCGGAGTCGTTCGTGGAAGGACTGGAGGGCGTGGAGCGGTTCACAGGCTCGAGGATGAGGGTGCGACTGCCAGATGGATCTGAGCTCCTTACCACGGATCACTGCAATATGGAGGCAGAAATTGGTGGAAAAGCGTTCGAGGCTCCAGCGACGATTTTGAAGCTGACGGACTACGACCTGATCCTGGGCATGGTATGGCTGCACTGGAACTATGCCCAGATTGACTGCCAGGCAAAGAGGATCACCGTGAGACACGGGGACTCTTTCATTACCATCGAAGGTATAAGACCTGTCTCTCGTATACTCTTATCTTCGGTACAGGCCGTTAAGGCCCATCTGCAGGGAGAGGAGGTCTATCAGATTCTTTTTGAGATGGCGGAGGTTAAGGAGTCAGTGACAGACATCCCGGTGGTGCGAGATTTCGCTGACATCTTTCCGGAGAAACTGCCAGGACTACCTCCACACCGAGAGCAGGATTTTCAGATACAGCTTGTGCCGGGAGCCAAGCCGGCGTCTAGGGCTCCTTATCGGATGGCCCCAAAGGAGTTGGCAGAGTTTCGGACTCAGTTGCAGGAATTAGTTGAGGCAGGTTTTGTTAGACCGAGTTCCTCGCCATGGGGAGCACCGGTCCTGTTCGTGAAGAAGAAGGATGGGACACTACGCCTGTGCATCGATTATCGAGCACTGAACAGGCTGACCGTCCGGAATACCTATCCGCTCCCACGGATAGACGAATTATTCGACCAGCTGGAGGGGGCCCATTATTTCTCGAAGCTGGACTTGAGATCAGGATACTACCAGCTGCGGATCCAGGAGGAGGATATCCCGAAGACGGCCTTTAGTAGCAGATATGGCCTGTATGAGTTCACCGTGATGCCCTTTGGGCTCACGAATGCTCCGTCGGCATTCATGAGTCTCATGAACAGGGTTTTTGAGGCCTACTTGGATGTGTTCGTCATAGTATTCATAGACGACATCCTGATCTACTCTAGGACGGAGGAGGAGCATACTCGGCATCTGGCACTGACCTTGGAGAGGTTGCGGGAGCATCGCCTTTATGCAAAATTCAGCAAGTGTCAGTTCTGGTTGAGGGAGGTGGCCTTCCTAGGCCACATCATCAGCGGAGCCGGGTTATCAGTAGACCCAGCAAAGATTCGGGCAGTTCGCGATTGGCCGCAGCTGAGGACAGCCACCGATGTACGCAGTTTCTTGGGACTTGCCGGTTACTACCGAAAGTTCGTGGAGGGGTTCTCTCGGATTGCCCTCCCCCTCACATCTTTGACAAAGAAGGAGGCACCTTTTGTTTGGACCCCGCAGTGCCAGGCGGCCTTCCAGGAGCTGAAGGACCGACTCATCTCAGCTCCTATTTTGGCCCTTCCGTCTGGAAAGGAAGGATTCCAGGTGTATATCGACGCATCATACCAAGGGATGGGAGCGGTGCTGATGCAGAACGGACATGTCATAGCATATGCCTCCCGCCAGCTGAAGACCCATGAGAGGAACTACCCGGTGCACGACCTCGAGATGGGAGCGGTCGTTTTTGCTCTGAAGGTCTGGCGCCATTATCTTTATGGAGTCCACTGCGATATCTTCTCCGATCACAAGAACCTGAAATACGTGGACACGCAGAAGGAGCTGAATATCACACAGAGGCGTTGGGTGGAGTTCTTAGCAGATTATCAGTATGAGATGCACTACCATCCAGGGAAGGCAAACGTGGTGGCCGACGCGTTGAGCCGGAGAGCTGCCACTTCCGAAGCTGGGCCCCAGGTTATGTCCATGGAGCTAGTCCAGTCATTCAGAGATATGCAGATATCCCTAGTGTCCGAGGATGACCCAGATCTGTATAGGGAGTATCTGGCATCGATAGTGGCCATTGACGATATTCGGGATCGCATTCGGGACGGACAGAGGACAGATGCGTGGGCGGAGCCGATGTTTCGAGCTTTGGAGGCAGGTTCGACAGGAGATTATTCCCTGAGAGATGGTTTGCTCCACTTCAGAGGCAGAGTATATATACCCGCAGGAGGCCAGATCCGAGAGGATATTATGATGGAGGCGCATTGCAGCCGGTACTCGGTATACCCAGGGATCACAAAGATGACCGCTGATTTAAAGAGGACGATGTTTTGGCCGGGCATGAAGAAGGACATTACGTACTTTGTGACCCATTGCGAGGCGTGTCAGTTGGTGAAGGTGGAATGCAGGAACCCCGCAGGATTGTTACAGCCACTCCCGGTGCCGGAGTGGAAGTTTGACGATATAGCGATGGATTTTATACATGGTCTTCCCCGGTCTCGGACAGGGAACGACTCGATTTGGGTGATTGTCGATCGGTTGACGAAGGTGGCCCGCTTTATACCGATCAGGAAGGATGACTCGGTGGGAGTGCTGGTACGGAAGTTTGTGGAGCAGTATGTCCGATATCATGGCGTGCCCCGGACGATAGTATCGGACCGCGATGGACGGTTTATATCCAGGGAGTGGCGGTCAGTGCAGGCATATTTGGGCACCCGGTTGACTTTTAGCACGGCCTTCCACCCTCAGACGGACGGGCAGACAGAGCGCACCAACCGGACCTTGGAGGATTTACTACGACTGTGTATACTGGACCGAGGGGAGCCGTGGGAGAAGATGTTACCGTTGGTCGAGTTCTCCTATAATAATAGCTACCAGTCCAGCATCAGGATGGCACCTTACGAAGCCTTATATGGAAGAAAATGTAGAACCCCGCTTTCTTGGGTTCAGGACGAGGATCCGAAGCTGCTGGGATCAGATTTCGTTGAAGACACCGAGGCTCAGGTGAGATTGATCAGAGATAGGATGTTGGAGGCGCAGAGCGGACAGGCTAAATACTATGATGCCCGGCATCGTCAGGTGGAGTTTCGGGTAGGGGATCGAGTGTTCTTGAAGATCCGGCCCATGCACGGAGTCTCACGGGTGCGCGGTCGGAGGAAGAAACTCAGCCCTAGGTATATGGGCCCTTACCGGATCCTGGAGCGGATCGGACCCCTAGCCTACAGGCTAGAGTTGCCACCGGAGCTGGCAGCTCTACACGACGTCTTCCACATCTCTTCGCTGAGAAGGGCTCTACTACGCCCGGAGCAGCGGATTTTGACCACCGAAGGGCCGGTAGCTTCAGACCGATCTGTTCACTTGGAGCCTGTTTGGATCGACGACAAAGGAGTGCGGATCTTGCGGCGCAAGAAGATCCCCTTAGTCAAGGTTCTGTGGAGAAATCACGGTCAGGAGGAGCACACCTGGGAACCGCAGGATCTGATGAGGCAAAGATACCCGGAGTTGTTCAGTCAGGTACATCTCACCACCTCTCGGTATACTATAGATTGCCTTCTTGTTTTGGAATGTTAAGACCAGATACGGAATATCCAGGACCTAGGCATGCGCACTTAATCAGAAAGGTAGGGGCTAATCTTTTGTTTATTGGGGAGATTGTCTTCGTTATCAGACGAACAGTCGCCTGAACCCAATAGAAAGATCGTATGGGATGTTACAAGTTTAATTTATTCCGATAGAAATCCCCATAGGCTCAACCTTAATTTTGGGGACGAAATTTTTGTTTTGTTTATTGGGATTTGTAACATCCCATTTCTGGCTAGACCCCTAGGAGTCGGTTGGTCGAGTCAGAACCCCAGGGAGCACAAAAAGTGAAAATAAAGCGATCAATTTTTCGGGTCACGGGTTGGTCACGCCCGTGACCGGCCCGTCATGCCCGTGACCTGGGCGTGACTACTTCGACGATCGTCGATCTCCACGAGACGAGCGCCGAACGTGCTGTCTGGGCATGTCACGCCCGTGACCAAGGTGTCACGCCCGTGACTATGGGCGTGACCCCATCGACGATCGTCGATCGCCGTAAGACGATCGTCGATCTTGCGGCCCGGCATGTCACGCCCGTGACATAAGTGTCACGCCCGTGACCTAGGGCGTGACCAGCCTTCGACGATCGTCGATCTCAATTCGACGATGATCGACCCAAAATCTGCCATTCGAGCCTGTCACTCCCGTGACCCAAGGTGTCACGCCCGTGACCATCATCGATGATCGTCGATCTCAGTTCGACGATCGTCGAACCAAGAATTGGCTATTCGGGCCTATCACGCCCGTGACCTATGTGTCACGCCCGTGACATTGGCCGAAACGACGGTTCAGGCACGAAATTATTCTAACACGCGTGGAAATAAATGCTGGTGTGGGAAGTTACACCAGGGGTAACTTCCAGCCGTTTTCCTTCTATAATTATATAATAAATGAGGAAAAGGTGGTCCAATAGAAAACCGCCAGCTGAACACACCGGTTCAGTTTTCCACCGTTTCTTATCCCTGCATCATAACCGAAGCGTTAAGGGGAGGAGCCTTCATGGCCATAATGGCTTTACCCATTCATCTTCCCACTATCTGACTTATAAAAGCCCACCTGGGCAAGAGGAAAAGGTTACACGCTCAAGTAATCGGTTCAGACCTTTGTTCTTGCTGTAGGAGAAGTTCAGCAAACGCCACCACCGCGCCATGGCACCCCGACGTTCTTCTCGCCTTCAAACCGCGAACAAGGTCCTCCTCTGCTCCTTCTTTTCATGGGTAGATCTTAGGATTCTTAGAAAATAAGTTCGCGCTCAACGGAGTCGGACCCGTCTCTCGTTTTCATGGGAAAACCATGAAAATGGTATTTTTGAGTTCGCCAGAAACCGCCACCTCCGGCGGCCAAACCACCGCCGACCGATAGCCGTCGCCTCAACGGAGGTGGTGGTGGTGGTGGCTGGCCAGGGAAGTGACCGAACGGCCGGCGACGGATCACGGAATGCTTACAGGAAAAATGTTTTCCTGTGTCTGTTCGGGTTCATGAAGAAGATGAACAGTAGAATTAATATTTTAATACATAGATTATTATATGTTACATAATGGAAAATAGATTATTTGAACATATTTTGAGGCTGCGAAACGAGGCACTTAGAGGCCGATTTAGGAAAAATGACCAGTCACAAAAGTTGTAGCCCTCTGGGTCTACTTTAATATAAAATTGATTTTATTCAATTTGGGTGAGTTGTTTGACCACAGCACTCATTTTGGAGGGATCGAGACCTAGGCTAACCAGAAATTGAAACGGTTGCCAACGGTTCATAACCTGTCCAAATGACTTGAAATTTGGGCTGGAGGTCTATAATATGTATATCGAGAGGCTGTCCAAAAATGGGAATTTTTGGAGATACTTTGCCTAAAGTTTTTGTTTTAATTTAATAAACTTAGAGGAATTTATTTAGATGGTCAAATGACCTCCAAACCCTCCCAAATTTTGGCGAGTGGTCCCTGGCTATAAAACCTAGGTCTGTGTAAAATTCCAATTGATTTGGAGGAGTTTTGGGTGAGAAATTTTCTACCCTTAACTAGGCGTTAGTGAGTCACCTTTTAATAAAAGTGCACTGAGAATTTGGAAAGGTCAAATCGCCTCAACAGAGGCTGATTTTCTGAGCTCTGACTTAGTATGGTGTTATAACCTGTGTGGAGAAAAATGGAATGGTTTAGGGTTGGTTTACCCTAGGATCCAAACTCAAATCCAACGGGTGGGAGTTTGAGGTTTGTGAAGGACATAGGAGCAAAAGCTCTTGTATGTCCTTGAAATTTGGAGGAGAGGGGGATGATATGATGAAAACCCTCTGGTGGAAATAATGAAGGGATTGGAGGTAATTAGGTACCTCGGAAATTGAGAGTTTGAATTAGGGTAGAAATGTAATTTAGTTATTTTAAGCACTAAATCTAATCCAAAAATTGTGAAACTCGGGAGGAGGGAGTTTTAGGATGTTTTAGACTTATAGTAAATCTTCTGGAATTTTATGATTATTAAATATTATACTTCATGTGTTAAAGGATTAATTGCCAGAATTATTATTTCAATTATTTGGAGCTTTAAAATTAATTATAATCAGTTGAAATTCTGGATTTAGATCTTTGTTAGTAGCACAATGACCCCTGGATTTTTATAGAATTTTATGTTGAGTAAATCTAGTACCTTATTCACAGATGATAGAAAGGGGCTTTTATGTTTAAAAATTAATTATGGATAAAATACTTGCTGGAAAATTATGAAACTTGGCCAGTGCTAATTTTAGGCCTTTATCTGCATATCATGAATTATTTATAATTTTTGGAAGAATATTTTCTGTACATGCTTCATAATCAATAGAAGTTAGAGATTATTTCTAAAATAGTTTTCATGCCCTTTTAATGATAGAAAAATTATGATACTTAGGATTTAACCTATTGAGATAACCTAGTATTTATCATAAAATTGCTGGACATCTTGCATGAGAACTTAGGGTAGTTCATGTTCAAACCGGTAGTCCTTAGATTTTCGAGGAATTCAATTAAATGCCAAATAAATTAGGAAAATTTCCATTTTCTGGACTTAGGTCATTTATGTCATGGTAAGTCTCCAGTAAATAATTTAGGGCATTTGGATGAGTAATGGATCATTTCATAACCGGTTCGACATGTAGCCTAGGTAGGTCTGCATTTAGTAAATTGTGAAATGCAATAGGACATGATCTGAGGAAGATATAAAGAGTAGTGAGTAGTGGTGATAGCTAGGGTTAAGAGATGCTCGGGTTTGGCGAAAGATCGCTTTTCCCGAAGAGTGGAAGGTTTAAAAATCACCCTAGGATAGTCTATCGTAATATGAGAAGGAAATCGGGCTAAGGGAAAACAACCAATAATAATAAGTGCCTTGCGAAAGGGAACTTCGGGCCGTAATGCACCGTCTTGGTTCCTAGTGCCCCTTGAGAGCCCTTCACGGGGTATACCGGGGGCAGTCCTGGGCTAACGTAAACTGTAATAACAAACCGACAAGAGTAACTTATTAATTAGGGCTGCACTCTTCACAAACACTGTTGGCACAGGAAGATTGATGAGAGCTTCGGCTCGGGTGATTTGGAAACGGACGGGATGGTCCGGGGAGCTTCGGCTCGGTTGTTCTGGAGACGGACGGGATGGTCCGGGGAGCTTCGGCTCAGTTGGTTGGAGACGGACGTTTGGTCCGGGGAGCTTCGGCTCGGTTCTGTGGTTTTGCGATTAAACTTGCATGTGCATAAAATAGGAAAAGTTAAGGTGGTGGGTCTTTCGATATCGGGGAGTTCGATTGCACCGACACCGATATCGTTGACTCGGCGGGGTGATTAGCACTCCGCCAACAGAAGTCCGGTGCGCCAGCCGGCAAGAGTACGCAGGCGTCCGCTTAGTGCACCAAGCGTTGAGGCGTACGATAGGTCAGACCAGTGGTGCTTTTACTGGTTTTGGAGGTGGGCGAGGCCCAACCCACCGCTTCCGTTTGCCACTACGGAGGTATCCTGGGAGGTAACGGCTCCGAAAGGGGGAACTAAAGGTCTGTGTGCACAAAGTCGGGTGTGTGAGTTGCACTTGCATGTTTCATCATACCCACTAGCATGTCATAGCATAATCGATTCATTAAACCTTGACACCTAAAGTATAAGTGGTATGGGACGCTTATACATTAGGACCTGCAAAACGACCCCTTGGTCTATAGGCTTGTGTGGGCAAGTTTATAAATCAAAGGTTAATTTCAATATATAACAACCATTGCTGTTTGATAACCGACACCCCAACGTATAAGTGGTATGGGACACTCTATACGATGGGAGCCTTGCAAAAGATCCCTTTTGCTTATGTGTTCTCGCATAAGTGAAGGTTTAAATTCATATAATTGCTTTTCTTACTGCTAGACCTATTATAACATCATATTAACTGCTCACCGAATACACCTTGCTAGATTAGTTTCCGCTGCCATCTGTTTCATGATTATCTCTACCTTCATGTCCTTCCCTTTCTTCCTCTCCGCTCGGTACCTAGGAGCCATGGGGGAAGGGGTAGGGGATGATAGGGCTTAGTCTTTATGACTAACGGTTTTCGAACCGCATCATTTAGGGGATCGTGGAGCCCAGCATGGAGGAGCAGCCCCAGAGATCGGTGCGCCTGGAGATGGGGCAGTCTAGCTCCGGAGTTCATACAGCCGGGACCGTGAGTCTCGATCTTGAGTAGATTCTGTTTTCGCTTCCGCATAAGAGATTTTGTAGTGAGGACTTGATGTACCGGGCGTGAGCCCTTTTATTTCTAGTATCATCGTACTCTGATGTTTTCTGTGGACACTCCCTTCGTGGAGATTTTATTATATATATGTGTGATTTATTTATTGTGGACTACATTGTTCTTACTTCAGTTTTTGTGCTACTCTTCTGTGATCGAAATTGGCCGGCAGAATCAGCGCCTTGTGGTGATGACCCTTCAGGACGTGAAGGTATCACCGCAAAGCGGCGGTTCTGGGCCTAAGACCCCGGTGGTTGAAAAAGAAAAAAAAAAGGCGGGTCTTACATCGGCACAGTTGTTGTCGACTTTGCCTCTGTGTGTGTCGACACTGCCTCCCGGTGTCGACACAGTTGATGTCGACTGACTATTTCTGTGTGTCGACATTGCCTCCCGGTGTCGACACAAATTCACTGAAGTGTCGACACAGCTATTTCCAAGTGTCGACACAATCTTACTGAAGTGTCGAAACAGCTTCCTCAGGTGTCGACACATGGACTTAGAAATTTTTCTTTACATTTTAGCACATTCTTAACCTGCACATATAAACTTAAAATAACATCAAATACACCTTGATGTATATCATTGAGCTAAATTTGGCTTGTCAAAATCAGGTACACATTTTCCAATGTACCCAACACTAGACTTTCCCCTTTCGGTTTATTCCACCTCTTCTCCATAGTGGATTGTATTCTAAAGCTTGTAATGAACCTGAACTTGCTTTTATTTGTCTATGAATGAAGTTTGCTTGGGTTTGTTAAACCCTCTCTTGTTAGCTTTGATGCACTTGCCTCCATTCACATCCACTCCACTCGCGCACTAGAACCACTCTTACAAAGGCTAGTCTTGTTGGTTGAAGAGGTGATTACGACCCTCACTCTCCGCACGTGTGTTCATTCCACCCACTTTATCTCCGTCCATTCACCTCACGAAGCACGGAATAGCGGTCTGCACTAGTTCCATCCACCAAGCGAAGCGGTGCTTACGACCCGCATTAGTTAACTTTTTATTTTTTTAGCATTAGGAATCAAAAGCCAACCTATGTTGTTTTGTTTAACTCTTAGTAACGATCTTTATATGACGCTATCACGATACCCAACCTGTATTCCCTCGAGATCGACATTCGGGGAAGCTATTCCCAAAATTATTACTTGACAGTGACCAGTGCACTTGTCGATGCATCAAGTTTTTGGCACCGTTGCCGGGGAATGCAGGCGTAAGTGATCTGGGTTGTCGAAAGTAGTTACTCAAGAGTTGTTGTTTTTGATTTTTTGTTTTGTTGTCATCTTTAGTGTATGCAGAGGCAAGGATCGGGAGAGTTGCTTGCCTACAATCCTGAAATAGAGAAGACCGCTCGAGTACGGAGGCGTACCGCAAATGCTCGGCTAGAGATGGATCATAATATAATTTAGGTTGGAGGCAATGGAAGAGGGGAAGAGCCCATCTTAGGTCCAAAAGCTGATGAGAACATTGGAAACCGGCAGGAACAGCCGATGCATAGGGTCCGAGAGGGAATGGAGCTGCTGCTGGAGGGCAGCATGTTGATGAGAATGAGGTAAATAAGCTAAGGCCTCGCACGATGAGAGAATACACTACCCCCACTATTTGGAGTGTGTATTTATCTTTTGGGTCGGCCATCCCTTACCTACAGTTTGAAATTAAACCGGCCATTTTGAATATGATATGCAATAACGCTCACTTCTATGGGTTGTCGAGCGAGGACCCACACATGCATCTCTCGGATTTTTCTGATATATGTGAGACCTTCCTTTATGGCGGAATACCCGATGAAACGGTGAAGATGAAGTTATTCCCGTTTTCACTGCATGAAAAACCCAAGGCGTGGCTGCACAGCTTACCTCCAGGAATTGCCATAACATGATATGCCTTAATCGCGCGATTCCTGGAGAAGTTCAATCCGGTAGACAAGATTGTGAACCTGGGTCGGGAGATAAGTAACTTACC
Organism: Platanthera zijinensis; assembly: GCA_039513925.1. NCBI lineage: Eukaryota > Viridiplantae > Streptophyta > Magnoliopsida > Asparagales > Orchidaceae > Platanthera > Platanthera zijinensis. The sequence continues at coordinate 90,340,535 of CM077094.1, forward strand.
CCAGTTTGATCAGGAGAGCCTGGCAGAGGCGTGGGAATGCTTTAATGACTTGTTGCGGAAATGCCCAAACCATGAGTTCCAGCCTTGGAACTTGTTTGGCCAGTTCTACTTTGCCATGGATCCCAATTATAGGGCTATGATTGACGCTGTTGCAGGAGGTTCATTGATGAACCTTACACCTGAGGTAGCCCCGAGGCTTCTGCAATATATAGCCTCACACAACATATATTGGACTGCTGGGAGAAATACCCAAGGGAAAACCTATGGAATATTCGCTCTTGGATCAGCTATACCCAATGCAACACTTGTCATGATAATATCTTACCAAGGATGCGGTTGGGATGGCCATCAAACATATGAATGCACGGGAGACTAACTGTTTGGTGAACTGTATAATCTAAATATGAACGAGTCTGTGAATTTCATTGCTAACCAAAATAGGGGTGTGCCGTATGGGAATGCGTATAACATAGGGGTGAGAAATCACCCAAACTTTTCGTGGAACCAAAATGTCGGTCGCCAACGATGGCAACCAGGGCAGCATTAATTCGATGCTTCAGGCTCTGGGAGACAGCCGAGGCAACCAAATTCGGGTTATAATCAGACCCCTTTAGCACCGAGGAAGAGTAACTTGGAAGAAATGATGGAAAAATTTGTTGAGGTCGCTCAATTGAATATGGTTAATCAGACCGCATCTATGCAAAATCTGGAAGTGCAACTGGGACAATTGGCCCAGGTGCTAGCTGAGCATCCCAAAGGGACCCTTCCTAGAATCATAGAAAAGAACCACGTAGATCATGGGAGGAGTCTTGCTGAGAAGGAAAAGGGGGTGTGTAGGGATCTAGTGATCGCTTATACGATCAACAACATCAATACCTTCACCCTTTGTGATTCTGAATCTTCTAGAAACATTCTCTCTTTGCAAGAAGTTTAATTTAAAATTAAATCCGGATGATCGTACCTCTCTTATTTTAGCTAACGGAGTTTTGGTTGAGACTGAAGGAGAGGTGAAAGAGTTTGAAGTTATGGTGGACGGAACCAAGGTTGTAGCGGATTTTCAAGTATTGGGGCCTATCTAAAATACTCCGATACCAATCTTGGGAGTCCCCTTTTTGAGGGAAAGCAGCTCCACCTTGGACTTTTCCAAGGGGCGGGTGGTTGTACCAAATGTGGTGAAACTGGCATGCTTTCCTGACACCGTGACTGAACCTTTGTACCCCCCTCCTATTTTTATCACTGACGAATTGTTTAGTAATATGGATCATAGAGATAAATAGGGGACGTGGTAGCAGAAGGAGAGAAGAAGTACCTATGAAGAAGAGCATGGTGATGAGGAAGAGAAGAAGGAGCTGTTGGTTCGTGAGGAGGCTGCTGATGAAATTCGAGAGTTTAGATCTGTATGGGAGCATAATTCTCCACCTCCTCATGCTGAATTTATAGATAAACAGTTTAATTGTAAGGTTTCGTGGGAGGATCCGGTTTCCACTATGGCGCCAGAGATGATGAAACCTAAAACCTTGGATGGAGAGTCAGTTGATTACGCTAGGTGGCGTTCCCGCACAGTGGATAAAAATAAAAATGAACATTTTTTGCGATCCGCTCGTTTTGTTGCTCTCCAGGGAGAGAAGCAAGGGGCTTGGGGCCGGTTGGGTAAAACCAACTTGAACCATAAAGCTTCAAACTCTGGCCTTTCTCACTCTTGTGGGGAGCTATATCATAAATCGGCATTTAGTTGATAGTTTGTTGGATAGTTTATGCTAGTAACTTCTTAGTGGACTTGCGTAGATTTTTTTTATTTAGTTTGTTGTGGACATAAAACTCTATATCATGCTTAGTACAGGTATTCAGTCCACCTTAAGGACGGTAAACAAAAGGGCTCTTAGGAGACAACCCAAGTAGCACCACTTGGTCCTATTTTGTGTGATGTGTTTCTTTTTATATGTGTATTTCTATTTTCTTATTTTTTGTCGGATCTCTAATTTGCAGGTGCTGGAAATTTTTGAAGCACATCAAACAAGCCGCTAATGGACAACCTCGTAGCACGACTGGTATGCTCAGTTTTGAGCATAGGTACTTCTTTCCCCTAGCTCTTTATATTATTTGGAATGTTTAGTTTTATGAGTTGTCACATTCAAGTCTGGGGGGGAGAGCATGCTTGTGGTCATTACACGAGCACACATTTTATAGCATACCAGTTTGTTATTTATTAATTTCAAAATCACTGTAGCACACACTGAATCACCCACTTGAGTGCGATCTTATCCACACGTGTGGCTCGAGTCAAATGCATTGCTTGTGTGTAAACTTTAAAATAGTGGTGCTGGCTTAGGATTTTAGGATAGAGTAGTGCGAAACTCGTGCAGTGCTCCTAATCAAGTACTCATGGTCTATGTATAAATATTATAGATTTAATTTTTCTTTATGCTCGTAGATTTATACTTTTTTTTCTGTATATGTAAATATTGTTCGTACTACTCAAAAAAATGTTGAATCTGGTGAAATTGAACAGTAGTGTAGGGATGTGTGTAGCCATCACTAGACTCGTTTTGCTCGAGTTGGAAGGAAGGATCATATTTATCGGTGGCTAAGAACTTGCCCCAAGCGACTCTTGAATTATAGGTCTGTACGACTCACAAGCTGAGCGTGGCGAAGGTCATCAATTTGGCTAGTTAGAGCCTTATTTACCTTGTCCTAGCTGCTAACCGTTGCAAGCCAAGTTTGAGCCTACCCCTCCATTGATTTAGCTCCACCTTCATTCACCAAAGCCTAAATCAAATCCTCCTATCGCAACCAAATCCATGAGCTCCTGTGAATTTAAAATTTTGATGAGGTGTGATATGTGGAATTCAAGTGATGTGGTGGATGAATACAAGAAATTCTACTTGCTAAAAATTGGGGATTGCAAAAGAAAAGGAGAGAATTGAAATATAAAATCTAAAAAGAATTACAATGAGAAATAGAATCCCCATCAAGATTATCATAATATTGGTCGGGTTAGGCCATATACACACCCGGTTTTCAAGCTAAGTCTGGGGGTGTGTCACACGTGTAATTCTGAGGGGCTGTATTGGTTTAGCTTGTTTTTTGCACGCTTGGGTTGCGTGTAGCCTCCATGTTTATCTTTGACTACCAAACCTTAGCCTAAGCCCCATTCGATCCTACTAGTCCTACCAATTCTTCTCATGAGTTCGATAGCGCCATGGAGAGAGTGTGAACAGGCAAGCGTATGGTCTCTGACATTGATAGATTTCTTTGGAGGTGATCTTGAGCCCCGGTCTTTAGCAATGCTCACCTGAGTGGCCTGCCTACTTTCTTCCTACGTATGACCGAACGATTCTCCAAAATTCCAAATTTTGAGTAGATACAATATTTATTTATGCCTGTCTAAAAGTATAAATTCTATAGTATAATTAAAAAGTTTGTCTATCATATTTTCTATGCCCATGATATATTTGATTTCTCTCAATAATTTATTTGGAAATTACTAAGCCAGCTAACTATTCTCTAGTCCACGGAGTGATGATTTTTCTCGGGATGAGAAAATGTTTAAGTCTGGGCGTGTGAGGGGTCCAAGTTATAAACATATTTTTGGACTCATCTGAGCCAGTTTTATCGATGATGCACTACACTTAGGAGCCATAATTGTTCATATTTGTTACTATGTCCATTCCATGTTAAGTGCACTTTAGGACCATTTTCAGTGTGATTTCGTAGTTATTGTACTTTTGCCCTATACCTGGTGTTTTTCTGCGTCTAAAGAATGTGGAATGCCAATTTCGGTTGCTCTTCTGTTTTTACTACAGGTACAAAGGTCGTGTGAGTGTTCGGGATTGTTTAGGAATGCTTTTTGGCCTAAGGGCCACTGATAGTGCATTTTTACACGCGCATGGTCAGTGGACTCCTTAGCACACACCCAGTGGTCATGTGCGGTCAGTTCATCAAACCCCAAACAGTATAGGAAGACTGCGCACGATCATTGGTTCTATTGTACATGACCACTAGTTATGAGCCACTGATCGTGCGCGTTATTCTTCATTTTTCCAAGTTCTGCTTGGAAAATCGCACGACCATTGGACATAGTGCGCACAACCACTGGTCGTGCATCACTAATCGTGTGCATATATATTATTTTTTTCTGTCTAATTACAGGTTTCTCTGGAGCAGAGCGCACGATCATAAACTGTCAGTGCGCACGACCACCGGTCGTGCGCCACTGATTATGCACTCTGATTTTCTGCTGACCGTATTTAAGCTCATGCTCTCGCAAATTATGGAATGCCATTTCATTTTCCGGCCCACTGCTATGTGTGAAGCGCCGTTTCTCTCCCCTACAGGTCCTCCACTCATTTCCACCCTCTGGGAAGCCTTCTCAGGCAATCCGAAGTCATATTCAACCCTTCAGAGAGTTCTCGGCCACCACCAGTGTGCAACAGAGATCTTTCAGTACTACTCATTTGGGAAAAAAGGGAGAAAAGACTGAAGGAAAAGGAAGAAGACAGAGGAAGACAAGTGGATTGACAACCCATTTACCTCCGGACGCAACCACGGTTTGAGTCAAGAAGTGGACTGACAACCAACCATTCCGGCTAAGAACCACGGCTAGGCTTTCCCACTTTCGGTTTATTCTACCTCTTATCCATAGTGGATTGTATTCTAAAGCTTGTAATAAACCTGAACTTGCTTTTATTTGTCTATGAATAAAGTTTGCTTGTGTTAGTTACATACTCTTTTGTTAGCTATGATGCACTCGCCCCCATTCACATCCACTCTACTCGTGCACTAGAACCACTCTAACAAAGGCTAGTGTTGGTGGTTGAAGAGGTGATTATGACCCTCACTCTCCGAATGTATGTTCATTCCATCCGCTTGCTCTCCGTCCATTCGCCTCACAAAGTATGGCATAGCGGCCTGTACTAGTTCCATCCACCAAGCGAAGCGGTGCTTATGACCCGCATTAGTTTTCTTTTTGTTTTTTAGCATTAGGAATCAAAAGCCAACCTCTATTGTTTTGTTTAACTCTTAGTAACTATCTTTCTACGACGCTATCATGATACCCAACCTGCATTCCCTCGAGATCAACATTCGGGGAAGCTATTCCTAAAATTATTACTTGACATCGATTGGTGCACATGCTGATGCATCAATCCCTCACCTCCTCTATTCCTTCCATGTATACTATAAGAGAATCCCACATCTCTTTAGTAGTTTAGTATTGGACTAGGTTCTTGAAGGTGGAATCATCTATGACACTGACAATGATGTTTTGAGATCTTTTATCCATGGTTTCCAGAATGACTTCATCCTCAGTCATCTCAGTATTTTTCTTTAGAGTTTGGACATTTACATCAATGATATAGACCTTTATGGGAATGAAGGGTCCCTCTTGAACTGTAATGAATATCCTTGGGTTTGAGGCTTCCATAAATAAACTCATTCTTTCCTTCCGGATTCCAAAGTTCTCTTCCTTACATATATGAAGCTTTATTGAGCTCAACTCCTTATGGTTCTCACCTGAACCCATAGGGATAATCTTCAGCTACTCTTGGATATCAGTATAGACTGTTGAGTCCTTTTTGAACAACCTCTTTCTAATACCACTTGAAAGTTATTTAGAGTAGTAGACTAAATCACATAGAGGGGGGATGAATAGGTTGATGGTAACTTTTTTATTTTTCTTAGTTATTTTAGGTTTCACTACATAATCATAGATAACATACAGATATTTATAATGGTTCCCCAAGGTATGGTTATATCCACTCTCCCTCCCACCTTTCTAACAGTGTATTAGATAAGGCAATCTTCTCCAAACTTAGCTCAAAGAGCTTACAACACAAATCCCTCAGGAACTCTCAGGCTTCCTCCAAACCCTACCTCAGGCCAAAACCCTACACACTAGGAGTAATCTTTACTCCTACAACTCAGTGACCCTCCAGATCACCTACCTAAGGCTTATCAAGAAGTCCTATAACTCAAGCTAGGAGGATAGCCCTACCCTCAGAGATAATAAATCTCCTACCTCAGATCTTAACCAAGATCCTACCTCAACCTTTACAACTTAGGCTTACAACTAAGATCACTGTTGATCTTAAAGAAGGAGGAAATGTTTGATGATGATTGACTCCAGAGAATTGGTTCTCTGAGCCATCTTTCTGAACTGAGTAAAATCAGCCCTGATTTCTTCACATCACTAAGATAGTTGATCATTAGGATGTTTTTGCTTGTGTTGAGAAGACAACTGCAGAGCACTGTTTCTTCAAGCCTTTTATGTGGCAGAGTTGAGTGCAGTGGCCTTGAAGATGAACAACAAATACAGTTTGCACTACTTCTTCTTCTTACATAGAAAAATGAGTTCTGTGTTCTTGCTGTTAAAGATTTTGTTGATTACACAGTTCTTTATCTCTTCAAACAACCAACTTTGTCTGTATTTTTTAGACCTTCTATAAATCCCCATCTCAAGGATTTTCTTGCTTGTCGAGAAGAAGACTATGCAGAGAGAAAAAACACTTTTTAATTTCTCTATAAAGTTTACTTTTTGTCCCGCCGTCTAACGACTCTTTTCTCAGTATGGGCAAGCCGAATTTGGTAACTGCCAAGTAACTTTAGCTTTAATTGTTGTACTAAAGGCATACAATGCCTTTTGTCATCTAGCACGCAAGTCCCGCAATATTTGAATTTTGGATGACGTCAGCATGACCTAGTGCTTGGGGACTTGGCAATTTTCAGTCAATTTACGTAGGCATTGAGTGAGGCCATATAACTCAACGCAGAAATACTTAGCAAAAACTCTATATCTTGAGGCGTTGAGTGAACCTTAAACACTCAACGCATTTGACTTTTACAGCCTAACTGATAAGGCGTTGAGTGAGCCTTCATCACTCAACGCTTTTGGACTTAAAAGAATTTTCCTGTATGAAGGCGTTGAGTCAAGCTTCTACACTCAACACTTTCTAACTTTGCTGAATTTCTTCATATAATATTGAGTGATCCTTCATCACTCAAAGCTTCTGTACTTAGGCCGGTTTTCTTTTTAGTAGGCGTTGAGTGAACTGCCTTCACTCAACGCTTCTATCCTTAGACAGATTTCAATTCAGCGATACTGAGCCTTTGACTGCTGGATCTCCTGTCAACGCTTTTAGATTTCTAGTATTGAGTGAAGTAAGTTCACTCACCGCTTGTGGACTTAGCTTGTTTTCTGCTTATTCAGCATCTTGTCTTGAGTCCCACTATCATTGTGACCCAGACTATTGAATTTTTTGAAGTGAAAGTGGTAGCATAGGAAGACTGTCTGCACGGTTTGTGTGAATAGTATTGGCAGTTTTGGTCATACCACACATTTTGTGCAAAAAGAGCTGGCGACTAGCAAGGTCATCCAGCGTCCTGCAAGTTCACCTACAGTTCAGCAAGATAGGCCTTGTATTTGTGATTTGTGCTCTAGTGGAGTTCGCCATGCTGGGTGGACTGGTGTTGGAGTCTACTTGTTCCAGCAGTCTTAGTTAACTTGGTGTTGGTTCCAAGTCTAGGCAAGCTCGGTCTTATGGCGTAGTGCTTGCGGACTACCCTCCTTGTCCACCGAGTTTGGCATCTGTCACTTTGGTTCCTTGGCTGTGGACTCAGTGTGTGCTGTGCTATCCTAAGTTGTACGGACTGGAGCTATGTCTGCATAGTTGTGCAGACTGTGGTAGTATCCATAGGGTTTGGTTGCTGCGTCCTTCATGGCTTTGGTTTGGCGACAAGGCGGATAGATTTCTATATCCGCCCCAATTGTTTTGTGGCGATGTCCTGCTTGTTGCGGCGGACTGGTCTATATTCGCGGGGCTTGAAGATACACTCTGTTCTCTCCACGAGCTCAGGTGGTGTTCCTTTCATTATGGCGGTGACAACACTCCTCTCCGTGCCTATAAATAGGACCCCCCTGGAATATCTACAGTAACTAAATGAACAGTAAGTCTACTTACGATTAGTTGTTGCCACCTGGATTTTCTATCCGTGCTGGTTGAAGAGGTTAACTGGTTTCTGCTGTGCAGGTTATGCGGATAGTACTGACGAGCCAAGGATTTGGTTCTAAGGTAGTGATGACTCTACAGATTGCAATCGGCGGTTTTCAGCAGGTCGCTTGCGACTAGGGGGTTTCTCTTCTGCAACTTTTCCCAGTTCAATAAGCTGTTTGCTCTATCAGCTTGTTCAGTTCGATAGTAGCAGATCAGCGAACAGAGTTTAGCCTTTTAATAACGGGCAATCCACACAGCAAGGTTGCGGTCTGGCGACCTGTCAGTTTGAGCGGACTCCATAGCGGCTAGCAGCAAAGTCGGCGGCTTCTCTCTTAGTCCGTGCGGCTTGTTTCTTCTTTCTTTCCTTTCTTGTTGTTCTCGGGTACATCGGCGAAGCACGTCTCACAATGTATGCCTTGCTTGGTAAATGAGATTTTTGATATTATAAGATTCTTTATCTGCTTTGTAAAACCCCCCTCCCGGAACACAAGACACGGCACGAGAGGGGTCTTATGCCCAAAACAGCCGCCTTGCGGTAACACTAACACTCAGGTCAGCCTGTACCACAAGATGCCTATCCTGCCGGCTTCAAACAATATCAACATATAAATGCCAACCCAACCATAATAATAAAAGAAGTCAACCCACACCAAGAATAAGTCCATAAGTACAGCAAAAGAGAAGTTAAACAAGCTTCTACATAATCAGAGTACGTAAATAGAATTGCCCCGAAGGGCTACAACAAAATGACTCTCACTCACATCTATAATCGACAGTAGTGACGGTATCGTCCCCTCAGGCCCTGTTGTCCCGGCCTTGCTGTCCAGCTGCATAGCTTGCTTCTCCACCTGCGGGGTTTCCTCCTAAAAAAGAAGACGTAGCAACCGTTAGACATAAATACTAAGTGGCTTCACATCCACTCCCCCGGCGACTCCTCGACACCGGGCGGAGAAAGGAACAGGTACAATATATATAAAACAGTAGTACAAGCAGGTGAAGTAAGTATACAAATCATAGGTAGCAATAAAAGTAGTGTATAAATGAACAAGCTCTTATTCTATAATTCTACCATCTACAGCAGCAAGAGAGTATAATGTTATAACAGTAAGTAACTCAACTTATATGGATGCCCATACAAGCATATAAGTTGAGGGTCGTTCAGCAATAAGTAACTCATCGTATAGGAGTGCCCATACAAACTTATACAATCAGGGTCTTGTGTATGTAATGAAGTGCAATATTATGTATGCAATGCAATGACACACCCATGATCAAGCACATGCAATCGCTATGTCGACACAGACTTATAGTTCCCACTATTCGAGCAGGTAGCTAACCTCTCAGGCGTCAACCGCCGTGGCCAAATAGTGACAGTAGAGCGGGCATCTCCACTACTAGGCTAGTCTCCACACTACCTGGCCTAGGCCTCTGTATGCCTCAATGCTAAGAACACAACAGCGGAGCTCACATGCGTACTACGGCTCAGCGGGTTCTCTTGGGTAAATGAGCACCAAGATCCTAGCCCGGAACTTGCCTATGCGTGAAACGGAAGGAGCCTCGGAAATGAACACGAGGACCAAGCCCAGCCGTTCACTTGGCACAGAAGGAGCCTCGGGACGCGAACACCGAGGACCAAGCCCAATCGTCCAAGGTCTAGCTGTCAACTCCCATCGGTGTGACGATTGGCGAGCCCGTAGACCTGTCACACTATCCTTAACCCGGGATTACGACACCACGTGTCGACTCACACAACATGAAATTTCACAATATCATGGCATGGAAGGAGCCTCGGGATGTGAACACCGAGGACCAAGCCCAACCATCCATCAAATGCGGAAGGAGCCTCGGGACGTGGACACCGAGGGCTAAGCCCAACCGTCCAACTTTACTCATCTGAATCTCATTCCAACTAGTGGCGGTCAATACCACACTTGATTATTCCACAATGCTACCCGTAGGGAGACAACACTCTAAGCATTGGATTACTAATTCCCTTTCATCCATTCAACATACATCATGGCCATAGTTAAATTATTTATACATCTATCAATTTATAACTACCCATTTATATCAGGCTCTTTCCTTCAATTAAGCTTGTCCACAACTCGTTATACGAATTCAGATTTATAACCTCAACTTATCATATCACTATGATGATTATGTCGAAAGAGTTCGCCCAAGCTTCTAGTTGGATCGCAACATTAAATTCCACCAAATCGCATTCCACGTTACACAGCCCAGAATTTAGGTGCAACCTTAATCCGGGCAGCAACTTCGACCAAGGATTACCGAGGCTACATAAATCCTACGAGTGCGTCTAACCACTCATTGGAAAGATAATTTATAGGGCTACAACTTTTGTGTTTAGTTTAAAGCCCATATTTGATCGCATCACACCATAAATTCACTAGAAGCCTTCTGCGTATAGGATACAGATTTCCTGGGTGGAATTTCCCCCAATCGCAGTAGATTCGAACTGAATTTACCATGGCTACAAGTATCGCCTGGAAACGTGCAATCACTCGTTGGAAAGATAATTTCAAGAGCTACAACTTTTTTGTTTAGTCGAAAACCCAGATCTAGTTAGAACACCCCCGAAATTGGCCACGAAGATCACTGCGTGCAGAAATCAGATTTCTGCACGCATCTTAAGGTGAGATGAACGGCATCCGTTTATCTTCCTCCTTGCACCAATCTCCCAAAAACTCCTCTAGAAAATCGTCCACCCTTATTCACCATCATGAAGCCATATTTCTCCACGAATCTCTCTCTCACCTTCACTTTGAATGATGAGGAGGGCGAAGACACCTGAACCTAGATTTACAAATCTAGGCATGGCTTCCCTAGGAAATCATCTCCTCACCATCAAGACTCTATGGAGTCGATATCTCTCCTAAAATATAACTACATATCTAGAACCAAGGGAGAGGGGAGGAAGCTCACCTCATTTCCAGCGGTACCATCATTCCCAGCCATGGATCTAGTCATCCTTCTTTGCGGCATCTCTTGCTTGGTGTCGTTGTTCTTCACGACAAAGGAAGGAGAGAGAGAGAGAGAGAGAGAATAGGCCGCCTCCAGGAGCTCCGACGGCTTCCCTTGGCTCGGTCGGTTTCGCGAGGTCTGCGATGATGGCAAGATCGATCGGCAAGGATGGCTAGGGTTCGGCTTTATCCTCTCTTATAAACCGATGTATTAGGTTAAATCCTTCTGCCACGTGTCACCCTCTGATTGGACCGCCCAAATTAGGTCTTTCTTGAATTGACCGGTCCATGGAATCATCCAGCACGAATCCCGAAGTCCGGTTCGGTCCGCCTGTACAAGCCGGCGAATCTGCCTGGGCGAAGAAAACGCACAAGTCAAATTCGACAGGAATCAATTGTCATTCTCGACGATCGGTGAGAATCGCCGAGCATTCTTGACGAATTCGTCGGGTATCAACAATGATACCCAGCAAATTTCACTTAGCCAACTTATCGGAAATCCTAGCGTTGAGTGTGTTGAGTATCAGTCAGCGATACTCGACGATCAGTGGGTATCACCGGGCATTCTCGACGATCGGGGAGAATCGCCGGGCATTCTCGACGAATTCGTCGGGTATCAACAATGATACTCGGTGAATTTTACTTAGCCAACTTATCGGAAATCCTGGCGTTGAGTGCGTTGAGTATCAGTCAGCGATACTCGATGATCGGTGGGTATCACCAGGCATTCTCGATGATTTCGTAGGGTATCAACAATGATACCCGGCAAATTTCACTTAGCCAACTTATCGAAAATCCTGGCGTTGAGTGCGTTGAGTATCAGTCAGCGATACTCGACGATCGGTGGGTATCACCGGGAATTCTCGACGATCGGTGAGAATCGCCGGGCATTCTCGACGAATTCGTCGGGTATCAACAATGATACCCTGTGAATTTACCTTAGGCCATTTCCTTTCGATCCGTTTGATATCACTCAACCCTACACTCCATTCAATGCACTTGACACCTTTTGCCAGTGCACCCCGAGCCCGAGTCAAGTCTCTTGACTCAGAACTCGTGTGAGGGGCCTAGCGCGAATTGGGACGTTACAAATCCTATAAACAAAATAAAAGATTTCATCCCCGAAATCAGGCTGAGGTCATGGGGAGTAAAGCATACAGAAAATAAATATAAAATTACCTGATGGAAACAGCTCCGGGTAGCGTCTTTGCATCAAATCAATTGGCTCCCATGTGAATTCCTCCTTCCCATGATTAGACCATAGCACTTTTACCAGAGGCACATTTTTGCGGCGCAAGGTTCTTATCTCATTATAGACGATCCGCACCGGCTCCAGTCGCATAGATCTGTCAGATGCCACGGTACCATCAGTTATGGGGATGTATTGTTCGGGCCGCAATAGCGCCTTCCGTAGCGACGATACATGGAACACATCGTGGAGATTTTCTAGCTCGGGCGGTATCTCCAGCCGATAGGCCAAAAGGCCAATCCTTTCTACTATGACATAGGGTCCAACATACCGTGGGCTGAGCTTCTTCACTCCCCGCACCCGTGACACTCCATGCATCGGCCGGATTTTCAGGAACACTTTATCACCCACTTGAAACTCCACCATACGGTGCCTTGCGTTATAATACTTCGCCTGCCGACTTTGAGCCTCCAACATGCGATCCCTTATCAGCCTAACCACCGCATCCGTGTCGTCTATATATTCAACACCCAAAGTCTTCGGGTCTTTATCTTATACCCAAGACAAGGGGGTTCTACACCTTCTTCCATAAAGGGCTTCATGGGGCGCCATGCCAATGCTAGCTTGATGGCTGTTGTTGTAGGAGAATTCCACTAAGGGTAAGAGTCTTTCCCACAGCTCTCCCCTATCTATCACACACAACCTCAATAGATCCTCCAATGTTCGGATGGTCCGCTCAGACTGCCCGTCCGTCTGTAGATGAAATGCGATGCTGAAGGTAAGGCGCGAACCAAAATACGCCTGTACCGCCTTCCACTCCTTGGAGGTAAAACGACCATCACGGTCTGAAACTATCGTCTTAGGTACACCGTAATACCGTACAAACTTCTCCACAAAAAGGCGTACTAAGACATCCACATGAGCCTCCTTCTTCATAGGGATGAACCGGGCAACTTTCGTCAGACGATCAATGATCACCCACACTGAATCATTTCCTTAGCGGGAGCGAGGTAGCCCATGTACGAAGTCCATGGAAATATCCTCGAACTTCCACTCGGGGATTGGCAATGACTACAACAAGCCACCGGGACTCCTGCACTCCGCCTTCACTCTTTGGCAGGCTTCACAATGCGTGACAAAGTACCGGACATCCTTCTTCATTCCCGGCCAACACATCGTCTTCCGTAAGCCGGCGTACATCTTTGAAATTCCCGGGTGCACGGAATATTGAGAGCAATGTGCTTCTCTCATGATATCCTCGGGGATTCTGCCACCTTTGGGAATGTAGAGCAGGCCGTGAAAGTAAATGAGGCTGTCCTTTAGTGTGTACTCATCGGTAGTCCCGTATTCGATTAACTTTATTGTCGGGGCCAAAGCCGCATCCAATCCTTGCTCCACTCGGATCCGGTCCCGGATATCACAAACTATGCTCATGCTGGACAAGTACTCCGTATATGCCGAAGAAGCCTTACATATTAAGGTAATGTCCATCTCCTCAATCATCCGTGCCAACTCCATGCTCATCAACCAAGACTCTGGGCTCGAGCCGGGTACTTTCCTACTCAATGCATCGGCTACCGAGTTCGCTTTTCCGGGGTGGTAGTTCAAGGTGAACTCATAGTCGCATAGAAACTCTAACCACCGCCGTTTTCTTAAGTTCAATTCCTTCTGGGTATGGACATACTTCAAGTTTTTATGATCCGAGAAGATTTCACAGTGGACGCCGTATAGATAATGCCTTCATACCTTCAAGGCGAACACCACTGCTCCTAGCTCCAAATCATGCATCGGTTAATTGATTTCATGCTTCTTCAATTGTCTTGAAGCATAAGTAATTACGTGCCCGTGCTGCATCAACACCGCTCCCAACCCCTGATAAGACGCGTCCGTGTAAACTTGGAATCCTTCCTTCCCAGACGGAAGGACAAGGATAGGGGCGGAGGGAAGTCTATCCTTCAATTCCTGGAATGCCGCTTCACATCGAAGTGTCCACTCAAATGGCACACCTTTCTTTGTCAAAGAAGTAAGCGGGAGGGCAATCTTTGAGAATCCTTTTACAAACTTGCGGTAGTATCCGGCATGTCCAAGAAAAATCCTCACATCGGCCGCCGACCTCAAGGGCGACCACTCCTTCACGACACGCACCTTAGCCGGATCCACAGCTAGTCCAGCCCCACTGATTACATGACCCAAGAAAGCCACTTCCCTAAGCCAGAATTCACACTTGCTAAACTTGGCAAACAGGGCGTGCTCTTTTAACTTTTCCAAAACTAAGGCCAAATGCCCGGCTTGTTCTTCCTCTGTCTTCGAGTAGACTAAGATGTCGTCAATGAAAACAATGACGAAGACATCCAGATAGGGCTCAAACACTTTATTCATCAATCTCATGAAAGCTGATGGGGCATTTGTGAGCCCAAACGGCATCACTGTGAACTCATATAAGCCGTACCTTGAGCTGAAAGCCGTTTTCTGAATATCATCCTCTTGTATTCTCAATTGGTAATACCCAGAGCGCAAATCTAGCTTTGAGAACCAATACGCTCCCACCAGTTGGTCGAACAACTCATCGATCCGAGGTAACAAATAGGTGTTCCGTACCGTCAGTCGGTTGAGTTCCCGATAGTCTATACATAAACGCAGGGTTCCATCTTTCTTCTTAACGAATAGAACAGGGGCTCACAATGGTGATGAGCTGGGGTGAACAAACCCTAATTCTACCAAATCCTGCAGTTGAACTCTAAACTCCGCGAGTTCTTTTGGGGCCATCTGATAAGGGGTCCTGGAGACAGGCTTAGCTCCCTATACAAGCTTAATCTGAAAATCCACTTCTCTATGCGAGGGTAACCCTGGCAATTTCTCAGGAAATATCTCAGGGAAATCCTGTGCTACCTGCACATCCTTCACATCTACCTTCATCTCCTTTAGTTCGAAACATATCATGTAGACTTCATCCCCTCTCATACGAGCTTTTAAGGTCTGGATTGAGGATAACAATATTCGTGGTGCGAAATTTATACCTTGGAAGACTACATCAGTATCCCCATGTCTCAAATAGATGTGCTTCTCCGCAAAGTCGATTCTTGCATGGTGCCAATCCATCCATGCCATGCCCAGAATGAGGTCGAATTCTGGTATTCTCAAAATTGTGGCGGGGGTATCAAAGGTCTTCCCCCAATGGTTATCACCAACTCACACTTCGCGGTTGCCGTCATCTCAGATCCGTCTGGGAGGCGTACTCTTCGAGCAATACCAGTGAAATATTGTACTCCGTGTATATCCTTGATGAAGTCTTCAGACACGAAAGAATGTGAGGCACCGGTGTCAAATAACGTATAAGCTAGTTTCTCGCCAACCATCACGGTGCCTAAGTGTCATTTAATAATACTCAAGCTAGATGTCTAGTATATCTTAAGCCACTAGAGGATATTAATGGAAGCAAAATGGCTAATTCAAATCGTACCTGCAATCATCTCCTGAGGATTCCGCTCTTGAGTCATATCCAAGGCATACATCTGATCCCGAGCGGGTCCGGGGTTTCTTCCTCGTGGTCCTTGTCCTCGACCCGCACATACCCTCTCCCCCGCGGGGCTGCTGGAGGGAAAGCAAAAGGCGCATCTCCAAACAGTTGCGGGCATTAGCGTCGAATGTGGCCCGGTTGGTTGCATTCAAAGCACACCCGTTCCTGCCTTCCGTCGTGTTGCTGAAATTGTTGAGGTGGAGGTAATGCTGGCGGTTGTGGAACCGGGCGCTCCTCTCTAAAGTTCTGGGGGAAACGCCTGCCACCCCTCCGATATCCTCTTCCTCTTCTATTGTCAAATCTCCTTCTGTTATTGGGGCTGGCTTCCATCACACCCTCCGCTGGCCTCTTACCACTTCCCAAGTGGTCCGCTTCCAATCTCTTCGCCATATCGATAATCTCTGCCAGACTAGAGTCCGCTATAAACAAAAGGGCTTGCCTTAGGGGATCTCGCAAGCCTTTGTAGAATCGTTTGGCGTAACCTCTATCATCCAACTCATAGGAGTCAGCGAATCTAGCCAAGTGCTGAAACTCCCGTTGGTACTCTGTCACCGACATGGACCCTTGCTTTAGTTGCAAATATCTCTCTTCAAGACCATCCCGAGCGGCCGAGGGGATGAAATGCTCTAAAAAGGCTTCAGAGAATTCTCTCCAACTAATGTCCGTGTACACTCTTCCACGAAAAGTGGAGCCCATGAGGGACTTCCACCACCTTTTGGCGTTCAGTTCTAAGAGTGTCACCACAAGGGTCACCGCCATATTGTTTGGACATCTTATTCCTGCCAACAATTCTTGTATAGTGTCGAGCCACTCTTCCGTACGCACCGCCGAATCTGTCCCAATATAAGCGGGAGGGGAGAGAGCTCGGAAAGTGCTTAACCAACTAGATCCCGGACCCTGTTGTTGTACAGGTGCCTGCTGAGATTGGGACCTAAAGGCGTCCAAAATACCTGTGAGCGTCTGCCCCAGCTCTGATTGTTGGAATTGTGTAGGAACGGACGGGGCGGGGGTGCCCCTCACTGGCTCAGAATGTACTGGGATCTACACATAGGGTACAAACCTAAGGTTAGGTTGGCTAATCTAAGGTTAAAGATGGACAAACTTAGTGTGAATTACATATGGGCACACCACTACTTCTGCTAAGTCAGTTTGTCCCCAAACTGACTAATGAAATGGGGGTGGCACCATTGTTAAGTGACTTTCTCCTTGGAGGATCGTAGCAAGCTGATACCATTTGTAAAACCCCCCTCTCGGAACACAAGACACGGCACGAGAGGGGTCTTATGCCCAAAACAGCCGTCTTACGGTAACACTAACACTCGGGTTAGCCTGTACCACAAGACGCTTATCCTGCCGGCTTCAACCAATATCAACATATAAATGCCAACCAACCATAATAATAAAAGAAGTCAACCCACACCAAGCATAAGTCCATAAGTACAGCAAAAGAGAAGCTAAACAAGCTTCTACATAATCAGAGTATGTAAATAGAATTGCCCCGAAGGGCTATAACAAAATCTCTCTCACTCACATCTGTAACCGACTGTACCGTCCCCTCAGTCCCTGTCGTCCTGGCCTGGCTGTCAAGCTGCATAGCATGCTGCTCCACCTGCGGGGTTTCCTCCTAAAAAGGAAGACGTAGCAACCGTTAGTCATAAAGACTAAGTGGATTCACATCCGTTCCCCCGGCGACTCCTCGGCACCGGGCGGAGAAAGGAACAGGTACAATATATATAAAATAGTAGTACAAGCAGGTGAAGTAAGTATATAAATCATAGGTAGCAATAAAAGTAGTGTATAAATGAACAAGCTCTTATTCTACAATTCTACCATCTACAGCAGCAAGAGAGTATAATGTTATAACAGTAAGTAACTCAACTTATATGGATGCCCATACAAGCATATAAGTTGAGGGTCGTTCAGCAATAAGTAACTCATCGTATAGGAGTGCCCATACAAACTTATACGATGAGGGTCTTGTGTATGTAATGAAGTTCAATGCTATCTATGCAATGCAATGACACACCCATGATCAAGCACATGCAATCGCTATGTCGACACAGACTTATAGTTCCCACTATTCGAGTAGGTAGCTAACCTCTCAGGCATCAACCGTCGTGGCCAAATGGTGACAGTAGAGCGGGCATCTCCACTACTAGGCTGGTCTCCACACTACCTGGCCTAGGCCTCCATACTCCTCAACGCTAAGAACACAACAGCAGAGCTCACATGCGTACTACGGCTCAGCGGGTTCTCTTGGGTAAATGAGCACAAAGATCCTAACCCCGAACTGGCCTATGCGTGACATGGAAGGAGCCTCGGAAATGAACACGAGGACCAAGCCCAACCATTCACTTGGAATGGAAGGAGCCTCGGGACGTGAACACTGAGGATGAAGCCCAACCATCTAAGGTCTAGCTGTCAACTCCCATCGGTGTGACGATTGGCGAGCCCGTAGACCTGCCACACTATCCTTAACCCGGGATTACGACACCACATGTCGACTCACACCACATGCAATTTCACAATATCGTGGCATGGAAGGAGCCTCGGGATGTGAACACCGAGGACCAAGCCCAACCATCCATCAAATGCGGAAGGAGCCTCGGGACGTGGACACCGAGGGCCAAGCCCAACCGTCCAACTTTACTCATCTTAATCTCATTCCAACTAGTGGCGGTCAATACCGCACTTGTTACTTCCACAATGCTACCCGTAGGGAGATGACACTCTAAGCATTAGATTACTAATTCCTTTTCATCCATTCAACATACATCATGGCCATAGTTAAATCATTTATACATCTATCAATTTATAACTACCCATTTATATCAGGCTCTTTCTTTCAATTAAGCTTGTCCACAACTCGTTATACAAATTAAGATTTATAACCTCAACTTATAATATCACTATGATGATTATGTCGAAAGAGTTCACCCAAGCCTCGAGTTGGATCGCAACATTAAATTCCACCAAATCGCATTCCACGTTACACAGCCAAGAATTTAGGTGCAGCCTTAATCCGGGCAGCAACTTCTACCAAGGATTCCCGAGGCTACATAAATCTGACGAGTGTGTGTAACCACTCGCTGGAAAGTTAATTTCAAGTGCTTCAACTTTCGTGTTTAGTCAAAAGCCCAGATTTGATTGCATCACACCAGCAATTGACTCGAAGCCTGCTGCGTACAGGATACAGATTTCCTGGGTGGAATTTCCCCCAATCGCAGCAGATTCGAACTGACTTTCCTATGGCTACAGGTATCGCCTGGAAACATGCAACCACTTGTTGGAAAGATAATTTCAAGGGCTACAACTTTCGTGTTTAGTCGAAAAACCCAAACTGTCCAAGACACCCCCGAAATTGGCCACGAATATCGCTGCGTGCAGAAATCAGATTTCTACACGCATCTTAAGGTGAGATGAACGGCATCCGTTCATCTTCCTCCTTTCACCAATCTCCCAAAAACTCCTCTAGAAAATCGTCCACCCTTATTCACCCTCACGAAGCCATATTTCTCCACGAATCCCTCTCTCACCTTCACTTTGAATGATGAGGAGGGTGAAGATACCTAAACCTAGATTTACAAATCTAGGCATGGCTTCCCTAGGAAATCATCTCCTCACCATCAAGACTCTATGGAATCGATATCTCTCCTAGAATATAACTACAGATCTAGCACAAGGGAGAGTGGAGGAAGCTCACCTCATTTCCAGCGGTACCATCATTCCCGGCCATGGATCTAGTCATCCTTCTTTACGGCATCTCTTGCTTGGTGCCATTGTTCTTCACGGCAAAGGAAGGAGAGAGAGAGAGAGAAGGCCGCCTCCATGAGCTCCGACGAGTTCCCTTGGCTCGGTCGGTTTCGCGAGGTCCGCGATGACGGCAAGATCGATCGGCAAGGATGGCTAGGGTTCGGCTGTATCCTCTCTTATAAACCGATGTATTAGGTTAAATCCTTCTGCCACGTGTCACCCTCTGATTGGACCGCCCAAACTAGGTCTTACTTGAAATGACCGGTCCAAGGAATCATCCAGCACGAATCCCGAAGTCCGGTTCGGTCCGCCTGTACAAGCCGGCAAATCTGCCTGGGCAAAGAAAATGCACAAGTCAAATTCGACGGGAATCAATTGTCATTCTCGACGATCGGTGAGAATCACCGAGCATTCTCGACGAATTCATCGGGTATCAACAATGATACCCGGCGAATTTCACTTATCCAACTTATCGGAAATCCTGGCGTTGAGTATCAGTTAGCGATACTCGACGATCGGTGGGTATCACCGGGCATTCTCGACGATCGGTGAGAATCGCCGGGCATTCTCGACGAATTCGTCGGGTATCAACAATGATACTCGGCGAATTTCACTTAGCCAACTTATTAAAAATCCGTGCGTTGAGTGCGTTGAGTATCAGTCAGCGATACTCGACGATCGGTGGGTATCACCAGGCATTCTCGACGATTTCTTCTTGTATCAACAATGATACCCGGCAAATTTCACTTAGCCAACTTATCGAAAATCCTGGCGTTGAGTGCGTTGAGTATCAGTCAGCAATACTCGACGATCGGTGGGTATTACCGGGCATTCTCGACGATCGGTGAGAATCGCCGGGCATTCTCAACGAATTCGTCGGGTATCAACAATGATACCCGGCGAATTTCCCTTAGGTCATTTCCTTTCGATCAGTTGGATATCACTCAACCCTACACTCCATTCAACGTACTTGACACCTTTTGCCAGTGCACTCCGAGCCCGAGTCAAGTCTCTTGACTCAGAACTATGCGAGGGGCCTAGCGCGAATTGGGACGTTACATGCTTTATGTATTTGGTTTATTTGACTCAAGAAGTTTGAGTGTTCTTGCGCCTGCTTTTCCATTTTCGGCGACTATCAAATTTTTCATGGTACCAGAGCGAATATAGGCTTGAGTAGTGTTCAACCATCAGCTTGCTTTTTTGCTTCTGTGAGTGTAAGTATATCAAGTGTAGTGCAATGGAAGTTAGGTATGCTAGGGGTCTTAGTATCGAGCCATTCTGACCACATATTAAAATACATTCTCCAGTTATTTGAGGCTCAACAACAAAGGAAGTTCATGACTACCAGGATAAAGCTTCCTGTATCTGAGATAAAGGAATGGGTCTCTACTGCAAGAACTCCTGACTCCTCCACAATCCTTGGATCAATATCTGGACAACAGGTTCCTCTTACACCTGTTATTCTTACTGAAGTTTTTGGTTTCATTAATGGGGAATATGAAATAGAACTATCTAGTGCTGAGTTTGATGAAATGTTAGAAAGGATGGGTCACTCCCAGGGAAACCCTAATCATTTGTTGAATATAAGTTTTTGGCTAATGTTGTGGGCAAGGTAATCTTAGGCAAGCATACTGCTCATGATAACATAATCAGGATTCAGTTCTTATTGATGAGTGCCTTGGTGAATCAAAAGTCAGCTAACTGGGGAGGAATTCTGTTTGATTCTATTAAGAAAAAGATAAATAAGAAGGATTTAGGATATGTCGGGATTTTGGGCATCTTCCTGCAGGCCAAATGCCCAGAATTAATGGTCTCCCAGACCATATTTATCAATGCTTCCAAGAGTCTCATATCAACCCTCTTTTGAAGATGGGAGAGGGTCATCACTAAGCCCTCCAGGGTTTCCTCTTTCAGGACTGCTTCTAAGGACACAAGGGCTCCTGCAGCCACTCCTCCATCCTCGGAAGAAGTTCCTACTCTTTCTCCCTCTCCTGCTCGTTTTCCACCTCCACCTCCATCACCCAGACAGTCTTCTCCTCCTCCTCAATCACCTCTACCATCCATGGTCATTGAATACATTCCATCAACTCCACATTCTCCAGTTCCTCAATCAGCATTACCATCTCATCTTATTGAGGAAATTCATTCTACCTCTTTTCCTACATTCAATCTACTCTCTCCTCCATCTCCACCTCATTCACCAGTTCAGGAATTTACTCTAGATGAACTCCCATATATCATCCCTCCATCATCAACACCATATATTCCTCAAGCATTCACAATCAGTCCAAACTTTCATCAACCCTCCACACCATCTTATTCTACTACTAATCCACCTTCAACATCTACTAATCCTAATGATTATCTGTATGTAGATTTTCTTCTATATCTACCAGCATTCTTGTATTCATTACTCCCACACTCAAGAAGCTGATAGAAGAAGCTTTAGCTCCTCTAGCTATCTCTATTTCTACTCTTTCTGCTCATCTTGCCTCTTCCTCTTCTATCCCTTCTTCTAGGGGCCTAAATTCAGGTCTCCCTGGATCTAGGCAGGGGGAGATGTTCAATGAAGACGCTCCAGAAGTTCCAGCAGTAGCAGCAGCAGTTCAACCTGAAGTTTTTGATATAGAGATGTTCAGTTTTGAAGAAGAGACTGCAGTATCAGATGTCTTAACTGTTGGTGAAGTTTGTATCAATCCCACTGTTGACATATATTCTTTATTAAAGCCTTTTGATACATCATATAATAGTCTTCCAGTTTTTTATTCAAATGCTTTTTCCAAAGCATTTGTTTGCTATATTTCCCCAATAAGTCCTTTAGTTTTGGAACAACTAAGGACCGGTTTTGCAGTTATTGATACTAATTCTCTAATTATTCAAGATCCCATTAATACTATAGAGCCAGTAGTTCTCTCCCCTCCAAATTTTGCTTGGGCTGAATCCCCTATGCCCAATTGTGATGATATCATATTTCAAGACATGGGTACAGAGGATATAGATCCACAGCCACTGGCTAAAAGAGAAGATATAGTTACACAGCCACAGGCTTAGACAGGAATATCTGTTGATGTTTTAAAACAGATTGATGCTCTATATGATCAACCAGCTGATGAATTTGATAAAGATTCAGAAGATTCAGAGGAATCAGAAGATTTTTGTACTAAGAAGAGTAAATTTAAGAAGAAGGCTCAAGCTAAGGTTGTTTCTAAGCCTTCCTCTACAGCTGACACTCCATACTACATCCTGCATGGGATTACTCTAACTCCAGAAACTCCACACTGGATGAGATATTCTAAGAATAAGTAGAAAGCCAAAAAGAAGAGTAGGAGATACTCTCCACCTCCATAATTTAGGAGAGGTCCTCCTTCTCCTCATCCAGCTGCTGGTTCAGCAGGAATTGTCTCTTCATCTCAAAGATCTACAACTTCTTAGCAATCCAGACATTCTCATCAGAAATAGGATAGACCTTCAAGGTCTGAGTCTCACAGCAGCTAGAGAAGCCATCAACATTAAACTCAAGAAAGGCCACCATCTCCAGTCTTTGATCCAGAGATGGATCCCAACTTCAGAATCGCTAGGTTCAATGAGACTATAGCTGTTTCTCAGATCAGGAAAGCTAGAGAAGAAGGGAAGGATACATCCCAATTCTCAACAATGTCTCACTACAGACAGAAAGAGATGGACATATATGCAAAGGAAAATCTATTTAATGTTAACCAATATATGTCTTTGCATCCAGAGATATTTGTGCCTAGAGCTACTTCTGTAAAGATTCTTGGTTCTGAAGACATGAAGATGACATAAAGAAAAGCAGAAGACCCTACCAAAAAAAGGATTTTCACTAAACCTGCTTCTCAGAAGGATTCATAACTCTTTGCTTATGCTTTTTAAACTTTATTATTGTCGTAATATACTCACAAGGCACATTTTGTTCATATTTTCTGAACAATTTATAATTCTATCAGATACTTTATTGCTTTGTGATTTTCTTTGTTTTTAAAGTGTCCTCACCTAAATAGGGGGAGATTGTTGGAACTCTACTTGTGATTTGGGCTAGGATCACTATTAGGATTGATTATATGACCCAACATGTATAGTCTAGGGTCATAGGATGTTTCCAGGGTCAAGGTCAGTCACATGATGTTAGATTGTTGGAACCTACCTTCAGAAGACTTTAGAGACATACGACTTTAGATAAAGAGCAGTTAAAAGTATGCATAAAAAGTCGTTCGACGAAAGCTGAATTAAGTTTGACGATCATCGATCTTAGATCGACGAACTCAGAGTTCCTTCTCTGAGTTGAGCTCGACGAAAGTCAAGCTGAGATCGACGAATTGCTTTCTCTACTTTGAAGTTCAGCTCGACGAAGGACTTACTCAGTTTGATGAACTTGGAGCTCAGATTGAAGAAGTAAATTATTCAGTTCAACGATCTTGTAGCTCAGCTCGACGAAAAAAAGTTATCAGCTCGATGAACTTGGAGCTTAGGTCGACGAAAATTTGCTGAGTTCGACTAACTCCTTCCAGATTCTATTCGACTAATTCTCTGTAGTTTTTCAGTTCAACTAATTACAGATCGATTTCAAATTAATTCAATTAAGTAATACTATGATAATTAATGCATAATATTCCCAATGAATATAGTCGTTATCAGGCAGCATTAATTATGGATTTCACAGAGTTATTACCATACCATATTACTGGGAAAGTTATGGAAATGCATTCAAGAATAATTAAGCCATTCCAACTCCCTGAGAATATATAGATAATTTCAAGGAAAGATTTTAAAATTCAAAGGTTTGAAATCTACTATCATATATATATACTCCTTCAGAAAATTGCAGATGCATATGAATGCAGAATAGAGTACAAAAAGTAAGTGAAGAACAAATACAGTTTTACAAATAAAGTTCTTTATCATCTACTTCAAGCTTTTAAGAGACAACAAATCAAATATCAGTCTGAAAGTTTTGCTGAAGAGCAACATCAATTTTGAAGGCCTACACCCTGAAACAAAGCTTCCATCTCCTGATCATCTACATAACTCAGGGGGAGCTTTGACATCATCAACAATCCACTAGTCTTCTTAGAGATTTGAGACAGAGAAGACAAAATTATTTTGATTTTTCTTTCACTGTGTACAGGGTTTTAACTCCCTTCAAAAGTTAACCTTTTGGTTCACAAGTCACCTGATTAAAAGACTTGGGATTGGTTTTTGGGCACCTGATCAAAAGCTCAAAGGGTTGCTAGATCTCCCTTAGAAAAATAGATCTTCTAGTGACAGGGAACCTGAGCAAAAACCTGTGGTAGCAGGGCACTTGAGCAAAAACCTATAGTGTATTCCTACCAGGGTGGTAGAAGAGTGGATGTACCCAGGTTTACTGGGGAACTACTATAAATTCCTTGTGTCGTATGGATTGATTTTACTTATTTTTTTTGTGTGCTGTGATTTTTATTTTTCATATACATATATATCACCTACTTTAATCTGCTATAAAAACAAGTTAATAATTTTTAAAATACTCTATTCACCCCCCCCCCCCCCCCCCTTTAGAGTTAAGTTAGATCTATCCCTCACTTTCGGAAAGGTTGCTGAAGAATCTGAGGAAGACGATGAAGAAAGCCACTATGTCTGAGAGTTCACAAGATTCATGAAGAATCCCAAGAGGCGGGGAAAATTTAATAAATTTCTGAAGAGTTGTGCTGAAGAAGCTAGGAGGTGGAATAAGCCATCAAAGGAGATGGAGAGTGATGATGAGAAGACCCTGCCTAAGTGCTATCACCGTCAAGCATGGGCACATAAAGAGGGAATGTCCAAGACTCCAGAAGGAGGAAAAGGAGAAGTAAAGCTGACACAAAGGAAAGAAGAAGGTGTTAAAGGTGCTGACTTGGGATGAGGATAGATCAAACGAATCAAGCACCTCAGACTCGAGTAGTGAAGACGAGGCAAATTTGTGCCTCATGGGAAGAAATTAAGATGAATCTGAAGATGAGTCTAGTGTCTAGAGCGACACTGAGGTAACTCCCCCTCCTATAGTGAACTTCTTGAGATTTATGAAAACCTATATGATAAGTTAGATGGTATTATACTTGAGAAGAAGTCCATTAGAAATGAAAACAAGAGAATTAAGAAGGACTTAGAAAATGTAAAAGGTGGATTAATAAAATGTGGCAAAGAGAAGATCGAGTGCCTAGAGTATCCTCACTCGATGGCAATGATCGAAGAGCTAAAAGCAAGTCTCTCCAAGGCATTGCTGAAAATGAATAATCTCACAAATAAAAAGAAAGTCGTGGAGAAAATACTTCAAATATCTCTTGCAAAAATAGAAGAAGGCAAATAATAGTTCACCAATCATTGTGTATTGCTAGTCACTGAAAATACTGCCCTAAAGGCGAGGATCCATGATCTTAAATGTGAAATCCAAAAATTTGGAATAGGACAAAAATCCTTGAACATGTTGTTGGGTGCACAGTGTCATGGATCTGAAAAATTTGGAATAGAATATGTAAGTCCAACGCTACCACCGAGCGGCAATCATAGTCAAGCTATGACTAAAATGAATTATAAGGAATCACGCAGTAAGATTAATAATTCTGAATGGTTATCCACATCCTCAAGCATGAGTTCTAAGAACACGATAAAGGTAGCATCTAATGCCAATACTTTGTGTGCAAACTGTCAAAGGTTTGGTCACACATCCGGGTCGTGTCTGAGGAAAGGTAATAAGATAACTATATAAGTCTGGCTAGGTATGGTGATGTTTGGGGACAACATTAAAGGATGGATTCTTGGAATCGGCACCATAGGTAACAAAGCATTTTCTATTTCAAATGTACTATTTATAGATGGACTTAAGCATAATTTAATTTCAATTAGTTAACTATGTGATAAAGACCTAAATGTTATATTTGAATCCTCTACAAATACTTGCAAGATTATAGATGCCAAAACTAATAGTGTTTTACTTATAGCTCATAGAACTCATAATGTCTACACTTTAGCTTTGAAGATATATCTTCTTCTGATTTGAAATGCTTAGTTACCAAGAATGAGGAATTAGATCTTTTGCATAGGAGACTAGGACACTCAGGAAGTAAACTAATTGTCAAATTATCAAAGAATAAACCTGTTTATGGACTTCCAAAATTAAGTGATAGTTTAAACTCTTTGTGCGCTTCGTGTCAAAAAGGGAAGTTTTTTTGAAACCTCATTCAAAAGCAAATATGAAATTTCTATGTTTATACCACATGAACTCATTCATATGGATCTATTTGGTCCTCTTAGTACGTGTAGTCTAGGTGGAAAATGATACACTTTTGTTCTTATTGATGACTACCCCTGTTATTGTTGGACGATCTTCCTTACGAATAAATCTGACACGTTCCTTGAGTTCATTAATCTGTGCACTAGACTTTAAAATGATAAGGAAATAAATATAAAATGCATAAGGTCAGATCATGGTTTAAAATTTGAGAATGAGAATTTCACAAATTATTGTAATAATTTAGGAATTAAACACGAATTCTCAGCCACATGCACTCCTCAACAGAATGGGGTAGTAGAGAGAAAGAACCGCACACTTCAAGAGTTAGCACGCACAATGCTCGCCGAGTTTGTCTTGCCTTGATATTTTTGGGCTAAAGAGGTTAACACAGCATGTTACGTGATGAACTGAGTCATGCTTCGCCCCATTTTTAAGCTAACTTCGTATGTACTCTACTTCAATAAGAAGCCATCAGTTTCCTATTTTAGAGTCTTTGGTTGTCCGTATTTTATTCTAAACACTAAGGATCACTTAGGAAAACTTGACAAAAAATCAGACCATGACATCCTGTTAGGATACTCTAGTACGAGCCATGCCTATAGGGTCTATGAAAAATGAACCTTAGTTGTTGAAGAATTGGCCTACGTCCACTTTGACGAAAATACACCAACCAAAGAACCTAGGCCAAACAAAGAGGAAATTGATGATGATGCACAGTTAGAAGCTAAAGGTGAGGAGAAAGAAGTGTCGGTTGATATTCCAACTCATATAGACGAGTATAGGCCCCCAAGAACCCTAAACATCTTGAAGTAGCATCCTCGAGAACTAGTAATAGGAGAGCCCTCACATGGAGTTAGAACTCGGTCAGCGTTACATGAATCTTTTTCGAACTTGTGTTTTCTATCTGAAATTGAACCCAAGAACATCTCAGAAACCTTACGGGATGAATCTTGGTTCTTGACTATGACTGAAGAGTTAAACCAATTTGAGAGAAGTAAAGTTTGGGCATTAGTGGAGCGTTCGAATAACCATCCAGTTATTGGTTTTAAATGGATATACAAGAATAAACTTGATGGTGACTCTAGGATAACTTAAAACAAAGCTAGGATGGTGGCACATGGTTACTCGCAGATAGAAGGCAAGAATTTTGAGGAATCATTTGCACTGGTTAAACGTCTTGAATCCATTCGTATGTTCTTAGCATTTGCAAGTTATAAACAAATTAAATTATATCAAATGGATGTTAAGATTGTATTCTTGAACGAATATATTAAGGAAGAGGTTTATTTCAAACAACCCCCGGATTCAAGAATGCTAACTGCCCAAATCACCTATAAGTTGGTGAAAGCCTTGCACGGACTGAAGCAAGCACCCCGTGCTTGGTATGATAGGCTCATGACTTTTCTGCTAGGACATTGCTTTAGGATGGGTAGGTCAGACACCACTCATTGTGAAGTACGAGAATCTTGATTTGATTCTCTTACAAATTTACGTGGATGATAATATTTTTGGGGCCTTAAATGATAAATTATGCAAAGAAATTGTCACTTTAATGCAGTCTGAATTTGAAATGAATCTAGTTGGAGAGTTATCTTATTTTTTAGGATTTCAGATTTCTCAACGTAATGATGGAATTTTTATAAGTCAATCGAAATACATAAAAGATATTCTTGTGCGTTTTGGCTTTGAGAATCTAAAAAAGGGCAAGAATCCAATGAGTGCCTCTCTAAAATTAGGAAATGATGAAAGTGGCATTTCGGTAGATCAAACTGTCTTTAGAGGAATGATCGGATCACTACTCTATTTAAGTGCGTTTAGGCCTGATATTACATTTGTGGTGTGTCTATGTGCTAGGTATCATGCCAATCCTAAAGAATCACACTTGAAAATGGTTAAACATATCTTTAGGTATCTTATAGGCACCCAAAATCTTGGTCTTTGGTACCCACGCACCACTGATTTCAGTCTCCACGGGTATTCCGACTCTGATAATGTTTGATGTTCACTTGATCTCAATAGAACGAGTGGTACCTGTCACTTCCTTGGTCTGGCACTAGTCTTATGGTCAAGTAGGAAACAAAACTCGGTTGCCCTCTCTACTGATGAAGCTGAGTATATTGCCTTGGGGAGTTGTTGTGCACAAGCACTTTGGATGTCTCAAACGTTAGAAGACTTTGGCTTAATTTATAGGAACGTTACTCTTAGGTGCGACAACAAGAGTGTCATAGACTTGAAAAATAATCCAGTGCATTACTCAAGGTCCAAACTTATTGACATTCGTCATCATTTCATTCAGGATCACATTAAGAAAGAGAATGTGAGAGTAAGCTTCATTGGCACTAACGACCAACTAGCTTACATATTCACAAAACCCCTCTTAGATACGCATTTCTCGATACTTCGACTCGAGCTGGGTGTTTTAGATCTCTCTTCCTAGTCATGGTGCATTTGTCTGTGTTTTTTTCTCTAGTTGTTTCTGTTTCTATTACCATTTTTTAAAAAAATTATAACAAAATAATTGAAAAATCCCCCCAAAATACAAAAACATTTCTTTGACTATTTACTTTCTACTTCTTTGTTTTTGCTTGTTTGTTATTTATTTCGTTAATTTTTGTCGAATCTTAAAAAAATCAATCAAAAACAAATATAATATAATACCCAAAAATAAAAAAATCGTGGAGTGATCACTCTTAGGACACACATGGCTAGAACTTAGAACATAGCGTGTATGTACAATGTTTGAGTTAGGCTTGTTAATCCCTGTGAACATTGTCTACCTATGACATGATGTGTCGAATCTATATGTGCTTAGTGACTGAGTGCGACTAGATATGTTAGTGTTCGTTGAATATGCCTCTAGGTATAGGTGAAGATTTAGGTAGCAGAATGACTTTACATTATTCACACATCCCTGGACGGAGCACTCTTGTATAAATTATATGCGTACATGCTATAACTCATGATATTGTGTCTATCGCGTTAGAAATAACTTGAATAATCAATGTCACAATACGTATGAGTTTTTATAAAGGGTAGAAATTTGGGCCAAATCAATAGTGGTCAAGTCCTGTGTATATAAGTTAAAGTGTATCTATCTATGTGGGTAGATATTGATTGATTTAGGGTCCTTGAAATCCAAACAAATTTTTTTAAAAATTGATAGCTCAACGCGTATAAATAAAAAAATTGAATGCTATCAAGACTTATGTCAAGGATACCCCCCAAGAACTACTCACTCCTCCTGATACGACTTTATGAGCATTGTGAGGATTATCACCTTGGTCCAAAAAATCATTTCGATCTTGTGCACTGACTAGAACCTTAATCTTAGTGCCCCTAGTTTTAGCCTTGGTATAACGTAGATAGCAATGTGACGTTATTTTTCACTTTATTCCTCTCGCGATAGCATATTTAATTACTGAGATAAACATGTACTAACTATTAACTCTACTTGAGGTTTGTCTTCTGATGCTACATGTACACATGTCATTGCTCTATCTAATGCTTCCATGCATGAGAATTTGACTGACACGACAATATATATCTATAGCACATAAGTTCTAGCACACGGTTTCTATTCATGACTTGTACAATGTTCCTCTATATTAATTCCATAACTCTTGTAGCATTGTACTCTACATCGTTATGTGCCTAGTTTACCTGTGTTGTCCAATCCTTTATAACTCTGAAAACTCTCTCAACACTCTTTTTGTGTGTACTGCACTCATCAATTTGACTTATATGCTTAATATTCTCTTATTTCATGTTTGGTCACCCCTATTATTTTCCCCTCTCGTTTCAATTTCTCTAATGTGCACTATTTGCTTTCTTTGTCACGCTCATTATATACTGCATTCGGTTTCTCCCATGCATGCGTATGTTCACTTTTGGTCTAGCCCAACCCCTTTTGCTAATATTAAAGGGGGAGAATATATAGACGATTCATTAGTCATGGGTAAGGGTAGATCACATGTAGGGGAGCTCATTTCATTGTATGCACGTAGATAGGGGGAGCGTGTAAAACACATATATAGGGGGAGTGTGTGTGTAGGGGAAGCTATATGTAACATGAAACCTAGATTTAAATATTACCTCGTATATATACATTGTATCATGCACTTATTATTATATCTCATAAACGGGATTTGATATTATCAAAAGGTGGAGTTTGTTGGAGCCTATGGTTCACATATACTCAGTTTGATAATATCAATTCCCATGTTGTACTTATCATATCTTGTGTTTGGTAGAGTGTGTAGGTTTACAAGTCCAAGCGATGCAAGAAGCTCTCTGATGGCACGTACCGCCGAGCTGTAGCAGTTATCATCGGGCGGTAGCCTGAATTAAATTAACATGGCACTTGGGAATCTACCACGATGCGCTAGTCGTACTGCCCACGCTAGTTCAAGGAATTATTTCATCCAGGCGCTCGAGAACCTACCGTACTGGTGCTAACTTTGTACCGCGCCGCTTTAGCCCACTCAACGATCGTCGAGACTGATTGATTCGTCGAGACAACTGGACTACCATCGGGCGATACCTTGAATACTGCGCCGCATTAGCCCACTCAACATTGTCGAGACTGATTGATTCGTCAAGACAACTAGACTACTGTCGTGCGATACCTTGATACTGTTGAGGTAATTTTAACTAGGATTGTCATTGTTGTACTTCTTGTTTTTAATTTTTTAATAACTATATCCTTTATTTTCAGGAAAAAGATTATGAACAAGTGTTATGTTAAAACTTGGAAAGAAGATGATGAGAATCTATTTGCTTCAAACAAATGGTACCGTGAAGGGTACACATCTCCAAGTAGAAAGAAATTTTTCTACTAACCAAAAGCACTTTATGCTCTTTTAAATGTTTTTTTTTCTTATGAATGACTTTATTGCTTCTAACAACATTAGAAAGACAATGTGTGGTTTGATGGTATGAGCATAATAGTTCATGTTTTTTATTCAAATGTTTAAGTTGAAATATGTCCTTTTATGTTGATGGTGTGTAATGATATGATCAAGTCTATGTTAAACATGATGTAGGGTATCTAAGCATTGTTTTGAAAATGATTACATGATGAGAAAGATAATTCATATCATGAAAGGTTATCACATGTAACACTAAAATTGTTAACTTAATGCCTAAGTATTTCTCTTGTCAAACCTTACTTTTATGAAATATTTCGTAAGGTCTTTTATGAATATTATTAAAGTTTGCTTTTTAAATAATCTCAATTATTTTCGAAATTAAAACCAGCCATTTTTATTTAATAAAAACTGTTTTTATATAGGGCCGGATTTCTTGCTAAACAATGGCGGTTTCTTTTTTAAAAAGGCAAAAAACGAAATGGTAGCACCCCTTGATGAAAGGTTGCGTTTTTTTGAATAACTAACACTTTATAAATGCTATTGTGATGATTGAGAATATGATTCAAGCCGTGTGTTCTAAAAATAGAAAGAGAGAAAGAATTCCGTGAAGGTGAAGAAGGAAAAACCGTGAAGAACATTGTTGCCAAGATCAATGTCTTCGGTTTTGTTTTCTTGAGGGCAATCTCAAAAGAGTAAAGAATCAAGTCCATGACTTGATTGAAGAAAGGAGAAAGCCGAGCACTTGGATCTCAGATCCAAAACACTTGCATAAGAAGTGGAAGGTTTGGCCATTGAAAAGTCTTGTTGAAGAAAACCGTGAAGAGGCTTCAAGTTGGATGAGAAGGTTTGATAAGAATTAAGTCTTTATCCCTTCAAATATTGAGAAGAAAACTGAGGTAGTTGTTTGTTTAAAACTACTACATATCATCTTCTTTGTTGTGGATAATTAAGGTTTCAAACCTTAAGTAATTCCTCCACAAGTTTTAGAGAGACAAATAAAGAAATTGTCACACAAATTCTTTATTTGCTCAAAGTTTAAATTTAATTTCAATTCTCCTTCTATTAGCATCTTGTCTTTTAAATTTCATTAAGGTTGTTGTAATGATATTTAATCATATGTATCTTATGAGAATGAAGATTTTATTTAGATAAATTTATAAAAGAAATTCTGTGGTTTGTTGAGTTAATTTATTATGAAAAACTTGAAATTCAAATTGTTATATGTATGTTAACTTCCTTTATGTATTGTCATTAGCACTCAATATTAACAATTGGTATCAGAGGGGAGGGCCCATATTATAATCTTTACCGATTAGGGTCATAAGTTTCTTTAAAAATGATGACTAATGAAGGAGGTGCCATGAATAGAGCTCCATTGTTCAATGGAAAAGATTATAATTATTGGAAGAAAAGAATGGAAATTTATATTAAATCATTAGGAATTGATGTCTGGGATTTTATAGAAAATGAGTATGTGCAAACTGCTGGAATAAATATCCTTGAAGATCAAAATGAAATAAGAAGGATAAATAAAAAATAATAAAGCAATGCAAGCTTTAATGTCTGGCTTAACTGATTCAGAATTAGTTAAAGTTATGAACAGTTCTACTGCTCAAAGTATATGGCTAAAACTTCAAAATTTATATGAAGGAGATAGCAAAATAAAAGAGGCAAAATTACAAACTTATAGGAGTAGATTTGAATCAATAAAAATGGAAAATGATGAAAGAATAGAAAATTTCATGCAAAGAACAAATGAAATCGTAAATTCTATTCGAGGTCTAGGTGAAATTCTAAATGATGCAACAATTATAAAGAAAATATTAAGATCTTTACCAGAAAAATTTAATTCCAAGGTCTCTGCAATTGAAGAGGCTAAGGACTTAAGCCAATTATCCTTTGATGAGTTACTTGGATCATTAGTGGCCTATGAAATGAGAACAATGGACATTAATAAAGAACATGAAAAATAACTTGCTTTCAAAACCGAGCTTGCTAAGAACAAAAATAAAGTTGAACATTCAAACTTTGGAAAGAAAAATAACTCTAGATATAATAAGTTTGATAAACCCAAGTTAATAGGAAACTGTTACACTTGTGGAAAACCAGGTCACTATTCAGTGGATTGCTATCACAACAAAAACAAAAACAAAGGAAACACTGAAAGTAAAAATGATAGATATAGCAATGGAAAAATGAAGTTCTACAATCAAAATAAATCAAATTTTGTTAATGAGGAAATTGATAGTAGTGAGGATGAAAATGAAGCTAATAATGACAAGAAAAAACATTCTTTTACATTCATGGCAAAGACTAGTTTTATTGAATCTTCTGACGATGACTTAGAAGATAAAAGTGATTTAGAAAAAGAAATAATAGCTTCACTAAAAAGGGTATGAGAACAAGAAGAGTTAATTGAATCACTTGAATTGTCTCTAGAAAATACTCAAACATGGAGTCAAAGCATCACCTTAAATCACATTGAAAATCATGTAGAGAGATCAATAACTATGATTAGTGATCTAAAAGAAGAAATTCTCTTGTTAAAAACCGAAATTAAAAATAAACATTATAAAGTTTCATCCTTATCTGATACTTGTTCCTTTGTTGATGCAGGAGACCAAATGGAAGAGAAAATGAAAAACATATCTGAAAACCTTCATGAAATGAAATTAAATTCAGTAACCAATAATGAATTAACTGACAGTGATGAGTTTTTTGAAGCTACTGATTTAGTGAATAACATAAATCAATTAATGAGAGACAGGGACATTGATAGAAAGCAAATTCAAGAACTAACACTGCAGGTTCAAAAACTCAAGGATGATCTTCAAAGGTTGTTCAAGTTTGAAGACTCCACAAACAAGCTGAATAGTCTCATATCCATGCAAAGATCTACACATGATAAGAGTGGATTAGGCTATCATACAGGAGAATCATCAGAAGGAACAGAGAAGGGTGAAAATCAAATGAATTTCAAATTCAAAGGTGCTGGAACTCTCATGCCAAAAAGGTATAACTGTCAACCACTCTCTAATAAAATTTGTTATATCTGCAATTATTATGGTCATGAATCTATTAACTGCAATTTTTATAATTATTCATCTTTATCATATTTTAGTACTGTTAATAGTTGTTCTTACTGCAAAAAATATGGTCACACTATAAGAACCTGCAATAAGTTAAACTCCTCAAATGTTTTTGAAAACAATAATGGAATCTATCATTGCTATGTTGTTCAATCTGCCCTAAAGGCATTAAAAGAAAGTAGATCCAATAAATGGATAATTGACAGTGGTTGCACTAGTCATATGACAGGAGAATTAAAGAAAATCAAAAATCTAGAGAACCATCTAGGAGGCACAGTTAAATTTGGAAATGATCAAGGAGCAGAAATTAAAGGAAAAGGTGAAGTCTCACTTGTTAATGGTAAATTAAAAAATGTCTTATTTGTATAAGGATTAAAACATAATCTGCTAAGTGTAAGTCAAATTTGTGATCAAGATTATGAAGTAACATTCAATAAAGAAGGTGTAAAAGTTTATGACAAAAATGGCAATGTAGTGGCTTTAGGAAAAAGAAACAAAGAAAATCTATACATCATGAGTGATTCCATCAATCCAAAATGTATGATAACTCAAGAAGAAAATGACTGGTTATGGCATAAGAGAATGTGCCATATTAGTTTTGACAATTTAGTAAAATTATATCAATGTCAAGTTGTACGTGACATTCCTAAAATTAAGAAACCTGTAAATCCTATCTGCGATTCTTGTATGAAAGGAAAAATGGTTAGAGTTAAACATCCTAGCAAAGAAATTAATACCTCTAAACTACTAGATCTCATTCACATGGATCTGTGTGGCCCTTTTAGGACAAAGGGGTATAATGGTGAGAGATATTTCATGACAATGATAGATGACTACACAAGGTTAACATGTATCACTCTCTTATGGAGCAAAGATGAGGCATTCAAAAGCTTTTATGATTATAAAATTCATGTAGAAAAACAATCAGGAAAGAGCATAAAAAGTATAAGAACAGATAGGGGTGGGGAATTTATATCAAAAGAATTCAAAGACTTCTGTATTGATAATGGAATTAATAAACAATTAACTGAAGCTAGAACACCACAACAAAATGGTGTTGCAGAACGAAAAAATAGAACTATTCAAGAAATGATTAGGACTATACTAAATGAAAGTAAGCTAAGTGATACCTTCTGGACCTTTGCAGTTCAAACAGCTGTTCATATAATGAACAGGTGCTTATTAAAACATGATTCTCAAAAAACACCATATGAATTGTGGTATAATAAAAAACCTTCAGTTAAATATCTAAAGGTTTTTGGAAGCAAATGTTGGGTTAAGAAGAAAGAAGCTGATCAAGGAAAGTTAGATAACAGAAGTGATGAAGCTATATTTATTGGATACTCTTTGGCCAGTAAAGGGTATAGATGTCTCTTAAAAGAAAGTCAAAAAATTGTTGAAAGCTCGGATGTTAAATTTGAAGAATCTAATTTCAGACAAGTAAGAGTAGATTCTGAAAAAGATGATGACTTAATAGAAAATTAACAAATTGAAATTACACCTGAACTAGATAATTCTGATTCATCTAGTGATGCATCCTTAAACTCAAATGTGGATGAAAACACAGAAATAATTCCAAGAAAAATCAAAACATGCCACAAAAACCATCCTGAAAGTCAAATTATTGGAAACCCAACTCAAGGGGTCACTACAAGAAGAAATTCACCAAGAATACTATATTCCATGATAGCCATAGATGAACCAAAAACTGTAAAAGATGCTCTTGCTAATGAATCTTGGCTACATGCTATGACTGAAGAAATTCATCAAATTCTAAAAAATAACACTTGGGAACTTGTAGAAAGACCTAAAAATAAAAATATTATTGGTTCAAAATGGGTGTTTAGAAATAAGCTAAATGAAAAAGGTGACGTCATTCGAAATAAAGCTAGATTAGTATGTAAAGGATATTCCCAAATAGAAGGTATAGACTATGAGGAAACTTTTGCTCCTGTCGCAAGAATGGAGTCAATAAGAATGTTTCTTTCAATGTCCATAAACTTAAACTTTAAAATTTTTCAAATGGACGTAAAATCGGCCTTCTTAAATGGCTACCTAGAAGAAGAGGTTTACATGGAGCAACCCGAAGGATTTGTTGAACGCACAAATCCCTCACATGTATGTGAATTAAAGAAGGCATTGTATGGATTAAAGCAAGCTCCTCGTGCCTGGTATGAACGGTTAGATGATTTTTTACACAAAGCTAATTTTGTAAAAAGTCAATTGAACAATACCTTATATATCAAACACACTAAAGATAATCTAATATTTGTTCTCATATATGTTGATGATATATTATTGGGTTCAAGAGACTTAGCTTCATGCAATGACTTTGTGAAAGAAATGAAAAATACTTTTTAAATGTCAATGATAGGTGAACTATCATATTTTCTAGGTTTACAAATACATCAAAAGAAAGAGGGAATCTTTCTAAGTCAAAGTAAATATCTATTAGAAATACTTGATAAATTTGGAATGCAAGATTGTAAACCCATTAGTACTCCCATGAGTACAAACGAGAAGTTATCAAAAGATATGGACGGACAAGAAATTGACCAAAAACAATATAGATCCTTGATAGGAAGTCTCTTATACTTAACATCAACTCGACCAGATATAATGCACTCAGTATGTTTAATATCTAGATTTCAAAGTAATCCTAAAGAGAGTCACTGGAGTGCTGGAAAACAAATCTTAAGGTATTTGAAAGGCACTATTGATTTTGGGTTATTCTATCCAAATAAAACAAATGACACTCTTATGGCTTATACAGACGCTGACTGGGCCGGTTGTATCGATGAACGTAAAAGTACAAGTGGAGGAGCCTTCTTTATAGGAAACCATCTGGTGGCATGGCACTCAAAGAAGCAAGATTCAGTTACATTATCGACAGCTGAGTCAGAATTTGTTGCTGCAACGACATGTTGCACACAAATTTTATGGATGAAAGAAGAACTTAAAAACTTTGGGATTCAAATTGATAAACCTTTAGAGATAAAGTGTGATAACACAAGTGCAATTAATATCTCAAAGAATCCTGTTATGCACAATCGAACAAAACATATCTCTATAAAATATTTCTTCCTAAAAGAACATGTCACCAACAAGGATGTTATTCTAACCTATGTTTCTACAAAGGAACAACTAGCCGATATATTTACTAAACCCTTGTCAAAAATTCAATTTATTGACATAAGGAATAGCTTAGAGAACAAATCCCTAGCAGTAATTATCTGATCATCCAGGAAGGGGGCTACTATTCTTTGGCATGGTTGTCAAAGGGGGAGAATGGTAATAGGGGGAGACTGCTATTACTATTATTAAAAAATTAAAAGTTGACAACAATGCCAAAGGGGGAGTTTGTTGAGGTAATTTTAACTAGGATTGTCATTGTTGTACTTCTTGTTTTTAATTTTTTAATAACTATATCCTTTATTTTCAGGAAAAAGATTATGAACAAGTGTTATGTTAAAACTTGGAAAGAAGATGATGAGAATCTATTTGCTTCAAACAAATGGTACCGTGAAGGGTACACATCTCCAAGTAGAAAGAAATTTTTCTACTAACCAAAAGCACTTTATGCTCTTTTAAATGTTTTTTTTTTCTTATGAATGACTTTATTGCTTCTAACAACATTAGAAAGACAATGTGTGGTTTGATGGTATGAGCACAATAGTTCATGTTTTTTATTCAAATGTTTAAGTTGGAATATGTCCTTTTATGTTGATGGTGTGTAATGATATGATCAAGTCTATGTTAAACATGATGTAGGGTATCTAAGCATTGTTTTGAAAATGATTACATGATGAGAAAGATAATTCATATCATGAAAGGTTATCACATGTAACACTAAAATTGTTAACTTAATGCCTAAGTATTT
The DNA here is from genome assembly GCA_039513925.1 of Platanthera zijinensis. Classification (NCBI taxonomy): domain Eukaryota; kingdom Viridiplantae; phylum Streptophyta; class Magnoliopsida; order Asparagales; family Orchidaceae; genus Platanthera; species Platanthera zijinensis. Next base: position 90,379,064 of record CM077094.1, read on the forward strand.
CTCTTGTCAAACCTTACTTTTATGAAATATTTCGTAAAGTCTTTTATGAATATTATTAAAGTTTGCTTTTTAAATAATCTCAATTATTTTCGAAATTAAAACCAGCCATTTTTATTTAATAAAAACTGTTTTTATATAGGGCCGGATTTCTTGCTAAACAATGGCGGTTTCTTTTTTAAAAAAGCAAAAAACGAAATGGTAGCACCCCTTGATGAAAGGTTGTGTTTTTTTTTGAATAACTAACACTTTATAAATGCTATTGTGATGATTGAGAATATGCTTCAAGCCGTGTGTTCTAAAAATAGAAAGAGAGAAAGAATTCCGTGAAGGTGAAGAAGGAAAAACTGTGAAGAACATTGTTGCCAAGATCAATGTCTTCGGTTTTGTTTTCTTGAGGGCAATCTCAAAAGAGTAAAGAATCAAGTCCACGACTTGATTGAAGAAAGGAGAAAGCCGAGCACTTGGATCTCAGATCCAAAACACTTGCATAAGAAGTGGAAGGTTCGGCCATTGAAAAGTCTTGTTGAAGAAAACCGTGAAGAGGCTTCAAGTTGGATGAGAAGGTTTGATAAGAATTAAGTCTTTATCCCTTCAAATATTGAGAAGAAAACTGAGGTAGTTGTTTGTTTAAAACTACTACATATCATCTTCTTTGTTGTGGACAATTAAGGTTTCAAACCTTAAGTAATTCCTCCACAAGTTTTAGAGAGACAAATAAAGAAATTGTCACACAAATTCTTTATTTGCTCAAAGTTTAAATTTAATTTCAATTCTCCTTCTATTAGCATCTTGTCTTTTAAATTTCATTAAGGTTGTTGTAATGATATTTAATCATATGTATCTTATGAGAATGAAGATTTTATTTAGATAAATTTATAAAAGAAATTCTGTGGTTTGTTGAGTTAATTTATTATGAAAAACTTGAAATTCAAATTGTTATATGTATGTTAACTTCCTTTATGTATTGTCATTAGCACTAAATATTAACAGATACCGCGCCGCATTAACCCACTCAACGATCGTCGAGATGACTGGCTACCGCCAGGCGATACCTACCTACCGCGCCGTGGTAGAATTGAAAAAGGAAAATATTTGTTTTGAATATTTTTCCAAATTTGGAGGACAGCTGTCAACATCAAGTGCGTGAACCTACCGCCGGGCTCTAGCCTTACTGCTGGCGGTAGCTTATTTTTACAAAGACGTATAAAAAGGCGCCTCATTTTCTGTGTTCCTTACCAAGACAAAAAGAGACTCAGATATGCGCCTAGGGTTCGGCCTCCCCTCTATAGTCATTTCTGTCATCTCTGTCGAAGGAAAAGAAGACCGCCTCCCTCCCGTTCGTGCATGAAGAACTTCGGTGTGTGAACTACAAAGCCTACGAAGAGTTGATTGGTTGCAAGCCCACGAATATTTCTAGCACCGATCACGGATCGCTCAATGGAGAAGTCGTATTGAGGGAGATTTGAACTTTAATCTGTTTATATTCTTGTGTACTTTTCTCTTCTTTGTATTCTTGTGGTGAGGAAAATCGACCGGTGAAGGTCGTCGGGATTCGGGAAGGATTACATGAGAAATCATCCCGGGGATGGGACGTCTAGATCGGGGGATCTAGCGGGGCTTTAAGACACCTCCTTGCGTGAGGGTGAAGAGCTGGCTCGAAGTCCTTCCTTGGAGGGAAAGGGAGAGATCCAATTAGTCCGTGGAGTGGGTCTGTATAAAAATACCAAAAATTGTTTTTCATTCACTGTCTTCGATCTCTGGCGTCACGGAGATCGCATTTTTGTAGATTTTAAAATCAGTTATTGATTTTACTTTAGAATGAAATTCATTTTCTGTTTCTTTACTTGCATATAATATAGTGATTGATAGCCTATGAGTTTTTGAAGGGTGCATAAATATCCAAGGGTGAATCTTCCCAGAAAAATGAGTTCTGTAACATATCGACGCACATTAGCTACCTAATGCCCCGCAGTAGCTCCTGAACTAGTTTTTCTGGTTAGAAATAATTCAAATTTCTAGTAATCGTCATTAAATCTTATTCACCCCCTGTAAGGTTGGCCACTAGATCCAACAATCCTATCAGAACCAATTAGAATAGTCCCAACAATAGTGTAGGACTTTTATAGAATGTTGAAGTGAGCAGTTCCGGATCAAATATTAAAACCTCTGTGCTCAATCACCGACTCAGAATCACGGCAAGAAGTATAAGCCATATCTTAGAGCTACCTACCCTTCAAGAAGTTGAAGAAGAAAAAATAACTAGAGAAGAGCATACTGCATCCCTGGAGTGGTGCAACTACTCTGGTGAGGAATATGGATCTTTGGAGAAGAGTGATATGAATCCTGCTAGAAAACTCTTAGCTGACATCATAGGGAGAGCTCTGTTATGCAAACCTGGTTCTCATAATAATTTCCAAGGAGATGCTCAGAATAATGGCCATTGTCATTCTTACCAAGATAACTGACTAGAGTAATCTAGTTCTAAGAAATTTGCATGCATGCCTGGCTGCCCCCAACATGGGGAGAAAAGTATCCATGTACCTATCTAAGAGTCTAGGAGATAGCCTGAATGAGGCTTCTGAAGTTCCACTATACTATTTGAAGAAAATGAAATATAAAACCTAAAAAGGTAGGACAAAACTTTTCCTAAACCTAAAAAAGGGAGGAGCAAGCTCCAGGTTCTCCCATGGTGATGACAAGAAGAAAGAGAAGGAGAAAGATGTGTCTAGTCCCAAAGGGAAAGTAGCTATAAAGAGAAGAACAATGAAGATGGTACAACCAACTGGAAGCTCCATTCCCTCTCCCAGTCTTGTTGAGGGGGAGCATACAGGGTACAATCAACCTGAAATCTCTGCACCCATGATTCCAGAAGATCTTGAGAGCACATCCCCTATGGAGGCATCTAGGGGTGTGGATGATCAGGGAAGGATTGAGCTGGGAGAAGTTTACCAAGAACTTGTTGTCCAAGAAATTTTTGAATTCAACCAAGGAGAAGTTCATGAGGAACTTGCTCCACAATACACTGCCACAAAAATTAAGGAAACATCCACACTTCATATTGAAGTAGTGGAATAAGAAAGCCATCCAAATATCACAGCCCTAGCTATAGTTGAGGGGGAGTCTGCTCCTGAGGACTCTGCCCAACTAACTGAAGTTATTGAATCTACTAAAAAGGTTTAGAGAGAGTTTACCATGGAATAAGTGGAGAAGGTAATATGCAAAGTGATAGCCTCCACAGCCATAATCCCTCATGATGAAGAAACATCTGTAGAATCTATCCCAACTGGCACTAAGATAATATAGTGGAAAGGAAAAAGTGTACTGGAAGAACCAGACCTTAATAAGAGAACCTCATAATAGTCAACCCCAAACAGTTTGTATGAAGATTATGAAGGTCTTACAAGTACTTCCTAGAGAGCTGTTAAAGCTGAGCCACAAGCCTGAACTCCCCAACCTATAAAAGAATCTAGTTCTCTCTTGGCTCAACTACAACTAATGATGGAAAATCAGAGAAGAAGCATAGAAACTTTATGGAAAAGGCAGTACATGGACATAGAAAAGAGATGAATGAGAAACTATCAGAGGTGGAAAGAGAAATACTCCATTTGAACACTCAGACATTCCAGTTCTTCGTGATTGTAGCCACTACTGTAGACTTTACAACAAGACAGAATGACATGACACATCAAGGAATTCAAGCTGTCATATATTACCAATATGCTACTGTACAAAAACTTATATCAAGCATTCCTAGCAACAAACACTAGAATGGCTAATAACAAAATGACAATCCTAGAAACGATAGATCATTATAACCATCTACTAGATGGACATCTACTACAAACCAAAAATACCATACTAGCTGGATTCAACATGCTGAAAGGAAGAATTGGTGAAGCCAAAGAGGCAATCTGTAAGGAGACATTTGAAGAAATCAGAAAGGGGAAGAAGAACATAACCCATCCATCTGCCCAACAGGTTGTCTGAACCACCAACAGTATCAAAGAAGCCTTGGAGTTGGATCCTATAAATTATTCTCCTCAACCTACCATCCCTGAATTTTACCCAGCTATAGATTATGATTACCTCCCTCTAGAGGATTATAAATAAGCTTGGGAAGGATAAGATCTCACTCCTCAAGCTGAGCAAGGAGAATCATCATTGTCACAACCCGCATTTTCTCCGAATTAAGAATTATCAGAGTAAGAGAAAACACGCGTCGTGATGCCACGTCAAGCAGGGGATAACTGTTGACGCTCAGGCAAAACCAACTACAATCTTTATGCAAGAAAATCATGTGCTTAATGAATAGAAAATCAGTTATGATTAGAGTCCGTATCCCTCGGCTCATTGGATCATCAAGTCCACAAAAGAAAAACTATATTAATACGCTGCGGAAAAATACTTTATTTAGGTTTAACATCCTAAGGAGCGCATAAGGGTTCCACGAGAACCACTCATGCTATGCAAACCCTACATTTAATTTATATAATATATAAGAAAGCGGTCTTTATACGTGATTTGGAAAATAGTGAATACGTCTTATAAAACATGTTGATCATGAGCTTTATTTATAATAATAATTATAGTTTAAAAATAACTAGCAACCTAGCATAAAACCTTCTCAGAGCGAGTAGACTATCTCCAGAAAATGGTAGCAGCAATAGTATATATCTAGTACAAGGTAAAAACTACCAGTGGGCGCCAACAACCTGACACGAACCCACTAGCACAAATATATGTCTGTAAGAAAGTACTGAAAACAACCTCACTAACAAGGTAAACAGAACTCCAAGGTCCGGAAGTCCACCAACAACACCACCTCCAACTAGCCACTAGACTGGCTACAGCTCAGAACCTGGGGTATTCCAAAAGAAAACAGAATACCTCAGCAAGCTAAACAAAGAAAAACTGCATGAAAGAGTCAACCAAAGGACAAAGTAACAGAAAAACATGCAGTAGAAAGAGTCACAACTGTCCAAAACAGGACAACAAGAAATGCACAACGTGCAAAGAAACAGCAACGACCCAGCCCAGGAACCACATCCTGCAGGGCCTACTAGGCTGCCAAGAGCCAGAATGCTACAAACTACCAAAGAAGAAACTTCTAACACCCTAAACTGTGGGAAGTGATAGTAGCAAAAACAACAACGAGGAACCGGATCGAAGGCAAATGCAGTCCCCCAATCCACCATGTACAAGTCAAAAGCTCGAGGGTCAACACGTGAAAACACAAGGGACCTTCCACCCGACATGCCCAGCCCGTACCTGGAGCAAGAAAAAACATGGGTGGCCTTGGCTATATCACACAACTCCACCCCCATAAAGAGCTACAACCACCACTACTAACCACGACCCACGATTCGGCCTTTAGGAAAATAAAGAAAACGGCCGACAAGGAAAACCCAAAAATACAACTGGAAATCCACTCGGAAATGAAAGACAAGGTAAAGAAAGAGTGTTGAAATAAACCAACACGACTAGGCGTTGAGTGAAACCCACTCAGTGCCTACCTAAACTTTGGCGTTGAGTGAGCTAGCCTCACTCGCCGCCAAAATAATGCCACTACCCACAAACCCACTAAAGAATACGGAGCTCGACGACAGTCGAACGACCAAGGCAGAAGATCCAGAACTCGAGTAGTTGCCTGCCACTTGAGTATCTAAACTCCCACACTCGAAACCAGCTAAATTCGCCTAGCAAAAGAAAATATACAGAGCGCACGATCAGTGACGCACGATCAGTGGTCGTGCGCACTCATCGGCTGATGATCGTGCGAAGCGAACCTGGAAAACCTGACAGAAAACCTAGCAACTGCGCACGATCAGTGTCGCACGATCAGTGGTCGTGCGCACTGCTTGCCAGCGCTCGTGCGATCTGCGAGACAGAACTTTGGAAATTGAAAGTTATACGCGCACGAACAGAGGCATACGACCAGTGGTCGTGCGCCCTAACGGTTAACGACCGTGCGCGGTCAACCTGTACCGTTTGGAATTTCCCGAACGACACTGGAACGCACACACGACTCATGCAACTGCAGAAGCAGCAGGAAACTACCAACGCCGCGCACCACTACTATACGAACTATGCCTAATCATTCGAGTAATACCTTAACGAAAATCGACAACTACACCCCCTCCTAACTCTCCCTCTTGGCTACACCCGAACCAAAGCAACAATCAGAGTAAAGGAAAACAACGGCTTTACGCCGACAATTTGGATTCCAATGATCACAAAATAGGGGGGTTTCAGTAGGAAGAACTAAGCCCTATAGTTAGCAAGAAAAAAATGAGAACAACAAGGCCTCTAACCTGGGCTAACCGGGATTTCAATTTCAGCAAGTAGAATCAAAAATAAAACTTGGCAAGGGCAAGAATACCACTTGCCTCAATTCACAGCGAAGCTTTGGACTGCTTTCCTCCTCTTCGCACAGATCAAAACGGCCGCAACACCTAAAACAACACTCGGCCATTAATGGCGGAAAACTTCCAAAACCGAAAATTCCAAACCTCCCAAAACTTCACGAAAATCGAATTTCTTACCGTAGGAATGAAGGTCTTGACGAGAGCAATCTGAATCCACTCTCGGAATCGAATTCCGTCCACAAACGCTCCGGGAATCGGCGTCCGAAGGGAAGGGTAGGCGGTTTCTCCGTTTCCTCGTACAGGACCGGCGGTTTCAAGCGGGGAAGAAGATGAATCGGGGGTTTTCATTCTATATATATATATAATTATATAATTATATAATTAATTACAAAATTACATAAAGCACCTAAACGATGCGAAAACCGAACTACCTCGGAATTTGACGAAATTCGCACCGTAGCTAAATACCCACGCTACGAACACAACGGCGAAGTCGAAATTACTTTTCGACAAACAGAACTCGAGTTATACCCAAATAAAGCCAAACACCAACATCCCCCCGAGAGGTCACACCGGGTCACCCAAAATGACTCGGCTTGCTAGGGAGATCTTGCCAACAGGCTACAGAATAGGGCACTCAGTTCTAAGGAGCTAAACCACACTCCACAAATGGCACAAGCCACGGAAACGCGTCATCGTAACGCCAAACGAGAATAAAAATAATCGCTGAAAAAACGGGGCGTTACAGTCACTCCCCCTAAAAGAAAGTTTCGTCCCGAAACTTTACGCACAACCCTCCTACTAAAGAAGGAAAAGTAACAAACAGAAGTTACAAAGGGAAACATACCAATTAAATCAGCGAAACAGGTGAGGGTACGCCCTCCTCATGGCCGACTCTAGCTCCCAAGTCGCGCTCTCCAAATCCTGATTTTTCCATAGAACTTTCACCATCGGTATGGATTTCTTTCGCAGCACACGCTCCTGAGTATCCAAAATACGAACTGGCACCTCAACAAAAGAGAGGTTGGGCTCCAACTGGGGCACAACATCCAAGAGTTGCCCACTGCTGCGCACACACTTCCGCAACTGGCTAACATGAAAAACATTATGAACACCAGGGAAGTTCGCTGGCAAATCCAATCTATAAGCAGACACACCAATCCGCTCTAAAATCTCGAACGGGCCCACATACCTTGGGTCCAATTTCCGATTTTTACCAAATCTCTTCATACCAACCATTGGAGAAACCTTGAGGTATACATGATCCCCTACTAAAAACTCCAAAACAGACCTACGCTGATTGGCGTTCTTTTCATACCTCTCCTGAGCTAAACGAAGCTTCTCCCGAATAAGCTTCACGGCGACTTCCATATCCTCCAGCGCATCAGGACCCAACAACGGCCTCTCACCAGCCTCGGCCCAAAACAACGGAGTCCTACAGCGCCTCCCATACAAAGCTTCGAACGGAGCCATCTGCAAGCTTTCCTGATAACTGTTATTATAAGCAAATTCCATGAGTCGCAGACGCTCATCCCACGCTCCACCGTGGTCTAAAATATAGCACCGGATCATATCCTCAACAATCTGATTGACCCGCTCCGTCTGCCCATTGGTCTGAGGGTGGTACGCAGTAGAATACCTCAGATCCGTACCCAAACCCTCCTGTAGACTCTGCCAAAAACGAGAAGTAAACCGGGAGTCTCGATCAGAAATGATGCTAACCGGCACACCGTGGAGTCGGATGACTTCATTTAAGTATAACTCCGCTATCTTCTTCATCGGGTAATCAATCTTATAAGGCACGAAGTGAGCACACTTCGTCAATCTATCCACTATAACCCAAACAGAATCAAATCCTCTCGGGGATTTTGGCAAACCCGTAATGAAGTCCATAGATATACTCTCCCACTTCCAGGTCGGGATCTCTAGCGGAGTCAACTTACCACCAGGCCTTCCATGATCGGCCTTCACACGCTTGCAAGTGTGACACTCAGCAATATATCGGGCTATATCTCCTTTCATACCATACCACCAGGCAATTTGTCTTAAGTCACGGTACATCTTCGTAGATCCTGGATGGTAGGCAACGCTGGAACCATGAGCCTCACTGTAAATCATACCTCTAATATCCCCAACAGCGGGAATGCAAAACCTGCCGCGGTACTTCAAAGTACCTGCATCATCAATAGCAAAATCTGGCAACTCTCCCTTCTCTGTCCTGGTAAAAAGGTGCAACAGATCCGGATCGTCCTTCTGATGCAGTCTAGTCAAAGAAATCCAGGACGGCTCTGCCACTGACAAACTATTCTGCAAACCACAGCATCCCACTGAAATATCCATAAGGAGGAACTCCTCAACTAACCGATCGGCGGAGAGGTTAAAGATCTTTCTCGTCTTTCGGCTCAGGGCGTCGGCCACCACATTGGCCTTGCCCGGATGATACTGGATTTCTACGTCATAATCCGCCACATACTCAAGCCACCGCCGCTGACGCAGATTCAACTCCTTCTGCGTGAACACGTACTTCAGTCTCTTATGGTCAGTAAAAATCTTGCACTGAGCCCCATAAAGTAAGTGCCTCCACAACTTCAATGCATAGATAACTGCTGCAAACTCAAGGTCATGCGTAGGATAATTCCTCTCATGAGTCTTCAGCTGCCTTGACCCATAAGCAATTACTTTTCCATCCTGAATTAATACGCATCCCAGACCTACAAGCGAAGCATCCACATACACATCATAATCCACGCCCTCAGTAGGAAGGGTCAGAACGGGAGCAGTACACAATCTCCTCTTTAACTCCTGAAAAGCTTCTTCGCACTTCTCGCTCCAAACAAAAGCCACATTCTTCTGAGTCAGCTTGGTCAAAGGTGCGGCTAGAGAAGAGAAACCCTCCACGAATCTCCTGTAATAGCCAGCCAACCCTAAGAAACTTCTGATCTCCTTAGGAGTATTCGGCCTACTCCAATCCATCACTGCTGCAATCTTTTCTAGGTCAACCGAGATCCCATCCTTGTTCACCACGTGTCCTAGAAAAGAAACCTGAGGCAACCAAAATTCGCACTTGCTCAACTTGGCGAATAACTTGTGGTTCCTCAATTCTGATAGTACCAAGCGCAGATGCTGCTCATGCTCCTCAGCACTGCGAGAATAAACCAACACATCATCAATGAAGACCACCACGAACTTGTCTAGGAAATCCTTGAATACCCGATTCATCATGTCCATGAAAGCTGATGGTGCATTGGTCAAACCAAACGACATCACCAAAAACTCAAAGTGTCCATGCCTCGACCTAAACGCAGTCTGTGGAAAATCTGCCTCACGGATCCTGAGCTGATGATAGCCCGAACGAAGATCGATCTTGGAGAACACCGTGCTACCACGCAACTGGTCGAATAAATCATCGATCCTCGGCAGAGGGTACCTGTTCTTGATAGTGACCTTGTTCAACTCTCTATAGTCAATGCAAAGCCGCATCGACCCATCTTTCTTCTTTACGAACAAAACAGGAGCACCCCAAGGCGACGAACTCTGCCTGATAAAACCTTTAGCCAACAACTCATCTAACTGAATTCGCAACTCCTCTAACTCACGAGGGGCCATCCTGTACGGCGCCTTAGCAATAGGACGCGTACCCGGCTCCAAATCAATAACAAACTCCACATCCCGCTCAGGAGGGATACTAGGAAGATCATCAGGAAAAACATCGGCGAAACCACAAACAATAGGAATCTCCTCCAAGCGTGGCACGCTAACGACAATTCCAACCGCCGAGACTAAACAAACACAACAATCAGAAAGAAATAATCTCTGAACACATACCGCCGAGAGAACAGGAGAATCCTGACACGGATCAGCATACACGCTGCCGGGCTGACCGTCGTCCCAGATGAAGTCCAAGCGCTTTCCTTTGCACTGAATGACCGCATCATACCGAGAGAGCCAGTCCATGCCCAAAATGACATCGAAGTCCTCTAGATCAATCATCTTCAGGTCCGCCTTCGCAAGAAAATCCCCCAACAAAACCGGGCAATCCAAAATACCCAAATCTGACAACACAGATTCACCAAAGGGAAACTTGACACAGAAGGAATCCCGAACACGATCTAGAGACAACCGATGACGCTCCACAAAGGCTCTAGCCACGAACGAGTGGGTAGCACCGGAGTCAAACAGAACACGCACCCAGCGGTTCTTCACCTTAAATTTCCCTATAGGAACGCACAAAGCTAAGGAACTAGCACAACAGTACCGCAAATAATCTAGCAACTAAACTACCAGGCTAGAAAGAAAAACAACAAACAACTAACCTGAGATCACCTGGGTCGAAGTCTGAGCCTCCTCGGAAGAAATCACGTTCAGCTTCCCCTTTCCCTTGTCCACACGCTGAGGTGGAGGTAAAGCCTGCAACGAAATTGCAAGAAGAGCTGGCTGAAACAGAGGACACCTCGACTTGATGTGTCCCTTCTGCCCACACTGAAAGCAGACTTTATCCTTGGTCCAACACTGGGCCGCATCATGGCCGAATCGCTTGCAAACAGAACAGGAGACATCTCTCCTAGGAGCACCCTGAATCGCATGAACCTGCTCCTTCTTCTGAGCTACCGCCTTCTTGAAACACCTCTCGACAGGATGGCCTGACCGGCCACAAAAACTGCACACCACCCTGCTCCTCTTTCCCGGAACAGCATCGGGTACCAGGGGTTTCTTCTCCTCTACCAACTTCCTCTTATCCTTCTTCAACTGCTGGCCTCTACTCTTCGCCGTCTCAATGGCCTCGACCTTAAGAGCAGCCTCTACAATCCGAGCATAAGTCACTGACCCATAAGCACTGGCCAACTGCTGCACCTCACTCCTCAAACCACCGAGGAATCGCTTAACTCGATCAGCCTCAACGCTGACCAATCCAGGGGCAAAACGGCTCAACTTACTAAACTCTATCTCATACTCACCCACCGTGAGCTGCCTTTGCTTCAGATGGAGGAAATCATTCATGAGGCGGTCACGCTCGACCGAGGGTAAGAACTTCCTCAATAGCATCTCCTTGAACACTTCCCAAGAGCATCTGGCTACCAAGCTCTCCTTCTCTCTCAGCCACCAACTCTTAGCCAAACCTTTAAGTTGATAGGCGGCTATCATCACCCTCTGATCATCTGCAATCCCTGAGTACGAGAACATCTCCTCCATGGAGATCAGCCAGTCGTCTATCACCATGAAATCTGCCTTCCCATCATAAGTGGGAGGGCTCAGCCTCTGAAACTGCGAGATGAAGGCCATCTCTGCTGGCACCACCACTGGAGGTCTCAAGGGTGCAGGAGGAGGAGGAACAGCTAACCCCCCAGCAGGAACTTGTGCACCCTGAGCCTGCCCTGCCACAACTGCCACCAAAAACTGAATCTGGGCTTGCACCTCCTCCAACTGCCTGCCCATGGCTTTGCTACTCAGACGCAGACTCTTGATCACCGCATCGTTCTGAGCTCCAGAAGATTCACCCTCAGATAGGGGAGTCGATCGAGTCGCAGGACGCCTAGCCATCCTAAAAAAATCATTACAACGCAAATCAGATCCAAATCCCACGACTAGAACCGATTACCAGTACAGACAATACATATGTAGATATAGACTTAAAGCTGCTAAACTTGCTCTGAGAGTTTATCTTCTTCACAAAAATTAGATGATATGCCCTAACCTAGGATGGTTAACCACCACCTTACTAACTCTTGTGCCTAGATCGGATGCATGAACTTATGTTAATTTGAAAACTCATGTGTGTACTTATGTCATCCTGCAAATCTTTAGCTCGGCGCGTTGTGCTTATGCAATGATATGATATGCATGATTGTGCTATGCATTCTAAAAAAAAGGCCCTAATGCATGTTATGAGCGGCGTACGCATGAAAATGTTATGCATCCCATACTACATAACATTTCCATGCAACGAAAAAGAAACGTGCTAGTCGCAGTCATGTGGTGAGGTTATGCATCCCATACTACATAACCCTCATATGTAGCCCCTATGGTGGATCCATATACGAACACATATTATGCATCCCATACTACATAATATGCCCCGTATACTTCATGTTATGCTATGAGTGTAGTGTTCGTGCTTTTGCCAAGACGTGCTGATGACATATCGGTGTGTGAATGACATGATGCTGAACTACTAATAAGCGAACAAAGGAAGGTTGCTCAACTAACTTGTCAAGCAACCTCCCTCTGATACCAACTGTCACAACCCGCATTTTCTCTGAATTAAGAATTATCAGAGTAAGAGAAAACACGCGTCGTGATGCCACGTCAAGCAGGGGATAACTGTTGACGCTCAGGCAAAACCAACTATAATCTTTATGCAAGAAAATCATGTGCTTAATGAATAGAAAATCAGTTATGATTAGAGTCCGTATCCCTCGGCTCAGTGGATCATCAAGTCCACAAAAGAAAAACTATATTAATACGCTGCGGAAAAATACTTTATTTAGGTTTAACATCCTAAGGAGCGCATAAGGGTTCCACGAGAACCACTCATGCTATGCAAATCCTACATTTAATTTATATAATATATAAGAAAGCGGTCTTTATACGTGATTTGGAAAATAGTGAATACGTCTTATAAAACATGCTGATCATGAGCTTTATTTATAATAATAATTATAGTTTAAAAATAACTAGCAACCTAGCATAAAACCTTCTCAGAGCGAGTAGACTATCTCCAGAAAATGGTAGCAGCAATAGTATATATCTAGTACAAGGTAAAAACTACCAGTGGGCGCCAACAACCTGACACGAACCCACTAGCACAAATATATGTCTGTAAGAAAGTACTGAAAACAACCTCACTAACAAGGTAAACAGAACTCCAAGGTCCGGAAGTCCACCAACAACACCACCTCCAACTAGCCACCAGACTGGCTACAGCTCAGAACCTGGGGTATTCCAAAAGAAAACAGAATACCTCAGCAAGCTAAACAAAGAAAAACTGCATGAAAGATTCAACCAAAGGACAAAGTAACAGAAAAACATGCAGTAGAAAGAGTCACAACTGTCCAAAACAGGACAACAAGAAATGCACAACGTGCAAAGAAACAGCAACGACCCAGCCCAGGAACCACATCCTGCAGGGCCTACTAGGCTGCCAAGAGCCAGAATACTGCAAACTACCAAATAAGAAACTTCTAACACCCTAAACTGTGGGAAGTGATAGTAGCAAAAACAACAACGAGGAACCGGATCGAAGGCAAACGCAGTCCCCCAATCCACCATGTCCAAGTCAAAAGCTCGAGGGTCAACACGTGAAAACACAAGGTACCTTCCACCCGACATGCCCAGCCCGTACCTGGAGCAAGAAAAAACATGGGTGGCTTTGGCTATATCACACAACTCCACCCCCATAAAGAGCTACAACCACCACTACTAACCACGACCCACGATTCGGCCTTTAGGAAAATAAAGAAAACGGCCGACAAGGAAAACCCAGAAATACAACTGGAAATCCACTCGGAAACGAAAGACAAGGTAAAGAAAGAGTGTTGAAATAAACCAACACGACTAGGCGTTGAGTGAAACCCACTCAGTGCCTACCTAAACTTTGGCGTTGAGTGAGCTAGCCTCACTCGCCGCCAAAATAATGCCACTACCCACAAACCCACTAAAGAATACGGAGCTCGACGACAGTCGAACGACCAAGGCAGAAGATCCAGAACTCGAGTAATTGTCTGCCATTTGAGTATCTAAACTCCCGCACTCGAAACCAGCTAAATTCGCCTAGCAAAAGAAAATATACAGAGCGCACGATCAGTGACGCACGATTAGTGGTCGTGCGTACTCATCGGCTGATGATCGTGCGAAGCGAACCTGGAAAACCTGACAGAAAACCTAGCAACTGCGCACGATCAGTGTCGCACGATCAGTGGTCGTGCGTACTGCTTGCCAGCGCTCGTGCGATCTGCGAGACAGAACTTTGGAAACTGAAAGTTATACGCGCACGAATAGAGGCACACGACCAGTGGTCGTGCGCCCTAACGGTTAACGACCGTGCACGGTCAACCTGTACCGTTTGGAATTTCCCGAACGACACTGGAACGCACACACGACTCACGCAACTACAGAAGCAGCAGGAAACTACCAACGTCGCGCACCACTACTATACGAACTATGCCTAATCATTCGAGTAATACCTTAACGAAAATCGGCAACTACACCCCCTCCTAACTCTCCCTCTTGGCTACACCTGAACCAAAGCAACAATCAGAGTAAAGTAAAACAACGGCTTTACGCCGACAATTTGGATTCCAATCATCACAAAATAGGGGGGTTTCAGTAGGAAGAACTAAGCCCTATAGTTAGCAAGAAAAAAATGAGAACAACAAGGCCTCTAACCTGGGCTAACCGGGATTTCAATTTCAGCAAGTAGAATCAAAAAGAAAACTTGGCAAGGGCAAGAATACCACTTGCCTCAATTCACAGCGAAGCTTTGGACTGCTTTCCTCCTCTTCGCACGGATCAAAACGGCCGCAACACCTAAAACAACACTCGGCCATTAATGGCGGAAAACTTCCAAAACCGAAAATTTCAAACCTCCCAAAACTCCACGAAAATCGAATTTCTTACCGTAGGAATGAAGGTCTTGACGAGAGCAATCCGAATCCACTCTCGGAATCGAATTCCGTCCACAAACGCTCCGGGAATCGGCGTCCGAAGGGAAGGGTAGGCGGTTTCTCCGTTTCCTCGTACAGGACCGGCGGTTTCAAGCGGGGAAGAAGATGAATCGGGGGTTTTCATTCTATATATATATATATATATATATAATTATATAATTATATAATTAATTACAAAATTACATAAAGCACCTAAACGACGCGAAAACCGAACTACCTCGGAATTCGACGAAATTCGCACCGTAGCTAAATACCCACGCTACGAACACAACGGCGAAGTCGAAATTACTTTCCGACAAACAGAACTCGAGTTATACCCAAATAAAGCCAAACACCAACATCCCCCCGAGAGGCCACACCGGGTCACCCAAAACGACTCTGCTTGCTAGGGAGATCTTGCCAACAGGCTACAGAATAGGGCACTCAGTTCTAAGGAGCTAAACCACACTCCACAAATGGCACAAGCCACGGAAACGCGTCATCGTAACGCCAAACGAGAATAAAAATAATCGCTGAAAAAACGGGGCGTTACAATCATCCAGGAAGTGGAGGGTTGATCAAATCTAGGATGAGATCATGGAGGCAAGGCAATGAAGAAGGATTGAAATCCAAAATATGCCAGGATATGAGGTTTGGAGTCTTATATCCAGTAATATCATTCTATACACATGGAACAACTTTGGCAAGCATGGGATTAACATCTCCAGATACTATAATTCTACGGAAAGGAAGAAGCATGAATATCAGGAGATAGGGAGGAGAATTTATAGATGTAACAAATCACATGGACCTCCTCCTCCTCTTAGATACAATCTAAAGCCAATGAGATACTTTATGACAGAAGAAAAAGGCTCAAGGAGAAGATTTTTGAAGTATTGAGAACTTTGGGATGACCTAACTTATGATTTTGGTTTATTTTACCTTGTCTAATTCAAATGTAGTTCCCACTATGTTTAATCTTGTTAATATAAAGAGGAATGTTTCTCTGTCAAAATCATTCTTTAATTTATTTTTATGTATATATGGTTATTGTCATATGTGGTTCTGACTTCTTCAAATAAGGGGAGATTGTTGGGAATATTTTCCCCAAGATTCCTATTTTGAAGATAGCCTCAAGATGACAATAAACATCTTGTATTTAATGTATTATTTAAGTTTTAGTGTGATAGGTCAAACTAAAGTGTATGGCTAATGTATTGTTAGGCTCATGGTCACCCAAACAAGGTTTGCTCTTATAATCCCTCAAGGAGAAAAATTCATGTTGACCTCTGTCCTAATCATATATTAGACATGTCACTATCATGGGAAAGACACTAAGGTTAAAAGAAATCAGAGGAAGAAATAGGAATTTGCCTAAGGAAAAATTCTACTGCATCGACTTCATGCCTAAGAAAATGTAAGACCCCCATTTTTTTTTCTTTTTCGACACCGGGGTCTTAGGCCCAGAACCGCCGCCTTGCGGTGACACCTTCGCACCCGGGAAGGTCGTCACTACAAGACGCCGATTCTGCCGGCCAATTCGATCATAACAGTAGCAATATACTTAAGAAGGTAGCAAGTCCACAAAGAGAATCACATATATAGAAATAAACTCCACGAAGGGAGTGTCCACAGATAGTACATATAATGAAAAATCACGGGCTTATGCCCGGTACATCAAGTCCTCACTACATTTCACTCATCGCGGAAGCAAACTAATACAACTACTATAGATCGGGACTCACTGTCCCTGCTGTCTGGACTCCAGTGCTAGACTGTCCGATTTCCAAACGTGCCGACCTCCGGGGCTGCTCCTCCATGCTGGGCTCCGTGGTCCCCTAAATGATGTGGTTCGAAAACCGTTAGTCTAAAAGACTAAGTCCTATCGTCCCCCACCCCTTCCCCCATGGCTCCTAAAGCACCGAGCGGGGAGAAGGAAAGGGAAGGACATGAAGGTGGAGAGTATTCAAATTTCAGATGGCAGCGGAACTAAACTAACAGTGTAAGATGATAATAATCGTACAAAATAAATAAGTAACCTTAACTTATGCGAGTGTACATAAGTTAAGGGATCTTTTGCAGGGCTCCTATCGTATAAAAAGTCCCATACCAATTTATACGATAGGGTGTCGGTTCTATTAGCAGGTTTATAATGTTGAAAGAGAACCTTGACTTATAGGCACGCTCACACGAACTTATAGGCCAAGGGGTCGTTTAGCAAGGCCTAATGTATAGAGCGTCCCATACCGCTTATACATTAGGTGTCAGGTTATATGCGATGGTTATGCTATGAAATACATTTATGCCATGATGTGAACATGCATGTGCAACTCACCCACTCGACTCTGTGTACACAGACCTTTAGTTCCCCCTTTCAGAGCCGTTACCTCCCAGGATACCTCCGTAGTGGCAGACGGAAGCGGTGGGTTGGGCCTCACCCACCTCAAAACCAGTATTTGCACTACCGGTCAGACCTATCGTACGCCTC
This sequence comes from Platanthera zijinensis, assembly GCA_039513925.1. NCBI lineage: Eukaryota > Viridiplantae > Streptophyta > Magnoliopsida > Asparagales > Orchidaceae > Platanthera > Platanthera zijinensis. The sequence continues at coordinate 90,396,556 of CM077094.1, forward strand.
AACGCTTGGTGCACTAAGCGGACGTCTGCGTACTCTTGCCGGCTGGCGCACCGGACTTCTGTTGGCAAAGTGTAAAACCACACTTGCCGAGTCAACGATATTGGTGTCGGTGCAACGAACTCCCCAATATCGAAGACCCACCACCTTATACCTTTTATGCACATGCAATAGTTATGAGTCCAATAAATAACCGAGCCGAATCTTCCCGGACTATCCCGTCCGTCACAATTTACAACCGAGCCGAAGCTCCCCGGACTAACCCGTCCGTCATAATCTACAACCGAGCCGAAGCTCCCCGGACTATCATGTCCGTCTGCAACCGAGTCGAAGCTCACCGGACAATCCCGTCCGTCGTAATCTATAACCGAGCTAAAGATCCCCGGACAATCCCGTCCGTCATAATCTACTACCGAGCCAAAGCTCACCGGGCAATCCCGTCCGTCATAATCTACTACCGAGCCAAAGCTCACCGGACACTCCCGTCCGTCGTAATCAACAACTGAGCTAAAGCTCCCCGGACAATCCCGTCCGTCATAATCTACTGCCGAGCCAAAGCTCACCGGACAATCCCGTCCGTCATAATCTACTACCGAGCCAAAGCTCACCGGACACTCCCGTCCGTCGTAATCAACAACTGAGCCGAAGCTCGCCAGACCACCATCACAACTACTGGGCTTATCGCCCAAGTAACCCATACTATCTCCCGGGACACTGGGTGGGAAAGTGTGAAACCCTAAGTTTACTATTTACTGTATGCTTACGAAGTTTTGACTCTTCCTAATTACTACGAGAAAGATGATTTTTCGTCGATCATGCGCACCACCTAACACTAGCCAACCCACTCTCACTACTCTTCTTTTCTTTCTATTGGGAAATCATCCACAACAAAAAGGGTCTAACTCCAATAACTATCCCCGACCTTGTCTTATTCCAATTTAGCAATTTTGCTATATGCACACCAACTCAGACGATACGTTGAACCAGATAGGGGGTATTCTAAATAATCATCCGAATGCCCTGAATTATTTACTGGAGACTTATCATGATGCAAATGGACTAAATCCAAAAGATTATCCTTTTTTCCAATTATTCTGATATTTATTTAAATTCCCGTAAAGCTTCTAAGGGCTACCCATTGAGCATGAAGTGCACTTTTCAGAGAGGTATAAAGCTTCATAAATTCATGATAAATTCTAAATAACCATTTAACAGTAAATCCATGATATAACAATTTTTCAAGTATTCAAGTGACACTAATCAATTTTTGAAAATATATCCTTTTTCCTTTTATTAATGAAGTAAGTGCAATAAATATTCTTCCAAAAATTCTTAATTAATTTTCTAAAGCAGATACTGACCTAAAAACATCATTGGTCAAATTTCATAATTATACAGTAAGTAAATTGCTCAAAATGATTTAAACAAACTAGATCCAAAATTGCTAAATGCAGACCACCAAGTCAATCTTCATGTAAAATGGGATGTATATAAAATAATCATCCTACACCCCTATAATAATTAATTTAGGTTCATTATGACCTTTAAGTTCTAAATCCAGAGATCCAAAATTTTCCTTACTTATTTGATAATTCATTTAATTATTTTAATGTCTAAAATTTCCAAAAATGAACATGAAGTACTACTTTCATTCAAGGAATCATTTTACAAATTTTATATGTTACTCAGAATAATGATATAACTTATCTTCCAAAATATATATTTCTTTTCAGTAAAGCTTTATCTTTAAATCAAATATTCATTTAAGTCCTTGGAAATTCATTTAATAAATATAAAATAATGTATTGCTTCCAAAAATTCAGGGAAATTTCAATTATGAATCTAATGGCATATACATGGTTTGGGACAAATTTCATAATTTATTTATTAGTAAATAGGCTTAAATGAATTTTTGAATAATTCCATCAAATGACAATCTTGTGAACTAACTACCTCATATACTTGTCCAAGAATTCTTATAAAATTTATATAAACTCTTTATGCTTCCTAACAACCTCTGCCAAAATTTCAGGACCTCTCAATTATCAGAAGTAGCATAATAAATTATTTACTTAATTTAAGCATTTCTTGGGTTACAAATGAAGTGCTATAATTATTGACCCAAAATTCCCCATTAAATTACCAGAGGCTCATAATGTCCTTAAGACCAATCTACCAAAATTTCATCTTAGTTTGAGGTGTTTAGCTAACCCATTTCAACCCTAGAATGTTTGTGCCCTAAACTAGGAATAGGGATTTTAGGGTCCTAAACCTTCCAAAATGCCCTAATAATTTTACCAGAGGGTTATAGTTACCAAAACTCTATCCCTACAAAATTTCATAGCCATACAAGGTGATTTGGCCATATGCCCTTCACAAGGTACAAAAGCCCTTCCTTAGGGTTTGACCTAAGATCTTGGGCCAAACCAACTCCACTGCCCCCAAATTTCCTTTGGGAGGTGTATCTTGTCATCCCAAACTAGTGTACAAAATTTGAACCTCTGTTGAGGTGAATTGGACACTAAAAGCCAAAATTACAATTTGGACCAAAATACCCTTCTTGGGGCAAGGCTAGGGTTTGCTTGAATCCTATTCAAATCAACTCCAAACTTAATGAAATTTTAACCAGAGGTCTATATTGACCTCATAACCATCCCACCAAAATTTGGTTGAATTTGGACTTCATTTGACCCCTAATTTAATTTACCCTAGCATAATTAAATTATTTACAAAAACTATAGGAAAATTATTCCCAAAAATTCCCATTTTTGGGCAGGGTCTAGGTATAGGGTAGGGTGAGCCCCTGCCAAAATTTCAGCTTATTTGGACCAAGTATCAAGTGTGGGCATCCAATTTAATGACTGACTATTCATTTGTATAGACCCCACCAAAATGAGTGCCCTGGCCAAACCAGTCACCCAATTTGGTTCAAACCAATTTTGGCTGAAAGTAGACTCATAGGGCTAGGTTTTTGATGTTGACCACTTTCTCTGAAACAGGCTCTATATATTTTTAATAATTAAAACCAGTAAATACCAATACTGTGACAATAATGAAATGAATCAAATATTAATCCTATAGTTTAAAAATCATATGGCACGAATCTTGGCGCAGCCCTGGACGGGATCGGGTCATCTCCTTCCTCCAGCCGACGGCCAGGATTACTCCCGCCTGGGCCAACTTCCAGCGGCTGCCGCCGGCGATCCGGCCACCTCCCCGGCCTGCCACCGCCGCCGACACCTTCGTGGTGGTCGGGGCTATCTCCAGGCGGCGGCTGGGCCGCCGGGAAGCACTGTTCCGGCGGTTCCACCAATCGGAATTTTCAGTCGAAAACCATGAAATTCGAAATCGGATTGGGCTCGATTGAGCCCCAACCTTGGCCCTAATGATGTCTACGATCTACCCATGCAAGAAGGGATGGAGGAGGACCTTTTTGGGCGGCTGTAGTCTGGTTGAACGCCGGATTGGCATGGTGGTGGCCGGTGGTGGTCGGCTTGCTCAAAAAGGCAGAAAATGGATTGGTTTCTTCAGGGAAATGGTGGGGATTACTCCTTGGAGTCCAATGGAGCTTTTAAAAAGGTGAGGGGAGGTGTTAGGTGGCTGAAATGGCATGTGCCATTTTTGGCCATGGTCAAGGTTGGCGGCTAGGTAGGTAAGGGTGGTGGAGCTTGATCCAGCCAGTCCAAAAAGGCTGCTAGACTCCCCCTTGTCCTTCTGAATTGAATGGGGAGGTTGGGGAGGGGGGAGGAGGAGCACAAAGCCCTCCTTCCTTCTCTTCCTTCTCTTTATCTCTCCTCCATGGATGACTTTCTCTCTCCTAGTCATCAAGCCTGAAATTTAGGCTCCTACATGTCACATGTCAGCCCACCAATCCATTTGGCCACTTGGGTTAAGGTTAGCCCTAATGAAATAGGCTTGAGCTTGAGTTAGCCCATTTGGGCTAACTTGACCCAAAGTGGGACTAGGGCCCACCTAGGTCAATTTGATCCTTGAGGTTTCCTTAATAGGTCCTTGGTGACCCATTAGCCTCCCCTAGGGTCATGGTGGGGTTGAATTGGCCCTTGAAGGTCACTTGGCCCTTAACTAGGGCATTTTGACCATTTTAGGTTAAGGGTTGACTTTGGTCAAACTAGCCCCTTTGATTGGTCCCAATGGGTCCTTGGTGACCTATTGGCCTCTCACTAGGCTTATGAGGGTAGGGGTGGTGTCTATTGGGCTAAGGGACTGCAATTGACCCTTGTGTAGGTCAATTTGACCTAATTAGGGCTATATTTGACTTTGGTCATCTTAGCCCTATTGACTGCTTTCCATGGGTCCTTAGTGACCCATTGACCTCTCACTAGGGTTATGGAAGTTTGGGTGGAGTATATTTGGCTAATAGACTGAAATGGACCCTTGTCTAGGTCAACTTGACTTAGCTAGGGTTATAGTTGACTTTGGTCAACTTTGGTCTTTTGACTGCTCTCCATGGGTCCTTAGTGACCCATTGACCTCTTTCTAGGGTTATAAGGGTATGGGTGGGGTCTTGGAGTCTTGGTGAAGTCCCATGATCACTTTTAGTCAAGGTTCTGAGATCTGCTAAGTGCAGACCACAGTGGCCCTATTCACACTACCAGGTCCACTTGCCTCTTCCTTGGGCTTCCTAGGGTTTTGTCATGACAAAACCACTCCTAGGGGTCTAGTTGGAAATGGGATGTTACAAATCCCAATAAACAAAACAAAGATTTCGTCCCCGAAATCCAGGTTAAGCTTACGGGGACTCCTATCGGGGAGGAAGAAACTTGTAACATCCCATGTAAGTTGAAAGTTTTATGCCACGACTCCATGATTGACATGAGAGGTTTAAGGCGTTTGTCGATGTTAAGGCCAAATAGTCCAAATGACAAAAATCTAGACCCCAATAAACAAAAGTTTAGCCCATATCCTTGAAATTTTAGTTCTACTAGTTAATCATATGAAGGGAATTGAACATTTTGAGTGGTTGCGAGGAATACCTGACTGAAGAGTTCCGGGTATCTTTGTCGCATCAAGTCCTGGGGCTCCCATGTGTGCTCCTCTCTTCCGTGATTTCTCCACAGGACCTTGACTAACGGAACCTTCTTGTGGCGTAGAACTCGTACCCCCTTGTCGTCAATCCGGACTGGTTCTAGGTGAACTGACCGATCAGATGCTATCGGTCCATCTGTGGTTGAAACTTGCTGCTCTGGACGTAGTAGAGCTCTCCTAAGAGAGGATATATGGAACACGTCGTGCAGACTCTCCAGCTCTGGTGGCAGTTCCAGTCTGTATGCCAAGGGACCGATCCGCTCCTGGATCCTATAAGGTCCCATGTACCTTGGGCTGAGCTTCTTCCTTTGTCCGTGTACCCGAGTAACTCCATGCATGGGTCGGATTTTCATGAACACCTGATCTCCCACCTGGAATTCCATCTGACGGTGCCGAGCGTCGTAATACTTAGCTTGCCGGCTCTGTGCTTCTAGCATCCTGTCCCGTATCAATCTCACCTGAGCCTCGGTGTCCTCAACAAATTCCGAATCCAATGCCTTAGGGTCCTCGTCCTGTATCCATGACAGCGTAGTCCTGCACTTCCGTCCGTACAACGCCTCATAAGGAGCCATCTTTATACTAGACTGGTAGCTGTTATTATATGAGAACTCGATCAATGGTAACAATTTCTCCCAAGGTTCACCACGATCTAATATGCAGAGTCGTAGTAAATCCTCCAGCGTCCGGTTGGTTCGTTCCGTCTGTCCATCCGTCTGGGGATGAAAAGCCGTACTGAATGTTAGTCGAGTGCCCAAGTAAGTCTGCACTGACCTCCACTCCCTGGATGTAAATCGTCCATCCCGGTCTGACACAATCGACTTGGGGACGCCATGATAGCGAACGAACTGCTCCACAAACTTCCGGACTAACACTCCCACCGAGTCATCCTTCCTGATTGGAATAAACCTCGCCACCTTCGTCAGTCGGTCGATGATTACCCATATCGAATCGTTCCCTGTCCTGGATCGAGGAAGTCCATGTATAAAGTCCATGGCGATATCATCAAACTTCCACTCTGGTACTGGGAGGGGCTGTAATAATCCTGCGGGGTTTTTGCACTCTGCTTTTACTAATTGGCACGCCTTGCAACGGGTCACGAAGTAGGTGATATCCTTCTTCATGCCGGGCCAGAACATAGTCTTCTTCAGATCTGCAGTCATCTTCGTAATCCCCGGGTGTACCGAATATCGACTGCAATGAGCCTCCGTCATGATGTCTTCCCGGATCTGGCCTCCCTCTGGTATATAGACCCGTCCTCTGAAGCAAACTAAATCATCTCTCAGCGTGTAATCTCCCACAGTGCCTGCTTTTAAGGACCGGAATACCGGATCTAGCTGGGCATCCTGCCTCTGTCCATCCTTGACCCGCTCTCGTATGTCATCCGTGGCGATTAATGATGACAGGTATTCCCGGTATATCCCAGGGTGATTCTCGGATACTAGGGATATTTGCATTTTATCAAACGTCTGAATCAACTCCAAGGCCATCAATGGTGTTCCTACTTCAGTGTTTGCGGTCTTTCGGCTCAATGCATCTGCTACCACATTCGCCTTTCCCGGGTGGTAGTGCATCTCGTACTGGTAATCTGCCAAAAATTCCACCCATCGTCTCTGTCTGATATTTAGCTCCTTCTGCGTGTCCACATACCTCAAATTTTTGTGGTCGGAGTATATGTCGCAGTGGACACCGTATAGATAGTGACGCCAGACCTTTAATGCAAAAATAACAGCTCCCATCTCTAAGTCATGGATTGGGTAGTTTTGCTCGTGCTTCTTCAGCTGCCGAGAAGCATAAGCTATCACATGGCCATTCTGCATAAGTACTGCCCCCATGCCCTGGTAGGAGGCGTCGGTGTAGACCTGGAATCCTCCTTTCCCTGAAGGGAGGGTAAGTATAGGGGCCGAAGTGAGTCGCCCCTTTAGCTCTTGAAAAGCCTCTTCACACCGTGGGGTCCAGGTAAAGGGCACCTCCTTCCTTGTCAGAGATGTGAGTGGGAGGGCGATACGAGAGAATCCCTCTACGAATTTCCGGTAGTATCCGGCAAGCCCTAGGAAACTTCGTACATCTGTGGCCGTCTTTAATTGTGGCCAGTCCCGAACTGCTTGGATCTTGGCCGGGTCCACTGCTAACCCAGCACCACTGATGATATGGCCTAGGAAGGCCACCTCCTTCAACCAAAATTGGCACTTGCTGATCTTTGCATAAAGCTTGTGCTTCCGTAGTTTCTTCAGAGTCAGCGTCAGATGTTGTGTGTGCTCCTCTTCTGTCCTTGAGTAAATGAGGATGTCATCGATAAACACGATGACGAATATATCTAAATACTCCTTGAACACCTGATTCATAAGGCTCATAAATGCTGACGGCGCATTTGTGAGCCCGAAGGGCATTACAGTAAATTCGTATAGTCCGTATCTGCTACTAAATGCAGTTTTCGGAATGTCCTCTTCCTGGATCCGTAACTGGTAATAGCCCGATCTCAGATCCAATTTGGAAAAGAAGTGCGCCCCTTCTAGCTGGTCAAACAGCTCATCTATCCTTGGCAGTGGATACGTATTTCGGACTGTCAATCGATTTAGAGCTCGGTAGTCGATGCACAGCCTCAGAGTTCCGTCCTTCTTTTTAACAAACAAGACCGGGGCTCCCCAAGGCGAAGAGCTCGGTCGGACAAATCCAGCCTCCACCAGTTCTTGGAGTTGGCTTCGAAACTCTGTCAATTCTTTCGGGGCCATCCGGTAAGGGGCCCTAGCTGCTAGCTTAGCCCCTGGCACCAGCTGTATCCGGAAATCCTGCTCCCGGTGCGGGGGTAGCCCAGGCAGTTTCTCCGGGAATACGTCGGCAAAATCTCGCACCACCGGAATATCCGAGGTGGAGACCTTGGTTTCAGTCATCTCAAATATTACTTCATACACTTCTTCTCCTTGTAAGTGAGCCTTAACGGCCTGTACAGATGACAATATGAGAGGGAAAGTAGATCTAATACCTTCAATGACGAGATAGGAGTCTCCATGTCTCACGGTAATCCTTTTGGATGAGCAATCGATCTGAGCGTGATTCCAGTTCAACCACGTCATTCCTAGGATCAAATCAAAGATTGGCATCTTTATGATTGTCGCTGGAACTTCAAACGTCTTTCCGCCGATCTCTGCCTCCATGTTGCAATGGGCAGAGGTGAACAACTCTGATCCGTCGGGTAGTCGTATCCTCATCATCAGACCCGTGAATCTTTCTACGCCTTCCAATCCTTCTATGAAGGCCTCCGATACAAATGAGTGCGAAGCACCCGTATCAAATAGAGTATAAGCGGGTTTGCCACTGATGAAAACTATTCCTGGGGTTTTGGGAAAAATTAAATGTCTCAGAATTCTAGCTATGGTTTTCTTTCCTAGATTGTCACTTCTATATAAAATTTAAGTTCATGAGGAATAACTTAAACCAAAATTTTCAGACGTACCAGTGATTACTTGCTCCGGGTTTCGGGGCTGAGCCAGATCCAGTGCATAAATGTGCTCCCTCTGCTGCCTACGATCTGCACCCTGGAAACCACGTCCTCGACCACGTCCTCGTCCTCCAAACTGCTGGGCATGCGGGGCAACCTGTGGTGTTGGTAGAGGTGCTTCCCTCATAGGGCAGTTTCTCCGAATATGCCCTATTTGATGGCAGTTGTAGCACTCTGGTGGGGGAAATGTCATGCCCCCGGGTCTTGGTGCCTCCCTCATCTGAAGAGGCTGAGGAGCCAGTACCATCGGCTCCCTCGGCTCTCGTCTTATTTCCTGACGAGGTTGGTCTTCTGTTCTTCTTCCTTCTCTCCCATCTGTGATGCGGCCCCGCCGCTGATCATTCCGGGCTCCCCGGCCCTGGTCCTCTGTTGGCCTTTTTCGACCCTGAGTGGTGTGCCAATCGGCCTCGATCCTCTTGGCCATTTCCAAGATCCGAGAGATAGGTCCATCAGAAACGAACAGAAGGGCCTCCCTCAAGTCCTCTCGTAGACCCTTATAAAACCTTTTTGTGTAGCCCGCCTCATCTAGTTGATACGAATCCGCGTAGCGAGCTAAGTGGTCGAACTCCCGATGGTACTCTACCACCGTCCTAGTACCCTGCTTCAACTGTAAGAACCGTTCCTCCAACTCATCCCTGGCTGATTGTGGAACAAAATGTTCCAGGAGAGCGGTCCTGAACTCTTCCCAGGAGATTTCTGTAACCTCCCTATCAGCAAATGTTGTATCCAGCAGCGTCTTCCACCACCTCTTTGCGTGAGACTCTAGGCAGGAGACAACCAAGGCCACCTTCTCCTCCCAGGGACATCGTATCCCAGTCAACATTTCATACATAATATCTAGCCACTCCTCTGTCCGTACAGCGGATTCTGTCCCCAAGTAAGATGGAGGAGAGAGTCCTCGAAAAATGCTCATCCAATTGGCCCCCGGGTTCGGCTGCGGAGCCGGAACCTGCTGAGCCCTGAAAGCATCTAGAATGGCCGTCAGCGTTTGACCCATCTCCGAGTGTAAGAATGGAGTGGGGGCCGGGGGAGGTGGTGCAACAGTCGGAGTCTGCTGAACTCCGCCTTGTGGTGTTGGCTGCGCTGGGGGCTGCGTTATAGAAGACAATTATAAGAAGTCTCACAGGTTTAACTAAAAGTGGACAATTTTCATGTGATTTCCCATATGGGCCCACCACTGCTTCCGCTGCTTAGTTTGTCCCCAAACTAAACTCGAGCGGGGGTGGCCCAGGGTTAGTGGACTGCTACTTTTCTGATCGAGGTTTCCTCTGATACCACTTGTAAGACCCCTTTTTTTTTTTCTTTTTCGACACCGGGGTCTTAGGCCCAGAACCGCCGCCTTGCGGTGACACCTTCGCACCCGGGAAGGTCGTCACTACAAGACGCCGATTCTGCCGGCCAATTCGATCATAACAGTAGCAATATACTTAAGAAGGTAGCAAGTCCACAAAGAGAATCACATATATAGAAATAAACTCCACGAAGGGAGTGTCCACAGATAGTACATATAATGAAAAATCACGGGCTTATGCCCGGTACATCAAGTCCTCACTACATTTCACTCATCGCGGAAGCAAACTAATACAACTACTATAGATCGGGACTCACTGTCCCTGCTGTCTGGACTCCAGTGCTAGACTGTCCGATCTCCAAACGTGCCGACCTCCGGGGCTGCTCCTCCATGCTGGGCTCCGTGGTCCCCTAAATGATGTGGTTCGAAAACCGTTAGTCTAAAAGACTAAGTCCTATCGTCCCCCACCCCTTCCCCCATGGCTCCTAAAGCACCGAGCGGGGAGAAGGAAAGGGAAGGACATGAAGGTTGAGAGTATTCAAATTTCAGATGGCAGCGGAACTAAACTAACAGTGTAAGATGATAATAATCGTACAAAATAAATAAGTAACCTTAACTTATGCGAGTGTACATAAGTTAAGGGATCTTTTGCAGGGCTCCTATCGTATAAAAAGTCCCATACCAATTTATACGATAGGGTGTCGGTTCTATTAGCAGGTTTATAATGTTGAAAGAGAACCTTGACTTATAGGCACGCTCACACGAACTTATAGGCCAAGGGGTCGTTTAGCAAGGCCTAATGTATAGAGCGTCCCATACCGCTTATACATTAGGTGTCAGGTTATATGCGATGGTTATGCTATGAAATACATTTATGCCATGATGTGAACATGCATGTGCAACTCACCCACTCGACTCTGTGTACACAGACCTTTAGTTCCCCCTTTCAGAGCCGTTACCTCCCAGGATACCTCCGTAGTGGCAGACGGAAGCGGTGGGTTGGGCCTCACCCACCTCAAAACCAGTATTTGCACTACCGGTCTGACCTATCGTACGCCTCAACGCTTGGTGCACTAAGCGGACGTCTGCGTACTCTTGCCGGCTGGCGCACCGGACTTCTGTTGGCGAAGTGTAAAACCACACTTGCCGAGTCAACGATATTGGTGTCGGTGCAACGAACTCCCCAATATCGAAGACCCACCACCTTATACCTTTTATGCACATGCAATAGTTATGAGTCCAATAAATAACCGAGCCGAATCTTCCCGGACTATCCCGTCCGTCACAATTTACAACCGAGCCGAAGCTCCCCGGACTAACCCGTCCGTCATAATCTACAACCGAGCCGAAGCTCCCCGGACTATCATGTCCGTCTGCAACCGAGTCGAAGCTCACCGGACAATCCCGTCCGTCGTAATCTATAACCGAGCTAAAGCTCCCCGGACAATCCCGTCCGTCATAATCTACTACCGAGCCAAAGCTCACCGGGCAATCCCGTCCGTCATAATCTACTACCGAGCCAAAGCTCACCGGACACTCCCGTCCGTCGTAATCAACAACTGAGCTAAAGCTCCCCGGACAATCCCGTCCGTCATAATCTACTGCCGAGCCAAAGCTCACCGGACAATCCCGTCCGTCATAATCTACTACCGAGCCAAAGCTCACCGGACACTTCCGTCCGTCGTAATCAACAACTGAGCCGAAGCTCGCCAGACCACCATCACAACTACTGGGCTTATTGCCCAAGTAACCCATACTATCTCCCGGGACACTGGGTGGGAAAGTGTGAAACCCTAAGTTTACTATTTACTGTATGCTTACGAAGTTTTGACTCTTCCTAATTATTACGAGAAAGACGATTTTTCGTCGATCATGCGCACCACCTAACACTAGCCAACCCACTCTCACTACTCTTCTTTTCTTTCTATTGGGAAATCATCCACAACAAAAAGGGTCTAACTCCAATAACTATCCCCGACCTTGTCTTATTCCAATTTAGCAATTTTGTTATATGCACACCAACTCAGACGATACGTTGAACCAGATAGGGGGTATTCTAAATAATCATCCGAATGCCCTGAATTATTTACTGGAGACTTATCATGATGCAAATGGACTAAATCCAAAAGATTATCCCTTTTTCCAATTATTCTGATATTTATTTAAATTCCCGTAAAGCTTCTAAGGGCTACCCATTGAGCATGAAGTGCACTTTTCAGAGAGGTATAAAGCTTCATAAATTCATGATAAATTCTAAATAACCATTTAACAGTAAATCCAAGATATAACAATTTTTCAAGTATTCAAGTGACACTAATCAATTTTTGAAAATATATCCTTTTTCCTTTTATTAATGAAGTAAGTGCAATAAATATTCTTCCAAAAATTCTTAATTAATTTTCTGAAGCAGATACTGACCTAAAAACATCATTGGTCAAATTTCATAATTATACAGTAAGTAAATTGCTCAAAATGATTTAAACAAACTAGATCCAAAATTGCTAAATGCAGACCACCAAGTCAATCTTCATGTAAAATGGGATGTATATAAAATAATCATCCTACACCCCTATAATAATTAATGTAGGTTCATTATGACCTTTAAGTTCTAAATCCAGAGATCCAAAATTTTCCTTACTTATTTGATAATTCATTTAATTATTTTAATGTCTAAAATTTCCAAAAATGAACATGAAGTACTACTTTCATTCAAGGAATCATTTTACAAATTTTATATGTTACTCAGAATAATGATATAACTTATCTTCCAAAATATATATTTCTTTTCAGTAAAGCTTTATCTTTAAATCAAATATTCATTTAAGTCCTTGGAAATTCATTTAATAAATATAAAATAATATATTGCTTCCAAAAATTCAGGGAAATTTCAATTATGAATCTAATGGCATATACATGGTTTTGGACAAATTTCATAATTTATTTATTAGTAAATAGGCTTAAATGAATTTTTGAATAATTCCATCAAATGACAATCTTGTGAACTAACTACCTCATATACTTGTCCAAGAATTCTTATAAATTTATATAAACTCTTTATGCTTCCAAACAACCTCTGCCAAAATTTCAGGACCTCTCAATTATCAGAAGTAGCATAATAAATTATTTACTTAATTTAAGCATTTCTTGGGTTACAAATGAAGTGCTATAATTATTGACCCAAAATTCCCCATTAAATTACCAGAGGCTCATAATGTCCTTAAGACCAATCTACCAAAATTTCATCTTAGTTTGAGGTGTTTAGCTAACCCATTTCAACCCTAGAATGTTTGTGCCCTAAACTAGGAATAGGGATTTTAGGGTCCTAAACCTTCCAAAATGCCCTAATAATTTTACCAGAGGGTTATAGTTACCAAAACTATATCCCTACAAAATTTCATAGCCATACAAGGTGATTTGGCCATATGCCCTTCACAAGGTACAAAAGCCCTTCCTTAGGGTTTGACCTAAGATCTTGGGCCAAACCAACTCCACTGCCCCCAAATTTCCTTTGGGAGGTGTATCTTGTCATCCCAAACTAGTGTACAAAATTTGAACCTCTGTTGAGGTGAATTGGACACTAAAAGCCAAAATTACAATTTGGACCAAAATACCCTTCTTGGGGCAAGGCTAGGGTTTGCTTGAATCCTATTCAAATCAACTCCAAACTTAATGAAATTTTAACCAGAGGTCTATATTGACCTCATAACCATCCCACCAAAATTTGGTTGAATTTGGACTTCATTTGACCCCTAATTTAATTTACCCTAGCATAATTAAATTATTTACAAAAACTATAGGAAAATTATTCCCAAAAATTCCCATTTTTGGGCAGGGTCTAGGTATAGGGTAGGGTGAGCCCCTGCCAAAATTTCAGCTTATTTGGACCAAGGATCAAGTGTGGGCATCCAATTTAATGACTGACTATTCATTTGTATAGACCCCACCAAAATGAGTGCCCTGGCCAAACCAGTCACCCAATTTGGTTCAAACCAATTTTGGCTGAAAGTAGACTCATAGGGCTAGGTTTTTGATGTTGACCACTTTCTCTGAAACAGGCTCTATATATTTTTAATAATTAAAACCAGTAAATACCAATACTGTGACAATAATGAAATGAATCAAATATTAATCCTATAGTTTAAAAATCATATGGCACGAATCTTGGCGCAGCCCTGGATGGGATCGGGTCATCTCCTTCCTCCAGCCGATGGCCAGGATTACTCCCGCCTGGGCCAACTTCCAGCGGCTGCCGCCGGCGATCCGGCCACCTCCCCGGCCTGCCACCGCCGCCGACACCTTCGTGGTGGTCGGGGCTATCTCCAGGCGGCGGCTGGGCTGCCGGGAAGCACTGTTCCGGCGGTTCCACCAATCGGAATTTTCAGTCGAAAACCATGAAATTCGAAATCGGATTGGGCTCGATTGAGCCCCAACCTTGGCCCTAATGATGTCTACGATCTACCCATGCAAGAAGGGATGGAGGAGGACCTTTTTGGGCGGCTGTAGTCTGGTTGAACGCCGGATTGGCATGGTGGTGGCCGGTGGTGGTCGGCTTGCTCAAAAAGGCAGAAAATGGCTTGGTTTCTTCAGGGAAATGGTGGGGATTACTCCTTGGAGTCCAATGGAGCTTTTAAAAAGGTGAGGGGAGGTGTTAGGTGGCTGAAATGGCATGTGCCATTTTTGGCCATGGTCAAGGTTGGCGGCTAGGTAGGTAAGGGTGGTGGAGCTTGATCCAGCCAGTCCAAAAAGGCTGCTAGACTCCCCCTTGTCCTTCTGAATTGAATGGGGAGGTTGGGGAGGGGGGAGGAGGAGCACAAAGCCCTCCTTCCTTCTCTTCCTTCTCTTTCTCTCTCCTCCATGGATGACTTTCTCTCTCCTAGTCATCAAGCCTGAAATTTAGGCTCCTACATGTCACATGTCAGCCCACCAATCCATTTGGCCACTTGGGTTAAGGTTAGCCCTAATGAAATAGGCTTGAGCTTGAGTTAGCCCATTTGGGCTAACTTGACCCAAAGTGGGACTAGGGCCCACCTAGGTCAATTTGATCCTTGAGGTTTCCTTAATAGGTCCTTGGTGACCCATTAGCCTCCCCTAGGGTCAAGGTGGGGTTGAATTGGCCCTTGAAGGTCACTTGGCCCTTAACTAGGGCATTTTGACCATTTTAGGTTAAGGGTTGACTTTGGTCAAACTAGCCCCTTTGATTGGTCCCAATGGGTCCTTGGTGACCTATTGGCCTCTCACTAGGCTTATGAGGGTAGGGGTGGTGTCTATTGGGCTAAGGGACTGCAATTGACCCTTGTGTAGGTCAATTTGACCTAATTAGGGCTATATTTGACTTTGGTCAACTTAGCCCTATTGACTGCTTTCCATGGGTCCTTAGTGACCCATTGACCTCTCACTAGGGTTATGGAAGTTTGGGTGGAGTATATTTGGCTAATAGACTGAAATGGACCCTTGTCTAGGTCAACTTGACTTAGCTAGGGTTATAGTTGACTTTGGTCAACTTTGGTCTTTTGACTGCTCTCCATGGGTCCTTAGTGACCCATTGACCTCTTTCTAGGGTTATAAGGGTATGGGTGGGGTCTTGGAGTCTTGGTGAAGTCCCATGATCACTTTTAGTCAAGGTTCTGAGATCTGCTAAGTGAAGACCACAGTGGCCCTATTCACACTACCAGGTCCACTTGCCTCTTCCTTGGGCTTCCTAGGGTTTTGTCATGACAAAACCACTCCTAGGGGTCTAGTTGGAAATGGGATGTTACAGAAAAAGTTCGATTACATCTACTTCATGCTTAAGGAAAAGTTCGACTACATCGACTTCATGCCTAAGGAAAAGTTCGGCTGCATTGACTTCATGGCTAAGAAAAAGTTCGACTGCATCGAGTTCAAGCTCAACTATTTTATCAACTACATTGACTGCATCGTTGAGAAGTTTATCAACAACATCAATTGCATCATTGAGAACTTTGCCGACTGCATCGACTGCACTGTGGAAAAAAAAATTCAACAGACTTAAAACGACTGAGTGCCAGGTGTTTTCATATAAGTCCTTAGTGTGTTATTTCCTGAAGGCATACAAATCATTAGGGCTATAAGTCGCTATC
The DNA here is from genome assembly GCA_039513925.1 of Platanthera zijinensis. NCBI lineage: Eukaryota > Viridiplantae > Streptophyta > Magnoliopsida > Asparagales > Orchidaceae > Platanthera > Platanthera zijinensis. The sequence continues at coordinate 90,412,484 of CM077094.1, forward strand.
TATGGCATCAATTCAAAGCCACTTAGGAAACTTTTCTCCAGCATGCCACGTGGCACAATGACTATCTCCTTAAATCTAGGCGCAGATTGCGCAGAAGATTTGAATAAATTTGAAAGACATGATTTGTTGCATAATTCCAGGGAGTGCTAGAGGGAAAGAATATTCTCATTCATTGGAGAATAATTCCTTATTTCAATTTCTTCCTTTGACAGAAATTGCTAGATGTTTGAAGATTCCATATTTGGATTATTTCCTAAGGAGGTTGCTAGCCGTTGAAGAATTATATATCAGACTCAAAGCTCTCTACCATCCAATTCCATTATAAAAAGATGACTTAAAAGAATGAGAAAAATACATATATATCTCACAGAGATCCTTCACGCAATTTGGACTCCAAGTTTTTTGTGAAATTTTTGAGCAGTGATCAAATATTCAAATAGAATTCATTTCTCAACTCACTGCAAGCATCAGAAAGAGATTATTCAAAGAACCTGCTATGGAATATCTTTTCTGAAGAATATTCTTTCTGACATAGTTCCTGTTCAAGACTTCAACACACTCAAGCCATCTCTTTCAAGTGTTGATCAAGGAAGAGAAAAAGAAGGAAGTCTGTCCAGTGCTTCTTATTGAAGACTCAATTCTTGTCTACTTGAGTCATAATTTTGTAAATCTTTTTACTTGTAGGATCTTTTTAGATTTGAGTTGTAGGGCTTGTGTTAAAGCTAAGTTGTAGGGCTTATGTGGAGCTTAAGATGTAGGGCTTGTGTTGAGCCTAAGTTGTAGGATCTTATAATTGAAGATCTGAGTGGTAGGACCTGTGTGAAGGTCTAAGGTAGAGAATTTGTGTTCCTGAGTTGTAAGATATGAGGATTTGAGAAAAAGTTTGGTGAAGTTTGGCCTAAACCAGCTCTTTGTTAGATAGGTGAAGAGGTAATATGCATGTACCCATTCTTGAAGAACCATTATAAATCTCTGTGTGATGTGATTTGATTACTTTGGTTTACATTCTTATTGTGTTCTTAAAACAAAACCTCAAGAAATTAAAAATTAAGTAAATCACATATCCCCCTCCCTCTAGTTGAGTAGCAATCCTTGACTTTCATCCGATTTTGGCCGCAAAAGGAATTAAAAATTGTCTTTAATTATAAGGAGTCCTTCAAAATTTTGAAATTCATAAAAGTGAACTAGTTCTTGAATTTAGCAAGATTTCTTCAAAGAGAAAAATATTGGCTTGGTTGTCTCCGCCCAAAACTGGCTATATTAAAATGTTGAAAAAGGGTGATGTTATTAACAAACCCATTTTAGATGCTAGCAAATCATTACTATTAGCAAACCAAAAAAATGGAAATAACTATTTGAAAATCAAATTATTACTAGCAAACCACCAGAAAAAATTAAACAAATTCCGTCAAGATCCGCAACCGCAACTCCAACCATTCTTGCTGGTATGCTTCTTATAAATTCAACTACTCTTCAAAATTTAGTATACTAGATCAAAATTAAATATAACATTGTTTTAGACGCTGATTAATTAAAATTTCTCTTTTTTTGACTGGTTTGAAAATCTGTCGACTAAGGAATCTCCATGTTTTTTATCTTAGCAATAAAAATTTCACAGGCACCATCCCAATGGAGGTCAACAATCTCACCAATTTGGAAAAACTGAATCTGTCCGCTGACAATCTCATCAGCGCCATCCCTTCCTTTATGAACAGTTTACACTTTCTGGCTTCATTCTACGTGTGTTACAGTAATCAAGAGGGCTCAATTCCATCAGGAGGACATTTTGATTCATTCCCCAACTCCTATTATGAAGGAAACCCCAATCTATGTAAAAAACTTCTCTTGCGCAAGTGCTCCAACCATTCAGAAACTGAAGTTCCTCCATCAACAATCACGCTAAGATCAAACCCACTACAATAATTTCGAGGAGCTCATTCCACAACCTAATCGGTTTTTATTTTTATTTCTTGTACGAATTTTTTAATCAGAGGAGGTCTCCCGCTGCTATTGGTCAGATTTGCTAGTAGCATTTTAAAAAAAATGAAAAAACTTGATGAATCACGCTTTTTTTGGTTTACTAGCATTCATAAAAGATTTTCTAATAATAACACCCTTAAAAACTGACATAGGTGGGTGGATGTCGTTTGGCGTCCATGTATGCCTATTTTTTGTCACTGGGTTACAAATTTATTACTTCAAATCCCTGGATATTTAAGGGACTTCAATAAAAGTCTTTTATCAAATATTTTTTCAGTAGGAAAAAAGATGCCACATGAAGTTTTATAATAGCAAAAGAACTTCTTTTAGTACTATTACGGACAACTCAAAGCTCCTGGTAAATCGGAGTAAATTATATTGACTTATTATGTGGAGCGGTCGAGCAAGCAAACAGTCACAAAATAAAGAGATGAGTACACAAAAAATTTAACATGGAAAAATTCCTCAAAAGGGTAAAAAAACTATGTGAGCAGTTCAGTGTCAGTCAAACTTCACTATCAACGGCATTTTACAAGTTGTCAATGAAATTGAGACCGACAGACTGCTCCTTGTTACAGATTGTGGATGAGAGAAAACACAGATATGCTCGGTGGGCGATAGACTGCCTCACACAAACCAAAATTTATCTCTTTCTAAAGATGACAGACATTCCCGGACTCTGCCCGGATGGTGGGCGCTACTGCGAAGTGTGTAAGAGAGTCGCTGGTGCGGACTTATAGAATACCTCGCACGTAAGAGACTTTTTGGAGAGGTCGACAATGCGTCTTATTTTTTGGAGCATTGTGGACTTAGACAAATTCTCGAGTTGCTCGACGGGAGGAGGTGGCTCATAGGAGGATTTTTGCAGAGCTTCGGTCTGATGAAGAAGAAAACTGGGAGGAGAAAGTTAGAAATGAGAGAGGTCTGGGGCCTTTTTATAGGTCTCAAATGATGGTTACGGTAGTTATGCGGCTATTTGCGCATCGTAACCACCTAAATTACTGTATGTAGACCATATTTAGTATAGTATTTAATGCGCATTATTTTTATAACATTTTTTCCGCACACCGTTACTAATTAAATGAATGTTCCCCACTAATAACGTTAGTTCGCCGATGGTTACCCACGTAACGGATGGCGGCGATCACGATGGAACGATCGGGCGGTGAAGAAGGGTAACTATCAACAGTTCACTGGCAACGAGCCCTTGGCGGCGGGCGGCCACCGGTGGAGGAAGAAAAACCACAGTCGGCGTAGAGGTCGGCTGCGGGATAGCAGGGTGTGCGGCCGAACTTAGCACCGATTGCGCCATACGGTTGCGGTGCAAGTAGCTGGCCTTGGCGCCGGCCGCCCCTAGCGGGTGTGGCCAGCCAAATGCGCTCGTCAAGGGGGGCATGCGCAACTGGCTGCACCCTGTGGCATTGGCCGCTCTAAGAGGCCATCAGTTTGCGGTCGCAGGTACTGCTCGCAGGGAGCGAATGTGTGTGTGGGGGGGGGGGGGTGATGTAGGCTACCGGGGCGAATAGTCCGGCACGTCCTAGCGATTAGATCTACCCGCACACGTTCTAACTTTGAAACACTACTCGTAAGCGCAGCCACGTTTTATATTATCGTTTATCGTCACACAACGACTTGAGGATCGCGAACCCTTCTAGGATCAAATAGTGACTAGAGGCCACTATCCTTTCCGGCGAAATGAACCCACACGATTCGGTCGAGTGAAGTCGTACCAAGGAGATCCACCAAAGAAAGGATTCGGAAAGTGGTTGATCTCCCCCGACTAAGAAAACCAAAGGTCACCACCCTTCTTCGAATGCGAGAAAACTTAGAGAACCAAACACGAAATCAAATAGAAATACTTCGATTAAAATTTCATATTTCACACTAAAACTTTCGCACAAGAAATATGCTTAGATGTAGAGGAAATACACAAGATATAGAAGAGGAATCGTTACCCCAACTCGTAGATAGTTGCGCATGGAGAATCGCTCTACCACGGTTCCGCCGGAGTCACACCGGAAGAAGCTTTGCACGTCCGCCTTCAACGGAATCACACCGCGAAGTTCCAACACCGGAGGAGGAAGAGCCTTCACTTGGCCGAAATCTCCAGGGAGGAGGAAGAAGAGGGGGGGGCGGCGGCTAGAGGGAGGAGCTCTCCAAAAGATGAAATTAATTTAGGTTTTCTTCTTTTCTACTTCAAACCAAGGGAGTGGATGCCTTATATATGGCCCACTCTAATTAAAAGTTCATACAACATAAAATATTCAGAAATTAAAAGCTATTGGAGGCTAAATTGTAACGACCCCATCCGTTAGATGACGTATAGTAGAAGGTCCGGCCGGGGCCCCACACTATATGCCACAAACAGACGGTGAGGTCACTGGATAATACCAAACCAAACACGAATCCTAACTCAGAGCATTCTAGCGGAAGCTTTAAGTAGTAATTTGAACTCTAACCAGGAATGTCCAATATATAAACCACCTTTATATATATCACGGAATGTACCCAAATACATAGAGTTTGGTCTTAAGGCCTTACAGTTCCTCTTCCATACAACATGATTTACAAACCTCGGCGCGCAGGCCGGCCATACATGAGTAAAAGAGAAATAAGCAAAACCATTCGCTTAGCCTTCAAGGGATAGCCGCAACAGCAGCAGCAACAGCAGTAGGGATTCAGCCCTTCACCTACCACTTGGCTCTCCAGCACCTGCACGGGAACAATCCACCCAACCGGTGACAAACAATGCAACGGTCAGCATTCAGCTGACCCAATTATAACAATCTTACCCCTTTCTCGGGGCATTAGCATTCTTTCCCTGCAAAGCATGGCATCATATAGCAACTATGTGCGCGCAGGCACATTCAAGCCATCACAACTATCGGCCACACGGCCCGACAGTCCGTGCACTCAGGGTACATTTTTGGTGTACCGGAATACCAGGGTCAACACCACCGTCTACACGGTATTTGAGCATTCTAGTCTTTTCGGCGCGCGGGCCTAAGACTCTCATTAGGCGCTCCAACAAAACCTATAACCAGGCTTCCAAGTCGGACGGACCTAACGCAGGTACGGATCAGCCACCCCCCGTTGCTCAAGTCGCCGTGCCACCTCAAATACAGAAGTATCCATGGCTATTTATAGGCGCGGGTCGGTTTCACCTTTCCTGTTCGGCAATCTGCCTTTTCATCGAGTTGCAGCCCAACGGCTCAACCGCTCATAAAGTGGCAACGCACGGCCACAAGAGTTGCATCCAACCCTCTTCATTTCCTGGACATCGTCCAGTACTTCCTGCCGCACCAAGCAACAGGTAGGAACAAGGCATCACAAGCCATAATCACGGAGCCTTCTCCGATATGCAAACAAGCATCACCAATCCAGACCACGTCCAGATGGGCTTCACACAGCATGCCTAGAGCCGTACTCCAATTCCGGCCTCTAACAAGGGGGACTTCACATATCTACCCCAAGGGACACCACAACCCACCGCACACTCGCGGGGAAGGGTTTTCCCTATGCAATGCAGAAAAGAAGGACTTCACATGTCCAAGAAGGGAGATCGTTACCCTTGTCGATCTCTTGGGAGCCATCGAAAACTAGCCGGTGAGAAAGAATCGCAGCAGCCTTCCCTTCACAACGCCGGCTTCGGATCACGAATCGGACCACGGGAACTCCGCCGGTGGCTTGATCTCCTCCTCCTTCTTCTTCCTCCTCTCTCTTTCTCTCTTCCTTAAGCACAAATGAAGAATGACTTCTTCATCATCCCTTCACGGATTTAATCCAGCCAGGAAATCACCTGAACCCTTGGATCAAAAGAGAGAATTCTGAACGGCCACGATTTGCCCAAAATCCAATTTTTTTGGCTGACACGGCCTGTGACACGCCCGTGTCACAGGCCGTGTTCCCTTAAGCGGTTCATACCGACTGAGGTTTACCAGAACACGGTCAACGACACGCCCGTGTCGAACCTGACATGCCCGTATCAAATATGGGACACGCCCGTGTCACCCTCAGTACACGGGTCGGAACACGGCATCGGACACGCCCGTGTCCCACCTTACACGCCCGTGTTCACGGCTTGGTTCAAGGCCGTGTACTAATCTGACTCAAACAGGCCAAATTCGAAATTTAATTGCGCGACACGCCCTGGGACACGCCCTGGGACACGCCCGTGTCCATGGCCGTGTCCCGGGCTCGACCATCGTCGACTATCGAGCGTCGACTAACCTGAACACGCCCTGGGACACGCCCGTGTCCCAGGCCGTGTACCCCCGACACGCCCTGGGACACGCCGACACGCCCTGGGACACGCCCGTGTCCCAGGCCGTGTAAACTTTCCTGTACTTAAAAACTCATTTTGAGTCTTTTGGGTCTTTTTGGGGTGTTACAATCCTCCCCCCTTAACAAAATTTCGTCCCGAAATTTGCACGGTAAGGAAACAAGAACCAGCAAAGCTATAACTATGTTATAACAAAAAGTACACGGTCAACAGTTTATACAAATAACTCGGGAAACTCAGCTCGCATGGTCTGCTCTCGCTCCCATGTTAGCTCTTCACGGCCACAATTTTCCCATCGGACTTTGACCATCCCGATCACTTTGTTCGGCAACTGTTTCTCGGCTCGATCCTCGATCTGAATGGGTCTAACCCTCGTCGTTAGCCCATAGTCGACCGGTACTCGATCATTCTCCACTACTTGAGCTGGATCCTTCACCGCCTTACGAAGGACTGAGATGTGAAACACATCATGTAATCCACCCAAGTCTGCTGAAAGTGCTAGTCGATAAGCCGCTTCCCCAACTCGCTCCACCACCTCAAATGGACCAAGATACCTCGGACTTAGCTTTTTCAAACGTCGAATCCTGGACACTCCTTTGAAGGGTTTGATCTTCAAATATACCCAATCACCCACCGTGAATTCCACGTTCCGGTGTTTGGCATTGTAGTACTTTGCTTGACGATCTTGGGCTATCAATAGCCTCTCCCGAATAGAGCGTATGAGCGAGGTAGCTTCTTCGACTTCCTTTTTCCCACTCAGCTTCGATTCGCCTGCTTCTGCCCAAGCTAACGGTGTACGGCATTTCCGACCATATAAAGCTTCAAATGGCGCCATACCAATACTCGCTTGGTAGCTATTATTATAGGCAAATTCGACAAGAAATATATAATCTTCCCATCTCTTACCAAAGTCTAGGGCGCACATGCGGAGCATATCCTCCATCGTCCTGTTGGTTCGTTCAGTCTGGCCATCCGTTTGGGGATGAAAGGCCGTACTAAACGCTAACTTTGTACCCAACATTTGATGAACGAGTCGTCAATCATTCGATGTGAACCGCCCATCACGGTCACTAACGATGCTCCGGGGAACACCGTGCAGTCGAACAACCTGCTCCACATAAAGCTTGGCCAAGGTTTCCACTGAATCGTCTCTTCTGTTTGGAAGGAAGTGCGCCACTTTTGTCAGCCGGTCCACAATCACCCAGATTGAATCATGACCGCGTTGAGATCTCGGCAACCCGTGCACGAAATCCATCGAAATATCATCGAACTTCCACTCCGGAATAGGTAACGACTTCAGGAAACTGCCAGGCTTCTGGCATTCTGCTTTCACCAACGCACATGTGTTGCATTCAGCCACATAACGTGCGACATCTTTCTTTAATCCGGGCCACCAGAACAGCTTTTTCATATCTCTGTACATCTTTGTGCTCCCTGGGTGAACTGAGTACTTTGCAAAGTGAGCTTCGTACATCAACTCTTCCCTCAATTTACCCACACTCGGGACGCACACTCGACCATTTCTTCTTAACAAACCGTTATCCCAAGAGAATTGGTCATCCGGCCCATCTTTTGCATAGCGCTGGAGGCTTTCATCAAGCTCCGTTGCTCGCCGAACTCTGTCCGTAAGGTCATATTGCACCTCCGTCCAGTTCAAACATGCATCGGTTGACGCACCCTTGTCAACACACGATATCTCCATTGCTTCCAATTCCTGGATTAAACGCTGATCATGCCTCTGCAACCAGCTTGCCCGTACCGGAGTCTTTCGACTCAACGCATCAGCGACCACATTTCCCTTCCCGGGAGTATAGTGAATCTCGAAGGTGTAGTCCCCAAGGAACTCCATCCATATTCGTTGTCGCATATTCAGATCCTTCTGATCCAACAAATACTTTAGGCTTTTGTGATCTGTATAGATATCCACTTTAACGCCATATAGATAGTGCCGCCACAACTTGAGCGCAAAGATTACCGCCGCCAACTCCAAATCATGGACGGGGTAATTCCGCTCATGCACTTTCAACTGGCGCGAGCCATAAGCAATCACTTTACCAAACTGCAGAAGAACGCAGCCTAAGCCGCTCCCGGAAGCATCACTATAGATCTCATACCCATCGGTACCACATGGCGATGTCAACACAGGCGCTGTGGTCAAACGACTCTTCAATTCTTCAAAAGCTCGCGCGCACTCCGGCGTCCAAATGAACTTTTGATCTTTTCTCGTCAGCGTGGTCAGAGGTAAAGCAATCCGTGAGAAGTTTTCCACAAACCGTCTATAGTAGCCCGCAAGTCCAAGGAAGCTCCTGACCTCGGCCACTGAAGACATCACTGGCCAATCTCGGATGGCACTTATCTTCAACGGATCCACCACGATACCCTCTCCGCTTACCACATGGCCTAAAAAGGCTACTGAAGAGAGCCAGAACTCGCACTTTGAGAACTTGGCAAAAAGCTTATTCCTCCTCAGGGTATGCAAGACCAACCGCAAATGGTTTGCGTGATCCTCTTCCGACTGAGAGTATACTAAGATGTCATCGATAAACACAATAACAAACAAATCCAAGTACTCTCGGAACGTTCGATGCATTAGGTCCATAAATACCGAAGGCGCATTACATAGGCCAAACGGCATTACCGTGAACTCATAATGACCGTAGCGTGTTCCAAACGCAGTCTTGGGAATGTCACCTTCCCTAATCCGCAGCTGATAATATCCCGATTTCAAATCCAATTTGGAATAGACCGTTGATCCTGCCAGCTGATCAAAGAGGTCATCAATCCGCGGGATCGGATATTTATTTTTCTCCATCAGCTTATTCAATTCGCGGTAGTCAATACACAACCGTAAGCTACCGTCTTTCTTTTTCACAAAGAGAACAGGTGCGCTCCAAGGTGACATACTTGGGCGTATATAACCCTGCTCCAACAACTCTTGCAATTGGACTTTCAACTCAGCCATCTCTTTTGGCGCAATGCGATATGGAGAGCGGGCCACAGGTTTCGCACTGGCACCAACTCAATAGAGAAGTCAATCTCCCGCTGGGGTGGTAACCCAGGAAGATCTTTAGGAAACACATCGGCAAACTCTGACACAACTAGTACTTCACCGACACTGGCCTTTGGCTCAACAGCCTGAATTAGCGTGAAGAATAACTCCGCACCCTTCCGAACAGCATTGACGACTTGGAGTGCAGACAACAGAGTCCCGCCAACTCCTCGCATACCAGCGAACTTTGTCACAAGCCCGGTATTCTGGCCCAGTGTAATCTCCTTGGAGTTGCAATCAATAAAGGCACGCTGCTCCGAGAGCCAGTCCATACCAAAGATCACATCAAACTCCGACAACGGTAGCACAGCTGCACTCAAACCGAAATCCCGACTTCCTATTTGCACAACCACATCGCAAGCCCTATCCGCAAGCATCATACAGCCATTCGGCAATAGCACCCTTGTATTATCCACCGTCACATGACTTGGTGCCCCAATGCGAGATACGAAATCCTCAGACAGAAAAGAATGCGAAGCACCCGTATCAAACAGGGCTCTCGCCAAATTATTCCGAATCAGGACAAAGCCTGCAGCACACACACATGCACAAGCTAGACATAACCAAAAACCATAGCACATAAGCAAGTAAGCTAAATCAACTCGTACCTGTGACGACGTCACTTTGCTTAATCGCTTCCTGTTGGCCAAGCTGATATATTCGGGGCTGTGCCTGAGACGCAGAGGAATCAACCATCGCTTTGCCCTTCTCAGCATACGATGCACCCGCCTTCTTATCCCCTTTGGGCTGAACAACCCAACAGTCACGAGCTATATGCCCCACCCGGCCACAGTTATAGCATGTACGAGAATCCGGCCTTGATGTCGCTCCCGACACAACGGTCGTAGTCACTTGCCCAGACGGCTTGGACCTCTTGCCCCCTTTCTTCTGGTAAAACGATTTGCTCGGGCGAGGTGCTTGTACCTCTGGCTTTGACACAACTAAGCCCTTGCTCCCTTGCACCCGCCGCATGTCCTTCTCCAACGCACACGCAGTATCAACCAACGCTTGAAACCCTTGGTTCACTGAACTCGAAAGCAGGAATCGCAACTCATCCCGCAATCCTTCATAGAACCGATTCGTTTTCCTTTGGTCATCCGCGAAGATTGTACCCGCATAGCGTCCCAACCTGGTAAACTCATGCAAGTAGATATCCACACTATCTTCCCCTTGCTTTAACCGTTGGAACTCATTTTCCATAGCAATGTGTTGCGCCGCTGGGACATGTTTTGCCAGAAATATTCGAGAGAACTCCTCAATCGACACTTGTGTTAATTGCCTGCCCGCCAAATGATGTAGCTCAACCTCGTCCCACCACAACCGCGCCTCCCCTTCAAGCATGAAGGTGGCTAAGGTGACCTTTAGAGTTTCCTCCGCCCTGATCGCTGTCATTATCCTCTTGACACGCGATAACCAATCTTCCGCCTGCGTTGGGGATCCCATTCCCGCAAACGTAGGAGGACTGAAGCTCATGAATTGCTTCAACTGTCGGTCAGCTGCTCGTGGATCTACAGCCTCAATCGGCTCGGGTCTTACAACAACACGAACTGGCTCAACTGTCGGCTGCGCTTGCCCGGTCGGCTGAATCATGGCAAATAGAGCCTCAGCAACTAAACGAACAGTTTCCGCAGATGGAGGAGGTGTGGGCACCTCAGCTGGTGTCGCACTCTCATCAGAACGCTGGGGCTCAGACTGCCCAGCACCACTACGCGTCACCTATAGGTGGACAAGACACACATTAGCGAACGTGTGCAAGCAAAACAACACAAAAAGGAACGCGCAGATTCCTTAAACAAGATTTTGTACATTCCTTAGTGGACATTCCAGAGTTCATTAGCGTTACAGCAGGGCGCATAAACACGCGCTCGCCACCCCATAAAAGAATTCGTCCACGAATTCGATAGAGGAAGACCGAACGAAGCTGATACCAAAATGTAACGACCCCATCCGTTAGATGACGTATAGTAGAAGGTCCGACCGGGGCCCCACACTATATGCCACAAACAGATGGTGAGGTCACAGGATAATACCAAACCAAACACGAATCCTAACTCAGAGCATTCTAGCGGAAGCTTTAAGTAGTAATTTGAACTCTAACCAGGAATGTCCAATATATAAACCACTTTTATATATATCACGGAATGTACCCAAATACATAGAGTTTGGCCTTAAGGCCTTACAGTTCCTCTTCCATACAACATGATTTACAAACCTCGGCGTACAGGCCGGCCATACATGAGTAAAAGAGAAATAAGCAAAACCATTCGCTTAGCCTTCAAGGGCTAGCCGCAACAGCAGCAGCAACAGCAGTAGGGATTCAGCCCTTCACCTACCACTTGGCTCTCCAGCACCTGCACGGGAACAATCCACCCAACCGGTGGCAAACAATGCAACGGTCAGCATTCAGCTGACCCAATTATAACAATCTTACCCCTTTCTCGGGGCATTAGCATTCTTTCCCTGCAAAGCATGGCATCATATAGCAACTATGTGCGCGCAGGCACATTCAAGCCATCACAACTATCGGCCACACGGCCGACAGTCCGTGCACTCAGGGCACATTTTCGGTGTACCGGAATACCAGGGTCAACACCACCGTCTACACGGTATTTGAGCATTCTAGTCTTTCCGGCGCGCGGGCCTAAGACTCTCATTAGGCGCTCCAACAAAACCTATAACCAGGCTTCCAAGTCGGACGGACCTAACGCAGGTACGGATCAGCCACCCCCCGTTGCTCAAGTCGCCGTGCCACCTCGAATACGGAAGTATCCATGGCTATTTATAGGCGCGGGTCGGTTTCACCTTTCCTGTTCGGCAATCTGCCTTTTCATCGAGTTGCAGCCCAACGGCTCAACCGCTCATAAAGTGGCAACGCACGGCCACAAGAGTTGCATCCAACCCTCTTCATTTCCTGGACATCGTCCAGTACTTCCTGCCGCACCAAGCAACAGGTAGGAACAAGGCATCACAAGCCATAATCACGGAGCCTTCTCCGATATGCAAACAAGCATCACCAATCCAGACCACGTCCAGATGGTCTTCACACAGCATGCCTAGAGCCGTACTCCAATTCCGGCCTCTAACAAGGGGGACTTCACATATCTACCCCAAGGGACACCACAACCCACCGCACACTCGCGGGGAAGGGTTTTCCCTATGCAATGCAGAAAAGAAGGACTTCACATATCCAAGAAGGGAGATCGTTACCCTTGTCGATCTCTTGGGAGCCATCGAAAACTAGCCGGTGAGAAAGAATCGCAGCAGCCTTCCCTTCACAACGCCGGCTTCGAATCACGAATCGGACCACGGGAACTCCGCTGGTGGCTTGATCTCCTCCTCCTTCTTCTTCCTCCTCTCTCTTTCTCTCTTCCTTAAGCACAAATGAAGAATGACTTCTTCATCATCCCTTCACGGATTTAATCCAGCCAGGAAATCACCTGAACCCTTGGATCAAAAGAGAGAATTCTGAACGGCCACGATTTGCCCAAAATCCAATTTTTTTGGCTGACACGGCCTGTGACACGCCCGTGTCACAGGCCGTGTTCCCTTAAGCGGTTCATACCGACTGAGGTTTACCAGAACACGGTCAACGACACGCTCGTGTCGAACCTGACACACCCGTGTCAAATATGGGACACGCCCGTGTCACCCTCAGTACACGGGTCGGAACACGGCATCGGACACGCCCGTGTCCCACCTGACACGCCCATGTTCACGGCTTGGTTCAAGGCTGTGTACTAATCTGACTCGAACAGGCCAAATTCGAAATTTAATTGCGCGACACGCCCTGGGACACGCCCGTGTCCATGGCCGTGTCCCGGGCTCGACCATCGTCGACTATCGAGCATCGACTAACCTGAACACGCCCTGGGACACGCCCGTGTCCCAGGCCATGTACCCCCGACACGCCCTGGGACACGCCCGTGTCCCAGGCCGTGTAAACTTTCCTGTACCTCAAAACTCATTTTGAGTCTTTTGGGTCTTTTTGGGGTGTTACATAAATGCAGGCCACCAATTTAACAAAATAAGCATAAAAAATGGCTATCCGCAGCCCGACAGTTTTTATGACAACAACGTTACTTAATGGCGTTATCTTGCGAATGAATATTGTAGCAGTGAGAGGTGCGGTGCCGCGCTCCCACATCTTTATTTCGCCATAGATCTTTGCTTTGTAGTGGTGGCGTGTCATCCGTTAGCGCTTCAACATCAACGGCCGCGGGTTGGAGAGGGTCGGCTCCGTCAATCCTCCCCCTCTCAAAAGAACTCATCACTGAGGAGTTGGCGTCTTTGTAGCGGTGAAGGAGAGCATCATCCAAGTGAGCCACTTCATCTTCGGGAACCCATGAATCGTCGGAGGATGGGCGATCACGCCAGTGGACCAAATAGTGGCGAGAGGTACCAAGCGGGGACGGGAGAACATCATCGGCAAGTATCCTGTCTGGTAAGAAAGAAGTCTTGGGGAAACTAGGAAAAGCATTAGTCGAAAAAGGTAAGACCGGAGCAAAGCCATCAACCAACGTACCTCCGACGGAATCAGTAGTAAGAGGCGATTCAAGAGACCTTTCCCCCCAAGCCCACGAGAAGAACGAGAGGAATAAGAAAAAGGAGAGTTGCATATTTCAAGCGGCAGAGAAGTATAAGGTGTTAAATCGGAAACATTAAAAATAGGAGATATACCCCAATCAGACGGTAAATCCAAAAGATATGCATTGTTTCCTAATTTCTTAGCAACTCGAAATGGGCCGGCTCTCCGATTGGCCAACTTTTTGACGGTACTCGTAGGCATCCGCTCGGGAATGAGACGAACCAAGACCAAATCACCAACATTAAAATGGACAGCTCGACGGTGCAAATTCGCGTGTGACTGATCGGACGCATATTGCGTGGCTAACACTTCTTGTATGTATTTATGTAAATTTTGAATGTGTTGGGCAAATTCCTGTGTGAAGTGACTTGATTTATAAGTGAGCGATAGAGGAATCAAATTAAGTGGCACGGGCGCCTTATAACCGTGCACAATCTCATTTGGCGACAACCCGGTAGACCTATTCTTAGAATTATTTTAAGCGAGTTGTGCATGAGGGAGAATGAGATCCCAAGTGCCTTTATGCTCTCCAACAAGACATCGTAAAAGATTGCCCACGCTCCTATTTACGACCTCCGTTTGGCCATCCGTTTGCGGATGATAGGCGGACGAAAATAAAAGTTTGGTTCTCATAAGTTTTCAAAGCGTCTTCCAAAAATAGCTAGTGAATTTAACGTCCCTATCACTAACGATAGTTTTTGGAACGCCGCGGTGCCCGACAACTTCCTTAAAATAAATTTTTGTCATGTGCAAGGCGTCACTAGTTTTGCTACACGGAATAAAGTACGCCATCTTCGAGAATCGGTCTACAACTACCAAAATAGAGTCATTTCGTCGGAAGGTGGTCGGGAGGCCTAAAATAAAGTCCATACTCACATCCTCCCAAGGGATAGAAGGGATCGGTAGAGGGGTGTAGAGACCGGCGTTCTTCTTACTACCTTTCGTTAGTTGACAAGTACGACAACTACTAACAATTTTACCAACGAGGGATTTCAAACCCGGCCAATAAAATTTCTCCTCCACTAAAGCTAGTGTCTTATCCCGACCAAAATGGATACCAAGTCCCCCACCATGAAGCTCCCAAATGATGTGATGGCGGAGGGAAGTTTGTGGGATACACAACTTCGTGTGCTTAAATAAGTAACCATCTCGGAGGTAGAATGCCGAAATAGTGGAGGGAGACTCCTCTTGGGTGGCAAAGTAGATGTCCTTAAAGTCCGGACATGACGCGTATTCGTCCTTAACACGCTCAAAACCAATCACCTTAACTTGCATGGTGGACAATAATAACGAGAGTCGGCTAAGGGCGTCGACCACACGATTGTTGGTCCCCTTAAGATGCTTAAGAGTGAACGTGTACTCTTGGAGGAACGACACCCACTTAGCGTGTCAGGGGCTGATTTTAAGTTGGGAATTAATAAAACGTAAGGCTTCATGATCTGAAAGAAGCACAAATTCCTTGGAAAGGAGATAGTGTCTCCAATAGTGCAAACTTCGGACCACCGCATAAAATTCTCTATCGTAATTGGAGTAGTTTAATTTAGCCCCGGACAACTTCTCACTAAAATAACAAATGGGGTGACCCTCTTGACTTAATACTCCTCCAATCCCAACTCCGGACGCATCGCATGCTAATTCAAACACCTTAGAGAAATCCGATAAGCGTAGGAGGGGTGCTTCCGTCATAAGAGTTTTGATCGTTTGGAAGGCATAAGTGGCGGATTTAGTCCATTTGAAATCACCCTTCTTCATGCACTCCGTTAAAGGAGCCATGATGCTACTAAAATTCTTAATAAAACGCCGATAAAAAGTAGTGAGTCCATGAAAACTTAGAACATCACAGATGGACTTGGGCTCCGACCACTCTCTAATAACTTGCAACCTTTTCGGGTCGACTCTAATGTCGTCCGCTCCGACAATATATCCTAAGAACTCAACCTCACGGACAAGGAACGTACATTTCTTCAAATTTAAAAATAGTTTTCATTCCTTAAAGTAGTCAAGACGGTACTCAAGTGATTTGTATGTTCGGTGAACGTCAAGCTAAACACCAAGATGTCGTCAAAATACACTACCACGAATTTTCCCATGAAAGGTTGGAATATTTGAGTCATCATCCGAGAGAATGTGCTTGGGGCATTAGAAAGCCCAAATGGCATAACAAGCCACTCATATAAACCATCCTTAGTCTTGAACGCCGTCTTCCATTCGTCCCCTTCCCGAATTCTAATTTGGTGGTAGCCACTCCTAAGAGCTAACTTGGAAAAGATCGTGGCTCCGGCAAGCATATCCAAAAGATCATCCAATCGGGGAATAGGGAACTTATATTTAATAGTGATCTTATTAATCGCTCGACTATTGACACACATTCTCCAAGTGCCGTCTTTTTTGGGGGCTAATAGGGTCGGAACGGCACATGGGCTCAAACTATGGCGGATGAACCCTTTAGTTAAGAGGTCTGATATTTGAGTTTGAAGCTCCCTGTGTGCCGCCGGGTGGAGCCTATAATGGGGCTGATTTGGGAGTGAGGAACTCGGGACGAGATCTATGGCGTGTTGAATGTCACGTAGAGGCGGTAAGATGGGTGGTAACTCGGTCGGATACACATCTTTATATTCGTCCAACAATTGTTTTAATTCTTCGGGAATATCTTCTAATTGATCACCATCCCCCTAACTACTCATGAGCACTAATGCATAGATCACTCCATCTAGAAATGGGTCGCGGGTGAACTCTTTTCTTCCTATTAAGCTCAAGGTTTTCTTCTCCACTGGTACAATGGTATCCTTGGACAGAATAGTCGGATCTTTAGGTGGAGTTGGTTTAAGGGTAATAATTTTTCCTTTAAACTTAAACTCATAAGTATTAGCCCTACCGAAGTGGGTCACGTCGTGGTCATATAGCCAAGGTCGTCCAAGAAGGACGTGACATGCATCCATGGGAATGACATCACACCATACTTGTTCGGAATAAGATTTGATGTTAAGGGGAACTAGACAACGCTTCGTGATAGGAAGAGAAGTCTTATTTACCCAAGCAACATGATAAGGTTGGGGGTGGGGTTCGGCAACTAATGACATCCTTGCAACCGCACTCTCCGAAACGACGTTCATACAACTCCCACTATCGATGATAAGCTTACATAACTTTTATCCGCTCTTAAAGATCGTCGAAAAGAGGGTCGTCCTATTCCAATCGTTAGGCGTTCGGGGAACCGTCAAGATACAACGCATAACCATGAGGTTATGTTCATCCTCCAAATCACTCGGGACTCCCTCAACATCGGACTCCTCGTCGGCCTCATAAATTATTTCAGCCGGGTCGTTTGGAGCCTCCATTAATGCTAAGGCCTTAGGCTTGGTAGGGCATTCACTCGCATAATGCCCTTGAACTCCACAAGCATAGCATGTGGCATTCGTCTTGTTAACTCTCCCAATTGACACTCACTCTCCGGTTGGATTTTTAGAAATCCTAGCGGTGATGACTATCGAGCTTGTGTCGGTAGCCTTAAACTTTCCTTTGTCTTTATACGTGGACTTTCCCCTTTGGAAATATTTGGCTTTAGACTTGAGAGCGATATTTTTCTCAATGTCCAAGGCCGTGTTGTACGTGGTGTTTATATCCATATGTCAATAACGCAAAAGCTTGCGCTGAATATCCGGATCCAACCCCTTCCGAAACCTCGAGAGAGTCACTTCGGGCATTTCCTTAACGTCGCAGCGTACTAACATGTCCTTAAGTTTACCCATGTAATCAGACACCGATTGACTCCCTTGCTTAAGAGAGGCTAAATCGTCAAATAGTTGTGTACGGTAATACTTGGGGACGTATTGATCCGACAATATTGCTTTCATAACCTGCCAACCAATTGGTGGCAAACCCTCAAGTGCCCCCATGCGTCTCTCCTCGTTGAGCTAATATACCTTGGCCCGATCTAGTAATTTCAGCCTAGCGACTTGGACCTTTTGCCTATCGGTTAAGTTGTGCCACTCGAAATAGCACTCGATATCCATAATCCAATTTAGAAAGATTTGGGGCTGCCCCAAACCGTCGTAAGTAGGGGCGTCTATACGGATGGCTTTCGTGATGTTGAACTCTTATGGAGCTCGATTATAATAGTGTGGACCACGTGGTGCAAGGTCATCGTAGTCCTCCTCAAATCGATGAGGATAACGGTGCTGGTGGTTGTTCGGGGGTGAGGATTAATTGGTAGAGATGGATTAGGAGGGATTGGTGGAGTCGCTCTAGCAGGCGTAAGTTGAGCGATCATGTCCCTCAACTCATTCATGCGACGCTCTTGATTCGCGATGTGCTCATTAAACTCTTGTCGAAGAATCTCGATAGGAGTCGGGTCTTGGTCTCCATGCCGCTCGTCTCCCATGTTGGAAGAAGAGGGTGTGTACTCAGTGCCGTGCCTTGTGCGCATGCAGATTTTTTTTCTCCTGCACTAAAAAGAGGCCCAAATACCCTGACTGGCTAAAATTTTATAAGAAATAATTTTTTTCCCGCTCGATCGATGGACTAAACTGAAGTTTTTTTTTTTAATTTAATTCTCCCTAAGGTGAAGAGAGTGCACCCTAAAAAAAAATTTTTAGTTGAAGAAAAATTCAGATTTTAGCCGACTATTGGCACACCAAAAATAGTGATTTTTGCTGAAATACAGATTTTGCTGAAATTTCTTTTGAGAAAACGAAGCCTACTCAAGCGGAGACGGATTGTGCCGATTAAGAAACCGACACGAACCTCCCTCTGATACCAAATTGATGTAGGCTATCGGGGCGAATAGTCCGGCACGTCCTAGCGATTAGATCTACCCGCACACATTCTAACTTTGAAACACTACTCATAAGCGCAGCCACGTTTTATATTATCGTTTATCGTCACACAATGACTTGAGGATCGCGAACCCTCTTAGGATCAAATAGTGACTAGAGGCCACTATCCTTTCCGGCGAAATGAACCCACACGGTTCGGTCGAGTGAAGTCGTACCAAGGAGATCCACCAAAGAAAGGATTCAGAAAGTGGTTGATCTCCCCCGGCTAAGAAAATCAAAGGTCACCACCCTTCTTCGAATGCCAGAAAACTTAGAGAACCAAACACGAAATCAAATGGAAATACTTCGATTAAAATTTCAGATTTCACACCAAAACTTTCGCACAAGAAATATGCTTAGATGTAGAGGAAACACACAAGATAGAGAAGAGGAATCGTTACCCCAACTCGTAGATAGTTGCACGTGGAGAATCACTTTACCACGGTTCCGCCGGAGTCACACCGGAAGAAGCTTTGCACGTCTGCCTTCAACGGAGTCACACCGCGAAGTTCCAACGCCGGAGGAGGAAGAGCCTTCACTTGGCCGAAATCTCCAAGGAGGAGGAAGAAGAGGGGGGGGGGGGGGGGGCGCGGCTAGAGGGAGGAGCTCTCCAAAAGCTGAAATTAATTTAGGTTTTCTTCTTTTCTACCTCAAACCAAGGGAGTGGATGCCTTATATATGGCCCACTCTAATTAAAAGTTCATACAACATAAAATATTCAGAAATTAAAAGCTATTGGAGGCTAAATGCAGGCCACCAATTTAACAAAATAAGCATAAAAATGGCTATCCGCAGCCCGGCAGTTTTTATGATAACAACGTCAATTGATGGCGTTATCTTGCGAACGAAGATTGTAGCGGTGAGAGGTGCGGTGCCACGCTCCCACATCTTTATTTCGTCGTAGATCTTTGCTTTGTAGTGGTGGCGTGTCATCCGTTAGCGCTTCAACATCAACGGCCGCGGGTTGGAGAGGGTCGGCTCCGTCAGGGGGGTCGTAGCACGCGGCCGCCTCGTGCGGCCATGGGAAAGACCATCCCTGCCAGTCTGTCGTTCCTTTAGACCGCGGGCCGCATCCGCGAGGTACAACCATAGTCTACTGAGAGACGGACAAGGAGCCCCCCCCCTATAGGGGTTGGTCGTAGGGGAGCGGTGGCGGCCCACCGTTTTTGCCAGCCGCGAATAGTTTGCATGCATGATGGGATCTCTGTGTGCAGATAAGGCGGGGATCGGCCACGCCGATCGCGTGTGTGGTGATATCTCCATGATACCCACCATGTTATTTGGGATCATGAGTTACGGGTGAATTACACTCTGGATATTTTATAAATTTTGTCTAGCCCCATCATTTGCTCCCAAATTCATCGGTGTTAAGAGCTAGAGCGTGAGAAGAGAGGGGACTTTTGCTCGAGATGAAATTGTGGCAGTCATGGTGGGAACAAATAAAACGATGGTGGAAAAAGCAAATTGAGGTGGCACAATTACAAAAGTATGTCAGGAAGGAGAAGCAAAGCGGAAAAATCATGCTCATATGGGACTAACCTGCACCCGCACGCAGGAAGTGGGGGCCGCGTGCTGTGCGCGCGAGCGGGGACGGACCTCGCGCGTGCGGGGCGGACTCGCGCATTGCGCGCGCATGAGCAACTGATTCCTGTGCACGTGCGTGGCAGACCCATGCACATAGCGCGCGGTACACACCCGCGCACCACGTGTGGTCGGACTACGAGTGCGCAGTTTGACCACCCGTGTGTAGAAAGGATCTGTGGGCATTATGCACAGTGCAAGTTCACGTGCGGTACACACTGAGTCCTCACCTGCGTGCCACACACAGGCCTGCGTGTTCGCTGATGCGCGGGCTCTCGTGTGCGCGTACGTGCGTTGACCTGCGCGCTTGTAGTGTTATATTGTGAGTTCATGTGTGTGGGGCGAGCCCATGTGTGCGGCCTTGTGCATGCTTCTTGAATGAGGGGTGCTCCTTTACGATGCGTGAAGTGCGCTCGTGAGCGTTTTCTTAAAACGGCGGCTTGTTCTACCTTGACATTATGTCTACCTTTTCTCCTTCTTCATCCCTTCGATAGTGGCATCTTCGCCTAAGGCATCCTCCTCCTCACATTCTTTACAATCTTTTACCTGATCTACCTAGAGAAGATTCTTCTCTCAACTGTGAAACTTGCCAACTTGGAAAACACCACAATTCGACTTTTCCAGCAAAATAATGACGCAATTCTTCTTGTCCTTTTGAAATTATTCACTCTAATATTTGGGATCTTTCTCCTACTAAAACTGTTGGTAGGGATAGTCTTTATTTTGTTATGTTTATTAAAGATTTTTCAAGATGTACTTGGTTGTACTTACTCAAATAATGTTCTGAAATTTTTCTTGTTTTCACTACATTCTATGATGTGATATGTACTCAGTTTGATGTTCCTATTAAAGTACTTCGCACTGATAATGCCAAGGAGTATCTTATTCATTAATTCTCATTATTTTGTATGCATTGCGACATTATACATCAAACTAGTTGTTCTTGCAGCTCTCAACAGAATGCGGTTGTTGAACGTAAGAACCACCATCTTATTGATGTGGCTCGTACTCTTCTCACTCAAATGAGTGTTCCTCAATCCTATTAGGGTCATGTCATTCTTTTTTCTTATTACCATATCAATTGAGTTCCTTCTTCAGTTCTCAACGGCAAAACTCTTTTCTTTATTCTTTATCCTAATGCAATACTGTTTCCTTTACCTTTGCATGTCTTTGGAAGCACAGCATGTAATATCACCTTACTAAACCTTAGCCCAGGTCAGGCCGGAGGGGATATTACTTGCCCAAGACATTCACCCAGCGCTCTTTAATTGGTATCAAACTACAACACTAAGAGCTAGTTGGCCGTCTTGCTCGGATTGAATCACAACATTCACATCTCATCACAGAGTATTACAGAAGCATTAACAGAAAGCAATAACAAATATATATAATAATATATATCTAAAATAGTATGCAAAAGCTGCAGCCACTATTTATACATGAAACTCGTAGGCTGCAAAAGTGCTACTACAAACTCCTCATGCTCTCAATCCTGATATCTAGTACTCACATCTCGAAACTCTGGAGACGACGGGGGTGCCTCTGCTCTAGCAGTCCTATCAGCTGGCATATCGTCCTGCGACAGCTGGTTATCACGACGCTGTCTCCTGTGATTGGTTATAAGCATAACTGTTTGTCACATAGCTAAGTGGAAACACATCACCTCCCTAGATTCGTATCCTAGGGATGAGCTCACGCACCCAACAAAAGTAAATAACCGAAGCACGGGAGGGTTAGTGCAACATTTCATACATAAGCTAAGAGAAACAATTAAAAGAAGGTGCAACATAGTATAACTGGAATATCAGCAACATTAGTTATAATAATAGCTCCACTAGCTATCAGCATAATAGGTATTCACAACCTCTATTCACACCGCAGGTATTAAAACCTGCCATTACGATGCAGACATTCAAAGCCGCGCACACATACTATGTCGACATAGTATGGACTGCTTCAATTTAAGCAGAGTAACGAACCCCGCAGGCCTCTCCGATGTGCCCGTCGGTGACACCCCTGATTTTTCGGTGTTTATTTTAATTTCTGTAGTGACGTATTTTTTACGTCAGGGTGTTACGTTGATGTATAGTTAACAGGTATCGTTTGTTGGAGCATGGGTTTGCTCAGTGGGTTTTCCTGTGTGGTTGGTTTTGGCTTGGTTGTGCACCTTCCCTCGCAAGTTGGGTCTATTTTGGTGACTCGGCGGAGCTTTTTATAGGGATGTGGTGGCATTTTATCTTCGAGTGGTGTTTTACATGGGTTTGGTTTGTCAAATTTTGATTTCAACTCCGCCGTTGGATTCTTAGCGTCAGTATTTAGCTACGGTGTGATTTTTGTAAGATTCTGAATTAGTTTGAGTTCAGGTCATTTTGGAGTTATTTATTATTAATTGTAAAATAATATTAAGATTATTTATATGTATATATAACCGGTTATAAGAGTCACGTCAAAACCCTATTCTTCATCTTCCTTACCGAGCTGTCATTTGT
This sequence comes from Platanthera zijinensis, assembly GCA_039513925.1. Taxonomy (NCBI): domain Eukaryota; kingdom Viridiplantae; phylum Streptophyta; class Magnoliopsida; order Asparagales; family Orchidaceae; genus Platanthera; species Platanthera zijinensis. Next base: position 90,435,264 of record CM077094.1, read on the forward strand.
TTCGCGAAAGAGGAGGAGTTCGGCGTCCCGCGTGCTTTTGACTGACGATTTCTAGTGATTTGGTGGTCAGTTTTGTCAATAGATTAGAGATTTGAAAAGATCTCGCCGAGATCTACGGGTTCGTGGTAAGCTTCCCCCGTTTCCCCGATTTTTGTGTGTTAGGGTTTGTGATTTTGACCTCCTTCCTCCCCCAAAAGTTTCAGGAAACGTTGCCTGGGTATTCTTACGGCTGATCCTTGTCATGGAGCATTAGAGGCGGCGGATTCTTCGAAGACTTGAGGCAAGTGGCGATTTTCTTCTTGTAACCGTTTCTTGCTTTTCTTTTGTTCATTTCTTCTCCTTAGAGCATAGGAGTAGTGTAGGTATTAAGTTTGAGGAATCCATAAGAGAGTTAGAAGATTTCTGCCATTATCCGTCGAGTTTAGGTATAGAGGTCTAACCGAAATTCGTCAAGTATCGGTAGTAGATTCGTCGAGTATCATAGTTTAGCCTAAGGATAATTTCGGCGTATATAGTGGGAAGAATTCATCGAGTATGAACTAGGTATAAATATCTGTTAAGGTAAATTCGTCGAGTATCTAAGCATCGAGTTTGTCAAGTATCGGCTTGTGTGGCATAAAGTGAAGTAAATTCGTCGAGTATCTAGGCGTCGAGTTCGTCGAGTATCGGCGGGCATGGCGTTGAGTGAAGTTAAAAGGCATTGAGTGCACTCGACGTCGAGTATGGACTAGAGTAGAAAGCGTTGAGTGCATTCGACGAATTCGTCATGTTTGGCTTAGGCTTAGAAACCGTCGAGTTGTCTGATGACCAAGTCTTTTTCGTTGAGTATACACGCCGCTTTATGTCCTTTTCATCGAGTATCGATAGTATTCATCGGGTATACTCGCCGAATTGTAGCTGGACTTAGTGTTTTTCACCGATTTATGTCTGATTCGTCATGTATGGTGCTAGAGTTATTTTAAGGCTTGTCAAGGGATTTCTTTGGGTTTAGGCTTAGGTTTGGTGTGGGGTGTTTGGGTATGGTGTTGTCTTCAGTTAGGAAAGATGGCAGTGGATAAAGGATCACCAACTAGACACCTGTTTTAAATCATTACACTTAGTGATTTGTTTGGTCTTTGTTTTGCGGACTGTTGGGTTGTGTTGGGCTAGGTGGCCATCACCGCAGTGCCTTTTTGTGAGACGTTTGGGTCTGGTAGTTCGGTTTTGGATGTTATGGTCACCGACTTCGGCCCGGTTGTTTTCACCAGTGTCAATGATTCACGTTTTCAAGCTATTTTGTACTCATTTGCTTCTTGCAGATCAGTTATGCTATTTCATGCTTATCCTTGCAGAATTTGTCAAAACATGGCTTCGTTCTGCACTTTGTGTAAATTTCTTTTACTCCATTATTACAAACTTTTCACTTTACCTTTTTTTATTTGGCTAATCAGCGGTGGTTTCAACTTTTCTTATAGTCGGGTTTGGTAAACCCTTTCTTGCCTTTTTCTACTTATTACCTACTTATGTCCATTGCCACTTGCAAAATTCTTGCCAAAAGGTTGTTTCTTTGAATGCCTCAGGTTCAGGGTTGTAGCCGATGGAGCGGCTGTGTTTGGTGATAGCTTGTGGATTGTAATTATTGTAGTGGTTTTTCCTCACCGTCATAAGGTTGTTAGTTGTTTTCAGTTTTAGTTCAGACATGCATATTTTCAGTGGATTCGTGTCAGGTTGTTTACGTCCACTGCTAGTTTTCTTTTGGAATGTTGAATACTTTGCTAGTTGCTAGTTTTCCTTTTTAGGTTGGTTGTACTTGCTCTCTGGGAAGGTTTTATATAAGGTTGCATGTTAGATATTTTAAAATATAAAAATTATTATTTCTATTACTTCATACATGTCATATTTGATATCTAAATCACTATATTTCACGGTTGTAAAAGCTAATTTCATAATTATTAAAAATCTAGATTCTTGCATACCATGAGTTGTCCTCGGGGGATGTTTATACTCATGTAGGACGTTTAATATTGTTAATAAAGTATTTTTCGCAGCGTATAATTATCTTTTTCCCATGGACTAGATGAGCCACTGAGCCGAGGGATACGGCTAACCACTTAAACTTGAACTGGATTTTCCTCTTAATAACTTACTGATCTTTCATAAAAGTGTCAAGTTAGAGTTTCGTCTGAGCATCTACAGTTATCCTCTGCTGACGCGGCATCATGACGCACATTTTCTCTTACTCTAATATATCGTTAATTGTGGAGAAAATGCGGGTTGTGGCATATGCCCCATGTGCAACCTCGTGTACTATTGTATGTGAGTGACATTCGACGATTCTGCATTTTGACCGACCAGTAGAGAAAACCTAACGGGGAAAAACATAACGACCGGTCACCCATGGTACTCATCACCCTATTGCCTTGAGTCATCGAGCTCCCTACACCGTTGACTAACCCGCCACGATTTACCGCAAGTAATTTACAAGAAATCAAATTTATCAATTTTGCTGGCACACACCAGGTCTGCGGCGACCTGCCCTATTATGCTTCAAATAATTCGGGCAAACGACACTCGGCTCGACTTCCAATAAGGAGCATAGGAGCACTTTATTTACGACTCATCCTAGAGGAATACCTCAACTCTCATTATCCCCAACTAAGGCTCAACCAAACAGGGAACTGCTCGTCAAAGCAGGACCCGTGCTAAAAATGATAAATTGCAGGAATAAAAGTGTAGTAATAAAAACTGCTGAAAATATAAGCTGTAGAATTGAAATGATGTAATGAAATAGGACCAGTTATAAAATTGGAGCAGATTTTATGGCTTTGGATGAATGGATTATAGTCATCGAGGAGATGTTTGCATACTCAGGAGTTTCAGTCGACCAAAGAGTGATGGTCGCTGCTTATGAACTCAAGGGACTTGCAAAGAGTTGGGGGTTAAGAGAAAAGGAAAACCTTAAGGTTGGGTGCTCCTGGGAATCCTTTATGGAATTGCTACTGAAATTGTTTTTGCCGTCGGTCGAGAGGGACCATTTGATGAATGATTTTTTACACCTCAAGCAAAGGCAGCTCACCGTTAGCGAGTATGAGGCAGAGTTCAGTAAACTGTGCCGATTTTCCCCTGACATGGTGTCCTCAGAATCTAATTGAGATAAAAGTTTTCTGGGTGGTCTTAGAAATGACATCCAGCAGCTGGCTAGTGCTTATGGATCTGAAAGCTATGCTGAAGCTATAGAGGCTGCCCTGAAGGTCGAGGCAATCGGTAATTCCAAGAACTGAGGTCGATAAATGAGAAAAGATAAGAGGAATACTGGAGCGGGTAAGAGTTCCAAGGAATCCAATGCTGCTTCGAGGAAAAGGAGCAAAGAAATAGACAGTTTCTGTGGCCGGCCAGGCCATCCATTTGAAAGATGTTACTAGAGATTAGGAGCTCAGAAGTAGGAGCAGGTTTACGTGATTCAGAGTGCTCCTAAAGGAGATTTAGTTTGTTCTGCGTATAAGCGGAGGGGGCACGACGCTGCTCATTGTTGGGAAAAGGAAAGGGTCTGCTACCAGTGTGGACAGAAAGGACATTTCAAGTTAAAGTGCCCACAGGATCAACCCTTATTGCAACCAGTTCCACTTCAGGCCTTGCCGCCATCACAACCATTAGACAAGAGGAAGGACAAGCTGAACGTGGTGTCTTTGGAGGAAGCTCAGGAGTCTACTCAAGTAATTTCAGGTAGATCCTATCCTAGTTCTAGCTTTTGATTCATAGTTGTAGTTTCGATGTTCATTCCCTTAGTTCCGTATGCGATTTTATAGGGAAGTTTAAGGTAAAGAACCGATGGCCGCACGTTCTTTTCGATTCCGATGCTAGACACTCATTCGTGGTTAGGACTTTGTAGAGCATCACTGTTTGACCCTCGATCTTATTGGCGACGCGTTTTGTGTTAAGTTTCCCTCTTGCGATTCAGTGGTTTCGAACCAAGTCATTCAGAGTTGTCTGATTCTGTTAGGTAACTTTCTAGTCGTTGTTGATCTGAAGATTTCGATGTGATCTGGGCATGGACTGGTTGTCCAAGTATGATGCGGTTATCCAATGCTAGGTCAAGCGTTTGGACTTCAAGATGGACAATGGTCAACCCAAGAGTGTTTATGGTTTTCTGAGCTAAGTTTCTCCGATTATTTCTGCGGTATGTGCTCGAAAGCTTTTAGATTCCGAATATTTTGCCTATTTGGTTTTGGTGTTGGATACCAGTGGTAGTTTGTCGCATGTAGAGGAGATTCCTTTAGTGCGCGAGTTTCCTGATGTATTTCCTGATAACCTTCCTGGTCTCCCACCTGAGAGAGATGTGGAGTTCGTCATAGATTTGAAGTCGGGTACCCGTCTTATTGCTAAGGTGCCGTACCTTATGGCCCCGTGTGAGTTGGAGGAGTTGCGTACCCAGCTGGATGAGTTGTTGTAGAATGGATTTATTAGTCCGAGTTCTTCACCGTGGGGTGATCCCGTGCTATTTGTGAATAAAAAGGATGGATCGATGAGGCTATGCATTGATTATAGAGAATTGAATAAGGTAACCATCAAGAATAGGTATCTCTTATCGAGAATAGATGACTTGTTTGATCAGTTGCATGGTAGCACTGTGTTTTCAAAGATTGACCTTCATTCAGGCTACCATCAGTTAAGGATTCGTGAGACGGTTATTCCACAGACTGCTTTCTGTTCTCGGCATGGATATTTTGAGTTTTTGGTAATGCCCTTTGGTTTTACCAATGCACTCTCTGCCTTCATAGACTTGATGAATAGAGTGTATGTTTAAGGATTTACTGGACCGTTTTGTATTTGTATTTATAGATGATGTTTTGCTATACTCCCGCAGTGCTGAAGAGCATGCCCAGCACTTGCGTTTAGTTTTGTCTGCCTTGAGAGAGCATAAGTTGTTTGCTAAGTTAAGTAAATGTGAGTTTTAGTTGTCTCAGGTTTCCTTTCTGTGTCATGTGGTTAATAAGGATGGAATTTCTGTGGACCTCGTGAAGATAGCAGCTGTAATGGATTAGAATAGACCTACCACACCCAAAGAGATAAAAAGTTTCCTAAGGTTGGCAAGATATTATAAGAGGTTTGTGGAAGGTTTCTCTTCATTGTCTGTGTTGCTGACTAAGCTTACGCAGAAGAACACAGCTTTTGTTTGGAGCGATAAGTGCGAAGAGGCTTTTCAGTAATTAAAAAGGAGATTGTGCACTGCTCCGGTGTTGGCCTTGCCTACCAAAGGGATAGAGTATGATGTATGTGGACGCATTGCATGTGGGACATGGTTGTGTGTTGATACAAGAAGGCAAAGTGATTGTGTATGTGTCGTGACAGTTAAATATACATGAGAGGAATTACCCTACGCATGATCTAGAGTTTGCAACCGTAATTTATGCCCAGAAGCTGTGGAGACACTTATTATATGGTGCATTGTGTAAGATTTATACGGATCATAAGAGTTTGAAGTACGTCTTCACTCAAAAGAAATTGAACTTGCGCCAACGGAGGTTGTTAGAGTATGTTGCAAAATATGATATTGAGATCCAATACCATCCGGGCAAAGCTAATGTGGTAGCCGATGCCCTGAGTAGGAAGACAGCGAAATTTTTTAATCTTTCTGTGGATTCGCTGGTAGAGGAATTTCTCTTGATGGATATATCGGTTGGGAGTAGCGACTCGCCCAACAGTTTAGAAGTAATATAGCCTTCATGGATTATACTTGCAAGGCTACACCAAAAGGAGGATCCTGATTTGTTGAACCTTTATAATAGAGCGGAGAAAGGGGAGTTACCAGACTTTTGATCGATGTCGCGGGTACCTTGAAGTACCGCGGCAGATTTTGCATCCTCGCTGTTGAGGATAATTGACTTAAGTTTGTAGTAAGGCTCATGGGTCCAGTATTGCCTACCACCCTAGTTCTACTAAAATGTATAGGGATCTGAAGCAGATCGTTTGGTGGTCTGGTATGAAGGGTGATATAGCTAAGTTTGTTTCCGAATGTTTTACTTGTAAGCGAGTTAAGGTCGATCATGGAAGGCCTGGAGGCAAGTTGACGCCTTTAGAAATTCTAAGTTGGAAGTGGGAGAGTATTTCGATGTATTTTATTACGGGATTGCTGAGATCTCTCCGAGGACACGATTCTGTTTGGGTAATAGTGAACAGACTGACAAAGTGTGCTCACTTCGTGTCGTTCAAGATTGACTACTCCATAAAGAAAATAGCTGAGTTATACTTGGATGAGGTCATTAGATTACATGAAGTACCTGTTAGTTTTGTATCAGATTGAGACTCCAGGTTTACGCCTCGCTTTTGGAAAAGTTTACAGGAAGGGTTAGGTACCGATTTGAGGTATTCCACTGCCTATCATCCGCAGACAAATGGTTAGACAGAGAGAGTAAATCAGATCGTGGAGGATATGATTAGATGTTACATTTTGGATCACGGACGAGCGTGGGACGAACGTTTGAGGTTAATGTAATTTGCGTACAGCAACAGTTATCAAGACAGTTTGCAGATGACCCCGTTTGAGGCTTTGTATGGGAGACGTTGAAGAACTCCCTTATTTTGGGCCGAGGTTGATGAGAGACCGTAGTTGGGTCCGGAGGCCTTGGAAGAAATGGATACTTCTATTAAGCGTATTCGAGATAAGCTTTGAATAGCTCAGGAGTATTATGAAAAGAACGCTAATCGTCGAAGGACTGAATTGGAATTTGTTGTTGGGGACATGATTTTTCTTAAGGTTTCCCCGAGAAGAAATGAACAAAAGAAAAGCAAGAAACGATTACAAGAAGAAAATCGCCACTTGCCTCAAGTCTTGGAAGAATCCGCCGCCTCTAACGCTCTACGACAACGATCAGCCGTAAGAAGACCCGGACAACATTTCCTGAAACTTTTGGGGGAGGAAGGAGGTCAAAATCACAAACCCAAACACACAAAAATCGAGGAAACTGGGGAAGCTTACCACAAACGCATGGATCTCGGCGAGAGCTTTCCAAATCTCTAATCTGTTGACAAAACCGACCACTGAATCACTAGAAATCATCGGCCGAAAGCACGCAAGATGACGAACTCCTCCTCTTTCGCGCAATAGACGACGGCTCGGTAGGAAGATGATGAATAGAGTTTTGACGCGACCCTTATAATCGTTTATATATATACATATATAAATAATCTTATATTATTTTATAATTAATAATAAATAACCTCAAAACGACTCGAACTCAAACTAATTCGGAATCTTATGAAAATCACACTGACTAAATATTGATGCTACGAATCCAACGACGGAGTCGAAATCAAAATCCGACAAACCAAATCCGGGTAAAACACCACCCAAAGATAAAACGCCACCACATCCCTATAAAAAGCTCCACCGTGTCACCAAAATAGACTCGACTCGCGAGGGAAGGTGCACCGCCAAGCCAAAACCAACCATACAGGAAAACCCACTGAGCAAACCCATGCTCCAACAAACCACACCCGTTAACTATGCGTCAACGTAACGCCCTGACGTCAAAAATACGTCACTATGGGAATTAAAATAAATACCAAAAAAATCAGGGGTGTTACAGCCACCCCCCTAAAAAGAGGTTTCGTCCACAAACTTAAAATAAAAAGGATCAAATCCAAAACAGAAGAAGACTAACCAAAGGCTATCAAAGAAAACACTTACCAAAAATATCAGGAGAACAGATGAGGATGAGCCTCCCTCATAACTGACTCCAACTCCCAAGTCTCTCTACGTCTTGGTTCCTCCACAAAACTTTAACCATGGGTATTGTCTTCCTTCGCAATACCCAATCTTGAGTATCCAAAACACGACCAGGCACTTCCACGTAGGAAAGGTTAGGATCCAACGGGGTCATGGCATCAAGAATCTGTCAGTACCTTACAACACATTTCCACAACTAGCTTGCGTAAAAGACATCGTGCACACCCGAAAAATTTGCAGGCAAATCCAGTGTGTAAGCTGATACACCAATCTGTTCAACAACTTTAAAAGGTCCCACATACTTAGGATCAAACTTGTGGTTCTTGCAAAATCTATTAACCCCAAACATCGGGGAAACCTTAAGAAAAATCTTTGATTGAGCTCTAAAATTCATTAAGCCTCGAGCAAATCCTTACTTTTATATTTAAAAAGAAGCCGTATTTCAAATCACCAAACCACGACAGTGGGTTTAAATAATACATACAAGTTGATCAAAATAATTTTCATCGCTTCAAGGTCTTACATAGCCTCTAACATTGCTCGAGTTAAATCAATTCCTTAAAATTTCAGGAGCGCCTCAAAATTTCTCGTATAAGTTCAAATCATGTATTTAATCCCAGGAATTTCTTATAAAAATATAAGATATTTTAATTGAAAAATTTTTGTATATAGCAATCTTTAAATTAATCTTGAGCATGATTTAAAATCTAAAAAATAGCAGAATTGTTCGAAAACTTCTCAAATTTCATCGTGCCATGCCTTTAATAAATATAAATCATCCATGAGTTTTACGAGATTTTGGTCGGAAAAATTGGCTTCTATTAATTTTCAAATGTGCAAACCACAACTTTAAAAGCTTGAAAAATATCAAAGCATAACCAAAAATCTCCAAATCTTTATAGAGCATGTATAAGGATTTCAATTCTCACATAGAATTTTATCATATTTTTAGGAGCACTTCAAGTGCCCCAAATTATCCAAATAAACACTGTTTTAATTTCTAAATATAGTAAACAATGTCTTAAAAATCTTCCATTTTTATGTTGTATAGCTGACAGTAAGAGGAACATTTTTCATGTTGAAAACTTTTTCATCAGTGCCCTGTTTTAACCTCTAAAAATCACAAACCTTTTTTTCTATTATAATTAAATAAAAATTTCTAAAAAACATAAATTTTTATAAAAATTTATAAAAAACATAAATTTTTATAAAACTTTACTTTCCCCGTCCGCCTGTACAGAGGCGCTGTACAAGGACCGCCCCTTACAGGCTTTTCCTGCCTCCGGCCAGCCGCCGGCCGGCCGTGACTCCACCCCCGGCTGACTCCTTGGGGGTGGGCGATCCCTCCGGTGGTGGTCCTGCGGCCTTCCTCCTGCCAAAATCAAACAGAGCACCCCGTTAGAGGGGTGGTGGCGCCGCGGCGGCGCTCCGGCCGCCGGAGGCTACATACGACGCGTCCAAAAGTTTGAGAGGGAGGAGAGGAGATGATTTCCACATGTTTCGAGGTCTTTAGAGGCTTCCGGCGAGATCCGCCATTATAGGTGCTAAGGTGGTGGAGCTCGGCTTCTCTTCCTCCGACGAGGTGGAGCTCCGGCAGGGGGGAGGTGTGGCTCGTTTCGAGCTTGGGAGAGGGGTGAGACTAAGCAGAGGGGGAGGGGTCTTCATATAGGGGTTTGATATGCCCCCTCTCCTCTCCTCCCCAATGTGGGATTTTTCTCACATGGAGGAGGAGGGTTGAACTCCTCCTAGCTGTCTAGGACAGGTGGCTGCCATCTGATTGGGGTAGTACATCCACTTGCCACCATCTTAGAGCTTAGCTAGGAGGGCTTGGGCTTGAAAAGGAGAAAAGAAGGAGAGGTGCTTCCTCTTGGCTTGGCACAAGACCCATCCACCTCACTCTACCTTGTTTAGACATCAGTATATATAGGCTAGAGATGAGGCCCAAAGTGGAGCATGGTTGGGGGTTTGGTGGAGGGCACCAAAAATTTCAAAATTTCATATTTTATGGGTTTTTGACCAAAAGTCAACCATGGGGTGGGTCCCCCCATATTAGTAAAAGTCAAAGTAGGTCTAAGTCTTCGGGTTACGAGTCAAAGTTGGGGTATTTTAGTAATATCAGTGTGTGCACGCTTTTTGGTGCACCGTAATGCTCGTTTTGACCAATGTTGACCCGACGTCGTCAAAATCGAGCACAACTAATTTTGTTGATCTAGTATCGACCATACGAGTCCAAAGCAACTGACCGGGGCCAAATCCGAGTTTATTTTCTCGAAATTCGAAAATTGTGCGTCGCGGCGCGCTACGGAACTCAAAATGGTCATATTTGCAGTTAGACTTCGGATTGCGACGCAACGAGTTCCATTGTGTTCATATCGACTATACGAATCCATAGGAACTGACAGAAGTCAGATCGATGTTATCTAGCTTGAAAACCAAAAATCTCATTTTTGTGATGTTCTACGTGGAACGGTCATATCCACCATATGACCTCGGAACTCAACGGAACAAGTTCCAATACACTCGCATTAACTATATGAGGTCATAGAAACTGACGGAACTCAAATCGGAGTTCTCTAGTTCAATATCCAAATTTCTCGTATTTAGGACGTTCTACGAGGGACAGTCATATCCACCATATGACCTCAGAACTCAACGGAACAAGTTCCAATGCACTCATATTGACTATACGAGGTCATAGAAACTGAGGAAACTCAAATAGGATCTCTCTAGCTCAATATCCAAATTTCTCGTATTTGCGACGTTCTACGAGGAACAATCCTATCCACCATATGACCTCGGAACTCAACGGAACAAGTTTAAATTCACTCGTATTGACTATGCGAGGTCATAGGAATTGACGGAACTCAACTCGGAGTTCTCTAGCTCAGAATCCCCAAAAATAAGGTCATCTCCTACCCATTATGAGTCTCGGGTAGAGGTTCGGGTCACTTTTATTGGGTCCACTAGGGTTCTAGTGACCCAATAAAAGTCAAGATGTTACACGTTGAGTGAAGTCAACTCACTCAATGTAAAACAACAAAAAACTGTGAGTTGAACTCAGTTCAGAATTCATCGAACTGAGTTCAGAGTTCGTCGAGCTGAGCTCACAATTCGTCGAACTCAGTTCAGAGTGAGACAGGTTGAGTCAGTCAAAGCCTAAGGTTAAGAGGCATAAAAGTGGCTAAATCCACAGGCATTGAGTGAAGGTCATTCACTCAACGCCATAGCCTCATAAATTGCTGGAGAGGCAGAAATTTGGCTAAGGCAAAAAGCGTTAAGTGATGAAGACACATTAAACACTCTCAACGCCTAAGATGCAGAAAACATTTCTAAGGAAAACATCGTTGAGTGATGAAGACACATTTAATGCTCTCAATGCCAGAGAAGCAGGAAGATTTTGCTAAGGAAAAAAGAATTGAGTGAGGCTTGTTCTCTCAACGCTCTCAACGCCTAGATAAACAGAAATCTGTCTAAGTGTTTTGGCGTTGAGTGAAGCTCATTCTCTCAACACCTATTCTACTAATGCTCGATTTTGGCTAAGTTCAGAGGTGCTGACGTCAACAAAATCGATAAAGTCAACTATATTCAAATCAGGTACAGAGAAGCTACAGAACACGACAAACTCTACCGCGAAGCTACTATACGTCTTCTTCCGTTAAAGCAAGGTGCAACTGGAAGCTGCAGGTAGGGCCCACTATTCTCTAAGAGTCATTGATCAACGAACTATAAAAGGAAGTGATGGGCCAAGAAGCAAGCACTTTTGCTTTTAGGTTTTTCCTGTGAAAAAAATGAAGCAGAACTTCATCTTCCTCATCATTTTTCTGTCGAGAAAAGCTTGAAGCCTTCCAGCAAAGAAAAGTTCAGATAGCTGTGGCGTCTCCATCTGGCACAGCAGGATCAAAAATTGTTCTGAAGAAAGAAGAACCTTCAGCCTTCGGTCGGTTCAGTTAGCTGCTTGAAGACTCAAGATCAACAGATCTTTAGTCTTGTACAATAAGTTTAGGAGTAACCTTCTAAGTTCCTCTAGCAAAGTTTTTCTCTGTTGTGAGGAGAGTTAGAGCAGAAATTTCTCAGCTCTAGTTGTTGACACAGAGAAATTTCTCTGAGTCAAAGTTAATTAAATTATTTCTTGTTGTAGGATCCTTCTAGATCTGAGCTGTAGGGCCTTGGGCCTATGGTAGGGCAAATTTACCTGAGCTGTAGGAGAGGGCTCCTCTCTGAGTGTAGGATCTTGCTGGGATCTGAAGTAGGTGAGTTTTACTCACTAAGAAGTAGGGCAGTATTTCCTGAGCTGTAGGAGAGTGAATCTCTCTGAGTTATAGGAGCAAGTTTGCTCTGAGGTAGGGCTATCCTCCATAGCCTGATTAGTAGGGCTTAATTGCCTGAGGTAGGTGATACTTGTATCACTGAGTGTAGGCCCTTGTGGCTGAAGTGTAAGTCTTGGAGGATACTGAGAGATCTTGAGGGATCTGAGGTGTAAGCTCCTTGGAGCATTGTTTTAGAGAAGAGCCTTGACTAATAGGAAGTTAGCAAGGTGGGAGGAGAGTGATTGTACCCATAATTTTGGGGAACCACTATAAAATACCTGTGTGCTTTTCTGTGATTGTTTTTCTGTTTGCAGGTTCATAAAATCTCTCATCTATTCAATCACAAAGCAACTTAAGAAAAAATAAAAAAGAAACTCAAAAGACCTAGACAAATCTATTTACACCCCCCCTCTAGGTTGCTAGTTACCTTGAAAATAAGAACTTTCACATTACAATTACAACAAAAATCTAAACTTCTGAAGTCAAGGAGAGAAACACCAACCACTCCTCAACTAGGAGAGGGAAGTAAACAACTGCATGAGAATGGCCAAACAAGCACGGTCGGCACTACCTACTATTGAACTAAACCTGAGGTATTCAAAAGAAAATAATGCCTCAGCAACAAAGAGCGCAAAGGCGGCTTAAACATAAATCAAAAGGTTTAATAAGGTAAGTGGGTTACCAACCCAACTGTAAACCTACAAAACCACAAAAATCAACAACATAAGAGTAAGACGAACGATTAGCTTGGCACAAAATGGTCATATAAGGAGAAGACTTGCACTAAGTGTGAAAAGAACTCTTAGTGATGTCCTAATCATAAGTATATATAATCATAGAAATAGCATTGATTAACTTAAAGAGCGAATCATCAACGCCAGATATAAAATAGTACTGAGGTGGTGGCTATCTTTCCAGCAAGAACCATCAGACCAACACAACCAAAGAAACATGCATTGAGGTAGTGGTCCTTTATCCACTGCCAACCAAAAGTATCAAATAATAAAGCCACCGGGAAAAATAATTTACAACATGCACTAAGGTGGTGGTCATTTATCCACTGCCAACCCAAGTACAAAATCATAAAGCCGCCAGGGGTAATGATTCACACGGACATAAGGTGGTGGTCCTTTATCCAGTATCAACCCAAGTTCCAATAATGAATCCAAATACAATAATAAATGGGAATAAAAGACCCAAGACTTTGCATCGGATTGTCACAGCGATGCAAGGAAAGAAAATCCAGAAATTTCTAAGGGTATACTCGGCGAATCTACTGTTCACTCGACAAATTCGGCTAGACTACACGAGAACACTCGACGAATCCACTATTTACTCGATGAATTATACTCTGTCTTACGAGTTCACTCGACGTTTTCTATTAGACTTCACGAGTACACTCGACAAATCCACTGTTCACTTTGAAAGTGAGGGGATAGATCTTAACTTTCTTCTAAACTAGAGTTAATATAAAAAGTCACATCACAAAGATAAAGAAACAGAGCAAGCATAGATGACACAAGGATTTTATAGTGGTTCCCCAACCTGGGTACATTCACTCTCTTACCACCCTGGTAGGAATCCACTCAGGTTTTTTATCAGGTGACTGCCACCAATGAGCTTTTGGTAAGGTGCTCAAAAACTAAACCTCAAGTTTTTTGGTTAGGAGACTTGCAACCAGGAATCACTTTTGAAGGGAGTAGAAAACCCTTATATAGTGGGGGTGAAGAAAGAAGGTGATGTTAGTCTTCTCTTTCTCAATAGTAACTTGAGAAGACTTTGTGGATCCTTGATGGTTTCAAAGCTCCCCCTGAGATGTTGATCTATTCAGGAAAGAAGGAAGCTTTGTTTAAGGGTGTAGGCCTTCAGATTGAAGTTGATCTCTAGAAAACTTTCTAGACTGATATTGATTTGTGTCTCTTGAAAGCCTGGAGCTGATGATGAAGAACACTGTGACTTGATATTGTTCTCTAGATAAAGATCTCTGTTCTCTATGTATTATCATGTCCTCCTCTGCTTTTTATAAAGCTGTATTATTATATTTTTCCGAGCTGTATTCAAACATTTGAATTAACTCTATCTTGAGGCGGATGAAGCATTCCCGAGAGAGAAAGATGTCTAGGGAATTAATCATATTAACTTATGCTGTTGAACGGCTATATTCTTTAAGAATGGCGAGCATTAAATGTTTTGGGCATTAAATGACTGCAATTAATCCTTAAGATAATCTGCCAGCTGTAAAACATCTGCCTGAACAACCGCACAGATTTCGTCGACCGGAGCTCGTACTTCATCGAGCTGAGCTTCTATTTTGTCGAGCTGAGAATCTGGCTTTAAGTTCAGCGACCGTCGACCGGAGCTCAGAGTTCGTCGAGCTCAACTCAGAGTTTGAAATCTGAGTTTCGTTGACCTGATTTCGACGTTCGTCGAGCTGAGTTCGACTATCGTCGAACTGATTTTCTGCCTTTGACAAACTGCATTTCCTCTGGAATTCTTTCAGCAATTCTGTTGGGTTCTTTTGAGGTAAAACCTGGAAGCAAACCTATGACCCTGACTATATATTTTGGGTCAATCTAAACATCCTAATAGTATTCCTTGCCCAAATCCAAACTAGGGTTCCAACAATCTCCCCCTATTTGTGTGAGGATACTATTTACATAAAAGGAATACAAAACAAACTTTAAAATGGGTGATTTGAGAAATAAAATTTACAACAAAGTTTTTGAAATATAAATATGAAAAACTTCTCATAGGCTCTGTAGCTTTTCTTTGCTTATCTTTAACTGAGCATATTTCAGATATGTTGCTCCTGCTGTATTCAACAGTTATCTTGATATCATCCCCCTGATTTCTAATTAATTGAAGTTGTTGCTACTATATCCTCTAAAGTAGTCTCCCCCTATGAAACTACCCTTGTACTGAAGGGTCTTTTCCTGAAATAAGAAGTTAGGAATTCTAGACTCAGATTACCTTAGGTCCTAGTTCTTTTTCATAATAATTAGATATAAAAGAATACTCAGGATGATTTTTGTAACCTAGAGGGTGAAATTTCCTAGAAGGGATGAACCACTTGGTAAAAAGGATTTTTGAATATTTGAGTTTGATTATAATTTTCAAAAGGATAAAAATTTCTGTTCTGAAATTTTGAGTTCGACGAAAAATAATTTCGTCGATCTGAGTTAGACAAAGAGCAGTGAGATCCTCGATCTCGGTTCGACGAAGCAAATTTCTTTCGTCGATTAAAGTTTCCTGACCAGAAATCTTTGCTCATAGTTCGTTGAGCTGAGTTCGACGAATGGTGTTGTTTTCGTCGAGCTTGGTTCGACGAATTATGTTGAGCAAAAATTTTCTGAAAATTTATTAATTTTTCTTTATCTTTAACTGATTTTAATGATGCTATTTGTTTTGAAGAAATTGATAATTCTTCATTGAGTTTCATATTTTCAGAAGTAGCAATCTTTAATTTTTCTCTAAGAAGTTTTATTTCTTTTTCAGAAAGAATTAAATCTTTATAGAGGATTTTAAAATCTTCTTTGAATTGATATGAGGAAAAATCAAAGAAAGAGATTACCTCATCCTCTTCTGATTCACATTCTGATTCAGATTCTTCTTCAGCATTACTACATGAGGCATTGATTGCCATTAGACAGAACACTCTTGCTCTTGTTTCTTCTTCATCCTCAGTTATACAGGATGAAGCTTTAGAATCACTCAACGTATCAACATCTTATTTTTTATTTTTAACTGATCCAGCATCCATTGCTGTGAGGGAGTCCCAGATTTCTTTTGCTGAGGTACATTCAGCAATTTCCTGAAAAATGTCATCAGACATTGATTGAGCAAGAATGTTCATTGCTTGTGCATCAGCCATCTTTAGTCTTTTCTGGGCTTCAGTCCATTGAGATGATGGAACAACATTCATGCTTGTTGTTTCCAATGGTTGATAAGGACCTGTCAAAATGAAATTGAAAATTTTTTCATCAATAGAGTTCATATAAAGCCTAATCCTTGCCTTCCATAGTGCAAGCTTATCTAGATTGCACATAGGAGGTCTGATGCTTGAAAATTCTTCATTTTGTGTCATGAAAGACTCTTAAGAAAAATAAGATCTATCAGATCGTTTTGGTTCAGGTGTTAGCTTGTACAACCAAGGGAACCTCCTCTGATACCAATTGAAAGTGAGGGGATAGATCTTAACTTTCTTCTAAACTAGAGTTAATGTAAAAAGTCACAGTACAAAGATAAAAAACAGAGCAAACACAGACGACACAAGGATTTTATAGTGGTTCCCCAACCTGGGTACATCCAGTCTTCTACCACCCTGGTAGGAATCCACTCAGGTTTTTGATCAGGTGACTGCCACCAATGAGCTTTTGATAAGGTGCTCAAAAACCAAATCTCAAGTCTTTTGGTTAGGAGATTTGCAACCAAGAATCACTTTTGAAGGGAGTAGAGAACCCTTTATACAGTGGGGGTGAAGAAAGAAGGTGATGTTAGTCTTCTCTTTCTCAATAGTAACTTGAGAAGACATTGTGGATCCTTAATGGTGTCAAAGCTCCCACTGAGATGTTGATCTATTCAGGAAAGAAGAAAGCTTTGCTTCAGGGTGTAGGCCTTCAGATTAAAGTTGATCTCCAGCAAACTTTCTAGACTGATATTGATTTGTGTCTCTTGAAAGCCTGGAGCTGATGATGAAGAACATTGTGACTTGATATTGTTCTCTAGATGAAGATCTCTGTTCTCTCTGTATTATCCATGTCCTCCTCTTCTTTTTGTAAAGCTATATTATTATATTTTTTCGAGCAGTATTCAAACATTTGAATTAACTTTATCTTGAGGCGGATGAAGCATTCCCAAGAGAGAAAGATGTCTAGGGAATTAATCACATTAAGTGCTGCTGTTGAACGGTTATATCCTTTAAGAATGGTTAGCATTAAATGTTTTGGCCTTTAAATGACTGCAATTAACCCTTAAGATAATCTGCCAACTGTAAAACGTCTGCCTGAACAACCGCACAGATTTCGTCGACCGGAGCTCGTACTTTATCGAGCTGAGCTTCTATTTTGTTGAGCTTGAGAATCTTGCTTTAAGTTCAGCTATCGTCGACCGGAGCTCGGAGTTCGTCGAGCTCAACTTAGAGTTTGAACTCTGAGTTTCGTCGACCTGAGTTCAACGTTCTTCGAGCTGAGTTCGACTATCGTCGAACTGATTTTCTGCCTTTGACAAACTGCATTTCCTCTGGAATTCTTTCTGCAATTCTGTTGGGTTCTTTTGAGGCAAAACCTGGAAGCAAACCTATGACCCTGACTATACATTTTGGGTCAATCTAAACATCCTAATAGTATTCCTTGCCCAAATCCAAACTAGGGTTCCAACACACTTGCAGAATTCTACTCGGTCTGATGAGTTCTCTCGACGAATTCTACTAGACTTCACGAGTACACTTGGCGAATTCTACATGACCAACTCAGCTAATTACTCAGGAAACCCTCTGTACAAAACACTCCCGGACTATTTACTGGCCACCATCTCCCTAGTGGGCCCAATAAAACAAGGTACCTGAACCCTTACCCATGAACCGTGAGGGTGTAACTCAAGGTAGGACATAGAGCTAGAGGACTCTGAATTGAGTTCTGTCAGTTCCTGTGGCCTCGTTAGTCAATACGAAGCACATCGAACTCGTTCAATTGAAAACTAGAGGTACATATAGGGGATTGGCATTATCTGCAGAAAACGACGCGAGAAAATGAGATTTTTGGATATTGCCAAGAGAACTCCGATTTGAGTTCTGTCAGTTCCCATGACTTTGTATAGTTGATACGAACGGCATCGGAAACTCGTTGCGCCGCGATTCGAAGCCTAACGATGATTATGAGCGTTTTGACCATTTTAGCACGCAGCGACGCGCAAATATCGGACTTTCGCCAAACGAACTCTGATTCGACCCCGGTCAGTGGCGTTGGACTCGTTTGGTCAATACGAAGTCAACGGAAGCCATCCCGGTCAATTTCGACGATAATTGGTCAACACGTGGTCAAATCAAGCATAGTCGTGCACCGAAAAGCGTGCGCACACCAATTATGACACGACACCTGAACTTTGACCCAACCCCGATGACTTGGACCTGTTTTGACTTTGACCCCCATGGGTTGACCCACCCGTGGTTGACTTTTGGTCAAACCCTCCCTAAAAAGCTCATTTTTCTCTCCATCCCTCTCTCTTCTAACAAGCTCACTATGGGCTCAATTTTTTGGCCATAAATGGGCCATGATGGCTGCCTTGTTGGCCAATAAGATCATCAAGTCCAAAGGCTTCTCCCTCCCTCCATACACTTGTCCAATCCTAAGCCACTCATCTTCCCCAAAGAAACACAAATCCATGTATTGTCTTTTTATTGGCTAGCAAGTACACCCCTCCAATGGATGATTGCCAGCAGCTAACCATGGTTGGTGCAACCCAACCACGGTTCTCCTTATCTTGGCCAAGAAGGAAGAAGGAGGGGCTCACCCCCTCCCTCTATATATTCATTCCCTCATACCAGAGGACTGGAATCCTCTCCCCAGCCTCAAAACGACCCCAGCCACCACCATGTCGGAGCTCTGACTCGCCGGAAACCGCCCACCCGAGCTCCACCACCCTCCACCGCCATTAATGGCGGAACTCGCCAAGAGATCCCGGAGACCCCAAACAAGGTGGAAAGCTTCTCCTCTCCTTCCTCCAATTATTATGGACGAGTTGCATGCAAGCTCCGGCGGCCGGAGCGCCGCCGCCGTCACCCCCTCCCCTCCCGTTTTTAAAAAAAAAATGGCTCCGGCGATGGCCGGCGGCGGCAGGCCGCCGGACCACCGCCGGAGGGAGCGCCCACCACCGGGCAGTTGGCCGGTGGTGGAGCCACGGCCGGCCGGTGGCCGGCCGGCGGCGGGGAAGGCCCGTAAGGGGCGGGTCGTGTACAGGTTCTGTACAGGCGGGTGAGGGAGGAAGTTGAAATTTTTTTATAAGTAATAATATTTATAATATTTTTATTATTATAATATTATAATTTAAAAAAAAATCAGTGTTATATTTTCTGTGGGGTATCCTAGGCTACTAGACAAAAAGATTTGAACATGAAAATTGTTCCCATTAATAAGGGCAGTCTACACAAAAATTTTGAGAATTTTTGGAGATAATTTGGTATTTTAAAAAGCCTAAATAAGAATTATTTGGCCAATTTAGATGCCCAAAATTGCTCGGAAAATATTGGAAAAATTACTACTCTCTTTTTAGGCTCTCTTAAAGATTGTATTAAAATTTGGAAACTTGGGGATAAAAATTAAAGATTTTCCAATTCCTTGGAGCCTAGGGGCGCGCTTGGAAAATTACGCGCTCAAATTCTGCGAGAATGTAAATCGGAGTGCGCGACCACTTTATAAATTGAATATTAAGTTCAATTGGGTAATCGATGAGAGTTAACATGACAAGTTTTGGAGCGCTAAGTATTTCGAGGTTTTTGCGAAACCACCGAGCGCCTCGTTCTTAAAATAACTTGTGAGCATTTTGGGTGAACTCAGAAGATGAAAGTACGATCTTCGATTAATATAATTCCCAACCTAGTGTCGGGTAAATAATTTCCCTCATATGTTGAAAGCGATTATCGAGGTTGAAATTCGAGGAAGAATGTGCCCTCTAACGAGATCCTCAGATTCGATCCGACGCAAGAAATCAAATTGATATTTATTCTCGGATGAATAATAAAAATATAACTCATAATAAGCTTCTCCTGATCTGATTAAGCCGTGATTAAAAAGGGCGCAACTGAACTGTGATCAGATCTTAATAATGGGTGAAACCCAAAGAAACCTCCTGAGAACGGAGAAGGAACTGAACATGCCTCCTAAGAACGGAGAAGGAACTGAATGTGCCTCCTGAGAACGGAGATGAAACTGAAAATCTCTCCTGAGAACGGAGATGGAACTGAAGCCTCCTGGATGGAGTGTTTGGACTACTAACCATTTTTCTTTATGATTATTCCAGTCTTGCACTGGTCCTGTTCCTTTATTCTTTTCAGTTCAGTACTTTTAATTCAGTTCTACTCCAGTCTCGTACTGGTCAAGTACTTTCAATTCAGTTCTACTCCAGTCTCGTACTGGTCAAGTACTTTTAATTCAGTTCTACTCCAGTCTCGTACTGGTCAAGTACTTTCAATTCAGTTATACTCCAGTCTCGTACTGGTCAAGTATTTTCAATTCATTTATACTCCAGTCTCGTACTGGTCAAGTACTTTCATTATGTACTACTCCAGTTTTGTACTGGTCACATTTCATTACAGCACTTTAAATAAGCAGCATACATACCGCAATTGTCTTCATTGCAATTTACTATTATAATCCCGGGTCCTGCTTTGACGAGTAGTCGTTATTAAGGTTGAACCTTAGTTGGGGATAACCAGAGTTGAGGTGTTCCTCCAGATCTAGCCCCAAATAATGCGCTCCCACGCTCCTTGACGAAAGTAGAGCTAAGTGCCGCCGCCCGAAGTTTAAGCCTAGTAGGGCAGGCCGACGTAGACCCGGTGTGTATTATGTTTGCCGTTGATTGATTGTTTGTAAATTGCTTGCGGTGGAATAGTGGCGGGTCAGTCCCTTCCGCATACCGTTTGTACCGGTGCGGGAAGGTTGACGACTCAAGGCGACAGGGAGATGGGTACCACGGGTGACCGGTCGTTTTATTCCCTGTCGGGTTTTCCTCCGCTGGTCGGCCAAAATGATTCGCTGGATGTCGCTCACATCCAAGAGTACACAGGGTTGTACGTTAGGGCCTGGGGTTGTGCGGTACGATCACCCCCAAAAGTGGCAGGACTGGCCACTGTCACCGACGGCCACATCGGTGAGGCCCGCGGGGCTCGCTACCCTGCTGGAACAGAAGCGGTCCAAACTATGTCGACATAGGGTCTGTGTGCGCAGGCTGTGAATGCCTGCGGTGTGTGCGTGGCTGTGAATGCCTGTGATAGAAATCAGGGTATGAAAACTTGTTGTGCTGATGAGCTAGTAGAGCATGGTTATAACCGTTTTATACTATTGCTGCTTTTTCCGGTTATACTGCACTCTTTTATATTTGCTCCTAGCTGTTCATATATGAAATATTGTGCTAACCCTCTCTTACTTCGGCTATTTACTTCTGCTGGGTGCGTGTGTGCTCGTCCCCAGGATGTGGATCCGGGGAGGAGATTTGTTTCTACTTAGCTCTGTGACTAACGGTTATTTGATTAACCATTCACAGGAGGTGGAGCACCGTAGTGACCCGCTACCGCAGGAGATTACGCCAGCAGCTAGGTCGACTCGAGCAGATGTACCCCCGCCGTCCCCAGAGTTTAGAGACATGAGTTCCGCCGAGCAGCGTAGAGAGAGAGTATATGAGGATTATATGTAGCACATGTATAGCCTACGGGCTTATATAAGTACTTAGGCTTCGGCCCTAGAACCGCTGTGATTCTGATATGTCATATATATAAATCTGCAATGGTTTCCTGTTAACGCTTCCGCTATATTCTGATGGGTTGTGAATGTTATGATTCGAGCCAACCAATGCGGCCATCTAGTGCTTGGACAGGGTGGATCGTTTCTCCTATAAGCACTGGGTGGGCGTCTTGGGCCAGTAGCACCCCTCCGGCCCGACCCGGGCAAAGGTTGGGGGGGGGTGCTACACACTCGACGAATCTGGCTAGGCTTCACGAGAACACTCGGCGAATTCACTATTAACTCGAGGAATTCTACTCGATCTCACGAGTTCACTCGACGAATTCTACTAAACTACACGAGAATACTTGATGAATTTTACTTATCCTCCCGACAAATCCTACTTTTCCTCTCGACGAATCCTACTTAGATTACACGAGAATTTTCAACGAATTCACTTGACTTCTCGGGATCATTCAACGAATCTACATAGATCGAATTTTACAAATCTCCAAATCAAAATTTCAAATACCAAGGAAACAAAACACGTTCCTCTTAGATCTTGATGAGAAAGAAAAGAAGAGAGAAGAACAATAACAACAAAGAAAGTGGGGTAGACCTCCACTTGCCTCAAATCTCGACGAAATCACCTCTACAACACCCCACACTATGGATTGGCCGAGAGAAATGTCCAACGAGAAGAATCTGAAAGTTTTGGGGTGAAAACGAAGGTTAGGGCTACTCGCTCCAACTTCAAAAATCCACGAAACCTGAAAAAGTCACCGTACACACGAAGGTATCGACGAGAGCAATCTAAATCTCTACTTCGACATCAATTTCCTGCACCCAAGCTCTGGCGGTGGCAGACGGAAGACTTTTGAAAAAGGCTGACTCCTCCTATCGCGTGATCGGGTTCGGCGAAAGAAGATGTTTGTAAAAATCTAATTCTAAGGGTTCGGCTTTTATAGGGGAAGCTTTTAATAAAATAAATTAAAAATTCTTTGTTATTACATTACATAATTGTTGTCTAAGAAGAAATTGCCGACGCATCGAAACTCTTGAACTAATGTAACACCCTTATGCTATTATTACGCGACTAAATTAATTATCAAAAATTCAGGGGCATTACAGCCACCCTCCTAAAAGAAGTTTCATACCGAAACTTAGAACGCATCTCGAACCTCCGAGAAAAGGAAAGACACTAACTTGTTTGATAAAACTCTTAGAAACAAAATCTAGGAGAACAGATGAGGATAAGATTCCTTTATAGCAAACTCAAATTCCCATGTTACGCTCCTAACACCCTAGTTCTGCTGAAGAACTTTCACCGTAGGAATTGTCTTTCTCCTCAACACTCGGTCCTGCGTCTCCAAGATACGGATCGATTCTTAAATGTATGAAAGATTGGGTTGCAACTGGAGCAATGAATTTAGGACATGGCGCTCGCCGCGCAAACACTTTCTCAACAGGCTCACATGAAACACATCGTGAACGCCAGGGAAAGAAGTAGGCAACTCCAGCCTATAAGCCGATACTCTGATGCGCTCAATGATCTGGAAAGGTCCCACATATGTGGGATCCAACTTATGGTTATTCCCAAATCTCTTAACACCTAGCATCGGAGAAACCTTCAAGAAAACCATGTCCCCAACTGTGAATTCCAGACCAACCCTACGCTGATTAGCGTTCTTCTCATAACGCTCTTGAGCCAAATGAAGCTTCTCATGGATAAGCATTACCACCACACTCATCTCTTCCCAGGCCTTTGGACCTAATAACGGCCTCTCACCGACTTTAGACCAAAACAGGAGAGTTCGACAATGCCTCCTATACAAGGCTTCAAATAATAAAAACTCCTCCACTAAAGACTGCACAGAGAGGTTGAAGACATGCATGGCTTTCCTGCTCAAGACATCGGCCACTATATTAGCCTTTCCCGAATGTTAAAGCATATCGACCTCATAGTCTGCAACATACTGCATCCATCTACGCTGGCGCAAATTAAGCTTTTTATGAGTGAAGACATACTTCAAACTCTTATGATCCGTATAGATTTTTTATGACACTCCATATAAAAAATGTCTCCACAATTTCATGGCATAAATGACCGCAACAAATTCCAAATCATGAGTAGGATAATTCCTTTCATATACCTTCAATTGTCTTGATCCATACGCGATCACCTTTCCTTCTTGCATCAGAACGCAACCGATACCAACTCGCGAAGTGTCGACATAAATGACAAATTCAACTCCCTCAGTGGGCAACACCAAAACTGGGGCAGAACACAACCTCTCCTTCAAATCCTGAAAAGCTTCCTCGCAATCGTCGCTCGAAATAAAAGTTGCGCTTTTCTGTGCAAGTCTGTTCAATGGTGCTGACAACATTGAAAATCCTTGTACGAATCTCCTATAATAACCTACCAACCATAGGAAACTCCTTATCTCCTTAAGCATTGTAGGCCTCTTCCAATCCAAAACTGCGCATATCTTTGCTGGGTCTACTGAAATCCCATCTTTACTTACCACATGACTCAGGAAAGACACTTGAGTCAGCCAAAACTCACATTTACTTAACTTCACATACAACTTGTGCTCCTTCAGCATGGACAGCGCCAAGCATAGATGCAGACATACTCCTCGGCACTTCTAGAATATACTAGAATATTGTCCAAAAAGACAACCATGAAGTGGTCTAGAAAATCTTTGAATACTCTATTCATCATGTCCATAAAAGCAGAGGGTACATTCGTTAACCTATAAGACATTACCAAGAACTTAAAATACCCATACCCGAAATGAAAGGTAGTTTGCGAAACGTCCGACTCATGGATCCTCAACAGATGGTAGCCCAAATGCAGGTCAATCTTTAAGAACACGATACTACCTCGCATCTAGTCATACAAATCATTGATCTGAGGTAATAAATATCTGTTCTTGATAGCTACTTTATTCAGCTCTTTATATTCTGTGCACAACCTCATAGAACCATCTTTTTTCTTTACAAAGAGAATTGTAGCACCCCAAGGCGAAGAACTGGGCCTAATAAAACCACACTACAACAAATCATCTAACTGAGTTCGCAACTCTTCCAGCTCACGCGGAGCCATGCTGCAAGACACCCTCGCAATAGGACGAGTATAAGGATCAAGGTCTATAACAAACTCTAAATCTCTCATAGAAGGGAGACCGGGAAGACTGACTAGAAAAATGTCAGGAAACTCTCACACTATAGAAATATCCTTGACATGCGACAAATCACGAGCAGCTTCCAAGATGGAAACAAGGTAAGCACTGCAACCAGTTTCTAGAAGGTTCCGAGCACGTACCGTAGATATGATTGAAGAGTCCTGGCATGAAAAACTAAACACGCTATGGGTTGGACATTATCCATCCTGAAATCCAAACGCTTAACTTTGCATTGGATGACAACATCATATCTAGACAACCAATCCATACCCAAAATCACATCAAAGTATTCCAAGTCTAGCACCTTCAAATCGACATATGCTAGAAATCCACCTAAGAGAATAGGACAATTTTGGATTCCCTGATTAGGCACCACTGAATCACTTCTCAATAGGGTGGCCCGGACGACCACAAAAACTACATACTTTTCTACCTCCTTTCTTCTGAGCAGGACTAGTGCCCAAGAGCCTTCACTATCCTCAACCTTTAGCTTTTCTTTCCTCAGCAACAAGCCATGATTCTTAGTATTGTTGATAGCCTCGACCCTCAATGAGACCTCCACCTCTTCCGTAAAACTCTCAGATCGGTAATCTCTGTCTAACTGTTGGATGTCGCTTCGAAGACTACCCAAAAATGCTTAACTATGCCTTCCTTAGTGGCTACTAATTCTGTAGCAAACCTGCTCAACTTACTGAACTCGATCTCATACTCACCAACCATGAGTTGCTTTTGCTTCAGATGCAGAAAATTGTTCATCAACCTATCCCGCTCCACCGTCGGTAAGAACTTCTTTAATAACATCCCCTTAAACCTTTCTTACAAGCATCCAACTACAAGATTTTCCTTTTCTCTAATTCACCGGCCTTTAGAGAGGCCCTTTAATTGATAAGCAGCGGCCATAACCTTTTGGTCCTCAGAAATTCCCGAATAGGAAAACAACTCCTCAATAGCAACAATCCAGTCATCTAACACCATGAAATCAGCCCTCCCATCATAAGTCAGGGGTCCTAAGCGAGGGAAATGCGAGATGAAATTCAACTTAGGCGACAAAAAAATAAGAGGCACTAAAGGGGAAGGAGGGACAGACACAACCTGATCCACCTCAGGGGGCTGCGCACCAGGCTGCTTCCCTAAGGTGGCAGTCAAAATCACCTGCATCTGCGCTTGCATCACAACCATCTGTCTTGAAAAATTCTCGTTGCCCAGACACAGCTCCTCTATCATCGTTTCACTATGCGCTCCTGAAGACTCGCCCTCGGACTGGGGAGTCGATCTTAGCGTATGACGCTTCAGGTCGATCTTTTATAAATATGAACAAACGTCTCATCAAGACTTAGCTAAACACCAGAATTACTTAACTTATAATAGACAAGAAATACACAAACATCTGCTCTTGCTACTACCGTCCTCTGGGATTTTCTATGAATGATGTTATGCCTTAACTTAGAATGATACACCATCATCCCCTTATTGAATCTTGTGCATAAAATATGAATGCATGGGTTATTATATATTTACTTTGAAATAATGTGTGTACGTGTGTCATCATGTAGATCTTAACTTGGCACGCAGTGCTTATGCTATGTTATGTTATGCATATCGTGTTATGCATTCTAATAAAAGCTTTAATGCATGTTATGAGCGATGTACACATGAAATATTATGCATCCCATACTACATAATATTGCATGTAACAAAAGGTAAAATCTAATGAGCATCTAGGTGATGATTGTTAAGTCTCCCATTTTTACTTAATAGTCACTTGTTTTCATGTCTATGAGAATCCATATGCAAATACATATTATGCAACTCATACTACATAATATGCCTCGTATACTTTTGTCATGCTTATGAGTGTAGTGTTCATGCTTTAACAAAGACATATTGATGACACATTGATGTGTGTATGCAATGAAATAAAATAAAATAACCAACCTTCGCTCCGATACCAACTGTCACAACCCAAATTTTCTCAAGGTTTAAAGTATTATCAAAGTAAGAGAAAATACGCACTGTGATGCCACGCTATGCAGGGGACAACTACAGACACTCAGCCAAGGACAAACTTCTGATAAACTTTATAAAAGACATGTATTTTTATGGTTTAAAATGTTATTAGAGTTTAAAGTTCAAGACAGTGCCCCTCGGTTTAATGGATCAACTAGTCCACAGATAAGAAAAATATAATTGCAGCAAAAAACCACTATTTTACTACATTCATTTATCCTATGTGAACGTAAAAACCCAACAAACATGATAATGTGTGTAGTTTCTAAATTTAGTATAAGTAAAAGAAAAGAGTTCTATGTCCATTAAAGTAGGTTGATATAAAGTTAAAAGAGATGTGATGAATCTTAGCTAAAATGTATATTTGTTTAGTTGAAAAATAACTAACATGCAACCTAACAAAAAACGTTCACATAGAGAGAAACATTTCAATAGTGAAAATACAGTAGTAGCGGAGACAAAAATACAACAGTCCGAAGCCCAAAAAACTATATAATGGACGCCAACAAGCTGCCACGAATCCTTGACCCTAGGGCGTGTACTTGGAATTTTTCCAGATTTGCTCCAAATTTTCTCCTAGTCAATACTGCCAGCTTCAAAATATTATTTGCAACCCATATTAACCTGAAATATAAAAAATTAGAAACTTAATTAATAAAATATAATTATAAATAATTAATTATTAAATAAAAACTATATAAAAATAAAGATAAAATTAGAGTTATCACTCGTGAAAACAAAGAGATGAGAAAATGTGCACACAACATAAAAAATTCATAAGCAATAGTGGAAAAATTGGAGCGGAACACCATGAATATAAACCTACCCAACACAAGAAAAACCAATTGATTTGAAGAGCTTTTCAGAATAAAAGAAATTTGGACGGCACGTATGAAACTAAATACACATGATTTGGAGTGCATTACTATAAGATTTATAAAGTTACAGCAGTGTAACATTGTAAGAGTCGGGAATAGAAATCGTGTACTAGTACATATGTGATATAGACATATAATGTAGTATATGTCCAATTATTATGCATGGAAGCGTTAGATAAAATAATGACATGTATACGCTTAGCATCAAAAAATATCAAGTAGAAATAATCTTTAGTACATGTTTTATCTCAATAATTCAATATCCTAGCACAAGAGAAATAAAGTTAAAAATCATGTCACATTGCTATCTACTTCATACCAAGATTCGAACAAGGGGCACTAACTTAAATTGTAATCTTTGCACAAGATCAAAACAATTCTTTTGATCAAGGTGCTCATCCTCACAATGCTCATGAAGACTTATCAAGAGGAGTCAGTAGTGTTTAGGGATATCCTTGACACATGATTTGATAGCATGTGATTTACCCACTTTTTTCATTCATTTTTTTCACTATCAATTTTATATTATTTTTGAGTTCAAGGACCCTGAATCAATAAAAATCTACCCACATAGATAGATATACTTTAACTTGTATACAAACAACATTTTCAATAGAATATTGGCTAAATGTTCTAAACTTTATACACAAAGTGAACGCCGCGACATTGATTGTTCAAGTTATTTCTAGCATGTTAAATACAATATCACGAGTTATAACATGTAAGAATGAAATTTCTACACGAGTGCATTTTCTAGGGATGTGTGAATAATGCAATGTCATTATGCTACCTAAATCCTCATGCATATCTAGAGGCATATTCAACATACATTATTATGTCCAGCCGCACTCAGTAGCTAAGTACCTATAGATTAGACACATCATTACATAATCATACAATGTTAACAGGGATAAACACTCCTAAATCAAACATTACACGAAAGTGTTATGCTTTGGGTTCTAGTCATGCATGTCCAAAGAATGAATGTTCCCCGTTTTTTAGGCTTTTATATTTTTTTTCTTATTTTAAAGATTAAACAAAGCAAACAATTTCAATTTAAAAGAAAAATGTGTGTTTGGATTTTTCAAATTTTGATTGATTTTTGTTTAAAAGACAACCGAAAAAAGCAGAGGGACAAAAAACAAAAAAGCAGAAACACAAAAAAACAGGTAGCCAACTTACCGCTAGCGCTAGGGCTACCACGTACGGGTAACTCACAGAGATCAAAAATCGGGAAAAAACACCTCGATATTAGTAGATATTGAAGCACAATTAAGCAGTGAGATCCAAAACGCCCAGTTCTAGTCGAAGTATAGAAAAACGAGCGTCAGGGAGGGGTTTTGTAAATATATTAGTAAGTTGATTGTCAGTCCCAATGAAGCTCACTTTCACATTCTCTTTCTTAATGTGGTCTCGGATAAAGCGATGAAGAACATCATTATGTTTAGAGCGAGAGTGGTGTACCGGATTATTCGCCAAGTCTATGGCACTTTTGTTGTCACACCTAATGTCAACATTCTTAAAATTTAGGTTGAAGTCCTCCAATGTCTATGACATCCAAAGTGCTTGTGTGCAACAACATCCTAGGGCTATATACTCGGCCTCAGCAGTAGAGAGGATAGCTGAGTTCTGTTTCCTACTTGACCATAAAACTAGTGTCAGACCTAGAAAGTGACAGGTACCACATGTGCACTTGCGATCGAGTGAACATACAGCACAGTACGAGTCAGAATATCCGTAGAGCATGAAGTCAGCGGTGTGTGGATACCAAAGACTAAGATTTTGGGTGTCTATGAGATACCTGATATGCTTAATAGCTTTAAGATAAGATTTTTTAGGATTAGCTTGATATCTAACACAAAGTCACACTATAAATATAATATCGGGTCTACAAGCACTTAAATATAGTAGTGATCCGATCATACCTCTAAATAGTGTTTGATCCACCGAAATGCCACTTTCATCCTTTTCTAATGTTTTATAAGCTTCTCAACGGGCTTCGCTGAAGACGAGCTATCGTCAACAGTAGGGATACTGCTGGGAGGTAGCTCACTGTGTTTATATCCCAGCCTGAATTTACCAGATCTCTGACACTGAAAACCCATCAACATATTAAGAGATTTTTCGCCTATTCCAAATTTCTGGATGATAAGGTTCAGGTCATGGATCCTTGTTTTCCAAGGCGGTGTTTTCCTTGACGAGCATCACACACTAATTTATGAACTATTTTTTACCCTCTTCTACTTGTGTAAGAGACATTTGAAGCTTTTTCTCAATAACCTTTTTCTCGCTGGTGAGATTTTTTATTTTCGAAGAAGTCTTGGAGCGACTTTCTTTTAGCTCATTGATCATTATCACCGAGTGAGAACTCTTGGCACTTGTTGGGTATTGTATCCACAATAATTCGGATTTGAAGAAGGGTCCAGTAAAGCAAAGATGAATTGTGACTGTATTTGATGCTGCCTTTTGAGTTATGTACCTGCAGGTTTTCATTGCTAAGTACACACCAATGTCAGATCACAGTGGGTAAGTAAACACAAGACTATACAATATAATCCCTCATTGTGTAGGCCAATGTGTTGACTCACATGTAATATCTCTATTGGGGTGTACTTCTATCCCAAGTATAAGAGAAGGATCAAGGAAGGACCAAGTCTTGGATTCAGAAGAACAGGAATTTGCCTAAGAAAAATTCGTCGAGTATGGCTAGGAATACACATTGAATTCGTCGAGTATGCTCATTCATATTCGCTGAATTCGTCGTATATATCTTCCAACACTCGCCGAATTCAACATTTGTAGTTGGGGCAAATTCTCTGAGAATTGGAAATTTTTTCAAGTAAAATTCGTTGAGTATCATCGTGTATACTCGTCGAATTCGTTGAATGTACCTAATGATACTCGTCGAATTCGTCTAATATACTAGAAAATACACGCCGAATTTGTCGAGTCCATTCGACGCTTCTCTGGATTTTTCTAAGTCTCCTTCGTCGAATATTGTTTGTCATGGCGTCGAGAGCGTTGAGTCATTCAGCCGATACTCGATGAATTCGTCGAGTATGATTCTCCGCTTTGGCGTTGAGTCTATTGCCGGACTGAGCTGATTTGTCTAAGTCTAATTAGTCGTATACCATAGACCCATTCAGGGAGTATACTAATGATACTCGGCGATACTCAACGAATTTGACTTGGGGCCTTTTTCCGAAATTTTCAAAGCTCTGCTTCTGATTTTCGGTCGGCCATGCACAGTAGTTTTTGGATTCATTTTAGGAAATTTTCTTCATACCGTTGGGAAGGAAATCTCTATAAATACCTAGAGGATATTTTCTTTTCACAAAAATCATGCTATTGATCTCATTTCAAACCTAGAAATATTTCCAAAATCAGATTTCCGCTCGATCGGCCGCCGACACACAATAAATTCGTGAATTCTCCGATCGGCCTCTGACGTTCAGTGCGATTCATCTTCTTGGACCTATACGACTGGATTGCTCTCTCTCTCTCTCTATCGATCTATACTCCTATAGATCAAGTCGTTTGAAGATTCAAGACAAGATTCAAGATCTTTCAAGTCTACATATTCCGTGTTCTCCAAGAAATTTCAAGAACTACCATTCTAAAAGAACGACAGATTGAAGATCTTAATTCTTGTCTTTGTGATTGTAATATTTTTGTAAAACATTCGTTTAATCTTGTAGGAGATTTTCTCCGAGCTTGTAGATCTGTTTGTGGATCGAGTTTGTAGATCCGTTTGTGGATCAAGTTTGTAGATCTGGTTATGGATCGAGTGGTAGGAGCGTCGTCTTCGAGTTGTAGGATTTGCGGCTCCGAGGTGTAAGATTGAGGAAATTTGAGATTGGTGAAGTAGTCAAATCTAGCCCTTCATGTTAGATAGGCGAGACGGGAAAGTGGACATACTCAACTCGAGGAACCACTATAAATCTCTGTGTTTGTGTGCTTGATTTTTAAAGTGATTTTTATTCCGCGAAAAGACACAAACATCACCTATTCACCCGCCTCTAGGTGATTTAGGTAGACGCTAGATAGTTTCAATTGGTATCAGAGGGGCATTCTGTTCGATATAAAGTTAACACCTTGAACAAGATCCATGTTCTAGCTTCAATAGATTTCATCTAGTCACCATGGAAAGAAGTAAAGACATGTTTTCTATGAAGCTACCAGTGTACACCAAGGAAAACTTTCCTATGGTGAAAGAACGAGTAAGGTTCTTCATAGAAGCTGTTGATCAAAAATTTTTCAGATTGTGGAAGAAGGACCTCACATACCGCTCAACCATAAGCTCTGAATCCTGCAGTCATGATTCCCAAGAAGATGATGGATTTAACTAAGGATGAAATTGCCTTGATCTCCATGGATAAGAAGGCAAAGTACATCATCACAAGTGCAGTGGACGACTCAATGCTTCAGAATCTATTCTAATATAAATCTGCCAAAGAAATATGGGATTGCCTTGTTGTGCTGATGGAAAGGACAGAGGAAGTAATTAACGACCGCAAATCGTTGTTGAATCAGGAATACGAAGCATTCAAACAAGGATCATGTGATAGTATTGATGACAGCTTCGAGAAGTTCTTTAAGATTGTTAACGACCTCAGGAAGTATGGTCGTACTTTCTCTAATGGCAAGCTCAACAACAGATTTCTGAGATCCCTGACAAAGTACTGGGACACCAAGGTCGTAGCCCTTAGAGAATTTAGAAAGCTGTTTGAAATTGACCCGCAAAACCTCTTTGGGAAATTGCTCTCCTACGAACTACAAATGAACACCAGAAAAAAGAGGAGAAAAATAGCCGGACTTTCAACAAAAAGAAGTCGGTGGCCTTAAAGGCGGAAGGGTCAAGAAAGTCCAAAGCTGTCTTACCAGTAGGACTCGTGCTCATGATACTCCAGAAGGCTCCGAGCCTAGCACATCTGGCTCTGAGCTATTAGATGGAGAGTCCTCGCTGATATCTAAGAAGTTCAAGAAATTGCTCAGCAAGAGGAGATAGAAGAAGAATCAGTCATCCTCATCTGACTTCAGGAAATTTCATCGTGATCGTGACCGTTCCAGAAAAAGCTACAACCGAGAGGACTGGTATAAATCGAAACAGAACAAACATTCTTCCTCTAACATTGTGTGTTATTGTTGCAACAAGACAGGTCACATGATTATTGAATGCCCATACAAGAAAAAGGAGAGCTCCAAGAAAGAGGAAAAAGGATCCTTCAAGGGCAAGAGAAAAGAAGGCTATATCATTAAAGGATTACAAAAGGGTATAGTATGATCTCCAACGGAGTAGTCTCTTTCACAGACGTGGCATATGTTGAAGGATTACACCATAATCTTATAAGCATAAGCCAGTTATGTGATAAATACTACATCCTTAAATTCTACAAGGACAAGTGTGATAAAATCGTCTACAAATTTGGAGACGGTCTTAACAGGCACTTGGAGCAGAAATATTTTCTATTTAATTTTTTTTGCTTAGACAATTCTACACCAGGATATATTTTCTTGCAAAAGATAGTGCGTCTTTTGGTGACCAATGACACAAGAGATAGTGCGTCTTTTGGTGACCAATGACACAAGAGATTAGCACATATTAATTTCAAAATAATAAATATGTTATTTTCTCACAACTTAGTGTGAGATGCCCCCAACATTAAGTGCCTTAAAGAGAGTCTGTGACACTCATGCCAAATGGGTAAGCAAACAAGGGCTACCTTCAAGGGTATTGCTAAAAAAGAATTTTTCAAGAAGTTTATACTTACTTCATATGGACTTATTCGGCCTTATGCCTATTCATAGTTTAGTAGGTAAGGTCTACACATTAGTAATTGTTTAAGACTACTCAAGTTTTACTTGGGTGTTCTTTCTAAAACACAAGTCAGACACCTTCGACACATTCACAAATTTTGTTCGTCAAATTTAAAACGAATTGAACTACTCAGTGGTCAAAATCAGAAGTGACCACAAAATAAAATTTGAGTCCGGTGGCATGACAAAATTCTGTAGAAGTCAAAGTTTCTTTCATGAGTTTTCCTCGCCGCGTACTTCACAGTAAAATAGAGTTGCTGAGGGAAGGAATAGAACCCTAATTGAAGCATGTACAACTATGTTGAATGACGCTTCATTTCCGGAGTACTTCTGGGCTGAAGCAGTCAACACAGCTTGTCATGTGCAAAACATAACACTTATCAACAAAAGCTATCGTAAGACCCTCTATGAGCTATTGAAGGGCAGAAAATCGACTGTGTGCTATTTTAGAATCTTTGGAAGTAAATGTTTCGTACTTAATAATGAGAAGTATTACCGCACGAAGTTTAGTGAAAAATATTTTGAAGATATTTTTGAAGGTTATAGTAGCCATAGTAAGGCATATATGATTTTCAATAAGAAAACTCTGGTGGTGAAAGAGTCAATCAATGTTGTATTTGATGAGACAAGCCTTCTCCAAAGCAGTTTGTCTAGCATTATTGGTGCAGATGCAGGTACCAAGTTCAGGTAACTAAGCTTGAATGAGGCTGTCAAGGAAGAAGCTTTAGCTCGGTCAAGATCGTCGATCCAGGCTTGGTGGATGAAGAATCGCTAGAGGAAGAACTACTTCAACCCCTAGAGGATGCACAAAATGTTGCTGAGCCTGCTGGTGGGAGAGCAAGAAATCTAGGGTTCAAACACCTAAGAGATCACCCAGATGATCAAATAATTGGAGAGGCAGGCGACAGTGTTAGAACCAGAAGAGGTACAGCTAATGAGATTATGCATCTTAGTTTTCTCTCACAGGTTGAACCAAAGAAATTTGAAGAGGAAAACAAGGATGCTTCTTGGATTTTGGCAATACAAGAGGAGCTCAATCAATTTGAACATTATAAAGTCTGGGAGTTGGTAACCAGGCCCAAGGGACAGAATGTGATCGACACCAAATGGATCTTCAGAAACAAGGTGGATGAAAATGGATTCGTTATCAAGAATAAAGTCAGGCTTGCTGCTCAAGGATACAAACAAGAAGAAGGGATCGACTTTGACCAGACCTTTGCTCCAGTGGCTAGGCTCGAGGCGATCAGGTTGTTTCTTGCGTATGCTTCCCTCAAAGGCTTCACCGTCTACCAAATGGACATGAAGTCAGCATTCCTAAACGAGAATCTGAAAAAGGAAGTATACGTAGCGGAACCCCTAGGTTTTGTTGATTCAAATTTCCCTGATCATGTTTATTTTTTAAATCAATCTCTATACGGGTTAAAGCAAGCTCCTCAGGATTGGTATGAGATGTTGTCTAGTTTTCTTCTTGAGAACAAGTTCATAAGAGGAAATAAAGACAAGACATTATTTCTTAGGGAAGTAAAAGGTAAGAGTCTACTAGTGAAGATTTATGCCGCCGACATCATATTTGGCTCTACACAAGACAACCGTTGCAAGAAGTTTTCTAAACTTATGCAAGAGAAGTTTGAAATGAGCAGTATGAGAGAGATGAAGTATTTCTTAGGACTTCAGGTGAAACAATCTGAAGATAGAATTTTCATCTCTCAAACGAAGTTCACCAAGGAGATTCTTAAGAAATTCAGAATGGAGAATGCAACCTCTATAAGGAATCCAATAGGTTCAACTGTGTCTCTGGACAAGGATGAGAAAGGGAAAGCTTTTGATGAAACCAAGTACAGAAGCATAATTGGATCTTTGCTCTACCTCACTGCTAATAGACCAGATATAATGTTTTCAACATGCGTCTGCGCTAGATTTCAGGCGAACTCAAATGAATCTCATTACGTCGCTATAAAGAGAATTTAAGATACCTTCAGGGTACACCCAATCTTGGCTTATGGTGCCTGAGAAATAATGATGCCGAGCTAATTGGTTTTTCAGATGCCGATTTTGTAGGAAGTAGGGATGATAGGAAAAGCACTTCCGGGGCGTGCCAAATCCTCGGAAGACGGCTTATTTCATGGAGCAATAAGAAGCAAAATTGTGTGGCAACTTCTACGGCCGAGTTAAAGTATATCTCTGCGGGTAGTTGTTGCGCACAGCTCCTATGGATCCGTAATCAACTTGAGGACTACAACTTGAAGTTTAAATAAATTCTGATGTATTGCGACTCATCCAGCGTAATAGCGATTGCGAATAATCCAGTCTCTCACAGCCGAACAAAACACATCGAGGTGTGATATCACTTCATCCGGGAGCATGTGGAGAACAAGGATATAGCCCTCAGCTATGTCTTGATGAATAAGCAGATCACAGATATCATTACGAAGCCGCTGGACGAGGTCAATTTCTAGTTCTTCAAAACAGAACTAGGCATGCTGAAGATAGACTCATGAAGAAGGCCAAGCAAGCAGGAACTCACTCGGGAATTATTTCACAAAGTCAAGAAATTGTACCAAGGCAAATTCA
This sequence comes from Platanthera zijinensis, assembly GCA_039513925.1. Taxonomy (NCBI): domain Eukaryota; kingdom Viridiplantae; phylum Streptophyta; class Magnoliopsida; order Asparagales; family Orchidaceae; genus Platanthera; species Platanthera zijinensis. The sequence goes on from CM077094.1 coordinate 90,471,168, forward strand.
TTGAGTATCGGAGCTCAAGTCTCCGATTCGTCGTATATTCATGCGATACTCTCCGAATCGGACTCGACCACCAGCGAAACTCGTCGAATCTCACTTAGGGCAAATTTCTACATTTCTTTATTGGATCTGAAGAGCGGCAAATTCCAGGTACGCGCCTTCTCGGCCAATTTAAATTTATATATATATATATATATATATATATATATATATATATATATATATATAGTCAAGAGGGGGCAACTGCACTTCAATTTCGTCGACATTAAAGCCGATTCGCCGAAACAACCTACCGTCTCTTTGGATCCCGCGACAAGTCTTCGTCGTCTTCCAGTGACTCCGGCGATCTGGACTTCCCTCTTTCCTAGATTAAGATTGTGAACCTCGTCCAAGCCCTATCCGACGGTGCCGCAACATCTCGCCGACAAATTCCGACATTGTTGTGTTCCCGAGCCCTAGGTTCCGCCGATTCCAATAGTTGCCGAAATCCAGTTTACAGTAGTACAGAAATCATATTGCAGCGTTCTCGATTTTCCATGGCTCCTTGAAGCACCATCGGATTGCTAGGGGGAGGATAACTTGTTCGCACAGGATTTGCCTTTGCCTCCAATGAATTCCGCAACATTATCCTCATGCTGGAGATCGCTGGACTCTCCTTCGTCCTAGAACATCCATGCAAGGTTCTGGACAAGGAAGTTCTTGAATTCTTCCATAATGCGAAGCTACGTCATAAAGACACAGTCATAAAGAGCAAAATCTGGAAGACCAAGGTCAAAGTGAAGACGACACTCCTCTCCAGGTACTTACGACTTCCTACTTGTGAAGAAGCCGACTACCTAGACGAGGATGACTTCACCAAAGCTTTATTGTTTTGTGGATTGCCTCGAGGGACCAAAGCAGTTAAACGCAAGGGAATGAACAATGAAGGGAAACTACTGTCAGATATAATTGGAAAGGTTTTCTTGTGCAAAACTGGTTCCCACGACTACCTCTCAACAAAAATGTTCAAGGTACTTGTGGCTATCATCTACAGAAAAAGGATGGATTGGGGTGCATTGCTGTTTGAGAAGATTAAGGACAACCTTCGCACTCCCAACTTTGGGAGGATTATCAGCCTGTACCTAAATCAGCTGGCTTATGACAGGTTTGATATGACTAAAGGTATGCCTATCTATCACTTGAAGAAAATAGACTCATCTATATTTTCCAAGTGGGATAGGAGGATCATCAGGAAAGGGGAAGCCCCAGATCTGCATATGGAGGAGGTAGAACATGCTCCTGATGTTAGAATTACCACTCCTCACCTCAGTGAAATTCCTGAAAGTTCGAGTGCAGGAATCGAGGGGGATTCGATTGAAACACAAGTGGCTACTAGCATAGTGACCTTGAGTGTAATTCTAGAGTTAGTGCCAGTTCCAAATACAACCGTTGCATAGACAGAGAATCTGATGACAGAGATTGCCAAGATGGCTCAGAATGTTATTGAAGAGTTAGTAACTAAGGAAGTTGATGATGTGGTTGTTGTTGATGATGTGATGAGAATGCTGCTGCTGAAGAATACTTGGAAACTGATGATGCTGTTGTTGATGACCTAACAGTTGATGATTATGACATTGATAGTGCTACTGATGAGACAATGATTGATTCTGATAAGTCAAAGGTTGTTATTGATGTGGTTAATGCTGGTGATCTAGTGGTAATGGAGAACTTGATAGTCCCTCTCCCAGAACTAGTTCTCGCTTCATCTTCTGTGGGCGAGGTGACTAGGTCCTCTATATCAGTTGTTATTGAGGTTGCTAGGCTTATGCGCAACCTTGGAGAAAAGGATAGGCAAGATGCCTTATGCACCTCCTGATGTTGAAGAGGAGGTTGTGGACATTTCTAACGAGGAGGGAGATGTAGAGGAGCAAACTCCAGCTCTCACTACTACTGCAGATCATACTACCACTTCCAAAGCTCATCTATCTCCAATAGATGAGCCATCTATTGAGGATCTGCCCAACACTCCCATCCTAGAGACTCCAGTGTTGACTGTTGATAGTACACTTCTGCAGAGCATAGAGGCAATGCTAGCTAAGCAGAAAACATATTTTGATTCTTCAATGAAGAGAGTGCTGAAGAAGGTAAAAGAAGCAAAAAAAGAACTGAACAACGACCTAGCCGAGGTTAAAGTCAGATTTGACAAGCTAGGATTCATGTTAGACTCCTAGTTTACCCAAGGTGGAAAAAGAGTTGAGTTTGTTATGAAAGTATTAGAGAGCAATCAGAAAGTCATGTGCAATGTAGATACTAATGCCAAAACTATGATTGACGGTCATAATAGAGCGATGACACATTATGACGATAGCATGCAAGCCTATGCAAATGCTCTAGCTGAAGTAGTCAGAAAGGGGGAGGATTCCTTAGTAGCTAAGGTGGTAGCTAAGTTCAATGCGCTTGAAGAAGCAATGTTAGCAAATTTCAAAGGTGTAAATGACTACAATTATGACAACTGTGTGTGGCTTCATAGTCAGTTAACAGGATATCAAGTACCTGTTATGCCTGTACCAGCACATGATGAGACACATCTTCACCAGGATTACTCTCAGTACTGGTCAGACAAACAAGATTTTTCTCAAGCTAGTGCTGCTGCTGCTGCTACTGCTGCTGAGGCTCCAGAGGTAGAACTTGTTGAAGACTTCCCTCCTCCGGTTTACAAGCGAAGAAGATATGCGGAAGACCCGTCTACAGTAAGGTCAGAGCCAATTCGAGTAGAGCCAAACAGAGAGATGGAAGAAGTTTGGAGTCCGATATCCAGAGGAATTATCCTAGACACATTCTCCTTGGTCGACCTTGGTGGATCAGCACCACTACGATCAAGAAGAATGGAACAAGTTCAAACTGTACGCCATAAAGAGAAGGATACACTTCAGAAATCATATAGATGCAGATCCAATGCCTCCAGCCCCTCCAAAGTACTTTCCAAAGTCAAAGGCTTATTTTGACAGGCAGAGATTGAAGAGGCAGAGCCAATAGTCATTTTATCCTAAGTACAGGAGAAGGATCAAGGAAGGACCAAGGCTTGGATTCAGAAGGACAGGAATTTGCGTAAGTAAAATTCGTCGAGTATGGATAGGAATACACGTCGAATTCGTCGAGTATGCTCATTCGTATTTGTCGTATATACCTTCCAACACTCGCCCAATTCACCAGTTGTACTTGGGGCAAATTCCCTGAGAATTGGAAAATCCGCCAAGTAAAATTCGTCGAGTATCATCGTGTATACTCGTCGAATTCATCGAATGTATCTATCGATACTCGTCGAATATACTAGACGATACACGTCGAATGTCCCATTCGACGCTACTTCTCTAGATTTTTCTAAGTCTCATTCGTCGAATATTGCTTGTCATGGTGTCGAGAGCGTTGAGTCATTCAGCCGATATTCGACGAATTCGTCAAGTATACCAGCTGATACTCGATGAATTCGTCGAGTATGATTCTCCGCTTTGGCATAGAGTGTATTGTTGGCCTGAGCTGATTTGTTTAAGTCTCATTCGTCGTATATCATAGACCCATTCAGCGAGTATACTAATGATACTCGACGATACTCGACGATACTCGACGAATTTGACTTGAGGCATTTTTTCAAAATTTTCAAAGCTCTAGTTCGTGTTTTCGGTCGGCCATGCACAGTAGTTTCTGGATTTCGTTTTAGGAAATTTTCTTTATACCGTTGGGAAGGAAATCTCTATAAATACCTAAATGATATTTCTTTTTCACAAAAATCGTGCTATTGATCTCATTTCAAACCTAGAAATATTTCCAAAATCAGATTTACGCCCGATCGGCCGCCGACGCACAGTAAATTCACGAGTTTTCTGATTGGCCTCTGACGTTCAGTGCGATTCATCTTCTTTGACCTATATGAATGGATTGCTCTTTCTCTCTACCGATATATACTCCTGCAGATCAAGTCGTTTGAAGATTCAAGATCTTTCAAGTCTATATATTTCGTGTTCTCTAAGCAATTTCAAGAACTACCATTCTAGAAGAACGGCGGATTGAAGATCTTAATTCTTGTATTTGTGATAGTAATATTGTTGTAAAGCATTCGTTTAATCTTGTAGGAGATTTTCTCCGAGTTTGTATATCCGTTTGTGGATCGAGTTTGTAGATCCATTTGTGGATCGAGTTTATAGATCTGTTTGTGGATCGAGTTTGTAGATCCGGTTGTGGATCGAGTGGTGGGAGCGTCGTCTCCGAGTTGTAGGAGTTGCGGCTCCGAGGTGTAAGATTGTAGAAATCTGAGATTGGTGAAGTAGCCGAACCTAGCCCTTCGTGGTAGATAGGCGAGGTGGGAAAGTGAACGTACCCAACTCGGGAAACCACTATAAATCTCTGTGTTTGTGTGCTTGATTTTTAAAGTGATTTTTATTCCGCGAAAAGACACAAACATCACCTATTCACCCCATATAGGTGATTTAGGTAGACGCTAGATACTTTCAGCACTCGATCTTCTCTTTGCCACATTTGATTACTTCATTAGTTAATTTTTTCAAGTCTTTCTTCATTTTCATGTTTTCAGTTTTAGAAAACTTATTCTCAAGAAGCAGATTTTCAATCTTATAGCATAATTGCTCATAGATTTCATATAGTTTATCATAGGAAGGAGGGATTACTTCAGTGTCGCTCTGGACACTTGATTTTCTTTCGGATTCACTGTGATATTTTCCCATGAGGCACAGATTTGTCTCATCTTCACTACTTGAGCCGGATGTGCTTGACTCGTTAGAATCGACATCGTCCCATGTTGACACCTTCAGCACTTTCTTCTTTCCCTTGTCCCAACTTTGTCTCTCTTTTTCCTCATTTTGGAGCTTTGGACACTCTCTCTTTATATGCCCAGATTTGTGACAGTGGTAGCACTTAGGTACAAACATTTCTTCGTCACTCTCCGTCCCCTTTGACGGTTTGATCCATCTCCTCTTCTCTTTTACACCTTTCTTCAGAAATTTTCTGAATTTTCCTTGCCTCTTAGGATTCTTCATGAATTTTTTACAATTCTCGAACATAGAGGCTTTCTTCGTCTTCATCATCGGATTCTTCCGCAACCTTCTTTTTTCCTATGCTGCTTTCAGTGCCAACGCCTTCTTCTTCAGTTCCCTGGGATACTCCTCGGCTTGTATTTTTAGTTCAAGCTCATGGGTCTTCAAGTTCCCAATGAGGCTCACTATCTCCAGGGTGCCGATGTCATGTGATTCGGCAATAACAGTCACTTTTGGGTTGAATCTTGGAGGCAGAGATCGCAGGATCTTCCTCACCAAGTCTCCATTTGAAAAAGTCTTTCCAAGAGATCTAGAGATGTTGACAATCTTCGTGAAGCGAGTGTACATGCTATTCACCTCCTCGTCGATCTCCATCTGGAACAATTCATATTCAGACTCTAGTTGAAGCAGCTTCGATTCCTTCACCTGCGAGGTACCTTCATGTGTTAGCTCAAGTAATCGTCATATAACATAAGCAGTTTCATAGTTGCAAATTCTATTAAATTCAGTTTTGTCTAACGCACAAAAAAGATAGTTCATAGCTTTTGCATTGTTAGTGCATTTCAGTTTATCATTGTCATCCCACTTATCATACGGTTTCACCAAGACTTGTTCTCCTACAATGGTAGTTGGTGCAGTGTTTTTTGTTTCAATCATGCCCCATACGTCCATACTGTGTCATTAGAAATATCTGCATGCGTGTTCTCCAGTGGCTGTAGTCACTTCCTATAAAAAGGGGAGGTCGACTCACACCTTGTCCCTCAGGGAAAGCGTGATTTGCGTTGGCCATCTTACATTAGGATTTTAATCCTTTTTGAAGTAACCTGCCTCTGATATCACTTGTTGGATCAGGTGGTCAACCTTAGAGGGAGGGGTGAATAAAGTTTTCAGATTAATTCAGAATTAAAAGTAGTTTTACCAAGGAAAATCAGTTCTGGAAGCTACCGCGGGGCGGTAGCTTGCTAACGTCCGACGGTAGGTAACAAAATTTGTTTTTCTTTGTAAAAACTTTGACTTAAAAAGGCTCACACAACCTTCAAATCTACTAGCACACAACCACGATATTGCGAGAATAATAAACGAACAATAATTTTATTCAAGAATAACAAAGGTGGTTTACAATCAAGAACAACTAGATCTCTATGACGTCGGAGATCGGAGGCGATGAAATACAAACTTCTCCTTTTGTTTTTATACCGACTCTCTACCCGGGCCGGTTGGCTCTCTCCAATCCCCCCGGAAAGGTCTTCAAGCCGGCTCTTCACCTTCCTTTCCGGAAGGGTCTTAGAGCCCCACTAGAACCCTCAATCTAGACGTCCCTCGCCGAGAAGATTTCTCACGAAACCCTTCACAGATTCCGACGAACCCGCGCCCGATTTTTTCCTCGCACAAGCAACTAGACATGAAAGAAAATCTAGAGTAAAATATAAAGAGTTTAGAAGTTATTTTTCCCTCAAAACATAGAACTCCGAGAAACGGTACGCGATTGATGCTCTTGAATATCGTTCTCTTTGCAATTGATCAACCACTAAAGGTCGTTGAAGATTTCGTTTGCCGGAGTTCTTCGATCACGAGCTGGAGGAAGAAATAATACTTTTGCTTCAATGGAGATGAAAGTTCGTCCTCCTCCAAATGGTGGTCGAACCCTAAAATAAATTATTCTCCATGGTGTTCTCTCTAGGAAAAGAAGCGCACTTTTATGTCTTGAAAAATGAGCTACCGCCGGCGGTAGAGCTAGTGTCCAGCGATAGGTCGATGCGCGTGAAGGTGTTAGCTGTCCAGCAGATTTGAAAAAATATCGAAGTAAAATATTTTTTCCGGTTTTGCGCTACCGCGGCGCGGTACGAAGCTATCGCCTGTCGGTAGCAGTATCTTCTCGACGAAGACGACTCGATGTTCGTCGAGACAGCTAGCGCCCGACGGTATGGCAAACGCCACGTTTAGGTCACTGTGAACTCGTGCAGATTTAATTCCAAGTTAGCGCAGGCGGTAGTGCTAGCGCTCGACGGTAGGTCGCAGAGATTCATTTTCTTGTTCTTTTGTACCTGTAAACCTGCATAGTATACTCAACACATGTATGATCAAATACAACACAGGATTTGATATTGTCAAACTAAAGCGATGTGAAACATAGGTTCTAATAATAGGGACTACTCGCAGGTCGCGGGGAGCGCAATGGGCTACTCGCAACCCATTTAAGTATACAAATAGTAATTTGGATAAGGCGGATGTTTCTATCAGCAGACACAAAAAGTCCGTTTTACCCTTGGATTGACTGATCTATAAATAAGACCCTTAATCCCTCAGATCATGAAGCTTTTTCCCCTTTGGAGTGCTTGAGCTCCTCCTTGCCTCTTCTTATTGTCTGAGGGATTGACTTAGCTCCAGATTTTTGGAGGGGAAGTAACAAACAATTTCTGGATGCATGACAGGACATCCTCGTTGCAGCTTGAGGGTGTTCTCTATAAACAGACAACCACCATTAATGAGAACTGGTACTAAGCTCGAAATGCTCATTCCTTGTAATCTGACGATGAAAAAAATAACACAAACCACCACCTCAGTCCAAACTCAATTGAACTGGTATCCAGGTTTCAACGGAGTGACTTCTCGATCAAGCAATTTTAGAATAAGAGGTGCACAGGTTACAGAAGATCCGGGTAGGGATGAGAGATTACATGGTGTGTAACAAAAAGAGCCAAAAAGCACAATCACGGTTAGCCTGACCGCACTGACTGCTGAGGCTGCATGACTTAAGACCTGTCGGGGGAGGGGCCAGTGAGATCATTGGTAGCTTGTCTGTACTGACCACTCGATTAGAGCTTCATTCTTGCCAGATCACTGCTGACTACAAGATTCGAGGGAAACACGCGACTGTTGATTAATTCGTAGGTGCACAATCATAACAAAAAAAAAGGTCAAAGAAAATAGATGCCTCAAAAAATTACCAGGCATACCTGAGAGGGAATCACTAGAATACTTCAATCATGATTGATGGTTAGGTTACCTAAAATTAGGGAACCAAAATCATAGTCTGACGCAGTTAGCTCAACAGGGGCATACATAAATTAGAATTCTCCCATTTTTTGTCATCTCATTTTTCAATTAAAACCACGGGTCTGTTTGGCATCGCATTTCAGATGCATTCATTAAGGCTCCGTTTGGCACGGCGGCGGTCATGAAAGACGGGGTTAAATTATCATTTGTTAACGCCCATCTAAGAAACTTTATCCTCTTTTATGTTCAAACAGATGACGTTTGTTTGGTGATCCTTAGATGTTTGTTAGGTGATCCTTAATGAATGACGTTTTAACCCATGCATTTACGAACGCCACCACCGTGGAACGGATCCTAAGAAACAGATAAAAAATGAAAGATACATAATTAAGGACAGTTCTACAAAATATATAAATAAACTAGGTTTGCTTATATTACAAATGATATTTATAAGACAATAAATGCCCAGTGCTGTTCTACAATGACAAATTCCATGGACAAAAAAACAAACTGATGAACACTTTACAAAATGACATTCTGCAAGGAATGAGTGCATAATGCCAAATTTAAGGAATTTTTTAAACTGTGCTTCGTGAATATATTACCATAACAAACAGAAAATAATAATAAAAAAAACAGCATTCAACTGACTAAAAGCTTTTATTATAATTAGTGTTTCATAGTCCTTTTTTCTGTAGCTTCTGGTATTTGTTCTGCAACTCCAAGGATGTAAATAAGAAGTTGCCGGAGAATATTGCATCCTTATCTGCATGTAGGGAGAAAACTGTATAAGAAAATGTTTAATGGGGCCAGGGAAAACTCATCTCATCTATTCTTTCTTATCATCTACTACATGAGATTTTAATTCAAGCTTTCACAAATTAATACTTTTACTCAACCAAAACTAAAATAAAAGCAATTCTCCTTGCACAATCGTTCACAACGCAAAGGTACATCCAATGCGGCGGACGTCACCGCATCAGTGTTGTCACTGTTCCATGTCATTTGTTCCAGTGGACTGTATTTTCGACGCCGCATCAGTCTTCTCAACGTTCCCTGTCATTTATGTCAGTGGATCGGTACTTGATCTCAGAGCCCGTGGAAAACCGGTCATTTCTATTTATTCTGTGCATTAAATTTTAAATAATTGCTTCTGCATTCACTTTGGTGATCAAGTAATTATTTTGTTAGGATAGTGTTAGTTATTCTCAATAAAATCACGTTAAAATTAAAGCACCCTGTTTTCTTAACGATCCATCTATTAGAAACATGGCCAGTAATTAACTCTATTGACAGGGACAGATGATTATAATACATGAATTGAAGATAAGATAAGAGAGAAAAGCAGAAGAAATGGGGAACTCCTCTTTGAACGTGCCAAGCGCCTTCAGCAGATCAATTGTTTCCCGCACGCAGTGCATGTTGTCCTTGAAGATCGTTTTACAGAAGCACAGATTCTCCACACAATACGCATTCTGGAAAGCATACAAAGCGTTAACTCGTGCAGACAGATATTCATAACCGCAGAAATCATTACAACTTACTTTCAACTGCTCCCGCAAGTTATCGATCTCCGACAGCGCATCGTGGAATCCGCAATCCATGTAGTGGTTGAGGACAGCACTTCTCATCGATGCCTGAGTGGCCATAGCAGGAAGATCTTCTAAAGGAGTCTGCTCAAACTCGTGCAAATCCTTCTTTCCATAAAAGGTCATCATGACCGCGCCAGCATGACGAATAACTTTCTCATCCCTTCAAGACGGAAGAGAAATGCTAACCCCGACATTCTTGTCCGTCCGGTCCCAGCTCCGCAATTGCTCCTCAATATCCTTCAAGCGTTTGCAACCGCATATGAAGGGGAAGCCTTTGTCAGAAGAAGCCCGCACGGACTTCCGTCGAGATGAAGAGTCGTGCACTCGTGCCAGTCTTATCTTGCTCGGCCTTTTCTTCCTCACTTATTTTCCTCTTCTCACGCTGGGTCAAAACCACGACTCAGGTTCTTGCAGCTATTCATAGTAACTGCCAAGACCGCTACAAGGTGAAAAGATAAGGTTAGCACGGGGCAAAGTTGATTAGATCGCACAGACAGAAAGTTGATGTTTGTTTTATTACTCTTGTTCACGGTCACATCAGTGCGAACGGTAAAACAGTATTCGATGTCTAAGCCTGCACCCTCAAGGAAGTCGATTATTTCCTCTTCAACTTAGTCACTCTAAACTTTTTCTCACCAAAGGCTTCCGGCTTCGAAAGGAGTCCGCCAAGGTCTTCTTGGAAGAAGGCAAACCTGTCAGCCCAGTTATGAACCTTGTTGGGAAGGTTCAATATTCGCAGTTTGTCGCTCCTCTCCGCTACATACAAAATGAAGAATACATCCCTGAAAACATTCAAACAGAACCAGACGCCTCCTGCAACAAGTATTTAACAAACAAATAAATTGAGGCAATCGAGTTGGGAGGTAGTTGCGCGGGCACCACTCCGTAATGGTTGAGGATCTCAACCACCTCCCAAATTACAGGGAACTACAAACCATAGTTGAAATGGTCCAAGGGGACCACGATCTTGTTGTCAAAGCACATATTCAACCTCTCACCCTCTGGAAACCGCACAACATACTGGCACCTCAACATGTGTTGGAAGCCGCGCAACATACTGGCTCCCCATCACTTCTTACTCTTGTTCGCGGTCACATCAGTGCCAACGACAAAATAGTATTCGATGTCCAAGCCCACGCACTCAAGGAAGTTGATGATTTCCTCTTCAACTTTCTTCAACATTAGTCACTTTAAACTTCTTTTCACTGCGAGCTTCCGTCTTGGAAAGGAGTCTGCCAAGGTCTCCTTGGAAGAAGGCAAACCTGTCAGCCCAGTTATAAACCTTGTTGGGAAGGTTCAATATCCATAGTTTACATGATCCAAAATATAATAGGCCTCCACAGTGAAGCTTGTCTCTCCTCTCCACCACAGACTACGCAAAAAATACATCCCTGAAAACATTCAAACTGAACCAGACACCTCCTGCCTGCAAGTATATAACAAACAAATAAATGGAGGCAATTGAGTTGGGAGGTAGTTGCGCGGGCACCACTCTGTAATGGCTGAAGATCTCAACCACCTCCCAAAAAACAGGGAACTACAAACCATAGTTGAAATGGTCCAAGAGGACCACTATCTCGTTGTCAAAGCATGTATTCAATCTCTCACCCTCCTCTAGAAACCGTGAAACATACTGGCTCCCCAACATGTGTTGGTTCAAAAATTTCTTAAACTCTAGTTTTGTTACTCGCAGAGCGAGCTGGAAGTTTAACATACAGGAATGTTGGATCTAGTGGCCAACCTTAGAGGGGGGATGAATATGGTTTGCAGTGAGATATTTCAGATTAAAAAAAATTTCAGTCAAAAAACAAGTTCTCTAGAGCTATCTCTTGCGATAGCAGGTATCATCGGCGATATCTTCCGAAAACTTGTTCTTTGCTCCGAAGACCAGATCGGTGATCACACAGATATTAGGTTATAGAACACAAAAAACATGGGAAATTAATGATCAAACACAACTTGAAATTTGATATTATCAAACCTGAGAGATACAAAATGGATGTCCCAACAAGGAAGGTCTTAACAGCGGAAGCTCGCATGGACACCATAACAGGAGTTCGCCCAGACTTCTGCTTCAGTAGCATTCAGTGGAAATGATTTTTGAACCACAGATCCCACCTATTTATAGCTTTTCATAGTGGAAGTTGAAAAGACGGAAATTCAATTAGTTGTCGGTTACTACTAGTGTTTGAGCGGACTCATTTTTCCTACAGTTAACAAAAGAAAGCAAGCAGTACATAGAGACAATGTGCAAGCGTCTGTGCCGACAATAATATACCCAGACAACGTTTACACAAAAACTCACAAGGTAAGAACAACACAATATTTTAGTAGATACTACTATGGAAAAGCTAATGTGAGAATCCAGAAGAAAAAAACTATAAGTTCAACATATTATACAAGACAACAAAAAGCAGTAAAAACAATCATTCTCACGGTTTCCCGCGCTCTTTTCCGATGTGGGCCGCATCGTCTTGTAATTGCCTAATTGCAGAGAATGCCCGTGACAGGCTGCAGGTAAATTGATATATTGATTGGTGTATCCGCACAACATCCCTCTCCACGTGAACTTCGTGAGGAACTGGTTTGGCCTCTACTAGAGCTAACTTGTCGCGAACTCGAGGTGTAACCGCCACAGCCTTATCTACAACAATTATGTCTGCATCCGCCACCTCCTTATCTACAACAATTATGTCTGCATGCGCCTTCGCTCAGGCATTAGCATCAGACTTCTCCTTTAGCTCCTTCAGGAAATCCACAATTACTCCTAGCTCCTCAATACTCACCTCAGTGTCCAGCACCTCTATACCCATGACATCTTTGGGGTTTTCCTTCTCTACTCTGTCAGGATGAGAAGTGTTTGCGACCACCAAAATGGTGTCTGCGGCAGCATTGCGATTTTCAACTGCAGTAGTGAATGCAATATTGAGTGTGAACTCCCTCGATGTCTGCAGAACCTTGTCATCGTCAAGATTAGTGGCGTTCGCGCTGTCCGCATCGTGTTCATTGGCCACCTCCTGGCCCTTAGTTCTTTTCTTCTCCTAGGAGGAGATATCAGAAGCTGGTCGCTTTCTCTTTTGCTTCTCCTTTTTCAAGCTGACATCATTTGTTGCATTCTTCCAACTTTGGAGCCGATCGCAGTCGCCGATCACTGCTTCATCCCATCTCGCACATCAGTTTTATTGACCACAGTACGTGCGGTAGAGTATCAGTCGCGTCAGCTCCAGTCCGAGAAGGCAGATTATCAACATCCATTTGACCACGTGTTCTGCTTCATCAGAATGGACGATGGCCTCGTCTAATCCATTTCGATGTTGAACTCAGAAGCAGTCAACCTCATGTCCGGCTGAAGAGAGTACAGAGTATTGACAATGTCCACGAGAGACAAAGGTTCAGAAGGAATAGCCACCTCGAGCTTTGTAACAGTTTTATTGGCTTCTTCCCAAAAACATCTTCAGTCTTCTTCTCAAATTTCTTCTTGGAAGAAGACACTATGGGCAGTTTTTTGTTTACCTAGCCATCTCCCATTTCTTTCTTCAGCGGGGAAGAGCAGCTTTGGTACTTTTGAGCATTGACAACACAGACTGGTTCTTGCTGCTCTTCATGATCCGCTAGAAAAGTGTGACCGCAACTGCTGAAAAGTGTCTGGTCGAAGAAATGATCAAATCTCCAAGCCTCTGGCGGAATTTATAGAATTCCCAAAATATTTAATGTGTCGCAGTCTTTGTGGTTAAGTTTTACATTTTGAAGTCCGAACGGATTTAAAAAAGTACGGGGATCATGTTTACCCGAAATCCAGCGACCTCAGGAGAGTTCATCAACGTTCTATGCGGAAATCATTTGGGTGCCCTCTTGGACCCTCATGGTGGCAGATCAGTCTTCTCCTTCAGCGACCCAAATGGTCATCCTTTTGGTGTTTGCCTTACCAAGCCATTCAGTCTGTCTTCAAGCCAAGCAACCATGCTTCTTCAGCAATCCGGGCAGTTAGGATAGTGGAGATCAACTGGACCCTCGTGTTCAGCATGGAAGCCACAATATTTCCTTCTCCGGATGATCGTGTGGTCACTCCCTAGGAGTTCGCTCGGCCAAGTACTTCAGTGAACTGCATGCAAGCTGTTGCATTCCTCAGCGACCTGGGCAGAAAGATCTTCAGTGTCTGCATAACCCGACAGTACAAGCCTTTGCAGGATGGACGGCTTCTTCCTCGTCAGCCCGGGCGGTCAGCCTTCAGAGACCGCTCGGCCTCAGTTAGCTTAACTTTATTCGCTTAAGTGTTACTCTTCACCTAGCTTGTGCGAACACTCATGTCGTGTTCACACGGTCTAACTTATTAGGCCATTTGCACATCATGTAACCTCTCATCCCTTCCTGAGTCCCCGTAACCCGAGCATCCCATTTTTCTTCTCCCTACCCGTTCGGGCAGGACCCCACTAGTATAAATAGGAGTTAACTGTAACTTGAAAGGGATTTGAGCCCCAACTTCTGCCTGCTATGTACTCAAATTTGTGTCATTCTAGTCATTGTGAGCTCCTCCTAGTGGTGACCTCTTTTGTGTAGCCATCTTTGAGTAAGCAATAAAATAACCCGCAGCAACAAGTTGCAGTTGCGGGTCTGCCCTCGCCGTTTGTGATATCCTGTTGTTCTCTTCAGCTCATCCATAACTGTAAAGTATCTGACCGCTCTCAGTTTAGCCTCCGTTTCTCTCCTAGCAGAGCGTAAGATCCGTGGAGCGCAATTTCCGCACCAACAATGTGATGTGGGTTTAGGAATGGGCCTGTCCATGCTCTTTATTTGTATGAAAATTGTAGTTGCTTCTGTTTTAATGGATCTGATTCAATGTCCCTCACATGGTTCCGGATGCTTTCAAGAGAAAATTACATTGACCATGGTGTTCCTTGGTGCATTTACTTTATGTTCATTGTTCATATCTCCAGGTGCTTCCACACCTCCACTATGGTATTTGTTTAGATCACTAACTCAAAGTCAAACGAAACTAACACGAGCATTGGATGCAATATTAATCTTTAGTTCTAAATCCTTACCATTTTGTTCATTGAGCAGCATAAGCAGGACTACCTACGGAGCCTTTCCCAGGCTATATTTTATTGCCTTCAGTTCTGCCTTGGAAAAGAACTATGGTTGATTTTTCTCATGAAACTCTATATTTATGGTACAGAAATCTTTCTAATCATTATAAATTCAATTGCGGCCTCTGGGTAAACCAGAATCTTATAATATAATCCAGCATCGCTTACAATTCAGAATATTCCAATGAAAACTATATGATGGTTATATCTGAATTAAAATTTTCACTGTTATAATCAAATCTTTTTCTGTTTGAGTTGAATTGCAGGAATTTATTCTTTGTGGTTGTTAGAACTAATACATCCAACATAAAATCAAATGGTTATAGTTTGGTGTGGGGGGACCCAAAATTTATATTTACACAAGCCTATATGAGTTTTTCCCGTTGTGAAACTAAGGCTCCGTTTGGCACGGTGGTGGCGGTCGTAAACGCATGGGTTAACAAGTCATTAGTTAAGAGTCACCTAACAAACATCATCCGTTTGAAGATAAAAGTGGATGAAGTTTCTTAGATGGGTGTTAACGAATGACAATTTAACTCCCATGTTCATGACCGCCACCATCGTGCCAAACGAAGCCTAAATCCTCAGCAAGCTGACTCATGCGCAGAATCCATGGCTACCAACATGTGAACTTTCTATTTTAATTGAGTGAAATAGAGATGGGTTGTGTGGCTTGGCTGCAAGGAAGTTGTTAACCTGAGAATCCGCAACCAGTTCTCAACTTAGTGACCAGGTCGCCGCGTTCTCCAATCTCAAACCCCACAGACAGCAGGGTCACTGTCTCCAGGCCGCCTCCTAACTCTGTAGACCGCGCAGCTCGCCTTCAACAGTTGCGGACAGAAGATCCAGGCCGCCCAGGTCGGCCATTTCCCAGACAGCATCTGATCGGACAAGAGCTCAAGGTCGCGAGGGTCAGACCGCACGCTTTGGCGGACTGGCAGGTTGTCTGTCTTTTTCCTTTCTTTTGCATCCCGTCATCTCTGCCTGGTTCTCTTGTACCCCGGGCAGGCGGTTATTTTAGCCCTGCCCGTTTGGGCAGGCCCCCGAGCCTATAAATAGGGGGGGGAGCGGCATTCCCAAAGCACGTTGACTCGGATCCAGGAGCCCACTTGTTAAAGGTTGCGGACTCGATTTTCAGGCTTTGCGGTCTGCTGTTTGCACAACTCTTCTTTTTTCGAACTTCCCTGTAACCGCATCTTTTCTATCAAAGGAAAGCCCGTCGCAAGAGAGGCATTCGCCGCGACGGGCGAAGTCTAGTATTGCCGCAATCTGCGGCTCTAATTGCTTACTTTATCTTAACCGCTAGTAACCTACTTGCAGTTCCTCTTCTCCCTCTTTCCATGCGAGTCCTGAGGTGCATTTCAGGCAAACAACATTCAACACGCGACATTCAGATTATAGTTGAAATCAGTGGTTAGCCATGTCAGACCGCCGTTGTGCTCATCGCTCAGTACGCTCCAGCCCTTCTGAAGATGCTCTGTGGGAAGCGCTCGATCAGTCTCGTCGAGAGGCCGAGCAATCCCGTAGGGAGACCGACCAGCGTCTCGACGCTATCGGTCAGGCTCTAGCCGCACTCACTCTGCGGTTAGCACCTCAGCCCGCAACAGTGCCCGCGGCTACCCCGGTCACTCCAGCTTCAGCAGTGGTGCCTTCTCCACCGGTCTATCCGCCCGCCCAGATCGCAGCGCCCCTGTGGCCTCAAGAAGAGGAGTTCGCTTCTCTGATGACTTTTTTCCATGAAGCGGCTAAAGGGAGTCCAACCCGCATGCTGAATTTTGTAGAGGATTATCAGCCCGCTCAGACCGTCGTGGCTCCTGCTGCAGTCCGTCCTCTGTCTCCACCAGTTCTAGATGAAGTGGAGAAGCCTTCTCCTTCTGTCGACAGGATCCGTTGGGAGCCCGCTCCCAACAACTTCAGGGAACCCCGTTTGCCCTTGTATACAGGTGAAACTGATCCGGTAGCGCATCTACAAGCGTTTGAGGCTACTGTCGCCTTGAGATGCCTATCAGATGCCATGAAGTGCAAGCTGCTTGTAACCACTTTCGATGGTCAAGCTAGAGAGTGGTTTCATGAGTTATATCCTCGGTCGATCACCTGATTCGCCGAGCTCCGCAAAGAACTTCTGTTGAGGTTTGTTACCTCAAAGAAGAGGAAGAATGGTCTGGTAGCTCTCTTCTAGATTAAGCAGAAAGACAATGAATGGGTGGATCGATTCGTAGATCGTTTTCAAAGAGAAATCCTGGGGATTAAGAATGTGGACCCCGATTTTTACATGGTTTCTCTAGTCAACGACCTTAGGGAGGGCTCATTGATGTTCAAGGCAACCACCAAAGAGCTCGTGACATACCAGGAATTTATCGCCTTGATCAATAGGTTCATCGAGGGTGAAAATACCAATCTAACCTACATCTCTTCCTTGACAGCCAAGACTGATGCAAGAGATGTGGCAAGCTAAGTTTCTGCAGCGCACCATTCTACAAGACCTCGCACAGATTACAAGCCACCTGCTCAGAGGGGAGAAACTTCCGCCACAAGCGACCCTTCCAAGTCCATCAACAGTTTCATGATCAGAAACTGTCATTGGCCACGTATCCGCTCCATCTGCTCCGCAATTTTTGCCTGTCTATCAATTTCAAGATGGGCCTTCAACTGCTCAGTAGTATGATGACTCCCAAGAGGAGTTTTTTAGCTTTGGGTTTAATAATGGATGTATTCATCCAAGTTTTGCAGAAGAGCCCTGATTACAAGAGGCAAGGACCTCTAAAGGTGGAAGGAAAACCTCGGGGCTCTGATCTCTATTGTGAGCATCATAGAGACAAAGGGCACTCAACGGAGAATTGCAGAGCTTTCCGTCTGCTAGTAGAGAGGCTCCTTGCAGAGGGGAAACTGCAAAACCTTGTTCGCAAGGAAGTTTCTGTCAAGCCATCCACCTCCAAGGGAAAGGAGGTGGCTGAAGTTTATTGGGAATGCGAAGAGGTCGAAGACGTTGGCCATCTGGGCAACGTCAATGTTGGAAGTGAATGCGTCGATGCCGATGATGAGGGCACTCTCGGCTGACTCTTTGGCATTCACAGAGAAGCTGGATCTGAATTAGCCCAGGAGTCTTCTATCTCAAGAGTCTTCAATCTCAAGAGTCTTCCGGCAGGAGGTAGCTGCAACCTCCTCCTCTGATCCATCAAGGGGAGTCATCACCTTCAGTCAGGACACTTCGACTGCAAATAGTTTGTAGTGATCAGTCATTGAAATTACCTGAACAAAATTCTGATTCAAGCCCACATTTGAGGCCCTGAAGACTAGGAAGCCCCTGCTTTCCACCGAACGGCCGCTCTACGGCTTCTCAGGCGAACAAAAAGAAGTGGAAGGGAGTGTCGCCCTCTTGGTGACAATCGGGAGGATCACCAAGCTTGTTCAATTCATAGTAGTTGACGCTCCAAGTAGCTACTATGTTATCTTCGGAAGGCTCCTGCTGAATGAATATCAAGCGGTAGTCTCAACCTACCATCTTGTAATCAAGTTCGTTGCTGAGGGAAAGAAGCACAGGGTCAGGAGTGATCCAAGATTGGTTTGGGAATGTTATGTTCGGACGGTCAATGTGACCGAGCAAGTTCCTCCTCCAGCAGTCCCAGTTGCTGCTCCTGAAGATGCAACTCTACCAGAAATAGCTGAAGATCTAGAGGAGGGAGCCCGAGAAGGAACTCACCTAAAACATGCCCAAGCAACTCAAGGAGTTCCCATTGCTGAAGGAGAGGAGAGGAAACTCTCCATCAATACAGAGATGCAAGAAGAGGAGAAGGCCGAGCTGATCTTCTGTCTACTAAAGAACCTGGATGTCTTTGCTTGGTCAGCGAAAAACATGCCAGGAGTAGATCTTGATGTTGCTTTCCACCACATGATCCCAACTTCAAGCCGATTCAGCAAAAAAGAGGGAGGTGGCAACGAAGTTGACAGAACCAATCAGAGAGGAGGTCGCCAAGCTCCTCAAAGCCAAGTTCATTCACGAAATTCAATATCCCGCCTGGGTGTCCAATATTGTAATGGTTAAAAAAACCAGATAGAAAATGACGAATGTGTGTAGATTTTACTAAGTTAAATAAAGCATGCACAAAAGATTGTTACCCCTTGCCTCAGATAGATGCTTTAGTTGATTCCGCGGTTGGGTATTCTTGTTTGAGTTTTTTGGATGCGTCATAAGATTAGGATGCACAAGCCCAACGTTCCTCACACATCTTTTATTACGAACGATGGTTTTTATTGCTACCTCTTAATGCCTTAGGGCTTAAGAACACAGGTGCAACCTATTAGCGTATGATGGACTTTGTGTTCAAAGAGCAAAAGGGGAGAAACCTTGAAGTTTATGTTGACGATCTCCTCATCAAAAGCAAGTCCCTCTCGTTGCACTTGGAAGACCTCGCAGAGACGTTCGCTACTCTGCGGAGGTTCAAGATGAAACTGAATCCGTTGAAATGTGTCTTCGGGGCAAGTAAGGGGAAATTCCTTGTCCATCTCCTTACATCCGAAGGCCTTGCTCCCAATCCTGACAAAGTAAAAGTCATTCTTGATATGACACCTACTTGTTCCCCCAAGGAAGTTCAGCAGTTAGGAGGAAGGCTGACAGGCCTGAGTAGATTCATCTCCAGGGTGGGAGACATGAGTGTCCCCTTCTTCACTCTTCGAGGGGCCTCTAAGTTCGAATGGACCGAAGAGTGTAATGAGGCCTTCGAACAGCTTAAAAAGCAACTGACGTCAGCTCCTCTGCTCCAAAGCCCTCACGCAGGAGAAATGTTGTTTATCTATTTGGGGGTTGGTTTAGAGACAGTTAGCTCAGTTCTTGTTAGAGAAGAAGGGAGTAAGCAGTTTTCACTGTATTATGTCCAGTCACATTCTTAAGAGTGCTGAGACAAGATATCCAATCTTGGAAAGGCTGGCTTTGGCATTGGTAATGTCAGCTCGAAGACTCCGCCCATACTTCCAAGCACATTCAATTCAAATGGTGACTGATCAACCTTTGAGAAGTGTGTTTGAGAAGTCAGAGCACTCGGGTAGACTAGCTAAGTGGGCAATAGAGCTGAGCGAGTTTGAAATTTCTAACGTGCCCAGGACCGCTATCAAAGCACTAGTGTTGGCAGATTTCCTGGTGGACACAATGGAAGCAAACTATGATCAAGCCGAGTGGTCTCCTTCAGCTTGGACTGTTTACATGGAAGGAGCTTCAGGGAAGAACTCTTCAGGGACAGGAGTAGTTCTTATCAATCCAAATGGAGTCAAGCTGGAGCAAGCTATAAAGTTCTTTTTCCCGACCACTAATAATCAAACAGAGTATGAAGCGCTTCTACTTGGTTTGAGGCTTGCCAAGGAGATAGGGATTGGGCACGTGCATGTCAAAACAGACTCTTTCGTGATGGCATCACAACAAGAGCTTGGTAACTTCGAGACCAGTGAACCTATCCTCAAGAAATATCTCATATTGGTCATAGTGGAGATTGGGAAATTCAATAACTTCACCATCGAAAACATCCCAAGGACCAAAAACACAGAGGCAAGACGATTCTGGCAAAAAACGATCTTCCATCAGGAGGAACAACTTCAAAACTCTTTTGTCAATCAGTGGAGGAAGGAGAGATGATGCAGAATGATCAGTATCCATCTTGGATGGACCCATTTATACTCTACTTGTGAATGGGAGAGTTTCACCCATCAGTTAAAGATAAGAGAAGATTCAAGATCAAAGCAGCGTATTACTATCTGATTTCAGGAGCGCTTTATAGGAAAAACATCCTCTCGCCCATGCCAAGATGCATTTAAGAGGAAGAAGTTCCTATCGTGCTATAGGAGATTCATTTTGGTGAGTGCGACAGTCATTCGAGAGCAAGAACTTTGGAGCAAAGAATTCTTCAGCAAGGGTATTTCTGGCCCACGATGAGGAAGGATGCTGAAGCATATGCAAAGAAGTGTGTTTAATGCTAGAAGTTTGCTGCACTTCAACTCCAACCCACTCAGCAACTCAAGTCAATGACAATACCATGACCTTTCGCAGTTTGAGGAATGGATCTTCTTGGTCCTTTTCCAATGGTAAGCGGGCAGCGACGCTTCATCTTGGTGATGATTGACTACTTCAGTAAATGGATCGAAGCAAAGACACTGACAAAAACCACAACTCAGATAGTGCAGAACTTCATTTGGAGAGAAATTGTCTGCCGGTACGTAATTCTAATGGTCATCATAACAAATAATGAGCCTCAGTTCAATAATGGGGAGATGATCAGCTTCTGCAAGCAGATCGAAACAGAACTGCGGTTCTCATCAGTTCATCATCCCAGAAGAAATGACCAAGTTGAGGAAGCCAACAAGCAGATCCTCAACCTACTAAAGAAGAAAGTGCAAAATCTCAAAAACTGTTGGGCTGACCAACTTCCTTCAATTCTTTGGACTCTCAGAACAACACCCTCATCAGCTACTGGAGAAACTCCTTTTAAACTCTCTCATGGCTCGGAGGCCCTCATCCCGATAGAGTTCGAAAGTTCCAATCCCAAGAGTTTTGCTTGCCAGGTAAAAGTGTAAAACTGGGAGGATTGGTTAGAGATCAATGATGAGAAAATGAAGTCTCGCTTGGATCAAATTGAAGAACTTTGGGATGAAGTTGCAATCAGGCAAGAGGTTAAAAGAAGGGTTACAAAGTATTTTGACGAGAATGTGAGGGTCAAGCAATTCCAACTGAGAGATTTGATATTAAAGAAAGTTGATGTAGCTGCTAGAGCCGGTTCAGTGGAGAAACTCAATCCAAACTGGGTTGGCTCATACATCCTCAAGGAGGTTCTGAAGAATGGTACCTATCGACTACAAATTTATGAAGGAGAAAACATCTCCCACACTTGGAGTGAAGACAATTTGAAGCTGTTCTATTCTTGAACAATGTCTTCTTGTTCATTTGTAATCATTCAATGATTATTTCAATAAAGAAGCTCCTACTGACACTTTCCCATGTCAAGTGATTTGTTTCTCTCCTGGTGACTTGAGATTAAGGATCAATGAACTAGGAGACATCGTCGAGTCCAGCTTAAACCCCCGCAAGAATCACTGTCATTAGCGTAAAATCACGATGACCACGCGTAGTGAGGAGATTTCACACTATGTAGTGGGAGCTTGCAGATTCTCGTGTGGAGGACTTCTGAATTGCGGATCCCAGCTGGTATCTAACCCACCTTTGCATTAAGGAGGGTTAGGGTAGTTGTTAACTCTACCATGCACCATGAGGGATATCGTTACAGTTTTGATGATCTTTTTGGAAAAATAATGTTGCTTTGCGCGCACTTGCCTAACTGATCATCTTAGCCTGTGTCCCTCGAATACTCTGTGGTACTCTCAAGAAGTGCCTGCAGGGGACCCACAGCCAGGTTGATCTCTCTTAGGAAAACAATGCAGCCCTGTGCGCACCTGCCCAATTGATCAACTTGGTCTGTAGCCCAAGGCAAGATAGTAGTGTGTCTTTCTTCTCTTGTCAGTGAGTTTATAGCTTTTATGACCTTGTTGAGGAAAGAATGTTGCCCTGCGCGCACCTGCCCACTTGGTCACCTAAGTCTGTAGCTCTTTCTCTCCAGTCCGCAAGTATCATTTTCCAGGCCGCGGTATCCTCCTGTGGAGGCACACAGATTTGACGATCTCTCTGAGGAAAGCAATGCTGCCCTACGCATACTCTTAGTTATTAAAGCCGCAAGGCGCACCAAGGCGCAAAGAGATCTTGGAGCCTAGGCGCAAGGCTCAAGACGCAGGAGGGCATCTTACAAAGGCAAGACGCAACCACATATATTTTAAATAATCAACATTAAACATCATTTCATCATCTCGATCAAATTCTTCATCTATTCTTCTTCATCAAATTCTTCATCATTCGATCATCTTCATCAAATCATAATAATCTATCTATCGTTTATATCTCATAAAAAATATAATTAATGTGGTCACTTACATCATATCTAAGTATTAATACACAATTATCTTTCATAAAACCAAATCAATAAAAAAATTATTAAGTTCTTAAATTATTTTTTCTTTTTTTGGAAAAAAATTTACAACAAAAATCTCACTCAGACGTCTTTTATGTTCTAAGTGCACAAATAAGGCGCATAAAAGCTCAAACCTCTGAGCCTAGTGAGCCTGGAGCCTTAGGCGCGCCTTCAACAACATAGCGCACACCTGCCCAAGCAATCTCCTTAAGCTGTATCCCTCAGGCGCGGACAGTGTTCTGTATTCGCACAGGTCACCACCTTGTTTCTCATATGACGGTCCGGATCATCTATTGAATAATCGAATGTCTTATCTTTATTACGAAATCGAGACTATATGATTTAATTATTCATCCGGCTTGAGATCTATTCTATTGATTCATGCGGCCTTGGGACTGGGGTGCCTATTCTATTTATTTATATGGCCTGAGAAATCTATTTATGCGGCCTGTGGTACAGACACAGCCAATTCACGTGATATAAGATATCAATTCTATCAATTTATGCAAACTGAAATACCAATTCAATCAATCCATAAGGACTGGAATATTAATTTATGCGGTCTGGTCTTCTCCGCGATCTAGTTATTCTTATAGATTAACTTTGTTTTTTCTGGGCTTCATGAAATGACAAGTCCTAATCATGGTTTTCTTATCTAAGAATCGCGGTTATTGCGGATAAAAATCTCCATAAATCAAATTTTGGAAGATTATGCTTGCGATCTGGGGACTCAATTCACCTCTTACATTATTTTTATCATCAAAGCGTGATTTTCATTTAACTGTTGAAGCGGCTAATGTTACAGTACAACTGTCTTCTAAGACGGGATGACAATGGCAATCTGCGAACTAAAAATCCAACACACATATGAACAGGTCGCAAATATCTTCAATGAGTATCCACAAAAAAGTGATGCGATTAAACAATTAAGAAGTAAAAAATAACAAACGCGAATTGATAAATGTATCCTTTTCATTGCTTTCAAAAAATCATTTACATCCCTTCAGCTTGCACGGTTAACAAAAGGACCGTCGAGCCTTTGCAAAAAAGAAAAAGAAAAAAAATTACATGGCCTCCTAATCTAATGATGCGACGTGAGTTTCTTAGCTGCAGGAGTCCTCCGGAGCTAACAGACACATTAACATCAACAGGAGGCGAATAGCCATCCGACTTGTTGTTGTTGCTGCTGCTACCACTGTCCGCGTAATCACTTGGAGGATTTTCGTCGTCAGAGCTGTCGGAGTCCTCTGATGCGGACTGTGTGTTTTTCTTTTTCTGTCCGCCAGTGTCAGATTCTTTGCTGGCGGCTCCTTCACCGGCAGTCTCTTCTTCTTTCTCTTCTTCTTACACTCATTCTTCTCCTTCTCCTTCTTCTCCTTCTTCTTCTTCACCTTCCTCTCCAACCTTCTCCTTGCCTTTGGCCGCGCACCCCATTACTGCAATCTTCCTCTTCAGCTCAGGGAAAATATCAACAAAGGTGACATTCTCACCACCCTCTTTGATATGGTCCAGCTCGACGAAGCGGCGAACTGCGGCCTCAACAGTTTCTTTGACGAAAGGCATCATCGCATATTGGAATGCGTGATTTTCTATGTCATAAGCCACCTGCAAGAGTTAAGTAAAATTAGATTGTGCGGTCTGTGCGGTCTCAAAAGCCAGGTCGCCCCGAATAAGATTTATTGCCGCCTCCTCCTTCAGCTGTGCGACCTCGGCCCTTAGCCGCTTGTTCCTTTCCCGGAGCCTCTCTATCTTCATGTGTGATTCCCTCGGCGCGCAGCCCATAAAGTGGCTCGTGCCCAGGTTGTTAGCCTGTGCCTGTGCCTGTGCAGTAAAGAAGGGAAGATGTTCGGCCAGAATCTCCTGGAGCTCTTTCAGGTTGCGCTTTCCATATAAAGCGGTACTCGCGACATGGGCGTGGAGAGAAAACTTTGCACTCCTCCAGGAAGTGAGCGTGGTTGAAACTGTGACATGTTTACTTTTTCGATGCCACTGCAACATCGGATTTCCGCAGAGATCTTTCTGCTTTGCTCCAAATCCGTGAAGCTCGAAAGGACTCAACAGAAGAGTAAGTTTTAGCAGGATCCTCTTCTTCTCGCCTGTTCTTTTCTACTTATGTTCTCTTTTCCCTCAGAGTGAGGGTCAGACCGCCTGGGGTCAATGGTAGATTAGCAGCAACAACTAGAGTTGTTGCAAAAGATATCAGTTAGAATACACAAAATGCGAATACAAATTTCAGACCACGAAAATTACTTGCTATCCTGGCGGACTACATTATCCAAGCTCGGCAGCAGAGCAAGATAATAGTAAAATGTCAAGCAGCGAATCTCGCGGGAACTCGACGATTTTCTTCTCCATGTCAGATAGTTTGACGGTCTTGAAGTCACTATCCGTCCGCTCTTGCGGATAGGTGTGTTCCAGGCCCAGGTCACCTTCGAACATTAGGTAGCGAGAAGTCAAGTTATGGATCTTGTTCGGCAGGTTAATAATCTTCATTCCCCGACAGCAGAAGTAAAGAATCCCCTTATAAGGCTTGCCACCAAAAGGGGTGATGGAGCGGACAGAGAAAATTTTCCTAAAGATGTTGATGGAAAATGCAATCAGCTCAGATCACATATAAGACAAGTAGTTGTAGATCGTAGCTACTGTATTAGGCGCGAGTTGCCCAGGGACCACCCAGTAATGCTCGAAGATCTCGGCGATCTCCCACATCAGAGGAAACTTGAACCTGCTAGCAAAGTGATCGATGGGGATTGCGATCTGGTTTGCCAGGGAAGTGTTGATTCTTTCTTGGTCTAAGGGAAGGCGGACATGGACTTGGGAGTTCGCCATGTATTTCTCAATGAATTCTTGGAGATCGGCCTCGGTTAGTTTGCACTTCTTGTGATCAGCAACATGGAAAGCTTCAGCGTCCTCAATGCGTGCGGACAACATTTTCTCAGACCGCAAGGACTTTTGCTTCGGGCGCATTTCCTGTCATAAATGAAGAAAGAAGATCTATTTAAAGAAAGTTTGGCTTGCCAATAACCATCCAGGCCGCGCGCATTAATCCGTCAGTCCGTGGAATACTTGTATCTATAACAGAAAGCCTGCAGTTAGATCTAGCACTCCGCACAGTTCGCAGAAGATAACATTATATAGAATTTGTGAATAAACAAAGCAGTTTGCACAGTTCACAACATATCATGGAGATAAAGTTATAAACAAACTCAGAGAAGAAAATAAAAATCAAATCAAATCATTATCAAACAAATTGTCTCAAATCACAACAATACAGCAGTTCGCAAATAATATTACAAGCATTAAAATATTGTTTATCCGCGATCAGCGCGGTCATGGCGATCAGGGTTCTCAGGTTGCTCAATGTGGTCTCTGCACATGTATGCGACCTGGTTGCTGCCCTGAAGGAGTATCCCATATAGCTGTTGAATATGGTAATGCATCATATTGAATAACTGATGCACTCGGGACACCTCGCGGTGTACATGGCTCAGGGGAACCATGTGTTCCATGGGCGGTCTCGGTGCATAAGCCGCCGCAGGCTGGTCGCTTGCTCCAGGAGGGTAGCGGGTATCGTCTTCAGACCGCCGCCGTTCTTTTTTCTCTTTCTCAAGAGTAACAACAACGATGGCGATCTGGTCCTGCAGCGCCTTCTCCCTCTCCACCCTTTCTTTCCTCTCTTTTTTGAGCTCATCCCGCAGGGCTCCTTTCTCGTCCGCGGCAATCTTTCTCTCTCTCTCCCTCGTACCAGCAGGCCCATGTCTTTATTCAGCTTGTCTATTTCCTCCTTACCATCTCGATGGATCTCGTTGAGAGATCGTGGTGGAGGTGGAAGGTGTGATGGCAGGAATTCGCCCGATTCCATCGAAGTCGGCGATGGGTCTGTATTTGAAACAAGAAAGAAAACTCAGAAACCATTCAAGCAGGTCGCAGCGAATACAAATAATAATGAACGAGATCGCTAGGCCGCCAGCTGCCTTCTTGGTTAATCGCTGCAGCGATCTGACGAACATCCAAGACAGGCCGCTTCTTGCGTTCTGGGTCGATTTTACTTAGACGTTCTTTCGAGTCTCGATGGGCCTTTTTTCTCTTCTTAGCCGCCAAGCTGGTAGAGATAACAATGTCGTCGGTCTCCGTGATAATCTTTACCGGATTCGACTTTCAAGGAGGAGACCTGTAAAGCCGCGGAAGCTTAA
Source organism: Platanthera zijinensis (assembly GCA_039513925.1). Lineage (NCBI taxonomy): Eukaryota > Viridiplantae > Streptophyta > Magnoliopsida > Asparagales > Orchidaceae > Platanthera > Platanthera zijinensis. The sequence continues at coordinate 90,498,061 of CM077094.1, forward strand.
TATCCCTGGGTGCCGGTTTAAGTTTACCTGACCGTAGAAGATCAATTGAAGTCCGCAGGTCCACCTCTGCCCGCCTGTCCGCATCCTCCTTCTCCGAGTCCGCTTTCTCCTTGGCCGCCTTCTCGACCGCGATCTTCTCCCTCAGCTTCTTTTTCTCCTCTCCCTCAGAAGCAGTGTTGGAAGCCTTCTCGCCATCTTTAACCTCCAGTACCCGGACTTCGTCCTCAACCGGTAGGTGGCCAGAAGCAGGCTGGAAAGCCTCCAGTAAAGATTTGTTAATTTCGTCAAGCTTTCCAAGTTATCGAAGTTTTGGATAATCTCGTCAGTAGAGAGACTGACCGTGGAAAGCGAAGTCTCACTGCCCGGAGCGGTAGTCTCAGGAGTCACGAAGGAGAACTTGGGAGCCTCCTTGTCTCGCGGTCTGAATTGTAAGCTCGTTGCTCCAACCCGGACAGAGACTTTTGGATCCTTCATTGAACGAAGTTTCTTCTCTACTCGCTCTGCAACAGAAGACTTGTCCCTTTTTCCTCTTCTTCTTGGGATTGCTCTGTTGCCCCTTCTCTATCCTATCCGCAGCGGCCTGGCTAAGTCGTCGCAGTCATTCGCGAACAGAGTCGGCATCGACAGTAGCCATGTCCAGGGAAGTGGAGGTCTGGCTGTCAATTCGCATCTCCACCGGCTTTTCTTCCTCAGTTCGCTTCTCTTCAGCGGACTGTCCCCTCTCCTCAACTCTCCCAAGACAACTCGTTGTCGGGTTGTGAAGCCATAGGAGATTGAACCTCTCCTTCCATATTCAAACTCAACATTACTGTTCTAGAGATGTACTGGAACAAGTTTATGTCTAGCGGATTGTCTGTGGAGATCGCAAAAGGGTCGACGACCACCAGCGCACTAGAAAGCTTATCCGCATCAAGCCAGACGAGAGGCCATCTTAGGCTGAGAAGTCTCAGTATCAATGGGTTTTCCCTTGTTGGAAGATTCTCCAGTGGTGCGGATAGGAGTTTCCGGCTTCTTGATAATCATTTTTGTTTTAGCCCGCGGCTTGGTCTTTTCCTCTCTCGAGGAGACATTAGTAAGAAGTCTTCCGATTCCAACCATTGCGGTCTGGAAATGCTAATCGCAAGAGGTGAATACCGCCCCGTGACGATAGAGATTTTTCTGAAACTGCAGAGTTTTCAAAGATATTTATAGCGCCATCAGCATTAAAGGAAGTTGCGGTCTCGTGGTTAAGAGAACATTTTCGAAATCTCCTGAAATTTAAAAATGTGTGGGGATCATGTTAACCCGAGAGTCCGCAACCAGTTCTCAACATAGTAGCCAGGTCGCCGCGATCTCCAATCTCAGACCCTAATGACAGCAGGGTCACTGTCTCCAGGCCGCCTCCTAATTTGCAGACTGCACATCTCGCCTTCAACAGTTGCGAACAGAAGATCCAGGTCGGCCACTTCCCTGAAAGCATCCGATCGGACAAGAGCTCCAGGTCGCGAGGGTCAGACCGCACGCTTTGGCGGACAGGAATTTGGGCATCTCGTAACCTCTGCCCGGATCTCTCGTACCTCGGGCAGGCGGTTATTTTAGCCCTGCCCATTTGGGCAGGCCCCCGAGCCTATAAATAGTGGAGAGCGGCATTCCCAAAGCACGCTGACTCGGATCCAGGAGCCCACTTGTTAAAGGTTGCGGACTCGATTCTCAGGTTTTGTGGTCTGCTGCTTGCACATCTCTCTTCTTTTTTCGAACTTTCCCGTAACCGCATCTTTTCTATCAAATGAAAGCTCGTCGCAAGAGAGGCATTCGCTGTGACGGGCGAAGTCTGGTGTTGTCGCAGTCAATGGCTCTGATTGCTTATTTTCTCTTAACCGCTAATAACCAACTACTTGCAGTTCTTCTCCTCCCTCTTTTTCCCTGTGAGTCCTAAGTTGCATTTCAGGAACCAACATAAGTAATCGCTTGGCAATGTTATCGATAGCAAAATGAGGAATAGCGTTTGCAAGAATCTCAAACCCATGTTTACTTGAAGGAACCTTTCAACCGTTGTTACTTTAATGCTATAAAGTCATCAAAGAAATAATATAAGGTTGTGAGAGAGTAGAGGCATCTTGTTTCATATGGATATGAGCGGAATCTTTAAGAATCAAGTGGGCAAGATAAATGGTAATCCTACTCGGTGTACTATGATGTGACGAAAACCCAAGTATAGGTCAACACCTTCAGGAGCAGTCACAACCGAAACTTCACTTTCTGTAAACAAAACTGCATCTATACTTTCCATTATCCTAAAACAATTTCTCACAAATCACGGACTACCCTAGTACATAAAAGTACGAAGCGGGGGAGCGTTATGAATAAGAGGGAGAGGGACGAGGACACGACCCATATATCAACGTCAAGACTGAGGTGACGAGGACATTGATCCCAACAAGGCGACGGACATTGGCCAGTAATGCGCACGGGCATCGTGCACCTGTCAGCTATATGTTATATTATCGCACATGTACATCGAGACTTATGGTTATTTACTATTTTCCCTTGTGTGTTTTAGAGCTAGGTACTATATAAGCCTATGTACAACTCTTATTTTGATGATCATGGTACTAAGATCAATTTGAAAGAGCCCTAGGAGCTGATCTATTATCTAATATCCCCCTCCATCTTCTTTCCCCACCTGCTTCTTCAAGCCCATTTGGTCCGACCTGCCATCTTCAGGCCGCGGTTTTTGCTGCCCGAAAACGATAAAATGTGTTTGCTTCTCGACTTCCTGATGCGCCTACGTCTTCCACTCGACGCGACTGCGTCTTCCTCCCTATGTGCTTGCATTTTCCCTATGCTCAACACGACTGTGTTTTCCTCCTCTAGACACGCTACCTCCAACAACTCCGCACTCTCGATCCTGCTACAACAACGGCTCATTCTTTAGTGGCCGTTGTCGTTCTCTTCCACAAATCGCATATCGTGCGACTCCGTCTTGCGTGTTCTTGTTGTCGCCTGCAGCTGTCGACCAGGTCTGTTGCTCTTGTGTTGGTTCTCCGTCCATGCATGTGTTACGTGCCTCTTTGGAGGTTTGTCGGATGACAGCAATAGGTACAGATGGAGGATAAAATACAAGGGTTGTTAATCCGAGAAATGGTGGAGGAGATGAGATAAGTTGAAACCCAAGAAAGGAGAGGTGAGAAGAGAAGAAGTTTGAAGGAGAGAAAGAACTTTGATTTATTCCATGCATAATCCTTACATGACCGCAAGGGCCCTATTATATAGGTGACGATGACATAACCGTAAACATCAAACATATATAAAATATCAAAAATACTTAAACACTATGAAGACTATGAGTCAATATAACACGACTCGATATAGCGACTCCACGCACATATAAATAATAATGATAATAATACAAGATAACTGACGGAGGATCTATAACACTTCATCCGTCCTTGAAATCGAGTTTGCCCGCAACCTCGAACTCCACGTGGAAGGTCAGATCATCTGACATGTTGATCTCTAGCCAGAACAATGACTGGTCGCACGTAGCGGCGGAGGTGGTGTCGGCGAGTTGCGGTGGCACCGTCCGAAAGGCGGGTGGCAGAAGTAATGACATCGGCGGGGTTGGTGGAGCGGTGGTGAGCACCAACGACAAGAAGGTTGGAGGAACGACAGCCGGCAACAGGAACAGATCCGTTGGGGTCAACGGAGCACGGGCTGGCAGAAGAGGCGGCGATGTGGTCGGTGGAAGCTGCAAAGCAGGGGTCGGCAGAGCAAGAGCCGGGAGAAGAGGCGGTGAGATGGCCGGAGGAGGCAACAAGGCATGGGCCGGCGAAGTAAGAACCGCTAGAGGGGAAGCGAGATGACCGGAGGCGGCAGAGAGCGTGACCGGAGAGAAGGCGAAAGAAGTGGACGAACAACCACTGTGTAGAGAGGTGGTACATAAGCGGCCGGTGGCGGCGATGACTACACGAGGCGAGTCGGTCGAGGGGCAGACGAGGGAGGCGGGGTGATGGAATAGCCGTTGGCGGTGCGTGGCGAGCTGCAATGTTCAACATGTGGACATTGAAACACACGGTCGATCTGCGCTTCAAAACTGTCAAACCGAGCAAGTATTTGTGCGATGAGGTCAATGTCGGCGACTGGGAGTGAAGTGGACATCTTAATTAATTAATCTTTTAACTAATTTAATATAAGAATCAATTAAAAGAAATAATCAATCAATATAGAATTGTGTGAAGCAAGAATAGGCTTGGGATGGGCTCAAGGAGGTAAGGGTGGCGCGTCGGATGGGATTGCGACATGCTGGGCTCAATTTAATGTGACAGGCAGCGACAAATTGGATGAAAGAAAAAGGGGCAGACGATGGGGCCCGAGAAGTCGCAGGAGAGGTGGAGGGGAAGGCATGCGTGGATCACGGACAGGCTCAGAGGTTGGAGTTGCTGTCGACGAAATTGGCGCTCTTCCTAGACGTGAATGAGGTGTGCGGCGCTGTTAGGATCAACGTTATTCTTGGACATGAAAAAGTTGAGTATTTGACGTTGTTCTTGGGCGTGATCAGAGAAGACGATGGTTGGAGGATGGCGAGCGGGGAAGACAATGATGAAGCGAAGGGTAAGGTTGTTCAACCATGCGTGTTGCGAGAGCGGCGTGCGCGAGTCTAAGTTCTCGTCGAGGTCTTTGAAGCAGGGTGAAGGTGATGTGGACGATTCGATGAAGCACAAGCAATGGTGTTGGCGCTAGGGAAGAAGCGTGCGGTTCTGGAAGGGAAGAGCTGTTGGCTGACCATGGGGACTGTCGGCGTCGCGTGCGAAGAAAACTCGGTGGTCAGAGGGGATGAAAGACCACCTATACCAAGTTTGTTACATGCTTCTTTGATGGTTTGTCGGATGGCAGCAGAAGGTGCGGATGGAGGTGGGAACACAAGAGTTGTTAACCCAAGAAATAGTGGAGCAGATGAGATAAGTTGAAACCCTAGAAAAACGGGATGAAAAGATAAGAAGTTTGAGGGAGAGAAAGAACTTAGATTTATTTCTTGCATAATCATTACATGACCCCAAGGACCCTATATATATAGGCGTCGATGGCAAAACCGTAAATACCAAACATACATAAAATATTAAGAACACTTAAACACTATGACGATTATGACTCAATATAACACGACTCGATACAGTGACTCGACTCAACATATAAATAATAATGATAACAAGGCAAGATAAGTGACGGAGGATCTATAACAACATGTCCCCCTCAAATCCGCATTATGGTGCATTTGGATGCGCTAACGCCTTCATCTCTCATGGATCTGGTCATCTCCCACCGCCTCGATGCTCACGAGGGCGTCCATTGCTTCCCTCCAAGCCCTAATACAGAGAATAGATGCAAATTTTGATTCCCTCCTCATTAGCTGCCAGAGTACATCCACGACCTTCAACGCGGAGTCCCCCTCGATTCTCCATGCACCTCCAAAAATCCAACGCAACCCCGTCTCGCCATCCAAGGGCTTCCTCAAACCACACCACTCTTTTGATGATCCCTCCTTCAACATGTCCACGCATGTTTCGGGCGTACCGCCTGATCATTTCATGGGTTTCTTCATGCAGGGGCTCTTATGTAATACCTCCCCTGCAATGACCATATAATATGGGTTCGGTCGGGACCCCACAACCTATAGACAGCACAACTTTGTTATTATAAAATGATATAACACTACCATTCTTGTCATGCCGTCGCTAGGCGTCTAAGCGTCCAGGTGCCCAATTGTAAACAAGGAATCGAGCGCCTTATTTTTAAAAAAAATACATAGGAATAGACAGCGGTTTATATATAAACTGTTTTCAAAGTATAATAGACAGCAGTTTATATAAACCGCTGTCTATTATACTTTGAACCCTAAAATAGACAGTGGTTTATATATAAACCGCTGTCTATTCTACCCTGAACCCTAGAATAGACAGCGGTTTATATATAAACCGTTGTCTATTTTACCCTGATAGAATAGACAGCGGTTTATATATAAACCGCTGTCTATTCTACCCTGATAGAATAGACAGCGGTTTATATAATAAACCGTTATCTATTCTACCCTGAATCCTATAATAGACAGCGGTTTATATATAAAACCGCTGTCTATTCAACCCTGAACTCTAGAATAGACAACGGTTGTTGTAAAACCTGTTATCTATCCTATTTATTTTAAACCGTGAGCCGTAAATTTTAGATTTTACCACGACTTTTTGGTTCTTACAGTCGCTGCTCTATGCGAAATACCCTAAAGACGATTTTGTGAAAGTTTCTGTTCTTCTTTGCTTCGATTTGACGATTCTTCTTCGACATATCTCATATCCTCATTTAGATATATTATTTCTTCATTTTCTTAGTTTCAAACTTTTTTTAATGTCTTTATTATTAGTAGTAGTATAAACATTGTGTAGCAGCCAGCCACTGAATCTTCCAATCTCATGTTTTGACAATACTAATTGCATATAAACAACACAATGTGCATTTTTGTATTTGATAGCCTAAAAACACACTGACTCTATATATTTGTCTAACCGTTGCATTTTAACCCTTATTGCACATGTCTAAATCAACCGACTCTATACTTCTAAATTATCATTTAACACTAACATATATATTTATATGTGTGATTATGTGATAGTACCTCAATATCATTGAGGTTTTTTATGAATTTTATTTAGTGTTTTTTGATGGTTTAGGTGCAACTGCACCAATTTCACGTGCGGAATTATGGAAAGTCGGTCATAAAAGAAAGACTGGTGAATACATTAATAAAGATGCAGTTGAGTTGACATCTAAAACTATAAGTGTAAATGTATCATTTCATCATTTGTAATTATCAATAGTAGTATTGTTTGTGAAGTATAATTTTTTATCTGCAATTCTGCATTAATATTTATTACTTTTGCTTAAGATGAGTTGTCGAGCCAAGAGTCCCAGAGTACTGAAATAGTGTTACAGGGAAGAGATGACATCCTTACATTTGTTTTAGGCAAAGAACATCTGGACAGATTCAGAGCTCGTGACCATTTTTCCATCATTAAAAGTTTTTTCAAGAATGATAGGCGGAGCCGAGAGGAGATCAATAGCTCGTATTGAAGATGTGGAAGCTATAGTCCAAGAAAGATTGAGCCAACAACAAGAATTATGGAGCCAACAACAACAAGAACATCAAGCCTATATAAGTCAACAACAACAAGAGCATCAAGCATATATAAGCCAACAACAACAAGCGTCAAGCCTCCTAAGCCTTCGATAATAATTCGAGATTCGATTCGTGAACGATACGAATTCGAATCGCGAATCAATCGAATTCGAGAATGAGAATAGAAGTATTCGCGAATAGTTCGCGAATAGTAAAATTACTTAAATACTTATAGCGCATTCGAATTCGAATAGTGCTGGAATCTGAACCCGAGAACGAGAATCTGAATGCATCCGACGAATTCGGGTTGCATCAATTGAGTACGTGATATTTAGTGCTGGAACTGGAGCAGTTATGTCTTGCACTTGCACGTGAAAGATCTCAAGACATATCTCAGGTATTATTGATTATTATATTTAATTATTTATACTTTTATGAAATGTCATGCTCTATTTTTGTTGAACATATAATAAATAATTTTTTGTTATTTTTAGTTTGTTAGCCGGAGGCTGAATTCAGAATAATATGAACATAAGACATCACATGAGTGCTTACCTTCTCCGGTATTATAATTAATATTTTTAACTTTTATGTAATCATTGAATTCAATATTGATGTCAAAAATACTATTTTTTTATTTCCACAGAATACAAATGAATCCATGGTTATGTTACCCAATTTCATAACTATGATGGAGAATAAAATAAAATAATATATCTGTTATTAGATCCAATAGTATTTAGGACTGTTGAATCAACAAGTACATGCATTGAAATTTCAAAGTTGTACGATTTTCTAAATATGGAAAAAGTTGGAGTTAACATCATATTAGTATGTATTGAGTGATTACTGAGTATCAAATATTACAAAATTAAGATTTTTTATTAATATATAAATTGATTTTGAATTTACATGTTTTTTTGCAGGTACATAGGTTCACATTCAAAAAAATTTAAATACAATAGAAGTGTATATTTTCATAATCTCACAGCCATTTTTGCTTTTGATGATAAGTATGCCAAGAAACATTCTAAATCACGAGCTGTAGATACAAAAATTAGGCTTAGTCAACTCCAATCTGATTCTTTATTATTTTTGCCTATCATGGATTGTAAGTATGAAGTATCAATGATTATTGCTATTTTTTATTTTAATTAAGTTATTGATTATTTCATTTGTTTCACAGAGAACATTGGATGTTGACTATTACTGATTACAATAATAATACAGTTTATTGCTTTGATCCCCTAAATCTTGACATTCGCTATGATATTAAAAATGTCATTATAAAGTAAATTTATTAATTAGTTATTTTACTATTTGAAATTCAGATTTGACTATAAACTAATTTTTTTATATATTTTATAAAGTGCATTTAAGGGTTTGGCAAAGGATCGGCATACCAGTTTCCACAAACCAAAAGTTTTAAAGTTAAAGTCGGTAAACTATAGCTATATGAGTATATATATTGTACTTATTTAAAAATTTGTAATTAAAATACTTACCAATTGTTTATTTTTTTTAGTGCTCAAAATAACTAGATAATATTCAATGTGAGTATTATATCATGTGTTACATGATGACATAGTTGATGCTCTTAGAAGTATGTCAATGTCATCATTGGTAAGTTAAGTGCATGTATATTGGTAAATAATAAATAATAATAATTATGTTGAATTGACTTTAACATATATTTTTTTAGTGCAGATCTATAATGGAGTGACGCAATAAAATTGATAATATTTGAAATAAAATTGATGATTATATTGTGCTACATAATTCATGATTGACAAATATATTTTTTATTACAGGTCTATTTATGTAACACATTGAGTAACTTGACTTACTTAATATTTGTGTAGAAGTAGAACAAATGAACATGGTCTTTAAATGGTCTTGTAAATGAGCATGGTCTTTAATTTTTTATACTTTAAATGATTTTTAAATTGTTCATTGTGTAAAATAATTGTAGACTGCAGTTCATTTGATAGTTCTACACTTTTATTACTCATGCGATGATTTCTTTAGCTTAAGAATAACTGGTTATTTCATTGACCCGATCTAACTCTGCATTCTATAGGTCTTATTTGTAAAAGATGGAAGACCAAAACAACAACAGTCTTACATCCATTGATAGCAATGATCTTGATTCAAAAACAAATCATAAAAGAAAAGCAAAGTCAAAGGATCCTGGATGAAAGTATGGACATTTGCCCGACATAAAAGATAAAAATACAGTTAAATACAATTTTTGCGATAGATTGATTAAAGACGGTATCAAAAAGTTGAAGCAACACTTATGCGACGGGTATGAAGATGTATCAAAGTGTTTTAAAACTACTTCTGAAATAGCAGTTGAGATGTATTCAACTTTAAATGATAAAAAAAATAATGTACAATTTGACTGTTGATGATAATAATGAGACTGAACAAGAAAGAGAGCCAACAGGAACAACATAATGTATCAACGACATTATTTACAGCTAAATCTTCATTTATCCCAAGTTCTGGGACAAGTACCAAAAAAAAAAGTAATCCACTTGCCACAAAAAATTGGGCCTATGGATGCTCATGTGAAACGTGCTCCTAAAGATGTAGTTGATGATAGACGTGTTAAAGGTGCTGCACAAACTATTATTGAGAGATGTTTTAAGATCTCCTGAGGAGAAAAAGACAGTTGATAGTTATGTTGCTGATTGGTACTATGAATGTGGAATTCCATTCAATGTTGCAAAGACATGAAGTTTTGAAGTAATGCATAAAGCAGTTGGACAGTATAGGCGTGGTTATAAAGGCCCTAGTTATCATGATTTAAGAGTCCATTTGTTATTGAATACAAAAGATAAAGTTAAGAAGATGAAGACAAAGTACCAAGCGTACTAGAGGATATATGGTTGCACTCTTATATCAGATGGTTGAACAGACAGGAGGGAGAGACATTTGATCAATTTCATAGTCAACTGTCCAGAAGAAACCTATTTTATAGGTTCAGCAGATGCATCCGGTCATATTCAAGATGCTACAATGTTATCAGAGTTGTTTGATAGTAAGATTAGAAAGATAGGAGCAGAGTCCGTTATTCAGGTAAATTTTTTGGTTTCACTAATTTTCATATTTCAAGTTTAATAGTCTACAACTTTTGATATATACAAAGTTATGTTGTATATATGTGGTGACTGACAATGCTCCCAATTACAAGGAAGCTGGTAAAATTTTAATGGAGAAAAGACTCATACTATTTTGTACTCCTTGTGCAGATCATTGCATTGATCTCGTGCTAGAAGATATAGACAAACTACAATAAAACAAAATGGTGATTAAAAAGGCAAGGATGATTACAAATTTCATCTACAGGCACACTCGTTTACTTAATACAGTAAGAGCTACTATAGATGGTGATCTAGTGAGCCATTCGGTAACTAGATTTGCAACATCATTCTTTACTCTACAAAATGTGCATAAGTATGAGGAGAAGCTGAAATTATTCTTTGTGTCGCATTCGTGAAATGTCGCTAATTTGACAAAAACTGAAGTCGAAAAACAAATTGTTGAAACAATACTTTCACCTGTTTTTTAGAATGGAGTAAGAGATTGCCTAAAAGGGGGAAAGTCACTGATTGTCGTTTTGTGTTTAGTAGATGGAGATAAAATGTCAGCTATGCCTGAAGTATATGTGGTAATGAGAGAAGCTAAATAAAAGATCAAAAAATATTTTAATAATAAAGAAAGATTATTTACAAAGATTATTGAGATTGTTGAAAATATGTAGACAAATCAAATAAATAAAAAAAATGTATAGGACGACTTTGTTTCTAAATCCAAGCAAATATTTTGAATACGAGAAAAAACATAATGTTGATGCTTGGAAATTTCAAGATGCTTTCAATAATATTATTGCAAGACTAGTGTCCGATCAAGAATTGCAAGACAAGATTGCGGAGCAAGGTACTAACTACAAAACATCTCGAAATAGTTTTGGAAAGTCTATGGCTATTAGGCAACGAACCAGCGTGATGCACCCTGCGGTGCATCGTAATATTTTATCGTATTTATTTATATACCGCATTTATGTACTTGTTTTATTGTCCGGCTCATCGGCTTGACCACCCGATGAGATCTTAAATAAATGAGTCTGATATTAATAGTAGTAGGACAGGAACGGCAAGCCCAACATTAATTAAAAAGGTGCATGATTGGAAACATTTCAAATATAAAAAGTGTCTTGCATGATTTTAGGACATAGTTTGGAAACATTTCGAATTTTAAAAAAAGTGTCTTGAATGGAAGATTCTATTTTTTGGAAAGAGAATTAAGAGAGGGATATTTTTTGCCCAAAATGGAGAGATATTTTTAGCACATGAATGGAAGATTTTATCTTTTGGAAAGAGAATTAAGAGAGGGATATCTCTTGCCCAAAATGGAGAGATATTCAAGCCAGCTTATAAATTCCACGGTCATGTGCAGTGAAAGCAGGTCAGACAGAGTTTAGAACGGGAATCCCGGTTCTTTGCTCATTGCCGACAACCACTTCCCCCACCGCACGTATCGCCAACATCGCTCAGTTCGGAGAAGCGCCACCGCCTGGAAGCCCGTGCGCAAACATACGCCGAAAGTCCTAGCCCCGTCATCGCTAGCCCGAGTCGGCGCCTCCCTGCCGGCCCGAAGAGTTGCAAACGGACCGTCGTCGACTTCGGAATCTGCTTCCGACGGTCCGGCTTATTCACGCCGTCGACTTCGACCCGTATCCGTCCGGTGGATCTTGGGGCCACTGCTCCTGTGCGAGACCGATTGGAATTGGGCTCGTTTCTGCCGCCGTTTGGTATACCGGTCACTCCTTATTTTCTTAGTATTGTTTCATGCACTTCATTTAATTACACTTGGGCTTGCCGTTGCGTTCTCCTTATTATTAATATCGTTATTCATAAATTGTTGAATGTTATTCATGTTTGTGGCCATATAAATCTCGTAACGGATCCGAACCGCAAGACGCGAAGAAGTTTCACTCGAACGCAAATTAATAAACTTTTAACGTCCAAAGCGACGAGCTTGGTTTTCGCGCTCGAAAATTCAGTTTTTTTTGGCCAACTCGGCTCTTATTTTCAAATTAATATTTAATTTCGAAAGTGAACACCGTCATTTAATTTATAACAAAATAGATATTTGCTCAAAATTTTCAATACAAATCCGGGTTACATCAGTTTGGTATCAGAGGAAGTCGATTCACTCCTATCGTGAGTCAATCGATCTGATTTATCTAAAAAAAAAAAATTATTTTTATTTATTGACAAAAAAAAAGAGAGATTTAAAAAAAATATATATATTTATTGTCTTTCAAAAAAGATATATATATATATATATATATATATTTTTTGATTTTCTTAAATAAATTAAGTATTTTTCTCCCACTCGGGAAAGCTCTCTAAAAAAAATAATTAAAAATTTAAAAATTTAAATTTTATTTAAATTTAAATAAATGAAAACAGTCGAGATTTGGCTCGACGCATAGGAGATTTGGCTCGACGCATGAGTGAATTAATGAAAACAGCGTAGGAGATTTGGCTCGACGCATGAGTGAATTAATGAAAACAGTCGAGAAGCTCACCACCGGTATGGGTAGTGTCACACATATCATGAACGGATTACGCACTTCGGTTAATAATATCAAAGCAACTTTGCACGTCAATCGAACACCGGCCCCAGTGGTCGAAATCGACCCTGACCATAGACCTCAGGAACTCGTACGCCCCGATCCGGAGGGCCATAACGAACCACGACACCAACCCCGTTGGGATGTGGGAATCAAGTTTGACGTGGGTGATTTTGAAGGGCGAATAGAGCCCGAGAGTTGCCTTGAATGGTGTGAACGGATGGATCGTTTCCTCGCTTGGAAGCAATTGCCCCAAGCTAGGCAAGTTGAGTATGCCACGCTTAGACTTAAAGGATCCGCGTTAGTTTGGTGGGGACAACTAAAACGGTCTAGGTTCAATTTAGGTATGCCCCCGATCACAACATGGAACGATTTCAAAACTCGACTGCGTAAGAGATACGTTCCGTCTGATTACCTGCAAACCCTGTATCGTAGGTTCCATAATCTACGACAGGACAAATTATCCGTCGATGAGTACACAAACGAGTTCCTAGTCCTGCAGTCTCGCCTCGACCTCCGAGAGGACGATGACATGACCGGTTCCCGTTATCTGAACGGGCTACGCTACTCCATTCGAGATCAGTTGGAACTCCTTGATTATAAGGATTTAGGAGAGGTTACGAGTCGCGCACGTAGAGTAGAGACACTGCAGAAACGCACATCTGGAAATAAGACTACTGATAAGTCCCACCCGACTCACACTTTCACCCCTGCCGGGTCCTCTCGACCGGTAGCGTCCACGAGCACCCCATCACTCCTTGCCCCTCCCAACAAGGGCAAGGAGATTGTAGGCACTAGACCCCAGCCTGGGACGTTTAGATGTTTTAAGTGTATGGAGCCGGGTCATAAGTCTTCTGAGTGTCCGCGACGCCACTTCGTTGTCATCGTCGATTCTGAGAGTGGGTCAGAACCTGAGTATAGAGTATTCCTTAGTGAATCCCAGACTGATCCAACCCCCGAGACTGAGTTAGAGGGTGAGTACGAAGTTGAGGGAGAACAGCCTGAGCAGTTAGTGTGTGTTCTCCAACATAGTCTCCTATCCCCCAAAACACCTACTGACGACGACTGGTTGAGAAACAACATCTTTCGTACCACCGCACGCATACAGGGGCAGTTCTGCTCCATCATAATTGACAGCGGTAGTATGGAGAACTTTGTTTCTCAACGCATGGTTGAAAAGCTGAAATTAAAAACGCAGCCCTTAGGAAAGACCTATAGTCTGTCATGGGTCACTAGTAGCACTACCATTCCTATCACGCACAAGTGTCTCGTAGAGTTTTCCATAGGCAGTACATATCAGGACGCTGTATGGTGTCATGTAGCTACTATCGAGGTATGCCACATCTTGCTGGGACGACCTTGGCAGTACGATAGGCACGTAGTTCATGATGGTGTGAAGAACTCTCACTCCTTCGAGCGCAATGGTCGCAAGATCGTTCTTCTCCCGCAAAAGAATGACCTTGTTCCCAGAGCCCCCGAGAGGACTTCACCCCCTTCTACCACCGTCTCCGCGATGTCCTTTCCCTCCGCCACCATGTTACTGACTGGGTCCCAATTCCAGGAGGAGATGAAGGATAGTGAGGTCGTCTATATGTTATCAGGTATCGACACCACCCCCGCTAATTAGACATCCCTAGTAAGGTGCGTCCCCTCATAGATGAGTTCTCTGAGATCATGCCGGAGGAGCTTCCCGATCAGCTTCCCCCGATGAGGGACATACAACACTGCATAGACCTCAACCCAGGCGTTAGCTTACCTCATTTGCCCCACTACCGCATGAGTCTGAAAGAGCATGAGGAACTACATAGGCAGGTGACCGATCTGATTTCAAAGGGTCACGTTAGGGAGAGTATGAGTCCGTGCGCCGTCCCCGCACTTCTAGTTCCTAAGAAAGATGGGACATGGCGTATGTGTGTGGATAGTCGAGCGATTAATAAAATCACGATCAAGTATCGTTTTCCGATTCCCCGATTGGATGATATGCTAGATATGCTCAGTGGATCCCGCGTATTTTCAAAGATTGACTTAAAAAGTGGATATCACCAGATTAGAATTCGACCTGGGGACGAATGGAAAACCGCGTTTAAAACCAAGGAGGGATTGTACGAGTGGCTAGTGATGCCTTTTGGGCTCTCAAATTCTCCCAGCACATTTATGCGTGTGATGAATCAAGTGCTTAGGCCACTCATAGGAGTTTGCGTAGTGGTGTACTTTGACGATATTTTAATTTATAGCCTTGATCAAAATCAGCACATGATTCATCTTAGGCAGGTCTTAGATATACTACGTGAAAATAAATTATATATAAATTTGAAGAAATGCACGTTTTTGATTGACAACCTGACCTTCTTAGGATATATCGTTTCTTCTGAGGGCATTAGAGTTGATAGAGAGAAGGTCAAGGAGATAGAATCCTGGCCTAGCCCTAGGACGATTACTGAGGCTCGAGGATTCCACGGGCTAGCATCTTTTTATCGACGATTTATTCGAAACTTTAGCACCTTGAAAGCACCTGTGACTGATTGTCTTAAAAAGGGATTGTTTATTTGGACTGAGGAAGCCGAGGGAGCATTTCTTTTGGTTAAAGAGAGACTCACGAGTGCACCAGTATTAGCGCTGTCTTATTTTGAGAAAATTTTTGAAGTTGACTGTGACGCATCGATCATAGGCATTGGCGCAGTTTTGAGTCAGGAGGGTCGCCCCATTGCATTCTTTAGTGAGAAGTTGAACGAGGCCAAGACCAGATATTCCACGTACGACTTAGAGTTTTACGCTATCGTTCAAGCTCTCTGTCATTGGAGACACTACCTGATTCAGCGCGAGTTTGTGTTGAACACTGATCATGAGGCTCTGAAGCATCTGAACTCCCAAAAGGAGATCAGGCGTCATGCCAAGTGGGCTGCTTACCTGCAGGAGTTCACGTTTCACTTGAAGCACAAACCCGGAGTCACGAACCGCGTAGCCGACGCCCTTAGTCGTCGCACACATTTATTAGTCACCCTGCAGCCGTGCATTATTGATTTAGATTCACAACGCGACCTATACGCCACTGATCCGTTCTTTCACGATATTTGGAGCTCATGTCAACACAGTGGGACTGATCCCACCACACAGTACGTCGTCAGTGAGGTTTATCTGTTTAGGGGCACGCGTCTTTGCATCTGCGAAGGACCGCTTCGAGAGACATTACTTAGGGAGCTCCACTCGTCTGGGTTAGGTGGACACGTAGGTCAATCTAAATTATTAGATCTCGCCAGCGCTCGTTACTATTGGCCACATATGAAGCGAGATGTCACTGAGTTCGTCAGACACTGCACCACGTGTCAGTTGTATAAGGGGCATGCTCAAAACACCGGATTATACACTCCCTTACCGATACCTGAGCGACAATGGGATGATATCTCGATGCACTTCGTGGTAGGACTTCCTCGCACTAAGAGGAAGGTCGATTCTATTTTTGTAGTTGTCGATCGATTTTCGAAGATGGCACATTTCATTCCGTGTAGAAAAACTTCTAGTGCTGTACACGTTGCCGAGCTTTTTTTTAAAGAAATCATTAGACTGCACGGAATTCCTAAGTCCATCACTTCTGATAGGGACACTCGTTTTATGGGGTATTTTTGGAAAACATTATGGGCCCGACTAGGCACTAAACTCGAATTTAGCAGCGCATACCACCCTCAGACCGATGGACAGACTGAGGTTGTTAATAGGAGTTTGGGGAATCTTCTTAGGTGTTTGACTGGGGAGAATCCAAAACAATGGGACCTTATACTGCCACAAGCTGAATTTGCATTTAATAATTCTACTAATCGCTCCACAGCTAAATCTCCTTTCGAGATTGTCTACGGATTCCCCATACCACATCTACTTGATCGCCACTCTCTTCCGACTCATGAACGTATTTCTTTTGATGCGCAAGCCCATGTTGATTATTTAAAGAACTTGCATAAAACTATTACTAATAAATTGCGAGCGACTTCTGAAAAATATAAATCCATGGCCGATCGACATCGCCGGGAGTTATCTTTTTTAGAAGGAGATTGAGTGTTTGCTTATTTCAGGAAGCAGAGATTCACTCCGGGCACTTACCATAAGCTACATCAGAAGAAGTTTGTCTCATTCCAAATTCAGAAACGCATCGGGGAGAATGCTTACCTCCTAGATTTGCCCGTTGAATTCGGTACCTCCCCGATATTTAACGTGGCCGATCTGACACTGTTCTATGGAGATCCACCCAGTTCCAGTCCGAGCCCACCTATGGCAGCCCCGGATATTCCTCCCGACTTGGCGCCAGTACAGACTCCCACCACTGAGAAGATCGATCAGGTTCTTGATGTACGAGAATTTCGTACTCGCCATGGGACTTATCAGCGCTACTTGGTCTCCTGGCAAGGACGAGACCTTACCGACAGCTCTTGGATCAGCACTGACGAACTACGCCGCCGCCGCCCAGATCTCTCTATTGCTAGTTTTTGCGAATTCTCGACGGGGTCGAGCCCTTTTAACCCCGGGGGAATTGATGCACCCTGCGGTGCATCGTAATATTTTATCATATTTATTTATATACCGCATTTATGTACTTGTTTCATGTTATGTACTTGTTTTATTGTCCGGCTCATCGGCTTGACCACCCGATGAGATCTTAAATAAATGAGTCAGGTATTAATAGTAGTAGGACAGGAACGGCAAACCCAACATTAATTAAAAAGGTGCATGATTGGAAACATTTCAAATTAAAAAAGTGTTTTGCATGATTTTAGGACATAGTTTGGAAACATTTCGAATTTTAAAAAAAGTGTCTTGAATGGAAGATTCTATTTTTTGGAAAGAGAATTAAGAGAGGGATATTTCTTGCCCAAAATGGAGAGATATTTTTAGCACATGAATGGAAGATTATATCTTTTGGAAAGAGAATTAAGAGAGGGATATCTCTTGCCCAAAATGGAGAGATATTCCAGCCAGCTTATAAATTCCACGGTCATGTGCAGTGAAAGCAGGTCGGACAGAGTTTAGAACGGGAATCCCAGTTCTTTGCTCATTGCCGACAACCACTTCCCCCACCGCACGTATCGCCAACATCGCTCAGTTCGGAGAAGCGCCACCGCCTGGAAGCCCGTGCGCGAACATACGCCGAAATCCTAGCCCCGTCATCGCTAGCCCGCGTCGGCGCCTCCCTGCCGTCCCGAAGAGTTGCAAACGGACCGTCGTCGACTTCGGAATCTGCTTCCGACGGTCTGGCCTATTCACGCCGTCGACTTCAACCCGTATCCGGCCGGTGGATCTTGGGGCCACTGCTCCTGTGCGAGACCGATTGGAATTGGGCTCGTTTCTGCCGCCGTTTGGTATACCGGTCACTCTTTTTTTTCTTAGTATTGTTTCATGCATTTCATTTAATTACACTTGGGCTTGCTGTTGCGTTCTCCATATTATTAATATCGTTATTCATAAATTGTTGAATGTTATTCATGTTTGTGGCCGTATAAATCTCGTAACGGATCGGAACTGCAAGGCGCGAAGAAGTTTCACTCGAACGCAAATTAATAAACTTTTAACGTCCAAAGCGACGAGCTTGGTTTTCGCGCTCGAAAATTCTGTTTTTTTTGGCCAACTCGGCTCTTATTTTCAAATTAATATTTAATTTCGAAAGTGAACACCGTCATTTAAT
The DNA here is from genome assembly GCA_039513925.1 of Platanthera zijinensis. NCBI lineage: Eukaryota > Viridiplantae > Streptophyta > Magnoliopsida > Asparagales > Orchidaceae > Platanthera > Platanthera zijinensis. The sequence continues at coordinate 90,516,520 of CM077094.1, forward strand.
TTATAACAAAATAGATATTTGCTCAAAATTTTCAATACAAATCCGGGTTACATCACAGCGTAAATCCAAGCAAGTATTGATTACGTTTTTATTTTTTCTTAAATTATTTATAAGTTAAATAATTTATATTTGTCTTAAATAAATAGTGGATTTGTGAGGTACACATGGAGGACCGAATGTTGACCATACAAAGGTAGCATTGCGCATACTTAGCTTATGTTGTTCTTCTTCTAGTTGTGAGCGCAACTAGAGTATTTTTGAGTTTGTAAGTATACAAATATTCAATATAAAATTTAATATTTTTATATCTACTAATAAGTTTGCAATTATCTTGATTCAGATTCACACAAAAAAAAGAAATAGATTGGAACATCAAAGGCTTAATGATTTTATATACATTAAATATAATCATCATTTACAAGCACGATTCCAAGAAATACGTGAAAAGGGAAGAAATTACAACTATTTAATGTTTGATGAGCTAGATTGGAGTAGTGAGTGGATGATAAATAAACAAGAGGATGCTCTAGTTTTTGATGATCATAATCTCACATGAGAAGCTGTAGAGAGAGCTATTAGAACTGAGGCTCGAAATTTATGAAGTGGAGATGAAGCTAATCGTCAACTAATAGCATAAGGGGATGAAGATTTAGATCATTTTGGATTTGTCAATGATGATGAAGATATTGATGATAATTATGGATAAATGACAAGTACCTCAAACCAACCAAGCATATGCAATGTCAATGATGATTCTATTTGATCTTTTATGATTATTTAAAGTTTATGTTAAAAATATTATTCATGCTAATATACTATTGTGTATGATGAAGACATTTTGGATTTGACCATAATACTATACTATGATATTTTTGTGTTTTTTTTCTGTTATTTCTTTCTCCGAAGTCTGTATTGAGTGACATTATTTTTACTTACTGCTTACTGTTTCATGGTATGAATGTATTGAGAATTGAGATATCATGAATTCATAATATCGGAACCTTTGTGTTTGCTACTTCATGATATGAATGTGTTGAGATATGAAGATATCATGAATTCATGATATCAGAAAATTCAGAACCGTGTGCTTAGTTGTTTACTGCCTAATGGTATAAATATATTGAGATTTGAGAATTTGAGACATCATGATATCAGAATCTGTGCTTACTACTTACTGCTAACTACTATGAAGTAACAATCTGTGTGACTGTGTGTTGGTAAACCATCTGTCAAATTAAAAAAAATGGAATCATAGAGAGCGGTTTTATAATAACCGTTGTCTATAGCCTGCATTAGATTTTTTTTATATTAAGTTGTCGCCTTGCGACTTGCTTGCCTTATTATCGTCTAAGCGTCCAGACGTCCGGCGCTCGACTTGGTTCTCCTTGACGCCGTGACAAGAATGAACACTACCAAACTCAAAACTCCGAATAAAACACAGCGGAAACACTAATCAAAAACTAGAAGCTGTCCACAATAACAGAGGAGTCTGAATGATCTTAAGGTCTTACATCCACAAAATGTTCAAGTCAACATCCTTCATATCATACAAATCAAGAGTACGATAATCTTATGTTATCTCGGCATATAAGCCGGAAACAACGTAAAGAAAACATAATAAGTTATTAAGCAGGAGGAGGTACACTTCATGAGGTTTAGACCTTTTTGGCCGGCGAGCAAGCTCCAGCTTACAATCCATGCCTTATAAATATTTGATGTAATGTGAGTCAGTTAAGGATGACCTCAACTGTGTAACAAACACCCCTCCTTTTAGTTGTGCCCCTAGCGGACCCCGGGGCACTCCACCACCTTGCAGGTCAGCACTTTGTATGCATATGTGATCAAACATAAAATAACATAGAAACTACAAGAATAAGTGTCACAAACATCAATCACGTTTTTATGTTAAGCATTTAAAAAAAATGGGGCGTACAATGCAGCAAGAATGCAAACCTGGGTTTCACCAAATGCACTTATAGTGTGTATGATTCTAACATATCATCACACATCAATCACATGGGTACTCACATTTCCCCAAAGGCATACAAGCCCAAGGCCAAGAACTCTCGCTGAGACCCCACTCGCACATGGATCACAAGACCATTAGGCTTGTCCATCAGCTCCACTGTCCTTGCCAATTTCAGTGATTCAAGCACAACCGATGTGAAGAACTCTTGCTTAGACCCCACCTGCACATGGATCACAACACTATCGGGTTTGTCCAAAAACATAGACGTTCTCATCAGTTTTCACAAAAGGGGACTTATCTTGTCGGGACATCATCCACACGTGAATTACAACATTACAGGGTAAGCCAGCCAGCCACGAAGACAAAGTCACGCCTTCACAGCCAAATGAACATCATAATCCATCACATATTCACTATGTATATTTCCCCGCCCCAAGCAAACACTCGTTCTCCTACGAAACATAAGGGCAGCACAACAGCGTCTTCGCCGCAATCGGATTTCTAGCAAAATCCCTAAAATGCACATCAAGTAACATCACTGAATCGAACCACCGGTCGCGATTACGGCTTCACCCAAAATGTCTAATCCACTAATGTAGCGGATTTCTAATGCGAAAAAAATATATCGGGGACGGACTCAATCATCCTAGTGGTTCAACTTGAATCAATGCGACCCGGATCCCTCTTACTTGAGAGATCTGGTGCCAAAAATTTGCAAAAAAGGTAAAGGCATAAAAAAAAGATGTCATTCATGCATCCTAATACCGGGAGGAGAGATGTCATTACCTTACAAAACCTCTGTCTTGCCATGAAAACCTTGAATAGAACGAATGAACGTATTCGTCTTCACGCACCCTCAACAAATCCGGTCTCGGATCGGCAAACGGAGCTCCAAAGCTCCAACGAAGACGGATTTAGGTCTTCTACCTCCTCCGCTCTCTTTCTCGCTCACGCCCACCAAGTCACGAATGGATAGAAGAATGAAATGGGAGAACACCCCTGCCCTTTTTAGGGTTCAAAAACACAAGAACTGGGCCATTGGATCAAGCCCCAAGAAGATCGGATGCCCAGAAATCGCTAGTTTACGAAACCGGTTCACGACACCCTGTTGCGACGAGCGTCGATAAGAACTCGATGCAACGTCGACAGTTACTCGACGCAACGTCGACAATCACTCGACGCACATGCGTCGATGGGAACTCGACGCAACGTCGACAGTCACTCGACACACATGCGTCGATAAGAACTCGACGCAACGTCAACAAGTACACAATGACACTCGACGCAACTTGCGTCGATAAGAACTCAACGCAACGCGACAGGTACTCAACATCACTCGACGTAACTTGCGTCGATAAGAACTCGACACAACGTCGACAGTCACTTGGCGCACATGCGTCGATAAGAACACGACACAACGTCGATTGGCACTCTCAGCCTCTAAGCAAAATATTTTTGGGGTGTTACATACTCCCCCACCTCCGGTTCCGCTTTTGCACCCACCACCCATGGACAATTATTGATTCCATAGATCTCACCAGCTTGGTGGAAGCGAACTTCAATGTCACTTCCGCCAACACTGGCCGCCCACCGAGGAGTTCTATGCCTTAACCGCTTTGTGATCTCCAACACCCATCCGACCGCCACCCATCGTGCATGAGATTAAACTAACAAGATACGAACTTAGAGAGAAGTATAAGTTATACCTAATGCCTTAGAAATAGTGTCTGATGAATGGTTCTTTGGAGAAACAAATAGTGCGGAGGCTGGCTGTGAGAACTGAAGGCCAAACTGAGGAAAGGAGATGACTAGATGAGCTTCAGTGTTGTCGGAAGTCAGGGAGAAATCATCGCCGGAGACCGGGGAGACCGTGGAAGCTGGCAGTGAGCCAAGTCGAACTCTTCCTGGCGTCGGAAAGGAAGAACGGTAAATGTCCATCGGGGCTGAGGTTCTGAAGGCGAGAAAACATGAGGTAGGAACGTAGATCCAACAAAGGGTATGTTGATGCAGTCAGAGGAAGGATGAGAGGTCGCCGGAATCCAAGGTGGAATCCGGTGGTGGCGGCTAGTCCCAATGTGCAGGATCAGGTGCCTGAAGCTGTGCTTGAAGGAACGAAAACAGAAGAGTTATTTCTCTGTTTTTGATTCTTTTTCCAGGCTGCCCTTTCATGGATGGGAGCTGGAATTAAAAGGTCCGGGGGGGGTGGGGAGGTTCAAAGTACTAATTTATAGTAAAATATTTATAGTATCATTGTTTTTCAAAGCTTTTTCCATAATCATTACCTAGCCTAATTTGACGGCCCATTTCATTCATGGTTTTTTGGTCGGTAACGTAAATAAGCCGAACTTGGGTGCGCGAGCGTGATACATGACATAAACGCATTAATAGCATGCGCGAAATCTAAAGAAACATACATGAAAATAAATGTGACGTGCTGTGTCGCTTCTAGGGTGTTCTACACAAATGCGTAGCGAGTGTGTCGCAAGTCTTGTCTTACCTGCTGAAGGAATCAGAGGACTACACTGCCCGCAACACCGAAGTGACGCAAGTCGGGTTAGATCAAGTTGTGTTCAGCGCCACCTACATAGTAACATACATGACTGTTAATATCCATGTGCTTACTCATGATGAGAATATTTTAGCTTCGTTTTGAGTAGTGGATCATGATTCCTTCCCCATCAGAGGGATGGGATACTTTCCTGGCAAGGTTAGGACATTTCCCTTAGAACCTATTTCTCCCCTCATTTGAGGGTTTTTTCTTTCTTGCAACAAGTTTGGGGGAGGGAGGAGCTTTTGGAGAAGAACTTGAGCAATTATGTGGAGATCAAAGGAGAGATCAAAAATTTGGAATAGTAGAATCTTGGGGGAATCATCTCTCGTACGTAGGGACTTGATTTCAAAGGAATATTCATGGCCGACCGAAAATCGTGAGGGGTAACTGTCCTCTTCCTCCTGAATAAAAGATGGCTGCTGATTTCTTCCTTGTATTTCTTGTATGGTAACCTTGGAATCAATCAATTAGTAGAATTCTTAGAAGCCATGGCTCATAGAACCCACAACATGTTGGAACATGCGTTCTGCATCTCTTGGTTTGAGAATAACAAATCTCAGTTTGTATTTGACCTTTCTTGATGTGTCTTTATAGTGTACAGGAACTATAAGTTTAATACTCCTTAGAAGTCAAGACAAAATAATGAAGATTATACTCTTTCTGTTGCTACCGTCGAGCGGTATCGATACTGTTGATGCTAGCACTAGCAATCCGACAGCAGGAGAGAAGCACGACAAATCAGGTGCTACTACCGGGCGTTAGCTCTACCGCTCGCGCTAATACTTGTGAAAGAAAAGGCAAGTTTCTCAAGAAAGAAAAGATGCCCAAATTGGAAGGAGGGTGCTAAAAATGAAAAGTGCTACCGCCGAGCGGTATCACTAATGTCAGACGATATTTTTTTGGAAGGTCCATTTTTGGAGGAAAATGTGGTCAAAAATGCAACTATTCGAAGATGGAAAAGTTTCCTAAAATAGTTATCGTCGGGCGGTAGTACTAACGCTGGTTAGTTTTGTGCCTATAAAAGGAGCAGATCTCCTTTCCAATGGACGAAAAGAACACGCCTTGAAGCCAGAACTTTTGTACCTTTGTGAGAGCCTCCTTCTTGTTGTAAAGAGCCCCCGTCAACACTTATAAAGGCCACGAATTCGAAGAAGGATCGACCACATATATTCTACACGGAGGACGTTCCCAATAATGGCTACAATCATTGTCACACCTTTATCACCTTCAGGTTCATCATATTGAGGGAGTTCTTCAATTTTGTTGTATTTTGTATTTCCTTTATTTTTTTATGGTTGTAAATTCGCCGCAGGTAGGGGCGACTAAGTCTTGCGAGACTTATGGGAAAAATTTTCCCGGTGTGGACGTCGGTTTCCTGGAAGGATTCCACAATTTGTCGCGTGCTGTGGCGACTAGGTCTAGGGTAGATCTAGGGGCAATTTAAGGCCGTATCTAGGAAAGATAGGCTAGAACCAACTGGTTCTTAGGAGAAGGATCGGTATAGAAAACAAAATGGTTTCTACTATCGCTTCGATCTCAAGCGTCATTGAGATCTCAGTTTTGTAATCATTATTTCTGAAATAAAAGCATTTGTTCTGTCATTACTTGCTCACTAATTTTTATTTCTAAGCTTAATAAAAAGGGAATTTCTGTTACTAACGCCGAACAGTAGTTACTATCGCTGGTGGTAGCAATAGAAACTACAACTTTGTTGTTTCTAGCCTTAAAATCTAGATAATTTAAAAAACCCTTACCCCCCCCCCTCTAAGGACGCTGTAAAATAAAACAAGTGGTACTAGAGGTAAGGTTATCCCAAATCAGTTTAACACCCAGGGATAATAGCGCATGATGATCTCGCTTTCCATAAGGGGCAAGGCATAAATAGACCACCACTTTTCACTCATATTGACTATAATTATTGGATAACGCGTATGCGTTATTTTTTAATGACTCTAACATTGAGGTCTGGAATATGGTCGAAACTCAGTACACTTCTCTTATGTACATTATTGGAGAAGTTAGCATAGACAAACCTAAGGATTGGTGGGATGAGGGAGACAAAACTAGTTGTAAGAACAATGCAAAAGCAATGAACGCCTTGTTTTGTACTCTGGATAGGACCGAGTTTAATAGAGTCTGTGCCTGTGAAACCGTCTATGATATTTGGAATCTTCTGAAATTAACTCATGAAGGTGCTTCACAGGTGAAAGACTCAAAATTATTTCAACTGAAGTCGGAATATGAGAAATTCCAGATGGAGATGGACGAGGACGTTGATTCGATGTACACGCAATTTACCAAGATTGTCAACGCCTCAAAGATTCTTGGGAGAACTTTCTCCAACGGCGATCTAATGCAGAAAATCCTTCAATCTCTTCCACGGAAGAGAAATCTCAAGGTGAAAATTATCTCTAAATTGCACGAACTGCAACAGCTCCAGGTTGAGGGCCTCATTGGGAACCTAAAAACCCATGAAGTCGAACTTAAAATCCAAGACGAAGAATACAATAAGGAGCCCAAGAAGAAGACCATGGCACTGAGGTCAAGGAGAGAAAACGACGAGGAGGAGAACAAAGAAAGCCTCTTCGTGAAGAACTTTAAAAGATTCATGAAGAACTTTAAAAGATTCGGAGAGGAAGTCCTTCTGCAAGTACTTCCAAAAGGATGCAAGGAGGAAAGGCTCGTCATCCAAGAAGGAGAAAGGCAAGCAGCCTCCTCCGGAATGCTTCCACTGTAGGAAGACCAGCCACATCAGAAGTCAGTGCCTGAAATATTTGAAAGAGTAGAACGAAAGGTGGCACAAAAACAAGGAGAAGAAGAAGGTTCTGAAGGCGGTCACATGGGATGACTCTTCATCTGAAGGATCAAGCCACTCCAACTCTAGCGACGATGAAGAGGCCAACATGTGCCTTTTGGGAAAAAGCAACCATTCCTCTGATGAAGATTGAAGTGTCCAAAGCGACACTGAGGTATTTCCTGATACTTATGATGATCTTTGCAAATTCTTTAATGAAAGTTTGAAACAACTTGATATTTTGAAAACTAAAAATAAGATTCTGTTAAAACAAAATCAAAAATTAACTAAGGAATTAAAAGTTTTGGGAGAAGAGAAGGTCTCTTGCCAAGAGTGTGATCACTCCTTGGGAAGAACAAAAAAACTCGAGCATGCCCTCTCTAAGGCCCGCTCTGATGTGAAAATTCTCACAAATCAAAAGGGGACTTAGAAAATGGCCTGAAAACTTCTCACCCAAGTCGCTCTTGGAAAGAAAAACTTTGCAAATAGGTGTGGAATTCTTGTTGGAGAAAACACCTCCCTAAAAGCCCGAATTAGTGACTTAACCATGCAACAAAAAACAACAACACTCAAGCCTCTATCCCACTATAGTGGGGTCAGCTATATGGATCCTTTGTCGCCATTATGCCCTATCTTGTGTCATAATCTCACTAATGTCTAAGTGACTTTAACCATGACCATAGAAAAATTCGGAATTGGTCAGAAAACGTTGGATATGATCCTGACCAATCAATGCTATGAGAGCACTAAATATGAGCTCGGGTATGGTTCCTGTGACTATCGCCCGACGGTAGTTTCTACCGCTGACGTTAGAAATAGAAACCATAACCGTCACTATAAAAATATACTCTTATTTCTGATAGATCCCAACCCTCCAGCAAGAGTCCAAAACTTAAAAGGGTCTCAACCCCGTTTATTTCATGTACCAAATGCTTCCGTTTTGCACACACCACTGGCTCTGGCAAGACAAAGGGACGATGTGTCTTAAAGCAAATCTGAGTGCTTAAGGTTTCCACCTACCATATGGGAGGAACCTCTTGGGTATCCGGATCTTTACTCTCATCTTCCATCTAGGTATGTTGGCAGGCTAAGGACAAATAAGACATGTGGTACCTGCACTCTGGATGCTCCAAGCACATGACGGACAATAAAGCAAAGTTCTTTAGCCTCACAAAGAAAAAATGAGGGATGGTGACATTTGGCGACAACTGAAAGAGAAGAATCATGAGCATTGGTACACTCCCAATTTGGCAGGAAACGAAGAGGAAGCCCTTTTCCCCTTTGAACATGATGATGACGAACCGCATGTAGTTGATGAAGAGAAAGAGGGAGAGCAAAAAGACTTTGTGCCTCTAGATTTTGTACCTCCAAGTGTGTTGAGATTTTTGAAGGATCATCCAAGGGAGCTTGTTATTGGAGAACCTTCAAGAGGGGTAACGACTCGTCCTTCCTTACATGAAACTTTCTTTAAATTATGCATTGTTTCTGAAATTGAACGCAAAAACATTTACATCGCTTTAAGGCTTCGTTTGATTCGGCGGGGGAGGAACGAGCCGGCAGGTCCAGACGGCGGGTTCGAACTGGAGGGGGGAGGAGTTGCTCCAGACGGAGCTTTTTGCTCCATTCGTCACGGCGCGGCGGGTCCAGACGGAGCAAACATCGTCGGAGGCCGTTTGTTTACCCACCGTCTAACGGCGTTTCCTCCAAACGCCTGACGAAAACGGAGGGTCAAATGAAGCCTAAATGATGAATACTGATTTATTGCTATGAATGAAAAATTAAATTAATTTGAACTTAATAGGGTTTGGAAACTAGTGAAAAGACCATCTAATCACCATGTTGTAGGCGTAAAATGGATATTTAAAAATAAATTAGATAGTGAATATAAAATTACTAGAAATAAATCAAGATTAGTAGCAAAAGGGCATACACAAATCGAGAGGCTGATAGTAGATTTTGATGAAACTTTTGCAATCGTTGCTCGCATAGAATCCATTAGAATTTTTCTTGCTTTCACGAGTTATAAAAGATTTAAATTATTTCATATTGACGTAAAAAGTGCCTTTTTGAATGAGATTATAAAAGAAGAAGTTAATGTTGAGCAACCCCCCGGTTTTATAAATGAAAAATTTCTTAACCATGTTTATAAGCTAGAAAAGGTGTTTTATGGTTTAAAGCAAACGCCCCGTGTTTGATATGAATGTCTAACATCTTTTTCATTAAAACACGGATATAATTGGGTAGTGCCGACACCACGCTCTTAATTAAGAATATTTATCATAATTTAATTATTTTACAAAATTACGTTGATGATATTATTTTTGGAGACACAAATGAAGAGTTGCGTAATGAAGTCATATTAGTGATGCAAAATGAATTTGAAATGATCTTTATTGGAGAATTAACATACTTTTTAGGCATTTAAATCACACAAAAAATGATGAAATTTTCATTAGTCAAACAAAATATGTCCATGATATGTTAAAACGTTTTGGATTTGAAAACTTAAAACAATCAAGTACACCAATGAGTGCATCACAAAAAATAGGAAAGGATGAAGCCGGAATATCTATAGATCAAAATTTATATAGAGGAATGATAAGATCTGTATTGTACCTTAGTGCATCTAGACCTGATATTACGTTCTTTATATATTTGTGTTAGATTTCAAGCTAATTCAAATGAATCTCATTTAAAAATGGTGAAATGAATTTTTAGATATCAAATCGGAACTTTTAGACTAGGATTAACACATACAATGATTCTTTTATGTTATACGGCAATTCTGATTTGGACTATGCCGATTGTTCGTTAGACAGGAAAAGTACTAGTGGCACGTGTCATTTCTTAGGTTCTTAACTTGTAACATGGTCGAATAGGGAAAAAAATTTTGTCCTCTCCACCATTGAGACCGAAGACATTGCATTAGGAAGTTTTTGTGCACAAGCCTTATGGTTATGGATGGCCCAAACACAAGAAGGCTTTGGGGTCCATCTCACCAATGTAGAACTCAAATGTGACAATAAAAGCGATATAGACTTGACGAACAACCATGTGCATCACTCTAAATCCAAACACATAGACGTGAAACATCATTTCATTAAGGATCACATTAAAAAGGAACATGTCCATGTAAATTTCATTGAACTAACTCACAACTAGAGGACATTTTCACCAAACCTCTTCCCGATGCTCAATTTACAATGTTTAGGCTAGAGTTGGGGGTTTTGGACATTTTAACTTTAAATCCACAATATTTTGTGTTTATTCTGATTTCTTTGCTCCACTAGGTAGGGCTTATATTGCAAAATCATAATCATAAAAAATTGGATGCAAAAAATCTTGAAAAACACGATTTTTTACTTGAAAAACTAAATCTCTGCTACTATCGCCCGACGTTAGTTCTAACGCTGGCGACAGTATAAAATCTGACTTCATTATTTTGCCTTTTTGCACTTCTTTCAATTATTTTTTATAGTTTTTCTCTCTGCCCAAGAAATTAAAAAAAAATAAAAAACACTTCACAAACTCAAAAATATGCTTTCTTTTATAATTTTTTAAAAATCCATAAAAATTTGGAAAACATAAAAATACAAAAATATTTTTATTATTATCTACCTTTGCATGTCTAGTATTTCAATCATATCAAAAAATTATTATATTTTTCTTTTTCAAAAAAGCTATAAAAAATATTTTGAAAAACATAAAAAAAATGCTCTTACTGCTTTTACTAAAATAATAAAAAAATTGTTTCACTGTAATTGCAATATTTTTTTAAGGATAATTAGATTTATTTTTTTAAGATTAAAGTACAATATTTAATTTTCATTTCAAATTCTTTATAATATAATTTTGTTATTATCATGTCTTGAAAACTATCTTGCACAAAATGGAAAGAAATTGATTGTAGTGCACAGGTGTAAATCTTGTTAGCATGCCTCTAACTATGAGTAATGTTTTGTATTTGATAATGATTCATTCACTCACTTATTTTGATAATATGCATGTGTGTTTAATCTTATACTTGCATGATTGTGTAGTGTAATAATATAATAATTAAAAATGCATAAATTTACATTGAATTGATTATTTAAATTCCTTGTTTTTATGCACTTATTCATTTGAGAAAAATGAATTAAAAAAATATTATTATTTGCAAAACAAATGAATACGGAGTCCTTGATCACAAAATTAAAAAACAAATAAAAATTGACAAGGAAACTCCACCAAACACTACTCACCCTCCTGATAAGTATTAAAGAGCATTGTGAGATTGAGCATCTTAGAAATTGAATTGTAAAGTGTCTTGTAGCAAATAAATCGCACGTTCCGTCTCTGAGTACACCAGATCACAAAAATAAAAATAAAAAGAATAAATGTGATCCCCAAGCACTACTTTATACCCTGATAAACCTTAATAAGTATTGTGTGTGCAGAGCACCTTAGTTGTTGTACTTTTTATTCATGTGCATTAAAATTTTGTGAAAGTAATATTATTTGTGTATTTTAATGTCCTGTTATTTCATTATATATTCTCATGTGAATTTGATTAATTCACATGTATACTTTATCAAAACACTATTTGTAAACTTCATTATTTTTCTTTTAACTTCTACTCATGAGAATTGAATCCTAACGCACGCCTACACATATTCCCTATAATCCTTAGTGCATGCATTAGATAGGAATGCATGTTCTCTACAATGTTTAAAATATTCTTGACTTGCAAAATTCCAAATATTGTAGTTCTCTATCTTGCTTAGATAAATTAGAACATGCTCGATACTATTTAAAGCTCGATCTTGGCAAATAACTTAACAAATGGTAATATTTTTTAAACATGTGGTAACATATATTCATCAACTAGTGGTATCATGAAAATATCTCCTTTTTCACAACATAGAAAAACTCTACTTGATAAAACAGTCTACCTCACCCACTTTTAATAATACCAAAAAAAGGAAAATACAACACTCAAGCCTTTATCCCACTACAGTGGGATCGGCTATATGGATTTTTTGTTGTCATTGTGCCCTATCTTTTGTAATAATCTCACAAATGCGTAAGTACAAAATGGGGAGAATAAATTGGAACAAATATATCATTTGGGGGGTACAAAATAGGATGAATCTATGTAGGTGGAGTATGCACATAACGCTTATCACTTGCTATAAACATCATACTTTTATTTATACGTTTTATTTCTTCATAGAGGATTTATTATTATCAAAATGAGTGTTTGTTGGAACATGCGTTCTGCATCTCTTGATTTGAGAATAACAAATCTCAGTTTGTATTTGCCCTTGTTTGCAGTGTGTTTATAGTATACAAGAACAATAAGTTTAATACTCTTTGGAAGTCAAGACGAAATAATGAAGATGGTACTCTTTTTGCTGCTATTGTCGCGCGGTATTGATACCGCTAGCGCTAGCACTAGCAATTCGGCAGCAGGAGGCAGGAGCAGAAGCACAAAAAATCTCGTCGGACGTTAGCTCTACCCCTCGCACTAGTACTTGTGACAGAAAAGGCAAGTTTCTCAAGAAAGGAAAGTTTTAATAAGCATTGTGTGTTCAAAGCATCTTAGTAGTTGTACTTTTTCTTTTATTTGCACTGAAATTTGTGGAAGCAAATTTATTTGTGCATTTTTATTATGTTTGTTCCATTACATATGCCAAGTGTTTCCATTAATGCACTTGTATTTTATCAATACATGTTTGTACACATAATCTTATATAAAACTTTCATTCATGAGAATTGGATTCTAACGCACAAATATACTACTTTTCACGAACTTTAGTAAATGCACTAGAAAGCAAATCATGACCGCTACAATGTTTCTTTTTTCTTGAAAAACAAATTATTTTACATTGTAGTTGTTTATCTTTTCTTGATATTTCAAAACATGTTTGGTATAAATTTCAATGGAATAACATCATTTGTACTTCAATTCAAACATCTTATGAAGCTTATAACTCATTATATTTTTTTATTTAAATTGTTTCTGTAGAAAAAGAAAGCAAGGAATCTTGTAGACTGTATTTCTTGTATAAACTTTAAGTATGAGTACAAATATATATGTAGAGAGGAAGAGAGAAATCCCAAGAATACAATGTGGGACTAAACCTAAGACAAACTTGGGCTCATAAAAAGGGCGCAATTACAATGAGCTTTTACATAATTTTTTACTATCTTCTAACACTCCCCCGCAAGCAGGAGCATAAAAATCGTAAGCACCAAGCTTGGATAGAAACTGCTGATACAATGGCCGAGGTAGAGACTTGGTAAAGATGTCTGCAACTTGCTCGGAGGCTGGAACATGTTCCAATTCAAGTTTCTTCGGTTGGACCTTCTTCCGGACAAAGTGACAATCAACCTCAATGTGTTTTGTTCGCTCATGGAACACAGGATTCTTCGCAATACATATAGCAGCCTAACCGTCGCAGAATAGAGTAGCATGTGAGGAGAGTTTGACACCCAAATCACAAAGAAGGCTCTCTAACCAGGTAAGTTCAGACACGACAGCAGCCATAACACGATACTCAGCTTCAGCAGAAGAGCGAGCAACAACCGATTGCTTGCTGCGCCATGTGATGGGATTTCCTCCAAAGTAGGTACAAAAACAAGTGGTGGATCGTCGATCGTCAAGCGAGCCTGCATAATCAGCATCAGCAGACGCAACAAGGGATAAAGAGGAGGATGGCTTGTATACCAACCCTCGTCCCGGGGAAGCATTCAAGTAGTATCTTAGGATGCGTTTGACAGCCTGTAGATGAGATATTCTTGGTGAATGCATAAAACGACTAACCACTCCAACAGAAAAAGAGATATCGGGCCTTGTAACTGTTAGGTATATAAGTTTTCCTACAATGCGCCGATAATATTCAGGATTTGTAAGTAGAGAATCTGATTCGGTTCCATGAGCACTTAGCTTGTGGTTGACATCCATAGGTGTTTCCGCAGGTTTACATCCGGAATAACCAACATCCTGAAGAAGGTCAAGAAAATATTCCCGTTGAGATAGGACCAGGCCGTCAGGTCTTCGAGCAACCTCAAGTCCAAGGAAGTACCGAAGGTTTCCCGGATCTTTTGTTTTGAAGACAGAGTTTAAGTGTTGTTTGATCCGTTATATCCCAGTAGATTCATCGTCAGTTATCAAAATATCATCCACATTGACTAAGAGAAATACCGTCCCTGTTGATCGATGACGGGTAAAAAGAGAGAAGTCAGCCGAGCTTCGCTAAAAGCCAATATCACGAACAGCCTTGCTAAATTTTTCAAACCAAACTCAAGGGTACTGTTTGAGACCATAGATAGCTTTACGCAGTCAACACACCCTAGACTCCCCCGTGGTCTTAAACCCGGGAGGTTGGTTCATGAAAACCGTCTCTTGAAGATCACCATTAAGAAAAGCATTTTTAATGTCCAACTGATGTAGTGGCCAGCGGCGGTGAACAGCAAGTGAGATAAGAGCCCGAACAAAATTTAGTTTGGCGACAGGGGAGAAAGTCTCCTCATAGTCCAAGCGTTGCTGAGTGAACCCACGAGCCACAAGATGGTCTTTGAGGCGATCGATAGTCCCATCCGGAGCATGTTTAATGGCAAAGATCCATTTAAAGCTAACACAGGACTGGGCAGATAGAAGAGGTATCAAATCCCAAGTATGATTAGCCCAAAGGGCTGACATCTCAGCTTCCATTGTCGCACGCCACCCAGGGTGTTGGAGACCCTCCTGCACAGTGTTTGGATGCTTGTGGTTTGGGTGTTGGTGTTTTAGGGGCTGGTGGTTCTACATAGGGTGTTGGAAGAAGAAGAGGTAGAGAAGTCGTGACTGGGATAACAGGACGAGGCACAGGGTGTACACAAGAAGGTACTGAAGTGGATGACAGAAAGATTTGGTCTTCCAGAAAAGTAACATCAGCGGACAACCACTTTCCGGTCGATAGGAGAGTAACACACGTACCCTTTTTGATTGCAAGAGTACCCTACGAACATACATTTGGTTGCACGGGGGGCAAATTTATCCATAGGTGGACCAAGGTTATGGACATAGCAAGCACACCCAAACACCCGAGGTGGGAGAGGAAACAGAGATTGAGAAAGAAAGAGGAGGCTAAACGGAGCGATGAAGTTGAGAATGGAGGAAGGCAGACGATTGATGAGATACACGCAGCCAAAACTGCAAAGTTCCAGTATTCGATGGGTACCTATATCTGGAGCATTAAAGAGCGGGCAACGTCAAGAAGATGCCGATTTTTGCGCTCAGCAACACCATTTTGCTAAGGAGTGTAAGCATAAGATGTTTGATGTATAATGTCAAATTCAGCACAAAGTGAGGCGAACATTCGGCTCGTATATTCCTGCGCATTGTCAGTGCGGATAATTTTAAGCGGGGAAGAAAACTGAGTACGAAGTTCAGTAACGAACGTATGGAATATAGAAGTGAGTTCGGTACGATCCCATAGTAAATATAACCATAACACTCGAGAGCAATCGTCAATAAAGATAACAAAGTAGCGGTACTCAAATACACTAGGCACTTTATAAGGGCCCCAAATATCGGAATGGACAATGGATAAAGGAGTACTACTCCGATTATAGACATGACTAAAAGAAACTCGATGTTGTTTACCAAAGATACATGACTCAAGGGTAAACTCATCCAAGGAGACATCTGGAAGATCTTGTTTTAGAATCTGGAGGGGAGCATGTCCAAGCCGACGATGCCACTCAACTGAGGAGATAACAGAAAGGGTAGATTGAAGGACATCAAGAAGATAGAGTCCATGAGACAGTCGTCCGCTAACAATAATATTCCGCATTTGTCAATGCTGCACAACAAAAGAAGATGGTGATAATGTAACATGACAATCAAGATCCTGTGTAAGTCGGCTAATAGAAAGCAAGTTGAACGTGGAGCCCAAAACATAAATAACCGAGGTTAAGGAGAGGTTGGGTGTGAGATTGATATCAGCAGCTCCTGAGATAGGGGTGGAGTCACCATTAGCAACAGTAATGAACTTGGGATGAGGAGCGACCAAGTATTGCGGCGGCTTCTGGCAAGTAATGTGGTGGGTGGCACCAGAGTCCACAATCCAATGGAAACTCCGAGATAGACAGGTTATATTTTCATTGGCAATGGAAGCCACGGAGTCCGAGGAGCGAGCAATCACCCCTTGGAGTTGGTGGAGCTGGGTGCAGATAACATCAATGTCAGACTGAGCATTTGAGGAAGGAGAAGCCAAGGGCAGAGATTCGGCCATCGTAGAAGCACCAAGGTGGGGTGATAGACCATGCTTACGATAGCAGGTAGTCTCAAGATGATTTTCCGGACTGCAGAAAGTGCATTTAAGGGGGGGTTTTCCAGTACGCCCTCGTCCCCGAGACGAATGGTGACCCCCGCGGGTCGAGGTACCATGAGTGGAGGGATGTGGTGAAGGTAACTGGAGAAGAGCTGGAGAGGGAGGCAGAGGAGCCTCGGGTGGCGGAGTGACCTTCAAAAGCATGGAGCAGACATCGGAGAGAGAGAGAGTAGTGGCAGAGGAGAGTATCTGAGCTCGAACATTGTGCAGATGCGGAGGAACCCTTGCCATTATCATGGCAATACCGGCAGCTTCTTTTTGTGCTCATTGGGCAACCAAATCAGTAGTAGGAGGCTGGTGTTGTATCCATGCCTCAACAAGTGCCTTGGTCTTGGCAACAAAGGAAGTCATATCGCCAGGTATCCCGGGATCAAGAGATTGAAGATCAGTGACGATGTCAAACAAATGTTGGAGGCTATTTTGGAGAGAATAGAAGGAGTGGAGTTCCTCCCACATGGACTTAGCCGTGTCATGATACATGGTCATCCTATATGGCTCATTATCCATAGAGTTGAGAAGCCAAGATTGCACACGGCCGTCATCACGAAGCCACTCGTCAGTAGGAAGGGTAGGAGTAGCTCGGGTCAAGTGATGAAGTAGTCATTTTGTCTGGAGCACCCGACGAACTGAATGAACCCATTTCACAAAGTTCCTTTTGGTAGAGAGAGATATAGCGGTAATCCTGAGTTCATCCCGAGGTTCAGTAGCAGAGGAAGCATCCCGAGGTGGAACAGATGAAGCACCAGCGGACTCGCCGGAGGTAGTGGTAGAATCCATGAAGCCGCAGGAAGAAGCTAGCAGCAGCAGACAGAAGACAGCAGCAGAGGGAAACCGCAGCGGACAAAACTAACCGCGCATGAAGAGGTAGCCGAGCGAGAAGAGGTAACCCGTAACCTGAAGAAAGCGGAGCGGAAAAGAAGAGAGGCAGCACGGTCTCGGTGTCACTACACCAGCGGCAAGAGGTCGCGGCCAAGATGCGGAGCCCGCAGCGGGTAGAGAGACGCAGCGGCTAAGAGAGGCAACCCGCAACCTTAAGAAAGCGAGCAGAGGAGAGAAAGAGAAGCCGCACGGTCTCGGTGTCAACACACCAGCGGAAAGAGACCGCGACCAATATGCAGAGCCCGTAGCGGGTAGAGAAGCCGCAACGGCTAAGAGAAGGTCGTGCGGGAAGCCCGCAGAGACCAGGGGAAAACAGCAGCGAGTAGGAAAGCAGCAGCGACTTAAGCAAGGGAGGGAAGCCGCAACGGGAGGAAAGGGAAGTCGCAGCGACTTAAGCAAGGGAGACCGTACGGTCTCGGCGAGAACATCAGTGGCACAGAAAGGTGCCGCGGCCAAGATGCAGTGCTCGCAGCAGTTCGGAAAGCCGCAGCGAGAAGAAGAAGTCGCCTGCGCGAGAAACAACAGCGGGAAGGGGAGCCAGGACGACTTAAGCAAAAAAGACTGCACGGTCACGATGAGCACACCAGCGGCACAGGAGAATGCCGCAACCAAGATGCGGTGCGAGAAGGTGGGAAGAAAAGACGGATAGGGAAGCCGCAAGAAGACAGGAGGAGACCGCCTGGTTAGGGGGAACAAGAGGGCCCACTGACCGAGAGGTTTATAAAAGGGAATGGGGGGGAGGGGGGAAGAGGTGGAAATCACGAGAGAGAGCAAGAGAAGTGGATAGAAAAACTAACCGCACGGGAAGCCACGGTTAGAAACAAGAGGAGGCCGCAAGACAGCGGTTAAGCCAGAGAATAGGCCGCCCGGTTAATCAGGAGGACCCAGCGGACAGAAACGGACAGGTCGGACAGTATCCCTCTGTTACCATGTAGAAAATGAAGCAAGGAACCTTGTAGGCTGTATTTCTTGTATAAACTTTAAGTCTGAGTACAAATATATAGGTAGAGAGGAAGAGAGAAATCCCAAGAATACAATGTGGGATTAAACCTAAGACAAACTTGGGCTCATAAATGATCCACAATTACAATGGGGTTTTACATAATTTTCTACTATATTCTAACAGTTTCAAAGATATTTATTTTAATAGTACTTGCTAAAGTTTTTGATGTGTTTACTACTTATGCCCGATCATGATTATTTGTTTTTCAACAAGTGATATTTATTAATTTTAAAACTTTTTTCATATCTACATAAGGCAAAATAAAATTTATCGTTAAAACTCACCTTTATCCTCTTTAGATAATTCCAAAAGGGAAAGAATAAATTGAAGAAATCTAATAATTTAAGGGGGTATAATAAAAAATTTATAGGAAGCATTTATGTAAGGGGATATTCATATAGGAGTATACATGTTTATCACGATTATCACTTGCAGCACTTTTCTACAAACACAACTTTATTTATGATTTATTTCTTCTTAAAGAATTTGTTATTATTAAATGGGGGAGTTGTCGGAACATGCGTTTCGTATCTCTTGCTTTGAGAATAACAAATCTTAGTTTGTATTTGATCATATTTGTCGTGTGTTTATAGTGTGCAAGAACTACAGGTACAATACCCCTATGAGTGCGATTTGGAAATACGATGTAGAATGAAGGTGAAGCTTTGAATTGAGAGCTACCGCGGGGCGGTAACACCTACCGCTGGCAGTAGAACTGAAGAATAAGGGACAACTGGCAAATCGCATTTGAATGCAAGAAATGGTGGGAGCAAGGCTATCTATAAAAAGTTGTTACTACGGCACGCTAACGCTAACGCCCAACGGTAACATATGGAATGCTCGTCAATCAACAACTCAAATGAGAAGTCAAATGGAGCAAGAAATCAACTAGTCAGCACATCAGGAGCTAACGGTGTGGTAACATTAGAGCGGCGCGGTAGGTGTTGTCTAAAATGATAATGCATAAAATGTCAATGCCTAAAATGAAGAACACCTACCATGTCTAACGTGATCCGTGTGTCTCTCGATGTCCATAATCGATACCATGGTTGTCAGGATCGCGATCTGGATCTTACGATCCTACGATCCAAATTTTGTAAATTGACCAGATTTTATAAAGTGATAATCAATGAAATCCTACCATCTGATCTGATCCAACCTCGAAACGATCTCATCTAGGATCTCAATCCTGACAACCTTGACCGATACCTCGCGGCGGTAACACTACCGCTGACGGTAGCTCTCTAGCTCTATATAAAGGCTGAATTCGCTCCTTTGAATGCATTAATCTCTCATCCAACAAAGCTACAACTCTGATCCTTTCGAGAGAGCCCTCATCCCAGAAGTCCAAACGCACTCCCTACTCCATCGAGAGAGGAACTTGAATAAGGAATCAGTCAACGCTCATTCTTCGTGAAGGATGCATGCATCAACATCGACAACCTCTCTAGCATGCCTTCATCTTCTCCTTCAGATTTCTTCATATATGGAGTTTTTATTTTTGATTTTATACTGTTATATCTTGTATTTCTCTTTCACCATTGATTATCTTTGTAGTGGTAGTGGAATTCATCGCGGTTGTTGGCGACTAGGTCCTTGCGTGGCCTAGGGAGGAATTCGCTACGGGTGTTGGCGAATAGAATTAGGGTTTAGATCTAGGGGATGGCTTGAGTCCTTATCTACAGTGAGATGGACTAGAGCCAACCGGTTCTTGGGAGAAGGGTCGGTATAGAAAACGAAAAGGGTTTTTCATTTACGTCTTAATTTTTAATGTTATAAAATTAACATTTTGTAATCATCTTCTTATGAAATAAAGGCACCGTTTGGGAGGACTTATTTTCACCGTTCAAGCGGTTACGACCGCATGAACCGAACCTTAATTAAGGTCCGGTTCATGCGGTCGTAACCGCTTGACCGGTGAAAATAAGTCCCCCCAAACGAAGCCAAAATCATATTCTTTGTTTTATTATTATGAATTTATTTCCTACACCCTAATAATATTTTCTCTGAAAAGTTTCACAGTAAAATATTTGTATTATAACCTTTTTTATATAAACTCTATATTCTAAAAAACTCTTATTCACCCCTCCCCCACTATGGGCGCCAGTAGATCCAACAAGGGATACTCGTAATTTCAAAATAATGAGGGGGGCATCCCGAAGACAATTTATAGCACAAGATATAGGCAATAATGGTTTGTAGTCATTCCTTTCAGGTTGAGCAGTGCCTCTTTACCATCATAGATTGTGGTGTGGGGTTCGAAAGGAAACGCGTGTGCAGGAAGTAGTGTTATCCCGGGATGTCGAAGGAGTATGCAAGACAGGCTGGACGTCGCTAGGCTCGATGAAGAAATGTGTCGATTCGGCTGGAAGAGATATGCAACTCGTCTGGAGGTTGGGTCGTCTGCGGTGAGGGAGGTGTATTGTGATGTTGATGAAGCCGAGGCTGGAGATGGTGAGGCACTAACAGAGGAGATGGGTTCGTGCTTGTTGGAATTGAGAGCAAACTGCAGATTGTGGGCTAGAAAATGGACCTAGATTTTGCATGTGGAGCGTGGTGAAGATGGATGAGAAAGGAATAGCTCTGATGCAATGTTGTTATGTGCTCACTGGAGTGGTGGCTGGAGGCAGAGGGGATACTATGGAGTCAAAACCGCGGCTGCCTAAGCGGAGCATGCTCGGGAGGAGAGAGCTATCAAAATCACTTACTCAAGACTCGAAAATAGAAAATACTTCTTGGATACCTTCATACGAAACCACATTTTCCTTTAAATAGACTACAAGACTATTTTAATGTGTGGAGAAAACCTCAAACTTGTATATACTTTCCCAATAATCAAATACAAAGTATGAAAACGCATTTATAAGAGGGAGAAAGAGAGAAGAGATGCCTATACATGATGTGAGACTAAAGAGGAGAGAAGATGAAACATAAACAAATGGGCTCCATCATGGGCCTCTATACATGGGCTTTCCCAACACTCGCAAGCTGGAGCGTACAAGTCATAGGCACCCAGCTTGGAAAGGAACTGATAAAATAGGGTATTTGGTAGGGCCTTTGTGAGGATATCAGCAACTTGTTCAGTACCCGGAACATGCTTCAATTCTATCTTCTTCATTTGAACTTTCTCCAGGATAAAGTGGCGGTCCACTTCAATATGTTTTGTTCTTTCATGGAAAACCGGATTCTTTGCTATGTGTATAGCAGCTTGGCTGTCACATAACTGGATGGCTGGTGAGGGAAGTTTTACTCCTAGATCGGAGAGGAGACTTTCAAGCCATGTGAGCTCAGAGAACCGATGTCATCGATCGGTATTCTGCTTCAGCTGATGATCGAGCAACCACGACTTGTTTCTTACTCCGCCAGGTAACAAGATGACCTCCAAAATAGGTACACAAACCACTTGTTGACCGTCGATCATCCAAGGACCCAGCATAATCTGCATCAGAATACGCAACCAACATTGGAGTAAAGGATGGGATCTTGTATACCAGCCCTTGACCCGGAGCTGTTTTAAGATATCTTAGGATGCGTTCGACGGCTTGAAGGTGAGATATTCGAGGGGAATGCATAAACCGACTGATCACCCTAACAGCAAAAGATATATCTGGTCTTGTGACCGTTAGGAAGATCAATTTTCGAACAAGTCGTCGATAGAATTCAGGATTTTGGAGAGGAAGATCTGTATCGGAAGCATGTGCACACAACTTATGATTTGCATCTATTGGAGTAGTAGTCGGATTGCATCCAGAGTAGCCAGCATTTTGAAGGAGAACAAGGTAGTACTTCCGTTGGGAGAGGACAAGTCCATCCGGACGTCTCGCGACCTCAAGACCAAGGAAGTATCGAAGGTGCCCCAGATCTTTTGTTTGAAAAACGGAGCTAAGGTGTTGTTTGACCGCTTGAATTCCTTTTGAATCGTCTCTAGTGATTAAGATGTCATCGACATATACTAACAGAAGAACCGTTCCTGTTGCCCGATGTCGAGTGAACAGAGAGAAGTCTGCTAAGCTACGAGTAAAGCCGACTTCCCGAACTGCCTTACTGAACCTGTCGAACCAAGCCCGAGTGGATTGTTTGAGACCATAGATGGACTTCTAAAGATGCCAAACTCGGGACTCCCCCATGGTCTCAAACCCGAGAGGTTGATGCATGTAGACTGTTTCATGGAGGTCTCCATTCAGAAACGCATTCTTGATATCCAGTTGATGTAAGGGTCGGTGGCGATGCACAGCCACGAGGAGTAAGACACGAACGGTGTTGAGCTTGGCTACTGTAGAGAAATTTCCTCGTAATCGAGGCCTTGCTGTTGGGTGAAGCCACGAGCCACCAGGCGGGCTTTCAAACGGTCAATTGTCTCATCAGAAGCAAGTTTGATGACAAAGACTCATTTACACACCCAACCGGTGTCTGTCCGTTAGATAGAGGTACCAGGTCCTATGTCTGGTTAGCCCAGAGAGCAGTCACTTCTTCTTCCATGGCCGCCCGCCAGCCAGGATGTTGGAGAGCCTCATACACAGAGTTAGGAACAGAAATAGAGGATAATGAAATGACAAATGTTTGAAGTTGTGGGGATAGGCGATGTAAGGATACATAGTTCGTCATGGGATGAGCGGCTGATTCTGGTGCCGGACCAGCAGGACGCAGAGCGTCAGAGGTCGAAGCCGACTGCATTGGGGCAACGGAGCCACGATGACGACAAGTGTAGACATGTATAAGAGGCGGCTTGGAAAGAGTGGGAGCCCGGTCAGGAATTTGTGGTGGTGGAGTGGTAACGGGAATGACAGGTCGTAAGATGGGTGGTGGTAGAGGAGTTGGATCTAGAGCGGAGAAGAAAGGAAGATCCTCCTGAAAGGTAACATCAGTAGAAACAGTCACCTTGCGAGCAACATGAGAGTATCACAAGTAGCCTTTCTGAGTTTGAGAATATCCAACGAAGATGTGTTTGGCCACCCGGGAATCCAACTTGTCCGTGGATGGACTAAGAATGTGAACGTAGCAAGTACAACCAAAGATGCGGGGTGTGAGAGAGAATTTCGGAGTAGAGGGGAACATGAGGTTGAATGGAGTGGCATTGTGGAGTATGGGGGAAGGGAGACGGTAAATTAGATAGCATGTCGTTGAAAGCGCAAAGTTCCAATAAGTTTTGGGAACCTGCGTGTGAAGCATGAGAGAGCGAGCAACATCAAGTAGATGTCGATTTTTACGTTCTGCGACTCCGTTTTGTTGGGGGGGTATAGGTACACGATGTTTGGTGAATGACCACAAATTCAGAGCAAAGATTGACAAAGTCGTGACTAGTATATTCGCGAGCATTATCGATGTGAAGAGTTTTGATGTTCGTGGAATTGCATGCGGGTCTCAAGGAGAAATGCCTGAAAGACAAGGAGAAGCTCAGAGCGATCACGAAGTAAATATAACCACGTCATCCTAGAATAATCATCAATAAAAGTTAAAAAATAGCGATACCCAGAAATGCTAGTGATTTTGTATAGACCGCAAATATCAGAGTGTACTAAAATAAAAAGAGTAGAGCTCCGAGCACAAAGAGATGGAAAAGATGAACGGGGTTGTTTGCTAAAAATACAAGATTCGCACTGAAAAGGAGGAAGAGATACATCTGGTAGAGCCTTCTGGAGGACCGGTAAAGAGGCATGCCCGTTCTGCAGTCGTCAAGAAGGTAGAGCCCGTTCTGCAGTCGTCTCTTACCAATGATATTTCGCGTCTGTCGATCATGTATCAGAAAAGAAGAAGATGGAAATGTTATAGAGCAGTTTAAATTGGCAATGAGGCGACCAACAGAAAGTAAATTAAATGGGAAGCCTGGAACATGAAGAGCCAAGCGTAGAGATAGAGAGGAAGTGAGAGGCATATCAACAAAGCCGGAAATAGGAACAGTGTCCCCATTGGCCACTGTGATACACTTTGGATGAGGAGAATGCAAGTATTGATGTGGCCGTAGGGAGGTTATGTGATGAGTGGCACCTGAATCCACTATCCAGCGCGGACTAGTGGAGAGACAAGCGATACCTTCATTTGAGGTGGAGGAAACGGAGGTAGGTGGGCGGCTGAGCAGACCCTGAAGTTGTTGGAGCTAAAGCCGGAACTCTTCAAGGTCGGTACGAGTGGCAGATAAGTCGTTGGTAGCAATAGCGGCAAGCGGACGAGGAGGAAGCCCATAATTGCGGTAGCAAGTGGCCTCAAGGTGGTCGTCTTTTCCGCAGAAGGAGCACTTAGGTCGTGGCCGGCCACCCCGACCTCTGCCCCGAGAACCTGAACGTCCCCCATGAGTAGGAGGAGGGAGAGGCAGTAAGGGCACAGAAGTCTGCTGAAGGAGGGCCGGTGACGGAAGCCCAGAACTGTCAGGAGGTGGTGAGACCTTAAGCAACATGGAGTACACATCAGATAGTAACAGAGTAGTAGCAGAGGAGAGGATCTGAGACCGAACGCTCTGAAGATGAGGCGGTACACGAGCCATCATCATGGCCACACCGACGACTTCTTTTTGGGCACGTTGGGCAGCAAGATCCATCGTACGGGGCTGATGTTGAATCCAGGCTTTAACAAGAGTCTTGGCCTAAGCAACAAATGAGGTGAGGTCGGCGGCCTCGCCAACGTCAAGAGTTTGAAGATCTGTTATGATATCATACAGGTGTTGGAGACTATCTTTGCCAGAATAGAGAGAATGAAGCTCATCCCACATCGCATTAGCCGTCTCGTGATCCATAGCCATGCGATAAGGTTCGTCATCAAGGGAGTTGAGGAGCCATGTTTGAACTTGACCATCGTTGTGCAACTAGTCTTCAGTAGGAGCAGCGAGAACAACTTGGGTCAAGTGATGTAGAAAGCATTTGGACTGGAGAACTCGGCGAACAGAGTGCACCCACTCCACAAAGTTCTTCTTCCCGGCTAAAGAAATAGTGGTGATCCGCAATTCATCCCGGAGTTCAAGGACAAGGGCTGGGCGGTCTGCAGAAGAGGAAGCCGCCTGTCCGATAGAATCAAGAGAGGACCCTATGGCAAGGAGGTCAGGAGGCTAGATCAGCGGCAAGAAGACCAATAAATTGAGAGGAGACCGCGCGAGCAGATCGGGCGATCAGAACAGCGAGCAAAAGGAGGTCGCACGGTAAACCGCGCGAGAAGACCGCACGGTTTCTGTGACAACACACCAGCGGCAAG
The DNA here is from genome assembly GCA_039513925.1 of Platanthera zijinensis. Lineage (NCBI taxonomy): Eukaryota > Viridiplantae > Streptophyta > Magnoliopsida > Asparagales > Orchidaceae > Platanthera > Platanthera zijinensis. The sequence goes on from CM077094.1 coordinate 90,542,254, forward strand.
GCAATGAAGAGGCCACAACCAAAATGCGGAGCGGTTAAAGGGGAGAGGCCGCAGAGACTAGAGAAGAGGAGAAGTCGCACGGTTATGGTGACAACACACCAGCGGCAAGGCAAGAGAGAGGTCGCGACCAAAATGCGGAGCGGTTAGAGAGGGCAAGCCGCCGCGACTACATAAGAGAAGTCGCACGGTCACGATGAAAACAAACTAGCGGCAAGGAAGATGTCGTGACCAACATGCGGAGCCCGCAGCAGAGAGAAGAAGCTGCAGCGACCAAGCAGCGAAGAAACCGCGCGAGAAGTCTGCACGGTCACGGTGAGAACACAGCAGCGGCAAGGAAAGATGCTGCGACCAAGATGCGGAGCCCGCAACGGTTAGGGAAGCCGCAGCGACTAAGAGAAATCGCAACGAGAAGAGAGGAGTCGGCAGCGAGAAGGAGGGTAGAAGAAGCACGCGGCGAGAAGGCTAGCACGCGGCTAAGGTGAGTAGACAAGGAGACCGCATCGAGTAGAAAGGGAAGCGGGCAGACGGGAAGAAACAGCATGATTAGATAGAGAAAGGGGAAATGGCCCCACCTGACAGAGAGAGAGTTATAAAATGGCCAAGAGGAAGAGGAAGAAGGTGAGGTGGAAGCCACGAGAGAGAGAGAGAGCAGGAGGAGCAGTTAGAGAGGACTTAACCGCGCGGGAAGCAGCGGTTCGAGACGGGCTTAACCCCACGGGAAGCAGCGGTTCAAAAAAGAGTTAACCACACGGAGGACATGTTGCCTCTAATACCATGTGGAGAAAACCTCAAACTTGTATATACATTCTCAATAATCAAATACAAGGTATGAATTCATATTTATAGGAGGGAGAAAGAGAGAAGAGATCCTTATACATGATGTTGGACTAAAGAGGAGAGAAGAAGAAACATAAACAAATGGGCTCTATCATGGGCCTCTATACATGGGCTTTTCCAACATAATGAAAACCATAACAATCTAAAAACTAATAATAATAAAAGACACTAAAGAGATAACAATAATTAGACACGTCACCCGTAGCCCATAACATGAACATCATCGGAGGATGATGTCTTGTTGGAGTTCCGCTCACGAGAGCAAAGGGTTCTTCTGCCATAACCAGCAGACCCAATGAAGGGTTGACCCCTCCATGCTGATGAGAGTCGTAGCAAACTTCTGGGGATCCAGAATCAGATGAATGTCAAAAAATTGTTTCGCATGGGCAATCCACCCTATGGGGTCGGTTCATTGAAGTAGGGAGCGTCGATCGAACGGTAAGCAAGAGGTAAGCCTTCCGTTAACGGAGTGGGATCCCATGGAAGGTCCGGAGGGGCACTAAGAAGCGAAGGAGAGTCCACGTTGGAAGTGGAGGAATTCACGCAACCGACAAGGAGAGCGTCAAACTTAGCCTCCATCTACAGCATGGGGGGTTGGAGCTAGGAAACTGACGCCTTGTCGAGGCAGCTGTAAATAGTCGGATACACAGGAGGCAAGGGAGTTGGTGTATCAGAGGGTGCCATTGAACAGAGTTGAGGGGACATGCACGCTGAAGAAGGCCGATGTAGGGCACGAAATACGATTGGCATCGATAGGACCAGCAAAACAAATGTGGGTTGCCGATGCGGAGGACGGCAGACGCGGCAGCTGTATACGCGAAGGAAAACCCCCATCGTGAAGGGAAGAGGTGGCGGTACGGGACAAGCGGTGGCGTTGTCGTGGGATTGAATGAGAAGGATCGGCATTGTCGTGGGATCGAGCGACCGAAATAGGGGATCGATTGTGGAGAATGATCGAAGGATCCATCGTCAAGATATCTTCACACAGATCGAATGAGAAGGATCGACGTTGTAGTCGCATGGTCAAGACGGGACGGCGGAAGCGAAGCTGGTGTTGAATGGTCGTGCGAGGGCAAACATCATAAGGAGCAATCAAAAATGCAGGCGCGGACGGGCAATGAGACTTGTAGGCGTTGTAGAATTTCGGGCGGCGAAAACTGTGGCCAGAATAAGGCATGTCGGACAAAATGTTACGTAGTCAAGGGTTATAGATAAAGGTAGGGGAAATGAGGGAAGACGAGAAGCAAAGGGGGGGAAGAGGAGAAGAGAAATCCGCAAGGGTTCAATTTTCATCATACTTACAAGATACTCCATATAAGAGATACGCGTGAGCTTATATAGTGTATAATTTCAAAGTGCAACAAGGTAAACAGTAAATAACCCACGACCCGAAATACATATGCGATAATAAAAAAAGGCTGGCAGCTACGCAATTCTCGTGCGCACTACTAGCGAATGTCCGTCAACGAGTTGAAATATGTGCCTGCGTCGCCTTGATTCTGACATCAACTTATGCGTTTGTTGGGTCCATTGATCACAATGTCCAAGATTTGAAGGCTCACAAGTCAATAATATACACAAGCATGTATTTGATATTTATCTAAGTTCATATATGTAGGATGTCTATTATTCAGTGATTAGACATGCTCAAAGTGTCAGAGGTTTGGCTGGACAGAAGTCAGAATACTTAGGAGAGGCAGAATATTGCCTAAGTACAAAAGCATTGAGTGAGTACACATCATTCAATGCCTGAGGCTAGAAAAGCGTCGACAGATAACCAGTCACTCAAAGCATCAGTGAAGATGCAGTGAAATCCGTCCAAATACAAAAGCGTTAAGTGATGGACATTCACTCAACGCCCTTGCAGTTAAATCTGTCCAAGTCCAGAAGCGTTGAGTGATGGACGTTCAATCAACGTCGTCAATCAGAAATACTGCCAAGTACAAAAGCGTTGAGTGATGGATGCTCACTCAACGCCTACTCAGATAAGTTGTCAAAGGACAAAAGCGTTGAGTGAAGAATGTTCACTCGCCTCTGAATATAGTCAGAATTCAGCTAAATGTTATAGCGTTGAGTGAAGGCTTATTACTCAACCCTTCTAAATATAAGGGTTAAAGTACAAATGCGTTGAGATACAAGACAACACTCAACGCTTCAAGTCATTTAGTCACAAGGCATCACTCAATGCCTGTGCAGATAATCTGGAAGAAGTTTCTAAGTCCACCAACGTTGAGACATGACTGTTGACGTCATCATCAAATTCAAATTCCACGCAGATGCACTAAAGGACAAATGTCGACGTACTTCTTCTACAGTGTAGTTATGGTAAAGCAACCATTAAAGCTGACCATGCCGCTTTCCAAAAAGGAAGATAGAGCAGTTGCAAATGCAGGGGTATTAATATGGAAGGAAATCATCTTTTACAAGAACTTTTTGTCATTTCACAAAACCCTAAGTTTTACAAAAGACGGCTAGCAGAGCTCAAGACATTTTTTGTTCATCTTGAAGTCTGCAACACAGAACAGCAAACTTTCTCAAGTTTGAAGAAGAAGCATAGTTCTGCATAAGTTCTACACATCACAAGCTGATTCAACTATGAAGAAATATTTTCTTGTTGTTGTGAAGAAGAAGCAATGTTTACAACACGGTCAAGGAAGCAGACTCATGGATTTATCTCTGCAGTCATTTCACTCAAACCTTTATTCAAATTTGTAGGATCTCTCTAAGATCTGAGTTGTAAGCCTAATTTATAAAGGCTGAATTGTAGGAGTTGGTGAGCTCTGAGTTGTAAGGTCCTGGAGTGGATCTGAGGTAGGATCTTGGTGAAGATCTGAGGTAGGATCTTGTTGAAGATCTGAGGTAGGATCTTGTTGAAGATCTGAGGTAGGATCTTGGTGAAGATCTGAGGTAGGAGATCATCTGGATCTCTGAGTTGTAGGAGCTCATGAACTCTGAGTTGTAGGGTCCTGGAGTGGATCTAAAGTAGGGTCCTGGAGTGGATCTGAGGTAGTGAAAGTTCATATTTTCAAGGTAGCTAGCAACCTAGGGGGGGTGAATAGGTTTGTCTAGTTCTTTTGAGTTTCTTTTTGTTTCTTCTTGAGTTGTTTTGTGATTGAATAGATGAAAGCTTTTTAAGAACTTGCAAACAGAAAACAATCATAGAAAAGCACACAAGTATTTTTATAGTGGTTCCCCCAAAATTATGGGTACATCCACTCTCCTCCCACCTTGTTAACTTCTTGTTAGTCAAAGCACTTCTCCAAAACAATGCTCCAAGGAGCTTACACCTCAGATCCCTCATGATCTCTCAGTCTCCTCCAAGACTTACACCTCCGCCACAAGGGTCTACACTCAGTGATACAAGTATCACCTACCTCAGGCAATTAAGTCCTACCACTCAGGCTATGGAGGATAACCCTACCTCAGAGCAAACTTGCTCCTAACACTCAGAGAGATTCACTCTCCTACAGCTCAGGCAATTTTACCCTACCTCAGGCCCAAGGCCCTACAGCTCAGATCCAGAAGGATCCTACAACAAGAAATAATTTAATTAACTTTGACACAGAGAAATTTCTCTTTGTCAACAACTAGAACTGAGAAATTTCTACTCTAACTCTCCTCACAGCAGAGAAAAATTTTGCTGGAGGAACTCAGAAACTGACTTTTGAACTTGTTGTAGAAGGCTAAAGATCTGTTGATCTTGAGTCTTCAAGTAGCTTACTGAACCTGTCAAATGCTGAAGGTTCTTCTTTCTTCAGAACTATTTCTGATCCTGCTGCGGCAGATGGAGACTGCACAGCTATCTGAACTTTTTCTTGCAGGAGAGCTTCAAGCTTTTTACATGCAGCAATGGCGAGGAAGATGAAGTCGGCTGCAATCCTTTTTAAGTTGATAATGCCCTAAAAGTTATCTTGTGTCTTGGCCCATCTCATCCTTTTATAGTTAGCTGATCAACGGCTCTTAGAGATCAGTGGGCCCCACCTGCAGCTTCTAGCTGCGCCTTGCTTTAACAAAAGAAGACGTACAGTAGCTTCTCGGCAGAGTTTGTCGTGTTCTGTAGCTTCTTCGTACGTGATTTGAACTTAGTTGACTTTGTCTATTTTGTTGACGTCAGCACCTGTGGAATTAGCCAAGACGAACATTAGTAGAATAGGCGTTGAGTGAATGAGCTTCACTCAACGCCAAAACACTTAGATAGAATTCTGTCTATCTAGGCGTTGACAGCGTTGAGTGAACAAGCTCCACTCAACGCTTTTAGCCTTAACCAATTCTGCAGCCTTTTCTGTCTGCCTAGCATTGAGAGCGTTGAGTGAGCACACCTCACTCAACGTCTTGTGCCTTAGCCTATGCATTCTGTAAATTAGGCGTTAAGAGCGTTGAGTAAGCATACTTCAACGCTTTTTTCCTTAGCCAAAATCTTCCTACTTCTCTGGCGTTGAGAGCGTTAAGTGTGTCTTTATCACTCAACGCTTTTTGCCTTAGAAAATCTTTCTGTATCTTAGGCATTGAGAGCGTTGAGTGAGCATACCTCACTCAACGCTTTTGGACTTAGCCAAATTTTTGTGTTTACAAACACTGGCTTTGACTGACTGAGTGTTACTCAACACTTATGAGGCTATGGCGTTGAGTGAATGACATTCACTCAACGCCTGTGGACTTAGCCACTTTTCTGCCTCTTAAACCTTAGGCTTTGACTGTCTCAGCCTGCCTCCCTCAACTCTGAACTGATTTTGATGAATGCTGAACTGAGTTCGACGAACGGTGAGCTCAGCTCGACGAACTCTGAACTTAGTTTGACGAATTCTGAACTGAGTTTGACGAACTCAGAATCGCAAACTCTGAGTTTAATTCGACGAATGTTGATCTCAGCTTGACGAACTCTGAACTCAGTTCAACTCACAGCTTTTGTTATATGGCGTTGAGTGTGTCTTCATAACTCAACACCAAACTACTTAGCCATATTTCTGCCTATAGCTGTATGGTGTTGAGTGAGCCAACTTCACTTAACGTCTGTGGACTTAGACAAATTTCTGCCTTTCCAGCATCTTCACTTTGTGACCACTTGTCACATCACTGTCAATTACAACTATATGTATATCATTGACAAGATTGACTTCCTCAAATCTAGGATATTGTGGGCAATGGACCCAATAAATAGGACTGGAAGAATTCTGAGTTGTAGGAGTGGTGTACACTCTGAGTTGTAAGATTTTGAGGGATCTGAGGTGTAAGCTCAAGGAGCTGAGTATAAAGGAGTTAGCCGAATCTAACACACTACTAGATAGGTGAATGGGGAAAGTGGATGTACCCTACATAGAGGAACCACTATAAATCTTGTGTTTTTTGTCATCTTGAAAGATAACATCTAACGTAAACACACATCTAGCTCTTACTTGAAAAGATCTTAAAAATTTAAAACAAACTTATTCACCCCCCACCCCTCTAGGTGTTTAACTACCCTTAGAAAAGACTTTCAAGTGATATCAGAGGAAGGTTGTTCAAAAATGACGTAATAGTCTGAACTAGATCTCCAAGGGTAGTAGAAGAATATCTTCATGGCTTCTAATGAGAACCATAAGGAGTTAGGTTCTATGAAACTTCCTATGTGTAGGAAGGAGAACTTTGGGATCTGGAAAAAAGGGTGAGACTATTCATGGAAGTGTCAGATCCTAGGATATACATTACAGTACAAGATGGACCTTTCATTCTCATGAAGGTCTCTGCTATTGATGCCAAAATCCAGACTCCCAGGAGATATTCAGAGATGACTAAGAATGAGGTGGTTCTGGCCACCATGGATAAGAGAGAACAGAACATAATTGTCAGTGTCATAGATGATTCAACATTTCAGAATTTAGTCCACTACAAAACAACCAGGGAGATGTGGGACTCACTGATAGTCTACATGGAGGGAACGGAGAAAGTGAGGGGTGACAGAAAATCCCTCCTCAACCAACAGTATGAGGCCTTCAAGCAAGGCAAGAAGGATTCTATAGCTGATTGTTATGAGAAGTTCTTCAAGATTGTGAACAGTCTGATCATTTATGTCAGACAGTTCACCAACTATGAGCTGAATGACAATTTCTTGAGATCTCTCAATAAAGAATGGGATATCAAGATCTGTGTCATCAGGGAAGTGGGCAGCTTGGACAACACATTGCCCCAAAATTTGTTTGGCAAGCTGGTATCACATGAGCTTCAGCTGAATTCCAAAAAAGCTGAAGAAGTTGCCAAGTCCCTCAACAGAGAAAAGTCAGTGGTCTTCAAAACTGAAGCCTCAAGAAGGAGCAGGGAGAAGAGTCCTCCACTAAGAAGGGTTGCTGAGTCAGAAAGCTCAGGTCCCAGCACTTCAGAAGATGAGCTGTTAGATGGAGAACTTACCTTGTTCTCCAAACAATTCAAGAAGATGCTGAGCAGGAGGAGGCAGTATAAGAACAAGGGCTCATCTAGCTCTAGCTCCAGAAAGACAATTTGTCATAGACTGTTGGCACAGCCCAAATGTACCAAGGGCAAAGGTGAGTCTTTCTATCAAGGTTGTTGTAGGGAGAAATGTTCAAATTTGTGTTAACAAGAACCAAAGACTCAAATCCTTTTGGGTACCTAAGATAAACTAAATCTGTGATTACAGGTTAGTCCAAGTACCCATCAAATGTCTATATAGTACTTGGGCAGTGGATGTTTCAGGCACATTACTAGAACAAGGAGTCATCTGAAAGACTACACTCCAATGATGAATAGACCCAAAGTCATATTTAGTGGTTCAGACAGAGGAGTTACTACAGACTATGGTATAATCACCAATGGCATAGTATCCATCACAAAAGTGGTTTATGTGGAAGGATTGCAACACAATCTTATTAGCACAAGACAATTCTGTGATATTGGTTATGTCATTGTCTTCCACAAGGATAAGTGTCTAATCAAAAGGTCAAGTGACCAAGAGATCATTCTGTTAGGCACTATGAGTGAAAATATTTATCGTTTAAATTTCATATGTATAGATTCAGATTCTCCTGTGTATTTAGTAACAAATAAGAAAGACTCTTATTTTGTGCAATGACAGAAGAGGCTTGCTCACTTGAACTACAAGGCTATCAGCAAGCTCTTCAGTGAAGAGTTGGTCAGAAATGGACCCAATTTGAAATGCACTAAAGAGGGCATTTGCTCTGTATGCCAAATGGGCAAACAGACAAAGGCTTCCTTCAAAAGCATTGGGTCCAAAGATTCTGAGAGGTGTCTCTACCTCCAGCATATGAACTTATTTGATTCTATGTCAATTCATAGTCTAGGTTTCATAATCTAGGTAGGAAAGTCTATAATTTTGTGATGGTTGATGACTTTTTTAGATCTGCATGGGTGTTCTTTCTTAAGAAAAAGTGTGAAACTTTTGATTATTTTGTGACCTTTGTCAAGCAGATTCAAAATGAAAATGGTTGTATGGTGATCAAAATCAGAAGTTACCATGACACAGAGTTTCAAACTGAAAGCATGACAAAGTTCTGCAAAGAGCAAGAGATCTTTCAGGAGATTTCTTCTCCAAGAACACCCCAGCAAAATGATATTGCTGAGAGGAAAAATAGAACTCTCATAGAGGCTGGGAAGACTATGCTTAGTGACACTTCTCTCCCAGAATATTTCTGGGCTGAGGCAGTGAACACTGTTTGTCATGTTCAAAATAGGACCTCTATCAGCAAGTACCACAAAAAGACTCCCTCTGAGATTATGAAAGGCAAAAAACCAAATCTAATCTATTTCAGAATTTTTGGAAGCAAGTGTTTTGTGTTAAACAATGGGAAGTCTTACCTGACAAAGTTTGTTGCAAAATCTTATGAGGTAATTTTTGTTGGGTATAGCAACCACAACAAAGCTTATAGGGCCTACAACTTGAAAAATCAGGTTGTAAAAGAGTCTATTAATATAGTATTTGATGAAACTTTTATGATTCACAGTGAGTTGCCTATCTCTTCTAGAATTGCAGGTGCAGTTTGAGGATGGACAAGCTGAGCATTAATGACATACCTCCTGTTGAACAAGAAAAGGATGGGGGTGTGGTCATTCCAGAAGAAGGTCCAGGTAGATTAGAAATAGAAGATGATCTTCAAGCCCCTGAAGTTGAAGTTCAAGATGCTGAATAAAGGATGTCAACAGCTGTCAGACACTTGAGAGATCATCCCAGAAATCTAATCATTGGGGATGCAAGCTAGGGTGTAACAACAAGGATCAGAAGTCACAACATTGCAATGTATTCTTGTTTTTTTATCTCAGATTGAACCCAAGAAGTTTGAAGAACTCAACATAGACCCATTCTAGATTATGGCTATGCAAGAAGAATTGAACCGATTCAAAAGATGCAATGTTTATAAACTGGTTCTCAGACCTCATAAACATAACATCAAAGGAACAAAATGGATATATATAAACAAACTTGATGAAATGGTGTTATCATCAAGAACAAAACTAGACTGATGCCAAAGGATACAGGCAAGAAGAAGGTATTGATTTTGATTAAAACCTTTGCGCTAGTTGCTAGACTTGAAGCCATAAGGTTATTCCTTGCATATGCTACATAAAAGGGATTTAAGGTCTACCAGATGGAGGTTAAGTCAATTTTTCTGAATGGTAACCTAAAAGAGGAGGTCTATGTTGAGCAACCATCAGGTTTTGTCAATCGTACTTTTTCTGATTATGTATTTCATTTAAGAAAAGCTTTGTATGGGTTGAAACAGACCCCTAGAGCTTGGTATGAAACTCTGTTTAGCTTTCTAATTGAGAACAAATTCTCAAGGGGAAAGATAGACAAGACATTATTCTAAGGAAAGTCAAGGGTAAGATAATCCTAGTCCAAATTTATGTAGATGACATAATTTTTGGGTCTACTGATGATGTCTTATGCAAAAAATTTGCTAAACTTATGCAGTGACAATTTGAAATGAACAGTATAGGTGAACTCAAGAATTTCTTGGGCCTCTAAGTTAGACAGTCAGAGGATGGATTATTCATCTCTCAGTCTAAGTTCATCAAGGAGTTAATCAAAATGTTTGGAATGGAGAGTGCCTTAACCATGAAAACTTCAATGTGGTCAAATATGTCAATAGACAAGGATGAGACTGAGAAATCAGTTGATGAAACCATGTATAGAGGCATAATTGGCTCCCTCATGTATTTGACTGCTAGTAGGTCAGACAATATGTTTGCTACATATGTTTGTGCTAGGTACCAGGCATGCCCTAAAAAGTCTCACTACTCTGCTGCCAAAAGAATTCTGAGATATCTCAAGGGCACACCTGATCTTGTTCCGTGGAACCCTAGGAATAATGATTTTGAACTAATAGGATATTCAGATGCAGACTTTATAGGTTGCAAAGAAGACAGAAAAAAGTACATCAGGTACCTATCAATTCTATGAAGAAGGCTAGTGTCTTGGAGCAGTAAGAAGTAGACCAGTGTAGTCATCTCCACTGCAGAATCAGAGTACATATCAGCTGGGAGTTGTTGTACATAGCTACTATGTATTCAAAATCAACTCCAAGACTACAATCTCCAGATAAGTAAAACTCCTATGTTTTGTGATTCTCCAAGTGCAATTTCAATAGTTAAGAATCATGTTTCACATAGCAGGACCAAGCATATAGAAATTATGTATCATTTCATAAAAGAGCATGTTGAGAATGAAGATATCATCCTTGAGTTTGTCCCCACTGACAAACAAGTGGCTGACATCTTTACTAAACCTCTTGATGAAGCCAAGTTCAATACCATCAAATTTGAATTGGTATGTTGAACTTGAAGTAGCATTTTATGGTTATGCATTTCTATTATATTTATATGTGTGTTTAGAGATTAACGTTTTGCAGGAAAACAAGAAAGAAAAAGTTTAACTGACCAGGCGTTGAGTGCGCTGAGTTAACTGATCAAGCGTTGAGTGAGCTGAGTTAACTCTAAGAAAGTGTCGAGTGGGTCGAGTGCACTTAACGCATACAATCTGGTGGGTCGGAATATGTCAAATTCACGGGATTAATCACAGTCATTCATCATATCGTGTAAATCACGACAGGTACGCGCTTTTCCACATTCTTAAATAGGGTAACTATAAATAGAAATGTGTGTCAAGGATAATACACATATTTCATTAGCTGTTTTCGTCTCTCTGCATTCCTGCCCTCATTTTTTCGAATCGTATTCATCTTCTCCCCATTGATTCACTGATTCAATAGCTCCTAAAGGAGTTGACTTCCTGTTCGAGGGTTCAGAACTTGTCCGGAATGGATTCAAGGATGTACCTGAGGAAGTTCAGTTCGTTCATCTTCTGAATGTCGCAGACCTAGAACATATATTGTCAAAGTCATGCTCTATTTGGAAAAGAGAAGTGTTAGAGCTTTACACGAATGCTAAAGTTGATTACTCTTCCTCCAAGATAAAAACCTCTATAAGTGGAAAAACGATTAAACTTACTTCTAGAAAGTTAAGGCCTTAAAACTGACCAAGTTTAGCCCTTCTGGTGAAGAAGATGAATTGTTTCTTAAGGATGTAAAGTAGGCTCTGAAATAGTATGGCTTGTCTAAGAACACCACTGGATCTATCATGAGAAAAGAAATGAACCTAAAAGGGAAATTCTTAGCAGATATAATTGGCAAGGCCCTAATCTGTAAGATAGGGTCTCATGATAAAATTTCAAGAAAGATGTTTGAGCTGATGACCACGGTTATTCTTACAAAGAAAACTAATTGGGGGAAGGTGATCTTTAAAAGAATTGTTGAGTGTATTTCTGAACTCAATCTGGGTAGGATACTATCCTTTTTCTTACTAAACTCTGCTCCAAGGATGCTAAATCTGAGGCTAAGAGCACACAAAAATCCATCACATAAGGAAGATGGACATAAGGATGTTTGAAAGATGAGATAGGGTATTGTTTACTCACCCTCAGCCAGCTGACAAGAAAAAGAAACAGAAGATTGTTTCAGATTCTGATGAAAGCTCAAGCAGCAACCCTTCTAACAACAGGGATACAAAACCTCGTGATCCTAATCTAATAAAATCAACTGAAGAAGAAAGGAAGGATGTCAGTGCTCAAGTCTCAGTATCCTCTAAGCATGCTGCAAAGACCCTACCCAGCAGTGTGTTTCAGACTGAGATTGAAGAAGACACCACATTGGAACCTGCTGAGGAGTTTGTTACAACTGCTATGGACACAATTTGTGTTGCCATTCAGGGGGAGATCCCAAGTGGAGATGCTCCTATTGAGGGGGAGCAAAGCCCATCTCGTGCTTGTCTACAGGAAAAGATTGATTCCGTCCTAACGAATCTACGGGAGAGGCTAGATCAGATCCCCTCTAACTCTCAAAGGGAGCAAGTCCAAGAAGATTTCCCCAGGACTGATGCTAATATACATCAAGTTGATAGGGATGTTGCTCAGGTTAAGGGGGAGACTCATCTTGGGCTCCCTGCTCAAGAAGTTGATAATGTGATTGATTTATCTGATGTTGATGAGCATGCTGCAGACATTCCTATTCATTCCTCAGAATATGAAGTTGTTGATTCAGATATAAGGGGAGATATTAGGAAGGATACTGAAGAAGTCAACTTTCCAGGGACCACTCAACAGACTGAGGAGATGTCCACCTCCTTTTTGGCTCAATTAAAATGATTGTTAGATGAGCAGAGGAGTCAAATTGAGCTCTATGTGGATGATTCAATCAAAGACCTGAGACAAAATCTGTCTACTGAGATAAAATCCATCAGATTTGAAGTGAATCTGTTGAAGACAAACACAGTGACATTCTTCAAGAGGGCTGCTCCAGCCGTTATTTACACAGAAGAAAAACTTGCTAACATTGAGCAAAGGCAAAATGACATCATTGAAAATCAAGGCATCACTACTAAGAATATGGAGATGGTGCATAGTGTAAAAATCCATCATGGAAGCCAACAAGTTCATTCTAGAAAGGATGATGGATGTCTGCACTGTCTTTCTGGATGACCATCTGTTTCAAGTCAAAAATCATGTTACCAAAGGTATAAATCATTCGGATGCCCAGATCTCCACCTCCAAGAACTCCCTGGCCACTATAATAACTGAAGAAGTCATAAAGGGGGAGCAATCAATATTTAAGGCCAGTGCTGATAATGTCATATGGACTTCAAATGTAATCAAAGAGGCATTGGGCCTAGATCCTTTTATTTATGATGTGTTTGCACCTGAAAGTCACACAGAAGGTGATGGGGCTGAATTTGTTGCTGATGTAGTTGTTCCTGTATTCAGGCCAAGCACTCAACAACTATCCAAGAGCAAAGAGAAAATTGTTGTTGAGGAAGAAGAGGAAGCTGGACAAAGCAAGAAAAGACACAGAGAAGAGATGGAGACCAGACCAGATTTTGAACTATGGAGTCCTCAATCTAGGACTATCATTTTATTTGTCTGGGATCAAATTAAAGAGAACAAGACTGACAGGGCCAAATTGTACAGTTCTATTGAATGGGCCAAGTTTGAGAGGCAAGAAGAAGTGAGAAGAAAGTTCAGAAGAGATGAAAGCTGGTACAGTTCAGATGGATGCTCTAGAGCCAAGTAGATACTTTCTCAAACCTTACAGTTACTTTGAGAGGCAGAGGCAAAAGAAGAAAGAGCCTGGAGACAAATTGGGAAAAGATCTAGCAGGGGCATTGTCATTAAGGAACCTGAAACCTAAGTATGATATATGTAATAGGTTTCTTAAGGCTGTTAGAAAATGCACAATTATTGTAGGCACAATACTATTATTATTTATCTTGTTTGTGATAATTAAATTTGTCTGTGTGTGCCGTTTTCTATTCTTTAATTGTGCAATTATTATTTTTTTGTGAGTTAGTGTATATCATTGACTAGAGTTCTGACTTCTTCAAATATGGGGATATTGTTGGTTCTATTGATCACAATATCTCATATTTGAAGAAGGCTCACAAGTCAATAATATACACAAACATGTATTTGATATTTGTCTAATTTCATATATGCAGGATGTCTATTATTCAATGATTAGACAAGCTCAATGTGTAAGAGGTTTGGCTTGATAGAAGTCAGAATACATAGAAGAGGCAGAATATTGCATAAGTATAAAAGCGTTAAGTGAGTACACATCACTCAACGCCTGAGGCCAAAAAAGCGTCGACAGATAACCAGTCACTCAAAGCCTCGGTGAAAATGCAGTGAAATCCGTCTAAGTACAAAAGCATTGAGTGATGGACATTCACTCAACGCCCTTGCAGTTAAATTTGTCTAAGTCCAGAAGCGTTGAGTAATCGACGTTCATTCAACGTCGTCAATCGAAAATAACTGCCAAGTACAAAAGCGTTGAGTGATGGACGCTCACTCAACGCCTACTCAGATAAGATGTCAAAGGACAAAAGTATTGAGCAAAGAAGGCTCACTCAACGCCTCTGAAGATAATCAGAATTCAGATAAGTGTTTTAGCGTTGAGTGAAGGCTTATCACTCAACACTTCTGAAGATAACAGTTAAAGTACAAATGCGTTGAGATACAAGGCAACACTCAACGCTTCAAGTCGTTGAGTCACAAGGCATCACTCAACGCCTATGTAGACAATCTGGAAGAAGTCTCTAAGTCCACCAGCATTGAGACATGATTGCTGACGTCATAATCAAATTCAAATTTAACACAGTTACACTAAAGGACAAATGTCGTCGTACTTCTTCTACAGTGCAGTTATGGTAAAGCAACCATTAAAGCTGGTCATGCCGCTTTCCAAAAAAGAAAGATAGAGCCGTTGCAGATGCAGGGGTATTAATATGGAAGGAAATCATCTTTTAAAAGAACTTTTTTCCATTTCTCAAAACCCTAAATTTTGCAAAAGTCGCCTAGCAGAGCTCAAGCCATTTTTTGTTCATCTTCAAGCTTGTATCACAGAACAACAAACTTTCTCAAGCTTGAAGAAGAAGCAGAGCTCTGTAGAAGTTTTATACAACACAAGCTGATTCAACTCTGAAGAAATATTTTCTTGTTATTGTGAAGAAGGACAGTTTACAACACAGTCAGGGAAGAGGACACAGAGATTTATCTCTGGAGTCATTTCACTCAAACTTTATTCAAATCTGTAGGATCTCTCTGAGAACCGAGTTGTAAGCCTAATTTATAAAGGCTGAGTTGTAGGAGTTGGTGAACTCTGAGCGGTAGGGTCTTGGAGTGGATTTAAGGTAGGATCTTGGTGAAGATATGAGGTAGGAGATCATCTCGATCTCTAAGTTGTAGGAGTTGGTGAACTCTGAGATGTAGGGTGCCGGAGTGGATCTGAGGTAGGGTCCTGGCGTGGATCTGAGGTAGGGTCCTGGAGTGGATCTGAGGTAGGACTGGAAGCAGTATGAGCTGTAGGAGTGGTGTACACTCTGAGTTGTAAGATCCTGAGGGATCTGAGGTGTAAGCTCAAGTAGCTGAGTATAAAGGACGAGTTAGCCGAATCTAGCACATTGCTAGATAGGTGAAGGGGGAAAGTGGATGTACCCTGAATAAGGGAACCACTAAAATTCTTGTATTTTCTTTGATCTTGAAAGCCAACATCTAACATAAACACACATCAAGCTCTTACTTGAAAAGATCCTAAACATTCCCCCCCCCCCTCTAGGTGTTTAACTGCCCTTAGAAAAGACTTTCAACGGCGTTTCTTCGTCCCTTTCCCTTTTCGATCTTCATAAAAGATAAGGGCTGAAATTGCCAAATTGGCAACCCTATTAATATGTACTAACTCTTGAAGAACATAAATGATGCATATTGGTTCCTTGTTAAACGGGGGCTAGGTGAGGACTACTCTAATCGAACTAAAATCTTAGCGGCGGCCTTCCCGAAAGAGCGGGACGTCGATAGCTGTCACTCTGCCCAAGACGATTCATCTCAAATAATCAAGTGTCGATATGAAGCACGAGTTTTAATTAATCCCCGAACGGGTAGCTCAAACAAGCGTCAAAGATCCTATTCGATTTTAGAGGAATTTACGATAGTGAAAGTTGAAAGAGATGTTAGCGCTAACATTATGACAACTTAATTTAATTGCATGAATAAATACTAACAGCAGGGAGCAGAGTGGTATACTGCGGGGGGTTCCCAAGGAGGAGGAGATTCCACGGAAATAGGTCAGCTGTCCGGAAGGGAGGGGATAAGGGTTTGGAGGAGGCTGGTCGGGTTTAGGCGGTAGCTGGTTGCTGTCAGAGTAACTGTTTAGGCTGTGGAATAAGGAGTTGCGGTGGTTGTGGGTAGGCACAGCGGGAAAAAAGAATGAGTTGGCACAGTAGGGTTGAGGAAGGAGGAGGGCGGACTGGATGCTGGAGTTTCAGTCGTCAGGCTCGCCCGGGATGATGGAGCTCTGCAGGTCCGGGCCAGAGGAAGGTCGAGCTGCAGTCGACCGACCTTCGGTTGGGCTGGCGCGAGTGGGCGTCGCTGGATATTCGTCGAATGCGGCGGATCTAGCGACGGGTTGGACGCCCGACCGCCGGCTGGCCTAGGGTTGTTGCACCGGAGCGAGGGAGCGGAGGATGCGGGTGGAAGGGGGAGCGGCAAGCTCGCGGGAAGAGGAAAACTGGGCAGTTGACGTGAAGTCATGTCCGGTTTTTCCCTTTTTTCCAGTCCGGCCTCCACGGGTAAGGCAGCGGGATATAAAAAGATAAACGCTGCAGGAGGTTAAAGAAGGCAGTTTCAAAATATACAGTACCATTTAATTGAAATCAAAGGAAAAAGGTTATAAAAATATATATGGCTGCTTTAATTGAAATCAAAGGGGGAGGTTTAAAACGTGGGCTGAATTAAATGGGGGGAGGTTTCGGAATTTCAAAGGCCTCTGGGATGACTAATTATTTGTTTTATTTTTTTCATGCAATTAAAATAACGTCGCGCTTGCATCCTAACACTCCAGACAACCGGACCTATTTATTAATGGTCGTGTTGGCCGGTCAAACCAACAAGCCTTCACATTAAAATAAAAAGTGCGATACAATGACGAAGCTCATCCGGATGCGTCCACGGATGCATCAATTCCCCAGGGGTTGAAAGAACATGACCCCTTCGAGAATTGACAAAAACTTGCAATAGCAAGATCGGGACGGAGACGACGAAGCTCGGTGACACTTATCCATGAACTGTCTGATATACTCTTGCCCTTCCATGAGATGAGGTATCGTTGATATGTACCGGTGCGTGTCTGAAACTCACGAACATTCAACACCTACTCAATCTCTTCAATGGTGGGTATAGATGGGGCTAAAGTTGGTTGTGGGGTGGAAGATGGTATGGGAGTGTGTGGATTAAGGATAGTAACGGGAGGCTCTCTATAAAAAGGCACAAGATCAATATTAAAGATAGGAGAAATTCCAAATTCAACGGGTAAGTCTAAAAGATAAGCATTTGTGTCAAGACATTTTTTAACCTGAAAGGGACCGAAGCGTCGTTGTTATAGCTTGTGATAGGTACCCACGGGAAATCTTTCTTTCCTGAAAAAAGCAAGAACCCAATCTTCTTCTGAGAAATATAGCTCGCGACGATGTTTATCTGCCACATCCTTGTATTTCTCAGAAGAGGCTCGCAGACTGTTAGCAATTAACTTATGCAAAGATTTTAAATGATCAATATATGTTAGCGCATCAAAAGAGATTCGTTCAAAAGAAGCAAGAGAATGACGATCGAGTAATAAATTATTACTAATAATGGAACGGGGTAGCCATAGACTACCTCAAAAGGAGATTTTTTAGTAGTGGAATAATTCATCGAGCTGTTATAAGTAAATTTTGCTGCCGGAATAACTAAATCTCATTGCTTCGGATGCTCTCCCGCTAGACATTTAAGAAAATCGCCCAAGCTTCGATTCACTACCTCGGCCTATGCATCCGTCTGCGGGTGCTATGCGTTACTAAATTCTAGCATGGTCCCAAGTTTTTCCCATAAGGTTTTCCAAAAATAACTCAAAAATCGAGTATCACGGTGGGAAGTGAAAGAGCAGGGAATCCCGTGTAAGCGTATGATCTCCCGAAAAAAAAGATTGGTGATGCGTGTGGGCCGTGTGGCATTGGACGTTTTTTCACAAGGAATAAAATGAGCCATCATTGAAAAACGATCAACCACGACAAAAATTGAATCGACCCTTCATTTGGTTTGGGGTAAGCCTACAACAACGTCCATAGAGACTTCTTCCCATGGCTGCTCAAGAACAAAAAGAGGGGTGTAAAGGCCGGTATTTTGCGCGTGCCCCTTAAACAGTTGACAGGTGGTGCAAGTTCTAAAGAGATTGGTAACTTCCTCCTTCAATTTAGGCCAATAAAATCGGGAGTTAGCAAGGTCCAGAAGTTTATTTTACCCAACATGACCCCCTAACCCAGAAGAATGAAGCTCTCTTAGTAAGGTCTCCCCAAGCGGCCCTTTACAAATACAAAAACGAGTCCCTTTAAATAAATAACCCTCACTCAAAATATATTTCGTAGTGGGATCAGTACCCACTAAATTGACACGCGGATCAAATCTCGCCAAAATAAGGATCAAAAGGATAGAGGTCTCTTTGCGTATCTAAGTCGGGGATATGCGGCTGAAGGGTGGCTAAGACATGCTACCTACGGCTAAGCGCGTCCGCTACTCTATTCAAAGAACCGGGATTATGTTTTAGATGGAAAGTAAACTCCTGAAGAAAAGCTGCCCATTTGGCATGCCTACGCACCTCTTTTTAGGAGTTCAAATGCCGAAGTACATCAAGATCGGTATTAAGGATGAACTCGCGTTGAATTAAATAATGACGGCACTGACGTGGGGCCTGGACGATGGCGTAGAATTCGAGATCATGTGGAATAACGAGTTTTGGCTTCATTCAACTTCTCCTAAAAAACGTGACGGATCGTCCCTCTTGACTTAAGATAGTCCCTATTCCAACAATGGAGGCGTCGCAATTTACCTCAAAGATTTTCTCGAAGTCAGGAAGCGCTAGCACGGGAGCACTAGTCAACTTTTCTTTGATAAGAGAAAAGGCACGCTTTGCTTCGTCCGTCCAAATAAAATGACCCTTTTTAAGACAGTCGGTCACAGGCGAAATGAGAGTGCTGAAATTCCTAATAAACCAATGATAAAACGAGGCTAATCCATGGAAACCACGAGCTTCAGTGATATTCTTTGTACTAGGCCACACTCTAATTGCTTGGATCTTTTCAGGATCAACCTTAATTCCGTCGGCCGACACAATATTCCCTAAGAAAGTCAAACTATCGGTCAAAAATATGCATTTCTTAAGGTTGACGTAAAGCTTGTTTTCTAAAAAGGATCTGAAGGAACTGACGCAACTGCACAGGATGCTGGTCAAGGTCGTTGCTATAAACTAAGATGTCATCGAAATAAACAACCACACATACTCTCATCAAAGGGCAAAGAACTTGATGCATGAGTCGCATAAAAGTACAAAGGGCATTGGAGAGGCCAAAAGGCATCACAAGCCACTCGTAGAGTCCTTCCCTGGTCTTGAAGGCAGTCTTTCATTCATCCTCGAGAAGGATCCGGATCTGATGGTAGCCACTTTTGAGATCAATCTTAGAAAAGACTTTGGACCCACTGAGCATGCCGAGTATACCATCCAATCGAGGGATCGAAAAACGATACTTCATGGTAATTTTATTGATGGCTCGACTATCCACACACATACGCCAAGTTCCATCCTTCTTAGGGACGAGGAGTGCAGGAACAGCGCAGGGACTCATACTGTCTCTAATATGACCCTTTTTGATTAGATCGGTGACTTGACGGTGGAGCTCCACGTGCTCTTTAGGACTCATACGATAGTGTGGTAAATAAGGTAGGCTAGCACCTGGTATAAAATCAATACAATATTGTATATCACGCATGGGAGGAAGATGATCTGGTAGTTCCACGGGCATAATAAAAGAAAACTAAGAAATAAGAGGGCGCACTAAACTTGGAATCTCCGTGAACTCTCGACTGGAATCTAGAGAAGCTAAAATATAGACAACTTCACTTGCATTCATCTCCTCCTGGAATCGGGGACCGGAAAGTAACATATGAGCTGAAGGAAAGGAAATCGCAGCAATAGGAGAAGTCGTTCTACTACTAGATGAGGAATGTTCCAAGGGTTTAGGCAAGGGCCCGTTCTTCTGGAGAAGAAGAACAATCTTGCGCCCACTACATTCAAAAGTGTACGAGTTCCTCGCTCCGTCATGAACTACGCGCTTATCAAACTGTTATGGGCGCCCTAGCAAGATGTGACAAACCTTCATGGTCGCAAAGTGACAACAAACAGAATTTTGGTAGGATGGCCCTATGGAAAACTCGACTAAACACCGATGCGTGGCTTGAATAGTCACAGAACTAGTGACCCATGACAAGTTGTATGGCTTTCCTAGAGGTTCTGTTTTAAGTTTAAGCTTCTCTACCAAGCGCTGCAACACAAAAGTTTGCATGCTCCCGCTATCAATAATGATGGAGCAAAAGTGCCCCTGAATGCGCGCAGTCGTACGAAAAATATTATGTCTCCACCATTCATCCTCTGTGGAAATTTTGGGGGTAAGGATGCTATGTTGCATGACACAAACTAGGTGCTCTGCATGCTCTCCTTCTACTACAACAATGTCTACGGCATTCGGATATGGTTGGGAGTCCGTAAGGAAGACTCCGTACTCAGGCTCCTGATCTTCCTCGGATTCAACCACAACTACGAACTGCCTACAAGGGCACTCTCAGGACTTGTGTCCTGGTTCCATGCACTTAAAACACTGAACTAGTTGGACCCACCAGACTAGTGCAGAGCCCATAAGCCGAAGGATGGCATACTCGACTTGGCGATTCAATGGCATCTGTTTCCAAGCCATGAATCGTTCCATACGCTCGCACCAATCTAGGCATTCTTCGGGTTCGACTCAGCCCTCAAAGTCTCCTACATCCAACTTGACGCATGTATCCCATCGTAGTTGGTTTTGAGGATCAAGGGGTTACGGCAAAGTTTCATCCTCCCTAGTGGTGGAGGTTCCTGATTTAGACCTAGGTGTCTAGCGGCTTAAAGATTATTGACGGAAGTTCGTAACACATTCATGACTTGTGTAGCATCACCCATTTGGATGGTGAGTGTTTCAACCATTTGCATGAGGTTGCTCATGCGTTGATTTAAGTCATCGACGCTCGCCTTGATTTTGCCCACCCTATTCTCCATTTAAAATAAAAACTAAGTGGTTTTTTTTGTTTTTGCTAAAAAATAATAATTTTGTTTTAAAAAAACTCACTGTTTTTTATAGGAAAACAAGAGCTCGGATTTTTTTTAAAAAACAACTTTTTAAAAAACAATTTAAATAAACACTGGATCATTCGATTCACAATAGGAGCGAATTGAAGCCTCCTCTGATACCAAACTGATGCATATTGGTACCTTGTTAAACAGGGGCTAGGTGAGGACTACTCTAACCAAGCTAAAATCTTAGTGGCGGCCTTCCTGAAAGAGCGGGGACATCGATAAATGTCACTCTGCCCAAGACAATTCGTCTCAAATAATCAAGCATTGGTACGAAGCAGGAGTTTTAATTAATCCGCGAACGGACAGCTCAAATAAGCGTCAAAGATTGTATTCGGTTTTAGATGAAATTACGATAGTGGAAGTTGAAAGAGATGCTCGAGCTAACATTATGACCACTTAATTTAATTGCATGAATAAATACTAACAGCATGGAGCAGAGTGGTATACCTGCGGGGGTTTCTCAGGGCGGAAGAGGTTCCACAGAAATAGGTCAGCTAACTGTAGGTTGCTGGCGGGGTGACTGTTCGGTTGTGGAATAAGGAGTTGTGGTGGTTGCGGGTAGGCACGGCGGGAGAAAAGAATAGAGTTGGCACAGTAGGGTTGAGGGAAGAGGAGGGCGGACTGGATGCTGGAGTTTCAGTCGTCAGGATCGCCGGGCATGATGGAGATCTGCAGGTCCGGGCCGGAGGAAGGTCGGGAAGGTGGAGCTGCAGTCGACCGACCTTTGGTTGGGCTGGCAAGACCGGGCGTCTCTCGATATTCGACGGATGTGGTGGATATGGCGACGGGTTGGACGCCCGACCGCCAGCGGGCCTAGGGTTGCTGCACCGGAGCGAGGGAGCAGAGGAGACGGGTGGAAGGGGGAGCGGCAAGCTCGTTGGAAGAGGAAAACTGGGCGGTTGACGTGAAGTCCTGTCAGGTTTTTTCATTTTTCCATTCTGGCCTCCACGGGTAGCGGGATATAAAAAGAAAAAGATAAACGTTGCGGGAGGTCAAAGAAGGGGGTTTCAAAATATACGGTTGCATTTAATTGAAATCAAAGAGGGAAGGTTATAAAAATATATACGGCTGCTTTAATTGAAATCAAAGGGGGAAGGTTTAAAACGTGGGCTGAATTAAATGGGGGGGGTCAGAATTTCTTTGTTTTATTTTTTCATGCAATTAAAATAACATCGGACTTTCATCCTAACACTCGAGACTACCAGAGATATTTATTAATGGTCGTGCTGGCCAGTCAAACCAACAGGCCTTAACACCAAAATAAAAAGTACGATACAATGACGACAACACACGAACGACGATAACAAAAGTACTTTTAAAAGAACACACATATGCACACAAAACGAGCATAGCTCATCCGAATGCGACCACAGATGCATCAATAAAAGAACCACTAAATTACTGAACTTCATTCTATATGATTTGTTAAATTCTTCATGATTTGAGGTATCACGCGCACACATATGAACTACAGAACTAATTAAGTTTAAATGCTTGGATTTTACTTTTGTAAATATGATATAATGGTGGCCCACATCTCCCAAAAGCAAATAAATAAAAAAATTTGAACATGAAATGATACAAAAGTGATAACATTTGCCATCATACCTGTCAATGACAGGCAGGTAGACTCCCTTCGTGTATACCTTGACATCGCCTGACACCAAGATCAAATTCAAGGTTATGTTTAGTTAGAAGCAGGTATTAGTATCCACCAATTACTTTGTGGTCACAAGAGGATCATGCCTGGACAGCAGTTGTCGCTGCATCATCGGGAGGCCCTGTACCATCATCTGAGAAAATATTTCTAAATAACAAAAGAGTAAGCTACACAAGAGAAAATGTAATATTAATGTGTATTGAGAACACTACGTGAAGGTAAATACATGTCGCTTCAACAAATGCAATCAATAATAATAGGAAAAAATATCAGGATATCTTTATAGAAACTTATTTAGGACATCTTAATCTGTAGTCATGTCCTCGGCATGTTAAGTTACCTTATACAAAAATGTGGTTTTTCAAGAGGAAGGGAAGATCTCCGAGACACAATTTTCAAATGAAGAACGGCCACTCAAACCTAGTTATTTTTATTCATCAAGATGTCGCCTAATCATGCATGCATTATGTCCCAGAAACCATAGAACTGCGTGAACTTCATCCAGAGTTTCATATTAATCTTACCTCCAAATAGCATTAGTGAGTTCATCATGCTTAGCATCAGGTTTCATTGCATCATCATAAACAACAATATTCCCATAGAAAATCTTTTCCAGCTCTTTCATCCATTTTATTAACAGTAGATTAACCTGCATTTAATCTAAAATAAGAAAAAGTATAATTTTACAAGTTTCAATGGCTTTTGTTCTGAGAACATTTGAAAGTGCACATTTAGAAATAAGAAGAAAGTTGATTACATTGTAATAAAACATTACATTATTCCCCATTATTGTAAATTATATCCTAATACTTAAGGACACTGAAATCTACAAGCAGTATATAACAATGAAAAATTCCAATGAGCTACCTTAATCCATATAGAATTTAGGCCCACAAACATCATGACGCAGTCGCATCTGTTTGTCTATATCACATCATGACCCCACTTTTATAATAAACTGCAATTGGTAAAGAATCTCACTTCTTTATATTTATAGATGTTAATTGTAAATCAAAAGAGAAAAATGGCATCAGGCAATCGATTCCAACATCAAGTACCCAAATAGGGTAACTATACACTTGACAAATTCCAGCTTGCACTCTTCTTACCACCCTATTTTGATTTTGTAGACTGCAGTGAAAGGTGGTTATCAGATGTGACTGCAGGAATAAACCAAACGCTACTATGAGAGTACGCTACACCAGGTAGATGATGTGTTTTAGGCTCGCAGATAAGTACGGGCACCCTTTTATGCTCAACTGAATCTAACCAATCAAACAAATGTCTGAATAAAATATGGGACATTAGATAACTATGTAACCACTAAAGTGAATAACCATAGTTTAAATGGGCCAAAATTTCAAATTACTTATCTTCATTAGGTCATTTCGAGTCAAAATAAAATTACAATCCAAACAATTTATATGCTCTTTTGTGGATCACATTCTTGATTATAGCAACTGTACCCAATTATTGAGGTCATAATATTATATTTTTAGATTCATCGACCATCATAAAAATTTTCAATACTTTCCTGGAGTCTTTTATTAATTTTATTTGACCAAAGACTTAGGGTCTGGGGAATGTGGTAGCAGTAAGAAAAGGAGTTGTGGTAAATAAAAGCTTGCAAATGGCATTGTAGGAATCTGGTTGTTGCAAATGGAGATATGTTTGGATCTCTACTTGCAGAACTGTCCAAAATAGAGGTTTTTTAATTGTTTCACAAAACAACGGTGTGGTGTTTATTTTAATACAAATTGTTGAAATGTATTTATCCGCAGGAATTTGGTAAACAATTATGTAATGATAAGAGGCATCTCCAATCTTTCATTCCACCAATCATCTGAGGCATCTCCAGTCTTTCA
This sequence comes from Platanthera zijinensis, assembly GCA_039513925.1. Classification (NCBI taxonomy): domain Eukaryota; kingdom Viridiplantae; phylum Streptophyta; class Magnoliopsida; order Asparagales; family Orchidaceae; genus Platanthera; species Platanthera zijinensis. Next base: position 90,566,859 of record CM077094.1, read on the forward strand.
TTCCACCAATCATCTGAGGCAGCAATAGTTTTTGATTCAGATACTATTCCAAGCTTGTCTCGCCCCGCTTTAAGCCTCGTCATAACTTCCATTCTCTTAAACGGATCCATTTATTTTACATTTGAGTTCAATCATATGAATTTGTGTGTAAAAAAATTATTCATCAAGTTGGTCCATCCTTGCTAAAATGTGTTGTTGGTATATTGTCCAACTCAATTTCTTTCAAGCATGCCTGGGAATTATCATAACATCATTGACCTCCCAGTCCACAGAAAAAAATTCAATTATTCTTCCCTAATACAAGGGTAAGCATATATATATAGGATAAGAGACTGCATGACATTACGTGTAAAGCACAGCGAAAAGTAACAAAATAAAATACAATTACATATATTCAACTTTCCCCCTCAAATTGAGAGTATATATCAATCATTCCCAACTTGACAATATTGTCCATAAAGTTATCATAGCTTAATCTTTTGATGAAGGCGTCGGTCAGTTGATCACGAGAATTCAAGAAAGGTGTACAGATATTTCCCTTGCCCAGATGATTTTTGATGAAATGTCTATCCACTTCAACATGCATCGTACTATCATGTTGAACCGAATTGTGAGCAATATTGATGGCAGTTATGTTGTATTAATAAATTGTAACAGGTTTGTTCACCTGGAGTCTCAAATCCTAGAGAATTATCTTCGTAAAGAGGGGCAGAATAGAGAGAAAAATAATCCAATTTTATTAATTTCTCAAACTTATATTACATTAGATACATGTATGCATACATATATATAGGAAGAGAGAGGAGGAGAGAACTCCAATCCCATGATGTGGGACTAAAGAGAATGTACATGGGCTCTAAGAATGGACTTTTAATATTGGGATTTTTCCATTTCTTCTTAACACTCCCCCGCAAGCTGGAGCATACAAGTCGTAGGCGCCAAGCTTGGATAAGAACTGATGATATAACGGTCGAGAAAGAGCTTTAGTTAGGATGTCAGCACCTTGCCATGTAGCAGGAACATGCTCTAATTCTAACTTCGTTGATTGAACTTTTTTCCGAATGAAGTGACAGTCAACTTCAATATGATTGGTTCGCTCATGGAATACAGGGTTCTTGACAATATGTATAGCTGCTTGACTATCACAAAATTAGGTCGCCGTAGATGAGATTTTAAGTCTCAAATCATTAAGAATACTTTCAAGCTAGGTTAGTTAAGATACAACAACTGTCATAGCATGGTACTCGGCCTCAGCAGACGAGCAAGCAATAACAGACTGCTTCTTGCTACGTCGGGTAATAAGGTGTCCACCAAAGTATGTATAAAAACCAGTTGTGGAACGTCTATTATCAAGAGAACCCGCATAGTCAACGTCAGAGTACGCAACAAGAGATAGAGAGGAAGATGTTTTGTAACGAAGTCCTTGTCCCGGAGCAGTCTTCAAATAGTTAAGAATGCGCTCGACAGCCTGGAGATGAGATGTCCGAGGAGCATGCATAAATCGACTCACAACTCCAACAGCAAATGAGATATCATGTCGTGTGATCGTAAGATAAATCAGTTTCCCCACCAAGCGTCAATAGTATTCTGGATTTGCAAGCAATGGGTCGAAGTCAGAACCATGTGCAGAGAGTTTGTGATTTACATTCATAGGGGTGTCCGCAGGTTTGCACCTTGAGTAACCGACATCTTGAAGATCAATACAGTACTTCTGTTGGGATAGAATAAGGCCATCAGGTCTCCTTGCGAACTCAAGCCCAAGGAAGTATCGAAGATTCCCCAGGTCTTTTGTTTCTTAATTTGTTGAATCCTTGCGAAGTTGTCATCCGTAATTAGAATATCATCAACATACACAAGGAGAATTATAGTGTTTGTTGGTTGATGACGAGTGAAGGGGGAGAAGTCAGTCAAGCTCCATGTAAAACTAACTTCTCGAACAACCTTACTAAAATTTTCAAATCAAGCACGAGGAGACTGTTTGAGGCCATATATAGACTTTTGTAGATGACATACACGAGACTCCCTCGTGGTCTCAAACCCGAGAGGTTGGTGCATATAAACAGTTTCTTGGAGGTCACCACTGAGAAAGACGTTTTTAATATCTAACTGATGTAAGTCCCACTGACGATGCACGACCAAGGAGATCAGGACTCGAACGGTATTTAACTTGGCGACTGGTGAGAAGATTTCATCATATTCATGGTCTTGTTGCTGAGTGAAACCCCAGGCCACGAGGCGAGATTTTAGGCGGTCAACAGTCCCATCAGCAGCATGTTTGATAACAAAGACCCACTTGCAACTGACACATGACTGGTCGGGAGGAAGAGGAACCAGATCTCAGATCTAGTTAGCCCAGAGGGCAGTCATTTCTTCATTTATGGTCGCACGCCACCCCGGATTTTGAAGAGCCTCCTGCACAGAGTTGGGAATAGAAATGGAGGAAAAAGAAATGACAAATTTGAGGAGTGGCAGAGGGAGGCAATGTAAAGATACACAATTTGTCAATCGATGAGCCGTAGAGGTTGATGCGGGATCGACGGGCCGCGAGATAGCGTTAGTAGTCGGGAGCTGCTGGTGGGCATCAATTTTGAAAGAACGGTGAGTATAGACTCGAAGAAACGGTTTAGATAAAGCTGTCACGGGGAGTGGTGGAGAAAGAAGTGGGAGAGACAGTGTTATGGGTCAAAATGTTAAGGAACTGCACGACGACGAGCCACCATGACAAGTCTACACGTGCAGGGCGCGTATATCGCAAGGGCCCACCGAAACTGCGGTGATTATTTAATAAGAAATAGGTTGCTATGTTTGTTAACGCATTTTTAGTATTTCCTAATTTCAGTATTTCCTAATTTCCAGTATTTCCTAATTTCAGTATTTCCTTTTATATTCGCTCCCTTCCACTATAAGAGGGTCGGCGGATCTTGTAATCTTTATCTTGGAATATATGAAGGTTTCTAGGGTTGCACCCTAATTTTTCCTCTTCTCGTCCCCCTTCATTCTCGCATACCCCCGCCAGCCCTTCCCGTTGTCGGATTCCTCCAGTAATTTATCTGTGATCGTATCAATTGGTCTAACCTGCCGCACCGCCCACTCTCGTCGTCAGTGCTCAAGTTTGCCTAAAGAATTCAAAAATCTATCTCTCTAGTCCAATGACCCGCACAGCACCCAATCCCCGCTGACCCGCGTCATCGCGATACAGCCCTATTTTCGTGACACAGTACCTGATCTCGCGTCGCATAGGAAAGACGAGCAGCGCGATCGTTGCCGATGTACCACACAACGCGCGAGCCAGCCGACGCGTGATTCACCCTTTCCCGACATCCCGACCCCGATCTGCCTCCGGCATCACGCCGTCAGCGCCGATCTGCCACGTACTGCCCTCCAGCAACCGGATCGGCCCTACAACAACCAGATCAGCCCGCTCCACCTCTTCCAGCAACCGGATCGGCCTCCGGCATCCTTTCCGCACTCGATCCGCTCCGATCTGCCACAAAGCCTCCTCCAACAACCGGCTGATCCAGCCGCACCACAACCCCGTCGCTGCAGCCCTCAGGATCTTCTGCCGCCCAGGGCCTCTGTTCTGCATTGTTCTCTTCTAAGCGCCTGGCCCCCTCCGCTCCAGGAAGGCCACCGCCCCGGGCCTCTGTTTCGTTGTGCCGACCGTTGTACCGCCACGGACATCATCGACATCACATCCAACCTATATCCTGGGCTCCATGGCCGCCGCCCAATCTGGCGCTCCCAGGCCACTGTTCTTGCTGTCGCCGACCACCAACCCTCGGGTAGATTTCTCTGGCCTAGCTGCGCAAATCCAGGCCACATGCGCCTCCCTCCACACCAAAGTCGATCGTCTTCTCGTGTACCACGGACGGGCTTCTGCAAACCCCCACGAGGTTACCTTCCCGAAGTCGTCTCCACGGCTGCCTCCTGCACAATGTGAAAGTTTTCCGTCCATGCCACCTCTCTCCACGGTCGCTAATGCACCACCTCTCTCTACGGTGGTCGTCCCTCCGCCGCTTCCACCGGCCGCATCACCGCCTTTTTTGCCGTCCCGTCCAGTAAACTCGCTGCCCCCTCTACCGACTCTTACTCCGCCGGCTCCAAACTTGTCACCCCCTCCGATCATCTCACTGTCTCCTCTCCCGACTCTCGCTCTGTCGGCCCCTGCCCAGCCGCTTCCACCGGCCGCATCGCTGCCTCTTCTGCCGACCCGTGCCCCGCAGCCCCCGACGGATCCCTTTCTGCTGGCGGTCGTCGCGTCTCCGACATCCGTGTGGCGACTTCTTACCACCGCCCCACCGACCTTGCGGAAGCCATTACTTCCGCCGCCTGTCCTTCCGATGGCGCCGCCGCTACTCACCAACACTGCCGCCACTGCTACATGCTAACTAGCCTTGTTCTGGCGGAAGTTCAAGGTACCAGATGATCCGGCCACCCGCTTGGTACACGAGCTTGAGGGCAAGCTCGCTTTGAAGGAAGGATGGAGTGTTGCGGGTCCAAATGTTACGGAAATACACTACGACGAGCCACCATGACAAGTCTACACACATCGGGCGCGTATATTGCAAGGGCCCACCGAGACCGCGGAGAATATTTAATAATAAATAGGTTGCTATGTTTGTTGACACATTTTAGTATTTCCAGTGTTTCCTAATTTAAGTATTTCCTAATTTCAGTATTTCCTAATTTCAGTATTGCCTTTTATATTCGCTCCTCGCCACTATAAGAGGGCCGACGAACCTTGTAATCTTTATCTTGGAATGTATAAAGGTTTCTAGGGTTACTCCCTAATTTCGTCTCTTCTCGTCCTCCTTCATGCTCACCCCCATCCGTCCTTCCCCTTGTCGAATTCCTCCTGAAATTTATCTGTGATCGTATCAGACAGAGTCGTGACAGGGACAGCCGGACGAGCGACGGGGGTAGGGAGAAACGGTGGGGAGGTAGAGGAGTAGAACGGTTGATCCTCAAGAAAAGTTACATCAGCCGAAACGATCAACTTGTCATTAGTAGGAGAGTAACAGATATAACCCTTCTGAGTGCGGGAGTAGCCAACGAACATACATTTGGTGGCGCGAGGAGCAAGCTTGTCAGTAGGCTGACCAAGAATGTGGATATAACATGTACAGCCAAAGACATGAGGCGTGAGGGAGAACAGAGACTTGGAGGGAAAGAGCAGTCCAAACTGAGATACGAAGTTGAGCATGGAGGAGGGCATGCGATTGATGAGATGACAGACATCAAAAACGTCGAAATTCTAATATTGTGTGAGCACCTGCATTTGAAACATAAGTGACCGGGTGACACCAAGAAGGTGACGATTTTGCCGCTCGGCCGCACCGTTTTGCTTGGGGGTATAGGCACAAGAAGTTTGATGTATAATTCTAAACTCGGTGCATAAATTTGAGAAGGTGCGGCTAGTATATTCACGAGCATTGTGGGTGTGGATTATTTTTAAGATAGCAGAGAATTGCGTACGTGTTTCAGTAATAAATGCACGGAAAATAGAGGTAAGTTCAGTACGATCATGAATTAGATATAACCAGGTGAGACGTGGGTAATCGTCAATAAAGGTACCAAAATAGCGATAGCCAAAAATACTAGGGAGTTTATAGAGAACCCGGATATCAGAATGCACTAAAGATAGAGGAGTATCACTCCGAATACACTTAGGAGAAAAAGAACTACGATGATGTTTGGCATAGATACAAAATTAACAAGTAAACTCTTGCAATGTAACATCAGGAAGAGCCTTCTTGAGAATCGGGAGAGGAGCATGCCCAAAGCGACGATGTCAATCAACAGAGAAGACTGCAGAAAGAAGGGTAGGTGGAACATCCAACAGATAGAGCACATTCGACAACCGCCCTTTACCAATGGTATTCCGCATTTGACGATCTTGCACAACAAAACATAAAGGAGAGAAGGTTATACAACAATCAAGTTCCTGAGTAAGGCGACTAACTGATAGCAGATTGAACGGTGACCTCGGAACATGAAGAAACGAGGAGAGAGAGAGAGTAGGGGTAAGCCGTAGATCAGCAGCGCCAGAAACCGGAGTGGTGTCGCCATTTGCTACAGTAATGAACTTGGGAGAGGCAGACTGCATGAACTGTGGTGGTTTCTAGGAGGTAATATGGTGAGTAGCCCCCGAGTTCACAATCCAGTGGGGGTTATGGGAGAGACGGGATATACCTTCAGTGGAGAAAGATGCCACAAAGTCGGACGAGCGACTAATCACTCCTTGGAGCTATTGAAGCTGGGTGCGGAGAGCATTGATGTCTTGCCGGGTAGAAGAGTCAGAATCTTGTTGAGCAGAAATAGTGGGATGAGGAGAAGCTGTAGTAGAAGCAGTAAGATGTGAAGGCAGACCATGCTTGCGGTAGCAGGTGCCTTTGAAATGACCTTCTCGACCACAGTAAGTACATTTTAAAGTAGAACGCTCAGTACGTCCAATTCCACGAGACGTGAGGCGATCTCCTCGAGCTGACGAGCCACGAGCTGAAGCAAGAGTAGGTAAAAGTGGTTGCTGGAGGAGAGCCGGAGAGAAATTTCCAGGGACCTCGGATAGTGGGGTAACCTTGAGCAGCATAGAACAGACATCGGACAGAGAGGACGTTGTAGAAGAGGAAAGAATCTGAGTCCTGACACTGTGAAGATGGGGAGGAACATGAGTCATCATCATAGCAATCCCAACATCTTCCTTATGTGCCTGTTGTGTAGCGAGATCTGTGAAGGGAGGCTGATGTTGTATCCAGGACACCACCAGAGTTTTGTCCTTGGCAATGAAGGAGGTCAAATCGCCGATTGTGCCGGGATCCAGTGTTTGAAGCGCAGAGATGATATCAAACAAATGCAGTAAGCTGTCTTTGCCAGAGTAGAGAGTGTGAAGCTCCTCCCACATCACCTTGGTCGTCTCATGATACATGGTCATGTGGTATGGCTCAGTATCCATGGAATTGAAAATCCTTAATTGGACCCGACAGTCAGCATGGAGCCATTCGTCAGTGAGGACTATGGGAGCATCCCGAGTAAGATGATGAAAAAGACCTTTGGTCTGGAAAACGCGATGAACAGAATGCACCCATTTCACAAAATTCTATTTCCCGCTGAGAGAGATGGTGGTGATCCTAAGTTCATCATGAACTTAAGGAGAAGGAGCAATGGCCCGAGTGGGAAGAGAAGAAGCAGTCGTTGAGTCCATGGCGGCAAGAGAGAGGAAGGCGTCCTGGCGAACGTACAAGAGCGAACAGGCGAGAGATTAGAGAGGAGAGAGCAGCGAGTAGAGGAATCCACATGAGGCACGCGACCTGAGAGGAGTAGAGCGGAGAAGGGAGAAAGGCAAGGTCACAGAGAAGGTCATAGCGGGTAGAGGAGTCTGCTGGAGACACGGCGGATATTATAAGTTCTCAGAGGATAGAAGAGTCCGCAGGAATTACTTAGCGGACAGAAGAGTTCGCGGGAAGCTCTTAGCGGATAGAAGAGTCCGCAGGAAGCTTACGACCTGAAAGAAGGAGAGCGACAAGGTCGCAGAGAGCAGCCGACAGCGGTTAAAGGAGAAACAACCCGTGCGGCAACACAACGGCAAGTCCGCAGGAGCTTGCCGTGGCTAGAGGAGAAACCGTCAGTCTGCGGCGAACAGCAGAGAAGGGGCAAGCAGCGGGCAGACCGTGCGACAAGAGCAGGTCGGCAGCGGGTAAAGGTGCGGTTAAGAAGGGGGTGTGGTTAAGAGAAACCGTAACCGCACAAGCAGGCGGGCTGCGGATGAGACGGGCTGCGGATGAGAAAAGGGTAACCGCTCAACGGGTGCGGTTAGAGTCCAAAAGATAGACCGATTGCAGCTCTGATACCATGCATAGAAGAGCAGAATAGAGAGAAAAATAATCCAATTTTATTAATTTCTCAAACTTGTATTACAATAGGTACATGTATACATACATATATAGGAAGAGAGAGGAGGAGAGAACTCTAATCCTATGATGTGGGATTAAAGAGAATATAAATGGGCTCCAAAAATGAGCTTTTCATATTGGGGTTTTTTCATTTCTTCTTAACCGTCTTCAATCACAACCTCTTGCATACTCCTTGTTCCATAGTTCTATACTCTGCTTCGGCTTTTGAGAGAGCGACAACAATCTGTTTCTTGTTCTTCCAAGATATAAGATTTCCACTCACAAATGAGCAAAATCCAGTAGCAGATTTTCAAACATATTGGCTTCCAGCTCAATAAGCATTTGTAAACACTTCAATTTTTAAAGGTTGATTACCAAAGAACAAAATGCTCTATGGTTCTGAGTGTTGGGCTGTGAATTTGTACATGAGCAAAAAATGGGAGTTGCGGATATGAGAATGCATAGGTGGATGTGTGGACACACGAGACTCAATAGAATTAGGAATGAATGTATCAAAGATAAGACAGGAGTAACACCAATTGCAGAGAAAATGTGAGAAGCTCGACTAAGATGATTTGGACACGTATAAAGGAGACCATTAGAGGCACTTGTTAGGCGTTGTGAGAGTCTAGTCACTAGGCATGTTAAACGAGGGAGGGGTAGACCAATAAAGACTTGGAATGAAACTATAAGAACAGACATGATGTACAGGAGAGGAGTCAGGAGGAGGAAAACGACTGATCTTAGCAAAGAGCACAGGGATCCGTAGAAGAACCAAGAGAGAGGCGATGATTCTCATCATTAAGGAGCATACTGAAGACCTCCCGACGTGAGGGAAGAGGCACACAGTATAGGACATGCAGAAGAACAACATCAAACTCCATATTGAGCCTCATAAGAAAGACGTGAACACAAAAGCAGTCATTATCCTATTGAAGAGCATGTGCATCGACAGTGCATGCAGTCGTAAAGGTGTTGAAGTAATTCAATTCATGATAAAGACGTTCGAACTCAAAGTAATAAGAAGATACGGGCATAGCTCCCTGTTTCAACTCCAAAACACGACAAGTGAGCTCATAAATCTGCGTCAAACTCCCAGCCTGAGAGTAGTTGTCGCGGGCCATTTTCCAAATTTCGTGAGCAGAATCCAAAAGCCTATAGCTGCGGTACACCTGAGGGGACATAGAGTAAAGTAACCATGAGAAAACCAAGGAATTTTCCGCATCCCTTTTTTCAAGAGGGATCGGTACGCGGTGATTTAACGGTGGTACCATCAATATGTCCATATAGTTGGTGACTTCAAATAGCATGTTGCACCGCCCTTGACCGCTCAAGATAATTTGTGTCATCCAAGACAACAGTAGTGATCTTTAAGGAGACAGATTGGTCATGGCTTCGAGGAGGATCACTAGAGTGAACTGTCTAAGGAGAGAAAGAGATATCGAAGGAATCACTCATTGATGACTGTCTGAAGGAAACAAACAAGAACTCAAGACGGAAGAAACCACATCCTACGAGTGTCCCTTAGATTGCGCCACTGGAGAGAAAACCGGAGGATGTGACCATAATATCTCCGGCAGCAACCATGGAGGACAAAAGGACTAGAGATAAAGGGCCACCAGTAGAACGGGAGGAGAGGCGCTGGTTGCTGCGAACGGACAAATGAGACCGAGGAGCGACAGCTCTGGAGGAAGAAAGGACATTGGAGGAGCGGTGGCGCTGGAGGGGCAGTGACACTGGAGGACGTCCTAGGCGAGAGCGGTGGAGGAAGCGACGACTCTGGAGGACGCCCTAGGCGAGAGCGGCAGAGAAAGCGAAGGCTCTGGAGGAGCGGCGGTGGAGACCAAGGAGGGAGCGGAAGATGCGGGACGTAGTGTATGCGGGATCGAGTGACTGGAGCAGAGGAGAAGGCGACTGAAGAGGAATGGGACGGGCAAAGCAGAGCAGATTGGGATGCTGAGGCTAAGATACCAAGTCGGGAGAGAAATGTTTATTATTTTGCCCTAATACAAGAGTAAGCATGCATATATAGGATAAGAGACACATGACATATCACGTGTAAAGCGCAGCGAAAAATAACAGAATAAAATACAATACATATATTCAATTCTCCCAAGTTGTATAAACTTCATCTGTATGTTTACCCATATATTGCACATTGGAAGGACGAAAAATCTAACCACCATAAAGAAGCAAACAAACTGAAATACAAATACCAAATGAGAAAAGGTAATTTATGCAAAGTTGAGAATGAATGAAAATTCATGCCTTCAGTTTGTACAAGTACCAAATGAGGAAACATCAATTCTGAATAACTACAAGAAGCATCATATGATCTGAACAAATTACCAATTTCCATTGCAAATCCAGATCAAACTCTGATATTTAGAAGTACTAAAATTAGAAAATTGCCAAAATAAACATTCATGACTTTCTCTCAAAATTAATTACTTTCTCTCAAAATTAATAACTTTCTCTTTGTTGGGGCTAAAAACCCCTCAACTCCACACTCAAAGAGAGGTGGGTGAGTTAAGCACTTTAGGTTGAAGATTCCTTTGGGATTGTTAGTACAGAAGAGATGTCATAGGTTTCGCACCATGCGAACATTTAATTGTGCGTGATATTATTAATTGAAGTCACAATTATAAAGGTTGAGTTTGGTTCTTTTGTAGCACAATGGACTTAGCAGGTACTATGAATGTTTTGGAATTGAGCTCATCAGAACTCTTGGTCAGCTCAATGATCATTTTCGGAATGCATTTCATGGCACTGTTCACCCCTATTTATACAACAGAGGGATTGCCCAAATGGGCAAGATCAAGAAAGAGAGGGTTGCGCAAGTATAGGAGAAACGGGCAGGGGTAGAGATGTGCATGAGAAATGTTATAAATGGAAGAGGTTGGCGAATAATATTAGTGTTCATGTTGTATCCGTAAGCCGAGGTTGGGAAGTTTCATCAAGAGTGTCCATCCAAATTGAGGAAAAAAGACTGGTAAGTTAAGTCAGCGGTCGTTGTTTTCCAGGTAAACCGGATCCCCGCATTTTATCAGGTTTGCCAGAACTTCGGAAAAATAAATTTTATCTATGAATACTGTGATGTGCCTTTAATGCCTTGCTTTTCTATAAATATCCCAAAGGCTGATCATTTTGTAGAAGGAGCAATATTATCCAACAGTTATTGTTACTCTCCAAAAGCCGATGGCGTCCGCTGGGAATGACATTCATATTGGCTTGATGAAGAGGGGCACGCAAATTCAATCATCCCCAAAGAAGAAGAGGAAAAAGGTTTTGTCAAAAGGTGGTGTGGGCTCCAGCGTGATGTCGGCGGCAGTTACTCCAGATGTTTCCCCAGTAGTGAACATAACTGATACCCCAAGTTCAGCTCAACCCAACTTGAGGGCTGTCGATTTAGTGTATGACTCAAACACGTCCAATACTGAGCACTTTAATATGTTTCTGGGCCTTGACCCGTCGAAGAAGAATGTTTCTAACTTGAGAAATGGTGATCCGAATCTGCTCATGCAGTCAAAGGAGGATGCACAAAATCTCTTTATAAAGTTAACAAGGGTGGTGAATTCATCTGAAGAAAAGTTTCAAAAAGTGAGAGGAAACGTTTCCACGTTCACAACTTAAAAGCCACCTTCCTTGGATAAGATAAGAAAAGGAAGACACGAGCATACAACGTTTCCACTTCACGAGAGAAGTCGGAAAAAGTTAGGAAGGTAGCTCTGGAAGAAGTGTCAGAGCAAATTCATATTGTTGGGGAGGAGGTGAACGGTTACACATTCTGAAGCAGACGGAGTAAGCTGCAACTAGAGCTAGGGTTGAGGAAGAGAAGAAGACTGAGGAGGAGCGACATCGTTCTATTGATGAAAAAGTTGAAGCGAAAGCTAAAGCAAAAGCTGAGGCAAAAACCAAGGATAAGGCCGAAGCGGAGGCAAAGGCCGAAGACAAAACAAAAGCTAAAGCGGCTACCAAGATAAAAGCTGCAGCGGAGAACAAGTCCAAGGCCGAAGCTCAGACCAAAGTTGAGGCAGAGGAGAAGAGAAAGGCCGATGTTGATAAAGTTGTGACAGATGCTTCTGCTAAGGAGAAGGATGATGCGGGTAAGGCCAGAGCGGCAGTGAAGTTAAAAGCATGGGAGATTGCTGAGGAGCATTCATGACTTCAGAAGGATAAGAGTATGGAAACTTCAATTATCATTCTTTCTAAACATAAAGCGGACTCTTCAGTTCACTGTTCTGGATAAGAGAATGGCATATTCTTCCAAATAACAGACTTCATTTGTTGCACCTTTGGAGGGTGCTGAACACGGTCAGGTTCCTTTGAGTAATGAGTAGTTGAAGCGATGACGGCTTCAAAAGAAGGTTGAGCGGAAGCGGATGCTTGCCGCTACTGACCCTGAGCATAAGAAACATCCATTCTTCTCAATTGACATAGTGATCGCTGCGAGTTCTCAAATTGTTAAGGAGACACGTCGACGACCTCAGGATGAGGAGGTTGAGGATATCGACAGTATATTCACAACATTTAAAAGTTATACCTTTGGAACATGACATGCTTTGTAAATGCACTCTTATTTATTTTTTGCGGTGATCGCAGCATCAAAATCTGTGGTGTCAGGAGAGATGGTGAGCATTCTGAAATAGATGCAAAGAACCATTGAGAAACTCTTTGATAGAGTTCTTTTTCTTAAGAAAGACAATCGATATTATAAAGAAAAAGTTTCTTTGTTACTTCTGAGATCCACGCCATGAAGTAACATTACCATGTTCCCCCAATTGATCCTCCCCTCCCAATCTTGACAAGGTTCCCAAGAAGCTGGTGCAAGCTCTTGCGAGTCGCGGTATGAAAATGAAGTTGGTCGTCTACACTCGGTGCATGAGAATCATTATCGTAGAGTAGAGGGGATAGAATCGGAGGTCAGCGTAGAAGATTTGTAACAGCAGTGATGCGAGTGGTGGTAACATCCAAGGTGGGGGTGTCGGGTTCTCCTAAGATTTGTTGGCGTATTACCTCATAGGAATTTGGAAGATGTAGAAGATAATAGGCCGCAAGGAGTTCCTGAAATTTTTTAACGGGTGACAAGGTCCGCAAAGAAAGGCCGATGTTGGAGATGTTTTGTGTTGAGAGATTGAACCTCCTAATATGCAGCATCGAGAGAGAGTGTTGGCCGAGCGAAGAGATTAAAGTAGATAGTCTACATGTGAGAGGTTTTTACACCCTTAGAGTAAAGGGTTGCAAGATGATCACATGCCGCCTCCACAGGATCATCATGATAGATGATAGGTAAACATTCATCAAAAAGATTGTTTGCAAGCCGCGTGCAAACAAGAGCATCATTGGTGTCCCAATTAGCATAGGTTGGAGAAGCGGGGTCCGGAGAAGCGTCAGTGAGATGATGTCGTTTGCTTTGGTGAAAGATACACTCTAGTCAAGATAATTAGGTCCAGTCAACTTGGAAGTCGTCCCAAGATTTCCAAAGGCACGTGATATGAGGGTGGGAATAGGAACAAGAATGAGGAGTGGTGTCGTCATAACGTAAGGAGAGTGGAGCTGTAACATCATAACTTTACCGTCAAGACTTTGTCGATGACGTGTGCATGAATGATGTGTAGGGGTAGACTTCTGAGGTGAACTCGTGAAGGGAACCTGTTTTTCTTCACGCAAGACCGTGCATTTTTGTAGAACTGAAATGGTAAATTTCCATCGAATTGAAGATGAGCTTGAGATAATCGCACGACCATGTAATTGACCCATGCATGTTCAGCTGCGATTAACAAATAAAAACGCACGACCGTGCCTTTCAACGTACAGTCATGCGAATGACGTACATAAGGATTTTAAGATTTGATCTGAGCCGTGGATCTCAATCCAATGGCATGTATCTCATCCCCCAACTTACAACCGCGATAGAGGGGTGAATCCCCTCATTTTGGCGAGCCTTGGCATAGGAGAGAAGAAGAGTGGAGTAGAGGTGACGCAAGACGAATCTATAGGCGGCGGATAAACGGTGACATAATCCTTTCATACTATGCAAATCCGACGGTTAAATTATAATTAGATAATAAATAAAAACATCTCACGCAAATAATTCACAGCAAGGAAAAATATTTTATTAGGGAAAAAACAAGTTTAGGCTTTCCTCCGCGTGAAGGGACAAAACTAGAGCGTGCGGCGACTGAACCCTGTAAATCACAATAATTATCCAAACAAACAACCACAATACAAGAGGCCCAAACAAGTATAAGATCCAAGCCAATAATAGTAATGCTGAAAATAATTATCCGATACAATAAGAACTCACCAAAGTAGTGGGTTAACCAAGACACTGAGGAATTCGGAGCCGGATGTGTTTCGATGACGATCTAACATGGAACCGGTGGCGTGGAAATAGTGTAGGTGGCTTTCCTCGGCGGTGGACGGTGGAAACAGACCGGAAATGAGTAGATCCGACGAGGTATGGGTAGATCCGGGTGAGGGAAGGGTGGATCCGATGTTTAGGAATGGATCCAGGCTAAAGTAGGGGAGGGTGAGGGGAAATGGTGGATTGGGGATGCAAACATCAAGATCTGGACTGATCTGGATGTAGTGGCGGATTGGAGGTGGTTCCACGAAGAGGGAGGATGTGGGGGGTGCGGCTTTGGGTTGAGGGAGGAGAGATTGCGATGGGAGCAAAGGGGCTGGGCGGTGACTGTAGGTAAGCTGCCGGAAGGGAGCAGGGGGCGGAGGTTGGTGGGTCGAATGGGGGAAAACCAAGGGGGGGCTAGCGGTTTGCTGGAAACAGGCTATCCGGCGGCTGTTTTTGGAGGAGAAACTTTAGGGTTGAATAGTAGATTTCATCAAGTAGTAGAAATGTAGTTAAACATGATTAATTCTGTGCAGCAGGTGGCTAGTTTTCAGCAGGGTTAGGGGAGGATGTGGCTGTTGTTTAGAGGTTGTGGAGGCTGAGAGGCATGGGAGGGGGAAGAAGGGGCCTAGGGTTAGGACAAACCTTGGGAAGGGAGATACGCGCCTAAGAGTCTTCACCAAGGATTCCATGGAGCAGCACCGTAGAGGGATCGTGGGAATCCGGGATTACTTTTCACCAAATTTTGCAATGTCTCTAATCAGCCTACACACTACCTATTTATAATAAAAGGAGAATTAGGGCATCCCACCATCGATGGCTATGATTGGCCGGAGGTGGGGCCACTCAAATACATCAAAATAAAAAGCAAAATAATGAAGTAATATATCAAATCGACTTGCCATATATGGAAAGTCATCAATCGACCCCGCAAGGGCCCAAAACTGGTCCTCCACTGCAGGTTCTCATCTCTGCTCCGCATCAAGAGGAAGAACCTAGGGCTTGGAAGGAAGATTCTGCCATTGGAGAAGAATCAGAGCTCCAATCGAAGAGTTGAGGACGGATTCGCAAGAGCAACTCCTTCCGATCATCCTCCACTCAAGCATTTGAGGCCATGGAACCGAGGAAAACTTTAATGGTAACGAATTCTTCTCCCGATCTTAGGATTGTTTTGCTAGCCATGTATTTTGATTTTTTGCATTAGGAGAGTCTCCTATCACCAATTAGTGGAGGGTATGAACTCCTTTTGTTCATTAGAATCTTGGGGAGTGGGATTGCGACCTCGACATGAAATTACATTCGAAATATGATGTTCATTCCGTATTTTCCATAGTGTGTAAAGCTTACTCGTGGTCATAGGCCCGGATCAGCGTTGTTGATATGACGTCGAATTAGAGCTAACCTTAGTTTGTGGTAGATAATGGTTCTGTAATAATCGTTGTATTGAATGTGGGGTTTGGGTATTTTAGGAGATTGTGGAGATCCCTAAGAAAGCCTAATGTCAGTGGTCATTAAAGTGCAAATTTGTGGTTTCCATGGTGCAAAAATTGTTAGAATGTAAGTACCGTCCGTTGACTGTGAAGATAGCTTTGTGTGAAGATTAAATAAGAAATGTGAAATGAAGACTGATTGGGCTCTGTCGTATGTTACGGCGATTCGGTAGGGAGACAACCTTATACCTCCTGTTAGTACAATATTATGTGAGGATACGACCATACACCTCCTCGCTAGTACAAGATATGGTGTGGAGATGAACTTATGCCTCCCCATCAGTACAAGATTCAACACAAAGTGAGTCACGTTGGGGGCAACAATGATGTCATGACTATACATCCTAGGTGAAGGGAACAATAGGCAGGTGCGTCTTATTATTGATATAAAATGTTAGTGTTGATGTTTTAAAGTTCGGATTGGGCGGTCAAGAGTGCACCCAATTCATGTGTTGATTGTATGTTTGTTATGCTAGGCTCAAGATATGATGTGATAGGAGGTTGTGGTAAGCCAGTGGGTTAACTCAATAATTAAGAATACTGCATATTTAGGCTCCCCTTTCATTTACTGCGCAACAAAGAAGACTGTTCGATGCTCGATCCTTCACCAGTGTAGCATAGCTTTCATATTTACAAAAATTTTGCTTTGATATGCATATTGCATGTCTATGCTAACGTACTTGCAGGTGTGCGATAACTAGAGTTGTCACGGTTCTGGTTCAGTTCTGATTCAGTTCTGGTTCTACTAAAACCGTAAACCGAACCGCAAAGGTAACGGTTTTTCAAATAGGAACCAAAACCTTTTTTGGTTTGATCGACTCCGGTTCCGGTTCCAGCATAATATTTGGAACCGTCGTGTCAACGGTTCCGGTTCAACAAGAACCAAAACCAACTGACCACTAACGGTTCGGTCAAGTTCTATGCGGTTTGGTCCGGTTCTAATCGATTCTGTGTTATAGTTTTAATCATTTTAAAGCTCTATAATTTGAGTCATTAGACATTCACAAAGATTATTATCTCTTTAGAAATGTATATTCGAAAAGGAGATTGGAATTCAAATGATTGGAGCAATAATTTCATGATTTCGTAAATTTAAATATGTTAAAATTATACTAGTATAGATATGCATGCAATAATATCTAATTTGACACACTAAATATAAAAACAATGGGTAATATTGTATGATTACAATAAATCTGATCAAAAACAATTAACATAAACATGGTCATTAGGATAATGGACAACATGTAACATTGTAATACTTGATATTCAGTAAAAACAGTCACTTTATCGAAGTTTTTGAGAAATAACAAACATAAACATGCACAAAATAGATAATATAATCATCAAAAAAAATAACAACTACCAAATACCATTTTTGTATATTGACATAGTCCGTAACTGGGTACGGCTGCAATCGGGCGGCGCTACAATTGGATGGCCGATATAAGTATAGTCGTATACACAATAAAATATGTTATTAATAATATTTAAAAAATACTAATAATATAAATATATATTATAAATAATAATAATACTAATAAACGGATTGTGGTTCGCTTCCACTTTGGTTTGGTTCAGAACGGGACTAAAAGTTTTGAAACTGCTCGAGACATTTATGTTACGGTTCTGGTTTTGATCCTAAAAATAAAATGAAGGAACTGCATCCAGACCATTCTTGTTTACGGTTCCAAAATTCAAACCGAAACCTGAATAATTTGCGAACGGTTCGGTGTGGTTCTTTGCGATTCCGATTCGGTTCTGATTCGGTTTATGATTTTCGATTTTAGGTGATAGCTCTAGCGATAACTCACCCTGGGATCCACTAAAATAGTCAGGGGAGAAGTAGTAACGCGGATTGTGGTCAGCTCCTAGCTAGCCCTCGTTTTATCTGATCTGTATTTGGTTGCAGGTAGCATAGTTTGTAGCGGTGCATAAAGGGACAAGCCCAAAACTACTTAAAAAGAAAAAAGGATTATCATTTAGCATATTCTATTTCATTTGCTATTTTTTGTGATTCCGATCTGCGTGCTAATGTAGTTGTTTGTATGATTGTGTTGATGTACGAACATATTGATGTAAGGTCATAAGGCCAAACATTTCTCTTCCATAATTAGATGTGCACATTCATAATTGAGTTAAAACTTATTATGCATTCGCTAGACTTATACTCTGAAGGGTGAACTTTACTTTCTATTTACATCTTTAGAATGATTAGCTTGTGAGGGTTGTTTTCTATGGGGGCCCAGACGGACCCATACTATACGGTGTTTACAAGTAGAGTCTTACAATTTCGTATCAGAGATACAGGAATACATTCTCGTAATCATTAGATTTGTGGACGAATCCCTTTTCAACGAGTGGTCCGCTTAAGGATATAGTGTGAGTACCTATTAAACAAGTTAAGAGAAATGTCCACTTTAGAATGAATGTATTTGCTTATTTTGAAACTTGAGTGTTCCATGTTTGCTGTTTTTTGGTAGCTAAATTACGTGTTTCACATCTACGGGAGGTCAGGGGCGGTGCGGATCCTTCTCAACCCCATTATGATGGAGAAAACAATGCATCTACCTCGACTGTTGTACGGCCACCATCGGCTGAGATGTGTGGGATGATTGCGGAGGTGGTAATTGCTGCATTGGATGCATAATCGGGGAGGCTTGCATTGAATGTTGCACCTCCCACTCTTGAGCTAGCCTCGGTATTGTTTGTTACTACAATTCCATTAGCGTAGTCACAATTCGTGGGCACCAACTAAAGTACTTCTTTAGCTTCAATCCTTCATCATTTTTGGGGATCGAAACTCCAACTGAGGCTGAGGATTGGTTGGCTAGAGTAAAGAGCATCCTGATTACGACAGAAGCTGGGGAGGAAAAGATGATAGCGTTGGCTACCTTCCTACTAAATGGGGAGGTTAGGCAGTGGTGGGAAGAGAAAGTTGAGCATAGTTTTGGCAGACGCCTACTGGCGCAGCTCTGTATGGAGGACTTTTCTAAATTATTTCTTAGGAGAAACATCCCTGCCGCTACACGTTTGGCACTGCGGGGGTAGTTCATGCATCTTATTCGGAGAGAAATGAAGGTAGATGAGTATCTACATGATTCACCAGACTAAGCCATTATGCAGAGAGGTTAGTAGAAGATGAGAAGATCAAGATTCATAAATTTTATGAGGGTGTTCGTGATGATCTAAGGTTGAGGTTGGTGGGATCCAAATCACTTGGATTTTGTACCATAGTAGAGATGGCAAGAATGTTGGAAATGAACTTGGAGAAGGTCCAAAGCCGGAAGAGTCACAATGCAAAGGGATCAGAGTTCAAGTTGTCACTCTCTTAGGGAAAGACTGGGAGCATAAGGCACAAGAAAAAGTCACGGCATTTGGAGGTTGCACCCTCCATTACTATAGGTGTTACAACTGCACAAGTTCCCTTGACTTGTTTCATATGCGAGAGATTCGTCCATTTGGCACGTTCATGTAGGTTCAGTCAGTTGAAGACGGAGAATCGAGCTGTCGATGTTACGCAGGTGGTGAGTCCTAGCTACGCGGAGAAAGATAAGGCAGTTGAATCTTCCGCTTCACAGCATCCCTCGACTTAGCCGAGAGTGTTCTCCCTTGGCCAACGGAAGATCATCCATTAAAACAACGTGGTGATAGGTATAAATTATTATTTGGCTTCTACCACATTCATTATTTATACCTCATTTGTGCGTACATGTTTTAGTTATTAGGCTTCATGCTTATATTTAATGATCCGACGAGAGCATTATTCGACACCGGTGATTTACCCTCCTTTTCGTCAAAAGGATTTATCATGCAGATCGGAGTACGTATATGTTGGTGGATGATAGATTGGATGTGATGCTGTCCAATGGAAGTGCAATGAGCACCAATAAGAGGAATTGAGTGAAGGTCCAAATTAGAGACCGAGACATTTATTTGGAAGCATACTGACTACCGCTATCAGAGTTCAATGTGATCTGTAGCATGGAGTGGCTCGAACAGTAAAGTGTGTGCATAAATTGCAAATTGAAGAAAGTCACATTGGGCGGAGGAACTGAAGGCAAGACTCGATTCACTGGCCTACGAGAATTGAGAAAGACGTTGATGTCCGCCCTTCAGGTGGTGAAAGTCATTCTAAAATGTGTGAAGTAGTTCTACACTATGTTGAAGGCATCGGAGCGAAAATCAAGCTTACGTGACATGCTGGTGGTAGAGGAGTACGCGGACGTCTTCCCTGATGAACTCCCTAGGACTTCGCCTCAGCAAAAGATGACTTCTGCATTTAGTGTCATGTGCCAAATCCATGTTATGCTCATTGTATCAAGTGGCGCATGATGACTTTCTAGCTTGTGATTTGGAAGCATTGGTGATCACTTGTGTTAATAGGGGTATGAAGCCTACCGCTTGCTTGAAATGGTCGGAGGTCCAATACAACATTGTAGACGGAATTCGGAAGGCCTAGGAGCTCGATGGATGAGAGCATGCACTGTTATATGTTTGAGGCTTTGGAAGGCCCAAATACCGAATTTTCTTATGAGGATTGGGATTTTGAGGAAGGATGACTGGTTATGCATGCCGAGTTTTGGGAAACTTCACAATAAATTGATGTACGAGGCGCATTTTTTCCAAATACTCGATTCATCCGGGGAGCACAAAGATGTACATGTTCTGGTGATCGGGAATCAAGAAGGACATTACTATGTTCGTAGCGAAGTATCACACTTGTGCACTAGTAAAAGTAGAATGTCAACGACCTCGTGGATTTTTGAAATCATTGCCGATCCTGAAATGAAAATTTGATAACACTTCCATGAATTTTGTGAATGGCTCACCGAGATCGCAACAGGGGAATGACATCATTCGAGTTATCGTAGGTCGTCTGATGAAGGTGGTGCACTTCATTCCGAAGCATAAGGAAAAAAGATCACCGATTTGTATGTTAGCGATCGAGATGAGCGCTTCATTTCCCATAATTGGAAGCACGTTCATCACCAATGGGGCATTAAATTGAAGTTCCCTACCGCTTTCCATCCGCAAAAATATGGGCAAACTAAGAAGACAAATAGGACAATGGAAGACATGTAGCAGATGTGCATCTTGGCTTTTGATAAAAATGGGAGGACCACCTCTATATGATTGAGCTCGCCTACAACAATAGCGACCAGGAGAGTAACCAGATGGCACCATTTGTAAGACCACCCCCCTCCTGGAACACAAAACACGGCTCGAGGGGAGTCTTATGCCCAGAACAGCCGCCTTGTGGTAACGCTAGCACTCGGGCTAGCCTGTACTACAAGACGCAAATTTTTCCAGCCTTTACCAATATCAATCATGTCAACCCAACCAGAATAAAAATCAGAAGTCAAATCCACACAGCATATAATAGTCCAAAAGTACAACAAATAAAGAAGCTACAACAAGTTTCTAAAATCAGAGTACGTAAAAACTTTGCCCAAAAGGCTACATCAAAAATCTCTCACACTCACATCAGTAACCGACGGTAGCGACGACACCGTCCCTTCAGGCCCTGTCGTCATGTCCTGGCTGTCCTGCTGCATAATCTGCGGCTGCTCTACCTGTGGGGTTTCTTCCTAAAAAGAAAAACGTAGCAACCGTTAGTCATAAAGACTAAGTGGCTTTCACATCCGCTCCCCCGGCGAATCCTCGGCACTGGGCGGAGAAATGAACGAAGGTACAATATATATAAAATATGTAATCATAAGTACAAGCAGGAGGTATAAACATAATATCATGTATGTAAAGCAGCTTAATAAGTGAGTATCATCTTATTCTGGCAATTCTACCATCTACAGCAGCATAAGAATATAAAGCTACAACAAAAAGTAACTCAACTTATATGAATGCTCATACAAACATATAAGTTGAGGATCGTTTAGCAATAACTCATCGTACAGGAGTGCCCATACAAACTTATACGATGAGGATCTTGTGTATGCAATAAAGTGTAATGACATGTATGCAATGCAATGACTCACCCATGATCACGCGCATGCAATCGCTATGTCGACACAGACTTGTAGTTCCCACTTTTCGAGCAGGTAGCTAACCACTCAGGAATCATCCGTCGTGGCCAGACGGTGACATTAGAGCGGGCTTCTCCACAACTAGGCTGGCATCCACACTACCTGGCCTAGGCCTCGGTACGCCTCAACGCTAAGAACACAACAGCGGAGCTCACGCGCATACTACGGCTCAGCGGGAGTCTCGGGTAGATATGCACCGAGAACCAAGCCCCGAACTGGCCTATAATGTGACCCGGAAGGAGCCTCGGAAATGAGCACGAGCACTTGGCACGGAAGGAGCCCCGGGACGTGAACACCGAGGACCAAGCACAACCGCCCAAGTTCTATCTGTCAACTCCCATCGGTGTGATGATTGGCGAGCTCATAGACCTGCCACACTATCCTTAACCCGGGATTACGACACCGCGTGTCGACTCACACCGCATGCAATACCACATCATCGTGGCACGGAAAGAGCCTCGGATCAGACACGAGGACCAAGCCCAAACGCCCACTTGGCACGGAAGGAGCCTCAGGACATGAACACCGAGGACCAAGCCCAACCGTCCATTTATAACTCTTCTCAACATTACCAACCAGTGCGATCAGACACCCTTTCACAATCCTATGCCCAAGGCACCTTAAGGGTTTACCACAAACACAGGTGGCGAACCACCTCATACAATGGACCATCTTAGACTTCCCTATATAGCAAGCCTCATGACCATGCATCACTCTTTCGACCAACATGATTACGTCTAAACTATGGTCACATAACTTTAACATCACCGATTACAACTCTTTTACCAAACTCAATCATTCTTGCGCACATGAGTTAATCATCTAACTATCAACAACACATGTTCATAACAATCAACACCGACCAAATACACAAGTTCAAGTCAATCTTGTTATTAATCGACGAATTACCCTTTGTTCACTAACCCCCACCAAATCGTTTCGTTCAATTATATTTCATTTCACCATTTGTTTACGTGGGGTCTATCCAACAATTTCATCACTCATTGAATTATCACAGTTAGACATATTATAATTCGCCAAAACCTCAACGTCAATTTGTTACAAGATCTCTACCGAGTCCAAACCCGATTCTACACCAACCCAGGAAATTCAGGTGCAGAACACCTTCTGGACAGCAACTTTGACCGGAGATTCCCGAGGCTACAGGAATCCGGTGAATGCGTGTAACCCCTCGATGGAAAGGTCTTTCCATGGGTTACAACTTTCATGTTCAGTCTACAACCCAGATCATACTGTATCACACATGAAATTGGCTCCAAGGTCTGCTGCATACAGAATACAGTTTCTGCATGCTTAGCCTGTCAGCCCTCTACTTCGATCAGACTTTCCCGTGGCTACAGACTTCGCACTAAGACGTGTAACCACTCGTTGGAAAGGTCTCTCCAAGGCCTACGACTTTCGTGTTTAGTCGGAAGCCCGTATCTGGTCATATCATACCTGAAAATGGCCACGAAAATCGCTGCGTGCAAAACATAGATTTTTGCACGCTTCTTAAGGCGGAATGAACGAAATCGGTTCATCTTCCTCCTCTAGCCGATCTTCCCATATCACAACCAGAAATTCCTCCTCCCTTATTCACCATCATAAGGCCATTTCTCTTCACGAGACCATCCCCCGTCATCACATTGAAGGAAGGAGAGGTTGAAGATGACTAAACCCTAGAACACAAGTCCTAACATGGCCTCTTCCTAGAAATCTTCATCTCACACATCAAAACTCATTTGAGTCAATATCTCGCCTAGAAATAACTAGAGATCTAGCACCAAAGGAGAGGGGAGGAAGCTCGTCTCGTTTCCGGCGTTTTCGCCATTTCCGGTCATGGATCTCGTCACCCTTCGCGGCGGCATCTTCTTCTCCTCGGCGGTGTCGGTTCTCCACGGGATGAAAGTTGCTCCAGCTCCAGTCTCTCCACAGAAAAGGCTTGGGAAGAGAATGAAAAACGACCAAGTTTCAGAAATCCTATTTATATAGGACCAACACGGATAGGGACACGCCCGTATCCCTACCCGTGTCCTGCTCGGGTCAAGCGCCATCGACGGTTAGCGTGTCGTTTGGACACAAACACGGGTAGGGACACGCCCGTGTCCACTACCCGTGTCCACGCGACACGGCCGTGTTCATGCCCGTGTTCCACCCGTGTCCTGCTCGGGAGACACGACCGGCTTCCAAGAGATATTCACACGGGTAGGGGCACGCCCGTGTCTTTACCCGTGTCCTGCTCGGGAAACATTTCGGCACACTTTACACGGGTAGGGACACGCCCGTGTCTCTACCCGTGTCCTGCTCGGGACACATGATCGACGATGTCAGTTACACACACGGTAGGGGACACGCCCGTGCCTAGACCCGTGTCCTCATACACACGGGTATGGACACGCCCGTGTCACTACCCGTGTCCTCTGGAAATTCCACGATTTCCCAACCCAGGTACCAGAGCACCACACGGGTATGGACACGCCCGTGTCACTACCCGTATCCTACTCTGGACTGACTTCTCTTCCCTGAGCACAAATCGTCTCTCCTGACTCAAAAGCGCGCAAAATGGGTCTAGTGCGAATTGGGACGTTACAAATCCTATAAACAAAATAAAAGATTTCGTCACCGAAATCAGGTTAAGGATATGGGGAGAGGAAAGCATGAAAAATAAATTAAAACATGTTTTAAATTTTACCTGGAGGAAACAACTCCGGATAGCGCTTTTGCATCAAGTCCACCGGCTCCCATGTATACTCCTTCCCATGATTAGACCACAACACCTTTACCAAAGGAACACTTTTGCGGCGCAAAATCCTTGTCTCGTTGTCTACTATCCGCACAGGCTCTAGTCGCACCGACCTATCAGTCGCAACTGCTCCGTCAGTGGTGGGAACATATTGATCGGGACGCAACAACGCATTTCGAAGTGACGACACATGGAATACGTCACGAATCTCTAGCTCTGGCGGTAACTCCAACTGATAGGCCAACGGGCCAATCCTTTCCAATATAATATAGGGCCCAACGTACCTTGGGCTGAGCTTCTTCACACCACGTACCCGTGATACTCCATGCGTCGGCCTGATCTTCAGAAACACCTTGTCGCCCACTTGAAATTCCACCCTCCGGTGCTTTGCATTATAATATTTTGTCTGCCGACTTTGAGCCTCAAGCATGCGGTCCCGTATTAGTCTCACAACCGCATCAGTATCATCAATGTATTCAATTCCCAAAGCCTTCGGGTCTTCATCCTGCACCCAAGACAAGGGTATTCTACACCTTCCGTAAAGGGCTTCATGGGGTGTCATCCCGATGCTAGCTTGATGACTGTTGTTATATGAGAATTCTACCAGGGGTAAGAGTCTTTCCCACGGCTCTCCTCTATCCAACACACACAACCTCAATAGATCCTCCAATGTCCTGATAGTCCTTTCAGACTACCCGTCTGTCTGAGGATGAAACGTAGTGCTAAAGGTAAGGCGCGAACCCAAGTACACATGTACAGCCTTCCATTCCTTAGAGATAAACCGACCATCCCGGTCAAAAACAATTGTCTTTGGCACACCATGATACCGTACGAACTGCTCCACAAATAGGCGTACCAAAACATCCACATGAGCTTTTTTCTTCATTGGAATAAACCGGGCTACCTTCGTCAGGCGGTCAACGATCACCCAAACTGAATCATTCCCTGAGCGTGAGCGGGGCAAACCGTGAACGAAGTCCATGGAGACATCCCCGAACTTCCACTCCTTCACATCGGCCGCTGACTTCAAGGGCGACCACTCCTTCACTGCACGCACCTTGGCTGGATCCACAGCTAACCCAGCCCCACTGATCACATGGCCTAAGAAGGCAATCTCTTGGAGCCAAAATTCGCACTTGCTGAACTTGGCGAATAAGGCGTGCTCTTTTAGCTTCTTCAGCCGCAAGGTCAGATGTTCGGCATGTTCTTCTTCTGTCTTAGAGTAGACCAAGATGTCGTCGATGAAAACGATGACGAAGATGTCCAAATAAGGCTCGAACACCTTGTTCATCAAGCTCATGAAAGTTGAAGGGGCATTTGTGAGCCCAAACGGCATCACGATGAACTCATACAAGCTGTACCTTGAGCTAAAGGCCGTCTTCTGAATGTCCTCCTCCCGCATTCTCAACTGATAATACCCCGAGCGTAAATCCAATTTGGAGAAGCAATGCGCTCCTACCAATTGGTCGAACAACTCATCGATCTGAGGTAGCGGATAGGCGTTCCGTACCGTCAGTTGGTTGAGCTCCCGATAGTTTATGCATAATCGCAGGGTTCCATCCTTCTTCTTGACAAACAGAACAGGGGCTCCCCAAGGTGATGAGCTGGGGCAGACAAACCCTGATTCCACCAGTTCTTGCAACTGAACCCTAAACTCTGTGAGTTCCTTCGGGGTCATTCGTTAAGGAGTCCTGAAGACGGGCTTGGCACCCGGTACTAGCTTAATTTGTAAATCCACCTCTCTATGCGGGGGTAATCCTGGCAATTTCTCAGGGAATACCTCGGGAAAATCTCGCACCACTCGCACGTCCTTCATATCTATTTTCCTCTCTTTCAGTTCAAAACATATCATGTACACTTCTTCCCCTCTCATGTGAGCTTTCAAGGCCCGAATTGAAGATGATAACAAACGAGGCGCGAATTTTATACCTTGAAAGATGACATCAGTGTCTCCATGTCTCAAGTAAATTCGCTTCTCCGCGCAGTCAATTCTTGCGTAGTGCCAATCCAGCCATGACATACCCAGAATAAGATCGAATTCTAGTATTCTCAAAACTGTGGCAGGGGTATTAAATGTCTTTCCCCCAATGAGTATCTCCAATTCGCACTTGGCGGTTGCAGTCATTACAGAGCCGTCTGGGAGGCGTACTCTTCGAGCAATACCAGTGAAGTATTGCACTCCTTCTAGGTCTTTAATGAAGTCCGCAGACACAAACGAGTGCGAGGCACCGGTGTCGAATAACGTATAGGCCGGTTTCCCGCCGACCACCACGGTGTCTAAGTACCAATAACAATACTCAAGCTAGATATCTAGTATGACTTAAGTAACTTAAGGTTACTAATGAAAATAAGGTAACTACATGTAATCATACCTGCAATCACCTCCTGAGGGTTCCGCTCCTGTGTCATGTCCAACGCGTACACATGATTTCGAGCGGGCCCGGGGTTTCCTCCTCGTGGTCCTCATCCTCGACCACGCATATGCCCCCACCCTCGAGGAGCTGTCGGAGGGAGAGAAAGAGGCACATTTCCAAACAGTTGCGGGTAGTAGCGTCAAATGTGGCCCGGTTGGTTGCATTCGAAGCACACTCGCTCCTGCCGCCCACCGGGTTGCTGAAATTGCTGAGGCTGTGGTGGTGGAGGCAATGCTAGCGGTTGTGGAACCGGGTGCTCCACTCTATAATTCAAGTGGAAACGTCTGTCACCTCTCTGATGTCCTCTTCCTCCTCCGAAGTCGTGTCTCCTTCTGTTGCTAGGGCCAGCATCCATCACACCCTCAGCACGTCTTTTACCACTTCCCAAGTGGTCTGCTTCTAGCCTCTTCGCCATGTCAATAATTTCCGCCAAGCTAGAGTCCGCCATAAACAAAAGGGCTTGCCTCAGGGAGTCTCGCAAGCCTTTGTAGAACCTCTTTGCATATCCTCTGTCGTCCAACTCATAGGAGTCAGCAAATCTAGCCAGATGCTGAAACTCCCGCCGGTACTCCGTCACTGACTTGGATCTAGAGCTATCACGGTTCTGGTTCGGTTCCGGTTCTACTAAGACCATGAACCAAATCACTATAGTAACGGTTCTTGAAATTAGAACCATAACCTTATTTTCTTTGATCGGTTCCGGTTCCGGTTACGGTTTCATCATAATTTTTGGAACCGTCGTGTCAACGGTTCCGGTTCTAATTCAACAAGAACCAAAACCAACCGTCCAGTAACGGTTCGTTCCGGTTCTATGCGGTTCAGTCCGGTTCCAATCGGTCTAGGGATATAATTTTAATCATTTTATGACTATAATTTGAGTTATTAGACACATTCACAAAGATTATTATCTCTTTAAAAATGTATATTTGAAAACAAAATTAAAATTCCAATTGTTTGAGCAAAAATCTCATGATTTTTTAAGTCTAAATGTTGAAATTGTGCTAATACAAATATACATGTAATACTACAATAAGATGACTCTACTATGGTGTTTTTGGGGGCCTTCCACCGCGCTTTTCAAGCGTCGAGCTAGATTTCACAAAAATGCCGCGAAATCGCTGATATAGTGATCGCAGCGGTAAAAAATACAATCCGCGGCGTTTTTTTTAAAAAAAGTGCCGCCAAAATTCGCGGCAATTTTTTTTAAAAAACGCTGCAAATGCAGCGACATTTAAACAAAATCCAACCTGTTTTATTTTAGATTAACAACAATAGATCTACAGATTTCAGACTAGCGACATTGCAATCGATGAGAGTAGGAGAAAACATGAATTACTGAATGAGAATTTTTTTTTTTACAATCAGTTAAACTTTGCAGTTCACTAACTTCCCAAATCCAACTAGAGAAGAAAACAATTTCTTTAACATACAAACCATGACGTAGATTACATAACAAAATGTAAGAAATTAAAGATTTAAATGATCACAGCAATACTCAACCAGCATAAACTTGTTTCACCAAAGAAAATCTCAATTTTAACAATAAAAGCAATAACTTTCTCAGGTGTAAATGACGTGATTAAGAAATATTAGATTATGATATCAAAATCAGTAGGAACTCAACATTGGAAGACTCTAAGATTGTAAATTTAAAACTGAAATCCATTATATTGTTGGAAGGGTTCATTACTAAGTATGGTTGCAATCGGACGACTAATATAGTTATAGTCAAATAGATAATAAATATATATTATATATTAATATAATAATAATAAACGGATTGTGGTTCGGTTCTGCTTCGGTCCGGTCTGGATCGGGTCTAAAAATTCTGAAACCGCTCGAGACATTTATGTTGCGGTTCCGGTTCCGGTCCGGATAATAAAATGAAGGAACCGCACCCAGACCATTATTGTTTACGGTTCCGAAATTCAAACCGGAACCTGAATAATTCGCGAACGATTCGGTCCGGTTCTTTGCGGTTCCAGATCGGTTCCGGTTCGATTTGCGGTTTTCGGTTTTAGGTGACAGCTCTACTTGGATCCTTGCTTTAGCTGTAAGAATCTCTCTTCGAGTTCATCTCGAGCAGACGAGGGAATGAAGTGCTCCAAAAAGGCTCCCGAGAACTCGTTCCAGCTGATCTCCATATACACTCGCCCTTGAAAGGTGCAGCCCATGAGGGACTTCCACCAACTCTTGGCGTGCAATTCTAGGAGGGTCACTACTAGGGTCACAGCCATGTTACTTGGACATCTAATTCCTGCCAGCAGTTCTTGCATGGTGTCGAGTCATTCCTCCGTACGCACTGCCGACTCTGTCCCAAGGTAAGCAGGAGGGGAGAGAGCTCGGAAAGTGCTCACCCAATTGGAGCCCGGACCTTGTTGTTGTACGGGGGCTTGTTGGGATCTGAAGGCATCCAGGATAGCTGTGAGCGTCTGCCCTAGCTCCGATTGTTGAAACTGTGTGGGTACGGACGGGGTGGGGATGCCCCCCACTGGCTCAACGTGCACTGGGATCTACACGTAGAATAAAAACCTACGGTCAGGTTGGCTAATCTTAAGGTCAAAGTTGGACATACTTAGTGTGAATTACATATGGGCACACCACTGCTTCCACTAAGTCAGTTTGTCCCCAAACTGACTAATCGAACGGGGGTGGCACCATTGTTAAATGACTTCTCTAATTCAGGATCGTAGCAATCTGATACCATTTGTAAGACCACCCCCCACCCATCCTGGAACACAAAACACGGCTCGAGGGGAGTCTTATGCCCAGAACAGCCGCCTTGCGGTAGCGCTAGCACTCGGGCTAGTCTGTACTACAAGACGCCAATTCTGCTGGTTTTTACCAATATCAATCATGTCAACCCAACCAGAATAAAAATCAAAAGACAAATTCACACAAAGCATATAATAGTGCAAAAGTATAACAAATAAAGAAACTACAACAAGCTTTTAAAATCAGAGTACGTAAAAACTTTGCCCAAAAGACTACATCAAAAATCTCTCACACTCACATCAGTAATCGACGGTAGCGACGGCACCGTCCCTTCAGGCCCTGTCGTTCTGGCCTAGCTGTCCTGCTGCATAATCTGCGGCTGCTCTACCTGTGGGGTTTCCTCCTAAAAAGAAAGAAGTAGCAACTGTTAGTCATAAAGACTAAGTGGCTTTCACATCTGCTCCCCCGGCGAATCCTCGGCACCGGACGGAGAAATGGGCGAAGGTACAATATATATAAAGTATGTAGGCATAAGTACAAGCAGGTGGTATAGACTGAATATCATCATGTATGTAAAACATCTTAATAAGTTAGTAACATCTTATTCTAGCAATCTTACCATCTTCAGCAGCATTAGAATATAAAGTTACAACAGAAAGTAACTCAACTTATATGAATGCTCATACAAACATATAAGTTGAGGATCGTTTAGCAGTAACTTATCGTATAAGAGTGCCCATACAAACTTATACGATGAGAATCTTGTGTATGCAATGAAGTGTAATGACATGTATGCAATGCAATGACTCACCCATGATCACGCGCATGCAATCGCTATGTCGACACAGACTTATAGTTCCCACTTTTCGAGCAGGTAGTTAACCTCTCAGGCGTCATCCGTCGTGGCCAGACGGTGATAGTAGAGCGGGATTCTCCACTACTAGACAGGCATCCACACTACCTGACCCAGGCCTCCGTACGGCTCAATGCTAATAACACAACAGCGGAGCTCACGCGCGTGCTACGGCTCAGCGGGAGTCTCGGGTAGATGTGCACCGAGAACCAAGCCCCGAACTGGCCTATGATATGAACCGGAAGGAGCCTCGGAAATGAACACGGGGACCAAGCCCAACCATTAACTTGGCACGGAAGGAGCCCCGAGACGTGAACACCGAGGACCAAGCCCAACCGCCCAAAGTCTATCTGTCAACTCCCATCGGTGTGACGATTGGCGAGCCCATAGACCTGCCACACTATCCTTAACCCGGGATTACGACACCGCGTGTCGACTCACACTGCATGCAATACTACATCATCGTGGCACGGAAGGAACCTCGGATCAGACACGAGGACCAAGCCCAATCGTCCACTTGGCACGGAAGGAGCTTCGGGACATGAACACCCAGGACCAAGCCCAAACAGACCATTTATAACACTTCTCAACATTACTAACTAGTGCGATCAGACACCCGCACTCACACCCTTTCATAATCCTGTGCCCAAGGCACCTTAAGGGTTTACCACAAACACAGGTGGCGGACCACCTCATACAATGGACCATTAGACTTCCCTATATGACAAGCCTCATGACCATGCATCACTCTTTCGACCAACATGATTACGTCTAAATTATGGTCACATAACTTTAACATCACTGATTACAACTCTTTTACCAAACTCAATCATTCGTGCGCACATCAGTTAATCATCTAACTATCAACAACACATGTTCATAACAATCAACACCGACCAAATACACAAGTTCAAGTCAATCTTGTTATTAATCGACGAATTACCATTCATTAACTAACCCCACCAAATCGTTTCATTGATTACATTTAATTTCACCATTTGTTTACGCGGGGTCTATCCAACAATTTCATCACTCGTTAAATTATCACGGTTAGACATATTATAATTTGCCAAAACCTCAACGTCGATTTGTTACAAGATCTCTACCGAGTCCAAACCCGATTCTACAACAACCCAGAAAATTCAGGTGCAGAACACCTTCTGGACAGCAACTTCAACCGGAGATTCCCGAGGCTACAGGAATCCGGTGAATGCGTGTAACCCCTCGATGGAAAGGTCTTTCCATGGGTTATAACTTTCATGTTCAGTCTACAACCCAGATCATACTGTATCACACATGAAATTGGCTCCAAGGTCAGTTGCGTACAGAATACAGTTTCTGCACGCTTAGCCTGTCAGCCCTCTACATCGATCAGACTTTCCCGTGGCTACAGACTTCGCACGAAGACGTGTAACCACTCGTTGAAAAGGTCTCTCCAAGTCCTACGACTTTTGTGTTTAGTCGGAAGCCCGGATCTGGCCATATCATACCTGAAAATGACCACGAAGATCGTTGCGTGCAGAACAAAGATTTCTGCACGCATCTTAAGGCGGAATGAACGGAATCGGTTCATCTTCCTCCTCTAGCCGATCTTCCCAAATCACAACCAGAAATTCCTCCTCCCTTATTCACCCTCATAAGGTCATTTCTCTTCACGAGACCATCCCCCGTCATCACATTAAAGGAAGGAGAGGTTGAAGATGACTAAACCCTAAAACACAAGTCCTAGCATGGCCTCTTCCTAGAAACACATCAAAACTCATTTGAGTCGATATCTCGCCTAGGAATAACTAGAAATCTAGCACCAAGGGAGAGGGGAGGAAGCTCACCTCGTTTCCGGCGTTTTCGCCATTTCTGGCCATGGATCTCGTCACCCTTCGCGGCCGCATCTTCTTCTCCTCGGCAGCGTCGGTTCTCCACGAGAATAAAGTTGCTCCAGCACCAGTCTCTCCACAGAAAAGGCTTGGGAAGAGAATGAAAAACGGCCAAGTTTCAGAAATCCTATTTATATAGGACCAACACGGGTAGGGACACGCCCGTGTCCCTACCCGTGTCCTGCTCGGGTCAAGCGTCGTCGACGGTTAGCGTGTCGTTTGGACACAAACACGGGTAGGGACACGCCCGTGTCCATGCGACATGGCCGTGTTCATGCCCGTGTTCCACCCGTGTCCTGCTCGGGAGATGCGGCCGGCTTCCTGGAGATATTCACACGGGTAGGGGCGCGCCCGTGTCTTTACCCGTGTCCTGCTCGGGAAAAATTTTGGCACACTTTACACGGGTAGGGAAACGCCCGTGTCTCTACCCGTGTCCTGCTCGGGACGCATGATCGACGATGCCAGTTACACACACGGTAGGGGACACGCCCGTGCCTAGACCCGTGTCGTCATACACATGGGTATGTACACGCCCGTATCACTACCCGTGTCCTCTGGAAATTCCACGATTTCCCAACCCAGGTACCAGAGCACCACACGGGTATGGACACGCCCGTGTCACTACCCGTGTCCTACTCTGGACTGACTTCTCTTCCCTGAGCCCAAATCATCTCTCCTGACTCAAAAGCGCGCACGAGGGGTCTAGCGCAAATTAGGACGTTACACCATTTGAGGCACTCTATGGCATGTGTTGTACGCCCTTGGAAAGCTATTGAAACGCAAGGATATCGATGAGGCAAACGTAACAAATCAGGCAATACGTTAAAAATCATAGTTGCCCAAGATAGGCAGGCGAAATATTTTAATGCAAAGAAAATAAATGTGGAGCTCGGCATGGGCAACTGGGTGTATTTAAAGATTAAGCCATTCAAATGGTGGTATTAAAAATTCATCATGTAACGCCACATATTTTTCCTCTATGTCATGAAAAAAATGATATCCAAGAGAACAAAATGATTCTCGGGTGAGTAGATCCAAAACTGATAACCAAGCGAACAAGCTGAAATCCAAGAACACAAAAATGATATTCGGGCGAACAAAATGATTTTTGGGAGAGTAGAGCCAAAACGGATATCCGTGCGAACAAAATGATATTTGAGCGCACAAAAATGATGTCCGGGTAAACAAAATGATTTTTGGGCGAGCGGAGCCAAAACGGATAATCGGGGGAACAAAAATGATATCTGAGAGCACAAAAAATGATATTCGAGCGAACAAAATGAGCGTCGGGCGGGCAGAACCATAAATGATATCCGTGTAAACAAAAGTGATATTCAGGCTATCAGAACGTGAATTCCGGGTTTCAGAAAGGCAGAACATGCCCCAGCAAAATTACTTATTTCGGCTTGTTTTAAACAGTAGATTGAAGGAATCTTTGATCTAACGATAGGGAAAAATTTTTGGAGGGTTAAGGTTGTGGATGAGAGGCTAAACCGTTGTTTCTTTCTTCTGGAAAAGGTTGAGAGAAAGGGTGGAGAAGAGGAAGAAGAACTAGGGATTTGAAGATTCGCCATTAGAGGAGGATTCACTTCTCCAAATGACATTGCGTTGTCGGCATCGAATAGATTGGGCTTCCACAGTCATTCTCCTTCCACTCTTGCAAAGAATATATGGAGGGAAGAAAAGCGTGGAAGGTAACGACTCGTGTCTTCCCGGTTTTAGGATGCATGTTTTGCATTCTTTCATTCTTGCATTGAATGTGGTGATTGTGGTACCCGGTTCCTCTAATTAAAGGGCTTGAGGTTGTCACGGTTCATTGTGAACTACTGGAGTGTGGGATTGCGGCCCCGGCATGATTGCATTAGAAGTCCTAAGGCGATTCTCGGATTAGATATTGTGAGTGAAGTCAAATCGAGATTGGTGGCCCAATTTGGTGATGATTGCTTATCATTGCATTTAGAAATTATGGTAGACGTGTGATTGCATTCATAGTGGCGTTGAGATGCCGATTTTCTGTGAGATTTTGCAATGTTAAGAATACGGAAAAATTGACAAGTGAGATTCCTAGTGATTGAATGCGATGACGCAAGATTGTAAAAGCTAGTGAATAGGTTGTTGGAAATATCACGACTTCGAGGATTGCGTGTGATGACGATGTAGAATCGGTGTTGGGGGCTTCATGCGTTGTCATACATGTATTTGTGTTAAGAATGTAATGGTGAGAGAATCTATGTGTGTTGCCGCCATAAAGGCTAGGAGACTTTACGCACAATGTCATTGTATATGAACTAGATAATTGTGCTAAAGGCGTGGGGAATTCGTGTGTAATGCTAGCCTTGAAGGTCGGTAGGATTTACCCGCGATGCGTCGCCAATGATTTGATAGAAGCGTAGAGAAAATTTGTGGGTAATGCCGCAATAAAGGCCGGGAGTCTTTACTCACGATGTATGCCCATATTATTTAAAATGTTATGATATAGGGTAGTGATTGTTGGGACTATAATAGAATATACTGTTGTCATACCCGCTAATTGATATGAATTGTGAATTCAGGTAAAATGATGACACTTGTGTAATGTGATTGTGTTTAATGACCTGTTAGACTCATATATGTGATTAGGGTGTCGTGGGTGATACCTAGTTGCATACATAATTGCATAAGTGTTTTTTATTCGATGTTCAACATAAAGACATGGTTGATGATTATAACAGTAGACTTGGGCTTATTATGCATGTTTATGTGTTTTTCAGATCCATATGAAGTGCTAACTTGTAGGGTGATGTGGTTCCCCGGGGTTCGCTAGGACGGCCGGGGTGAGTGGGGTTGTTACACGGTTTGTGGTCAGCTCATAGCTGACCATCGTTTACCCTTCATATTGATTTGGTTACAGGGCAAGGTTCCAATGCAAGAGCGTGCTAGCCGGCCATAAAAGCCAAGCCTCATGAAGTGTTTTTCCCCTTCTCTTTGTTGATGTATTTTTTGTTGCATGATGTTTTGGCAAGCGAGCCAAGGTAGCTTAGAAGATTTACATTTTTGGATGGATATGTTTTGTACGGACATAAGGCGAAAGAGTCTTGTGGTTTTATTTAATAAGAATATGGACACAATGTGTGATGGGGTCGACGGCCCTCAGCTTGATGAAGATGCGGTTGATGATGATCAACCGCCACCATCCAAGGATTTGCGATGCCACGACGATCTTGACGGGCAACGTTACAACCTTCGCTCTCGGCTCATGAAGAACCTTATTTAATTTACTATTTCATTTCATTATGTTATTTTGGACATTTATTCTGGCCTGCGTTTTGCCAGCCTTTGCTGCATTTACTGATTTTGGTCTGCGTTTAGCCGGTCATTGCTGCATTTAGTTTATTTTGGGCTGCATATAGCAATTGGAGTGTGTAAGGCTATATAAGGCCAAGACTTTGAGAGGTAATGAGAGATTATTATTGAAAAAAGAAATTGAAACCCTAAGACTCTTTCTCCTCTAACCCGCCGCCCCCTCTCTTCGCTCTCCCTCTCGGTTCCGCCAAGAACCTGCTACCCCGCTAGGCCGCCGGCAACCACCTCTCCTCCTCCCTTCCCCTCTTCTCCTTCCCCACTACTCCTCCTTCCCCTCTCCCCTCTCCCATAATCGTTTCTTCCCTTTCCTCCTCAAGACTATTCGGCCAGCACCTCGAAGAGGATCCAAGGTGCAACGTAGGATCGGGAAACTCACTCGGGCGCAGGTAGACGAAGACGGACGTGTACATCTTCGTCGGCTCATCTCTGGTGGGCTAGTGGTGGGAACGATCGATTGTAGTGGATCTTCGTCTCGGATCAACAAATTCCGAGTGGGTAACGAAACTTCCTACCAAAGAGTTTTCCTTTCTCAGATTTTTCTTGTGGTGGTTGAGTTTTGGCGTGACTTTGGAACATCGGATTTTTTCGTGGTTATTTTCTTGTGGATTTGTGCTTTCTTCGAAATTTCTGAAACGTACAAAAAAAAGGATTGGCGATCCTTGCTTTGTTCTTGTTGGGGAAACATCCACCCTTTCCGAATCGATTTGTTTTGGTGGATTTTCTTTGGTACAACACCGCGCTCGTCGGAACCAATATTGCTCCTTTTAGCCGGATAGGATTTTGGCCTATAGCCATTCTCCGATCCACTTGCGGTTCGGCTACCCGTAAGTTAGCGCGAGAGATTAATAAAATCCATTGTGATAGCTGTGTGTCGTTAGTGTGCGGAATAGAGAGCGTTGAGCGTAACGAGAGACGTCGATACGTCGTCCGTGAAGGATCTTTAGGACGGGATTACATCAAATTTGGTATCAGAGGGAGGTTGTGTTGATTTCTCAATCGACACCATCCTTCTCTTTTCTGTCGTAGGCTATCGACCCTCTCGTGGTCGTGCTCGAGTCGTGGTCAAGACAAATTTTTACATTAAAAAAACAAAAAAATCGCGTGTCCTACTGTTCATGCGCACTAGGCGTGGCTCGGAGTATTCCCCTTCCACTTCACACATGGAAGACGACCATGAGGTTGAGCACGCTCCGGCAACGATCGCGGAGCTTCGGAAAGAGTTTAACGAGAGGTTCGATGCCCTCACTCAATTAATACAAGGGCTGGTTTTAAATCAAGCGGCGCCTCGAAACCCCGCTGCTAACCCTCTTGACGGCGCGGGTTTAAATCGACAGGGCCCTCTACCCCAGGCCACCGTTCAGCGAAATGAGAGACAAAACTGTCCCCGTAATCAGGACGATGAGCAAGCGCCTAAAGCTCCATTTAAGTTCGATGTCACTGGGGCCGTGAAGATAGATTCACCATCATACGATGGTATGGGTGAGCCCCAAGTATGTTTAGACTGGATCATGGAGATCGAGTGCTATTTTGAGTGGCACAACCTGACAGACGTTGAGAAGGTGCGAGTTGCTCGGATGAAGCTTCTGGGTAGGGCCAAAAAGTTTTTGGTTGAACGAAGAGAGGCATCTAGGTACCGCAGATGGAGTACCCCCAATTGGGTGGGCTGCCATGAAAGCACTCCTGACTGACCAATATGTCTCGGCGTATCACCGAACTCAAATGTTCGATGAGTTAGCCACCCATCGCCAAGGGAGCAAATCGGTAGCGGAGTATATGGGACTCCTTAACGATTTGATGGTACGGTGTGACGTCCGAGAAATGTCCGAAGTTACGCTATCCCGTTTTCGCAAGGGACTCAACCCAGACAGCCAAGGAAAGCTCATGCGTTATGGTCATACGGACCTTAACACGACTTTCAATGCAGCCTTGGATATAGAAAAGCACAATGCCCACAAGTCCAAGGGGCGAGCGTTCCAGAAGGGAAAGTCCATTTTAGGACCCCCACCTTCGTCCCCCATGCGGGACAAGGGAATGATACGGTCGACTGATTCGAATTCCGTGGTCATTACCGCTAGGAACATCAGGAGTCCCACCGGTGAGAGGGTTCCTATAGGGCGGATCAGTAAGACTAACGCCACATGTTTCACTTGCAGGATCCAAGGGCACTACGCTAGTGAGTGCCCCACTAAAACGAAACCCCTAGCACTTATGGGCTCTCCCTCCGAACCCGCCGAAATTGTTTACGAGGCCGCGGATGAATCTGAAGGCGAGCCTAGTGATTTGGATGACGATTCTTATATGATGGTGATGCGTTGTATCCTAGCTACCCCGAGGGTATTGGACGAGTATAATAGGGCGAGCATATTTTCTCTGCACTTTAAAAGCGGTGATAAATGGTGTAAGCTGATTATTCATAGCGGGAGTTGCATGAATGTAATTTCTGAAAATGCGGTCACCCGAATGAAATTAAGCACGGAACCATACCCCCAACCATATAAAATTGCTTAGGTCAACAAAACTTCAATTGGGGTGTCTAAGCGATGTCTAGTATCGTTGACTATTAAGGGATACGTGGATAAGGTTTGGTGCGACATTATCCCTATAGACGTTTGTCACGTATTATTAGGATGTCTGTGGCTCTTTGATTATGACGTGACTCATTTTGGCCGTGCAAATACCTATGAGTTCAAGTTTAACGGCAAGACCGTTACCTTGAAGCCCACTCCCCCTAAGGACCCCTCGATCGCCTATTCGGACACAATTGTGCCCGCGGAGAAGAAGACTTTAACGTTAATAGGTAGGAAAGAGCTCGAGCGTCACTCCTTTGTGGAGGGTATTCTTTATGCGCTAGTTTATCTACAAGTCAAGGGCGACGAGTCCTCGTTCGAGAGCCTACCGCCGGCATTGTGGGATCTTTTAGAAGAGTACAAGGATGTGTATCCGGAGGAGTTGCCCGCAACATTACCCCCGTTGCAGGATATCCAACATGCTATAGATCTCATTCCGGGTTCCTCCCTACCCAACCTACCACACTACCGTTTGAATCCATCCGCCCACGCGGAGTTGCAAAGCCAAATTGCTGAATTATTACAAAAGGGATTTATTCGGCATAGTAAAAGCCCATGCGTTATTCCCGCCTTGCTAGCACCCAAAAAAGACGGTTCATGGAGAATGTGTGTGGATAGTAGGGCCATTAATAAAATCACTATTAAGTACCGTTTTCCCATCCCGCGTTTGGACGACCTATTGGACATGTTAGTCGGGGCCACAATCTTTTCGAAATTGGATCTTAGGAGTGGCTACCACAAGATTCGGATTAGAGAAGGGGATGAGTGAAAAACAGCGTTTAAGTCGAAGGAAGGACTTTATGAGTGGCTAGTAATGCCGTTCGGGCTCTCCAATGCCCCAATTACATTCTCTCGGATGATGACCCACGTCTTTCAACCGTATATGGGGAAGTTTATCGTGGTGTACTTTGATGATATACTCGTTTTTAGCACCTCCACTTCCGATCATGAGGGGCATTTGAAGACTTTTTTGGAGACGCTCCGATGGGAGAAATTATTTGTCAATATAAAGAAGTGCACGTTCTCTGTATCGTCGGTGGAGTTCCTAGGGTACATTGTTAGTTCGAAGGGCATAAACGTTGATCCTAAGAAGGTCCAAGTCATAGTGGATTGGCCGGAACCCACTAAGATTAGGGAAGTTAGAAGTTTCCACGGTTTAGCCACCTTCTACCGCCGGTTCATACGCGATTTTAGTAGCATCATGGCTCCCATCACGGAGTGCATGAAGAAAGGGGACTTTGTGTGGTCAAAATCTGCCACCAAAACGTTCCACACGATTAAGGCCCGGATGTCGGAAGCACCCCTCTTGCGGTTACCGGATTTTGATAAGGTCTTTGAGTTGTCTTGTGACGCATTCGGGATTGATATTGGAGGCGTTTTAAGTCAAGAGGGGCATCCGGTAGGTTATTTTAGTGAGAAACTTGCGGGACCTAAGCTCAACTACTCCAATTACGATCGTGAATTTTATGTCATTATTCGGTGCCTCCAACATTGGCGGCACTACCTCCTTCCTAAGAAGTTTATTATCCTTTCCGATCACGAGGCCTTACGGTTCGTCAACTCATAAGGTAAAATTAGCCCCCGCCACGCAAAATGGGTCTCATACCTGCAGGAGTACTCCTTTAACATTAAACATCTGAAGGGCAATCTTAACCGGGTAGCGGATGCTCTTAGACGCGTTTCCCTTTTATTGATCACACTAGAGGTTAAGGTCGTAGGTTTTGAGCGTATTAAGGACGAGTATGTTCATTGTCCGGATTTTAAAGAAATCTATTTGTCCGCCCAAGGCGAGTCACCCATGACCATTTCTGCGTATTATCTCCGTGATAGATATCTATTTAAGCACGCTCAGCTATGCATCCCTCGTTCTTCCCTTCGCCACTTCATAGTGTGGGAATTACATAGCGGCGGTCTCGGCGGCCACTTTGGGCGTGACAAAACCATTACCTTAGTCGAGGAAACATTTTATTGGCCGGGTCTCAAGTCTACGGTACACAAGGTGGTTGGAAGTTGTAGAGCGTTTCAGTTAGGAAAAGGGAATAAGACGAATGCGGGGCTATATACCCCCCTCCCAATTCCTTCCGTTCCATGGGAAGATGTTAGCATGGACTTTGTCCTAGGCCTTCCCGTCACGTCTAGA
This sequence comes from Platanthera zijinensis, assembly GCA_039513925.1. NCBI lineage: Eukaryota > Viridiplantae > Streptophyta > Magnoliopsida > Asparagales > Orchidaceae > Platanthera > Platanthera zijinensis. Next base: position 90,607,279 of record CM077094.1, read on the forward strand.
CGTCACGACTCCGTTATGGTGGTCGTTGACCGGTTCTCGAAGATGGCCTATTTCATTGCATGTCACAAAATCGATGATGCGTCTCACGTCGCTAAGTTATTCTTTAAAGAGGTCGTTGGGCATAGGGGTGTCCCTAAAACTATTGTCACTGATAGGGACGTGAAATTCACGAGTTATTTTTGGAAAACTTTATGGAAGATCATGGGCACCAAGCTCTTATTTTCCTCGGCTTACCATCCGCAAACGGATGGCCAAACGGAGGTAGTTAATCGGAGTTTGGGTAGTTTACTTCGTTGTATTATGGGGGATCACAAGGGCACTTGGGACCTCATCCTTCCACATGCACAATTGGCCTACAATAATTCCAAAAACCGGTCCACCGGACTCTCACCCAATGAAATCGTACACGGCTACAAGGCACCCATGTCACGTGACTTAGTCCAGGTACCGCCATCTTATAAATCTAGTCAATTTGCACAGGATTTCGCCTCGCATGTTCACGCCCTGCATAAACACATAAATCAAACGTTAGCAAAACAATATGCCTCTTATCAAGCTAACGCAAATGTACATAGAAGGGAAATCCATTTTAATATTGGCGATTTTGTTATGGTGCGTCTGTCCCCTGAACGGTTTCCAACTGGAACCATAAAGAAATTGGCAAATAGGAGAGTCGGTCCTTTTCGTATTTTAAAGAAATTAGGAGAGAATGCTTATCTCTTGGAATTACCCATTGATTGGGGTATGTCCCCGATTTTCAATGTTTCTGATTTAAGGCCATATATCTCACCACCACCTGAATTATCTGTCTCCCCGTTTCTGTCCACTACCAATTCTAATGGGTTTGGGGGTGAGGTGTTATCTGGATCGTTCTCTCCATCAGCTGTTACTGGGGATATGTCGCCTAATGAATTTGCTACATTTTCTTCTTCGTCGACTAACGCATTTCCAAGTTTCCCCAAGATTGTTTTTGTGCCTGACAGGATTATACGGGATGAGGTGCTTCCCTCTCAGCATGGTGACACGCGACGGTTCTTGATCCGATGGCGTGACCGCCCCGCCTCTGATGATTCCTGGCTCTCTACCTCGGAGGTGGCCCTTCTGGACAAAGCTCTCTTACGTCGGTACCTGCACGCACCCTCATCAGTGATGAGTTCTTTCGAGCGGGGGAGGGTTGATGGGATCGACGGCCCTCAGCTTGATGAAGATGCGGTTGATGATGATCAACCGCCACCATCCAAGGATTTGCGACGCCACGTCGATTTTGACGAGCAACGTTACAACCTTCACCCTCGGCTCATGAAGAACCTTATTTAATTTACTATTTCATTTCATTATGTTATTTTGGGCATTTATTCTGGCCTGCGTTTTGCCAGCCTTTGCTGCATTTACTGATTTTGGTCTGCGTTTAGCCGGCCATTGCTGCATTTAGTTTATTTTGGGCTGCATATTACCATTGGTGTGTGTAAGGCTATATAAGGCCATGACTTTGAGATGTAATGGGAGATTATTATTGAAAAAAGAAATTGAAACCCTAAGACTCTTTCTCCTCTAACCCTCCGCCCCCTCTCTTCACTCTCCCTCTCGGTTCCGCCAAGAACCTGCTACCCAGCTAGGCCGCCGGCCACCGCCTCTCCTCCTCCCTTCCCCTCTTCTCCTTCCCCACTACTCCTCATTCCCCTCTCCCCTCTCCCATAATCGTTTCTTCCCTCTCCTCCTCAAGACTATTCGGCCAGCACCTCGAAGAGGATCCAAGGTGCAACGTAGGATCGGGAAACTCACTCGGGCGCAGGTAGACGAAGACGGACGTGTACATCTTCGTCGGCTCATCTCCGGTGGGCTAGTGGTGGGAACGATCGATTGTAGTGGATCTTCGTCTCGGATCAACAAACTCCGAGTGGGTAACGAAACTTCCTACCAAAGAGTTTTCCTTTCTCAGATTTTTCTTGTGATGGTTGAGTTTTGGCGTGACTTTGGAACATCGGATTTTTTCGTGGTTATTTTCTTGTGGATTTGTGCTTTCTTCGAAATTTCTGAAACGTACAAAAAAAAGGATTGGCGATCCTTGCTTTGTTCTTGTTGGGGAAACATCCACCCTTTCCGAATCGATTTGTTTTGGTGGATTTTCTATGGTACAACACCGCGCTCGTCGGAACCAATATTGTTCCTTTTAGCCGGATAGGATTTTGGCCTATAGCCATTCTCCGATCCACTTGCGGTTCGGCTACCCGTAAGTTAGCGCGAGAGATTAATAAAATCCATTGTGATAGTTGCGTGTCGTTAGTGTGCGGAATAGAGAGCGTTGAGCATAACGAGAGACGTCGATACGTCGTCCGTGAAGGATCTTTAGGACAGGATTACATCACTGTGTTATGGTTTCATTTCACTATACTATTGTTGATTATGGAGTTACTTTTATACCTCTGTTTAATTATTAAATTGTGATAGGTGAATGTTGTGGCACCCGGTCAGACACATTATACGGTCATTGTCATGGTGTTACAATTTGGAATTAGAGATAGGTTTATAGCTTCTAGACCGATAGAAGGAAGTTTAGTGTATTTAGACCGTTAAGAAGAGTTGTCCGCATAGGATTTTTGATGGGACCATGAGTGTCCGTGTGATTGATGTTCGGTTATTGAAAATTTTCTAACATGATGTGTGCTTTGACTATGGTGTTGATGGAGAAGTGGGGACTTCCAGAGCTCAAGAAGACACTATGGAAAGAAGCAACACTGCTCTGGGCATCCTGAATGCAAACATGTCTCCCACAGATTTTTGTAGGATGCTTGCAGCTGCGGTGGTGGCGACTCAAGCCACTAGAGTAATAACTAGTGTGGCTCCCATCACACCAGGAGTAATGAGACGTGATGAGCCAATGGCAAAGCATGTTGATTAGAGAGACCATCAGTTGAAGTACTTTCTAAGATTCCATCCTCCTACCTTCAAGGGAGTCAGCACACCTACTGATACGGAAGATTGGTTAGGATGGATGAAAGAAGTGCTAGAGGAAGCGGAGATTTCTGCAAAAAGAAAGGTGTCGTTTGTCGCCTTTATGTTGGAGGGTGATGCAAAGATGTAGTGGTTAGAGGAGCGTGATAGAAATTTCCTTAGACATCTTCTAACTCAGATCACAATGGGAGAGTTTGCAGTGATTCTTCTGAAGAGTTGTCTCCCGACGGCGACAAGACTATCCCACCAAGAGAAATTTTTAAGACGTCATCAGAGGGACTTGAGTGGGACTACTATAGCGGATGATAAGGAAAAAATGTCACCATTTCTATAAGGGGTTGCGAAATAATTTGTGGCAAAAACATATAGCTTTGCAGTCGGCAAGCTTCTGCGAGTTGGTTGAAGTTACCAGGACTTTTAAAAAGAATATTGAGCTAATCCAATGTCACAAGGGGTTGCAGAAAAAAGGGGAAGGTAAGACTTCCCAATGTCAATGGAGATCAAAAGTATGTAAGCTAAGAAAGAGATTTTGCCCTCAAAAATTGGGTAAAGGGAGCGGAGTTGTAACTAGTGGAGTTCGTTCGAGGGAATCTCTAGTCTGTTACAAGTGTGGCAAGTTAGGCCGCATAGCTCAAAATTTTTTTGATACAGTGCACGAGGGAGAGTGACGACAAGAGCCCACTGCACCGGTGGCACCTAGCTATGCTAAAATGGGCAAGACGGTGGAATTGAGCGCTTCACAATTTCTACCAAATTAGCCCAGAGCCTCCGGTCTAGGGCAAAAGGTCATCTGTCAAACCGACGTGTTGACAGGTATGGAAATGTTAGAATATGCTTTGTATTTAAGAATTTCATATTTTATGATTTTATATTGCAACCACCTATGTGTGTTTTGTATGTGTGATTAGGCATCGTGCTAGTTTTCAACATACCCGCAAAGGTTTTATTTGATATGGGGGCATCACATTCATTCCTCGCGGATAGTTTTATCCGGACTATTGGTGTGGAATCCTTCGATGCGGGAATAAAGCTCAGATTGCAAATGTCAAATAGATCATTCATGAGTACTAAATGGAGGGGTCGCATTATCTTAAGGACAGATCAACAGGACTTTGACTTGGAAGCGACAATCTTGTTGTTAGTTGAGTTCAGTATGATTTTGGGAATTGATTGTCTTGCGGAGCAATGAGCCAACATTGATTGCAATCTGAAGGTAATAAACTTGAGGAGTGGAGGACGAGATGAAGTCCAGTTTAGAGGTTTGACCGGTGTTGCGTGCGCTCTAATTTCCTTCATGCAAGTGATACGAGCGGTGACCAAGGAGGTAAGGGTGTATGTGGCTATGTTGGAGACTCACTCCCAGAAGCTATCAATTGGAGATGTGTTAGTTGTGGCATAGCTTGAAGACGTGTTTCCTGATAAGCTTCTTGGAGCAGCTCTGATGGCGACGAGGTCCTGCCATGTGCTCGTGATGCTCGTGACCGATTGATTGTTGGCGACGAAGTCCCGCCACTTGTTCATGATGACGTTACTGATGAGGCCGCTGATCTCCGCCACAGAGAGTTTGTTGATTAAGACGATCGTTGCCGCAAGCTTGAAGATGAGATTCTACCGCGACATCCATCGCCAAAGCCGCGTCAAATCTCCGCTACATGTTATGCATGTCGTCCTCCGTTACCGTCACATAAAAATATGTGGTTATAAATTATATATTTATAATTATATATTTTTAAGCATTTTATTTTATTTTTAAGCTTTCTCTTTTAGCATTTTATTTCATGTTATTGTTATTTCCATTGTTATTTCAATTTTTATGTTGGAAATGGGTTGTTTATAATCATCTAAGTTTTAGATTATTGTTGTATGGTGGAGATTGAGTGGTGTATCCTATATATATGCTTGCATGGGTAATGAAAAGAATAGAGATGAATGAAATAAAAAAAACTCTAATTCTGCTTTGAGAATTTTTCCCCTCTCCCTCTTGTGGCCGCCCCCTCCCTTCTCCCTCCTCTTGGCAAATTTCGGTCACCCCCTCCCTTCTCCTCCTCTTTGGCAACCACCTCTCCTCTCCCCTTCTTGGCACCTCTCGGCCACCCTCCCCCTCTCTCCCTTAGCTAGTTCGGCCACCACGCATCCCTCTCCCCTCCTCCTCTAAGCCCTTGTGGCCGACCCCTTCTCTCCAATCCCCTCCCTTCCCTCTTGAAGAAACCCAAGGAACTTTCACGTATCATCTTCCGTAGATCTCATCCGGTGACTCCGAAGAAAGCGGCGTGCGTCTTCTCCTTCCGGTGCAGCTCCGTGGAATTTCGTGGAAGTGGATCTTTCCACCTTCGTCGTGTGTTTCCTCCACTCATCCTTGTGGACAATTTTGAAGGTCTATTGCTTGGGATTGGGTAACGAAAAATATCTACTCTTGTGTGATTCCTTTATTAACTAGTTGGAGGTTGCGAGACGTCGACTTTTATCCGCGGCTTTTGAATCCGTCATTTTTAAAATCTGATTTTGTTGTTTATGTTCTTCAATTTCATTAATCGAATCCGGATCGGGTGGATCTTTTTCGCTTGATCCAAATATTGGCAAATAGCCCTTATTAGAACCCTAAAGGATTGGCGAACCTTAATGTTATATTCGGATTTTTGGGAGCGAACAAGACTAATTTTGGATCGTACTTTTAATCAAGTTCTTCTCGGATTGTGGTTGTGACATTGCGTTATAAACGACAAATATTGGAGCGGTTAGGAGTCATAATTTTAGGTGTTGTGAATGTTGTGGAATTGTTTGGTTAACAAGGATTACGCGTGCTAAATTAATCCTGTGTGTTAAAAGACTTCAATCAAGACCTAAACCATTTGATTGTGCGAACGTAGAATTGGAACGAGTGAGAGTAATTCGGTGTCGTTTGTCCGTTGCGGTTCGTCGGGAGACGTGGCCTGCATCAAGCTCCTTAGAGGGAGATTGATTTATCGATAGGGTTGGTACCCGGTGCGAGTTCGATATCATGTGCTCCATATCAGATGACACCAAAAGAATTGGCTGAACTAAAGACTGATAAGGGTATATCCGACCGAGTTATTTACCCTGGAGTGCTTCGGTGATATTCGCGAAGAAGAAAGACGACAGTATGCGGCAATGCATAGACTATCGTGATTTGAATAAATTAACTATAAAGAATAAGTATATCATTTCGTGTATCCACGACCACTTAGATCAATTGGTTGGGTCTAACTGTGTATTCAAAATTGGATTTGAAGTCGGGGTACTATTAGTTGAGAATCTGAGAGGAGGATATCCCGAAGATTGGTTTTGGAACGCGGTATGGACATTTTTAGCTTTCAGAAATGACGTTCGGTTTTGACAAAAGCACCGTAGGTGTTCATAAATTTGAAAAATTATGTATTTTGGAAGTACTTTGATATGTTTATAGTGATTTTCATTGACGATATTCTAGTGTACTCGAGATCGAAGGTCAATCATGAAGCTCATTTGAGGTTGGTATTGCAGACTTTGAGGGAGAATTGGATCTACGTCAAGTTCTTCAAGTGTGAGTTCTGGATTGAGGATTGTTGAAACCGAAAATCGGCTTCTGTGGAGTTCAAACCCTTGGGGAAGGGGTGACCGCACACTTACTTCTCCCTAGCGAACTTGAATGACCAAAGACTTAGAACCAGAACCGAACCAAGGCTACAGCACGAAGGTCCCACCACACACCCAGAAGATCTTAGAGTGTTTCCCCTCCTTAGCCTATGCTGAGCTAAGGGCACCTCAGAAAGCACTAAAAGATCAGAGAGTAAGGAGACTGGAATGCATGAAAACTTGCCTTCTAAGGTACCCTCTTGGGTCTATTTATAGTTTTTTGAAGTTGGTCTACCAACAGCGCATCTCCGTTGTTTGGAACGACTATATGCAGTCCAAGGTGGCATGCCAACACCGTAACTCCGCTGTTCTGAAAGACTATGGGCAGGACAACGGGGGTAAAACGGTGAAAATACAACATAGATCACTGGGCGAGTGGTCCCCAAAAATCTCCACTCGCCTGGGGCGGCGAGTGCTCGATGAGGCTGGCACTCGCTGCCTCCCCAGGGCCCTGGGCGAGTGCAGGCCCGCCCTGCCCCACTCGTCTGCTGTTGTCGAGAGCTAGGGGAGAGTGCGAGCCCACTTGCTCCACTCGCCCCTCTTCCACCCCACACCCCCTGGGCGAGTCGACGAGGCTGCTGAGCTCTCGCCTTCTTCCTGCCGACTCGCCTAGGACTGGACTGCCTGACTTGGCCAACCCGGCTCGCGACGACCCCACTCGCCTTACTCAACGCCTAAGGGGGAAGGCGTCGAGTGAACTCGTCTCACTCAACGCCAAAGGCGAAAGGCGTCGAGTGATATCGCCTCACTCGACGCCAAAGGCGGAAGGCGTCTGGTGATCTCGCCTCACTCGACGCCAAAGGGGGAAGGCGTCGAGTGAACTTGCCTCACTCGACGCCAAGATCCCGACTCGCATATACTTAGGGGGGCTCGCTTCTTGAGCGACTTTGAACCTGAAGATCTAGCAAAACACTGATCATGGGGGCACCCGCTCATCGAATACGGGGTTGTACACAATCCCCGCTCCTTGCGAGCTTTCGCGAAGTTCGGAAAGAAACATTCAACCCCGAGTATTTGATGAGCGCTGCGGGAGCGGGAGGGAATCTTTCGGTGGGGTCCGCAAACTACTATAAATATACGCCCCCTACCTGGGCGACCCTTGTCATTCCCCTTACTCTGATTCTGCCGAGATGCCTCTCTCCAAGGATCTCCAAGAGAGGCTTAGCCGCGCCCAGGAGCTCAATGCTGCTCGCGCTGCCGAGCTGATCTCCCTGTCGCCCAGTCCTTTGTCGCGCGAGTCGCCAAAACACCAGCCCGCCAAGAAGGCCAAATCTGCCCCAAAAGTCGCCGAGTTGGTCTACCGTGATCTGACCTCAACCCCAGATCATGGTCTCGCTTCTTCCTCCAAGACAGTCGTCGAACCAAAAGGAAAGGAGATCAACGACTTTCCTGCCGACCCGAACACTCATCAGAATGGTGCCGAAACTTCTGAGAAGCGAGTTGACTCTCCTCGCGGCGAATCGCGCCCTCAAGCATCTCCTGGAGGCCGCGCGAGAAACCCATCGCCTACCATTGGTGCCACTGGGTTAGGCTCGCTACTACTGAAGTCGCCGGCTTGCGAGCCGCCTCGGGTTCATACCCCCGAGTCTGTATTCGAAGGGGGAGATGTTGGGATTATCCCCATCCCGAACTTCAATCTGATCTCCCCAAACTCTCAAGCTCCGGGTCGCGGCAAGGCCCTTCAGCCTCCTCTTGCTCGCCCCTATCAGGGTGAGTCAAGTTCTACTCGGCAGCTCAACCTCAGCGGATCATCTCACGGAGTTAGTCTAGCATTTAACTTTTCTGCAATTCTCAGCTCCTCACCTAAATTTGTTGTTCTCGAAGGCCTCCCTGACCACTCGGAAGCCGAAGAATCTTCTGAGCCAACTCGCCACTCGCCACCTCCTTCGCCCAATGCAATAGAGGATTTCCTGGACGTCTCGCTGGACTCTGCCGAGCTGAGGAGGCGATCTATTGGGATTCTTCGGAATTATGGGCTCGTGCTGCGCGACATCCAGGAGGAGAGAGCAGTTGACCGCGAGCGGCTACGCGCAATGGAGCGGGACTATGTGTTGCTGGCGGATGAGGTCCGGCGCGGCTCGCCAAGCGGGATGACATCTCCCACCCTGCTCATGGACAGAATCAGCGAGAACATGCGTTTTATCCATCAGGATCTAAAGCTGGTCTGCGAGTTCAACAATCCGCGATTGTCACAACCCGCATTTTTTCAACGATTAAATCGTATCAGAGCAAGAGAAAATACGTGTCGTGATGCCACGTCATGCAGGGGATAACTGCACACGCTCAGGCAAAACTCCATACTTTAGATTTTAAGGAAAATTCATAGTTTAATATGAAAGAAAACCAGTTATATTTTAATGGTCGTATCCCTCGGCACAATGGATCAGCTAGTCCAAAATATATATTTATACGCGGCGGAAAATACTTTGGTTAAGTTACTTAGACATCCTGAATGTGCATAAATGTCCCCGAGGGACGACTCACGGTATGCACGACTCTAGAGGTTTGTACAGTATATATAAAAATATAGTCTTTACGCTAATAGGAAAAGTAGTGCCTTAGTTTTATAAATATGAAGCGCATGAGATACATATAGTAATGCTTTAGGGTTTAAAATACCTAACATGCAACCTAGCATAAATCTTACCCAGAAGACAAGTAAACGACCATAAAAAGGTAAAGATAACAGTTTTAGTTCATACCCAGCATCGCAAGTAAGCCACCAGTGGGCGTCAACAACCTGACACGAACCCACTGGTGAGTATGCATGTCCATACAGAAAGGAAAACAACTACCTCACAAGGATGAAGATTGGCAACCTCAGCTACCCAGGAGGCTATTAGCAAACCCACCAGAAGAACTAGCCGCTCAATCGGCCACAACCTGTACCTGAGGCATTCAAGAAAGAACACCTTAGAAAATAATCAAAATAAATAGAGCATTAGGCTTATGAATAAGTAAAGAAGGGTTTACCATCCCGACAACAAGAAATGCTATCAGTAGAAGAAAAGCATGACAGTAAGAGTAAAACACTGTCGAAAGAGCAGTAAAAGCACACCAAGTGTGAACATAAATAGCAACAAGTTCTGCGAAAAAAACCTGCAGCAGCACCAAGGCAAACATATGTCAAAAGAAGTAGCCATGAGAAAGGAAAGGAACTAACAGTCCTAATCTTGGTGAATTATTGGCCGTGGTGAAAACCTTGGGTCGGAGTGGGCGGCACAGCCCTCACCAAAAACCAGACCTGAAAAAACACTCCAAGGTGAAAACAAACGGTTGCAGTTACAGAGTCCACACACCAAACCATATCAGCCCAACACGGCCTAGGTGGTGGTGGTCACAGCTCAGCACACACAATTCACCCCTTACAGAGCCCACAAAACCACACTACCTGCCATAATCCACGAGTCGGCATGCAAAAACTAGCCGATCACCATACTCCCCCCTAAGGAAAAAGCCATACTAGCAATCCTAAGGAAACACACCAAACCCAAGGCAAGAAGCGTCGAGTTCACTCGACGCAGCGCTGAGTGGGTTACTCAACACCAAGCACTAACCACGGCGTTGAGTGAGGTCACCCACACAACGGAAGGAACATAGCCACAAAAAGCCTAGACATGGCGTTGAGTGGGTTCACCACACTCAACGCCAAACAGCTTCGGCGTTGAGTGAGGTCCACCCACTCAACGCCAAGTAACCTAACCGCAGCAACAAGCTTTGGCGTTGAGTGAGCCTACCACACTCAACGCCAAAACAGCCACGGCGTTGAGTGAGGTCGACACACTCAACGCCAAAAGACTTAACCGCAAAAACAGGCTTTGGCGTTGAGTGAGTCCAGCACACTCAACGCCAAAACAGCCACGACGTTGAGTGAGGTCGACTCACTCAACGCCAAATGACTTAGCCGCAAAAACAGGCGCTGGCGTTGAGTGAGTCGACCACACTCAACGCCAAAACAGCCACGGCGTTGAGTGAGTTGACCTCACTCAACGTTGAGTGAGTCCACCTTATTCAACGCCAAATGACTTAGCCGCTAGGAAAAGCTGCGACGTTGAGTGAGTCCACCTTACTCAACGCCAAACAACCACGGCGTTGAGTGAGGTCCACTCACTCAACGCCAAAACACTTAGACGTAAAAACAACCATGGCGTTGAGTGAGGGCACCACACTCAATGCCAGAAGCCTAACAGTCTAGGCGTTGAGTGAGGTACACTCACTCAACGCCTTTGACTTAGCCTAATAATCAGAAACCCTGGAGCTAACCCGACCCCAGCCCACTCAACGCCTACTAACCAGAGAGCTCTATCTGGCCTAAAAAAGAAATACCTCTTAACCCTGATATCTGTATAGCAGCTATTTGACTTAAACTACAAACCCGACCTCCAGCTACTGACCTGGACTTAACCCGACCTCCAGCTATTGATCTGGACAACCAACAGCAACAAGTAGATAAGAACTTAACTATGGACAAGTTTAAAAAAATCAAAGCCTGAAGCAGTCCTGGCTCTAGGAGAAGAAGAGCTAAGGTACAGCTATACCCAGGGAAAAATAAAACAACACAAAAAAAGGAACAAGCTTGGCAAGGGCAAAGGGCTCCACTTGCCTCTACCTCCAGGAAACCGCAGTCAACTCCCAAGCTTGGCACCGGCGGCAAGAGAATCGGTCACCTGCACCTCCAGCTACCTTTAGAGGAAAACCTGGAGCTTTTAGAAAAGAAGAAGAAGAAACCACCAGAACCCTAGCTTCTATAGACAGCCCGAAAAGCTAAATTACATACCTATGAAGCAAGATCTCGGCGAGAGCAGCTCAAATCCGCTGTTACCCGAGCGAAACAAACCCTAAATCTACAGCTATCCGGCGGTCAAGGCAGCAGCTCCTCCGCCTCCCGCTCGCTTCCTTCCGCTGGAAGCTAGCTCGGGAAAATGGGGAAGAGGAGAACCGCTGGAGCCTTATTTTAAGATATCTCCAGACACCCAGCTATTATAATAATACTAAAGCTTGGAAAAACTCCCCACTCAGCTAGATCTAGAAAATAAACTAATCCTGATTGGTCGGTCACTAACCAATTACTTTAATAAGTATAATCATATAGTTTAATTAGCGTACATAATTATACGGTTATATAGCTTTATGCTTTAAACTAACCCAAAAATCAGTCACACAACTCTGCACACACAAATATGGTTATATACTTATATATAAACGTATTTACTGATATATATATAAAAACATATATATATATACTTATAAATAATACATAAACAAGGCACGAGCCTCACCAAGCTCGGCCACACAAGGCCATGCACAAAAATAGCAACCGTTACCAGCTCGCATAAAAAAAACGTCGAAACGACGCAAAAAACAAAAGATCTCGGAATTCGACGAAACTCGCACCGTAGCTAAACACTCATGCTATGAAAACAACGGTGAAGTCGAAAATAACATCCGACGATCAAAACTCGGGCTAACATCTCCCGAAGCCAAAGCACAAGCATTCCCTGAGAGGCTCAGCCGAGTCACCAAAACAGACTCCGGCTAGCTGGGGAATCTTGCAAACAGGCTACGAATAGGTCACTCAGGGAACCTAAAGAGCTAAGACCACGCTCTAACAACGGCAAAGGCCGACAACGCGTCATCATAACGCCAAACAAGGATTAAACAAACCACAAAAAAACCGGGGGCGTTACACTCACTCCCCCTAAAAGAAAGTTTCGCCCCGAAACTTTGCACACAACCCTTCTAGCAGAAGGGAAAAGAAAAAGCTAACCAAAAGCCATAAAAGAAAGAGTGCAAACATACCAGGCACAAGTCAGGGAAACAGATGAGGGTAAGCCTTCCTCATTGCCGACTCTAACTCCCAAGTCGCGCTTTACACCCCTTGATTTCTCCACAAAATCATAACCATGGGAATTGTTTTCCTCCGCAGCACACGATCCTGAGCCTCCAGAATGCGGACAGGCACCTCCACATAAGAAAGATTTGGCTCTAATTGTGGCACAGAATCCAAAACCTGTCTGTCACTCTGCACACATTTCCGTAACTTTCGGTTCTTTCCAAACCTCTTGACTCCAATCATCGGGGAAACCTTTAAGAACACCAAGTCCCCCACAGCAAATTTCAAGCTAGATCTACGCCGGTTGGCGTTCTCCTCATATCTCTCCTAGGCTATCCGAAGCTTCTCCCGAATAAGCTTCACAGCAATTTCCATCTCTTCGAGCGCCTCTGGACCCAACAGCGGTCCCTCGCCAACCTCAGCCCAAAACAAGGGAGTCCTGCAGCGCCTTCCATACAATGCTTCAAAAGGAGCCATTTGCAAGCTTTCCTGATAACTGTTGTTATACGCAAACTCCATAAGCCGCAAACGCTCATCCCACGCTCCTCCGTGGTCTAGAATATAGCATCGGATCATGCCCTCCACTATCTGATTGACTCGCTCTATCTGGTCATTAGTCTGCGGGTGGTAAGCAGTAGAATATCTCAAATCCGTACCCAAACCCTCTTGCAGGCTCTTCTAGAAGCGAGATGTAAACCGGGAGTCTCGGTCTGAAATAATGCTGATTGGCACACCGTGCAACCGAATGACCTCATTCAAATACAGCTCAGCTATCTTCCTCATCGGATAGTCGATCTTAAACGGTACGAAGTGAGCACACTTCGTCAATCTGTCTACGATCACCCAAACTGAATCATGCCCCTAGGATATCTCGGTAAGCCTGTAATGAAATCCATCGAGATGCTCTCCCACTTCCAAATCGGAATCTCCAAGGGAGTCGGCTTGCCACCAGGCCTTCCATGATCGGCTTTCACACGCATGCAAGTGTGGCACTCGGAAACAAATCTGGCTATGTCTCCCTTCATCCCATACCACCAGGCAATCAGCTTTAAATCATGATACATCTTAGTAGATCTTGGATGGTAGGCAACACTAGATCCATGGGCTTCCCTGCACACCATCACCCGGATATCTCCAACGGTGGGGATGCAAAACCTGTCGCGGTACCGCAAGGTACCGGCATCATCAATAGAAAAATCTGGCAATTCACCTTTCTCAGCTCGAAGATACAAATGTAGAAGATCGGGATCGTCCTTCTGATGCAGTCTCGTAAGTGTAATCCATGAAGGTTCTGCCACTGCCAAACTTCTCTGCAAATCGCCGCTTCCCACAGAAATGCCCATCAAAAGAAACTCCTCTACTAAAAGCTCGGCGGAGAGACCAAAAATCTTTCCTGACTTCCGACTCAGAGCGTCGGCCACCACATTGGCCTTGCCCGGATGATACTGGATCTCAACGTCGTAATCGGCCACATACTCCAACCATCACCGCTGGCGCAGATTCAATTCCTTCTGGGTGAAGACGTACTTTAAGCTCTTGTGATCAGTAAAAATCTTGCACTGCGCGGCATAAAGCAGATGTCTCCACAACTTCAGCGCATAGATCACGGACGCAAACTCCAGGTCATGCGTAAGGTGGTTCCTCTCATGAGCCTTCAGTTGCCTCGACTCGTACGCAATCACTTTCCCGACTTGCATGAACACGCAACCAAGACTAACATGCGATGCATCCACATAAACAACATAATCCACACCCTCAGTAGGCAGGGTCAAAACAGGGGCACTGCACAATCTGCCCTTGAGCTCCAGGAAGGCTTCCTCGCACTTCTCTCTCCAGACAAAAGCTGCGTTCTTCTGGGTCAATCTAGTCAAAAGTGCAACCAGGGTGGAAAAACCCTCCACGAATCTCCTGTAAAAGCCGGCCAACCCCAAGAAGCTCCTAATCTCCTTGTGAGTGCCCGGCCTACTCCAATCCAACACAGCAGCAACCTTTTATGGGTCTACTGAAATCCCACTCTTATTTACCACATGGCCCAGAAATGCAACATGAGGCAATCAAAACTCGCACTTGCTCAGCTTGGCGAATAGCTTATGGTCCCTCAAGGCAGATAAAACCAAACGCATATGCTGGTCGTGCTCCTCCGCATTGCGGGAATAAATCAGAACATCGTCGATAAACACGACCACAAACTTATCCAGGAAATCCTTGAACACTCGGTTCATCAAATCCATAAAAGCTGAGGGCGCATTTGTCAAACCAAATGACATAACCAAAAACTCAAAATGCCCATGCCTGGATTGAAAAGCAGTCCGCGGAATGTCAGACTCACGGATCCTGAGCTGATGGTAGCCAGATCGAAGATCAACCTTGGAGAATACTGTGCTACCGCGCAACTGATCAAACAAGTCGTTAATCTGTGGCAGAGGGTACCTGTTCTTGAGAGTAACCTTGCTCAGCTCTCTATAGTCGATGCAAAGCCTCATCGACCCGTCTTTCTTCTTTACAAACAGAACAGGCGCACACCAGGGCGACGAACACGGCCTGATAAAACCCTTTGCCAACAGCTCATCCAGCTGAATACGCAACTCCTCCAGCTCTCGCGGGGCCATCCGGTACGGCGCCTTCGCAATAGGACGCGTACCTGGCTCCAAATTTATAACAAATTCGACATCTCAATCAGGTGGAAGACCAGGAAGATCGTCAGGGAAAACATCTGAAAACTCGCACACCACAGGAATCTCCTCCAAACGCGGTACACTAACAACAGTCCCCACTACTGAGACAAAACAGGCAAAGCAATCAGAATCAAGCAGCTTCTGAACACATACCGCAGAAATGACTGGAGAATCCTGGCGCGGATCAGCATAAACACTCCCGGGCTGACCGTCGTCCTTAACGAAGTCCAAGCGCTTACCCTTGCACTGGATAACTGCATCATAACTAGACAACCTGCCTAAGATAACATCGAAGTCTTCCAGATCGATCACCTTCAAATCTACCTTCACTAGAAAATCCCCCAATAAAATCGGACAATCCTGAATGCCCTGATCCGAAACCACAGAATCACCGGAAGGAAACTTGACGCAAAAGGCATCACTAACTTGCTCTAGACCCAAACGATAGCGCTCCACAAAGGCTCTAGCCACAAAGGAGTGGGTAGCACCAGAGTCAAAGAGAGCAAGTGTCCAGCGGTTCCTCACCTTAAATTTTCCTATAAGATAACATACGCACCTAAGGAAAACAAATGTTAAAGCTATACTAGAAACAAAACATTCAGGCTAGGGAGAAATCTAACCTGAAATAACCTGAGTCGAAGTCTGCGCTTCCTCTGAAGAAATTACATTCAGCTTCTCCTTGCCTTTATCCACACGCTGAGGCGGTGGCAATGCCTGGAGTGGCACTGGCTGGAACACCGGCTAGAGCTGTGGGCACTGAGCCTTGATGTGCCCTTCTTGACCGCAAAGAAAACAACTTCTCGGATTACTCTTATCCTTGCCCCAGCAATGGGCAACATCATGCCCTGGCCGCTTACATGCAGAACAGAATAAATCTTTCCTGAGAGCACTTTGAATCGCATGCACCTGCTCCTTCTTCTGAGCTCCCTGCCTCTTAAAACATCTCTCGAAGGGGTGGCCTGGCCGGCCACAGAAACTACAAACCTCCTTGCTCTTCTTTCTGACAGCACCGGGTACCTGAGGGCTCTTTCCTTAAACCGATTTCCTCTTATATTTTCTCATTTGCTGCCTTTTTTGCTTTGCATTCTCAATTTCCTCAACTTTCAAGGCAGGTTCCACCGCTCCCGCATAGCTCGTAGATTCATAAGCACTTGTCAACTGCTGGACATCACTTCTCAGGCCACCAAGAAAACGCTTAACTCGATCCGCCTCGGAGCTTACCAAGCCGGGGGCAAACCGACTCAGTTTGCTGAACTCGATCTCGTACTCACTAACGGTGAGCTGTCTCTGCTTCAAATGGAGGAAATCATTCATCAGACGGTCGCGCTCGACCGAAGGCAAAAACTTCCTTAGCAACAGTTCCTTGAAGGTCTCCCAAGAGCATCCCTCTTTCAAGCTCTCCTTCTCTCTCAACCACCAACTCTTTGCTAATCCCTTAAGCTGAAAGGCGGCGATCATCACCCTCTGATCGGGGGTAACTCCAGAATAGGAGAACATCTCCTCGATGGCTATAAGCCAATCATCCAAAACCATGAAGTCTGTTTTCCCATCATAAGTAGGTGGTCCAAGTCGCTGGAAGTGTGATATGAATGTCATCTCTGGGGGCAACACAGCAGGAGGTACTAGGGGGCAGGAGGAACGGGAACAGCTACGCCTACAGCAGGGTCCGGCACTCTCGAAGGCTGTCCTGCCACAACTGCTAACAGAGACTGGATCTGAGTCTGCATACCCACCAATTGCCTAGATAAGGCTTCATTACTCTGCCGCAGACTTTCAATCAGCGCCTCGCTTTGCGCTCCAGAAGACTCACCCTCAGATTGGGGAGTCAATCTCGTCGAAGGACGCCTTGCCATCCTATAATCGTATCAGCATGACTTAGAACCTATCCCAACTGCTAGAACAAAACTAACCGGTACAGACAAACATACTTAACTTCAACTGCTAAACTTGCTCTGGGATTTATTTTTTTTACAATGATGATGTTATGCTTAACCTACGATGGTTCACCACCATCATACTAAATCATGTGCCTAGCCCATGAATGCATGTATTTGTATTCTTTTTGACTCAAAACCATGTGTGTGCATATGTCATCATGCAAATCTTTAGCTTGGCACGTTGTGCTGATGATATGTTATGTTATGCATGTTGTGCTATGCATTCTAAAAAAAAGATCTTAATGCATGTCATGGGCGGCGTACACATAAAAATGTTATGCATCTCATACTACATAACATTTCCATGCAACGAAAAAAAGAAAATGTGCTAGCCGCATTCATGTGATGAGGTTATGCATCTCATACTACATAACCCTCACATGTTGCCTCCTATGGTGGATCCATATACAAACACATATTATGCATCTCATACTACATAATATGCCACGTACACTTCTTCATGCTTATGAGTGTAGTGTTCGTGCTTTAGCCAAGACGTGTCGATGACATATCGATGTGTGTATGGTATGACGTTAAACTATCAACGCAATCAAGGGAAAGGTTGCCCGACCAATTGTAAAGAAACCTCCCTCTGATACCAACTGTCACAACCTGCATTTTCTCAACGATTAAATCGTATCTGAGCAAGAGAAAATACGTGTCGTGATGCCACGTCGTGCAAGGGATAACAGCACACGCTCAGGCAAAACTCAAGACTTTAGATTTTAAGGAAAATTATAGTTTAATATGAAAGAAAACCAGTTATACTTTAATGGTCGTATCTCTCGGCACAATGGATCAGCTAGTCCAAAATATATATTTATACGCAGCGGAAAATACTTTGGTTAAGTTGTTTAGACATCCTGAATGAACATAAGTGTCCCTGAGGGACGACTCATGGTATGTCCGACTCTAGAGGTTAGTACAGTATATATAAAAATATAGTCTTTACGCTAATAGGAAAAGTAGTGCCTTAGTTTTATAAATATGATGCTTATGAGATATATATAGTAATGTTTTAGGGTTTAAAATACCTAACATGCAACCTAGCATAAATTCTTCTCAGAAGACAAGTAAACGACCCTAAAAAGGTAAAGATAGAAGTTTTAGTTCATACCCAGCATCGCAAGTAAGCCATCAGTGGGCGTCAACAACATGACACAAACCCACTGGTGAGTAGGCATGTCCATACAGAAAGGAAAACAACTACCTCACAAAAATGAGGATTGGCAACCTCAGCTACCCAGGAGGCTATTAGCAAACCCACCAGAAGAACTAGCCGCTCAACCGGCCACAACCTGGACCTGAGGCATTCAAGAAAGAACACCTCAGAAAATAATCAAAATAAATAGAGCATTAAACTTATGAATAAGTAAAGAAGGGTTTACAATCCCGGCAAAAAGAAATGCTATCAGTAGAAGAAAAGAATGACAGTAAGAGTAAAACATTGTCAAAAGAGCAGTAAAAGCACACCAAGTGTGAACATAAATAGCAACAAGCTCTGCGAAAAAAAACCTGCAGCAGCACCAAGGCAAACATATGCCAAAAGAATTAGCCATGAGAAAGGAAAGGAACAAACAGTCCTAATCTTGGTGAATTATTGGCCGTGGTGAAAACCTTGGGTCGGAGTGGGCGGCACAGCCCTCACCAACAACCAGACCCAAAAAACACTCCAGGGTGAAAAAAAACGGTGACAGCTACAGAGTCCACACACCAAACCATACCAGCCCAACACGGCCTAGGTGGTGGTGGTCACAGCTCAGCAAACACAATTCACCCCTTACAGAGCCCACAAAACCACACCACCTACCACAATCCACGAGTCGGCATGCAAAAACTAGCCGATCACCCAACTCCCCCCTAAGGAAAAATCCATACTAACAATCCTAAGGAAACACACCAAACCCAAGGCAAAAAGCGTCGAGTTCACTCGACGCGGCGCTGAGTGGGTTACTCAACACCAAGCACTAACCACGGCATTGAGTGAGGTACCCACTCAACGCAAGGAACATAGCCAAAAAAAGCCTAGTCATGGCGTTGAGTGGGTTCACCACACTCAACGCCAAACAGCTTTGGCGTTGAGTGAGGTCCACCCACTTAACGCCAAGTAACCTAACCGCGGCAACAAGCTTTGGCGTTGAGTGAGCCTACCACACTCAACGCCAAAACAGCCACGGCGTTGAGTGAGGTCGACTCACTCAACGCCAAAAGACTTAACCGCAAAAACAGGCTTTGGCGTTGAGTGAGTCCAGCACACTCAACGCCAAAACAGTCACGGCGTTGAGTGAGGTCGACTCACTCAACGCCAAATGACTTAGTCGCAAAAACAGACACTGGCGTTGAGTGAGTCCACCACACTCAACGCCAAAACAGTCACGGCGTTGAGTGAGGTCGACTCACTCAACGCCAAATGACTTACCGCAAAAACGGGCGCTGGCGTTGAGTGAGTCCACCACACTCGACGCCAAAACAGCCACGACGTTGAGTGAGGTCGACTCACTCAACGCCAAATGACTTACCGCAAAAACGGGCGCTGGCGTTGAGTGAGTCCACCACACTCGACGCCAAAACAGCCACGACGTTGAGTGAGGTCGACTCACTCAATGCCAAATGACTTAGCCGCTGGGAAAAGCTGCGGCGTTGAGTAAGTCCACATTACTCAACGCCAAACAGCCACGGCGTTGAGTGAGGTCCACTCACTCAACGCCAAAACACTTAGCCGTAAAAACAACCATGGCGTTGAGTGAGGGTACCACACTCAACGCCAGAAGCCTAACAGTCTAGGCGTTAAGTGAGGTACACTCACTCAACGCTTTTGACTTAACTTAATAATCAGAAACCCTGGAGCTAACCCGACCCCAGCCCACTCAACGCCTACTAACCAAAAAGCTTTATCTGGCCTAAAAAAGAAATACCTCCTAACCCTGATACCTGTATAGCAGCTATTTGACTTAAACTACAAACCCGACCTCCAGCTACTGACCTGGACTTAACCCGACCTCCAACTATTGATCTGGACAACCAACAGCAACAAGTTAACTTAACTATGGACAAGTTTAAAAAAAAATCAAAGCATGAAGTAGTCCTAGCTCTAGGAGAAGAAGAGCTAAGCTACAGCTATACCCAGGGAAAAATAAAACAACACACAAAAAAAGGAACAAGCTTGGCAAGGGCAAAGGGCTCCACTTGTCTCTACCTCCAGGAAACCGCAGTCAACTCCCAAGCTTGGCATCGGCAGCAAGAGAATCGGCCACCTGCACCTCCAGCTACCTATAGAGGAAAACCTGGAGCTTTTAGAAAAGAAGAAGAAGAAGAAACCATCGGAACCCTAGCTCCTATAGACAGCCTGAAAAGCTAAATTACATACCTAGGAGGCTAGGAAGCAAGATCTCGGCGAGAGCAGCTCAAATCAGCTGTTACCCGAGCGAAACAAGCCCTAAATCTACAGTTATCCGGCGATCAAGGCAGCAGCTCCTCCGCCTCCCGCTCGCTTCCTTCCGCTGGAAGCTATTAGGCTGAAGCTAGCTCGAAAAAATGGGGAAGAGGAGAACAGCTGGAGCCTTATTTTAAGATATCTCCAGCCACCCAGCTATTATAATAATACTAAAGCTTGGAAAAACTCCCCACTCAGCTAGATCTAGAAAGTAAACTAATCCTGATTGGTCGGCCACTAACTAATTGCTTTAATAAGTATAATCATATAGTTTAATTAGCGTGTATAATTATACGGTTATATAGCTTTATGCTTTAAACTAACCCAAAAATCAGTCACACAAGTCTGCACACAAAATATGGTTATATACTTATATATAAACGTATTGACTGATATATATATATATAAACATATATATACTTATAAATAATATATAAACAAGGCATGAGCCTCACCAAGCTCGGCCACACAAGGTCATGCACAACAATAGCAACCGCTACCAGCTCGCATAAAAAAACAACGTCGAAACGACGTAAAAACAAAAGATCTCGGAATTCGACGAAACTCGCACCGTAGCTAAACACCCATGCTAAGAAAACAACGGTGAAGTCGAAAACAACATCCGACGATCAAAACACGGGCTAACACCTCCCGAAGACAAAGCACAAGCATTCCCTGAGAGGCTCAGTCGAGTCACCAAAACAGACTCCGACTAGCTGGGAAATCTTGCAAACAGGCTACGAATAGGTCACTCAAGGAACCTAAAGAGCAAAGATCACGCTCTAACAACGGCAAAGGCCGACAACGCGTCATCGTAACGTCAAACAAGGATTAAACAAACCACAGAAAAACCGGGGGCGTTACAGCGATGACCTCCGAGGATGAGGACGCGAGGTCGGGTAGATGGAAATGGCTCCATAGCTGATCCTACCGGCACTCGCCCCCCAGTTCCCCAGCTCGCATATTTTAATAATTCCATTGAACTGATTATTTAACATTTGTATAATGAGTTTTAACTATTTTTTCTATATTTAATTTTCAACGTTTGTGATTCGTAAATCATGCTGCGCTTTAGACTGGGCTCGCGCTAGGATAGGGCAGGTCGCGGGGTTTGGCGAGTTGGGGCCAGTGAGCCGGACTGACCGGTCGGCTCGGCAATTAATTTGTTTTCTATAAATAGGCTCCCTCACCTACCCCCAGACCATCGCCTTTACTGCAGAATCATACCCCTCCTGTTATTGCCCTTCTCGCTAACTGCACTCGCGCCAAGGCTAAGAAAGATGGGCAAAACGAGACCTAACGCTGATGGGCGGTCAAAGTGTGCGCGGCAGTTTACCGATTACACCTTCTATGAAGGGAATACTACCGAGTCATAGCTCGCGGACTTCATTGCCGACTACGTTCCCTCAGGTTTTACTGCGCGGCGACCCGAGAGGGGCGAGGCAATCAATACTTTTTTCTCCGATGATTTCGCCTTCCACATCTCGCACTTTGAGGTGGGGTTGCGCCTTCTACTCTGGCAGGAGATCCGCCAAATTTTGAAGTATTACGGGGCAGTTCCCGCGCAGCTGAACCCGAACGTGATTGTCATGATGGTGGCATTCTCTTGCTTCCTCCGCTGAGAGCGGATAGAGTTTAATCTCACCTCCTTTCGCAAGCTATTCATCTACCGCGCGACCAATGATAGGGTCTCCATCCTTGCCGGCTCGCAGCTCAAAGTCCGTGAGACGACAAACAAGAACAATAATTGGTCCTCGAAGTTTGTCTACATTAAGGGGGATCTCGGCAACGTTCCCTTCTCGCCTCAGCAGCGGAGCGAGGAGGTATACAGGCCGCCCACCATGACGGGCAACGATGCCGAGCTGCACAAATTCTTCCTCGGCAAGAACTTCGAAGTTGACTTCCTTCGAAGGGGCCTCGACTCGCTCCCTCCGGTTCATCCCGGCAAAGGTATAGCTTTCCTCCTTTTCTTTTAATGGGCTCGCTAATATTACTAATTTTCTGACAAGTTATTTCCTGCAGGGGAGCGACTGATTCCCGAGCATCCGCCTTTTGCAAACTCGGGACTCTACCCCGATGCACTCGCACGCGAGCGGGCATCCGCGGCGGCCTGCCGGATGGAATCAGAGTTAGTCAGGCCCCCTCCAGTAAGAGGCGACCCGACCCCGCGAGCTCCAGTTCGCCTCGCCGCCCCCCACCGCCGAAGAAGATGAAAAAGGCGGTGGCGATCTCCAGGGGGAAGCAAATCGTCCTCGACTCGCCGGAGAAAGATCAAGGCGGCGGCGACCCTCCTGCTTCCCCAGCTGCCGAGAAGTTCTCGGTCCGCGAGTCAGGCCTTCCAAAAGACCACCGAAACTTTGGCCTCGGCGGGAAGGAAAAGGACCAGCTCGGCGAGCCAATGGTTCAATGGGATGAACAGGCTCACCGAGTCTTCATCTCCTCCCTTCTTCCATCCTGGTCGGAGCGCCGACCCCCCAGCGGGCATGCTTATGCCCTTGGGATCGGGCTATATGGCCGCGAGGACGCCAAGACTTACAATGACATGGGCATCCAGCGACTCGCCCATGAGTGCTCGCGAGCCCAGATGCGCGCAGCAAAGCTCGCGCATATGTCAATTCGTCGCGGCTTCCACCTCAGCCATAACTTGGCGAAGGCCGAGCAGGAGCGGGATGTCGCTAAAGACGATGTCTCCGACCTGGCAAGGCGACTAGGGATTGTCGAGGACATCCTCAGCAGAAATGTCGGCGGGGTGGTAAGTATCAGCTAACCCCTCTTCATTTTACTTAGTACTTTCATGACTTCCTCTCTTACCTTTCTCCCCTTGTAGGATACCGAGACCGTGAACCGCATGCGCGCTCGTGCTACCGAGCTGGAAGAAAGGAACAAGAAGCTGGAGGAGCAGAACAAGGGGCTCCAGGGCGAGCGAGCTCGCCTGATGGACATCTTCCTTCCCCCCACTGCCGTCGAGCCGGCCGTCCCAGCCAAGAGGTCAAAGGTGTTCAGCGAGGCGGAGGTCGTCGAGAAGTTGCGGGTCAACTCTATCAGCACCGCTGACTACACCCTGCAGGTCATCCGAGACATTCAGGTGTTGACGGCGGGTTGCGAGGAGATGACTGCAAGGGACCTGGTGCCAGAGTTGTTCCCGCCCGCTTCCCCCTGGCAAGAAGGAGGACAGTTTTGACTCGCTTTTCAAGAATGTCTCCGGCTTCGACGACGGCCATTCTGGAGGTGAGGGAGAGAGCTAGCTCGTGCATTTTTCTCTTTCTTTTTGTAATTATCTCCCCCACCCTCATTTTGTAACCTCGCCGAGGCGAGTGCTTTTGTGTAATGAAATACATTAATCAAAGAAAATACTTAGCCAGTTTTTTCTCTGTATGCTTGTTTACTTTCTGTGTTGCACTCGCGCGCGTGTCTCCCCCTTGCCGAGCGACCTCGGTATGGTTGACTCGCTGCTAGTTCAGGATATATACCCGCGCTGAGACCCCGAGATCTTGCAAGCCTTAGGTGGTAGAAAGTAGACCACTCGTCGCGCTGGGCCCGCGACCACTCTGCTCGCCTGCGAGGTTCTTTCCCTTTAGAGATTCGTTTTACACCCAAAATTTCCCAAGTAAAATCTCGATGGGTATAGCGTAGTTGCCGAGAACGGCCTCGGCTCACCGTCTTTGACCTTGCCTTGCTTAGATAATGCCACTCCTTAGTAGTTGTCGAGACCCCGGCTCGCCACTACCTGCTCGCTTGGGGATTGTTGGGTCTGACTCCCCCCAGCTTCTGCCCTAAGTTCAACTTCAAATGCCTTATGTTGATTGGCAAGAACAGCCTGGGACCTGATTCTAGGGCAGCAGCAACATTTATCGAGGACCCCTACCCTGTCAGCTAGATGGAAGCCTGACAGTGGGAGCAGCTCGGACTTGGGTAGGCACTCTAGAGTGATATCCAGCCCTGCCAGCTAGGTGAGAGCCTGACAGCAGGTTATTAGTTTAAGAAATAACCTGCAAGGTGCACATCTTCTTCTCCCATCTGCTATCAATCAACTTCCATATAGGAAGATATTTGTTTTCTTCGTGATCGAGAACAGCAGCAACCTCTTCCCTCGCCTTTTTAATATCCTCATATAACCACCCCATGGAAGGTGTATCCCCGTCAACTCTTCTAGAAATCTTCACAAATGGTGTGAATATACCAACTGCCAGCTCGAGATTCGCCCAGAATCTGACGCTCATCACTATCATTGCAGCCTACCATATGAAAAATAAATTTGTAAGAAAATTGAAAATACTATAAAACATCAGTTGCAAACATATTTTTTATATTTTAAATAAAATGATCAAATGAACAAAGATGCAATAGTTTTAACTTTTACCTGCTTTCCTCCTGCACTATTGGCCAACTTTGTTGCAGCCCACTTTGCAGATGTGAATAGACTCCTTAATTGATTTTTCTTCTCTAAGATACTCTCTAAAGATAGAAATGTTGTAGCGAATCTAGTCACACCTGGTCGAATAAGCTCATGAGAGTCCAACTCCTTCGTTGACTCTCTAAACATGTCGAGAGAGATGGTGTGACCGTATATGAAGATAGAGAGCTGGCGGCCTAAGGAGATAGCACTCTTTATTGGCTTCAATTTTCCTATATCCTGTAGCAGTAGATTAATAGTGTGAGCTGCACAACATGTCCAAAAAATCTTAAGGCCTTTTCAAGGCCATAAGCTTTGCTGCAGTCATATTATTAGACGCGCTATCTGTCACAATCTGCAGGATACTGTCCTCTCCCGGGCTCTCAGGACTATCAATCGTCTCATCCAAGAAGTCAAAAATGAACTTTCCATCATGTGTGGAGGACACATTCTTCGAAAGCCAGAATGCCACTCCAGCACTACAGTGTATCATGATGTTCATCACGCTTCTGCCCTTACGATCTGTCCACGAATCAGGTCATGATCGTGCAGCCATTCAATTTACAGGTCTGCGTGAATGCACCCAACATCTCCTTGGTCCTCTCTATCTCAGCTCGCAGAATTTTTTCCCTCAACTCATAAAATGTTGGGATCTTCATCCCAGGTCCGCATAACCCTATGGCATGAGCCATCTGCTAGGAAGGAGGAATTACATATGGCATTAAACGGGATCCCGTTTTCGTATGCCCATCTACCTATGTACACAGCAGCGTCATCTCTGACTTTCTTTTTGTACTTACTCTCTATCGTGCTTTGATGGGAATCTTTTCCCTTGCTAGAATCAGTGGCTGAATGAACAAATTGGTCCATTTGACCCTTGGAACATGTGCTCCTACGTGTGTCAGTCTCCTCCAAATCATCCTCATGAACTCCTCCAATAACGACCTCATTCAAAGTTGCTTGCAACTTTGCACTCTTAGCTCTCTTACTCTCTAAGTTTGAGTTTAGAGCCGACTCTGTCTTCGCCCTAACGTCGGCGGGAACCTGAGGGCATGGCTTAACATTACCCTTCCACCCAGCCAGGTGATGCTTGAACCGTGTAATTCCACCGTTCACTGTTTGCTTGCAGTAATTACACTTGATTCGGTTGGTGTCATTTGCAACCAACTTCTCACCAAAGGCCCAAAACGGATCTCGGCCAGTTGGTACCAATGATACGGGCACCTCACTTGATCCAGCAGAAGAAGCCATTCTATGGAAGTATGAAATGAAAGCAATATTAATTAGATGAAATAAAATAACTGCATACGTACATAATAAATCACGAGAGAAAATATTAATTGAAAAAAATCAACATCAGAAAATCCTCATAACTTCATTAGATCGTTAGATCTTCAGTCACCTTTCATATTATACGCGCAACGTTTTATTTATCCAACAACATTTTGCATCATCAATTGTATACTAGTGTAGACATTTAGCAGTAAGACAACTAAAATGAAAGGCATCCACATTTTATTTATCCTCAACTATCATTCAAACCATCAAACTATCCAACAAAGCATCCACATTTTATTTATCAAAATTTACAAAGGATCTCACTTTTTTTATCAAAAGACACTTAGCAGTAAGGCAACTAAAATGAAGTTGGGTATACTTGCATCATCGATTGCAAAAATGAAGTTGGATAAATAACTAGCAGTATGGGTATTTAAAATCATTTGTTGACAAAGAAACAATTCAACAGGAAAATCTAAACTCCCAAATCAATAAAGCAACATCATTTTAGTATAGGCACTGAAATTAGTAGTATAGGGAACTGAAATTAGTCTTGCCTATAAACAACTCATTAGTATAAACAACTCATTAGCCTTGCCTATAAACAACTCATTAGTATAAACAACTCATTAGTATAGGCACTGAAATTAGTATAAGCAACTCATTAGCAACATCATTTTAGTATATGCACTGAAATTAGTAGTATAGGGCACTGAAATTAGTATAAGAAACTCATTACCAACATCATTTTAGTATAGGCACTGAAATTAGTAGTATAGGGCACTGAAATTAGTATAAGCAACTCATTACCAACATCATTTTAGTATAGGCACTGAAATTAGTAGTATAGGGCACTGAATAACTCAGTAGTATAGGCATATTAGAAATTAGAATGCACCAGAGAGAGGGGGGGAGGTAGGGAGAAGAATGCACCCGTAGGTATAGGCAACAGTCAGTCACGCAACCAGTGTCGAGAGAGCCCGAGAGAGGAAGAGAGCCGCAGAGTTGCGAGAGAGCGCGAGAGAGGGAAAGAACCTGCGCTAATGCCGAGAGAGGAGAGCCAGGGTGAGAGCAGCGCAGTGTTGAGGGAGCGCGAGAGAGCGCGAGAGAGCGCGAGAGAGCGCGAGAGAGCGCGAGAGAGCGCGAGAGAGCGCGAGAGAGCGCGAGAGAGCGCGAGAGAGCGCGAGAGAGCGCGAGAGAGCGCGAGAGAGCGCGAGAGAGCGCGAGAGAGCGCGAGAGAGCGCGAGAGAGCGCGAGAGAGCGCGAGAGAGCGCGAGAGAGCGCGAGAGAGCGCGAGAGAGCGCGAGAGAGCGCGAGAGAGCGCGAGAGAGGGAGAGCACCAGCACTAGTGTCGAGAGAGGAGAGACAGAGTGAGAGCAGCAGAGAGTCGAGAGAGCGCGAGAGAGGGAGAGCAGTAGAGCACCAGCGGAGAGCGCGAGAGAGGAAGAGCACCAGCGAAGAGAGCGAGAGGGAGAGCTAGGGCAAAAGCGCGACAGAGAGAGCAGCGGGGGTCGGGAGGGTGTTATAACTTATAACTTATAAATTATAAGTTATAAGTTATATAACTTATAACTTATAAATTATATTATAAGTTATATAGTTATAAGCCGACATCTTCAAAAAATCGGTCGGTATGGCTGATTTTTCGGACCGATATATCGGTCCAATCCGATATATCGGCCCGATTTTTTCAAAACGCCACGAACCTAATTTATATCGGTTTCGTGGCGTTTTGGAAGTCATCCCTTTATGTCGGCCGACATGTCGGACATGTCTGCCGACATCTACAACACTGATGTTATATAACATAACTAATGTTTTATTTTATTTTATTTTTGTAGGTTCAAGCCTCCAAGATGGTCCAACCCGAGCCCACATGCAGCCACCCGAGCCCATAATGAAGCCCATACATGCATGGTCGGCCCTCTTCAAGTCCACCCGCCACCTTTGCATGGCTGCCCACATAATGAGGCCAATTTAAATCCATGCATGGCCGGCCTACCTTCTCTCTCTTCCCCCTTTTTTTTTATTTTTCTCCCCTCTTTTATTACTCATTCATCCCCCCTTCTTCTATTCCTATTTTTCTATTTTTCTATTTTTATTTCTTTAAATAACATGCCTTGAACCTTGTTCTCTCTCCCCTTCTCTCTCCACCTCATTAATTTCATTCATGCACTTCTCCACCCATGCATGGCCGCCCCCCTTTGTGCCCCTTCATCTCCACCTCCCTCTAGAACCTTCCCCCTCATCTATATAAGGAGCACTTGCCTCAAGCTTTGAGAAGGTTGGACATTGGAGAGCAAGTAGAGTGCTAGTGCAAGATAGTTCTTTTCTTTTCTTGTCTTGTTGTTAAGTTCTTTTTATTAGTATAATCTTTTTCTTGGTAGTATAATATTGTCTCTTTTATTATTATTGTGTACTCTTTTTTATCAATAAATTTAAATGAAATTTCTTTATCTTATTGTGGTTTCCTTCTAGAATATGCGTAGCTAATTTTCTTTGGCATTCGATCATGAGGATCCATGAAATGAGATGAGATCTTTCTTTGCTTCTTAGTTTTATTTTTGCTAAATTTTTTCTCGATCCTTCTTTGATTTTTCTCGTGTCGACTCCGTATTTCCGGTATACGGTAGTAGGCAATTTGGTCTCATTTCATAGTAGTCGAGAGACTCGTTGATTTGAAAAATCACTCAAAGAAGGAACGAGTTGCACGCAATCCTAGAGATAGGACCCGACGTAAATCGTTCGGGATTGGAGTCAAATCTAATAGTGCGGTTCACTTCGAATAATGCAACTCTAGGCCTTTTGATTTGCAAAGAGATTTCGGTCAAAACGTCTAGAAGTTAGGAGATTTAATGCTTTAACGAGATTATTTCTTATTTTCGGATCCGCCACGGTCGAGTTTGGTTTGCAATTATGAAACTATATTTTTTATCCTCCTTATCTCTTTTCATGGTGAATCGTTGATCGAATGCTAGCCTTTTTATCTGAAGTTTGTCATTTCAATATTATCTTTAGTTTAATTCAAAATTCTTCAAAATACCCATCAATCGTACGATAGGATAATAGTAGGAGCGTGAGTAATAGTAATTGACAACCCCGAGTTTTTAATACGACCTTGGTACTGCAATTCGAATAGGTACACTTGCATGTTCGGGTTAATAGTCATTCAATTCACCAAGTTTTTGGCGCCATTGTCGGGGACCCTTTTTCGTCAATATTAGGAAAACGCTTTCGCTATTACTTCTGCAAAAAACCAAAAAAAAAATTTCGTTATCTTTTTCTTCTTCAAGTTTCTATTTTTCGTTCTTCTCTTTTCCTTTCCTCCATTCTCCTTTTTTCTCTAGTGCATGACTCGCACGAATCCGTCGCTAATTGTTGACTTGGACCCAGAAATCGAGCGCTCCTTTCGGAGAAACTTGCGATTCAGGGGGTTCCACTTCTCAAACAGAGGGTTGAGGATTCCGACAGTGATTGTAATTTCAACTCTGAAATGGGAGAACCCAACCCAGAAATGGTCCAGCATAGGACCATGTCCGATTATGCTCGACCCAACCTGGAGGGTACAGAAACAAGTATTTTTTGACCTGCAATTGCGAACAATAACTTTCAGCTTAAGCCTAGCATCATACAAATGGTGCAGCAATATGTACAGTTCGACGGATTACAAGATGAAGATCCGAAACTTGCATATTGCTAGTTTTCTCGAGATCTGTGATACCTTAAAAATCAATGGTGTCTCAGACGACGCAATTAGGCTAAGACCCTTCCCCTTCTCCTTAAGAACAAAAGTCAAACAGTGGTTGAGTTCTCTTCCAAGAGGATCAATCACCACTTGGAATATTTTAACAGATAAATTTCTCGCTAGATATTTCCCTCCCGCTTAAACTGTGAAACTTTGAAATGATATTACTTCTTTTTCTCAAATTGCTTCCGAGACCCTCTATGACACTTGGGAGAGGTTCAAAGAACTTTTGAGACGCTGCCCTCATTATGCTCTGTCTGTATGGTTACAGGTCCAGACATTCTATAATGGGCTAAATCAAGAGACCAAGCAGATGATAGATGCCGCTTCCGGTGGTTCTTTGGACCGTAAAACTCCGGAGGCCGCTCTTGAGCTTATCGAGGACATGGCACGATGAACACCTATCAGTGGAACTCATATAGGACTCGCCCAAATAAACCTGCAGGTATCTACGAAGTGGACTCTGTGTCCCAACTGGCGCTTCAAGTGGAGATGCTGAGCAAGAAAGTAACGGAGATGAATGTTGCCTCCGCCGCTCAGGTATATGAAAAATGCAAATGCTACTGCCGAGCAGGTGGATTATCTGGGGAATATACCCAGGCCTGCTCAAAATAATTTTAATAATTTTTCTAATTTTTCTACTCCTGGTTTTAATAATGCTACTAACTCGTATCACCCTGAATGGCGTAACCATCCGAATTTTTCGTGGAGTAACCCCGCAAATGCCACACGTCCACCACACGATTTCACTCCACCACCACCACATCAAAATCAAAATCAAAACCAAAATTTTCAAAAACCTCCATCTTTGGAGGAAATGTTTTCTAGATATATAAGCGCGAACGAGGCGACCATTAGAAATTTAACAGGGTCGATGACAAATCTAGAAAACACGATCGGGCAACTCGCTAAGGGTATCTCCGAGAGACCACCTCGGACTCTTCCCTCAAATACTGAACCCAACCCAAGGGAGCACGCAAAAGCGATTTCCCTTTGGAGTGGTAAAGTAATTCACGAGCCCACCACCAGGGAAGAGCCAGAGGTTATTGCCGCTCCTGCTGCTGAACAAACCATCGTTACGGAAATGAATGATAACAATTTTGACAAAGAAAAAGAAAATTTTGTTTTTGAAAAAGAAAACGATAATTTTCAAAATGATGCTCCGGAGATTATAAAAGAATTTCCGCCACCTCCCTATCCCGTTAAGCTTAGGAAAGACAAATTAGATGATCAGTACCAACACTTTCTCGAGAAGTTCAAACAAATCCATATTAATCTGTCGTTTCACGAAGTTATTAGTCAAATGCCTAAGTACGCTAAATATCTTAAGGATTTGTTGACAAATAAAAAGAAACTGGAAAATCTATCTCATGTAACGTTGAACGAAGAGTGCTCGGCGGTCATTAATAATTCTAATCTTCCTAAAAAGATAAACGATCCGGGTAGCTTTTCTATTCCTTGTGTTTTGGTAATCTTTTCGTAAAGCACGCGTTAGCGGATCTAGGTGTGAACATCAACTTGATGTCGTTTTCCTTATTTAAGAAACTAGGATTGGGCACTCTCAGCCCTACGCGTATGAGTATCCAGTTAGCCGATCGATTAATCAAGTATCTGTTAGGTATTGTAGAGGACATGTTAGTGAAGGTCGACAAATTCATCTTCCCGGTGGATTTTGTTATTCTTAATATTGAAGAGGACGTCGAGGTTCCTCTTATCCTTGGTCGTCCCTTTTTAGCCACTTCTCGAGCGGTCATCGATGTGAGTAACGGGAAGCTCTTTCTTCGTGTGGGAGATGACGAGGTTACTTTTTCTATAAATCAATCTATGAAAAACTCGTTGAAAAATGATGATTCTTGTTTTTTTCTTGATGTGTTAAATGAAGACTACTCTCTTTCTCTTTCCAATGTTTCTTCAAATAATTTTTCCTCTTCTTTTTCTGAAATTTCTTCAAATGTTTTTGAAGACACGGTTATGTCCGTGCAAGCTAATTTTGAAAATGAACCTGTTTTTAGACAAAAAAATTTTGAAAATCTTACATTTGAAAAAGAAAAAATTTTGAAAAACTCTTACGATGAACCACCCAATCTTGAATTAAAACCACTCCCCGAACATCTTAAATATGCTTTTCTTGAAAAAAATTCTAAATTGCCGGTTATAATTTCAGCCTTTCTTTCTCAATCTGAGAACGATCAATTGATCGAAGTGCTACAAAGGCATCGCCGAGCTATAGCGTGGCAAATATCAGATATTTCTGGCATAAGCCCCTCTTTTTGCACCCAAAAAATATTTTTCGAAAATAATTCTAAAAGCGTAGTCCAACCTCAACGTCGTCTTAATCCGAACATGAAAGAGGTCGTGAAGGGAGAGGTGCTTAAATTATTAGATGCGGGAATAATTTACCCAATTTCCGATAGTAAGTGGGTAAGTCCGGTCCAGGTTGTACCTAAGAAGGGTGGGATCACGGTAGTGACGAATGATAACGAGTTAATTCCAACTAGGACGGTAACGGGATGGAGGATGTGCATCGACTACCGTAAGCTAAACGATGCCACTCGTAAAGATCACTTCCCCCTCCCCTTTATCGATCAGATTTTAGAACGGTTATCTGGGAATAGTTTCTATTGCTTTCCCGACGGTCTCTCGGGGTATTTCCAAATCCCTATCGCACCCGAGGACCAAGAAAAGACAACATTCACTTGCCCCTTCGGAACTTTCGCCTACCGTAGGATGTCTTTCGGTCTCTGCAACGCACCAGCTACCTTTCAGCGGTGCATGTTAGCCATTTTCGATAAATACGTTGAGAGTATAATGGAAGTCTTTATGGACGACTTTTTTGTTTTCGGTGACTCTTTCTCTTTATGTTTGCAAAATCTAGCTAAGGTCTTAGAACGATGCGAGAAAACGAACCTGGTTTTAAACTGGGAAAAATGCAACTTTATGGTGAGAGAAGATCTAGTCTTAGGACATAAAATCTCGGCTAAGGGAATCGAGGTCGATCGAGCTAAGATCGAGGTGATTGAGAAGCTGCCGCCGCCAACGAATATTAAAGCGATTAGGAGTTTTCTAGGTCATGCGGGGTTTTATAGGCCAAACTTTTCTAAAATCACCAAGTCTAACCCAACTTCTGGAAAAAGACAATTTAATTTTGTGAATCGTCTAGCTGCTTTTGATTGATTATATCCTTATTAAAGCTCCAATTATGATCGCCCCAGTTGTTGCCTTTCGATTTCAAGAAGGTTTTGCGGTCGGTGCGGTGCTAGGACAACGAATCGAATTTCCACCCAATTTATTACGCGAGCAAAACGCTTAATTTGGCAAAAACTATACCACAACCGCAAAGGAACTCTTAGCTGTTATGCATTCGTAAATTCGATCAACTCTTTCTAAGTTATCGTTTTTAATTTCCGCTTTGAAATACCTCCTTTCTAAACCGCGCAAGCCGCGTCTTATGGGATCCTCTTACTTCAAGAATTCGAGGAGATCGATAAGAAAGGAGCATAGAGGCTCATCTTTCTCGCTCAAAATTGAAATCGGTGTTTTAAATGAAAATTTTATTAATGATTCCTCATGAACAAATTTTAAATGTTTCCCTACTCCCTGGGGATCTGGCCAATTATCTCGTCCCGGGTCCTTCCAAAAGTTCTTTCAGCAAAAGAAGAAATTTTTTCTGCGTTGATATTATTTTTGGGAGAACTTCTTTTCGCATTTTGCGGACCAGGTGGTAAGAATATCTTTTCCCGGGAAGAAGGTCAACAGATGCATTTTGAAGGTCCGACTGGCGGGCATCCCCCCCGCCTCAAAGTTTAGTGCTCTTTTATTGGCCAAGCATTTTAAAGATGGACTCTTTTGAACTGTGATCGTGCCAGCGGACTGGAAACATTCCAATAAAAATGAAATTGAACAAAATTATTTTCATTGTTTTTGATTTGGGCAATGAAGCCCGTTTCCCTCAAATAATAAATATATTTTAGTCTAATTATGCATGGGGGAGGCCCAAGTTTCGTAGCGATGCTCGATTTTCTTTCTAAAAAAATTTTCTTTTTGATTTTCCTTGAGCGATCTAGTGATAGGGGAAGTCATTTCTGCAATGCTCAGCTCGCTACAACAAAATCAAAAAAAACCCCCAAACGAACGGGCAGGTCGAGGTAGTATCGCGAACTACAATTAAAAAACCGTATTAAGCATTAAAGTTAGACCCTTTTGGGCATATCGTACAGAGACCACTATTGGTTGTACTACTTTCCGATTGGTCTTGGAAAATCGTGTCATCTCCCGGTAGAAGTAGAACACCGTTTGGGCTCTAAAGTTTTTTAATTTCATCCGCACTCGGTCGGTGAAAAAAAACTAGAACTCGAAATGGCGACAACGCTTAAACCCTTGCGCTTAAATCTCGATGGTCTAACCGTTTACGGTCAAGCAAGTTGGAACTGTGTTGCTCTCAACCCGGAAAGGGTGACTTCAAAGTTAATGATCATAGACAAAATTTTTCAAATGATTCAATCTCCTGCAAATGAGCATCTTATTTTTGTCTCTTAATGTTATTTTCTTTTGATCTTTCTTATTTACTTCTTAAAATAATTTCAAACTTTATATTGTTAAATAAAAAACACTCTTGAGAGCCTGCCCAAGAATTTTTTTTGCTTTTATTTTTGTATTTTGTTCTTCCTCCCGATGGCCAAACAAGTGCAAGTTCGTGATTGCCGCTCCAACGTTGTTGATTTCAAGAAGGATTCAAGCCTGATGGTGATCTTTAAAGCACAAGCATAGGGGAGCGACATTCGCTTTCGTCACAAACCCGGGGAAGTGTTCTTTTTTTATGCTTCTTATTTTTACTTTACTGCATTTTCTATCCCCCTCTTCTCCTTCTCTGTCTCGTTTCTTTTTTTCATTGAGGACAATGAAAAATCTAAGCATGGGGGAGGGTTTCGTTATTTTCTTTCTTTTTCTTTCCTTTCTACAAAAACAACAAAATCAAAAAAAAATTATTACAGTTATATTAAGCCCCTTAGGAGTACTACTTTTTCTTTAACTTTATCAAAAAAAACTAGGAAATACAAAAACCCAAAAAAAAATTCAAAAAAATCAAAAATAAATCTATTATTTTCAAAAATTATTTTCTATAGTTTCTTCTAGTGATGTGTATGCCCCTCCTTGCGGTTCTTTAGTTCTAAGTAAAATTTCTTTGAATCGGTTTTCTAAATCTATTATTTTAACATAGCTTAGTTTTACTATTTTCTAGTTCTTAAATATAGGCATCTGTTTTTTACGTTGTAAGTTAGCAAATTGTAGTTTTTCTTTTTATTCGGTTTAATTGCGTATGAAAGGTTGCTAGATAACGTTATCACTTTTTCATTTTGGGGTAATTCTTTCTTGGTATCTAGAACTTGTCTCTAGCGACTCTCGAAACATTTGTGTCATTTTTCACGAACTTTAGAAATGATTTAGGCCACCCATTGACCCGTTTGAGCCTTTTTGTCCACCCAAATATTTCACCTTTGCTAAAACAACTTTGGGCCTTTTTTCCTTTTTCTTTGTTTAGCTCCACCTTTCATTTTTCACCAAAAAGCCAAAATACCCTTCCTATTATCATACTCAAGGTTGTAGATATCGGCCGACATGTCGGCCGATATATAGGTTTTGAACCTAAAACTTCACGTTACCGTTTTAAATCTCCACCATAACGTTTTGAATAAACCGGCCGATATATCGCCCGTTTCCGATATATATTTATGTATATATCGCCCGTTTTAGCCGCCCGATATCTTAAAAATTTTAATTAAAAAAACTCGCATCTTTAAATACGCCGACACCCGCAAGGCCGCAAATATCATTTCCTCCTGCCCTAATCTCATCTTCGCTCTGTCGTCCTCGCTCCGATCTTCCTCGCTCCGATCTTCCCCGCTCGGCTCTTCCTCGGTCCTCTCTGCTCGTTCTCTTCCCGTGTGCTCCGGCTGGATCTCATTCCCGCTGCTACGGCGTCCGTCCGATCAAAGCAACCATCCCGCTGTTCTTAAAAACAAACGAAGCCCTCCAGATACCTCCATTGCAGCAATATTGAAGGCGCATGAAACCTCCATTGCAGACGGAGTTGCATTTTAATGTCGTTATCCCCATCCTCTGCATGATTTTATCTTCGTTTCTATTATCGCGAACCTTTTTCATCTCCATCGCAGGTGGCAAACCCCGACCTCCGGCAATGCAATCTATTCTCAGAAGCATAACTGCTTCATCTCCATCTCTATCTTCTGTAAGCGCAATAAGATCTCTCCAAGAGGCAGGTATTATTGCAATAAATATGCATTTTATTATCACTTCTGCATTTGCAAAATTTGGATTCTGCTTTAAGAAATGCATTTGGTCTATCTATGCCTTTCAGTTATACTTTTCCTTAAAAAAGCTATCTGGAAAAGTTTTTTACTTTAACCTATGCATTTTAGATTGATCTACATTGGTTTGTACGATTATAATCTAATTTGTTTGAGCAAAACCTCAACTCTTGGCCTACTCCATCACGTTCTTTCCATTTTTATGTAGGATTCTGTTTTTTCTTCCTAATTTTTGCTTAATAAAAAAACTATATGGTTCATTTTTTACTGTGTTTGATAGGGAAAAAGATTTTACTTTAAGCAATGCATTTTGATTTGCTATTCATTTCTATTGATCTTCATTTGGTTTCTACAATTATAATCTACTTTGGTTTAGCAAAACCTCAACTCCCGGCATGATCCATCACTTTCTTTTCATTTTTATGTATGATTCTGCTATGCATTTCGGACGCAAACCTATTTAATCTCAATCACTTTTTATGTAGGATTCTTCTATGTATCACTTTCTTTCTCCTTTCCTGCTCTTCCTAATTTTTGCTTTAAGATGATAGAATACAAAGTGTTGTTCAATCATTTAGAAGTTTAGGACATCTACCAAATTTGCAGCTAAATCGGCCCTAAAATGCAATGTGTTTTATAATCTACAAAGTGTTGTTCAATTAGATTATTTCATGGCATTTATATTCGTGTCTTTTAGGTTTCAATGTATGTTTCAATCTATGTTCACGTCTTTTAATTAACATGTGCGGGTCAATTTATAATTGCTAATAATCTAATGATTCCTATTATTTTTACAATTGAGTTGAAATGACTTCTTCTGCTGGATCTAGCGAGGTGTCGCACTCCTTAATACCTACTGGTAGAGATCCGTTTTGGACATTTGGTGAGAAGTTGGTTGCAAATGACACCAACCGAATCAAATGCAACTACTACAAGCAAACGGTGAATGGTGGTATTACCCGCTTCAAACATCACCTTGTTGGCTGGAAGGGTAATGTCAAGTCATGCCTTCAAATACCTGTGGAAGTGAAGGCGAAAGCTGAGTCGGCCCTCAACTCAAACTTAGAGAGCAAGAGATTGAAGAATGTGAAGTTGCAAGCAAGCTTGATTGAGGTGGTAGTTGGAGCACAGGATGACGAGACAGATGAGTCTGCTACTCGCAGGAGTTTGCATTCAGGGGCATGGTCCAAGGGACCAATGGACCAATTTCTTCACACTGTTGCGGATTCAAGTAAGGGAAAAGATTTGCAGCAGAGTACGATTGAGAGCAAGTACAAAAAGAAGGCTAGAGAGTATGCAGCGTTGTATGTTGCCAGATGGGCATATGAAAATGGCATCTCATTCAATGCCATATACAGCGCCTCTTTCCAGCAGATGACACATGCAATTGGTTTATGTGGACCAGGGATGAAGGCCCCTACTCCTTATGAGATGAGAGAGAAATTTTTACAGATAGAGGTGGAGAGGACGAAGGAGATGTTGGGCACATTCACCCAGACTTGCAAATTGAATGGGTGCACCATCACAAGGTGAGATATCGGATATCGGGTTCATATCGGTTTGGGTTTGAAATGTCATGGACTGCGGGGGATATATCGGAATTTTACAATATCGGAATTTAATAAAGATAACAATGTTTATAACCATTTTTTGAAATAAGTAAAAATGTACAAACAATATATGGTTATACACTTTGAACATTAACAAACTAACAATATGTTATAATGATATTAAACAAAAATAAACACAATGTAGTTTAATAAATGACAAATATTGAAAATGCGATGACCGAAATCCTTTTTAAAACCCCGTTTTTTTATAAAATAAAACCAAAAAATGGCATTCGCCCAGACCCGTTATATCCCGATATATCGCCGATTTCAATTTTACAAACCTTTATTTTGCTCAAACATATCGTCTCTTCCTCAAAACCTTTATGTCGGCCGACATATCGATGGGCCGAATCTACAACAGTGCACCATCATCTTGCATGATTAGGAAGGGGAGAAGTGTGATGAACTTGGATACATTGAGTTCTGGAGTGGCATTCTGGCTTTCAAAGAATTCTCTTCCTCAGACACGATAGCCTTTGATTTCTGAGAGCGATTGATAGCCCTGAGGCCCAGAGGATAGCATATTGCATATTGTGACGGACAATGCGTCCAATAATATGGCTGCAGCAAAGCTTATGGCTTTGAAGAGGCCAAAGATTTTTTGGACAAGTTGTGCCGCACATACAATCAATCTATTGCTGCAAGATATATCAAAGTTGAAGCCGATCAAGAGTGCTATCTTCTTGGGATGTCAACTCTCTGTCTTCATCTACGGTCATACCATCTCTCTCGACATGTTTAGAGAGTCGACGAAAGAATTGGACTCTCACGAACTTATTCGAGCCGGTGTGACTAGATTTGCTACGGCATTTTTATCTTTAGAAAGTATCTTAGAGAAGAAGAAGCAGTTGAGGTGTCTATTCACCTCTGCAAAGTGAGAAGCAACAAAGTTAGCCGGCAGTGCTGGGGGGGAAGCAGGTAACAATGTGATTACTTAAACATTAATTTAAAATATTCTTTGAAAGTTGAAACTCTCAAGTTATTTTTACTTTGCATTTGTTAGGCTGCAATGATAGTGATGATCTCAAGATTTTGGGCGAATGTGGAGTTGGTTGTTGGTATATTCACCCCAATTGTGAAGGTTTTGAGAAGAGTCGATGGTGATACACCTTCCATGGGTTGGTTATATGGAGACATAAAAAATGCTAGGGAGGAGGTTGCTGTTGTTCTTGATCACCAAGAGAATAAATACCTTCCTATATGGAAGTTAATTGATAGCAGATGAGAGAACAAGATGTGCAGCCCTCTGCACCTAGCCGGATATTATTTAAACTCATATTTTTATTATTCCAGTCGAGTGGAGATTGAGGATGACGGGAAGTTTATGAGTGATTTTGTTGAGTGCCTCTCGAGAATTTATAAGAAAGATCCTTCTACGCAGGATCACATTAGTGCTGAGCTTGATCTTTACCAATACCAACAAGGATTATTTGGTAAAGAGATGGCAAAAAGGCAACTACAAAGTCCTAACTTAAATCCAGGTATAATTTATATTAACTCAATATTTTTCAATGATGCATCACTTCAATAGTTTTTTATTTCATTTTTTTCACAGTGCATTGGTGGAGATTTAACGGCGCTGTTACGCCTCATCTTAAGACTATGGCAATGAAGATTTTGAGTCTGACCACTACTTCCTCTGCCTGTGAGAGGAACTGGAGCACTTTTGAGATGGTATGCATTATTTATATATATGTTTTCAATTTACAATATATGATTGTATGCATTATTTATATATATGTTTTCAATTTACAATATATGATTGTATGCATTATTTATATATTTTAAATATTATAGATTCTTTCTAAGAAGAGGAATAGACTCGACAGCAAAAGATTGAATGATCTAATTTTTGTAAAGTTTAATGCTTTGTTGAAGTCAAAATATTCTGACACATCTCGAGATCCTTTAACAGCCAAGAGCTTAGATTCTGGTAAGGTACATGAGTAGATGGTGGATGTTGGTGAAGACGAGAATGATAATGAAGATGGTGATGATGAAGTCTTTCATGGAGAAGGGTTGACGTGGGCACAACTTGGAGATATTGTCGACACTGATGTGGAAGCGCGGAGACCATCTAGAATAATGAAGAGCAAAGAAGTGTCCATCACTTTTCAGAGAAAGGGAAAAAGAAAGGCGACTGAGAGGGACGAGGCGGATCTTGAGTCGCCAGGTTCGTCAGATGATGATCGTATTTTATCTACATTCCCGACTGTGGATGATTATCAGACAGATGAAGAATAAGGTATGTTTGAGATTTAGTTTTTATTTTTTGTTGTATGGATATAGTTGAAAACATAATATTTAAAATTGGCATTAATACAATGTATGCTTGTTCATTGTTTTACTTATTGCGTTATATTGTTCTAATTTGTGTAAGATAAAAGCTTCATGATAGTTTGTAAGATTTAAAAATTCAATAGGTGTTCAATTGTTAATATAGCAATATCTATAAAATAAAATAAAAAACATAATTATATATATATATAATTAAATATTAAAACCCGATATATGAAATATCCCCGATATATAAAAACCGACATGAAAAACCCAAACCGACGTGTCCCCGACATCCGACATCTGCAACCTTGATCACACTAGATTTGAGCTTTACTTAAATATTATTATTGTGATGGGTTATCATCTTTGAAAAGTGAAAAGGAAATTATAAGCGTACATTTGGAGCTCTCCTATGAAAAGAGAAAAAAAATTTATTATTATCCAAAAATGTGAAATCAAAAAAAAAAGTTTATTTTTGGCCAATTATGTGAAAAGAAAAATACATGGCCTTGTTCTTTTCTTTAGTTTGGATTGGAGAAAATGACATACTTATTATTTCTCATTTTTGTGTTTTTATGTTTATTTAAAGCTCATCCTTGGTTTAGTGTGTTTTAAACGTCGTTTTTATCCTTGATTTGATATTCCTAATCATTTATCTAAGTCAAGTCTTTACGCCTATAAAAGTCTTTTTGATCTTTAGAACGTGACACAAACCTGCAGTGGAGAGAGTGTGAAAAGTCAAGCCTATGACCACCATCATTGATGGATTTCTTTGGAGGTTATCTTGAGGTGATTTAGGGGTAATTGTTATTTTAGCAACCGAGTAGTTCGTTCAATGCGCCGTTTATTTAGAATCTCTACTTTTGTTTTTCTTATTTTCCTAAATTTTGGATGCCTTGTTTTAGGGATTTAGAAATGTGTAACTCTTCTTTATGTTCTAATGATATTTTTAGGTCTCCATTTTCTAGTTTTTTATTGTGGACTTCTCACCCCACTAGTTTTAACATAGAAATTAGGATAGTTTAATTTTTCACATTTTGGTTTTCTTAATTATGAAACTTAAAATTATTTTCTTTGTTTTTATTCTAGTTCCCTAATTTTAAATTTCATTTGCTTGAGGGCAAGCAAATACTTAAGCATAGAGGAATTTGATAACTAGTTTTAGTCATCGTTTTTTGAGTTAGTTTAGCATAAAAAATTCCTAGTTTTAATTATATTTTTATGTATTTTCTGTTTGTTATGTTTTAATTTCTATTTTTGTTGTTATGTTTTAATTTCTTATTTTATGTTTGGTATGTTTGTTATGTTGCATTTTATGTTGCTGGCTATGTTTGTTATGTTATATAACATAACTAATATTTTATTTTATTTTACTTTTGTAGGTTCAAGCCTCCAAGATGGTCCAACTCGAGCCCACATACAGCCACCCGAGCCCATAATGAAACCCATACATGCATGGCCGGCCCTCTTCAAGTCCACCCGCCACCTTTGCATGGCTGCCCACATAATGAGGCCCATTTAAATCCATGCATGGCCGGCCTCCCTTCTCTCTCTTCCCCCCTTTTTTTATATTTTTCTCCCCTCTTTTATTACTCATTCACCCCCCCCCCTTCTTCTATTCCTATTTTTCTATTTTCTATTTTTATTTCTTTAAATAACATGCCTTGAACCTTGTTCTCTCTCTCCCCCTCATTAATTTCATTCATGCACTTCTCCACCCATGCATGGCCGCCCCCCCCATGTGCCCCTTCATCTCCACCTCCCTCTAGAACCTTCCCCCTCATCTATATAAGGGCACTTGCCTCAAGCTTTGAGAAGGTTGGACATTGGAGAGCAACAAGTAGAGTGCTAGTGCAAGGGAGTTCTTTTTTTTTCTTATCTTATTGTTAAGTTATTTTTATTAGTGTAATCTTTTCTTGATAGTATAATATTGTCTCTTTTATTATTATTGTGTACTCTTATTTTTTATCAATCAATGAAAATGAAATTTCTTTATCTTATTGTGGTTTCCTTCTAGAATATGCGTAGCTAATTTTCTTTAGCATTCGATCATGAGGATCCATGAAATGAGATGAGATCTTTCTTTGCTTCTTAGTTTTATTTTTGCTAAAAAAATTCTCGATCCTTCTTTGATTTTTCTCGTGTCGACTCCGTATTTCCGGTATACGGTAGTAGGCAATTTGATCTCATTTCATAGTAGACGAGAGACTCGTTGATTTGAAAAATCACTCAAAAAAGGAAGGAGTTGCACGCAATCCTAGAGATAGGACGACGTAAATCCTCCAGATTGAAGTCAAATCCAATAGTGTGATTCACTTCGATAATGCAACTTTAGGCCTTTTGATTTGCAAAGAGATTTCGGTCAAAACGTCTAGAAGTTAGGAGATTTAATGCTCTAGCGAGATTATTTCTTATTTTCGGATCCGCCACGGTCGAGTTTGGTTTGCAATTATGAAACTATATTTTTTATCCTCCTTATCTCTTTTCATGGTGAATCGTTGATCGAATGCTAGCCTTTTTATCTGAAGTTTGTCATTTCAATATTATCTTTAGTTTAATTCAAAATTCCTCAAAACACCCATCAATCGTACGGTAGGATAATAGTAGGAGCGTGAGTAATAGTAATTGACAACCCCGAGTTTTTAATACAACCTTGGTACTGCAATTCGATAGGTACACTTGCCTGTTCGGGTTGATAGTCATTCAATTCACCACTGCTCGGGGTCTACTAAGTGAACTTTTCACCCGTTCATATGAATCATTGCAGAAGACAATTGGAATATCAAGAAGCTTTATTAGAAAATGACATCACTTACAGAGCTCAAGGGTAAAAACGCGTCAAGTCATCACCACTTCAGGTGTGACTTAGGGTCTCGCCCTCCACATTCTGGAGGCGATACCTTCCTGACCTCTCAATGTTTCTTTGACAATAAACGGTCTCTCCTAGTTGGAGTTGATCTTTCCCACGACAGTTGATCTTCCTGCTGTATCCACCTTTTCCAGGACCAAGTCCCATTCTGTGAACGGTTTGATCCGGACATGTTTTTCAAAATACTTGGTCATCCGTCATTTGACCTCTTCCTGCCGGATGGCAGACAGATCACGCAACTCCTCCACCATATCCAGGGAGAGCCACAACTCATCCTCGTTCTCGGCCCGCCACCCTTCTCTGTCTTCCTCTGCTTCAACTACCTGAGGTGTCCGGACCTCGAACTTTATGGGGAGCACCGCTTCGCATCAATGGGAGAGCTTGAAGGGGGTCTCCCCCATGGCTGTGTTGGGAGTGGTCTTCAGGGCCCAGAGGACCGAAGGGAGCTGTTCCACCCAGCTCCCCTTCAAGTGTTCCACTTTCTTTACTAGGTTTACGATGATCTTATTCGCCGCCTCCACCTGCTCATTGCTCCTGGGATGATGGACCGACGCGAACCTGAGATCGATTCCGAGTTGGCCACAGAAGCTGATAAACTCGACGCTAGCAAACTGCGGCTCATTGTCTGAGACAATGGCCTGAGGTAATCTACGCAGGCAGATGATCTCCCCCCATACAAAGTTTTTGATTACCTGGGAGGTCACCTTGGCTAGCGTCTTCACCTCCAACCACTTATAAAAATAGTCAATCATGACTAGCAAAAATCTTCTCTGCCCACTGGCCTGAGGGAAGGGTCCTACCAGATCCATTCCCCAGATGGTGAAGGGTCAGAGCGTCGTGATGCTTCTAAGCCGCTGAGCTGGCAGTAGTTGGAGAGGGGCAAACAACTGACACTTGTGGCATTTCTTTGTGAACTCAGCGGCATCCTGGCCCAGGGTCGGCCAGAAGTACCCTAGCCTGACTATCCTCCCCTTCAATGTCCTACTTCCTGAGTGGCTCCTACACTCTCCGGAATGGACTTCTTCCAAAATCCTTTGAACTTCTCTCTCCGCTACACAGCGCACCAGCAACCCTGAGAGGGGTCTTTCAATACAACTGCTTGTCGCGCATGAGGTAGTATGCCGACTTGTTCTTGAATCATTTTTTATCCATACCCTCCGGGAACTCCCCTGTGGATAGGAAGGTTGCGAAAGGATCCATCCACGAGGGGCATTCGTCCACCTCCATCAGCTCTCCTTCTTCGATGGAAAGGCGGAACAAGTCGGTAATGGTATCTCCCACTCGGGGTCCGTGCTTGGCCAACTGATCCACCTGCTCGTTTTCCTCTCGCGACACGTGTCGGATGGAGAACATTTGAAACATGTTGATGACCCCCTTCACTTTGGCTAAGTATAATTGGAGAGTAGGTTCCCGTGCCTCAAACTCCTCGTTGATCTGATAGGCCGCCACCATGGAATCTGTGAGCACCTCCACATCATGTACCTCCAGCTCCCGGGCCAGACGCAACCCTGCTATCACTGCTTCGTACTTGGCCTGATTATGGGTAATGGAGAAGTGGACGATCACTGTCTGCTCGATCTTTGTTCTCTGGGGA
Source organism: Platanthera zijinensis (assembly GCA_039513925.1). Lineage (NCBI taxonomy): Eukaryota > Viridiplantae > Streptophyta > Magnoliopsida > Asparagales > Orchidaceae > Platanthera > Platanthera zijinensis. Next base: position 90,651,840 of record CM077094.1, read on the forward strand.
CTCTCCGGGATCACCCCTACCCCCAAGGAATGTCTGTCTGAGGCGTCATCTACCATCACCTTCCAAGGAACTGGGCGGGTGAGCTCCGCCTCCGCCACCTCGACCACATAATTAGCCAAAAAGTCGGTAATCGCTTGAGCCTTGATCGAGAGGCGGGGAACAAAAGATATATCGAACTCACTCAGCTCCACCGACCACTTTGCCAATCTTCCCGAATGCTCCACCCCCTTAAAGATATTGCGGAGGGGATGGTCAGTCACCACCCGGATGGAGTGCGACTAGAAGTAGGGTCTGAGCCTCCGAGCCGAGATAACCAGGGCAAAGGTCAACTTCTCCAGAATCGGGTACCGGAACTCTGCCTTCCTCAAGACCCGGCTCACGTAATATATAGGTAGCTACTTCTTGCCCTCTTCCCGTACTAGGACAGAGCTCAAGGCCTCGGCCCCGACCCTAAGGTATAGGGACAGATATTCCCCCTCCTTCGGTCCCTGGAGTAATGGGGCCTGGATCAGCTGCCTCTTCAAGGCTTGGAACGCTTCCTCGCATTCCTTAGACCACTCGAATTTCTGATTTCCCCTCAGCGCTTTGAAGAAGGGGGAGCACTTCTCTCCTGCCCGAGAGAGGAACTTGCTCAACCCCACCAGCTTCCCCATCAGGTGCTGGACCTTCTTGGCGTTCCGAGGCGACCACAACTCCATGATCGCCCTCATCTTATCAGGGTTGGGCTCTACACCTGCAGGAGTAAGGAGATTGTCTAGGAACTTACCCCTGCTTGTCCCGAAGACACACTTCAAGGGGTTCAACCTCATTTTGTATTTTCGCAGGGTACTGAAGGTCTCCTCCAGGTCCCGGAGGTGAGAGTCCACGTCCCGACTCTTGATCATGAGATCATCCACGTACACCTCCAGGTTCCTCCCCTTTTGCTCTTGGAAGACCCGATCTGTCGTCCTTTGATATGTTGCCCCTGCATTTTTTAGCCCAAAAGGCATCATCTTGTAGCAGTAGCACCCGTCCCCAGTGATAAAGGAGACATCTTTTATGTCAGGAGGGTGTATCCTGATCTGATGATAACCTAAAAAAACATCTAAAAAACTCATTACAGAAAAACCGACGGCTGAGTCAACCATCGCGTCGATATGAGGCAGGGGGTAACAATATTTAGGACATGATTTTTTAAGTAGAGAAAAATCTACATACATCCTCCAGCGGCCGTCTCCTTTTTTTACCATTACAACATTGGAGACCCAGCCTGGATACTAGATCTCTAAAACGAATCCGACCTTAAGGAGCTTATCCACCTCCTCCCGGATGGGCTCGGCCAGCTTGTCTGCGGTAGATCTCTTCTTCTGCCGGATGGGGCGAGCCTCGGGATTCAGGTTGAGGCGGTGGCAAGCGACTTCCGCATCGATCCCCGGCATGTCAGTCGTGCTCCATGCAAAGATGTCGACGTTCTTTTGGATGCACTTTACCATCCTCCCCTGGTCCTCTGGGCTCAGCCCTCCGCTGATCCTCACCTGCTCCACCCTGCCTTCCTGGGTGAAAACCTCCATCTCCACCACCTCTTCCGCTGCTTCCAGCCGGGACTGATCTCCCCACTCGCCTTCAACCCCCTCGTCTGGGGCCAGAACTTCTTCATCAACCTCCTCCACGGCCATTACCTCGGCCTGCTCTTCGGGAACTTCTTCCGCCGCCCCACCTGGGCGCGGATCCCTTCCTCCTCTACCTTCATCTCCTCAGCTCCCCCTCCAGCCTCCTGTCTGGACTCTTCCTCCATCCTTCTCTCCATCTCCTCGGCTCCCTCTTGCCAGGAGATAGTGTTGACCGTCGTCACGTAGCACTGTCTTGCTACCTTGGGGTCTCCCCGGACTCGGACTTGGATGTCTTCCGCATTGAACTTGAGGCACTGGTGGAACGAGGAGGGCACACAACGGAAGGCGCTGATGAGGGATCATCCGAATATGGCATTGTAGCTGCTGGGAGCGTCCACGATAACGAACCGGCAATTTCTGGACTGGCCCCCCAGGGTAATATGGAGTCTCACTCCTCCTTCCACCTCCTTCATTTCCCCGGAGAATCCGAAGAGAGGACCATTCGAGGCCAACACCCTCCTGGTCTCCACCTTCGTTGCATCGAACGCTTTCTTGAAGACGGCGTTGACCGAGCTCTCGTAATCAATGAGGATCAGAGAGACAGTAAAATTTTCGACCGCGGCCTGGATCACCAGCGCGTCACAAAATGGATCCTCATGATCTGGCATATCCTTCCTTGAGAAGGTAATCTTCTCCTCTGGGGATGGAGTTAGGGACGTCGAAGCAACGCTCCGACGATACATGATATGGAGGCTCGCCTTGCGGGCAACCTCAACTCTCACCCCTCCGTGGATCACTCTGATCCCTCCGCGGCCTCCGACATCGGCCCGGTCCTCACACCTATCTTCCTCTGCCCCAGGCAGGACTTCCTTAATCCGCACTTTCTGGCGGGGTTGTTGTTGTTGCTCCCTGTTTCCCCTCATCTCGAGGAACTCCGGGCACGTGGTCGTGGTCTGGCCCTCCTCCTGATTGAAGTCGCAATAGGGCAGCCCCGCCCTTCCTCCTTGCCTTCTCCTTTGTTGGAGACTCCTCCTCCACAGGGCTATCGTCATAGCCTGATGTTGATCGGGGAGAGGAGGCCTTTGGCCCTGCCTCCAATCGGGAGGGTTGAACAGACCTTGGCCCCCCTGACGGTTGTCTCCTCCATGGAAACCTCTCCGCTGACCCTGGTCTTGCCACTCCTGCTGCCTCCAGCCGAGCAGATTTTTTGGCTCATGGCGCCCCCACCTCGACTGCTGTTGTTGTTGCTGCTCCCTCTGCCTGGGCTTGGGCTTCCGCACCTTTTAACCCTTGACACCTCTCGGCTCCTCCGTGCCCCACCTGATCAACTTCCTCGCGAACTCGGGGTTCGACGCCTCCCCGTCGACTTCCCTTGTTGCCCTCTCCATCAACTCCTCGAAGGAGAGAGGCGGCACCCTCTTCAGCTCCATCCTGAAGAATCCATGTTACAGCCCCAGGGTGAAGGCCATCATCAAGATATGCTATGTAAACTCCTGGACCTGGAGGACCTCCTCTTGGAACCGGTTCACGTAACTCCCAGGGATCTTGTTCACCCCCTGCTTGATGTGGAACAGAGACTCGGACTTTTTCTTCCTCTTCTTGGAAGTGATGAACCTCAACATGAACCCCCGACGTAGGTCCTCTAAACAATAGATGGAGCTGGCCGGTAGCTGGTGGAACCAATCTCTTGCCTCACCTTGAGGGTGATGGCGAAGAGCCTGCACTTGAACGCATCTGACATATGTCGGATAGAGGCCACATCCTCAAACTACTGGATGTGTTGAACCGTATCGTCCATCTCGGTATAGTAGGACATCTCCGGCTCACGAAACCCCTCTGGAACTGGGGCAGATGAGACCAACTCGCTAAAGGGGCTGCCACCCCTTGTCGGGCGAGCCGAGCGATCTCGCACCTCCGCCTCGCCAAATCGGCCCGCGCTTGCCGAGCCGGGGAACAGAACTCGCCCCGGCAGATCTCGCTCCCTCCCCTCCTCTACTACCTCCTTCCCAGGTCGCTTATCGGGGGCGTTCTCGCCCAGGGTTGGGGCCGCGACAACTGGGACCACTGGCATCGAGCACTCGGCGGGCGTGCTGAGTGAGAACATGATGAGGCTACGCACCTCCTGACGGAAATCCTCGAACATCCCGAGGGTGGCGAGTCGAGGGGGAGGAGGCGAGTCGGCCCTGCCAGATCTCTGTCCTTCACCTCCAGTCATTGAGCTCACGAAGGATTTTCGGTGCTGATCACTCTCCACGCTCACCGCACCAAAAATGTTGAAACTGAAAATCGGCTTCTGTGGAGTTTGAACCCTTGGGGAAGGGGTGACTGCACACTTCTCCCTAGCGAGCTTGAACGACCAAAGATTTAGAACCACAACTGAACCAAAGCTCCAGCACGGAGGTCCCACCACACACCCGGAAGATCTTAGAGGGTTTCCCCTCCTTAGTCTGTGCTGAGCTAAGGACACCTCAGAAAGCACTAAAAGATCAGAGAGTAAGGAGACTGGAATGCTTGAAAGCTTGCCTTCTGAGATACCCCCATGGGTCTATTTATAGTTTTTTGAAGTTGTTCTGCCAACAGCGCATCTCCGCTGTTTGGAACGGCTATATGCAGTCCAAGATGGTCTGCCCACAGCATAACTCCGCTGTTCTGAAAGACTATGGGCAGGCTAGCGGGGGTAAAACGGTGAAAATACAACATAGATCACTGGGCGAGTGGTCCCCAAAAATCTCCACTCGCCTGGGGCGGCGAGTGCTTGATGAGGCTGGCACTCGCTGCCTCCCCAGGGCCCTGGGCGAGTGCAGGCCCGGCCTGCCCCACTCACCTGTTGTTGTCGAGAGCTAGGGGAGAGTGCGAGCCCACTTGCTCCACTCGCCCCTCTTCCACCCCACACCCCCTGGGCGAGTCGACGAGGCTGCCGAGCTCTGGCCTTCTTCCTGCTGACTCGTCTGGGACTGGACTGCCTGACTTGGCCAACCCGGCTCGCGACGACCCCACTCGCCTTACTCGACGCCTAAGGGGGAAGGCGTCGAGTGAACTCGCCTCACTCAACGCCAAAGGCGGAAGGCATCGAGTGATCTCGCCTCACTCGACGCCAAAGGCGGAAGGCGTCGAGTGATCTCGCCTCACTCGACGCCAAAGGGGGAAGGCGTCGAGTGAACTTGCCTCACTTGACGCCAAGATCCCGGCTCACATATACTAGGGGGGGGCTCGCTTCTTGAGCGACTGTTGGGTACATTGGAAAATGTGTACCTGATTTGAAGAAGCCCAACTTAGCTCAATGATATACATCAAGGTGTATTTGATGTTGTTTTAAGTTGACATGTGCAGGTGGAGAATTGATAAAGTATGCAGAAAAATTCTAAGTCCAAGTGTCGACACAAAGGAAGCAGTGTCGACACACAGAAGAAAATAGTCGACACAATACTGGGAAGCAGTGTCGACACATAGCAGTTAGTCTACAACTACACTGGGAAAAAGTGTCGACACAGAAGAAGTAAGTCGACACAACACTGGGAATTTGTGTCGACACAGAAAAAGAGTCGACACAACACTGGGAAATTGTGTCGACACAGAAGAAAAGAGTCGACACAATACTGGGAAATTGTGTCGACACAGAAGAAAAGCGTCGACCTCAAACATTGGGAGAATGTGTCGACACAGAAGAATATAGTTGATCTCAAGATTGTCGACATCATCTGAATGTGTCGACACAGAAGAAAATAGTCGACCTCAAGTTAGTCGACACCAGCAGAATGTGTCGACACATTGTGATTAAGTCGACACATAATAGCAGAGTTAAAAAATGAATGTGTCGACACCTGAAGGCTAAGTCGACACTTACTAAAGTTATGATTCTACAACAATTGTGTCGACACACAGGACTTGTGTCGACACACTGAAGAGTCAAGATCAAGTTATTTGCAGAAGAAGCTGTGTCGACTCAAAGGCAACTTAGTCGACATCACTGAAGACTGTGTCGACACCAAAGTCAATTATGTCGACACAAATAGACAGATTGTCTCGACACTTTCTGACAGACTGTTTCAACAACTTGTGATTCAAGACTAAGGCACAGGACTTGTTTGAAGACTTGACAGCTGTGGGTTGTCACCGGTTAACTGAAGTTGTCAGACTTGTCAGAAAACGGTTAGAAACCGGATCAGCCGGTTACCATGAAGAATGTCTATAAATAGACAGATTCAGAAGGAGAAAATAATCAACAACATATAGAACTGACCTTTTGAAATACATTGGATCAGAAAGTGGAGAAGGATTACAATTCTACTCATTTCAAGAAAGTGCTAGGCACTTAAGAAGATCTTCTCCGGGAGATCTAAGAAGACTATCTAAGGATAGATCTAAGAAGAGTTCTAATCAGAATTCAGAAGAATCATTCAAAGTTCTGGATAGAGAGAGATCAAGTCAGAATTTGAAGAAGAAGAAAGAATCCACCAGTGGATTCTCAAGAAGCTGTTTGGAATCAACTCAGCTAAGTACATTTTCAAGAAGCTTTGAAGAAGGCTAAGAAACAGTTGATTGCATCAGCTGATCAAGAATTGTCATTGCCTTTTCTCTCTCAACTTTGGCAAGACAATTAAAACAATCTTTTCTATATTTCTGTAGGATCTGTTTATACAGATCTGAGTTGTAAGCCTATGTTATAAAGGCTGAGTGTAAGAGTGTTGAACTCTGAGTGGTAGGGCTGTTTGCCTGAGTGTAGGAGAAGGATATTCTCTGAGTTGTAGGCCTTGGGGCAAGGCTGAGGTAGGGCAGTTGTGCCTGAGTTGTAGGAACCTGTTGGGTTCTGAGTTGTAAGATCTATTGATCTGAGATAAGTGGAAGTTTGGCCGAATCTAGCATACTGCTAGATAGGTGAAGGGGGAAAGTGGATGTACCCAGATCTTGGGGAACCACTATAAAACATAGTGCAATCTGTGATGTTTTGTTTTCTGTGATTGCTGTGTTTATTATATTAGTTATTAAATTGAATTCTGCCTAGAAGTTTTAGAAAGAGAAGCAGAACCTATTCACCCCCCCCCCTCTAGGTGTTTAGGCTGCCTTGAAAGTTAAACTATCAAGTGGTATCAGAGGGAGGTTCCTCAAAAAGGACTTAACAGTCTGAGGTAGATCTGATAGGCAGATTCAAGAATCAAGAAGATGGGTTCTGGAGAGAATCATAAGGAGCTAGGGTCAATGAAATTACCCATATGCAAGAAGGAAATCTTTGGGATCTGGAAAGAAAGAGTCAGATTGTTTATGGAAGCATCTGACCCAAGGATTTACATCACAGTACAGGAAGGCCCCTTCATACCAATGAAGATATCTGTTCTTGATGCAAATATCCAAACACCAAAGACTTATTCTGAAATGACCAAGGATGAAATCATCTTGGCAACCATGGACAAAAGGGCACAGAACATCATTGTCAGTGCCATAGATGATTCAACATTTCAGAATCTGATTCACTGCAAGACCTCCAAGGAGATGTGGGACACATTGATTGTCTACATGGAGAGATCAGAAGAAGTAAGGCTGGACAGAAAATCTATGCTAAATCAGGAGTATGAAAGTTTTAGACAAGGAAAATCTGATAGCATAACTGAGTGCTATAAGAAATTCTATAGAATTGTGAATGAGCTAATTTCCTATGGAAGAGTCTTCAGTACCTATGAACTGAATGACAAATTCTTAAGATCCTTATCAAAGGATTGGGATACAAAGATCTGTGCCATAAGAGAAGTGGCAAAATTGGCAGAGATATCTCCTCCAACTCTGTTTGGAAAGTTGCTATCCTATGAAATGCAACTTATGGTAAGGAAGGAGGAGGAAAGAAACTCAAGAGGAGAGCATAGAGAAAAGACTGTGGCATTTAATGCTGAAGCCACTAGAAAGAATAGGAGGAAATCACCATCTCCTCCTAAGGAAGTTGAAGAAGGTAGTTCTGAAAATTCAGATAAGGGTTCAGTCAGCTGTGATTCAGATGCAGACTTTGCTGCATTCACTAGGCAATTTCAAAGGTTCTTGAAAAAGAAGCAATGGAAGTCTAGGCCTTCCTCATCACAGCAAGTAGATGACTATTATCAGAAGAGAAGGTCATCAAGGAAAGAGAAAAGCAGGTCAAAGCCCAGCAAAGCCACTACTTCAAAGATTGTCTGCTATTGTTGCAATAGGCCTGGACATGTAGTGGCTGATTGTCCTGACAAAAGGAAGGAATCTTCAGAAAAGAAGAAGACTTATCAGAAAGGCAAGAAGGAGAAATCCTTTGTAGCAAAGAAAGATAAAAGTCTGTCAGACCAGTCAACTTCAGAATCAGGATCTGAAGCTGAAGCATATATTGGATTATATGCTGCATCTGAGGAAGAGGAGTTTATGCAGTTGCTAGACTCCATCAATGAACATCAATGCATGGGTTTGATGACAAGATCAGAAGAGGACCTATGCCAGAATCAGTCTGGTTCTAATGAGGTAAACTGTCCTTCTTGTACATCTGTTTGTAATACAAGTGAAGAATCAGCTACATCTGCATCAAGTGATGAAGATGTATCTGGATCTGAAGGAGATGTCTATCAATTGATAGACAAGTATGGGGACCTGTTGCAGGCCCTTAAGAAAAGCAAGAACCTGGTTAAATCACAGGCTCAGGAAATTGCTGATCTAAGGGTTGCAACAACTGAGTTAGAAAAAGTCCTTGATCAAAAGTTAGCTGAAATTGCCAAGCTGAAGAATATAACTATTATTCAGATGGGCACAATTAATTATACTAATGATCAAGTAAAGAGTCTGGAGGACAGACTTAGAATTGAAAGGGATTTAGTGGCTAGTTACTCTAAGCCAAAATCTGTCTTACCCTTGATAGATGAATTTGTCACTCAGAAGGGTAAGGCTGGATTAGGATTTAAGGGTAACTCCAGGGCTGGCAGATTCAAGAGGAAAGGCAAAGCCCCTATTCAGCCACTAAACCTTTCAGTCCCCATAAGGTTTGGTAAGGAGAAAGTGCCTTCTAACATATATGATCATGAAGACATTCAGGATCATATTAAGACAAATGTTCTGAAGAACAAGGGTGTTAAGGCAAGCAGGCCTACCTATGGTCATAAACCCTATGGTTTTAAGAAATCAGTAGGTGAAGTTGAAACAGCACCAGCAATGAACAGAAATGCTTCTGACAAGGATGTATCTAGATCTAGATACAATAAGTTTGAATGTTGGTGCTGTGGCAAGAGGGGTCATTTTGCATTGGACTGCTGGTATAACACAAGTGTTATAAAGAATAAGAGTCTACCTGTTAGAAGAGGTTATGATAACTTTATTAAGGCTAACCTGAACCAAGGACCCAAGACTTACTTGGGTTCTAAGGGTAAGTAATTCTGTATTGCAGGTGAATCCAAGTTACCATGCCCCTATATGGTACTTGGATAGTGGTTGTTCCAGGCACATGACTGGAACAAAGGGGCTGCTGAAGGAGTATTCATCTGTCAAAGATGGACATAAAGTGATCTTTGGTGGATCTGAAAAAGGAGTCATCAAAGGATTTGGTAACATCTCTTCAAACCTAATTACTATCACCCAAGTGACCTATGTAAAAGGTTTGAAACATAATCTAATAAGCATAAGCCAGCTGAGTGATCTAGGATATGACATTTCATTTGGTAAGGATGGATGTCATATCAAAAGGTCAAGTGATCAAGAGATCATATTGACTGGGTATAGGAAGAGAAATGTGTATTGCCTTAATTTTGAATGTGAGAATAAGGCATCCCCCATTTGTCTTGTAGCTGATGACAATGCTTCTCATTGTGTTAAGTGGCACAAGAGATTGGCTCATCTAAACTACAAGACAATTGGCCAACTCTTTAGTAAAGAACTAGTGAGGAATGGGCCTCAAGTTAAGTGTATAAAGGAAGGGGTATGCTCAGCTTGTCAAAAGGGCAAGCAGACAAAAACCTCATTTCAAAGCCTTGAAAACAAGGATTCTGTGAGGTGCTTATACCTCTTGCATATGGATCTTTTTGGTCCTATGCCAGTTTACAGTCTAGGTAGGAAGGTCTACACTCTAGTGGTTGTAGATGACTATTCTAGATTTACATGGGTGTTCTTTCTGAGACAAAAATCTGAAACTCCAAGTGTATTATTTAATTTTGTAAAGCAAATTCAGAATGAACTGAATAGTACAGTGGTCAAAATTAGAAGTGACCATGGTACTGAGTTTCAATCTGAAAGCATAACAAACTTGTGTATAGACTTTGGGATTTTCCAAGAGTTCTCCTCACCTAGAACACCTCAGCAAAATGGTATTGCTGAAAGAAAGAATAAAACATTAATTGAAGCTAGTAGAACTCTATTGAGTGACACCTCTCTCCCAGAATATTTTTGGGCTGAGGCAGTTAACACTGCTTGTCATGTCATCAATAGGGCTTCTATCACCAAAGGCCACAGAAAGACTCCCTATGAGATTGTGAAAGGCAGAAAACCAAACCTATCCTATTTTAGGATCTTTGGTTGCAAATGCTATATACTTAACAATGGCAAGTCATATTTGACTAAGTTTGCTGCCAAATCCCAGGATGGGATATTTGTTAGGTACAGCACAAATAGTAAGGCCTATAGAGTCTTCAACTTAACTACTCAAGTTGTTGAAGAATCTGTGCATGTTGTATTTGATGAAACAAGATTAATCAATTGTGAGTTGTCTTGTAGATCAAATGACTCAACAGGTATAAGCAAGAAGATGGACAAGCTCTCCATTGCTGAAGCTTCAAAGGAAGAGGGAGCATTGGAAAATGAAGGCTGCTGTCCAGGGAGAGTACAAGAGATAATGGAAGCTGATGAAAACCAAGAGGAACAGCAGAATGAAGAAGCTGGAGATGCACAACCTGAAGGGAATCTACCTCCAGCTATAAGATATCTAAGAGATCATCCTACTGATCAGATAATTGGTGATCCAAGACAAGGAGTGCAAACTAGAAGCAGAAATCAAAGCACAGTTTTGCATTCTAGTTTCTTGTCCCAAATGGAACCTAAGAAGTTTGAAGAAGCTATCCAAGACCAGCACTGGATTGATGCTATGCAAGAGGAGCTGAATCAATTTAGAAGGTGCAAAGTCTGGGAGCTTGTTCCTAAACCAAGAGGCCACAACATAATTGGAACTAAGTGGATCTATAGGAACAAGCTAGATGAAAGTGGAATAATAGTAAAGAATAAAGCAAGATTGGTTGCAAAAGGATACAGGCAGGAAGAAGGGATTGACTTTGATCAAACCTTTGCTCCAGTAGCAAGGCTGGAGGCAATCAGAATGTTCCTTGCCTATGCAGCCTACCAAGACTTCAAAGTATACCAGATGGATGTGAAGTCAGCATTTCTGAATGGTGATCTTAAAGAAGAAGTATATGTAGAGCAGCCATCAGGTTTTGTAGATCCTCTTAAACCTGATTCTGTGTATAAGCTTAGGAAAGCTTTGTATGGGTTAAAACAAGCTCCAAGGGCTTGGTATGAAACCCTGTCTACCTTCCTCATTGAGAATAAATTCTCAAGAGGAAAGATAGACAAAACTCTATTCCTTAGGGAATCCAAAGGAAAGATCATCTTAGTCCAGATCTATGTTGATGACATAATCTTTGGATCTACTGAAAACAACCTTTGTAAAAAGTTTGCCAAACTTATGCAAGGGAAGTTTGAGATGAGCAGTATGGGAGAACTTAAGTTCTTCTTGGGACTCCAAGTAAGACAGACTGATGATGGATTGTCCATATCCCAGTCTAAGTTCACCAAGGAATTAATTAAGAAATATGGTATGGAGTCATCCTCCTCCATGAGAACTCCTATGGGGACAAGTATGCCAATATGCAAAGATGAGGCAGGTAAACCTGTTGATGAATCATTATATAGAGGAATAGTTGGGTCTCTACTATATCTCACTGCTAGTAGACCTGACATTATGTATGCAACATGTGTCTGTGCTAGGTACCAAGCCTGCCCTAAAGAATCTCATTATACTGCAGTCAAAAGGATTCTGTGATATCTAAAGGGCACTCCTACTCTAGGTCTTTGGTACCCTAGGAATAGAGATTTTCAACTAACAGGCTATTCAGATGCAGATTTTGCAGGATGTAGAGAGGATAGAAAGAGTACTACAGGTACTTGTCAATTCCTGGGAAGAAGACTAATATCTTGGAGTAGTAAAAAACAGACTAGTGTGGCAATTTCCACAGCTGAGTCAGAGTATATTGCTGCTGGAAGCTGCTGTGCACAGCTATTATGGATGCAGCATCAGCTTAAAGATTATGGTATTCAGGTAAGTAGAACACCCCTTTTATGTGATTCTAAGAGTGTTATTTCTATTGCTAATAATCCAGTTTCTCATAGTAGAACTAAGCATATAGAAATCAAATATCATTTTCTTAGAGAACATGTAGAAAAAGGTGACATCTCATTGGAATTTGTAAAAACAGATTATCAAATAGCAGATGTATTTACTAAGCCTTTAGATGAAACCAAATTCAATAAATTCAAAATTGAATTAGGTATGTTAACCATTGATTAATGTATTAAACAAAATCATTAACAATGCTATTGAAATGGTTTATAAGTAAGTAAAAGTAGTAACAACATAATCAAGTGTTAAAAAGGACACATTGAAGTTACAGAAATTGGCTAAGTAAGAATGTGTCGACACATTCAGTAATAATGTGTCGACTCAGAGAAATTATGTCGACAAGTCAGAAATATTGTGTCGACACAGAGAATATGTGTCGACACTTAAGAGTTTTATTGTCGACTTAACCAGAAATGTAATGTCGACTCAACCAGAATTATGGTGTCGACACTTACAGAATATGTGTCGACACTTGTCCTTAGTGTCGACACAGAATTTCTGTCTTTCTACTATGCATCCAAGGTGTCGACATAACCACAAATTGGTGTCGACACATAGTAGGCTGAAGAAATGTCGAGTTAATAGAAGCCTGTGTCGACACATTCCGTCTGTGTCGACACATTTAGACTGTTTTTGGCGCCTTTTGAACTTCTTTCAACAGAAGCTATAAATAGGTCAAAAGCTCTTTGTGTCGACACGCTTTCAAGGTTTTCGAGACTCAAACCCTGTGTCGACAGTCTTTCTTTCTCTCTTCTCTCAAGCTTTCTCGACACAACGATGGCGCCAAGGATTGAAGATAACATCAATGAAGGATATGAGTTAGTGCGCCAGGCCTTTGCAGAGGCGCCGCCTGATGTTCAAGGAGTTATCACCCTTCTCTCTGCATCAGGGTTAGAATTTCTCATTTCAGAACCAACTAAGATCTGGAAGAAGGAGGTGCACGAGTTCTTTATCTCTGCATCAGTCCATTCTACTGGCCTCAAGATTAAGTCCACTGTTCAAGGGACGAAGGTAAAGATTAATCAAAGAAGTTTAAGAAAGATCTTCCAACTGCAAGTGGTTGAGAATGAAGAGGAAGTTCCTATATATAAGACAAGGGAAGCCCTTTAATGGTGTGGCCTGGATTCAGGATTGAAGATTGGAGCTGCATTCAACAGAAAGGGAATGAATCAGCAAGGGAAGTTCTTGTCTGAAGTAGTTGGAAAGGTAATCCTCTGCAAGACAGGTGGACATGATAGGATTTCTGCCTATATGTTCAGCCTGATGACCAGGATAGTTTTTACTATTCCTACTGATTGGTCAGGAGTGCTCTTTGACAAGATCAAAGAGGGAATCAAGAAGCCTAACATGGCTAGGATCATGAGCCTGTACTTCACTGGAGTGATTCCTGATGTGATGCAGCAGCTGCAAGGGAGTAAGATTAACCATATGAGAAGAATGGATATGAGACTATTCTCCAGGTGGGATAGGGTGCTGTCCAAGGATGTGCCTGAAGAGAGCAGGCCAGACACCCCTGTGCAATCCCCTACACCAAATCAAGAATCTGAACAAGTACAAGAAGGGACACAGCTTGACTCAACTGTGGTCCAGGAAGTATCAACACCTGCACAGATGCAGGGGGAGCCAGTTTCCACTCCTGCTCCAAAGGTATCTACTTCTGCTCAGGTATAGGGGGAGCTAATGTATTTTACTATAACAGACATTGCTCATATTCTTATTACTGCACAGGTTCAGGGGGAGCTAGTGTCCACACCTACTCCTGCCACTACAAATATTGAGGTGCAAGTCCAAGAGGAAGCACAGTTAAACATATCTCAAGATTTAACTGCTGCAGAAGTGACCACTCAACTGGAATTTACTATGGAGGAGTTATTCCCAGATGTTGATACTGCTGCTGATAAAGAAGGAGGTGGACCAGATATTGAGAAGTTCATAGGAATGGACATTGATCAGGAAGCTGCTGTGGAAACACAGGTTGAGGATGAGCCAGTGGATGTTGAAGCTGAGCAACAACTCCCTGGAACAGATACAATTCATCATCCACAAGAAAGAATTCATGTAGATACTTCCTCTGAAATAGAAACTGAAGAAGCCAGGGTGGCAAAGAAAAGAAAACTTGTTGTCTTTAAGAGAAGAAGCAAGAACTATAAGCATGCATTGCAGACAACAACTCCACAAGTTTCTCCAGCCTTTGATTACAATAAATTTATGGTAGATCTTCAAGTAAAATTGGATGACCAAAGGATGGCTCTGGAGAAGTATGTTGATGAAAATAGCAAGTCAGTTCAGTTTGACTTAGCTCAAGATATCAAGTCCATCCAATTTCAAGTAAACTTGCATAAAACTGAAATGACAGATTGCTTCCACAAGGGTGGCAATGCTGTAGTTTATCTGGCTAAACAACAGGAGGCTATCTCTACAAAGGTGGATGATATTGCTTTGAAGCAAAGTTATGTTCTGGAAAATCAAATCAGAATGAATGACAATTTAACTGAATCTCATAATGAGATCATTAAAGAGGTGAAGAAGATTGTTCCAGGGATGCCTGCAGATAGAGCCAAAGAAATGGAAGAATTTGATAAGAATTTTCAGGCTGCTATTGCATCTGTTAAGACTGCCATCACAACCTCTCAAAAGGAAATATCTGAAAAGCTTCAAAAGTTAAGACCATTTTTCAAGGAGGGAGTGAATTATTTGGATGGCCAAATTCGATTTCAAAAAGAAGATCTTAGAGATCATGTATCAAGAGAAGCCATAAAGGGGGAGAGGATGCTAATTCATGTAGGCTCTGAGCACACCAAGTGGGTGACCAATAGCATACGAGCCACTTTGGGATATCCCCCATTGTGTGATGATGCTATGGTAGCTGAGTCAGGAATACAATCTAATCTACTTGAAGGCAATCAACCTGAGGTTGCCCAAGTCATATACCCCCCTCCAGATTTTGACTTGATTGATCAGAAAGTTCAAGGAATGTATAGTCCTCCAAAGGAGGTTACTAATATTGTCTTTGGAAAAGTTGATAAGCCTGAGGCTACTCTGAAAGAACAGCAGGATGCTCTATTGGCAAAGAAGAAATTCAGAGAGCAGGCTGTACTGAAGCCAGATTATGAGCAGTGGAGTCCTACTTCAAGGAACATCATACTCACTGCATGGAAAGCTGTACAAGATAAAGTTCATGAGAGAGGAAAGTGGTACAATGAAATTGAATGGTAGAAGTATGAGGCAAGGCAAGAGGCAATTGTACAATTCAGAAGGAAAGCCAAGCTGGGAAGACTGCCATCAGATGCTAAGGAGCCAAGCAAATACTTCCCAAAGCCTTTTCATTATTTTGAAAGGCAAAGGATCAAGGAAGAAGCTCAGAAGAAGGCTGATCTTAAAGGAAAGAAGATAGCTGAAGAATCAGAAGCTCCTGTGACAGCTACAATTCAGTCTGGCAAAGGGATTATGATTAGAGAGCCTGATCAATCCTGATTTTGTTTTAAATATTTTGTAATGTTGTGATGTAATCATCAAATGTAAAACTTTGTAATCAAACATTACCCTGTTATAAACAAAATGTTGTTTGGCATATTATAATGTGCATTCTGTGATGATTGATTCTGAATTATTCTATGTTATGTTTTGTTTATATTTAAAGTATTCCTGCTATGTCATTAATCATCATTTAGTACTGTTTATAAATGGTGTATATCATTGGCTATAGGGGTTATGACTTCTCCAAATAGGGGGAGATTGTTGGGTACATTGGAAAATGTGTACCTGATTTGAAGAAGCCCAACTTAGCTCAATGATATACATCAAGGTGTATTTGATGTTGTTTTAAGTTGACATGTGCAGGTGGAGAATTGATAAAGTATGCAGAAAAATTCAAAGTCCAAGTGTCGACACAAAGGAAGCAGTGTCGACACACAGAAGAAAATAGTCGACACAACACTGGGAAGCAGTGTCGACACATAGCAGTTAGTCTACAACTACACTGGGAAAAAGTGTCGACACAGAAGAAGTAAGTCGACACAACACTGGGAATTTGTGTCGACACAGAAAAAGAGTCGACACAACACTGGGAAATTGTGTCGACACAGAAGAAAAGAGTCGACACAATACTGGGAAATTGTGTCGACACAGAAGAAAAGCGTCGACCTCAAACATTGGGAGAATGTGTCGACACAGAAGAATATAGTTGATCTCAAGATTGTCGACATCATCTGAATGTGTCGACACAGAAGAAAATAGTCGACCTCAAGTTAGTCGACACCAGCAGAATGTGTCGACACATTGTGATTAAGTCGACACATAATAGCAGAGTTAAAAAATGAATGTGTCGACACCTGAAGGCTAAGTCGACACTTACTAAAGTTATGATTCTACAACAATTGTGTCGACACACAGGACTTGTGTCGACACACTGAAGAGTCAAGATCAAGTTATTTGCAGAAGAAGCTGTGTCGACTCAAAGGCAACTTAGTCGACATCACTGAAGACTGTGTCGACACCAAAGTCAATTATGTCGACACAAATAGACAGATTGTCTCGACACTTTCTGACAGACTGTTTCAACAACTTGTGATTCAAGACTAAGGCACAGGACTTGTTTGAAGACTTGACAGCTGTGGGTTGTCACCGGTTAACTGAAGTTGTCAGACTTGTCAGAAAACGGTTAGAAACCGGATCAGCCGGTTACCATGAAGAATGTCTATAAATAGACAGATTCAGAAGGAGAAAATAATCAACAACATATAGAACTGACCTTTTGAAATACATTGGATCAGAAAGTGGAGAAGGATTACAATTCTACTCATTTCAAGAAAGTGCTAGGCACTTAAGAAGATCTTCTCCGGGAGATCTAAGAAGACTATCTAAGGATAGATCTAAGAAGAGTTCTAATCAGAATTCAGAAGAATCATTCAAAGTTCTGGATAGAGAGAGATCAAGTCAGAATTTGAAGAAGAAGAAAGAATCCACCAGTGGATTCTCAAGAAGCTGTTTGGAATCAACTCAGCTAAGTACATTTTCAAGAAGCTTTGAAGAAGGCTAAGAAACAGTTGATTGCATCAGCTGATCAAGAATTGTCATTGCCTTTTCTCTCTCAACTTTGGCAAGACAATTAAAACAATCTTTTCTATATTTCTGTAGGATCTGTTTATACAGATCTGAGTTGTAAGCCTATGTTATAAAGGCTGAGTGTAAGAGTGTTGAACTCTGAGTGGTAGGGCTGTTTGCCTGAGTGTAGGAGAAGGATATTCTCTGAGTTGTAGGCCTTGGGGCAAGGCTGAGGTAGGGCAGTTGTGCCTGAGTTGTAGGAACCTGTTGGGTTCTGAGTTGTAAGATCTATTGATCTGAGATAAGTGGAAGTTTGGCCGAATCTAGCATACTGCTAGATAGGTGAAGGGGGAAAGTGGATGTACCCAGATCTTGGGGAACCACTATAAAACATAGTGCAATCTGTGATGTTTTGTTTTCTGTGATTGCTGTGTTTATTATATTAGTTATTAAATTGAATTCTGCCTAGAAGTTTTAGAAAGAGAAGCAGAACCTATTCACCCCCCCCCCCCTCTAGGTGTTTAGGCTGCCTTGAAAGTTAAACTATCAGCGACTTTGAACCTGAAGATCTGGCAAAACACTGATCATGGGGGCACCCGCTCATCGAATATGGGGTTGTACAAGGATGTTCTGTTTTTAGGCTACGTGATTTGTGGTAATGGAGTGGCGGTGAATCTGGCAGGATTGAAGCCATTAAAGATTGGCTTGTGTTGAACATGGTTGCGAAAGTCAGGAGTTTCCTTATTTTAGTTAGTTATTACAAGAGATTTGTGGACAACTTCTCTCAGATCACATTCCCCTCACCTCTCTCACTCGCAAGGAGAATAAGTTTGTGTTGACGCCTGAGTGCGACCAAGCTTTTGGAACTTTGAAGGAGAAGTTGATGTTTTCTCCAATCCTAACTCCTAAGTCTTTCAAATGGGACCGAATGATTTCAGATATTTAGTAAAACATTGGCCTGTGGTTTGGGATGTGTCCTAGTTTAGCATGACAGAATGATCGCTTATGGGTCAAGACAGCTAAAGCTGTATGAGAAGAATTACCCCGCACACAACTTGGAATTCGCGACGGTGATCTTTGCTTTGAAGTTGTGGAGGCACTATGTCTATAGTGTTAAGGAGGAGATTTTTGCGAATCATAAGAGTCTAAAGTATCTTCTAAATCAGAAGGAGTTGAATATGAGGCAGTGCAGATGTGTCGAGTTCCTTGGTGTCTATGAGGTAGAGATCCAGTATACGTCGGGAAAGGAGAATGTGGTGGTTGATGCCTTGAGCAGGAAGTACTCTAGGTAGGGAATTGGATTGAGACGCATTGTGAGCTATTAATACGGGATTTCGAGTCGTTGGACATTACTTATGTTGCTCATGATGATGCTAGTGTAGCTTGTTTTAGTTTGATCAAGCCGCAGTTGTATATAGCGAATAGAATCCGAGAGGGAACTAAAATTGATGCGGAGCTGCAACCCTTGGTGTTGGAAGCTCGGGAAGGCAATAATAGTGACTTGGAGATAGTCAACAGACTTCTGAAGAAGAAGAAGAAAAGGAGAGTGCGTATCCTGAGCTTTGGCAAGCTCCGCGAGAAGTTGATGTTTAAGGTGTACTTCACAAAGTATTTCATTCACCCAGGCAGTACAAAGATGTACATGGATTTGTATAAATCCTTTTGGTGGTTTAGTATGAAGAGAGATGTGGCGTTGTATGTGAGTAAATGTCAGACTTGTGCCTTAGTGAAGGCGGAATGTCAAAGGCCTGACGGTTTTCTACAGCCTCTTCTCATTCCCGAGTGGAAGTTCAACAATATCTCGACAGATTTTGTTCATGGTTTTCCACGATCTCAACATCGGAATGATGTTATTTGGGTGATTGTAGATCACCTGACCAAGGTGGATGGCTTCATTTCAAATAGGAAAGATGATGATGTGAAGAAGTAGGTAGAACAGTATGTGTGCAACATTGTTCGGGTGCATGGAATTTTTAGAAGTATCAGTGGTGTCACGGCCCAGGCCCGGCTCAAGGAGGCTTAGTGGGTCCCAACCGGTTCAACCGTGAAGGCTGCAGCCAAGTGACCCAACCGCTTTTCTGGCCTGTTTATTAGCGCAGCGCGGTGTTGGCATTGGGTCTCAAACCCGCAACCCTTGATAAGAAGCCTTAATATCATTCCTCATCACCAACTGAGCTACAGGACAGAAAAGCGTTGGGGTCACTTGGGTTGCAGCCCACACGGTTGAACCAGTTGGGACCCACTAAGCCTCCTTGAGCCAGGCCTGGGTCGTGACAAAAAAGTGCAGCTCAGTTGGTGATGAGGAGTGATATTAAGGCTCTTTATCAAGGGTTCGAGACCCAACGCCAACACCGCGATGCGCCGATAAACAGATCAGAAAAGCGTTTGGGTCACTTGGGCTGCAGCCCTCACGATTGAATCTACAGCTCAGTTAGTGATGAGGAGTGATATTAAGGCTCCTTATCAAGGATTGCGGGTTCGAGACCCAGCGCCAACACCGCACCGCGCCGATAAATAGGCCAGAAAAGCGTTGGGGTCACTTGGCCTGCAACCCTCATGGTTGAACCAGTTGGGACCCACTAAGCCTCCTTGAGTCGGGCATGGGCCGTGACAATTAGTGACAGAGATGAATGTTTTACATCCAAGGATTGAAGGTTGGTTCAGAAGATTTTGGCGACAAAGCTCAAGTTTAGAACGACGTTTCATCAGTAGACTAATGGAGAATGGAGAGAACAAACCGTACAGATGAAGATATGCTTAGAGTGTGTGCACTTAGCTTTGGGAAGAAGTGGAAAGACTACTTATTCATGATCAAGTTCACATACAATAATAGTTTCCAAGTGAGTATCAAAATGGCACCATACGAAGCTCATTATGAAAGACGGTGTCAGACGTTGATGTCTTAGGTGGAGGTGGGTGATACCCAACTTTTGGGAAGAAGATATTGGCCGATGCATTTGTGATCGTGGAGGCAATTCATGAGCATAAGAATATTGTCATGACTGACTGGCTAATTACTATAATGAACGTCATCGAAACTTGGAGTTTGTGGTTGGCGATATGGTGTACTTGAAGATTAAGTCGTTTAAGGGAGTATCCAGAATTCAACTTTTGAAGAAGTCGAGTCTGAAATATTTGGTCTCATTCTAGATTATTGAGTGCGTAGGAGAGGTGGTACAGTCTTGCATTGTCGGCGGAGCTGAGTGGTTTACAAGACGTATTTCATATCTCAGTTTTGAGGAAGGCCTTCGCGGATCCTAGTGTTTTGATCGAGCCGGTGGATGAAAGTTTGGCAACCGTGGTGCGTCTGATTTGCATAGAAAACATGGAGATCCGGAAGTTGTGGAATAAGGAAATCAAGCTCGTGAAAGTACATTTAGACAATTGCGGGCGAGATGAGTTCTCTTGGGAAAGAGAATGAGTGATGCGAGAGAAGTATCCAGAGGTCTTCCCTTCAGGCATGATGTTTATTTAAGTGGATCTCCTTTATTCTTATACAAAGGTACCAAGATACTTTCCCTCCATTGGTTTGGCATCGTCTTTGACTTCAGTATCATATTGAAAAAACATGTAAGTCACAAAATTCCTTCATTCTCTAAATATTTCAATACTTTGATGGGTATATCGTCTGTCACAATCGACTTTTCATTTTTCATCTTCTTTATAGCATTATTTACCTCTGATACTTAAATTTTACGATAAAACAGTATATCCTTATACTACTCTGATTTACTTAACTCTTCCAAGTTCAATCCATTTCCAGACTTCAGGAGATAAACTAATGAAATTAAAATTTAGATTCCAAGTAAGTTGTTTAAAGCACACAACCAAGAATCCAAGTGCGTATGCAGTACAAGCAACTGAAAGGATTAGCAAAAGTTGGTTGGGTTGTGAATCTAATATTTATATTTCTTATGTGAAAAGACAGAAAGGTACAGATGGTGTACCTGTACCACTGGAGCCTATTACTTTCACCAAATCATCTACTTCTCCTACTATTCCATAAATGTCATGTATGCATGATGTTGTTGAATATTCAATTCTTAGACCAATCTCTCCTAGTAAAGAGATTGAATACATAAATGAGTTGGTAGCTAGGATTATTGAAAAAGGATATTCTGTAAATACAGCTCATTGGAATGCAAAAAAAGATCTTGAACATTTCCATCATGTCTACAGAATGGTTCAAGAGCATCCAAAAAAGGCTAGAAAAATACACAATGATTATATTGACAATAAGCAAAAGGAACACATCACCCGTCTATCTACTTTCCTTAAGAAGCATAAAATGAAATCATCTTCTTTTCTCTCTGTAAATGAATCTCCTTCTTTATTTCTAAAGAATGTAAAGGTTTTTAAGATGTTGATATATTAAGGAATGGAACGGGTGTGTATAGATCTTTTTGTCTATCTCTTCTCTGTGTTTATTTTTGTACCCATCTTAAAATATATTTTTTGTTCTTATTTGAAATAACTTATTCTTGTAAAACTTGGTATATCAAATATGGGGAGATTGTTGAAAAAAATCCTTTTATGATTTGATATATCAGGTTATTAAAGGGATATATGATAAATGTAAAGATGGCATCTTGTTTTAAGTCCAAGTCCAAAGACACTTGGAAGAGGTCAGACCAAGATTTAGTGCACTCAGAGAAGCAGAAGAAAGCTAAGTAAAAAATTTGTACTTTGAGAATATGTCGACATACGTCGAGAAGTTTACTCCGTGCTTTGAATAGTAGTCAACACATGAAGACAGGATGTTGTGTCATCTTGTGTCAAGATCCCCTATAAAAGAAAATAAAGTCAGAGCATAAGTATATCGACATACATTGAGATCTCTTCGCTTTTACATCTCAACATATGTCGGCTAGAGGTCGACACACAAGAAGCAATATGTCCACTTTTCTACAGAATAGTTATAAATGCAAATCAAGTAGATTAAGGCAATGATCAAGATCTGATTCTGACCATTGATAATCTAAGTTAGGAAGGACATTGTTCTGATTAGGTCAGATTCAGGAAGGCCTAATTCAAGTAGCAAGTCTATATATATCAAAGGAAAGACAAAAGAGGAATAAATTATTATTCTGGAGGATTTTTCAAAAGCTCTCCCGTCTCCTTCTCCATCCAGAAGTCCTCTCAGAAGAACCCTAGCCGACAAGATGATCTTCTCTCAGATTTAAAGACTGGTCTCTCAAGGGTTCAACATTTCTTCTTCAGGATTCCTCCCCAACAGATTCAACATCTCTATATTGAATCTCATCATCTCAAGGGGAATTGCTAGAGATGCTTTCTTATACATCAAGAATCCACATAGTGCTTATAAGAATCAAAATCCACAAAGCTTATTGAAGAGAATTACATTGTGGTAACAGAAATTCAACCACAACCTACTGCCAGAGTTTTGAGAATCACTCTCCAAAGAATTCAATGGTATTGATCCACCTTATCAAAAGGCACATTGGTTATGTGAATCTTTCTTATCAAAAGATTCAGGGTTTAGAAAGACTATATCAAAATTTCCATTTGTTCTAAGAATCTTCCTTATCAAAAGATTCAGTTATAATTTCATCTAAGAGTCTCCTTATCAAAATACTTAACACTTATTAGTGGATAGTCTTTCAAGGGAAAAAAGAGTTGAATACCGAAACATTTTGGGGAACCCCTATAAATTCTTGTGTCTTCTGGTTGCTTAATTTCATGTGCATAATTTCCTATTATACTTCCACTGCATTAGATTAGAACTCTGTGGCACGTAATGTGATTAATTACGTAAATAATTTTAAAACTATGCCCCCCTAGAATAATTCTTGACTGTGGTTATCCGCTTTCAAACTAATAATTGTCAGGCGAGTAGATACAAAACGGATAATCAGGCACATAAAATGATATCAGGCCGAACAAAATAATCTTCAGGCGAGCAAAGCCAAAACGGAAATCCGGGCGAAAAACTAATATCTGAGCGCACAAAATGGTATTCAGACGAACAAAATGATCATCGGGAGAGCAGAGCCAAAACAGATATACGGGGGAACAAAAATGATATTCGAGCGAACAAAACGATCGCAGGGCGAGCAGAGCCAAAACCGATATTCGGGCAAACAAAAATGATATCCGAGCGCATAAAAATGATATTTGGGTGAATAAAATTATCTTAAGGAGAGCAGAGCCATAAATGATATCCATGTGAACAAAAATAATATTCAGACGATTAGAACGTATATACCGGATTTTGGGAAGACGAGGCACGCCCCCGCAAAATTACATATTTTTAGCCCGTTTTGAGTTGTAGATTGAGGGAATCTTTGATCTAACGAGGGTGATAAATTGTTGGAGGGTTAAGGTCATGGATGAGAAGTTAAACCCTCATTTCTTTCTTTTAGAAAAGGTTTAGAGAGAGGTGAGAAGAAGAGGAAGAAGAACTAGGGTTTTGAAGATCCGTCAATAAAGGAGGATCCACAGTTCCAAACGACGTGCCTTCAGCGGCATCGGATAGATTGGGCTTCCACGATCAATCTCCGTCCACTTTGCAAGAATTATATGGCGGGAAGAAAAACGCAGAAGGTAATGAGATTTACTATTGTCGTCCCAGTTTTAGGATGTGTTTTACATTCTTTCATTCTTGCTTTGAATGTAGGAATTATGCTACCCGGTGCCTCTAATTAGAGGGTTTGGGGTTGTCACTGTTAACACCGGATTTGACCGCTCCCCTGGATGGCCTCAAGTACCGGCGGCAAAGCATTCTCTAGTCGTCTAGCCGTCTTTCCGCGGAGTCTCCCCGGCATGGCGGTTGCTGAGAAGTTCTCGGTCAGTGGCTGGTCTATTCGCCTAACCGCGCGGATAGACGGCCCCTCTTCCTTCTTGCTTCCTTGTATCTGGTCACCGCTGCTCGTTTCTCCTGTACGCGGCCAGCCGGTATTTTTAGCCCTGCCCGTATGGGCAGACCCCCTGAGCCTATAAATAGGCATGAACATTACCTTCCAAGGAATCAAGTTCGGACACCTAAGCTTGCCGCCTATGGCAGCGGATTCGAATTCTTCCTTTAGCGGGTACCTGTTCGCTCGGGCTCTCTATTCTAACCGTTGTAACCGTTTTCTCCTTTTATTAAAGAAAAGCCCGCCGCAAGAGAGGCATTCAGGCCGCGGCGGGCGAAGTCCGATGTCGCCGCTTCGTGCGGCTTGCTCTGATTTTTGCTCTGTCCGCTAGTAACCGACCACCCGACAGTCTCCTCCCTACTCCATCCCCTGTAATCGAACGGTTAACTAGGTGGTACTTTTTCGCGCATCAACAGTTAACACGCGACATTCAGATCTCGGTTAGTCGGTAAGTTTAGTCAGTTAGACAATGTCAGACCGTCAGGCCGCACAAAGCAACCTTCATCCCAGCGAAGATGCTCTCTGGGAAGTCGTCGTGCAGTTGGCTCGGGAAACCGACCTAATTCGCCAGGAAATCGCTCAGCAGTTCGCGGAGACTAATGATGTCTTAGCCGTTATTATTTAGCGACTAGACTCGCAGCCCGCACCAGCGCCGATTACATCTGCCAACTCAGCGCCAGCAATGGAGAGCACGCCTGTTAAACAACCTGCTTGTCCTCCAGGTGGACCATTTGCCTATCCGCAAGTCTTTCCGCAAGTCTATCCGCAAGTCTGTCCGCAAAACTGTCCGGCATCTTATTCGCCTGTGCTGGCCGCAGCCCCCCTGCGGTTTCCAGTTGTTGGGCAAGAAAGGGTATGTTCTTATAAACCCGGTCCCTAGTCCGTCGCTTACTCTGCCAATCACACGAAGACAATGCAAAAAACCTCTGCTTATACGAAAAGGAAAAAAAAAGTGCCAACTTTATTCCGAGTCAGGCAGCATGAGAATGAGACACTCTCTCATTTTATTGGCCGCTTTCAGAAGGAGGTTTCGGAAGTTGAGAAGGCCAATCCAGAATTGTATAAACTCGCTCTAATTGAAGGCTTAAAAGGACCATTAAGGTTTGAAGCCACCCTCGGAAAAGAAAAAACATATCAGGAGATAATTAATCTTGTTAACCAGTACTTTTGTACTGGAAAAGGTAATTCTGACTATGTCATGAAGAACAAACCAAATTGTAAGGAATCTTTTCAGCCTGTAGACCAGAAGTCCAAGGGCTCTGATCAGTACTGTGAGTATCATAAGGGAAAGGGTCACTTGACAAAAGATTGTAGAGCTCTTCAACAACTAGTGGAGAGAATGATGAAACAGGGAAAATTTGGTGACGTCGTTCAAAAGATTTATGCATCTCACTCAGGAACCTGAAAAGGCAAAGACGTGCTGGACATCCTCCTCGGCTTGGAATAAATAGATCCAAAAGCTTCACCTTCAATATTGAGAACAAATGCGTCAATTTGTTTGTATTACCAACTCATTTTCTAAAACTTCTTTATTGAATATGTTTTTTATCATTTGTTTTTACCTTATACCTCAAGGCCTCTTACTAACACTTTTATAAGTGTTTTCTTTTCTTAACAGCTTGAGAAGTAAGGATAACCGACTCCAGGAGACATCGCCGTGTTGAGCTTGGAACCCCCTAGAATCTTTGTCATTAGCATAACACCACGATGACCACGTGTAGCGGGGAGATTTTGCACCGTGTAGTGGGAGCTTGCAGATTCTAGTGAGGTGGGCCACTGAATAATGGATCCCGGCTGGTATCTCTAACCCCACCTCTGCATTCTGGAGAGACAGGGTGGGTGCTAGTTCTACCATGCCTTGTAGGGGATATCGTTACGACTTGATGATCACGCAAAGAAAGAAAAGCTATATGCACCTACCCGCAGATCATCCTAGCTTGTAACCCTCGAATACTCTTTGGAACCCTCAAGCAGTGCCTGCAGGAGACCCGCGGCCGGGTTGATCTCAGAGGAAAGCAATGGGCTTTAAGCGCACCTGCCCGAAAGATCAACTTGGGTTGTACTCCAGGCAAGAGGGCAGTAAATCCTTCCCCTTTTTTATTGGGTGTGGATTGAGTCTACAGCTTTTGTGACCCTGCGAGGAAAGCAATGTTATATGCACCTGCCCTCTTAGTCACCTAAGTTTGTAGCTCATTTCTCAGTTGGCAGAATTCTGGTATTCGCTTCAGTTTGCAAAAGTTGATTTCTCAAGTTGTCGAGATATTTTCTTATTGGGTGATGAGGTCTACAGCTTTTGTGACCCTGTGAGAAAAGCAATGTTATATGCACCTGCCCGCTTGGTCGCTTAAGTCTGTAACCATCTTTCTTGGATCGCAAAATTTACTGTTAGCTTCCTGGTTAGTGAAGGAACAGACTGGAATTGGTACTCGTAAAAGGTCTGGATGAGTATCCCATTAAAGCAGGTGATTAATAATGCCTTTGCTGGATTATCAAATGTTACTCAATATTCTTATCGCTTAACCGCGCGGTTAGATGTCAAGCAGGCTGGTTTTCTCCAGCTGATCGTGAAATTCATACTGCGAATATCGTTGTTAATCGCTCGAGAAGATTATCGTATGTCTATCCAATTGATTCATGTTGTGGATATCGTTCTTAACCTCGGGAAGACTATGTGTAGTGATCACTCGTCTGTTCAGCTTCCTTTTCATATTACGGATATCATCTCTACTCGCGCGATAAGAGGATTGTTATGACTTAAAATTATTCTTCTTTCCTATTCGGTTAAATAGCAGAGTTTGTGTTCCCTCCGGATGGCCTAACTCATCATATTGTTTAAAAATGCCTAGCCGCCCGGCAAAACACGTCTAATCGCTAAGTTCTGGCTTATTTCTATCTTGTCGTATCATGTCAGAAATAGAATATTCAGATCGCAATAAAATTGGCTTTCCGGATTCACTCAGCTGGTAAATTCGGTCAGCACTGCAGAAGATAAAGCTCTATTTATTATACAAGTCGGCGTTTGTCAACGCATAGCCTGGCTAGATTTATCTATTCGCGTCAGAATATGTGCGACTTAACAATATCAGCTCAAATTCGATTATTTTATTCACCAACATTTCATTTAACAAGTTATCAAGATCTATTTGCACGAACAGAAGTAATATCATTTCCTTTATCAGAAATACAAAAATCCTTATCCGCGCGGTTTACATAATTCTTACCGCGGGATAAAAAAAATTTCTAAGTTAAAAATTTGTTATACATCAGTTTTCGCCTTTTTCCTCAATTGCTCAAAATCTGCCTCACTAGAAGAACTGGTAGAGCTGCTAGTTTTAGTTGATCTCAAACCCAGGGATTCCTCTCCGCTCGAGCTGTTGGTTTGGCTTGAACTCCTGTCTGCAGCGGTCTCATCGGGTACATCATCTTGATCGCATTTAACTTCATCCTCTGCGAGAATCTCTTCGACAGCAGCCATAGCCGCCACATCTCGCGCGGCTTCAGCTTCCTGGAAGCTGGGGAATAAGTCGTCAAAAAAGACTTTTTCATGATCAGGCTTAAATGCTCCCCGCTCCCTCAGAATATCCAACATATCCTCCCCGCCTTCCCGCAAATGTACGGCAATTTCATTCAGGAAGGTCGGGTTCTCCGGGTCGTAGGCTTTCTGCAAAAGAAGTTCAAGGTAAATTTTCGGCTAATGCCAAGATAACCGGAAAAGCCGCGAGGTAAAATCTTACAGCATTAGTATTCTTCAATTTCTCGTTTTCTTCTTTGAGCTGTTCCACTTCCTCCTCTAGCCGCTCGGCTAAGCTGACTACTTCGGCAAGAGCTTCGGCAACGAAATGATCCGTGACGAAGCTTCTCGCGTGAATTTGTGTGGCTAGAGCAGGAAGCTTTTTTGTGGGAATTGTTCGCAGGTCGGCCAAGTTTTCCCTGTCGTACATCGCCCAGCTAACCGCGCGGGTATGCTTGGAGATCTTCTCATTCTTCCACAAAGGAAGAGCAGTGGAGACCTTAACGTGCTTCCCGCGGGAATGCCACTTCATGTCCGCCTTACCGCGGCGGTCTTTCAACTTCTCACCCATTCCGTGGGGGGTGAAGGATTTGGAATCGTAGTCGGCGGCGACATCTTTTTCTGCGCGGCGGTCATCCTCCCTTTTCTTCCGCGCCTCGCTCTGAGTCAGAACGGGCCCTCCAGGTGTTTTCGTCCTATTCGTCAGAACTCTCAAAATAGCTGCAAAGGGATAAAAGCTTTTTGCCGCCCGGTAAGACGGGTAACAAATAATTAATCGCTAAATACCTTCTTCTACAGGCCAGTCAGCCACAATCGGTAGCATCGGAATGTAATGCCGAATATCAAGCCGCAAGCCGGCAAGAAATTCGGCGATCTCTTTCTTGATGACTTCAACATCAAACCGCTCGAATAACCTTGCAGGCCGAACTTGCGGGCGGACAGGTAAAACACCCAGATTCCCCTCGAACATGAGGAATCTGGTAGACCAGTTCGGGAATTTATTCGGTAAGTTTACCGTCTTCATCCCGGTGCAACCAAAATACGCCTCACCTTTGAAGATCCGGCTATCTTTATTACCGGAAGTGATGGAGCGGGCTACAAAGCAGTGGCGGAAGAGATCCATGGTGAACTGTACCCGCTCGGTCCACAGGTAAATGATGAAACTCACCACCGAGGCAACTGTGTTCGGCGAGAGTTGGTCGAGAAAAATCCCAAAGAAATCTAGAATTTTGACAAGTTCGAGTAGCGGTGGCAGGCTGAAACCATAATCAAAGTGATCGATCGGGATGGCCACCAAATTCCTCCCGAAAGTATTGATTTGCTCATCTTCTCGCGGTAATCGCGCGACTACGTCAGAATCAACCATGTGGGCAGCGATGAAGCGGTCAAGTTCGGTTGTCGTTATGACTGATCTCCTGTGCTCGGCTTCGAGGAAGGCAGCAGCAGTAGCTTGTGCGGGTGCCATGAAACCTTGCCGCAGAAACTGGTGCTTTGATATTCTTCCATAGAATATGGAGCAAGGCTATATTTATAGAACCTGCAAACATGTATCTAGTCGCGCGACTAGATAAATGAAGCCGCTTCATTGCTCTACCTGCAGATCAGTTCCTGTGAACATAATACTGAAACCGGTATAATCGCAAGCGGCAAGAAATAATCTTAAACAGGCGAATCATCAATGATCATGCGAACAAATAAATCAAACCGCAAATATTGAAAGGTACAAAAAATGACAAATGTATCAGCGATCACGAGGTCAGTCTGTTCTAACTCAATATTTTTGCAATTAACATTCCCTCTCCTCGCGTCGCTCCCCGCCCGGTTCTATGGGGTCCCTGCCAATGTGAGCCACTTGGTCGCCAATGCTCAGTAAAACTGGCATCGCGGTTATCAAATGGTGGCTCAAGGTGTTCTGGGCCCGGTGTATCTGGGACGCATCCCGAACTATGCGGCAAATTGGAACAATTGGCTCAGCAAAAGCCACCTGTTCGATAGGCCGCACTAGTAGGTTTGCCTGACCGGCCACCGGGGCAGAAGCTTCCCCCCTAGCAGAGCTGTGACCCGATTCCCGCGGTTTCTCCGAACTCACGAAATCAGGTCGCCGGCTCCTCTCTTTCCACCCTCACGTAATATTTTCTCTTGTAGTGAGCAGCATCATCCTCAGAATTCTGAAGTCGTCTGGCCTGGGTCGAGACTTGATCGCGGACAGCTCTTTATCGAACGCGGCTAGCGGCCAGTTCAGCGGATATAGCGCTTTCCCTTCCGCAGCAAGCTGCCAGATCCGCGGACAAAGACTTTACCCGCTCCTCCAAGCTCCTCCTAGCCACTTCTTCAACCTGCAGCCTCGCCTTTAACCGCTCGAAGTCGACAAATAGCTCAGAGAAGGTGTGTTGGCCTTCATCATTCTGGAGTCGCCGCGCGGTTTCGTCCAGAACAGCCGGAGAGTTTATTCTCGCAAGGTCTGCATCACAAAGCAAACAAACGGACAGAGTTAGTCTTGTCGAGCGGCAAGATCGGCAAGCAGCAATACTGAGAGAATAGGCACCCGAGCAGAGGCACTTATCTTCTCTAGTCGCGGCCGCAGTCTGACGGCTAGAAAAAACAGGTCGCCTCAACCTTTCAGGATCTGTCTTCTTCAGGTATTTGTCCCTCAGAATTCGCTCGGCCCGCCTATTCTTCTCAAGCTCTTTGCGCGACAGGAGCAAGTCGTCGGTCCCAGTAATTATGCGGATAGACCTTTTTGACTGCAACGGTTCCTTGTAAGGTGGTGGAATTTTTATTACCTTCGGGGCAGGTTTGATCAAACCTGTCAGCAGAAGCTTGGCGGCGGTCTGGCGATCAGCTTCAGCTTTTTCTTCAGCCGAAAGAACCAGAGGTTCGCTGGACTCTACTCCGGCGGCTAGAAGTTTCTTCTCGGCAAGAATCTTTTCCCGCAGTTTTACCTTTTCGTCCCCTTCGGATGGCCCGGGGACTTCTTTTCCTGTTTTCACCGACAAGACCTCCAAGTCGGATTCACCCCAAGAGAGCTGCTTGAGGCTAGCTGTATTTTCCTTCTCCTGCAGGAGATCGCGGTTAGCGGGAAGACTAAACTTAACCGCTAAGTTATCCTCTGCCTTGAAGCGCTCAAGCTTTTCAAAAGTGGTTACCTCGTCAGGCCGAACGGTTATGTCAGCTCTGCTGGTTGCTTCCATGAGTGCTGCGGGTTTCTTGTTTTCTCTCTTCTTTTTCCGGATAATCGCCTCTATTCTCTCCTCCACTGATAAAGCCGGCTAGTGTTTTCGTTTCTTTGTCGGGATGGAGGCCATCACTGCACCCATGTTCTCCCTGAGCTTATCGGCGGCATTCTTGGCAGCCTTCTTCGCCTTGTCGATGATGTCGGCAACCTCTCCGCGTTCTCGCTCGACTTCAGCGCTAGAGTCCGCCTTGCCGTGGTCTTCGCTTGATGGGGTTGATGTGATATCCACATCTGAGGCGTTAAAGTGTCGAGGAGTGGTCGCCCGGGCAGTTTCCGGAATCTTGCTACCCTCCGTGTTCTCGGGCAGCTCTTCAGCAGGGTTGTCCGCAACCGTCTCGAGAGGTCGCTCCGGGATTCGCGCGGCTACTTTCTCGGTTGCCGTTGTTGAGGATTGTCCGGTCTCTAAAGTTTTGGCCTCAGGTTTCTCCAGTAGTCCTTCGCTTAACCAGCGCGGCTTTAGCGAGACGACCTTGGCAGTATTCACTTTGCGCAACTTCTAATGGGCTTCGCGGCTAGCTGATTCTTTCAGCGGCGATTTAGACGCGGCAAGGCCCTTGTCGCTCATCTTCATCAAGATGCTCTTTCTGGAAGACATTTCGAACAACAAAATTCTAACCGCAGTAGGGGAAAAATGGCCCGCCTCAATGGTTGTTTTGTAAAAACAGCATCTGTGTCAGCGTTATTTCTAGCTTCAAAGGCATTTACTGCGTTCGCGGTCAGGCGGTTAACTACATTTTCGAAATTCCTCCTGAATTTAAAAATGTGCGGGGATTATGTTAACACCGGATTTGACCGCTCACCTGGATGGCCTCAAGTACCGGCGGCAAAGCATTCTCTAGCCGTCTTTCGGCGGAGTCCCCCGGCATGGCGGTTGCTGAGAAGTTCTCGGTCAGTGGCTTGTCTATCCTCCTAACCGCGCGGATAGATGGCCCATCTTCCTTCTTGCCCCCTGTATCTGGTCACCGCTGCCCGTTTCTCCTGTACGCGGGCAGACGGTATTTTTAGCCATGCCCGTATGAGCAGGCCCCCTGAGCCTATAAATAGGCATGAACAGTACCTTCCAAGGGATCAAGTTCGGACCCCTAAGCTTGCCGCCTGTGGCAGCGGATTCGAATTCTTCCTTTACCGGGTACCTGTTCGCTCGGGCTCTCTATTCTAACCGTTATAACCATTTTCTCCTTTTATTAAAGAAAAGCCCGCCGCAAGAGAGGCATTCAGGCCGCGGCGGGCGAAGTCCGGTGTCGCCGCTTCGTGCGGCTTGCTCTGATTTTTTTTCTGTCCGCTAGTAACCGACTACCCGACAGTCTCCTCCCTACTCCATCCCCTGTGATCGAACGGTTAACTAGGTGGTGCCTTTTCACGCATCAACAGTCATGGTTCATTGTGATTTACTAGGGAATGAGATTGCGAACCCGACATGATTGCATTAGAAGTACGAAGATGATTCTTGGATTAGGGATTATGGGTGAAGCCAAATCGAGGTTGATTGCCCAATTTGGGGATTGATTGTTTGTCGTTGCATTTAGAAATTTTGGTAAATATGCGATTGCGGTCATAATGTCACTGTGATGCCCATTTTCCGTGAGACTTTGTGATGTTGAGGTTAGGGCAAAATTGACACGTGAGATTCCTGGTGATTGAATGCAATGCCGCGAGATTGCATAAGCTAGTGAATAGGTAGCTGGAAACGTCACGACATTGGGGACTGCATATAATGCATCCGTAGAATTGGTGTTGAGAACTTCATGCATTGTCACACATGTATTTGTGTTAAGAATGTACGGATGAGAGAATCCATGTGTATTACCACCAAGAAAGCCAGGAGACTTTACTCGCAATGTCATTGTATATGAATTAGATAATTGTGCTAGAGGCGTATGGAATTCGTGTGCAATGCCTCCATAAAGGCCAGGACACTTTACTCGTGATGCCGCTGCACATGATTTGATAGAAGTGTAGAGAAGATTTGTGAGTAATGTCGTCATGAAGGCAATGAGACTTTACTCATGATGCCTACGTGCATGATTTTAAATGTCGTGATATAGGGGTAATGGTCGTTGGGACTGCATTAGGATATATTGCCTCCATACCCGCTAATTGATATGAATTATGCATTCATGCAAGATAATGACTTGTATGTGATGTGAATGTGTTTGATGGTCTGTTAGACTCATGCACGTGATTAGAGCGTCGTAGTTGATACTTGGTTGCATACATGATTGCATAACTAAGCTCGCTTTATTTGATGCCGAACATAAAGACACAGTTGATGATTGTGACACTAGACTAGGTCTTGTAATGCTTATTTATTTTTTTCATATCCATACGAAGTGCTGACTTGCAGGGTGATATGGTTTCACGGGATCCGCTAGGAGAGCCAAAAGGAGTGGGGTTACGTGATTTAAGGTCAGGTAATAGCTGACCCACGTTTACTCTTCATGTTGATTTGGTTGCAGGGCATGGTTCCAATGCAGGAACGAGCTAGCCGGCTATAAAATCCAAGTCTCATGTTTTTCCCTTCTCCTTTTTGATGTATTTTCCTTTACATGATGTTTCGGCCTGCGAGCCGAGATAGCTTAGGAGATTTACATGTTTTGGATGTATATGTTTTGTATGGCCATAAGGATGAAGACTCTTGCAGTTTTATTTAATAGGAATTTGGACGTTATGTGTTATGGTTTCGTTTTCGTTGTGCTATTGTTGATTATAGAGATTTACTTTTATAATCTTTTTAAACCATAAATTATGTTGGGTCAATGTTGTGGGGCGTGGCCGAACCAATATTATACGTCATTGTGATGATGGCGTTACCCGGCGACTGGAGAAGCTAAGTCCAAGATACTTGGATTCGTTTGAGGTGACGGAGTGTATTGCTGATTTTGTTTATCGTTTTGCATTGTTGATTGAGCTGAGTGAATTACATGATGTGCTCCACATATCTGTATTGAGAAAAAATATGGAGGAACCCACGCAAATTGTTGAGACTGATAGTGTACCAGTGGATAGTCAGCTAGTGATTGTAGTCAGAACTGTTTGCATGAGGACGTGGATATTCGTCGGTTGCAAAACAAGGTAATTAAAAAGGCGAAAGTTCGTTAGGACAAATGCGGGTGTGTTGAGTTCTCTTGAGAGAGGGAGCAAACGATGTAGGAGTACCCTGAGTTATTCCAAAGGTACATGAGTTGTATGTTGTGTGACGTTTTTCTAATTTCGGGACGAAATTCTTATAAGTGGGGGAGAATTGTAACACCACAAATTTACCCTAAAAAACCTTAATGATGGTGTGTACATGAATGATACACGTGGGGGTAGACTTCTGAGGTAAACTCGAAAGGAAATCAGTTTTCCTTCACACACGACCAGGCGATTTGAAATCGCACAACAGTGCGTATTAATAGAACTAAACTCGTGGATTTCCATGCTTGTATGATTGTGTTTATGTAAGAACATATTGATGTAAAGTCATAAGACCAAAAATTGCTCTTCCTTAACTAGATGTGGACATTCATACTTGAATTGAAAATTTATTATGCTTCCATTGGACTTATATTCTAAGTGTGGACTTTACATTATATTTACTTCTTTATAATGTTTAGCTTGTAAGGGTTGTATGTTATGGGGGCCATTCGGACCCATACTATACAACATTTATAGGTGGAGCCTTACAGGAGCGCAAAAAGTCGCTCGCAGAAAGGGTCATTGGCCAAGAGGTCGTTGGAAGTCGCTTGTAAGGAGGCACGCAAAGTCGCTTGCGGGCGCGCTTGATTGTCGTGCACGGTCCAAACTCACAGTAGGAAAGTAGGAAGTTGTGTGGGCGAGCTTGATTGTTGTGCGTGGTCCGAAAAAGAGGGTGGTGTGGAGAAGTCGGCGAGCTCACACAGCGAGCAGGAGAGATCACGCGAGTAAAGATTGAGACAAATGAGATCGGCGAGATGCAGCGGGCAATATTGATTGGCGAGCAAACTCGATTGTCGAGATCTGTGAGCAAGCAGTTGGCGAGATCAGCGAGGCGCAGCAGGCGAGCTTGATTAGAAGAACTCACAGAGAGGCAAATGCGTTCACTATTTCTCGTGTAAGGACGGAAAATTCAAACAAATTCAGATAGGATTGTCTGGGCATGCGGAAAATTACACGAGAGGAGAAAATGAGAGAGAACAACGAAAAAAATTTGTCTTGCTCTTATAGGCTACAGCATGTGAGAATAAAATAATTATTACTCTAGAATCTCAAATTATTACATGGGAATTCCCCTCTTAATATAGAGAAGAAGAGAAATATACAATTAAGGATGTAAGACTAAATACAACAAAAACTAAAATTGTACAGTGGGCTCCTTTTGGGGCTTTTTACAAATGGGCTTTAACAGTTGCTATTTTCCAAGTTGAATGAAATGGTTTTGGATTTTTGAAGATATTATTCACAGATTGTTGACGTTGTGAATCAGATAAGTGTTGTTGGAGGTGTTCTGGTCGTTCTTAGATTTTCAATATGAGTTCTTGGTGGTTGTCTTCATGTTCCAGAGCGGATATTGTCTTGTGTGAATCTACAAAAGTTAAGAAGTGTTTTGAGTGCTGACACTACAATATTTCAGCTATTCTTGTACGAAATTTGTCTCCAAGTTGCTGAACAGATGTTTTCATAACTTTATTCTCTCTTAAATGGTCCGGTGTACATCATATATGTGTGCATAATCAAGAAAAATCGACTAAGGGTTGGGCCTAGGAGATTGCCTCTCGAGACTTCTTCCTTCCACCATCTTTCTCAGCACTTAGCTCCACCACTACTATTTTAACTTCATTACTACTATTAACATTACCAACATACAATAGGTTAACTATCCTCGATGTCCTTGGAATTTTCACATTTGCACATAATCTTTTATAAACAAGCCATATTTATTTTTCTTATAAACAATATGTATAACAATTCTCTTGTCATCTTATTAGAAGTCCCTAAATTTCATCAACCAAATCTAATCATAATATCGAACCTAGACGACCCTTGCTAACTTTTGCCATAACATGCTTGTGGCACATCAGATAGGAAAAATTTTGGAGATAAAACCTAGAATTAAAAAACTTTAAAATGAAGTCTAATATTTACATCCTATAGGTAAAAGAGCAAAAGCTACATACAGAATTTTTAGAATACAAATTGTTGAAAGTATATGGCTGGAAGATCAATCAGATATCAAAGTTTTAGCGACAGAAAATGGATTATCATGATCTGGAAGATGAAACATGGGCATATAATTTCATCCTCAAAGTTGTGATAATGACTTGCTGTAGTAAAAATTAACGCTTTTCCATCAATAAAGATGTTCACACTGGTCCGGATGGAGCAAGTCCTCTTTCAATGTTGTTTGAATTTTTATTATCATGATCTTTATGAAGCAATTCTAGAAAGCTTTAATAGTCATTGTCTTCCCTAGAAACTTGACGTCTACCTCAATAGCATTAATCCCCAGACGTGAGGCATTATTTTTCCCTAAGATCATATCTCTGGTCAAAGCAGACATGTGAAAGGTAAGCATATTTGTGATAATATTTTAGGACATCCATAAAAAGCTAGAGGGAGAAATCACTGGAAAAAGATTTAGCTGCTTACCAAGTATCCTGACAACCTCCCCATGCAACATAGCTAGTAAGACATGCAAGCTGCCACAAATGAAACAACTTAAATGTTTAAGAAGCTCGTAGAAGAGAGGAAGGTGAAGTGCATTAGTCTTTCTGAAGTGTTGTACAAGATTAACAAGAAATGAGAATTGGAATGATCTCTCGGCCTTAGAGACAGTGAAGATGGGATAAGTTTATTTTAAATAGCACTTGGAAAGTATAGTTCCATGTAGTCCTCTTGGGCATGGATTGTTTGGTGCAATGACAGTTTTAGAAGTTAGTACATAATAATGCGCTGATTTCACATCCAAGATTCAGTGGAGAAATTTTAGAAGAATAAATTGATATATTTAAATTTGGAGGCTCGCAGTAAAGCATCAATGAAAAATGGCTCAGCTTGCTCTAGCTTGCAAAATAAATCAAGGGGATGATATAGTTCATACAACCAAGATCAAAAATGTTGAGAGCAACAACAGTTCTCAGAAGGCAGAGCCAGAAAAGACTGAAGTAAAATATGAGATACAACTTATGGAGGCATGCTCAATACCATCTCTTAAGAGTAGGATCCCTTTAAGAGCCACTCTCCTATGAGAGCCTAAGCCTAAACAATAATCCAAGATCCTCTACTCTTATCCTAAGAAATTCTTATATAGATGGAGATACACTACAAGGCAAACTACGGTAAAAGACATACATGTCACTAGGACTATATGGACAATTCAGTGACGCAAACATCGAGGGGAAGTCCCGATAAATAACCCTATAAATATATAGATGTTTATTGATACGCACGTGTCTTTCGGTGTTTTATCATGCAGTATCTTTGTCCTGTAATAGAGAGAAGAGTAAAACGAAAGACAAGTATCTCGGAGAATAAATTTGGATTTATGTCAGGGCGATCGACCATGGAAGCTATACACCTCTTGAGGAGACTCATTGACAACTATCGGAAAAAAAAAACAAAAATTACATATGTTGTTTATCGATCTTGAGAAGCCTTATGATAGAGTCTTAGAAAAGAAATGTATAAATGTATCATACATTGACGTAATCAAAGATATATACACAATCAGTGACGATGGTGAGGACATCTTGAGGATTAACACATAAATTCTCTATCATTGTTGGCTTACATCAAGGGTCATTTTTAAGCTCTTATCTTTTTATCCATGTCTTAGATGATCCATAGTTCAAAAAGATGGAGGTGTAGACAAAGATGGGATACATAGAATCCAAGAAGGTTGGTTGAAGTGGAGAGGCGCATCCGGAATCTTATGTGATAGAAAAATATTATTAAAACTTAAAGGCAAGTTTTACCGTATTGCAATTAGACCAGTGTTGCCCTACGGTTCCGTGTGTTGAGCAGTGAATTGTGTACATGAGCAAAAACGGGGAGTTGCGGAGATGAGAATGCTTAGGTGGATGTGTGGACACACGACAATGGATAAAATTAGAAATGAATGTATGAAGGATAAGACGGGAGCGACACCAATTGTAGAGAAGATGCGAGAAACCTCAATTAAGATGGTTCGGGCACGTACAAAAGAGACCATTAAAGGCACCTGTTAGGCGTTGTGAGAGTTTAGCTACTAGGCATGTTAAACGGGCGAGGGGTTGACCAAAAAAGACTTGGAATGAAACTATAAGAAAAGACATGATGTGCATAGGCTTCAATTGTTTTGGCTGATGTTGATGGAAAAGTAGTTGATATTGTTAGAATGTACAAATATAAATGGAGTTTGAAAAAGGGGATGTTTTTTGAAAAATAGAGTTTTGATATAAAACTGTTTGGATGAAATAGAATTTACAGTGTTGTTCAAAAAGAAGTTTTCCAAAACCTGTTTGATAAAAATGGAGTTTTGATAAATAAAAAATAAGTTATGATAATCATCAAATCCAACATAATAGACAATTACGCTATAGTATTTACACATTCCTTTTGTTTTTCCCGTCTATAAAAAAAATTATTGTAGAGAATGAGAAGTGTTTTATACAATATAACATCAATATCATTTGCACACTATAATATTTACGCACACTAATAAACGGGAGAAGCTTTAACAATCAAAATAAAAACATTCATATACAAAAACACATATCAAACACAAACACAATATAGAGGACCAGCCATTATACAGAAATTATATAATTTCAACATTTTGCTTCTGTATACAATCAGATTTGATTGTATACCAGATTTGAATGTATACAACCACGGATCTCTGAAAGTTCAGAGCTCAGGTTTCATTGTATACAATCATGTTCTTCTTCCTGCCCATTTCTCATAGTTTCATTGTATACAATCAGATCGATATTGAAATTGTATTCTTCAATCTATTTTTTCCTGATTTCTGAAAGACCAGAGCTCGAGTGGAACTTTTCTACTTCCTGACATTTCTTTATACAACCACAAATCTACTACAATACTTCCTGTCATTGTCTCCTTGCCATTTCTGAACGAAAGGGCAGGAAAAACTCATGGAAGAAAAAAAAGAGGGATGGAGGACTGAAAAGGGAAGGAAGAAGAACAAAATCGCAGGAGAAATTATAGACGTAAGGAAGAAGAAAATGCTCACCTACGAAATGAATGAGAACGCGAACGGAGAGTAGAAGAGCAGGGAAGGCTTTGTGCGAGGGAGAGCTTTTGCGCGAGGGACAGTTTCGGGCAAAACCCTGATTGGACAGCCCGTCTGTTCTGGAACCCGTCTCCGTTTCCAGCACAGTGTTCGCTCGTCTTCCGCTCCATCACCTTCAACGGCTAAACCTTCAACAAAATATGCATTGCTTGGCCTGCTACATCGCCTTCACCGGCATCTACCTCGGCATCGCCTTCCGCTACTTGACTCCCTCGCTTCTTCTGAGCCTTCGACAGCTCCCTCACCATCGACTGCATCGTCCGAGTCTTCCACCGATACCAGCATCTAGTGACTCTCCTTTTTGCTTCGTGCGACTTTGCCCAAATTAGCTGATTCCAGCGGTCGTCGCCCCTCCGTCGACTTCTGACGATTCCATCCAACTCCCCTTCTTCTCCGGTCAATTTCAGAGGCTGCTTCAAGAAACTTCGCCCGAGTCCACCAATTACAGAGATCGTCATCCTCCGCCAGCACTTCTGCCTTCAAACGTCGCCCCTCCCTTCACTCCAACGCCATCGTCAGCCCTGCATCAGCTCCCTGGCATCTCCGTCCGCCTCCAACCGGCCCCTTGGGCGTTTCCTATGACTTCCAGCGGCCCACCAACTCTTTCCCCCGCATTTCAAAGGTCCTCTTGCGGATTCTGCAGCCTTCCAACAACCGCTCCTCATCCTCTCTACCCTCATTTCATACAACATTGCTTTTTGTCATGTCGGACTACCCCTCCTGAAGCTCCTGCAGCATCTCGGCATCCCTCATGCGGCTCCTGCAGCATTGCAGAAGCCCTTCAGATCCTCCTTCTGCATTTTGTCGGCCCTCACACTCCCTTTTCGAGATGACCCTCTTCCCAGACTCGGTGCATGCACGATGCGATAAAATTGAAGTTGTCATGGATAACCTCCTTTCCATTACGCTTTCGCTCCGTCCTCGACTTCTTCCACATGCCCCATTATAACCCATGCCCACCTCTCTGCTTCCTGAGGAACTCCATCCTCCCCCATCCCACCATAACCCCACAGTGGTCTTCGACCAGTTGAACCGTTATCGCTTCCTCCTTTCACCACCCCCTTCATTCTCGCATTGCCGACCGCGGCACGCACCCCCCTAATACTCTTCATCTTCCAATTTGCACTAGTTTCCCTCCAATCTGCTCGCCTTCCGACATATCCGTCTTTCACATGGCGCCACATGCTTTTTTTACTCGCCGCCATTTCTTAGAAACCCCCGCCCGCCTCTCAGCTCTCTTATCTCCCGACTCCTCTTTTCCAACATCTTTCAAGCACACTGTTACTTTACGCTCGCATCTTGTCACTCTCCCACTTCGACCAAACTTCCCATCAGGTTTCCTCCATAATCATTACTACCTACTCCTCATTGACCTAATGTTTAGCCCCACAAACCTAATTCAAGATCTGGATGGGTTTCCTCCATCAGTCTTCATAGCATATAACATCCGACTGAGGCCTAGGCCCAACTGGTGTGCACCTCGCTCGACCCTGAGAATGAGATATTTTGCGAGTATGACATTGCTTCACCTCTCAGGAAATGCCATGCCGAGTTCTACACCCATTTCGGTTACATGTAACACAGATCTGCAATATCCATCCCGCCACGACTACGCTTATTATGTTTCACCTGATCCGCCTACTAGAGGAACCGCCCGAGTATCGCTGAGGCGCCCATAGGACCCTTCCAACTCGACCATGGGGACAAGGTCTCTTTTCAGGATGGGTGTATTAATGTGCATGTGTATTTAGGTATTTTGTCATGTAGTGTCATTGTCTTGTAGTAGGCCTCCATCTATAAAAAGGAGTCGTCCCTTAGGTAGTGAGAGTTATTTTTGAGTGTTAGTCTTTGGGTCTTTCTTTGGAGAGAGAAGTGCTTTGGAGAACCGAGCCTCTGGGTGTTTAGCGATAGTTCCTCTCTCGATTGTATTCTTTATTTCATGCAATGCAAGTTCGTGTTCTTGTTTTAGATCTTGATATGGCCTCTGTGTATCATCTATATAGCACGAGTATGGGTTAGCATAGGAAATGTGCTAAATTCTCCAATTATAGAATAAGCCATGAATTTGTACAGAAAAACTTGGAGTGCTACCTGCGATTTAACTAGTACTCCAACACAGAGAGAATGATTGATTCCCCTCTCTAAACTACATTAATTAGGTCATATACAAAGATAGGGAATGATTGATTGCCTTTCCTGAACTAAATTAATTTAAAACACATAAAAATAGTAAGAGCACGCACAATAAGTATGGGCTCCCAAACCTATGTAATAGTAATCCCTAAATAATGATCAGAGAACAAGACATATTTAAATAGAAACCTAGCGCCAAACAATCACAAGATCAAGAAATTAGCTAGGTTCAGATATTTGAAATTTTATGAAGTACTAACTTATTCCTTACCCCTGCCTTAGAAACTCGCATTTCCAAATCATGGTTGTAGATCTCATATAAGTGTTGCCCAAACTCAGACCCTTCTTTACCTTCTTCCTTCAAACGACGTAGAAATAGCCACATATGAAGCACCAGCATAGAAAAAGTAGTTTTGAATGTTTTCTCCAGGTTAAAGACTGAAAATAAAATGCACACACGACACAGTAATTAGAAAAAAATGCAATTAAAAACTATGACCTAACAAGGAAGGAAGTCTCAGATTTAAAAGAAAAAGAAAATAAAAGCAGGATCCTTAAGACAAATGTAATCTTGATTGCTTTGTGTGACAAGTAGAGACCAATTGGGTTAAACAAAAGAAAAGAGGAGAGGCCATGCAACACAAGACAATAGTTCATCATGGTTTAACATTTTAATTTAAATTGGAAATTTCAGATTTATTTAAATTTAAGAAAAGAATTATCCACTTGGATAATTGTTAGCTCTCTTTAAATATAAATAATTACCCATAATGCTTTGTTTGAAATTTATATAAATAACTACCATTTTTTAAAAAATTTATTCAGATAAGATTATATTCTTAAGCTGTATCTTGTAAACCTATTTTATAGAAATCAAGATGTATGGCTTGTAAATAAATATTGAATATTTGGTTAAATGAATTGAAATTGATTTCCTCCCCTCTATTATATTCTCTTTCTCGCTCGAAGTGGGTCCCACAATTTTTTACTTGGCTCGGTATACCCTAAAGCTGCTTTAGTTGCTCCTAATTCCTATCAAAGCTTAAAACACACCACATCTTAACCAAACGAATCTCACCTCTGTGATATAACTGCCTTGTGTCCAATATGTGCCTCTACATTAGGTTATGCAAGATCTGCAGCCTCATCCGATCATATGACAGTGCCCAGCTCCGCATGTGAATTGCTTGCTAATCACTAACAATCTTGTCCGCAAGCAAAATTGTGTAGCCGCACCACGCAACCAGTTTGACTAGGTGCCACTATTGCTTCGACTCTTCCTGCATTTATGTTTCCCACAACCACGCAAAACTACTCCAATTAGTCGTATCAGGCTCTGAACTTAGCATATCATCACCTAAATTAATAGCAGGGATGATCCAACCATTGAATAGATCAGCAGTTAAGAATATCTGCCCATCAGTGATAGAAATGACATTAATAGGAATATAAGCCAAAATCTCACCAGATTCAGTCTCCACTATTGGTAAAGTAGTCATACATCGTTCACCTAAACTAGAACTTGATTTAGCAGCTCTTTCCAAAAGACGTAAATACAAGTAAAAAAATATCTCTTGGATAAGCTTTCATGACCAGGGGGTTTTCTTAATAGAAGCGACATTTGACGAAAGCTTGTGCATGTTTGGAGAAGTCATCATAAATTATTGAAGTATGTCGTTCACGATACATAGAATATTCAGCCAGAGCCGCTCCCGTATAAGGAGTGAGATATTGTAGAAGGTGAATCCGTTGTTTCGGCGACCACAATAGTGTATTTCCTTTTGAAAAAGTAACCACTACCGAAGCCACAAAAAATGCTTTTGGGCCAATAGCTACACAAACATAACATTTTTCCTTTCTCATTTACAATCATATATGTAGCTACTGTTGTTTTACCAGTCAGTCTCCAATAATTAATTCTCGTTGCTCACGCCCTATATGAATCATTGATTCAATGGTAATAAATCTTGCTTGAAGGGGCTCATATACAAAACATCTCGAAAAGCCATTAAGCCATTCGAAAGAGCACAGACTCGATTACAGAAAGTGGAAATGTTAGCAGATGAGTATCGAACGAATGAATACTCTGAGAAGAGATAGAACGAAAAAAAACCAATTTGATTAATGCTAATTTAGATAGTTTGGAACGATCAAAATATTTAAAAAATGGTACTATTTTCTTTAAACAGCAAAAAACATTTAATCGGTTCGACAACAAGTTTCTCAACAAGTCTTAAAAAGAGCTCAAGGAACTTTGAATAGTTGTGGAAATGGAAAGAGTCGGTGATTCCCTCCGCTCCGCTCTCCTTACACTATGGTGACACCACCACTCAGTTCTATTCCTATCGCCGACCAATTTTCAGTTACTCTGTAAATTTGGGGATGGTTTCCAGGTTGAATAGACGCAATTATCCTAACAAAAGTGTTTCTTTCACCTTTCTTTTGTGCGCTCAATGTAAACGACATCATTTCACCGATGCCCCATCTGACCCTGAGTCTCTAAACTATGCTAATTGGGACACAAATGAGGCTCATGTTCGCACGTGGCTTGCAAACAATCTTTCAGATGAATGTTTGTGATGCAACTTGTGTCGCAACATCACATTATGTCTTTTACTCGCATATCTTTATTTAATCACACGTCTATTTTTATCATGCATATACTCGTTTATTTTGTATCGTGCACATTGCTTGCGCTCGTTGTAACAACTTATTGGAGTGAT
This sequence comes from Platanthera zijinensis, assembly GCA_039513925.1. Classification (NCBI taxonomy): domain Eukaryota; kingdom Viridiplantae; phylum Streptophyta; class Magnoliopsida; order Asparagales; family Orchidaceae; genus Platanthera; species Platanthera zijinensis. The sequence continues at coordinate 90,695,575 of CM077094.1, forward strand.
CGCCCAATAAGGCCCTAAATAAAATTATCCGTCAAATTAGCTATAATAATAATTAAAGCAAGCACTCAAAATTGATGTATGAAAATTAAACATTTTAATTTAGGTAAATTAAAATTAAAGTTAAATTTCAATTTTGGGAATCAATCTATGAAGAAATGAGAATAGTTCTTTTGAAAATGGCTTACCCTTAAATTTCTTACTTTAAAAGAAATATGTCATTTATAAAAATTACCATATTCTCCAAATTAAAATCTAAAAAGAAAATCACTTTCCTTCCGTAATGTAGAAGAGGAGGTTTCTCTTACCAAAAGAAGAGGAGATTCTCCCCATATTAAAAACTGACCTCCTTCATTCCAAGGGTAGCCAAGAAAATATCGAAAAACAAAGAGTTTCTCTGTTTTTCAGGAACCATCCAACGTCCATTAGCCCGACGACACCATCTATCCCTCCAGTCAATGTCGACGCACGTCCAGCGCTTGACGCCACCCTACACCACTACGAGCACCGACAGCCCATCCCCGTTCCCTTTTATCGTCGTTCTCGATGATCTCTGCGTCAGAATCGAGCCCAGCTGCTTGGAAAAGACGGAGCCCTTTCAACCGCCTCGAGTCCCCATCGTGCAACTAACAGTCCCATCGTAAGCCTACCACGACCTCTTTATGTGTGTTCCATATGAAAAAAATTTCCGTTCGGGCTCCTTTTCGAAATTTAGGTTTGGGGTTTCCGTTGCATTTATAAGTGGATAAACGAATAGTGACGATTAAAGAAGCGTCATGATCAGAGAATCATGTCTGTCCATAGAGGCTACTAAGTTTATAAATAGGGATAGATGGCTCATTTAGAATGGATCGAAATTTGGAAAGAAGAATTTAGCTTTTGGTCACCCTGTGCCGATGTCAGATTCTAGGTGTGAAGCCTAGAAACCCTTCCTCGCCATTCTCCTTGGTTGGCTACCCTTTCCTCCCCCTTCCTCATTTTCGACTACCACACAAGACGTCAGACAATAACTATTAACTATTAGTGTTTTTTACAAAATTCTTGCACAGCTCTTTTGAGATGTGGTCTTGACCCGTCGAGTGACTGTTTACTCTAGTTGTGAGTTTTGTTGACGAGGATCTAGTTTTTCTTCGTTATTATTTAGATGATTTAGATAATGTTATAGGGTACTCGCGAGTTCTTCCCGGAGAGGGTTGTTTTCCAGAGACTTGAGCTGATCATCTATGATCCCTCCAGCTACAGTGTGTCCTATTTATAGACTTGAGGGATCTGGCCCACAGGCAAGTTCCTCCATTCGAACTACTCGCCTCAAAGGATGTAGTAAGTTCTATAATTTTTTGGTGTTCTAGTTGATGCTAGGGTGATTTGCGGACTTTCTAGGATGTTCCAGCCAATTTGTAAGTACTCTCTGGACATGCGAGTAATCCTTGTGAGTGAGTTCTTCCTGGTTGTTGACTGTTTTCAAGTTAACTGTCTTGTTATGCGGCGGCATTAAGACTCACATGTTGAGCGAGTTGGCGTCTTGTCTTCTCTTCAGGTGTGAACCCTATTGGCGAGAACCATATTGCCTTAGAAAGAATTAGTTGTTCAATTAGCCGAAACAGTTATCCCCGCATTTTTCGAAAAAATTCATTCCGACGAGAACCATATTCACGTTTTTCAAAGAATCTTCAGGCCTATAAATGGTCAGCCATTTAGCTCGTGCCTTTCTTTGCACGAACCTTTATTTTTGAATTGCAAGTACCAATGAAATGGAGAAATCGAACAAGAAGACTAACTTCAAGAATCTCATGACCCAAGCACAGTCTTTAGGTTTACCTACTTCTCCTGAACCTGGGAAAGCGAGAAGGAAGGCGAAAAAGGTTAAAAATCCACGACAACCTCTTTTGGTTAAAGAAATAATTGCCAAGACAGAAATCCCTCAACTCATCTCGCCTCTTATTGATATCATCGCTTACCCCAATTTACCTTCTTCCTCTGCAAAAGGTGGCAATCACCCATTGTCGGTTGAGGAGAGAGCCCATAATGTACTCGCGATTTTGGCACTACCTGCAAGTTCTTCGGATACTCTGAAAGGTATAGCTTTCATGATTGTTGTTGTGCGTGGAGGATTATGTGAGTTCTGATGACGTTGATAAGGATGTTGATGATGCAGTTGCAAAATTGGATTCTGATTCGGCACGTCGGCTGGCGAGTTTGGAAGGCGATCTTCGTGGCAGTGTGACTTTGGGCGGTTCTTCTGGTGATGTTTTTGAGAACGATCATGCTAGCGTGTCATACTTGAAGAAAATTCAGCTGGAGATGAGTAGGGAAGCGGCTCTTCTGCTAAAGGCAAGAGCTGATAGCGACCTGGCCAAAGAAGTAGCTGAACTCGTCGTTTTAGAGAAGGGTGCCGAAAAAATTGATGTTGTTGAGGAGAAAGGAACGAGGAAGGAGAAAAAAATAGAAGTGAAGCACGTCAAAATAAATGTAACGGCAATGACCGGCAAGAGGCTTAGGAGCAGGGCGATTAAAGTTGTCATTGCAACTCACCTTACCAAGGAGGAGGGGAAGGGGATGAGGTTATGGCGAATAAAACCATTGAGGATGAGAGGAGGAAGAGAAGAAGAAAAAGGACGAGGTAGTAGTGATTAGGGTTTCTAAGAAGAAAAAAAGAGGAAGAGAAGAGGAGGGAAAATGAGGCAGCGGCGAGTAGAGTGGCCAAGAAGGAGGAAAAGGAAAAGAAGAGGTTGGAGGAGGTAGCGGCGGATAAGGCCGCCAAGGAGGAAGAGGAGAAAAAGAAGCTGGAAGATGAGGCGGCAGCAAATAAGGCTGCCGAGAAGAAAAAAGAAGAAAGGGGAAAAGGAGGAGAAGAGATTGGAAGATGAAGCGGAGGCAAATAAGGCTGCCGAGGAGAAGACGATAGAGGAAAAGGAGAAAAAGAGACAGGAAGATGAGGCAACGGTGAATAAGGCTGTCGAGGAGAAGAAGCAAGAGGAAAAGGAGATGAAGAGACTGGAAGATGAGGCAGCAGCGAATAAGAATGACGAGGAGAAGAAAATGAGAAGAAGATACTAGAAGATGAGGCAACGGCAAATAAGGCTATTATAGAGCAGAAGAAAGAGGAAAAGGAGAAGAAGAGTCTGGAAGATGAGGCAGCGACGGATAAGGATGTCGAGGAGAAAAAGGAGGAAGAAGAAAACAAGAAAAAAGAAGAGGCAATTGTGAGTAGAGTTGTTGAAGACGACAAAAAGAGGAAGGAAGCGAAGAGGAAGTGATGTATGGTAGGCTGTGGGGTGAATTCTAAATGCACACTAGTGAAAAGTGGGGTCGATCCCTAACGGTTCAATGCCTACAACACACGCGGTTCGGCGCAAGGATTAATATTAGCAACAAAGTATTATAAGATAACGCACAAATTTTCATAAGCAAAGATAAACAATTTCTTAAAGCTTGAGGCGTGGCTTTCCTCCGCAAGGAGGGTTATAGCGAGCGCGCGGCGAATCAATCCGTTCTGCAGTCAGAGATTTTCACAAAACAAATAATAAAGAACTTTTAATTCCACAAGCATAAGATTACCACAGCGCAACAAAATTTAATACCATCAACTAATACAAAGCACCACAAAAATCTGAAATAAAATTATGACTGCAGTAATTCTAGGTAAATCTGAAATTTTGGAGGCGAGGTGGAGTTTTCCGGATGGTGAAAGACTAGATCGGGTGAGGGGAAGTGGTTCCACGGAAGGGGGAAAGTGTAGGCTGTTGGTATGGAGGATGAGGGGCTAGTCTGAAGGTTTCGGACTGGATCTGGACGAACCCGTTCAGATCTGGACAGATCCGGCGCCTACGGTGGACAAGGAGGAGGCGGGCTGGGCTGGTGCAGCGGGGTTGCTGTTAGGGGCTGGCGGCGTGCGGCTGTAGGGGAGCAAAGAGGGGAGGCGGCAGGAGGTTGTTAGGAGGAAGTGCGGCCGGGGCTGTTAGGGGGAGGGCTGGCGGCGTGCGGCTGTAGGGGAGCAAAGAGGGGTTGCGGTGGGTCTGGAGGGGGGCTGGCGGTAGAGATCTAGGAGGGGGATGGCTATTTGGTAGGGGAGGAAGGGAAACAAGGGGGAATAAGATACTTACCCAAGGAGTCGTCACCAAGGGGCTCCACGGAGTCGGCACCGCGGAAGGATCACCGGAAATGAGGAAGATGAACTCTCCAAATTTCAGCAATAAGAATTCACGCAACCTTAAGGATCTATATATAAGAAAACAAAGTTAGGGCAACCAAAATCGACGGCTATGATTGGCCGGTGGTTCTGATGCCATAACTACATGAAATAAAACTCAAAATACATAATGTTATATATGAAACTAAATCTAAACGACGAGCCGGACGCATCCGCGGTGGCGGATCGCCGGTTCGGTCAAGTCCGTCTGCGAGAATACACGAAGGTGGGGTCCGCCTTGCGCCGATTTGCGCCAGATGGTCCCCCATCAACTCCCCCCGACTGAAAAGCCTTCATCTCCGATGAATGGAGATGATCGTACTGTAGTCGAAGTTCAGGGGCGAGTCGATCAACAAGCTCTGCAGCAGCAATCCAGGTGTCGTCGGAGAAGGAACGTCCACGCCAGCGAACCAAGTAGCGGCACACGAGGCCATCCGTAGAGGGGACGTACTCATGCGCAATGATCTCGGTGATGTGCTCGTCGCTCCATGCTCGAGGAAGGAGATCTGGTGGAATCGGCGGTGCTGGAGAGGGAGCCAGTGGGGACGAGATCTTGGGTAAGTGGGGGTCAATGGCGGACTGGGTGTCGGGAGCGGGTAGGGGTGGTATAGGCCAAGTGGTGGGAACAGGCTGTGGCGGTATAGGCTCCAGAGGGTAATCAGAGTGGGGGTCAGGGTACTCGTGAGGTGCAAAGTATGGCGTCAGGTCCTCAACATTGAACACGGGGTGGATACCCATGCTCGCAGGAATATCTAGCTCATAAGCATTTGTCATGATCCGTCTCAAAACTGAATAGGGACCGAATCGCCTGGCGCTTAGCTTCTTAGCAGACCCCCGGGAGAGTCTCTCGGTGCGGACTCTCACCATCGCCTGCTCGCCTATCTGAAAATGTTTTTCTCGTTTATGTCTATCTGCTTATTCTTTGTAATATTCGTTGCTTAAATTAATTTTGCGCCGAACTGACTCATGCAACTTGATGCGTGTAAATACGGCAAGTGCACCGGTCGCACAAGTAATAAAGTTTTGGGAATGAATCCCCGAGTGCCGGTCTCTTGAGGAATGCAATTAGCGTAGAACAACGAACGATCCGAAATTATCGTTATGAGAGTTAATTAAATAAAGGAAAAATAAAGGGCTTTGAAGGTGGTTTTGCAAACAAATAAACTAAAGCGAAATATGCGGGTCGCAATCACCGCTTCACAAGGTGAGATGGATGTAACGGCCGCGATGCCGTACTTCGGTAAGGCGAATGGACGGTGAGCTAGTGAGTGAGGTGTTTAGTGCGGAGTGCAATCGAATGGAACGAAGGAACGGAGTGAAGTGAGATGGGGCGAGGCGCATCAAATCACAAATCTCACGAGCAAGCTTAAACAACAATAATCTAATTAAAACAACTAGAAATCGAAGTTCATTACAAGCTTAAGTCATTTCATACAACAAGAGAGATGGAGAAAGACTAAACCAATAAAGTGAAGATCCACCGCGGTTGTTGGCCGGAGGTGCGGGTTGTCAATCCGCTTCCACGCGCAGTCCGAGGAGGCTTCCGGTACCGACGAGCTGTCACTTCGAGGACCTTTAAGTCCGTTCTCTAGGTTGTCTTCATCATCTTCTTCGGTGGAAAGCTCGGAGAAGAGGTCTTTAATGGCCGGGAGGATCACCGGAGGATGCGGAACGCTTTAGAATCGCCGGAAAATGACCTCCCGATGGTAGGGATGAAGGTGGAGATGGATGGAACTCCTGGGATGCGGAACGGCGAAGTGCGGCAAAGATCGATCCAGGGTCCGTACCCTAATTCGCGGAACAGGCCGATTTATAGAAGCAGAGTTAAATAGCGTGCACGACCACTGGCGCACGACCAGTGGTCGTGCGCGAACAAAGTCAGCGCCCGTGCGGCAACAACCTGTAGAACCTGCACCAGGAAATCAAAGCTCGCGCACGATCATCAGTGCACGATCAGTGATCGTGCGAGGTATAGCTGGTGACCGTGCGATATGGCGGGGCAGAACTTTTGCAAAAGAGGGCATGACTGCGCACGACCGGCAACGCACGAGAAGTGATCATGCGCGGTATAGCTGGTGACCGTGCGATATGGCGGGGCAGAACTTTCACAAGAGAAGCCAGACTGCGCACGACCGATAATCGTGCGCCAAAGAGGTCGATGGTCGTGCGTGGGTAAAAACGCACGATCATTGACTCCTTTGCCAAAAAATGGTGAAAGCCCTATCCCGGACGCCCACACGATCCCCGAACCTGCAGGAAAACTGGACGGGTTGTCGATCATGGCAGTCACAGATATTAATAAAATGCATAGCAAGAGGGAAATACACACACGCATAGAAATAGGCTAATAAAGTGCACAAGACGTGGAATGTCGTAGCGAACCAAAAGGAGTGCTAATGGCGCTAAATGGTAGTGCAAAGTCATGAAATTAAGCCTAGATGAGTCAAGAATTCGGTATGAAATAGGGACTCATCACACCCCCAGACTTAACCATTTGCACGTCCCGGGCAAATAATCATCTCGTGAACTCCAAAATAGCTAGCTGACGAAGTAACTTCAATTTAAAGTAGAACGAGAAATCGAAAACTCAAGTGTATAGAAAATATAATAGAAGAAATTTTTAATTATACTATGAAATTTATAACTCTCGACAAACGTAAATAGATATTGTCACTACTCAAAAATTAAATGCCGGAGAATCGCTCGGTCATGTGTAGGAAGAAAATAGGCAAGTCGCTTGGCTAAGCATTGCCAAAGATCGGGGCTCGTGATCACCTCCAAAGGAATCCACCAATGTCGGGGACCATATGCTTGCCCGTTCGCACTCTCTCCATGGCACTAGTTTGACTCTAGCGTGAGTCCGTAGGACTTCGGGTAATAATGGGGCTTAGGTTACGGTGAGGAAAACAAGGATAAACAAGATGGGTAATGCATCAAACCCAAATGAGCTAACGTACAAAAAATAGTAACCGCGAACCACCAAATAAACGCAGGTGCACCACACCCCCAGAGTTACTTTTACAAATGGGTGTGTGCACCGCCTACTCCAAACAACAATCCCATCTCAAAAAGATTTTTCATTTAAACTTTTTCTTATTTCTTTTCTTTTCCTCTTTTTTTTCTCTTTTTCTTTTTATAGATTTTTCTTTTAAGCTTTCACATTTTTATTTTACAAAATCAGCACATTTTTCTTTTGGGCTTAGTTATTAAAGGCGCAAGGCGCACCAAGGCGCAAAGGGGTCTTGGAGCCTAGGCGCAAGGCTCAAGGCGCAGGCGCGCGCCTGACGAAGGCAAGGCGCAACCACATTCATTTTAAATAATCACCATCAAACATAATTTCAGCTTCTTGATCAAATTCTTCATCTAGTCCACTAATTAATCATTCATTACTATCGTTTATATTTCTTAAAAAATAGAATCAATGTGATTACTTTTATCATATCTAAGTCTCAACGCACAATTATCTTTCACAAACACCAAGTCAATAAAAAATTATTGAGTTCTTGCAGTATTTTTATTCTTACTTTTTGAAGAAAAAAATTTACAATGAAAAATTCACTCAAATGCACCTTTTATATTCTAAAGGCGCAAATAAGGCGCACAGATGCGCAAACCTCTGAGCCCGGTGAGCCTGGAGCCTTAGGCGCGCCTGAGGCGCGCCTTTAACAACATAGCTTTTGGGCACATCCACATATAACAAAAATGAATCACCACATCACAATCCAACGTAAAATGTAAACTACTAATGCTCGAATTGGGCGTGCGACTAGGATCGGCTATGAGGCTTTGGCGAATATAGTGGAGCTGAATCAAAAGGAAGGGTAGGCACAAAGGGGCTAGCGAGGGCGACGTTAGGAAAGGGTACAAAGCTCAACCGGGCCAACATGATGCCCTACATCACTCTCACGCTAGACTAACCATGCACCAATGCTTCGAAAGTAGCTTGGGGCAAGTTCTTAGCCACCGAGAGAAATGATCCGTCCTCCCGACTCGAGCAATACAAAGCTAGAGACGCCTACACACATTCCTACGCTACTGATAGATTGCTCCGCATTCACAATTTTGAGTAGGACAAACATGAGTTACGAGTGCAGAAAAAATATAAATTTACAAGCATAAAGAAAAATTAAACCTATACAATTTCTACACCACGTGAGTACTCGATTAGGAGCACTGCACGAGTTTCGAACTACTCTAAATTAAAATCCAAAGTCAGCACCGCCATTTTAAAATTGACACAAAATGACAACATTGACTCGAGCCGCGCGCGTGGTTAAGTGCGCGCTCGTGTGGGTGGCAAGGTGTGTGCAGCATGATCCTACAATAATGAAGCATAAAATAAAACTACTGGCATGCTATCAATGTGCTCGTGGAGTGCATAAGCGGCTCTTCCCCCCAGACTTGAATGAAAACATAGGCAGAAATGAAAATAGACATCTCAAATAAAACGAGGGCTGAGGAGAAAGGGTACCTATGCTCCAAAGAATGAGCATATTAGAAGGCGGAGGTTACTGCATCGCACAAAAGTATGCTGGACCTGCGAATTAGGTTGAACAGAAGAAAAGACAAATAACAGAAAATATAATAGAAGAGCAAAGTAAAAAGCACAAAAAAGGGACCAAAAAGGTCCAAGCTTGGGTTGTCTCCCGAATAGCCCTTTTGTTTACCGTCCTTAAGGTGGACCAAATACCTGTATTAGCAGTTTATATATTGTTCTTGCAGGAATTAAAGAATTGCAGAAAAATAAAGCACAGCAACGAAAAGTTCCCAACAAAACAAGCAAGCACAAAGCATAGGGAATTACGGAAAAGGGGAGAGCAATCAGCTAAATGCGGACTTGTGATAAATCTCTCCGGTGGGGCGCGAGGGAACAGCAGAGTGTCGTTTTACATTGGGAGAAAGGGCTTTCCCTTTACTCCGAATGTGCAATTCCTCGCGTCGGAGGGCAGCATAACGCTCATCGCGTACACGCTTGGCCTTCCTCAGCTTCTCCACCGTGGGAGATTTCCAAAGATTGCAGTCCGTGGTGGGTCCTATTTTTGCGGTTGGCAGCTTCATTTCCGGTACCAAAACGGCAACCGGATCAGCCCAAGCTACTGATCGCTGGACAAAGTTTGAAACAATATTACACAATTCATTGTCTAGGGATTTCTCCCGAATAGAACTAGTTTCGCCATGCTCAAAAATTGACGCGACGGGAAACGGGAAGGTAGCCATTGCATCAGTGCACTCGGTCTCTTCTTTGAACTCTTTCTCATTATTCTCGATCATCTCCTTAGAAAGTCCTTCCTTAATCATCTCTTCCGTATGAGCATCCCTCACCAAGGAGAGTTCTAAACCAATCTTGATATCTGCAGCACTTTGGAAATTGTTGTTATGGAGAAGAGGGTCATGTACATAAGTGATATCCAAGGTTGAAGCAACAACAGGCCAAGTTACGCATCCTTTGGCGAAATCAAGAGATGCTCCGCTAGCCGTCAGGAACGGAACCCCCAATATAGGAATAGAATTGTTTTCCTTGGGTCCCAAAACCTGGAAATCAGTGGTTAAACACTTCCCATTAACCTCGATTTCAACTTCTCGTACACCTCCCTCAGTGTCAACCAAATTACCATTTGCCAAAATTAGCGACTTCCGGTTTGCTGGATCAACAAGCAGGTTAATCTTCGCAACATCCTGCATGGTGAGGATGTTGTTAGACGCTCCGGAATCGCACAATGCAGTAATTTCAATATTATTAATTTTACAAGCTACAACGAGCTCGTGAGTTTTTTTCAAATTTTCTTCCCCAAGGCTTTTTCCTTGCTCATAGGGGTTTTTCTCAGTGTTGCTCGGTAAAGCGCCTTGGGTCCGCTCAGAGACCATTTGGGCCAGTTGGCCCAATTGTGCCTCTAGCTTACGCATAGAGGCCGCTTGGTTCGTCATGTTAGTCTGGGAGACCTCAACAAACTTTTCAAACATTTCAGCTAAAGAATTTGTTTTTATAGCAGGGGGCCCTTGGGGGTAATTCGGTTGAGGCGGCCGCGGTTGGCTTCCGGAGGCATACGCATCATTTTGATGATGCCCCGGCTGCCATCGTTGGCCTGGTGCGTTTTGATTCCAAGAAATATTTGGATGATTTCTCACCCCCGGATTGTACGTGTTCCCATAAGGTGCTCCCCTATTTTGATTTGCAATAAAATTAATTGATTCATTAAGGAAAGTAGTTTCATCACGTACCTCGCCTGCTTGGCATTCGAAGCTGTGGTGGTCGGAACCTCCACAACCCTGGCATGAGATTGCCATAACTGGAGCAGCAGCGGTGGCGGGGTTGGATGCTTCCATAGCAAAAACTCCACTAGTACCTCGTGGAATATTCCTTCCTGCGGTCCAATATGCGTTGTGGATGGCGGTATCCTGCAAAATTCTCAATGCATCATCAGGCGCAAGATTCATTATCGTTCCACCAGAGGCGGCATCAATCATAGCTCGGTGTTGTGGTTCAATAGAGAAATAGAAGCTTTCAATGAGATTCCAAGTTTGGAATCCGTGGTTTGGACACTTCCTCAACAACTCGTTGAAGCGTTCCCACACCTCAGCTAGGCTTTCTTGATCATTTTGCCGAAAGTTGGCAATCGCACGCCGCATACTCACAATCCGGTCCACCGGATGGAACTTGGCTAAGAATTTCGTTGTCAATGCCTCCCAAGTGGTGGTTGTTCCAGGCGGAAGAGAGTGGAGCCATTTATTGGCTTTGTCCCTGAGGGAGAAGGGGAAAAGACGGAGCTTGACTGTATCATCGGGGATCCCAGCATAGCGAAACGTGGCGCAGATCTCGGAGAATTCAGCCAAGTGAAGATGGGCGTCTTCAGTGGCCATTCCGGAGAACTGTGCGTTGTTCCGGATTATGTTCAGAATGGCTGGTTTGATCTCAAATTGCTGGTTGGTGATCGTCGGTCTGAAGCTGGGGTAAATACTCCCAACAGTCGGTGTGGTGCAGTCCCTCATGGTGCGGACCTGGGGCGGGTTTACTTCATTCTCATCGTCATTTCGGTCACCATGAAGGATCCCTCCAACACGGTTTTCGGCATCAATGTTCAGCTGGTCCCCCATTGGGACTGGATTGATGGCAGCAGCACGTCTTTGTGCACGAAGAGTTCGTTCGATCTCGGGGTCGTAAGCTACAAGATCTCTTGCAGCGCGTCCCTGCATTCACTGCGGCAACTACACAAAGAAACAGTTGTCAAAAAACACTAACTCTTACAACAATACTTTCAAACGTCATGGTCGTTCTACAGTTGCATTCCCCAGCAACGGCGCCAAAAACTTGATGCGTGTAAATACGGCAAACGCACCGGTCGCACAAGTAATAAAGTTTTGGGAATGAATCCCCGAGTGTCGTTCTCTTGAGGAATGCAATTAGCGTAGAATAACGAACGATCCGAAATTATCGTTATGAGAGTTAATTAAATAAAGGAAAAATAAATGGCTTTGAAGGTGGTTTTGCAAACAAATAAACTAAAGCGAAATATGTGGGTCGCAATCACCGCTTCACAAGGTGAGATGGATGTAACGGCCGCGATGCCGTACTTCGGTAAGGCGAATGGACGGTGAGCCAGTGAGTGAGGTGTTTAGTGCGGAGTGCAATCGAATGGAACGAAGGAACGGAGTGAAGTGAGATGGGGCGAGGCGCATCAAATCACAAATCTCACGAGCAAGCTTAAACAACAATAATCTAATTAAAACAACTAGAAATCGAAGTTCATTACAAGCTTAAGTCATTTCATACAACAAGAGAGATGGAGAAAGACTAAACCAAGAAAGTGAAGATCCACCGCGGTTGTTGGCCGGAGGTGCGGGTTGTCAATCCGCTTCCACGCGCAGTCCGAGGAGGCTTCCGGTACCGACGAGCTGTCACCTCGAGGACCTTTAAGTCCGTTCTCTAGGTTGTCTTCATCATCTTCTTCGGTGGAAAGCTCGGAGAAGAGGTCTTTAATGGCCGGGAGGATCACCGGAGGATGTGGAACGCTTTAGAATCGCCGGAAAATGACCTCCCGATGGTAGGGATGAAGGTGGAGATGGATGGAACTCCTGGGATGCGGAACGACGAAGTGTGGCAAAGATCGATCCAGGGTTCGTACCCTAATTCGCGGAACAGGCCGATTTATAGAAGCAGAGTTAAATAGCGCACACGACCACTGGCGCACGACCAGTGGTCGTGCGCGAACAAAGTCAGCGCCCGTGCGGCAACAACCTGTAGAACCTGCACAAGGAAATCAAAGCTCACGCACGATCATCAGCGCACGATCAGTGATCGTGCGAGGTATAGCTGGTGACCGTGCGATATGGCGGGGCAGAACTTTTGCAAAAGAGGGCATGACTGCGCACGACCGGCAACGCACGAGAAGTGATCGTGCGCGGTATAGATGGTGACCGTGCGATATGGCGGGGCAGAACTTTCACAAGAGAAGCCAGACTGCGCACGACCGATGATCGTGCGCCAAAGAGGTCAATGGTCGTGCGTGGGTAAAAACGCACGACCATTGACTCCTTTGCCAAAAAATGGTGAAAGCCCTATCCCGGACGCCCACACGATCCCCGAACCTGCAGGAAAACTGGACGGGTTGTCGATCATGGCAGTCACAGACTCACAGATATTAATAAAATGCATAGCAAGAGGGAAATACACACACGCACAGAAATAGGCTAATAAAGTGCACAAGACGTGGAATGTCGTAGCGAACCAAAAGGAGTGCTAATGGCGCCAAATGGTAGTGCAAAGTCATGAAATGAAGCCTAGATGAGTCCAGAATTCGGTATGAAATGGGGACTCATCACAACTCATGCAAATGACGTGTGAAGGACTCTGCGGACTCACTAGGCCATGACTCAGTCGGGACAGGAATAAGATCAATGGGCTTCCTAGGGTCGTATCCTGACACTATATGAAACGGACTTAGACCTGTCGACCTATTGATTGAGCTATTATATGCAAACTCCGCAACAGGGAGCACCGAATCTCAACTAGCTGTGTGGTCTCCCACAAGACACCTCAGTAAATTCGCTAAGCTCTTATTCACTACCTCAGTCTGACCATCCGTCTGAGGGTGATATGCAGATGAAAATTTCAGGGTCGTCCCGGTCTTTCGCCACATGGTCTTCCAGAAATAACTAACGAACCGCACGTCTCTATCGGACACAATGGACTTCGGCAGACAGTGTAATCTTAAGACGCCCCTAATAAATAAGGCCGCGACGTGGGGTGCGTCCGCAGTCTTACTGCATGTAATGAAATGGGTTATCTTAGAGAACCGGTCAACTACCACAAATATAGAATCATGCTTCCTCTGAGTACGAGGAAGCCCAAGCACGAAGTCCATGCTGATGTCCTCCCAAGGGCGATGGGGAACGGGAAGGGGTGTGTATAAGCCGGTGTTCTGCTTCGTTCCCTTGGCCGTCTGACAAATCCGACAATGCCGTACGATACAAGCCACATCCTTCTTCAGACTCGGCCAATAGAAACGATCCTCGGCAATCGCGATCGACTTATCCCGCCCAAAGTGACCAGCGGCACCTCCCGCGTGTAATTCCCAAACTAAATAGTCGCGGTACGTAGTGCTGGGTACACACAAGCGGGGACCCCGAAATAAGTATCAATCGATAAGCCTATACCCCTCAATATCGTCGGGCGGGTCCCTCGACAGCGCGGCATATAAATCAGAGAAATCGCGACAAGTGGGGTAGTCTGCAATCAATCTCTCAAACCCATCCACCTGGGTCCTCAATGTGTGGAGGAACGAGACTCGGCGACTGAGTGCGTCAGCGGGTTTGTTCTCAACTCCGGCGCGGTGTTTGAGAACATAGTGAAATCCTATAAGTATTTGACCCACTTATCATGCCGATAACTCAACTTCCTCTGGGAATCGAGGTATCGTAGGGCCTGGTGGTCCGAATAGAGGACAAACTCCCGAGGTAGAAGGTAGTGTCTCCAATACCGTAATGACTGGACAATAGCATAAAATTCTCGATCATAGTTCGAGTACTTTTGCTTAGCTTCGTTCAATTTCTCACTGAAGTAAGAAACCGGGTGTCCCTCTTGACTCAACACGCCTCCAATACCAACACCAGATGCGTCACAGGCGACCTCGAAAGCTCTACTGAAATCGGGAAGTCGAAGAACAGGAGCGGACGTCATCTTGTCCTTTATCTCCTCAAATGCGCGAGTGGCCGCGGCGGTCCACTGAAAGTCGCCCTTGCGCAGGCAGCTAGTGAACGGGGCCATAATCGAGCTAAAACCCCTAACGAATCTCCTATAAAAGGTCGCAAGCCCGTGGAAGATGCGGGCCTCGTTGATGTTCGATGGTGTGGGCCATTCGCGGATGGACTGGACCTTCTCAGGGTCTACGGACACGCCTGAGGAAGAGATGATGAAACCGAGGAAATGGGCTGACTCGGACAAGAAAGAACACTTTTTCGTATTTATAAATAACTTCTCCTTCCGGAGGATGTCAAACAACAGTCGCAAGTGCCCGAGGTGGTCCGACTCAGTGTGGCTATAAATCAGAATGTCGTCAAAGTATACGACGAGGAACTTACCCATGTAGGGCCGCAGAATCTGAGTCATGACTCGCATGAATGTGCTCGGGGCGTTCGACAGGCCAAATGGCATGACTAACCACTCATACAGACCATCTTTGATCTTGAATGCCGTCTTCCACTCGTCCCCCTCTCTAACCCTGATCTGGTGGTAACCGCTACGGAGGTCGATCTTCGAGAAGATCTAGGCTCCCGTCATCGTGTCTAAAAGATCGTCCAGGTGAGGGATCGGGAAGCGGTACTTCACAGTAATCTTATTGATAGCCCGGCTATCGATACACATGCGTCAGCTGCCGTCCTTCTTAGGGGTGAGAAGGGCGGGGACTGCGCACGGGCTCAAACTCTCTCGGATGAACTGCTTTCGGAGAAGCTCGTCGACCTGTCTTTTGAGCTCAGCATGCTCAACGGGGTTCATGCGATAGTGCGGCAAATTTGGGAGCGAGGCCCCCGGGACTAGATCGATAGTGTGCTGGATGTCTCGCAGAGGGGGTAACTCGTCAGGGAGCTCCTCTGGCATAATATCTGCAAACTCACCTAATAGAGGTCAAACGGCAGGGTGAATCTCAGGTGTAGGGCAATCAGATGTCATAGTGGCTGCCACTACATACATAATGCCAGCATCAGTGTTGTCTCTCATAAACTCATTGTGCCTCAGGACGTGTACGGGTTTCGAGGCACTCGTACTAGTGGAAGGCTCAACCCGACCCTTGGGTCCCTCTCTGGGCTGGGTAGGTGATAGAGTGATCTTCCGCCCCTTGTCATAAAAAACACACGTGTTCGAGCGACCGAAGCACGTGACGTCGCGATCAAAAAGCCAAGGGCGGCCCAATAGCACGTGGGCGACATTCATGGGCATGACGTCGCACCAGACTCGGTCCTCAAAGGAAGCGATGTTGATCGGTACGAGACAGCGCTGGGTAACCTGTATCGCTGTCTTGTCTACCCAGATGACACGATAGGGGTGTGGGTGAGGCTCCGCCTTCACCTGCATACGGTCTAGACCCTTCTGGGCCACGATATTCACACAACTCCCACTATCGATGGCTAGTTTGCAGGGTCCGCCTGCACTCGGGAAGTACGTGTAGAAAATGGTGGTGCGGCGCCAATCCTCATCGGCACGTGGGGTATGTAGGAGGCGCCTGACCACTCCCACCTCTAATGAACGCTCAGCGTCGCTCTCCCAGCCCTCCTCAACGGCGGTAGTAATCTCCTCAGTCACCTCCTCATCTCCCTCTAAACCCTGCTCCTCATCCTCAACCAACAGATTTCGCGTGGGGCACTGCGCTGCCACGTGTTCTCTGCCAGAGAATCTAAAACACTGGATACCCCCAGGCCTCTGGCCCTCAGTGGCGACAGCCTTTCCCTTCATGTCAGTAGTGACCCGTGGGGGTGGGGCGGATGTAGCAGTCTGGGGAAGAGCGGGCTTCCTTATGTCGAAGAATCAGTCCGGGAGGGGAACTGCTTCATACCAGATGTACGAAGATATTGCTCGTACTCTAGGGCGAGCTGGAATATCTGGTCGACAATCTCGAGGCGATGGGGAATCAACTCTCTCCGGAGCTCCGAACGAAGGCCAGCCTTAAATCGAGAGGCAGTTGCAATGGGCTCCTCCGAAATATCGCTCCTAACAACCAGCTCGTCGAATCGAGCCATGTACTCGGCTACCGTAAGCGTCCCCTGACGTAAGCTTTGTAGCTGATCAAGCAGCTGATCACGGTAAGAGGCAGGGAGATACTTATCCTTGAGTCTCTCCTTCATGTCCTCCCAACGGGAGATGGGGTAGTAGCCGTCCCTCTCAACAGCTCTCTCCACGTTAATCCAGAATACCTTGGCCTGCCCGATCAACTTCATCTTCGCAAACCAGACACAACGCTTGTCACTCATATCGTACCAATCAAAGTAATGGTCCATGTCTAGAAGCCAGTCACTAAAGGCTTTCGGATCCAAACGGCCATCGAATGTCGGGGCGTCCAGGCGAATCCGACGAGTGATGTCAAAGGCGTGGTCACCTCTCCGCGGGTCAGGGTAATCATCAGGAGGATCGTCACGATCGTACTCGTGCCGAGCGGGTGGGGGCCCGCGCTCACGTCGACCCAGCGGGTAGTACTCATCTCGACGCTGGTCATAGCGACCGTGTGGGGGTACACGGTTCCTAAGGTCAGGCTGACGTGGCATGCGGTATTCATCACGCTGAGGCGGGGGTCGGACACGCGCTGGCTATGGATTTCGCCTTGCCGGTGGGGTTGGGACTCGTATGGGAGTATCACGACGATAGCGGTCTGCTGGCGGCGGATCATCTCTGAACCACTAGCCGCGATGGGGGGAATCGTCAGGGTCATCCGCGATCTCATCGTCATGCTGTGAGGGAGTATCCCTGACGTTCTCTAACTGGTCGAGGTGGCGATTCACCGCGGCGATATCGTGACGCACATTATCGAACTGGGTACCTAATGCATCAAAACGTTCTAGGATAAGGCGTTGAAAGCCAGTGGTAGCGGCGCTCGAATTCGAGCCCGCTGCCCAGTCATTGGTGACTGGCGGATCTACCATACTTCTAAATGCCCTACCACTACATCGCATGCAAAATGGCCCGACCTGGGCTCTGATACAAACTGATGTAGGGTAGGCTGTGGGGTGAATTCTAAATGCACACTAGTGAAGAGTGGGGTCGATCCCTAACGGTTCAATGCCTACAACACACGCGGTTCGGCGCAAGGATTAATATTAGCAACAAAGTATTATAAGATAACGTACAAATTTTCATAAGCAAAGATAAACAATTTCTTAAAGCTTGAGGCGTGGCTTTCCTCCGCAAGGAGGGCTATAGCGAGCGCGCGGCGAATCAATCCGTCCTGCAGTCAGAGATTTTCACAAAACAAATAATAATGAACTTTTAATTCCACAAGCATAAGATTACCACAGCGCAAAAAGTTTAATACCATCAACTAATACAAAGCACCACAAAAATCTGAAATAAAATTAGGACTGCAGTAATTCTAGGTAAATCTGAAATTTTGGAGGCGAGGTGGAGTTTTTCGGATGGTGAAAGACTAGATCGGGTGAGGGGAAGTGGTTCCACGGAAGGGGGAAAGTGTAGGCTGCTGGTATGGAGGATGAGGGGTTGGTCTGATGGTTTCGGAATGGATCTGGACGAACCCTTCCAGATTTGGACAGATCCGCCGCCTACGGTGGACAGGGAGGAGGCGGGCTGGGCTGGTGCCGCGGGTTACTGTTAGGGGCTGGTGACGTGCGGCTGTAGGGGAGCAAAGAGGGGCGGCGGCAGGAGGTTGTTAGGAGGAAGTGCGGCCGGGGCTGTTAGGGGAAGGGCTGGCGGCTGGCGGTTGTAGGGGAGCAAAGAGGGGCGGCGGCGGGTCTGGAGGGGGGCTGGCGGTAGAGATCTGGGAGGGGGATGGCTGTTTGGTAGGGGAGGAAGGGAAACAAGGGGGAATAGGATACTTACCCAAAGAGTCGTTACCAAGGGGCTCCACGGAGTCGGCACCGCGGAAGGATCACCGGAAATGAGGAAGATGAACTCTCCAAATTTTAGCAATAAGAATTCATGCAGCCCTAAGGATCTATTTATAAGAAAACAAAGTTAGGGCAACCTAAATCGACGGTTATGATTGCCTGGTGGTTCTGATGTAATAACTACATGAAATAAAACTCAAAATACATAATGTTATATATGAAACTAAATCTAAACGACGAGCCGGACGCATCCGCGGTGGCGGATCGCCGGTTCGGTCAAGTCCGTCTGCGAGAATACACGAAGGTAGGGTCCGCCTTGCGCCGAGTTGCGCCAGATGGTCCCCCATCAGGAAGAAGACAAAAAATGGGGGAGAGGCGAGCAAGTCTGCTGAGGACGAGAGGAAGAGAAGAGAGATGGTAATTGAGGGATAGAAGAGAAAAGATTAGAAGAGTGGAGGAACCGACTGATAGTTCAAGACATTCTAATCACTTAAAGGGGGGTGAATAGGTGTTTCTGAACTTTGATTCTTTTTAAGATTTTTCAAGTAATCTAGCACAGTAAATTAAAACATTACAGAAAGCATGCAAGGATTTATAGTTTTTCCTCAGTTATGGATACATCCACTGTCCCTCTCCACCAATCTAGCAGTATGCAAGACTATGTCAACTTCTCCAAATCTCAGATCAAACAGATCTTACACCTCAGAGTCCAAGACTCCTACAACTTAGGAACAACAGATCGCTCTCTACCTCAGATCCGCAACCTGGATCCTACCTCAAAGTATAGAAACTCCTACAACTCAGGAACACCAGCAGATTCCCTACCTCGGGTTTATCTCAACCCTACCTTAGGTTCACCCTTGAACCCTACCACAGATCCAATCACTGGATCGTATAGCTCAGGCTTAGACAAGCCCTACCTCAGATCTCAAGGAGACCTTAAAACAGCACCGGTAAAAAAAATTGTTACAACAAAATTAGACTCAAGAAATATAGATCTTGTAGCTTTGAGTCTTTTGTTACAACAAAAATAGATTCAAGAAATATAGATCTTGTAGCTTTGAGTCTTCTCGGGCTAGACGAGTAAAGGCCCTTTCTTGACAGCAATAATTCTTTTGAGTCTTCTCTTTTTATGTGTACTATACTGATTTTTGAGATTGAAAGGCTTCCGAGCTCTTGAAAGATCTGAATTGAAAAGATCTTGAGAACTCGTGTATATTTTTTATTCTTCACTTAGCCTTCTTCCCAAGGAACTCTGTCGGCGCTGTCGCTATTATTCTATTGAATTTGAATCGCAAAAGTTTTTGGAACCCAATAACTTCACATCTCTTCTCCTTATATAGGACTCACATCTTTAACGGTCGGGAATGAAGCAAAACATGTCTGACACCTTTCCATAAAAGACTAATTTGATGTTTGCTCTCGGCGTTGTCGACAATTTGAATTTTCGCAAATTAATTTTAACACAACAAAAAATTCCCTTCACACGACGCCATTTGACTTGCCAATCTTTCTGTCTGAATATAAGCTTAACACGGCACTAGCGTCGTGTGTTGTCCATCAACACGACGCTATTTGTTCTTCTTTAACTTAGCAGTTTCTTCTGTCGAGGTGAAGACATACTACGACGTTATCTTCTTTAGAGCTTTGTCTTGTACTACTGTGAAGTTGTGGTGTTGTGTGTTGTTCATTAACACGACACTTTTTAACTTAGAATTATTCTTCTTCTTTTGTGGAGACTTTTCTCAATGATAGCATCTTGTGTTGTGTATTATCACGAGGTTTTTTAACTTACCCTTAACACAATGCTATCGTCGTGTGTCGAGTATTAGCATGACTATATTCTTAGCTTGTGACAGTTCTGTACTTAGACCTTATTCTTGTTTTGTGGAGTTGTGGCGTCATGTGATCATCATTAACATGACACTTATATACTTAGAACTTTTCTTAGTATGACAGTCAAGCTAATCTTGTGTGTCTTCACTACGCTATTATGAATGAATTAATCGATATTGCATCTTGACACGATGCTTCTGCACTTAGACCAATTTTGTGAAGCGGTTAAGTGTTCTTTTGGTCTTTACTATTCTCCTAACTCATTTAAATTTAATAAAATAAAACTAAACTCTCCCTGCACAGGTCAAGTTAGATAATCATTAAATACAACATGTTTTATCATTGGCTTGGGGATTTCTTCAAATCTGAAACATTGTAGACAAAGTTCCCAACAATCCCCCTCCCCCCTATTTGAAGAAATCAGAACCCCAATTAATGATAAAGTACATACAGGAAATAACAGTAATGAATAACCACAGAGTACTAACATTCACAATATATAAGCAGAAGAAAGTGATTAGCACTTAGCACCATTCTAACATAAGCAGAATATATATATAAACATCCAAAATATATTTATACTTTGTGGCCAGCACCACTTTAGTGTTTATAATTAAATATATACATACAGGAAGTATATGTATATTTCTAGTGTATTTATTAGATTAGGCTACTCTTCTTCCTTCCCTTTCCTACCAGTATCATCATTGTCTGGCTGCATCATTCCTGTTGTTCCTGCTATTCCAGCATCCATTTATGTTTCCTGGATTCTTGCTCCATGATCTGAATATTCATTTCGTGGCCAGCAGATGCTCCTCCTTTCTGGTTGAGTTAGTGTACTAGCCAGGAGACATTGTCACGTGTCACATTCTCCCACTTTCTGACTTCTTCAAATAGGCACCTCATTACCTCTTTTTTGCAGTGTTCATGCCTATGTGACAGAGTTTGCATGCAGAAGTTCTGGCCATCGACATACTTCTGTAAGATTTGATTTTTGGCATGTAGATAATTGTATGTGTAACTGCTCAGTTGAATTGTTGAGTTGATGTCTCAGCGGATGACTGTGAATGGTCTCATCCAGTTTGAGACGTAATTTGTTGAGCATGTCAACATTGAGCTCTATTACGCCTTGAGCTCAGGTGAACCAGCTGGTTAGCTGAGTATCCATATGATCCATATCTTTCTTTATTTCCTCAATCTGTGTTGAAAATTGTTCATGTGTAGATTGTATAGCTTTATCCACATGTAGTTCAAAGGTTATCCTTCGACCATCGAGCAATGTCCTCATTTGATCAATTGTGGAGTCAGCGAGTTCTCTATGTTAGGCTTGGCTTAAAGTACCTACCTCCCCCTCACTAGGAGCGGCATTTGGGATACTTAATTTATCTATAATCTCCCCCTCAAATGAATCCATAACTAATGATCTTGTCCGAGTGCTTCAGATTTGTCTTTAGAAAGGAGACTGGACAAAGCTAGTGGAAGGGTGCAGGAGAAGAGTTTGCAAATTCTTGTGTTGCATTTATAACTATTTATATAGATATATATAGAAATATATATATATATATATATATATATTTCCTTGGAATACAAAACGTCGCGTACTTGTTTGCTCATCTGAACCGTTTATTGTTGTTAAGAGCATGATTGATGTACAGGATTTGCCCTTACCGATAGTAGCCCCGTCTAGCGGAATTATGAAGCCGCTTGTTGCAGTAATTGAGCCGCTTATCAGGATTTCTGTACATTGAGCCGCTAATCAGGATTTCTGTTCATTGAGCCGCTTATTAGAGTCATAGGGTTGTAACATGACGATGCCATTAACTTCATCGGGTTCAATGAACATGACGCCAAGGACCGATTTTCAGAGAATTTTCCTGCAACTTTCTTTATTGTTTCCTACATACATTGTTAGTGTCCTAGAAACTACTATCCAGGCAATATGTACATGTTAGAAACAATTTCATGAGATTTCTCAGTAAATTTATTCTAAGTTTAACATTCTCAATTCAAATTTAAAGAAGTTAAACTTAGCTTCATCTAGAAACTTGGTAAAGATATATGTCACTTGTCTGTCAGTGGACACATACTCGAGTCAGATATCATCTTTCTCAACATGCTCTCTAATGAAGTGATACATGATTTCAATATGTTTAGTCCTATTGTGCGACACAAGATTCTTAGCAATTGAAATTACACTGGATGAATCACATTACATTGGTATTTTACTAATCTTGATGTTATAATCTTCCAGTTGGTGCTGAATCCATAGCAACTGAGCACAGCAGCTCCCTGCTGAGATATAATCAGATTCTGTTGTTGAAATAACAAAACTAGTTTGTTTTTTGTTGCTCCAAGAGATTAGCTTTTTCTCTAGAAATTGACAGGTGTCAGATGTGCTCTTCATGTCTTCCTTGCAGCCTGCAAAGTCTGCATCTGAATAGCTTGTCAGTTCAAAATCATTATTCCTAAGATATCAAAGGCCAAAGTTGGGTGTGCACTTAAGGTATCTCAAGATCCTCTTTGCAGGTGAGTAATGAGATTCCTTGGGGCATGTCTGGTACCCAGTACAGACACATGTTACATACACAATATGATGTAGACTAGGGTTAGGGTTTTCAAAACACTAGATATTTTTTATCAAAATATTTTATTAGGACTTTGAAAATAAAATTAGAACTTTGAAAATTAGCACAGACACATGTTCCTAAATAAAATTATGACTTTGAAAATAATTTGATTTTTTTAATTTAAAAGAGAGGCCGAGCGGGGCAAATCGAGCTTTTGCGCAAAATTACTCTCAACTGTTTGGACTTCATAAGATCGTTAACCGATATTAGAAAAATATTTCGTGGCGCCTAACGAATTGAACCGTTGCGAGAGCCTTACAACCACAAGAACAACCACAAAAAACAATTAATGGGATAACGGATAATAAAAGCGTTTGAACGTTCGGAGGAAATTATTAATTATTTAATTTAATACATAAATTTAAAACCAAGAATTTAATTGAGCGAGAATTGGGTAGAGATTCCACAAAAGATTCGTCGTTGCTAAATTCCTGAGCAGAGGCGGACTTGTAGCTGCAAACCGTTTGCTGGAGGGAGGCGGTTGATGTCGATAGCAAACGGCAAGGATCAAGTGTAAGACGGAAGAACGAAATCAGGCCGCCGATGGGTGCTGACTGGACGTCGGAGAGAAAAGATGCAGCCTCCGACTGAAGGGGGTCACTGACATAGGGAAGTTGAAGGGCCCCAGCGGCGGCAAC
Organism: Platanthera zijinensis; assembly: GCA_039513925.1. Taxonomy (NCBI): domain Eukaryota; kingdom Viridiplantae; phylum Streptophyta; class Magnoliopsida; order Asparagales; family Orchidaceae; genus Platanthera; species Platanthera zijinensis. The sequence goes on from CM077094.1 coordinate 90,718,905, forward strand.
TTGGAAACAGGAGGGCGTCGTTTGTTGTTGCGTCGTGGAGCAGCAAAGGACGGCGAAAGCAATTAGGATGACGGCGAAACTGGCGGAGGTTCCAAGGGCAAGCGGTGGAGACGGGCGGAGATCTTTCGGGGAGCGGCAGAGAGTCGGTGCGGGATGTCGACGAAGGGCAGCGGCGCAGAGGAGATTCGGAGGTTGTATGGGGAAGGAGCGGTACCGGCAAGGCAGAAGAATTGAATAAGTCAATTCTTTTTGCTGTCAGGTCTGCTTTTCCACATGCACAGTATCATTAAATAGGAGCTCAAATCCTTTTACAAATGAATCAAACAATTCTTTCCCAAAAATTTCTTTCCAAATACTTATACCTTTCTTTTTTTGTATGGGTAAAAGGCGGACTTTTTTCTTTTTTGTTTCACGAAATCGTTAGATGAAGCCAAGTTCACATATTTCAAAACTGAACTTGGAATGTTCAACAAGGACTCTTAAGGTGGTCAAGGAATTAAAAGAAATCTGCCCAAGGTCAAATTCATCAAGTTATCACAAGCACTAGTGAAATCAATCGAGAATCACAAGTACATTCGACGAATACTCGTGAATACTCGACGATTCGACGAGAGGTCTCAAACTCATTCGACGAATTAGACGTGTAATCCCATAAACATTCGACGAATTAGACGTGTAATCCCGTAAACATTCGATGAATTAGACAAGGACTCTCGTAAGCATTCGACGAACTGGACTTGGTTCAGACTCTTTATTATTAGATCCGAAGAATTATTTTTCTCAATTCCTCAGGTACGCGCCCTTTCAACTATACTCAAAATAAAATATATATATAAACGGTTCAAGGGCATTCGAGACTTCACGCGACCTGTCTCCATTTCATCGAGACTTCTCCGACTGTTCAGTTTCCCGTCGACCTGCAGAAAGCTTTGTCGGTTCGTCTCAAATTTCTTCAGAATTTCTTCTGTTTCTCCTCGAATCAGATCATAAATGGCTCGCAAAGGCGCTGGCAATCTTCAAATGGGAGAACTCGTACGCTCTGGATTTTCAACGGCTTCCGACGAATTCAGAAATGTCATTCTTATGTTGGAAACTGTCGGACTAACATTTGTTCTGGAGAAAGACTACAGGGTTCTTGACAGAGAGGTACTGGAATTCTTCAAAAATGCAAAACTTAAACGGGAAGGCTCCTTAATCAAAAGCAGTGTTAAAAACTTTGAAGTGAGAATGAAGTCAAGTTTCTTCAATCAATTTCTGAGAATGCCTGAAGTTAAAGAAGAAGATGAAATATCTGACGCTGATTATGACAGAGTACTCTCTTTTTGTGACCTGGAAAAGAAAACTACAACCATCAAACGCAAAGAAATGAATGATGAAGGAAAACTTCTGACTGATATCATCGGGAAAGTGTTCTTGTGCGAGACAAGATCACATGACTATGTCTCAGGAGACATGTTCAAACTGCTAACTGTTGTGATTTGCAAAAAGAGAATGAACTGGAGAATAGTTCTGTTTGACAGAATTAAGGCTTCCTTCTCAGCCCCAAATTTTGGGAGAATCATCTCTCTCTACCTCAACCAGCTGGACAAAAATCAGTTTGATATGTCCATTAGTATTCAAATTCACCACCTGAAAAAGATAAATGCATCAATCTTTGCTCGATGGGAAAGGAGAATTCCCAGGCAGGGGGCAGAGAGAGAGATGGGTGAAGGTTCTGGATTGCAGGACGGACCTCACACTGAAGCCATAGAGAGGGATGTGCCCTTACCCCCCCACCCCCCCACCCCCCACCCCCACATAAAGCAACTGAGATTGTTGATGCAGCTACTGAGGGGGAGAGTCTACCAGTAGATCCTGAGACACTTGTTATTCTACCAGTGTAAACTGAAATTCAATCTCCAGTACCGGATGTTCAGAAAGAGGCAGAGGTTCAGCCAGTAGCACAACCTGTTTTGGTATCGACACACGATGGAGTGTCTGATTTGGAAGGATTGCATGCTGAGTCTGAGGGGGAGTCCTTAGCTACAGACTCGTTCCAAGAGGACCTACATGCTGAAAGAGTTTCTGTTGAGGGGGAGGACTTGATAGTGTTCTCTGAAGAAGCCAGAGAGGTTGTGGTAAAGTCTCCTGCCCAAGAACTAATCTTGCTCAAAAACCACTCAGAGGGAGCAAATACTAGTAGTGTTAAGACTAATGCTGACAATCTTGTAGCCTCCAGGTCTCAGGGTGAGAGTGCCCCTCCTACAAAAAGTTCTTTGTTAAAGTTAATAGAAGAAATGCTAGTGAAGCAAAAAGAACATTTTGATTTCTCCTTGCAACAAGTCTTTGGCAGAGTGGCTGAAGTTGAAAAAGATCTGAATTATGGCCTGGCTCAGGTCAATCACAATATGGAGAAGTTGCAGACCTCTCTGACTGAATGGTCAACTCAAGGTGGTAAGGTCATCGACCATTCAATCAAGAGCATTGGTCGGATTTACAATGAGGCAGTTCATCTATCTCAATCTCATGATGCTATGATATAATCACATGATGCGAGCATGCATCACATGGACAGGCAAATGGGAGTTTACAAGGAAGAGATCATCCAAACCCTAACTTCAGAAGTCATAAAGGGGGAGGGTAGATTACAGAGAAGGATGAGTGAGCTGAATAAGGATGTGAGCAACAGAATGCACAGTGTCAATGTCTACAGCTATCAGAATATCAAGTGGCTACAAGAAGAATTGACAGGGAAAGTTCCAGTTCAATCCCCACCTTTTGAGGTTCAACAACCTGCTGAAGGTGGAGAGTTCCTTGATGAGGGTGCAGAATACTTTGAGCAACATCTTGAAGGTGGAGTGTATGCACCTCCTGAAGAATACACTCAAATATGGTCTGATTTTATTGAGGAAGAGGTAGAGATTATTGAAGACTCTTCTAGACCTCAAAAGAGAAGAAGAATGGGGAAGGCTCATCAGCAAGAAAATCTGATCCTAACAGAGAAAACAGGGAATATGCTGAAGTGTGGAGTCTAATTTCCAAAGACATTATCTTATACACTTTCAGCATTGTTGACCTGACAAATGAAGAGCCAAAGACATACTACAGCAAAGAGGAATGGGATAAGCATGAAGTTTCAAATGTGAAGAGGAGGCTTCATTTCAGAAAGTATGGAAGCATACAGGGGAGGAGCCCATTGCATGGGTTTGGTCCACGACATCTCTTTGCTCGAGGGAATTCAATTCGAGGGGGCAAGTAGTCAGCATGCGGAAGGGGAGCAGGAGCTGAGCTCTTCCGCTCACGTAGTGGTCTGGTCTACGGCAACATCCTTCTTTTGAAAATCCAACTCACTCGAGGGGGAAAGTAGCAGCATGTAGGGGGGGAGCCCAGTGCAATGGCCTGGCCTACGGCATCATTTTTCTCAAGGAGTTTATTTCCATGCAACCCTATTTCATAGTGTCTGTAATTCTAGTCTCAAAAAAGCATTGCTACATGATAGAAAATTTTTACCAATACAAGCGAACAATAATGCTATAAGAGAGCAATAGGTAGAAACATTTTAGGCTGTCTCCGCTCAAGTGTTCTCGAGGCACTCTCCTTCCAGATTACTAGGAGGAACTTTTTTTGCCCACTTGCCTAAAGAAATGGTCTCACAAGGTCCATTCCACAGATCGCGAAGGGGCACGGAGTCGTGATCGACCTGAGTCGTTGAGACGGCTGCAGTTGGAGAGGGACATAGAGCTGGCACTTTTGGCACCTCCTTAGAAATTACTCTGCGTCTTTCCTGATGGTGGGCCAGAAGTACCCCATCCTCAACACCCGCTTCTCCATGGTTTGACTTCCAGAGTGGCTGCTACACTCGCCTGAGTGAATCTCCTCTAGGATCAGAGGAACTTTTTGTCTCTGAGAGGCACCTTGCCAGAGGGCCGAACTAAGTTTTTCGGCAAAGAACTCAGTCGTTCAGTAAATAATAGGACGATTTGTATCGGAACCACCTCCTGTCCTGAGCTTCCGTGGGTAGTTCTCCTCTAGACAGGAACGCGACAAGAGGATTCATCCACGAGGCGCGTTGGTCGATCTTCATCATCTCTCCTTTTTTTATGGAGAGTTGGAACAGCTCTGTTACCGTGCCCCCCACTCTAGGACCATCCTTGGCCAATCGGTACGCTTGTGTGTTCTCCTCTCGGGTAACATGTATAAAAAATGATCGAAACATGCCGACCAGACTCTTTGCCTTGATCAGATAACACTGCAATACTGGCTCTCTTGCCTCGAACTCCCCCCGAACTTGGGAGGTGCCCACCATAGAATCGAAGTAAACTCGAATGTTGCGGATTCCTACTTCGCAAACAAGGTAAAGTTCTGCGACCACAGTCTCATACTCTGTATGGTTGTTGGTGACCAGGAAGTGGATGTTGACCCCTTGTTCTATTTTTTTGTTTTTTGAGGGCTAATCAGAACAATGCCCCTCCAAGGGAGTTCTTTCTTGACACCCCATCTAGGAACATCTCTCAGGCCATCCACTCAGGTGCCTCTGCTTTATCCACCTCCACGGTGTAGTTTGTTAGGAAGTCAGCCACGGTCTGGGCCTTTATTATTCCACTGACCACTTGGTCAGTCTCCTCGAATGCTCCACTCCCTCCAATATGTTGTGGAGGGGTGATCTGCCACCACTCTAATTGAGTGAGCTTGGAAATAAGGTGGGGGCTTGCGAGCAGGGACGATCAAGGTGAAGGCCAACTTATCCAGGATATGGTATCACAATTCCGCCTTACGCAAGACTCTGCTCACATAGTAGATTGGGAGTTGCTTCTTGCCCTCGGTTACTTATCTAGTTCAGCTAGAGAAAGACCCTAATGGCCATGAGGAGAGTGAGACAGAAGGATAAAGGGTAGAGAGACAACATTTAATAAAAATAGGCGACAAAAGACCTATTACAGCTAGCAAAACACTTATTGAGGTCAGATATGACCATTAGAGGAAGTAAAGACGAACGTTGGGGAGCGGCCTGGTACACAAATGCCAGCTCACCTCCCCCAAATTAAGGTATCGCATTATAATGTGTAACGTCCCTGCCCTGCCCGACTTTTAGCTACCCTGGCTTGACTTGATGTTGTTGCCCGAGCCCGAATAGCGATGGATTTCTTTGCTGGAGGGTTCTGCGCCGTCGGGGGACCAGCGGCCATCTTGGTAGAATGCGCACCAGCGCTGATGCCGAACGGAGTTAACGACGGAAGGGACGCGCCACCGGGGCGGTTGCAGGCGGACGCCTAACCGACGGGCGCCGAGACATCTGTTCATGTAGCCTCTTTGTATTTTGTAGCTCCAAGTCTTCCTGTTGTCGTTGCTCGTAATACAACTTGATGGCTAGAGTTGAGTCTTGGTTGATGCTCATGGATTTGTTCCCCGTTGACCGTGTAGCCTCCGACTGTCCGCCATCTTGATCTTGTCATGCAGCATCTTCGTTTTCCTGGAACACGAGATTACATAAAGGTGAGTGCGGTGTTGTAGATATATTGCGGATGACAGATTGGGAAGAGGGGGCGAGTATTTCCCTGTTGGAGGTCGGACGGCTGAGCGCGGTAGATCTGATGTCTAGACTTGATCCATCCCTGTCCGGTTTTGCCAACCTGTCCTGGGACAGTTGGTTGTTGTCGACGTCGTTCTGTGTCCTAAAACATGTTAGTTAGCCGAAGAACAAAGGGGAGGTGGGGGGATGACATAATTAGGAGAAAGCAACGATACGTCCTTGAGCGAGTTCGGTGAAGATGTCTGTTGGCAATCACAAAGGGCCTCTACTTGAGATTGCGTCTTCTTATACAAGTTGTGGATGGTTTCCCATGTTGCTTCTTCCGGTAAAAAACCTTCTCAGGGAATTAATGTTTTTTACTGGATGTCCATTTTGTTCAACCAAACGGGTGTTTAAAATTTCCATAGCGGATGAGTGCGAGAATGTTGACGGTTGATCATTAAGGAGGTTATGTATCGTGATGTTTGTGTTAGCATAATATGGTTTGAGTAACGAGACATGAAAGACCGGGTGAATTTTACTTGTCGGAGGTAGATCTACTTTATAAGCTACTATGCCAATTTTAACTATAATTTTGAATGGTCCGTAAAAACGAAGATCTAATCGTTTGCATGTTTTTTTATGTAGGGACAGCTGCCTATATGGGTGGAGTTTAAGAAGCACCAAATCCCCGAGTTGGAAGTGTTGTTCCTTTCGATGTTTATTAGTCGTATCTGTCATTTTTTTCTGACCTTTTTGCAAATGATGTTGTAATCGTAAAAGTAAAATAGCTCTAGATGATACTTCTGGATATGGTAATTCTCCTGCTTGTCCTTCTTCCACGTATGGTACAAAATATGGAGGTGGGCGGCCAAACATTGCTTCGAATGGTGACATTCCGGCAACCGCATGGTAGGCTGTGTTGTACTGGTATTCTGCCCAACTTAGTAGTGGGGCCCAGTGCTTAGGGTGTTGAAAGGAGAACATTCATAAATATTAGTTTATGCACCGATTAACGCGCTCGGTTTGACCATCCGTTTGGGGGTTGTATGACGTACTAAAACACAATTTTGTCTCATTTTCTTTAAAAAAAAAGACAACCAAAAGTCACTTAAAAATATGGAGTCACGGTCTGAGATAATTGTTTCAGGAAACTCATGTAACTTGCCGCAATAATCCCAAAACACTTGGGCCACTTGCGTGCCCGTGTAGTGTGTGGGTAGAGGGGTAAAATGTGCCCCTTTGGATAATCGATCCACCAAAACTAATATTGACGCATACGACTTAGACAGGGGTAAGTGAGTAATAAAATCTATCGTAATATCTGCCCAAATTTGCGATGGGATTGGTAACAGTTGGAGGGTACCATATGGTGCCGAATTGGTAGGTTTATGTTTTTGACAAAGGTCGCAGCGACGAATATAGTCAAGGACATCCTGTTGCAAACTGGGCCAATAAAAGTATTGTTGAAGTCTTTTAGTTGTGACAGTGACTCCTAAGTGTCCACTCACTCGAGTGTCATGAGCTTCGCTAACTAAGATTGAACGGATAGAGGAATCCGGGATATATAGTCGTCGTTCAAAAAATAGGCAGGAACCTACTATTATCCAATCCGGGAAATCCGCACTCGATAATTGTAATTGTACTAAAATGTCTGTGGCCTTTTTATCCGATTTATATAAGTCTGCCAGGTTATCGAAAAGAGAAGAACAGCTAAAAGAAATATTTTGGAAAGAGTATAGCGTAGCGCTGCCGTCACACTCTGGCAATCTGGACAGTACATCGGCTGCATGACTGTCCTTCCCTGGCTTATATTGTATAACGTAATTAAAGCACAACACTTTAGCCAAGAATTTTTGTTGCTCTGGGATCGTTAGAACTTGTGAATTCAAGTTATATAATGTTTTATGGTCGGTTAATATAGTAAAAGAAAAGACTAATAAGTATTGTCTCCATTTGCTAACTGTCGATGTCATGGCTAACTGCCGATGTCACGGCTAACTGTCGATGTCACGGCTAACAGCTCACGCATATAGGTTGATTTTGCCTGTTCCTTTGGGGATAACTTTTTGCTAAAAAACACGAGAGGATGTCACTTTTGGGAAAGGACAGCACCAATTCCAACCCGGGATGCATCACATTCGATCGTAAAAGGAATGGAAAAATCCGGTAAAGCTAACAGTGGGGTTGTCGTGAGTAATTGTTTAATATGAGAGAAAGCATGGTGCGACGCTGGAGTCCAATTAAAATTGTCTTTAACTAATAAATCGGTGAGGGGAGCCGTAATGGTCGCATACTGTTGGATAAAGCGGCGTTAATAGCCGGCAAGGCCTAAAAAAGCACTCAATTGTTTGATAGTTTGTGGTCTAGGCCACAGTTGAATTGCGGTTATTTTGTTGGCGGTGGGTTGGACCCCAGAAGCGGAAATCATAAGGCGTAAAAATTCAATTGACGGGACAGCGAATGTGCATTTGGATGTTTTTAAAAATAGAGGATGTTGGCGAAGGATTTGAAATACTTGTCGTAAATGCCTAGCATGGTCTGCTGATGTAGTGCTGTAGATTAATATACAACAACACTCAAGCCTTTATCCCACTATAGTGGGGTCGGCGTGCTGTAGATTAATATATCATCAAAAAATATTACGACGAATCGGCGTAATAATGGGCGGAAAATAGTGTTCATTAACGCCTGAAAGGTCGCTGGAGCGTTTGTGAGGTCGAAAGGCATGACAAGGAATTCATACAGGCCATGATGCGTCTGAAAAGCTGTTTTATGAATATTTTTTGGATTCATGCGCACTTGGTGATATCCTGAGTGAAGGTCTAAATTGGAGAAGATAGTGGCACCATGTAATTCATCTAATAGTTCGTCAATTGTTGGCATGGGAAAGATATCTTTAATTTTCATGGTGTTTAAGGCGCAATAATCGACGCAGAACCGCCATGATCCGTCTTTTTTAATTAAAATGACCGGTGAACTGAAAGAGGAAGTACTTGGGCGGATTAATCCATCTCGTAACATTTCCGTGATTAATTTCTCAATTTCATTTTTCTGAAAAACCGGGTATCTATAAGGTTTGACTTTAGCGATTTTGGATTCATCAATTAGCGGAATTGTATGATCTATGGGTCTTGAAGGAGTTAGGCCCGCTGGAAGTTGAAATAGAGTAGCGAATTCTGAGAGAATTGCTTGAATAGGTTGGGGAACTGCTGATGGTAGCTTAGAATTAGGATTATCAAGATTGATGAGAGGGACGGTTTGAAAACAAAGTAGTGCTGACTCGATAGAATCCTGAACGATAAGTTTGTGAAGTTGTGCAAGGGAGACGATGTAGGACGTCAAAGGTCAGGCGCCATTGATTTTACAGGGTACATTATTATATGTGAATGTCATTTTGAGGGTAACGTAATCGATTGTGATGGGGCCTAATGTTTTAAACCATTGAAACCCCAGAATGACATCTACTCCATGGACATCGGCAATGAATAGGTCTACAATAAAATTTATGTCTTGGAAGTGTAGTTTAACTTCGGAGCACTTTTCTTTGCAGTACATAGTATTCCCATTCCCTACATGTATTTGAAAGGGGGTAATAGCGGATATTGGCAATTTTAGAAAATGGACAGCACGCTTAGTAATAAAATTGTGAGTGGATCCATTATCGAGAAAAATGTGGACGGCTGATTGGCCGATTTTCCCTTGGACACGAAGCGAGTTAGTGGGGAATGTCCCCATTAAGGCATGAAAACTCATTTCCGAATCCGCTATTGTATCGACAGGAGGGTCTGTCAATTCATCGGAAGGTGGGAATTCTTTATCATTGTCGTCATCTCCTACCAAATAGTATAGTCCTGATTTTTTTTTACATTTATGCCGGGAAAGTAACGCTCCTCGCATGTGAAACACAGTCCTTTTTCTTGTCTAACTTGGACTTTGGCTGGAGGAAGGTGTTTAACTGCAACTCGATCATGACGAACATTATTGGTCTTAGAGTTTGAGATTGGTTTATTTGGCCAGGACCTAGGTGGCTTAGAGTTTTCTAAAAATTGGTCTTCAAAAGGACGTGCCATTTTAAAAGTGTGGTGGACATTGCCTGGTGGCTGAGCAATAACTGTCCGGCGTATATGTGATTTTAGTCCCGAAATAAAATTGCAACGCAATGTATCATGCGAAAAATCATGGTTTTGAGAAGAAAGTAATTCGAAAGATTCTTGGTAAGCTGCGATTGTAGTACTCTGAGTCAGTTTCATCAATTTAACAAGTGGTTCGTCGTAGTTTGATGGCCCAAAGCGATCTTGAATGGCTAACTTGAAAGAATGCCAGTCCGCGCATAGTCCATCCCGTAGAAGACCTTGAAACCATGTTGAAGCAGGCCTGTCCAAATATAACGATGCAATAAAAACATAATCAACGAGATTGATATTATTATACCTGAAATATAATTCTGTTTTGAATATCCAATCCGCCGGATCTCCTAAGCTGAAAAGAGGACAATGTGTCTTGGCAGCGGAGAATCCGGCTTGACCATGGTTGGAGTAAGGCGTTTGATGATCTGTAAATGTGGAGTTTGGGGAAGCTGTAGCCGTGGAATATGGGGGGAATGTGGCGGAAGACAGCGAGTTGTTAAGAACTGGAGGGGGTGGGTACACCGGTGGGCAGAACAGTGTAGTCGATGGGGAAAAACAGGCGGAGGAGGTGGATGGACTGGTGGGTAAGCATTTGTGGGGGGATTTCCGAGCAGGCTTGGCTGCGACGAATCGGACCCACTGGTTTCGATGATCTGAACGCGGTGGCGGCCGAGTCCATCCAGGAACTGAGCCGGAAGTATGTCTGACGAACAAGGTCCAGATGATAAACCGTCGTTGTTGGGAACCTGTTGCGCGGCACCGGCCGGTGGCACAGAGGCCGCAGTTGCGCATGAAAGATTGTAGTTCTCCCCGCATTTCCTGAAATTCTTTGTAAAAAGCTGTCTGAGATTCCTACGCGAGATCTTGATGTTGTTGGAAGCGCTCTTGTTGTTGCTTTGTTTGGGCCAAGGACCAGTGGATCTGCTGGACGTCATTGGCAAAGCGATGTTGGGTCGACTGTAACAATTCGCAGAGAGCAGAGTGCTGATCGACGTAGGCGGCATACCTCATATTAAATTCTTGTCGTGTTACTGTCGTGGCCGACGAAGGAGGTGGAGGATAATCGACGGGTGAACGGAGGGCACCTCCATGGAGGGTGATTTGGTTCGGCTAGAGAAAGACCATATTGATCATGAGGAGAGTGAGACAGAAGGATAAAGGGAAGAGAGACAACATTTAATAAAAACAGGCGACAAAAGACCTATTACAGCTAGCAAAGTACTTATAGAGGTCAGATATGACCATTAGAGGAAGTAAAGACGAACGTTGGGGAGCGTCCAAGTACACAGATGCCAGCTCACCTCCCCCAAATTAAGGTAACGTATTATTATGCGTAACACCCTCTTATCGAACCAGGACCGAACTCACAGTCTCAACTCCCACTATGATATAGAGTACAGGTCCTCACCCACCCTAGGTCCTTGCAGTAAGGGTTCCCGCATCAGTTGGGACTTAAAGCCCTAAAAGGCCTCCTGATAGTTCGTCGACCACTCGAACCTCTTATTGTTTTGGAGGGTCCTAAAAAAGGGCGAGCACTTCTCCACATCCTTAGAGAGGAATGTACTTAACCCTATCAACCTGCCTATCAGGCGCTAAACATCCTTCACGCTCCTGGGTGCCCCATCTCTATGATGACATTGACCTTATCCAAGTTTGATTCTACTCCTACTGGGGTAAAGAGGTGGCCAAGGAATATTCCTTTTCCTGCCCTGAATACACACTTTGTCGGGTTGAGTCTCATTTTAAACCTTCGGAGAGTCGTGAAGGTTTCCGCCAAGTCCCAAAGATGACCTTCCCCGCTCTTACTTTTCACCATGCGGTCATCGACCTATACTTCCAGATTTCACCCTTTTTACTCCCGGAACACCCTGTCCATCATTCTTTAGTATGTGACATCTGCATTTTTGAGCCCGAAAGGCATCACCTTATAGCAGTAGCAGTCATCGTTGGTGATGAAGGACACATTTTTTACGTCAGGAGCATGCATACGAATTTGGTGTGTATCCTGAGAAAGCATCTAAAAAACTCATTATAAGAAAACCAACGGCTGATTCTGTCAGCGCGTCGATCTGAGACAAAGGATAACAATCTACACTTCTCACTGGAAAAGTCGATACATTCTCCACTTCATGTCCCCTTCTTAACCAATACAACATTGGACACTCAGCCTGGGTACTGGATCTCCGACACAAACCTTGCGTCTAGCAGCTTATTCACCTCCTCCCAAATTGGCTCGGCCAGAATAATGGTCGTTGCCCTCTTCTTCTGTTGAACGGAGTAGACTCCCTTGTCGAGGTTGAGGTGGTGACAAGAAACGTCTATATTGATCACTGGCATGTCAGCGGCGGTCCAAGCGAAGATGTCTGCACTCTCCTGGATATAGGATGGGATCTTTTCATTATCTTCCTCCTTCAGCTCCTTGATAATCTTCACCCTCCCGAGCCTCCCACTCTCGGTTCGAATCTCCTTCTCCTCTACTTCCTCGGCTACCTTTATCCTTCCTAACTCCTCTGTCGCCTCGTCCGTCTCCTCGTCCTCCCTCTTCCAGCTGATAGTATTAACAGTGCTGAGATAGCATTGCCTCGCCACCCTAGGGTAACTTATGATCCCGATCTGCAACCCTCCTTGCTTACACTTCAAGCACTTGTGATAGGACGAAGGGGCGTACTTGTAGGCAATAATGAGGGGTTTGCCGAAAATGGTATTGTACCTGCTCGGGGCGTCGACTAAGACGAACCTGCAGCTCTTCATCATTCCTCACAGCGTTACAACTAGCTCCACTCCTCCTTCCACTTCATTTCTTTCTCCTGAGAAGCCAAAGAGTGGTCCCTCTGTGGCGGTGACCCTCTTCTCCTCCACCTTAATCACATCGAAAGCCTACTTGAAGACCCCGTTAACAGAACTCTCGTTATCCACATGGATGCGGGAGACTGTAGAGTTTTCTGCCACGGCCTAGATCACCGCCACGTCATGGAAGGGGTTTTAATTCCCTAGCATATCCTCTGCCGAAAAGGAGATCTCTCCCATCGAAGGCGGGTTCTGAGAAGTCGAAGATATGCTCCGATGATACACTGCGTAAAGGCTCCCTTTATGGGTTGCCTCCAACCCCACTTACCGTGGATAACTCCAATTCCTCTGTGGTAACCCGGGTCCATTTGATCCTCGCACCTTCTCAGTACGGGGGCTCCTCCCTCGCATTTTTCTCCACTTCTCCTTATCCTTGCCCCTCTCTCCCCTCCCAGTCTCCTCTCCTCAACTCCAAGAACTCTGGCACGTCGTCGTTGCGTGGCCTTCCACCTGGTGGAAGTCGCAGTTGGGTATTACTCAATCCTCCTCCCTCCCGAGATGTCGGACTCTTACTCCTCGTACGATATCATTCGCCTCCCGAGGGGGTGTCAGGTTTTTCCTCCACGGGCTTGGTCTCCTTTCCTGAGAATTATAGCGAGCTCCGCTCTCAGGGGAGAACCTTCTTCCAGGCTTGCCCTGATAGCCACCTCTTGCTAGCCTCTACGCTGGCCTGTTGGGTGGGGCCTGGAACCTGCTCCCCTGATCCCTTTGGTCCTGACTTCCAGGAGGTCTTCCTCCCTTATGTCTCCTCTGCTCCTCTCATGACTTTTATTCTGCTCCCTCTTGCCGCCTCCTCTCCATCTTCTGTCATTGCCAACTTGGCCACAAATCCCTGGTATGTTGCCTCACTCTCTATGTATCGTCGGCTCAGTCGATAAGTTCTTCGAAATACATACAGGGGATCCGGGACAACTCCATCTTGAAGAGTCCCTCTTGCAAGCCTAGATTGAAGGCGGGCATGAGGGTATGTCCCAGTATCTCCTGAACCACGAGGATCTCCTCCTGAAAACGATCGATGTAGGCCCCCAATAACTCAAACCCTGCTTGATGAAGAAGAGGGCCTCCGACCATTTCTTCCTCTTCTTCGAGGTGGAGAAACGAAGCAGGAAACCCCTATGCAAAGCTGTAAATTGAGTTGGTTGGTAGCTGGTGGAGCCAATCCCTGGCTTCCCCCTGAAAGAGATGGCGATTAAACAACACTTGAAGGCATCCGTCATATGTCTGATAGAGACCATGTCCTCAAACCATTGTAAATGTTGGACGGGATCATCCTGCCCGGGATAGTAATTCATCGCATGCTCGTGAATCCTTCGGGGATGGGGGCAATCAACAACTTGCAAAAGGGACTTGCTGGCGCAATTCAGTGAGTTGGGCGAACTCGCTCATGCTCTCCCTCTGAGTAGAGAGTATCAGGCGGGCTCGTGAAGAGGACTCACGCATGGAGGGTATGAACCTCCTCCGGGGTGCTTCCCTTGCAAGTCGCCTCCTTGGTCCCGCCTCGCTAAGAGAGGCGGCGAACAATGGGTAAGGACTCCCCGCCCCTGCGCGAGGTGCAAGCAGGGCCTTTAGGGTGTCCATCATTGATTTCCTGACTCCGTGAAGTCACACCTCAGTAGGTGTATTCCCTGGCCAATTTTGTGCTCGCCATGTTCAGACATGAGATCGTCGGGCTAGTTTTTCTTCACAAACTACCGTCCACGCTCACCGCACCAAAAATGTTGAAACCCGGAAACTTGTTCAACTGAGTTTGGACCGAGGGGGTAACTTGAGTTACTTCTATCGTCATCGAATTCCAAGGAATGAGTATTTTGAGAATTTGAGCCTAGAACTAGCCCTCATAAATGGTGGGTGAATATCTATAGAAAGACCCTCGGACTACAACGAGGAGGTCCTGCCAATAACTCGAAAGTTGTTTGTCACTTCCCCTACAAAAACCAAGAGTTGAGCCAATCCCTCAGACAGCACGGAAAGACAATGGAGAGCTCAGGCTCTTAAAAGAGGGGGTTTGTTTGATCTGAGGGATTAAGGGTCCTATTTATAGGCCGACCAACCTGAGGGTAAACAGTCTCTTTGGTCTGCGGGTAGCTACCTCCTCCTTAACCAAACTATTGTCCACAGACCCAAATGGCCTGCAGATAGCCCATCGGGCCTTTTGACCATGTTATCCGCAGTCCCGTGACACGCGAGTAACCTCTCCTGAGGTCGAATAGCCAGAAGCAAAGGAGAATTCGCGAGCTGAGGCAGCCCGAACTCTCCTGGCGCTACTCTGAAGGGGAAAGTACGACCTAGTTATCTAGAATCTCCCTTTTACCGCCTCGAGCGGTAGGCGAGTATGACAAGGGATTATGGGTCTACTCCGCTCCGTCTACTCAGCCTACTCGCCTAATACGGGTTATACAGATGGCATTATAACTACTGGGAACATCTATGACCAAGAAGGTCTCTTACCTTATTATTCCACAAAACGTAACATTAAGATCAACACTCCCTTAGATTTTCTTCCTCTCTCCTGTGAAGTCGTAAAGGGGCCCATCGCAGGCTTGGTGTTTCTTTTTTATCTTCATCGTATCAAACGCAGGATTGAAAAGAACGTTAACAGAACTACCAGACTCGATTAGAATATTTGTCACCGTGTAGTTGTTGATTACCGCCTTAATGACGACTGCGTCGTGGAAAGAATTGGAAATTTTGGGGAGATCCTCTTCACCAAAAGAGACATTTCCCCAGGAAGGCAAAGATCGAGAAGTTAAGGCTACTTCCGAACTTCTTAGAAGAATCGAGGCTTGCCCCCCCCCCCCCCCCGCATGAATTCAATTAATAAAATTCAAGGCTTCTTCGCTCTCTATCTCCACGCATTTTGACTCTTCATTCACACTCCCGAACAGGCCAACATCATCTTGCTCGATGCACTTACATCGCAACTCATGGATCTCTGCTACCCCTTTCCCTTTGGAGGTGGTAGGTTGGTCATTACTTTTGAGGGTGACAAGCTCTTTAAGCTTCCCTGCCATTAACAATTTCTCAATAAGAACTCGAAGGGCTCGTCAATCTTTTGTGTCATGGCTCATATCTTGATGAAAATGACAATAGAGATTTAAATTCCTATTCGTGAATCCTCCCTGGAGGGGTGGAGGCCTCTTATACCATGGTTTTCTTTGTAGAATTTCTACCGCCTCATTCATTGCACGATCAAGTCCGTGTAAACCTCTTGAACGTTGTCATACTGTGGCGGATTGTCTTACGAGGTTGACAGGTAGCTATATGAGGAAAAGTCGGCGCTTTATTTTTTGAGGGAGATCGAGGATATTGTGATCTCATTTGGTTGGTACTGATTTGGATGCGAGGGAGGTCGAGAAGGATGAATATGCCTTCCACGCGGTGGTTAGAGTGGAAAGGACTCCTGTCATCGTGGTACATGCCGATACGGAGCAGTGGGGGCTTAGGTGGAGGTTCTTGACTCTCGATGTGGCCGGATGAGATCATCAAGGGAAGAGACGAAATCAGGGTTGCTCCTTTCACCCTCAATGAAATGGTTAGCCATGTTGATGAGTTCTTCGTAAGAAGTCGGTTGCTTCTTCTTGACATCAAACATAAAGAGGCCTTCTTGAAGGCTGCGAGTCAGAGCGAACCTGATACCAAGATGAGTCTACATAGTGGATTTCAAGGATTTCTTCCTGAAATCTATCCACGAAATGCCCGAGGGATTCTCCAGATCCTTGTTTTATATCAACAAGAGCAGGCGGGCCATTCTTTCCCTTTCTTGAGGTGGCAAATCTCAGAAGAAGTTCTTTCCAAAGATCTCAAAAGAAATAGATTGACTGAGTCGGCAGCTTATAAAATAACCACTCTCTGGTCTTTCCGTCAAATAAAGTAATGAGCAACTTATAGCCTGGCAAATTCAGCTTTTGTGGCCAGCTCGTCGGGGTTGCGAGAAACCCCAGGCAAATTTTCAGATGAACCCATCCTTGCCATTGCAACTGTTTTTTCTTCAATCACCCGATATTTGAAGGTTGCATGGTGAATTGTTGGTGTTTTTTTACACAAATCCCGCACAGCTCTTTTGAGATATGGGTCTTGACCCATCGAGAGTTCTTTTACTCTACTTGCGAATTTTGTTGACAAGGATCGAGATCTTCTTCGTTGTTGGTTTCATATTATTTAGATGATTTAGATGATGTTTTAGGATACTCTCTAGTTGGGAGCGAGTTTTTTCCAGAAACTTGAGCTGATCGTCGATGATCCCTCCAACTACAGTGTTGGTCATATTTATATACTAGAGGGATCTGCCCAACAGGCAAGTTCCTCTATTCAGGCTGCCCGCCTCAAAGGATGCAGTAAGTTCTAGTGTCTTCTGGGGTGTTATAGTTGTTAGGTTGATCTGCGGACTTTCTAGGATGTTCCAGTCAATTTGTGGGTACTACTGTCTTGTTATGTGGCAGGCTTAAGACTCCAATGATGAGCGAGTTGGCGTCTTTTCTTCTCTTCAGGCGAGAACCGTATTGCCTTAGAAGGAGTGAGCTATTAAATTAGCACAAACAAGTTATGCTATTAGCCCAAACAATAGCCACCTTCACCTCCACTCCCCCCAAATCCTTATAACTTCCTAGTAACAACCCTCAATACATATAGTTACTTATAACTACCCATAACTGAAAAAAATACTCCAGCTGACTCCACGTATAAATACCCAATACCCCCACTAACTCCACATATAACTACCTCCCCTCACTAAAAGACGCTACTTTTAACTTCCACCACTATCCCCCTCCCACACACACATTTTCCCCAAAAGGCAGACCCAATCTTCAAATTGGATCCCCACGGCTACACCCTTCCAACCACCAAAATTCCACTACATCCAACTGCCAACCCTCCCCAACTCCCCAACTCCCCCACTCCCTCATCCACTGTAAACCATTAATTGATGTTGGTTGAATCTCCCCACATTGCATTCCAGTACATGGTTACCCCTGGAAACCAAAATCCAGGTCCAGCAGGAATCTTTGTCCAGCAAGCAGTAAACCCTCTCCTTGCATTACAGCCTCTGCTCACCCAACCAAGTGACTCTAAACATCTCACAGTACGCTACCAGCACCCTTCATGCCCTCAGTTTACGTCCAGAATAGTCCTACAACCCTCCCAAAAACGACAACCAATGTCCCAAGCCATTCCAAATTCATCCTTTCCCAAGCCTTTGACTCACCTCCAACGTGCTGCCAGTCTGTTTCCTGCACGTGAACAGCATTTGTCCAGGCCCTCAAGTCCAGCTACAGCAAACGCTTCACTCTTCAAATCCCCTCCAACAATCCTGGTTCAGTTCGCTGTTTCTTCTCTAGCCACTGGTCTCTAATCAAACATTCATTGAGCCTTCTTTCTGTAATCATTGTAAGTTTATTTCTTGGTTGTAATTTCTTTTGGTTGCATCGTGTGTTATTTCACTGTTTTTAGAGATATTGATTTTAAATTGTTGAGATAAGATAATGACTTCTAAGGTTTTGGTCGTTCAAGCATTTGATTTCTAACACTTGCATATTTATTATTAAACATGATTCCTTACTAGAGACTCCACTTGAATGTGATTATTGTGTCATATTATTTATAGCATCCATCATTGCAAGTTTAGTAATCGGATTATTGTCTAGTGCATATAGTTATCTTTATAAATTTCCCAACAACTCGTTAGGATAGTCCTGTGTCACCTATGTATCATCCCGATGTCAAGAATGTTTTTCTCTATGGTGATCTCAAAGAAGCAGACTACATGGAGAAACCTCCAAGGTATATTGCTCAAAGAGAGTTTAAGGTGTGCAAAATGAAGATCATCTATAACACAAACAAAGCCATAAAACTTGATTTGACAAGTTCAGGTTATTTCCATTATTGGCTTTCAACAAAGTCATGACAACAAATCGATCTCTGTGAGAAAGAAGGAAACGGGACTTACCATTCTCGTAGTCTATGTAGATTTCTTCTTACAGACGATGATGCACTAGGTATGGAACAAACCAAAATGTATATAAGAAAACACTATGAAAAAGGATATGGGACCTCCTCTGGACTTGCCATTGAGATTGCCCGATGCAACTAAGGTATAGCACTATCACAAAGAAAATATCATAGATCTCCTTAAGTAAATAGGCTTACTTGGAACAAAACTTGTTTGCTCTTCTATGCCAATGAGGATTGACAGTGTGCGGGATGAAATATCAACATTAACCCAAGATGTGACTTGGTATAGACAACTTGTTGGGAAGCTCATACATCTTACTGTAACCAGGCCTAATATCTCATTTGAAATTGGGAAAATTAGTCAATTCATGCACTCTCAGAGAATTTCACTTTAGTGAGACTGAAAATTTTAGAATATATCAAAGATTATCTTGGAAAAGGTATGTGGTTCAAGAAAAATGATCATTTATGTATGGAAACGTTCTTTGATGTTGGCTACACAGATGAAATGTTTGATAGAAAATCCACTCTCGGTTACTACACCTTTCTTGAAGGAAATTTGGTCGCATGGCGAAGCAAGAAACAAATCGTTGTTTCTAGATCCAGTGCAGAAGTGGAGTAACATAGAATGGTGTAAGTAGTTTGTGAATTAAATGGCTCAGAACCCTTTTGAATAACTTGGGAGAAACATACAGTACGATCTTGCCTATGTATTTTAACAACAAGGCAGCCACCTATATATCTAAAAATTTTGTATATCACGAGAGAACAAAATATATATAAGTGGATTATCACTCCGTTAGAGACGATGTCATCAATGGGCGTATTTGTAGTCTATTCATAACATCAAACAAGGAACTAACCGACAAATTCATCAAACATCTTCCTTCGTCATTTTTTTATATATGCATCAAGTTGAGCATGATTGATGTATATACTCCAACATAAGAGAGTGTGCTAAAGTCCAAACAGAAAAGCACATCTTTAAGCTCATGTATATTTTCTTATTCTCATGTTTAGTACCACAAATCTTCGCACACTTCAATATATACAAAGAGGATTGTTGTAATAGTTTGATGGAAAAAATAATGATAAATAAATCTGTGTTTTCACAAAGGCAAGCACCGAAGCATGCAAATCATATCAAATGCATTGGCTATGTAAGCAACTAAAAACAAAAGAAGTATACCATCATAGATAGCGGGCTTATCAACCTGCAAGATGATCCTCTTATAGACAGCATTTGCTCCTCTGATTGATCTGCTCTGCTTACTATAAAACAGCAATAACCTGAAAATTATACGTCGAAGGCCCTCATACTGCGGCTCTTCTATTCTCATAGGAGAACCATGAGGCAGAGCCAATGAACAAGGCTTGGACCAGAACAAAGAATTTAATTTAACCTGTAAAACCTTCTTAAGAACCAATTAAATTGGAAAAGTAGAAACAAGGTGTAACACAAAATCAAAGAGAGTTAATTTTCAAGATATATCATCTCAAAAGATAAGAGAAACTGAAAAATTTTGAGGAATGTGTAGTGAAGACTCAATAACTTTCTTGAGATTCATTGTAATTTCAGAGGTCTAACCAGCCTAAATTTGCAAGAGGCTATCATTGTTAACCAAGGGGCAAGAGTGTGTTACATAATAATCTTTGTTGCTAGCAATAGTCGTTCTCTAATTTTGTCGTCATAGTGTGACTCATTACAAGAAAGGTATGTAGCGGTTGAAACAAAAATGAAAATGCTGTCATTTCCTTCTCTCCATCTATAATCTTTGTTCTTTAAATTTTTTTTCTTCCAAGCCATACTTCTCTTTATGTATCTTGGGCTTAAAGAGTAGGTTTTACTTCTGTACTGAACGAGCCTCAGAAGCAACCTTGAACGCTGCAATTTCTACAAGAAAAGGATATTATATGCTCTAATGAAAAAGGTTTGACCTCGAATACTTAGGCTTGTTCTCTTGCTCTTAGATCAAATTATTTATTCTTTGGTGATGCTAATTTGCTGGTACTGGAATTAGCAGTAAAATACATGAGCTCCTTGAAGCACGCATTTATTAAATGAGTATTTTTTTGACAGAAAAAATATTAATATTTTAATTATATATTTACATATATACAATATTTTTAACAATGTAGAGAATACATATTTTGTATGGTACAAGTTAACATTAAGTTATTCTTTTAAGAAAACACTTACTATTTAATGTTTAATAATATAATTTTGTGATGAAATTTGAATTTCTTTACTAAATATATTTGTTTAGCATATAAATAATATAACTTAAGTGCAAAACTCTTGCACGAAGGGTACTCAATGATACACGTGGGTGTCATATTAGTTCCAGATGACATGCTATGCACTGTCAAGGACATAGCAAGGGTGGTCTGGAGGACAACCTTGCAATCCATTCCAGTGAATATGTCGTCACTTGGGGATACGTGAATACTGCTTAGAGAGAAGATTCACATAATTGCGCACCAATTTCAGGAACGCCTACCAGCATTCATCTATGGCAAAATCACATATTCTTATTCCAATGATGGCGAGGAGATCCTTCAGTGATAACATCGTCATGGAGTAAGTTCCAGGTGGGTTCAGGAAGCCGTAACTCCTCTATTTCTCTTATCATAAAGACCCTCTCACTAACCTACAAAACATTGAATCAGCAATTTCTCTTATCATGAGATATTTTCTCTAATTGAAAATCTCACTTCATGTCGAATGGTAATTTTTCTTGTTGCTTCTCTTCAATGATATCTTCATCAATTAGATGTTAAGAAAGTTTTTCTTTATGGTAATCGAATATTATATAATTAAGAGTATTCCTTCTTTATTTATATGTAAGTTGTGTGTGTGACCAAACTACACAGCATACATTGTTTCATTTTACAATTTAATAATAGTACAAATTTACATGCAAAGTATTTATGCTACAAAATGCTACCAAGATTTTGAATCATTTATATCAAGTTAAGAGCTTGTCAATTGAGAGATATACCTTTGTTAAAGGAAAAAAGGACCGCTAATAAATTGGGATAGAACCTAAACTTGAGCTAGTCGGTTGATAGGTATACTTTATCCACTCCAAAGGCAAAAAGGACCGTTGACAAGTTAGAATGGAACCTAAATGATGCAACTATCAGAATGTTAAAACGTACTATGTCTATAAGTTTAGATTGTAAATCCAACTCTGCTGCTGATCTTTGACCGTTCTTCATCATATACTAAGTAGATTAAGGGCAACTAACAAATATATGGGTATTCATAAATTTCAAGCTAATTATCCGAATTTTAAACGTTTTTTACCATTAATTTAAGTAATTCGTAGTTGACATTCAAGATAGAGCAGAATATTACTTACATAAACAAGCAAAAACGCACTGGAATCAGTGTTGATGAAAACTATTGCTCAAAACAATATTGCATGCTTGCTGAATTCGTAAAGTATAAGAATGCGACCCAGTGGAAGTGACGAACCTCCGGTTTACTAGAAGGCTGTCTCAGAACCGAATCAGGATAGCTTGCTGGTGCTGCAGCTGTAGGAACTTGGGAGTGGCTTCGACCGAACAAGTGAAGTTCTTCTGGTACCACAACTCTCTGCAGCGCTCCAAGTTGCCAGATCACAGAAGCTGACCTACTCCATCTGGATAGCATCCTTCCAAAACTTAAACTAAGTTCGTAAATCTCCTCTGAGAAAAATCGGGGGTTACTTGGAGGCAGCCCGTGATGCCGGCGACAATGCGTCGAGAGATTGTCCGAGGATCAAAAAGGCGGTGCGGTGAGGTCGGATCTATGGGATGCGGGCAAGGTGGAGGGATGCGTTCGGCAACGTGCCAATCCGGATCCCGTCGAGTTCCCGGAGGAACTCGGGTGGAGTTCCATAATTTATATTTCTTGGATTAATCCAAGGGTTGAGAATTTATATTAAAAAATATCCTTTGCACTCAATGTATCCCGCCAGTAATACTTTTTCCCGCAAAAAAAATTTTGAGCTCTCAACATATCCTTTGCTCCATCTTGTTCTTCTCCGACGCCGGCTCCGCCCTGTTCTTCTCCGACGCCGGCTCCGCCCTGTTCTTCTACGACGCCGGCTCCGCCCTGTTCTTCCCCGACGCCGGCTTCGCCCTGTTCTTCTCCGACGCCGGCTCCGCCCTGTTCTTCTTCGACGCCGGCTCCGCCCTGTTCTTCTCCGACGCCGGCAATCCAAGGGCTGAATCCTTTTTAAATGGCAGAAGCTCTATTCCTCTTCTTAATCGACCATGGCATTGTTCCTGGTCTTGATCGGCGTCGACACTCTCCCGCATGAATCGCAAAAGCTGTTATCCTGCCTCCTGTACAGGCCATTGCATCGCCCCTATTTTTCTCCTGTATTGGTCATTGTTAAGAAAGAGGTAAGAGTACAATAAGGAACTCCAATTGCGTGATCGGGTTCCTCCGCCGGCTTTTACTGAGATAGGAGGAAACTAGAAAGGGGGCTTTCAGAGATAGGAAGGAGACCGCATGAGATTTGATCACGAAAATTTATGCGGTTGTTTTGTTTAATAGGACTGAAATCTCAGCCCTTGGATTAATGCAAGGGCTATAAATTATGGAACTCCGCCCCTGGAGTTCCCGCGGGAACTCTAGGGGATTCGGATCCTGCCAACGCAAGGGAAAAAATGTTGGTTTCGGCGATGTGCCAACCAGAGCAAGTGAGCACACGACCCTGGCTCGCTCACCTAGTGGTGCACAAAAAACAGGACCAAGCAGGGCTTGGACTGGGCCGGTCGGACCCGGGCTTTTTGCCTATCGGGCCTGGCCCGGGCCCCGCTTGAGCCAAGCTCAGACCCTCTCACAGAGGGGGGCCGATAAGGCCCTCCAGACTGGGTCGGGTCGGGTCTGCCTAATTTTCAGGCGGGATTAAAATTCCTCCTGCATTAGGCAGAATTTTAATAGAAATCTCACCAATTAGGCGGGATTTTAATCTCGCCTAAATAAGCCGGATTAAAATCCCTCCTAATTGGAAGGATTTTCCGCCAGCCCGGGTGTCGGGCCCAGGCTAGCCCGGTGCCCAGACTTTGCCCGGCCCAGCCCGGGCAAACCGGCTAAAATGGCGGCCCGGTAAGGCACCCAAGCTAGGCCTTGGCCCGGGCTAGGCTTTTTACGGGTCGGGCCTAGCCAGGCTTTTTCCGAGCCCGGGTTTTTCCCATGCCCGGGCCTTTTGTACACGACTACTCGCCCCTACCACATGTAGGCATCTCACCTGGTAGCGCGGGCTTGCCCCATAAGTGTTGGAGTTACCATGGTAATCTAGAAGTGGTCAAACATGTAATCTCACTGCCAACGCGATATGAGCCTACAGGGTCGCACATAAGAGCATGTGGAGAAATTGGAAGATTAACTGTGTTGGTAAGGGTTACCAATCACCCTATAGTATGGGAAGACAGGCAAATGTTGCCAAAGGAAAATCGTCGAGAGTCGACGGGTGTCGTCGAGTATGACTCGTCGACTATGGCAAAATCGACAAGAATCGACGAGAGTCGTCGTGTATGTCTCGCCGACTAAGGCATAATCGTCGAGAATCGAACTATTCGATTCTCGCCGATTCTGCGTCTGATTCTCTCCGATTCTGCGTCTGATTCTCGCCGATTCTGTGACTGATTCTCGCCGACTGATTCTCGCCGAATTTGGAGGTGATTCTCGCCGAACGGTCCAGAAACCCTAACTTGGGTGGTCTGCGGATAGCGATTCCTATGAACTGTTTATGCCTTTGGTATAAATAGGACACTTAGGATTTTGAGGAATATGATCGACCAACATCGGGATTCCTGTAGGAAAAACGGAAGCCGACGAAAAGAGTTCCGTCGATATCCCGATCCGCCGAATCCCGATTCCACCGGACGGAAACGTTCCGCTGCCGGCTGTTCGCTCCGCCGACCACCTCCTCTCTGGCGACCGCCGCTGGTCTTGCTTTCCCTGACGCGGACCTAGCAGTCCGTGGGAAGTGCAAAGGTGTGGCTGATCTTCTTCCCGACCCTTCGTGCGACGAAGCTCGGGGTTCTCCCGCTCGTGTGGATTTCTGCAGAGACGTGGACGTTATTCTATGTGGAACTCGCCACCGACAAGGAATCACATTTGGAGCATCTTCGTTGAGTTGTGACTCAACACCGAAGAGGTAATTTTTGCCTAATTTTTGTTAACTTCTTGATTCAACATGCATGGCCCGATCCAATCTCTTTTGGGTTGTTCTAGATTTTATTACTTCCGCTACGTGCACAAGTGTTGTGCCAACCTCATAGAGAAACCCAACAGTGGTATCAGAGCGAGATTCCGGCCATGTTTGTTGTATTGGAAGTTAGGTTATTCCAGTACGTGTAAACCTAGAGATTTAGAAGTGTTCTAAATGTCTAGATTTAATCTTGGCACCCCGCTGAGAACGTCTGGAATCTTGTAGTAATTTCTAATCGTTAGGAATTACTGTCTCCTTAGCAGTAACCATCCCTCGATTTTGTTTTGGATTTTGAATCCAACAAGGAGAGATGAGCTTGTCTACTGCTTTAAGTTGAGTTGCCTTTGTCCCTTGTCCAATGCATGTAAACATGAATATTTGGAAGTGTCCAGATGTTCAGATTTATCCCTTTTCTTCTATCAAATGTTGATAGTGTTCTGTTGTGCACATAAGGGATGCATGAGGATTTTAGTGAAGTGTTTTTCTTTGGATGTGCACATTGATCAAATGTTGATCATGGTTAATTGTTAACCTATCATCAAAAATCCCTTCATCAAATATTAAATGTTCGGATGCCTTCCGATGGATGACACTCTTCCTGCCTCGATCGATGAAGTGTGGGCTTGCCAAAGCAAGGTGCATTAATCTATCTTGGTAAGGGTGCGAGCGGATAATTGTGATATCCCACTGTCGACATCGGGTCTAACTTAACTAGGTGACCTAAAAAGTTGAGTGCCTAGAGGCATGGGGTTGGCATGCACCATATGATGGATGCGAATAAGGAGTTATTCACCAACCATACAAGAATTGCATGAGGATGCAATTGGCAAGCGTTGCCTACCTAAATAACCGCATTGTGAGAGGAAAGCCAAAGCTGACTCATAGTGTTGGTGAAATACGGATCTTGTCCACTAAGAGAGTAGCTCGCATGAACTCTCCGAATTGATAGTGAGGGCTATTTCGAATAAAATAGTGGGAGTTTTTTTTAATTGAAGTCCAAATTAAGAAAAATAATTGTATTTTAAATTTTGGTACTGATTTATTCTGCATGAATTCTTGTAGAATTCCATGGCAAGTGGTTCGCACTCCACTCTGTCTCTGAGAGCCATCCTTGAGAAGGATAAGCTCAGCGGGACTAATTACATGGACTGGTACAGGAACCTGAGAATTGTTCTCAGGCAAGAGCGAAAGCTCTACGTCTTGGAAGAAGAAGCCCCGAGGTGCCGACCGGGAATTCTTCCCATGCTGATAAAGATACTTATAAGAAGTATACTGATGACGCCTTGGACGTCGAATGCCTTATGCTTGCCACCATGAACTCTGAGCTTCAGAAGCAACATAAGAACATGGGGTGCAAAGAGATTGACGAGCATCTCAAGAAAATGTTTCAAGGGCAAGCTCGTCAAGAGAGGTTTGACGTCACCAAAGCGTTGTTTCAGTGCAAGATGGGAGTTCGAGACTCAGTAGGGACTCACGTACTCAAGATGATTGGGTATATAGAGAACCTTGAAAGACTGGATTTTCCTCTGGGTCAAGAGTTGGCCACAGATCTGATCCTGCAATCGTTGTCGGACAGTTACGAGCAGTTTGTCTTGAACTACAACTTGAATGAGATAAACAAGACACTGCCCGAGCTCCTAGGCATGTTGAGAACTGCCGAGATCAATATGAAGAAGGCCGAGCCTGCCAGCACCATACTGATTGTACATAAGGGCAAGGGCAAGGCCAAGGGCTTCAAGAAGACGAAGGTGGGACCTAAATCACATCTTGAGCCCAAGTCTTCTGCACTGATGAAGAAGAAGAACACGGTGAAGGAGGGGAAATGCCACCACTGTGGCAAGGCTGGTCATTGAAGGAGGAACTGTCCTTCGTACATTGAGGGTCTATAGAAAATGAAGGGAGGTATGACTTCCGCTTCAAGTATTTACGTTATAGAGATAAACCTTTCTGCTCCTTCATCTTGGGTATTCGATACCGGATGTGGTTCTCACATTTGTACAAATGTGCGGGAACTGGGAAGGAGAAGATTGCTGAGTAAAGGGGAGGTGGACCTGCGCGTCGGCAATGGAGCAAGAGTTGTTGCTGCAGCCGTAGGGGTTTACCGTCTTTCTTTGCCCAGTGGGCTTGTAATAGAACTAGATAACTGTTATTTTGTTCCGGCAATAACTAGAAACATTATATCCATTTCATGCTTGGACATGATTGGATTTTCTTTTATGATTAAGAACAACTATTGTTCTATATTTAAGAATGATGTTTGTTATGTTGTAGCTCAATTGTTTAATGGTCTTTATGTTTTGAACTTGAACCATCAGATCTATAATTTAGAAAATAATAAAAGACTAAGAACAAATGACTCAAACCCTACATATCTCTGGCATTGTCGTTTGGGCCATATAAATGAGAAGCGCATATCCAAGCTCCATAAAGATGGACTTTTAGACTCATTTGATTATGAATCATTTGAGCGATGCGAATCTTGTTTGTTAGACAAGATGACTAAGGCCCCTTTCACTGGTTATACTGAGAGGGCTGAGGATCTCTTGGGTGTTGTACATAGTGATGTATGCGGACCCATAAGTTCCATGGCTAGAGGTGGGTATTTCTACTTCGTTACATTTATTGATGATTTCAGTAGATACGGATATGTGTATCTTATGAAGTGCAAATCCGAGACCTTTGAAAAGTTCAAAGAGTTCAAGAATGAAATAGAAAACCAGTTGGGTAAAAGGGTTAAAGCACTCCGATCTGATCGAGGTGGCAAATACCTGAGTCATGAGTTCCGTGATCATCTGAAATAGTGTGGTATTGTATCACAGCTCACTCCACCTAGAACACCACAGCATAATGGTGTATCTAAGAGGAGAAATCGTACTTTGTTAGACATGGTACGTTCGATGATGAGTCATGCAGACTTGTCTGTTTTCTTTTGGGGTTTTGCTTTAGAGACTGCTGCAATGACACTGAATCGCGCTCCAACGAAAACAGTTCTGAAGACACCATATGAGATATGGACTGGGAAGCATCCTAGTATGTCGTTAATTAAAATTTGGGGCTGTGAGGCATACGTGCGACGTCAAATGCCTGACAAGCTGGAACTCAAATCGGATAAATGTTACCTGGTGGGATATCCTAAGGAAACAAAAGGGTATTACTTACCTACCATCCGAGGGCAAAGTGTTTGTCGCAAGGACTAGCGTCTTCTTGGAGAAAGAGTTCTTATCAAGAAAGACTGAAAAGGTAGAACTTGAGGAAGTTCAAGAACCACAAGTAGTGAATGAACCGAAATTAGATTCTAAGACAGGACTACAAGATGTTGTAGCTAGAGAACCTGCTCAAGAAACACAGGTCCTACGTAGATCTGGTAGACCGAGGTTTGAGCCATAGAGATATGGATTTCTCATGTCTCAAATAGGTAATGTGTTGCTTATGGATCATGATGATGAACCAACAACCTACCAAGAGGCTATAAATGGACCGGACTCCGACAAATGGCTTGAGGCTATAAAATCCGAGATGGACTCTATGTATGCAAACCAAGTTTGGAACTTGGTGGAACCACCTGAAGGGGTACGACCTATAGGGTGCAAATGGGTCTTCAAGAAGAAGACCGACATGGATGGAAATGTACAGACATTCAAAGGGCGATTGGTGGCTAAGGGTTTCAAGCAAATTCATGGTATTGACTATGATGAGACCTTTTTCCCTGTTGCCATGGTAAAGTCTATAAGGATATTGCTTGTTATTGCTGTGTATTATGACTACGAGATCTGGCAGATGGATGTCAAAACGGCTTTCCTTAATGGAAACCTCCTTGAGGAAGTGTACATGTCACAACCTGAGGGTTTTGTATCCCCAAATGAAGCAACTAAAATATGCAAGCTGAATAAGTCCATCTATGGACTGAAACATGCCTCTTGAAGTTGGAATCTTTGTTTTGATGAGAAAATCAAAGAGTTTGGTTTCATCAAGAATGAAGATGAGCCTTGTGTTTACAAGCGAATCAGTGGGAGCATTGTTGTCTTCCTGATATTGTATGTAGATGACATACTTTTGATTGGGAATGACATTCCTATCCTGAAAGTTGTTAAGAACAACCTAGGGAACTGCTTTTCTATGAAGGACTTGGGTGAAGCGACTTACATACTCGGTATTAAGATCTATAGAGATAGATCGAAGAAGTTGCTGGGTTTGACCTAGAGTACATACATTGAAAAGGTGTTGAAGCGGTTCAACATGCTTGAGTCCAAGAAAGGATTTTTACTCATGTCTCATGGTGTGAATCTCTCTAAGGACCAGTGTCCAAAATCTTGTGAAGATAAGGACCGCATGAAGTTGATTCCATATGCTTCGGCAATTGGATCAATCATGTATGCAATGTTATGTACTCGACCCGATGTCTCCTTTGCTTTGAGCATGACTAGCAGGTATCAGTTAGACCCCGGTGAATGTCACTGGATTGCAGTCAAGAATATCCTGAAGTACTTGAGAAGGACTAAGGATGTGTTCTTGGTGTATGGTGGAGAGGAAGAGCTCATTGTAAGTGGTTACACGGATGCTAGCTTCCAAACTGATAGAGACGATTCAAAGTCTCAGTCAGGGTTTGTGTTTTGCCTTAATGGAGGAGCTGTGAGCTGGAAGAGTTCCAAGCAAGAGACAGTTGCTGATTCTACAACAGAGGCCGAGTATATCTCTGCAGCTAACGCAGCGAAGGAGGCTGTATGGATTAGGAAATTCATCGGCGAGCTTGATGTAGTTCCTAGCATTGTTGGTCCCGTAGTTCTCTACTGTGATAACAATGATGCAATTGCACAATCTAAGGAACCTAGATCCCATCAGCGCTCCAAGCACATACTTCGGCGGTTCCATCTTATTCGTGAGATTGTCGAACGAGGAGATGTGAACATTTGTAGAGTGCCGACTGAGGAGAATATTGCGGATCCACTAACAAAGCCTCTCGCACAGAGAAAGCATGATGGTCATACTAGATCAATAGGTATGCGATACCTAGTGATCAACTCTAGTGGGAGTCTTGTGGGTTGCATGTAAACATATATTCTGTTGGCTGTTTTTGTTCATTCATATGATGAATTGTGTACCAAATGTTTCTTTTTACAATTAATGGCAAGTTCTTTTATTGTGATTTTTCTATGTGATAGTTAAATTATAACATAATAAATATCCTTAGAGTGTTCGCTTCCATAGGACATCAAGTACGTGACTTGAATGTGAGAGCCTATGATTTATTTGAAGCTTCATTCTTAAAAGGTCCCTGGTCGTTGTATCATCATAGAAGCTAAGGGTGACGATGATACCTTAAGACTAGCACGTGCGTTTACTGATGACCAGTTCTCACAGGTCATGATATTGTGATATCAAGTCATCACGTGGGTACTTGTTAATGAACAAGTTGTACTGGACAGACCCATCCTAGGACTACATTGTGGATTGTTATCTAATCGTGTCACAAGTAGGTCTCTATTGGCAATGGTGTTGTGGTCCTTTGACCTGACGTCACAACATTCATCAAGTGAGGAAGAGCGTGCTTTGATATCATCTAAAGTCTTCCTTGAGAAAGGTTGATGATAAGGGTGGTTGTTGGGTACGTTACGAATCATTTGGGTGTTTGTGTGTGAGCAGATATGGGATTTGTCCTCCTATATGACAGGAGTTGCATCCATGGGCCCCTTGATGGAACTGGACTGAGAAATGCATGGCCATGCTTGGTTGAGTCAGTATGTGATATTGGACTCACCATTCTCTGGAAGTCCGTTCTAGATCAAGAAACTTGGATTGAGCTACTATGAGGGTGACACGGTCCATACCTTTAGTTCTTTCCGGATGTAAGGGACAAAGGGACAAAGACAACTCTGGAACATTGGTCATGAAAGCTTATGAGTTATGAACTCTTATTGCTTGGGGAGCAATGATGCATTGCTAGATGCCGCTCATTGTTTGTGAGATTTTTGGTTTGATACTTTCAAGATCAAGTGGGAGACTGTTAGAGTTACCATGGTGATTTAGAAGTGGTCAAACATGTAATCTCACTGCCAACGCGATATGAGACTGCAGAGTCGCACATAAGAGCATGTGGAGAAATTGGAAGATTAACTATGTTGGTAAGGGTTACCAATCACCCTATAGTATGGGAAGTCAGGCAAATGTTGCCAAGGGAAAATCGTCGAGAGTCGACGGGTGTCGTTGAGTATGACTCGTCGACTATGGTAAAATCGACGAGAATCGATGGGAGTCGTCGTGTATGTCTCGCCGACTAAGGCATAATCGTCGAGAATCGAACTGTTCGATTCTCGTCGATTCTGCGTCTGATTCTCGTCGATTCTGTAACTGATTCTCGCCGACTGATTCTCGCCGAATCTGGAGGTGATTCTCGCCGAAAGGTCAAGAAACCCTAACTTGGGTGGTCTGCGGATAGCGATTCCTATGAACTGTTTATTCCTTTGGTATAAATAGGACACTTAGGGTTTTGAGGAATATGATCGACCAACATCGGGATTCCTGTAGGAAAAACGGAAGCCGACGGAAAGAGTTCCGCCGATCTCCCGATCCGCCGAATCCCGATTCCGCCGGACGGAAACGTTCCGCCGCCGGCTGTTCGCTCCGCCGACCACCTCCTCTCCAGCGACCGTCGCTGGTCTTGCTTTCCCTGACGCGGACCTAGCAGTCCGTGGGAAGTGCAAAGGTACGACTGATCTTCTTCCCGACCCTTCGTGCGACGAAGCTCGGGGTTCTCCCGCTCGTGTGGATTTCTGCAGAGACGTGGATGTTATTCTACGTGGAACTCTTCACCGACAAGGAATCACATTTGGAGCATCTTCGTTTAGTTGTGACTCAACGCCGAAGAGGTAATTTTTGCCTAATTTTTGTTAACTTCTTGATTCAACATGCATGGCCCGATCCAATCTCTTTTGGGTTGTTCTAGATTTTATTACTTCCGCTGCGTGCACAAGTGTTATGCCAACCTCATAGAGAAACCCAACAATAAGAACAGATGTGGGTCGTGCATCTTGCGCCAAGCACCCCTTACGTGCGAAAAAATTTTCGGCCCGCCACTCGGATCGTTTTTAGGGTTCGAGTATAAATCTTTTTTCTTGCAGTTAGACCCCACCATTTACCTTTTATTTCATTTGCGCCTTTCAAAATTCAAAACTGCTCCGGTTAAACCCTTGCCGGGAAAATCTATCGTCAGAGAAAAACAAAGTGCCCTAACTCTTTGGTCACGCGAGCACAGAGGAGGTAGAGGAGCTTTCCTTTCCATCTTTCAAAGTTCAAATATGCTCCGCTCAAACCCTCATCGTGAAAAGTCTCTCGCCGGAGAAAATAGAACGTGCTCTAACTCTTCGGCCACATGAGCGCAGAGGAGGTAGAGGAAAAATTTTCATCACTTGACGGAGACGCAGAGTAGTGTGGGGCGTTGAGGGGTCTAGGGTTTTAAGTACTATTGCAACTTACGGAGACCGACCGTTCCGACCAGGTATGATCCTATGGCTTGGAATTTTTTTTGATTTGGATGGATCTAGAATGAACTTTTAGGGTTTTCAGTAATATTTCAAATTTTGATTCCATATAATCAATGTTATAAGTCCTTTAGATGAAATTGGATTTGGAATGAACTTTTCTAGATAAAATGCCAAATTTATAGAATTGGTTATATACTGTTTGTAGATTCTAAATTTGAGATTTTAGGGGTTTATAAGAACTGCCCTTATTTTTGTACAGCTTATTTTATTGTTAATGTCTATTTTTTTGGCCAGGCACCGTGTATATCCAGCTGGATCTATACTATATCACAACATTGCAATTTTTGGCCAAACACCATGTATATCCGGTTGGATCTATACAGTATCACAACATTATCATTTTTTTTCTTAAGTTTTTTTTATTTCGGCTGGATCTATCCCATATCTGAACATTATACTGTTTTTGCCTAAGTTTGTTTGCTTATTTCTGACTGTATTTATCCCGAATCATAACATTGTTTTATCTATTTGTATATGCAAATGGAAGGCCAATCAATGGGTACATACTTAAATACTAGATGTTCTTTTTCAATATTTAAGAAACAAGCAGATCCCCTATTGGATGTTCTTTCATATGCCTCAAGGGAGATATTAATCAACTCCTCGATAATACATTTCTTCACCCTACCTGACATATTCCAAAATATTCGTCTTCTGTACCGACTCATTAGGTTGTATAGGACAAACAAGGCTGCATTTTATTTGGCTAGTATTACATAAAAATAATTGTCAATGAGGTGGTGTTGATACTTAGCCTACCAAATAGGGTACTTGATTATGACTTCAGGAGATTACCATTATCAAATGTGACACAAGCCGACCTAGTAACCCATCTTAATGAATTAGCTAATATATATGAGGTTTCCAATGAAACTGAAATGCAAAGAGTTGATGCTCTGGTGAAGTACGTACTTTGCAGGTTTTTGTTTCCCTTGTAGTTTCTTCGACTTCCATTATGCTTGGAAAAGTTTGGTGAATTGGATGATTTTAGAATATATAATTGGCTGTAGACCATCCATACATTTCTGCATAAGCAGTTTGAGGATCTACTTACACTCAGCTGATCCTGAAAAGAACCTGTCAGTCTAGGCTACCTTGAAGGCTGCTCCAGCATTCTTGTGGTGAGTTCTTAATATGTTTATGAAAGTTATCTAGTGTCAACTAACTTCACCTATGGGGGGGATAGGTGATTTGCAGTCTTTTGTGGAATAATGATAACCTGCACAAGAAAACAACCACAACACAGAAAAGCACAAAAGCAATTATAGTGGTTCCCCGATTTGGGTACGTCCACTCTCCCCCTTCGACCTATCTCCCAACAAAGGATGACTCGGTCACTTCACCAAGCGGATTGAAAACCAATCCTCACACTATGGAAGAAACTGAAAGTGAGGGTAAGATCTATCTCAACTCTAGAGGGGGGTGAATAGAGTTTAGTTAAAGTAAATTCACAATTTTAAACTTAGCAAAGCTTTTAAGATTTGATTTATATATATGTGTAGGGTGCCTAGCTATAGAATTAAAAAGACAGTAAAAAGGAAGAACACAGCACA
The DNA here is from genome assembly GCA_039513925.1 of Platanthera zijinensis. NCBI lineage: Eukaryota > Viridiplantae > Streptophyta > Magnoliopsida > Asparagales > Orchidaceae > Platanthera > Platanthera zijinensis. The sequence continues at coordinate 90,752,622 of CM077094.1, forward strand.
CAGCAAAGAGAACACACAAGCAAACCAGAAAACACAAGGAGCTATAGTAGTTCCCCAAAAACCTGGGTACATCCACTCTTCTACCACCCTTGGTAGGAATCCACTGCAGGATGAGTTGATCAGGTGTCCTGGGCACCAATGAGCTTTTGATCAGGTGCTCAAAAACCAAACTAGATTTTTTAATCAGGTGTCTTGCCACCACTGAGTTTTGACAAGGTTCTCAGAACCAGAATCAAGACTTTTGAAGGGAGTTTTGAAAACCCTTTTACAGGAGGAAAGAAAAGGAAAAGAAAAAGGGTGAAGTTGTCTTCTCTATCTCAATCAAAGAGAGAAGCACAAGTGGATCTTTTGTTGTCAAAGCTCCCCCTGAGATGTTGAGTGAATCAGGAATGGAAGCTTTGCTCTAGGGTGATAGGTCTTCAGAAACTTCAGATCTCCAGCAGAAGATTGTTTCAGCAGAGGCTGAAAGATGAGTTGTCTGGAGTCCTTGAGATGAAGCTGTGATCACTTTTTGAGTACACAAAATTATTCAGCTAATTCTCCTTTTTCTGTAACAGTATGTGTGTCTCTTGATTCTATTGATTGTGTTGACTCTTGATTCTATTGATTGTGTTGACTCTTGATTCTATTGATTGTGTTGACTCTTGATTGATTGTTGAGAGAAGAAAAAGAGAAGAAGATCTTATTCCCTGAAGGTTCTTCATCCAAGATAGCCGTTATCAGGCATTAAATGCCTTCCAAAAAGAATTTGTCTTCTAGAGGAAAGTCCAGCAAAATATTCTCTTGATAATTCCTTGAAACTTGCTCCAGAATAAATGAAAACGGCTGGCAGATCTTCTTGATATAAATACTGAGAGAATTCAAAAACATTCCAAAGACTGACAGAATTTGAATCCTTAAAAACGTCGATCTCTCAGAAAATCGTCGATCTGAGCTCTACGATCGTCGAACTGAGCTCAGAGATGGAATAAGATCAACAGACAGAAAATGTCGAACTGAGCTCGAAGATCGTTGAACCGAGCTCAGCGACCTGGAGAATAAGAGAAGAGTGATCGTCGACCTGAGCTAGAAGATCGTCGACTGGAGTTCGACGACTAAGCAAAACTGACTGAAGGCAGATCGTCGGTCTGAGCTCGAAGATCGTCGAATAGAGCTCGACGATTTATCATAGTTGAGTTTAGAGAATGTCGAACGGAGTTCGACGTTTCGTCGACCTGAGCTCGATGAAAGATGTCTTATTCTTGGCTCTATTTCTGAAACCTTGGAATGGTCCTGGGGGTAGCTTCAAACCTAAGTTCTAAGCCCTAGACACATTCTACTGTTGACCTTTACAACTATACATCTAGGTCAACCTGGTTTCCTAAGAAAAACATAGTGATCCTTACCCAAATTAGTAATAGGGTGTTCCAACAATCTCCCCCTATTTGGGTTAGGATTACTATTTACATATTTCAGAAATAAAAGATACAACAACATACAGAAGAGCAGTAAACTAAAACAAAATAGAAAAGCAAGAAAATATTGCAGCAATTATGAGGAGTTTCAGCAAATTTTCAGAGGATTGTACTGTCTGCTTACATGTGTTACTTCTTTTCATTTCCTTTCTTGAATATAATTTCTCTGTTAGGATTAAGGGCTTCCTTCTTTGACCTTCTGTCATCTTTTGCTCCTAAGGAGGTTTGAGATCTAGCTCTTGGAACCATAGCCTCAGGATGCAGCTTCAGGTAGTCTATTGGGTCAAAGAATTTGCTTGAAGAATGTTGGGTACATTGGAAAATGTGTACCTGATTTGAAGAAGCCCAACCTAGCTCAATGATATACATCAAGGTGTATTTGATGTTGTTTTTTAGTTGGCATGTGCAGGTGAAGGATTGATAAAGTATGCAGCAAAATTCTAAGTCCAAGTGTCGACACAGAGGAAGTAGTGTCGACACACAGAAGAAGTAAGTCGACACAACACTGGGAAGCAGTGTCGACACATAGCAGTTAGTCTACAACTACACTGGGAAAAAGTGTCGACACAGAAGAAGTAAGTCGACACAACACTGGGAAGCAGTGTCGACACATAGCAGTTAGTCTACAACTACACTGGGAAAAAGTGTCGACACAGAAGAAGTAAGTCGACACAACACTGGGAAGCAGTGTCGATACATAGCAGTTAGTCTACAACTACACTGGGAAAAAGTGTCGACACAGAAGAAGTAAGTCGACACAACACTGGGAAGCAGTGTCGACACATAGCAGTTAGTCTACAACTACACTGGGAAAAAGTGTCGACACAGAAGAAGTAAGTCGACACTTACTAAGTTATGATTCTACAACAACTGTGTCGACACACAGGACTTGTGTCGACACACTGAAGAGTCAAGACCAAGTTATTTTCAGAAGGAGCTGTGTCGACTCAAAGGCAACTTAGTCGACATCACTGAAGACTGTGTCGACACCAAAGTCAATTGTGTCGACACAAACAAACAGATGGTCTCGACACTTTCTGACAGACTGTCTCGACAACTTATGGTTCAAGACTAAGGCACAGGACTTGTTTGGAGACTTGACAGCTGAGGATTGCCACCAGTTAACTGAAGCTGTCAGACTTGTCAGAAAACGGTTAGAAACCGGATCAGCCGGTTACCATGAAGAAAGTCTATAAATAGACGGATTCAGAAGGAGAAAGCAACTGTTAGAAAACATTGTTGAGAATCAAAAAGTTGAGAAGGATTACGATCCAATTCATTTCAAGAAAGTGCTAGGCACTTAAGAAGATCTTCTCCGGGAGATCTAAGAAGACTATCTAAGGATAGATCAAAGAAGAGTTCTAATCAGAATTCCGAAGAATCATTCAAAGTGCTGGATAGAGAGAGATCAAGCCAGAATTTGAAGAAGAAGAAAGAAACCACCAGTGGATTCTCAAGAAGCTGTTTGGAAATCAACTCAGCTAAGTTCTTATTCAAGAAGCTTTGAAGAAAGCTCAGATACAGTTGATTGCATCAGCTGATCAAGAATTGTCTTGGCCTTTTCTCTCTCAACTTTGGCAAGACAGTTTAATAATCTTTTCTATATTTCTGTAGGATCTGTTTACACAGATCTGAGTTGTAAGCCTATGTTATAAAGGCTGAGTGTAGGAGTGTTGAACTCTGAGTGGTAGGGCTGTTTGCCTGAGTGTAGGAGAAGGATATTCTCTGAGTTGTAGGCCTTGGGGCAAGGCTGAGGTAGGGCAGTTGTGCCTGAGTTGTAGGAACCAGTTGGGTTCTGAGTTGTAGGATCTGTTGATCTGAGATAAGTGGAAGTTTGGCCGAATCTAGCATACTGCTAGATAGGTGAAGGGGGAAAGTGGATGTACCCAGACCTTGGGGAACCACTATAAAACATTGTGCAATCTGTGATGCTTTATTTTCTGTGATTGCTGTACTTATTGTGTTAGCTATTGAATTGAATTCTGCCTAGAAGTTTTTATAAGAAAAGCAGAACCTATTCACCCCCCCCCCCTCTAGGTGTTTAGGCTACCTTGAAAGTTAAACTATCAAAGAATACCTTTCCAATTCAACTTTTCTTTGATCTGACAGAGTTGTAATATTGGATGTGTCTCTTCCTTGCTCTCTTGCTTTCTTCAATTGATCTAGAGCAGCCAATTCTTTCATCCTTGCAGTCCAAGATAATGGGTTGTTCTCTGGGTCTTCAAATGGCACTGCAGGCTTATATCTGTTGACTGATTCTGAAGAAGTAGTAGTTCTGGTCTCAACTTTTTCTCTGAGCTTGTAAGGGAAAGGACCTTGAGAAGAGTCTGTATGCCTTTGTCCTTCCCTGGATTGAAATCTGTGCTCTCTTTGGCTTCCTATATACTGTCCTCTTCTTGACTGATAACCCCTTTGGTATTGCCCCCTTGGCTGGTATCTCTGATAAGACTGGGAGGAACTTTGTTTGGAAACTGGGGCTTGAGAAGCTGAACCTCCACCTGTCCCTGAATCTGGAGGAGGAGGAGGAGGAGGCTGAAAATGAGAAGATCCCTTTTCATACTTGTCCATCTTCCTTCTCTTCTTCATAACTTTTAGTTGGTTCTTGGAGAACTGCATCCAGGGCTCAGAAATGGGGCAGTTATGCAAAATATAATATGGAATGTCATTTGAGTCTTTAGCTTGAGCTGGGGGTACTTTCATCATAGCCTTGATTCTGGCCTTCCTTTTCTTGGCAATTGTATTAGAAGAATCATCAGATTCAGTTTGAAACTGATCACTCTCTGAACTTTGTGGTCTATCATACAAGTCATCAATGCTTTTTATATACTTTTCTTGTTGCTTGATTTGATCAGGGGTAAGGGCTGGAGCAGTAGCAGCATCAATAATAGGAGCAGAGACAGCAGGAGTAGAAACAATTGAAGCAGAAATAGATTCAGATTCTTCTAGGTAGGTAGTAAGGTCTTTAGCAGCAGTATCTTCAATCACAGAGACCATTTCAGTATCTTCTGAAGGCAAACTTGTTGTAACAACAGCAGCAACACTTAAAATGTCAGCATCCACAGCTTTGAAGGAATTTACATATATTTCAATCAGCCTGGGATCACAGTAAATGATAGGCACAATGGCCTTAGTGAGGTCTTCAGATTGTAGAGCTGGCAGAGAGCTGAAATATACAGAATCAAAAGTAGAGAGCAGACTCTGAAGGTCCACTGTAAAAGTAGGAGCAGAACTGGAACCTTCAGCAGTCTCAGGCACACCCTCTAGGAGGAACTTTGTTTGGAAACTGGGGCTTGAGAAGTTGAACCTCCACCTGTCCCTGAATCTGGAGGAGGAGGAGGAGGAGGCTGAAAATGAGAAGATCCCTTTTTATACTTGTCCAGCTTCTTTCTCTTCTTCATAGCTTTTAGTTGGTTCTTGGAGAACTGCATCCAGGGCTCAGAAATGGGGCAGTTATGCAAAATATAATATGGAATGTCATTTGAGTCTTTAGCTTGAGCTGGGGGTACTTTCATCATAGCCTTGCTTCTGACCTTCCTTTTCTTGGCAATTGTATTAGAAGAATCATCAGATTCAGTTTGAAACTGATCACTCTCTGAACTTTGTGGTCTATCATACAAGTCATCAATGCTTTTTATATACTTTTCTTGTTGCTTGATTTGATCAGGGGTAAGGGATGGAGCAGTAGCAGCATCAATAATAGGAGCAGAGACAGCAGGAGTAGAAACAATTGAAGCAGAAATAGATTCAGATTCTTCTAGGTAGGTAGTAAGTTCTTTAGCAGCAGTATCTTCAATCACAGAGACCATTTCAGTATCTTCTGAAGGCAAACTTGTTGTAACAACATCAGCAGCACTTAAAATGTCAGCATCCACAGCTTTGAAGGAATTTACATATATTTCAATCAGCCTGGGATCACAGTAATTGATAGGCACAATGGCCTTAGTGAGGTCTTCAGATTGTAGAGCTGGCAGAGAGCTGAAATATACAGAATCAAAAGTAGAGAGCAGACTCTGAAGGTCCACTGCAAAAGTAGGAGCAGAACTGGAACCTTCAGCAGTCTCAGGCATACCCACTGCTTCATGAGGCATCTCCCCCTGCCTTGGTTCAGAGATAATTGAATCAAGGCACCCAGATGAAGGTGTTGCCTGGGAAGAGATGAAGGAGGAGAGCTTGGTAGACAACTCCTGAACTTGTTTCAGGAGTGGAGCCAAAGAGGTCTCCAGCAGAGATGTTAGCCGGGGGGCTAGCAGGTCATAGAGCTTGTCTGCCAAAATAGGAAGATCTACATGCTCAAGATGGGCTTGAGCAGAGGTAGGAATAGAAGGTTGTCAACTCATCCTGATACCAATTGAAAGTGAGGGTAAGATCTATCTCAACTCTAGAGGGGGGTGAATAGAGTTTAATTAAAGTAAATTCATAATTTTAAACTTAGCAAAGCTTTTAAGATTTGATTTATATATATGTGTAGGGTGCCTAGCTATAGAATTAAAAAGACAGTAAAAAGGAAGAGCACAACACACAGTAAAGAGAATACACAAGCAAACCAGAAAACACAAGGAGCTATAGTGGTTCCCCAAAAACCTGGGTACATCCACTCTTCTACCACCCTTGGTAGGAATCCACTGCAGGATGAGTTGATCAGGTGTCCTGGGAACCAATGAGCTTTTGATCAGGTGCTCAAAAACCAAACTAGATTTTTTGATCAGGTGTCTTGCCACCACTGAGTTTTGACAAGGTTCTCAGAACCAGAATCAAGACTTTTGAAGGGAGTTTTGAAAACCCTTTTACAGGAGGAAAGAAAAGGAAAAGAAAAAGGGTGAAGTTGTCTTCTCTGTCTCAATCAAAGAGAGAAGCACAAGTGGATCTTTTGTTGTCAAAGCTCCCCCTGAGATGTTGAGTGAATCAGGAATGGAAGCTTTGCTCTAGGGTGATAGGTCTTCAGAAACTTCAGATCTCCAGCAGAAGATTGTTTCAACAGAGGCTGAAAGATGAGTTGTTTGGAGTCCTTGAGATGAAGCTGTGATCACTTTTTGAGTACACAAAATTATTCAGCTAATTCTCCTTTTTCTGTAACAGTATGTGTGTCTCTTGATTCTATTGATTGTGTTGACTCTTGATTCTATTGATTGTGTTGACTCTTGATTCTATTGATTGTGTTGACTCTTGATTGATTGTTGAGAGAAGAAAAAGAGAAGAAGATCTTATTCCCTGAAGGTTCTTCATCCAAGATAGCCGTTATCAGGCATTAAATGCCTTCCAAAAAGAATTTGTCTTCTAAAGGAAAGTCCAGCAAAATATTCTCTTGATAATTCCTTGAAACTTGCTCCAGAATAAATGAAAATGGCTGGCAGATCTTCTTGATATAAATGCTGAGAGAATTCAAAAACATTCCAAAGACTGACAGAATTTGAATCCTTAAAAACGTCGATCTCTTAGAAAATCGTCGATCTGAGCTCTACGATCGTCGAACTGAGCTCAGAGATGGAATAAGATCAACAGACAGAAAACGTCGAACTGAGCTCGAAGATCGTCGAACCGAGCTCAGCGGCCTGGAGAATAAGAGAAGAGTGATCGTCGACCTGAGCTAGAAGATCGTCGACTGGAGTTCGACGACTAAGCAAAACTGACTGAAGGCAGATCGTCGGTCTGAGCTCGAAGATCGTCGAATAGAGCTCGACGATTTATCATAGTTGAGTTCAGAGAACGTCGAACAGAGTTCGACGTTTCGTCGACCTGAGCTCGACGAAAGATGTCTTATTCTTGGCTCTATTTCTGAAACCTTGGAATGGTCCTGGGGGCAGCTTCAAACCTAAGTTCTAAGCCCTAGACACATTCTACTGTTGACCTTTACAACTATACATCTAGGTCAACCTGGTTTCCTAAGAAAAACATAGTGATCCTTACCCAAATTAGTAATAGGGTGTTCCAACAGAAACCCTTCCACCCGAAGGAGTCACTACTCCTCCACCACGGGTTGCACCCAACCTGATGTGTTAAAACGACGAGTTTCTTTTTTATTTTAAATGAAAAGATGAAGGATGATGGATGAGTGAGTTATTTTATTTTATAAAAAAGAAAGGGAAGCACGTTTTTTATTTGATTAGAAACCGAGTTTTAACGAAAGGGAGGCAAGTGCACCTATCGCGTGTAGTACAAGATATTCTGTGTGTGGAATATCGGGGTCATATTGTTCTTGGGGCCGGCTTAGCTATTTCTACTCTTTCCCTGAAATACCTATTATTCTACCGAAAATATTTGTGGTTTTATATAAAAAAGGAAAATGACATAAAAATTATATTAATGCATAATAATAATAAGCATAAAAAGAAAGCAGAAAAAAGCAGTCAATTAAAGAAAGCAGTAAATAAGTGCAGAAGTCCGATGACCAACTTAGCGCGACGCTATCAAAAGAGAACTGAACTAAAATTGACTTTTAATAAAAAGAGATCCTAAATTTCAAATTAATTAAGACGGAGACTCGGCCGTGGAGGTTCCATAAGAATGAGCTCACTTATCTCTAGAACTATCGCTCACCTGAACGCTAAGACTATTCGACCGATCGTTAGACCGACGAAGGATTCCTCTTAACGCCCGCATTACGCTAAGAACCCTGCTATTGGGTGGGGAACCTAATCCGGTAGAGTCGAGCGCCTCCTCTCTCGAGGGTTAGCGCGGAGCTCTCTTTACCCAAGGGCGATCGGTCCATACGCACCGGCCTCTCGGCGTTGCGTATGGATAACGGAAATAGGGCCCGCACATCGATATGCGGTCCTACGCGTCGTTAACCCGGGGCAAACCTTAAGAAATTTATTTAATAAGAAAAACAGGACCTTTAATTATTTAAAGCTACTTTATCTGTCCCAATGCTCTTCGATATTGAGGGCTAAGGGCGGTTAGCCACTCATCGGAATGGGGACACTTACACTAGAAAGCGATAAAGAAAGCGGTAAATGAAAGCAGTAAGAAAGCATGAAGAAAGCAGTAAATTGCAAGTCCTACCCAAACGAGTAGGACTGAAGAAAGCAGTAAATGCGAATCCCGGCTCGAGCGAGTGGGCGGGGGTAAATTTATACTCATACACACACACACTCTACAGAAATGAAACGCACACACGCACTCTACTTGAAAGAAAACACACGCACGCACTCTAAGTTTTCCTACTCAAGTGAGTAGGAAGAAAATGAAAGCATTAAAATGACGAGTCCTACTCAAACGAGTAGGCGGGAAATGAAAGCGATAAATGACAAGTCCCACTCAAACGAGTGGGCGGGAAATGAAAGCAGAGCGCCATTTAACTCTTAACAAGTAGGCGGAAATAAATGCGCACACGCACACACACGAACAAAAATTAGAAAAAGACAAAGTGCAGAAAAATTATTACGACTGCATTTCTACCGCTAGAATGCGGTAGAAATGCATAAAAAGACAAAATAAAAATTAAACGGAGCGAAAAGTTTTGCAAATAAACGCAAAATGGAAGTGAGCGAAAAATTATAACGATTATATTTTCATTCTTATGTTTTTATAAAACAGCCAAAAAAGTGAAAAGAAAACTAAAAAGGACGAAAAGTTTTTACGATCCTAAAGAGGCTAAGTTAAATAAAATGAAAACATCACTTTTTAGGAGTTTTTATAAATTCATAAGAGTGAAAAATAGAAAAAAGAAAGAAAATGACAAAAAAAGAGAACGAAAAATTACAAAGAGAAGGGCGCTTCCATGAAACTTCATAATATGCAAGAGAGAAAATAAACTATTTTATTAAATAAAAAGCTATTACAAACTAAGGGAGGGGGGAGAAAAATCTCTTACATAACATTTGGATCCATTTGGGCAGCACCTCCACTAAGTAAAGTGGTCAAAAAGTTGGACAAGAAAAAAGCTTGCTGGAAGCTTTTATTTATAGGCAAAAAAGGGAGATAAAAAAATAATAAAAAGAAGAGGTGGCAGTCAAAATCGTCTTTGACTTTGCATCTTGCTGGCAGCGGGCATCATTCTGAAAGGATCGGGCAGCTGGCGTGACTCTGCAATTGTGGTTTGATCTTATGCCAATGGTGGTCGACGATTGTCGAACGGCTGGGAAGCTGTGGTTGACGATGGGCTGTGGTCGACGATGTGTGGTCGACGCTGAGTGTGGTCGATGCTGAGTGTGGTCGACGCTCTGTGTTCGACGATAGTCGAGGTCGACGATCTGGCAGCATTGGAGGTCGACGATGTGTGGTCGACGCTGAGTGTGGTCGACGCTGAGTGTGGTCGACACTGGCTGGTGGTCGACGATTTGGGTGATCGACGCTTTTGCGTTTGACGCTCTGGTGGTCGACGCTCTGGTGGTCGACGCTCTGTGTGGTCGACGCTGGCTGGTGGTCGACGATCGTCGAGTTCGACGATCAGGTGTGGTCGATGCTCTGGGTGTGGTCGACGCTGAGTGTGGTCGACGCTGAGTGTGGTCGACGCTCTGTGTTCGACCATAGTCGAGGTCGACGATCTGGCAGCGTTCGACTATCGTCGAGGTCGACGATTTGGCATTGGAGGTCGACGATCATTGTGGTCGATCTGAAGGCTTCGAGTGCCTGTCATGGGCGTGAAAGGCATGGTCACGGGCGTGATATGTCAAAAAAATATTTTTTTTTCTGAAAAAATTCAGAAAAACAAAAATACTAAATTAGAATATATTTTTAAAAAAGAAACATACTATTGAATAAAACAAAATAAAAAAAGGACAAAAAGAAACAAAAATTAGTTAAATAAAATACAAAAATATAGGTATATTTACAGCTCATCACAACTCTTACAACGAGGAATCACTATTCCTTTACAACAACACGAAAATTAGAATGTATAAAAAATACAAACTTCAAGTATGGAGAACCCGATGTCCCTCTTCGTTCGTTGAAGCGTTCTTGATGAAGACAAAGAGTCCACGACCGGAGGACTCTATTGGAGAGGATCTTCTCGAGATCGGCGGCGGCAAATGATTGCGGCAGCGATGCTTTGTAGATCCAAACTTCTTGACGAAGCTAGCAAGGTCGACCAACGATCTTACTCGGATCGATCGTCTCAATCGATTCGGAGGGGAAAAATGTTCCCGTTCAACAAACCAAGAGACAAGGGATCTCGAGAGAGAAATGTGAGACGCGTTACTTAGCTTCGGTTCTATCGTTGAGCGATCAAATAAGATCTCAGATCAGCATCAGCGACAACTTATCGAGTGGCGACGGCGATGGAAGGAGTTTCGCGATCGGCTAGGTTACGCTCGACAGCTTCTTTCTTTTTCGTGAAAAGTTACTGTAGATGTTCGAAAATAAGCATGTATATATACCCGAGCCAACCCCAAGGACCGTTGTGGGGCCCACAAGGAAAAACCCTAGGCCCGGTCAAAACAGCGCACAGTTTCTGATTCGGTCCAGCGAACAGAGCAGATTTGCCTAAGGCAAATTCGGCGGGAATCATTGGTGATTCCTGTCGAAGTCGGCGGGAATCATAAAACTCATGATTCCCGTCGAAATTTCCTTGGAAGAATTCCAGTTGAAATCCATGACATCCAGAGGGAATCGACGAGAATCAAGCCCATTCTCGACGAATCGGCGAGAATGCAAAGTCATTCTCGACGATTCGGCGAGAATCACTTAATGATTCTCGTCGATTCTGCCTTAGCTGATTTCTTGATTGCGTACTGTCAGCCGGATGCCGTAGGCGGGAATCAGCGAGTGATTCTCGATGATTCGACGAGAATCACTGGTGATTCCCGTCGAATCGGCGAGAATCACTTAGTGATTCCCGACGAATTTTCCTTAGAAGATTTTTCTTCTTTCTTACCATGACTTGGTCTTTGACCCATCCTTGCTCCTCTTCTGCTCTTGATCTATCTCAACCCTGTACTTTAAAATAAGTACACTCCAATAGAGAGAGTACACGTGATCCAACACACTGATCTGCTCAACGAGGAATTACGTTGCGCAGACCCGTGTATATTGACCCACTGCACCATGACATTGGTGTGTACTTAGCATGGAATAGTTGCAAGCACATCTTGAAGAAAATCATCAAATACATTATCTATTCAACTTAGCTTGTTCAGGGGCTTCTTCAAATCAGGTATATTGTGGATACAATACCCAACAATCTCCCCCTATTTGAAGAAGCCTAAACCCTACAAGCTAAGGTGAATAGAACATATGGGAATGAAAATCATAAACTAAGAATTCAGTTGAGAGTGAAATTCATTACCATTTTCCTGAGAGCATACTTAACGTTGGCAGCCACCTTAGCCTTAGCCGAGAGGGTAAGGTAATCTCCCCCTTTTCGGCTTCTGCAAATCTGGGACTTCACTTGGAGCCACATGCTCCCCCTTAGATCTTGCATCCATGCTCGAGCTTGAGTTCTTTGCTGATGCTCCCCCTTGATCCAAGAGCCTTGAGCCTTACAGTCTTCACTCTTCATAGTTCAGCATGCCGAGTTCAGTTTTGAAGAGACTGAACTTGGCCTCGTCTAGGGGATTTATGAAGATATCTGCAACCTGCTTATCCGTGGGGACATAGCAGAGAGATATATCTTTGTTTTCCACATGCTCCCGAATGAAGTGATAGCGCACTTCAATATGCTTCGTTCTGCTGTGCGACACAGGATTGTTCGCAATTGCTATTGCGCTCGAGGAGTCGCAATACATCGGAACTTCTCTAAACTGCAAGTCATAATCTTTGAGCTGATTTCTGATCCATAGATGTTATGCGCAACAACTGTCTGCTGAGATGTACTCAGATTCAGCCGTGGAGGTTGCGACACAATTCTGCTTCTTACTGTTCCAAGAAATAAGTCTTCTTTCGAGGAATTGGCACGCCCCGGAAGTGCTTTTCCTATCATCCCTGCTTCCTGCAAAGTCAGCATCTGAAAAGCCTATCAGCTCGACATCATTGTTTCTTGGGTACCACAAGCCAAGATTTGGTGTACCTTTAAGGTATCTAAGAATTCGCTTTGTAGCGATATAATGAGATTCCTTAGTGTTCACCTGATATCTGGCACATACGCATGCGGAAAACATAATATCCGGTCTACTAGCAGTAAGATAGAGCAGGGATCCAATTATACTTCTGTATTTGGTTTCATCAAAAGGTTTCCCTTTCTCATCCTTGTCCAGAGACACAGTGGATCCCATTGGAGTCCTCATAGAGGTTGCATTCTCCATTCCGAATTTCTTGAGGAGTTCATTTGTGAACTTCGTCTGAGAGATGAAAATTCCATCCTCAGACTGTTTCACTTGAAGTCCCAAGAAATACTTTAGCTCTCCCATGCTGCTCATTTCAAACTTTCCTTGCATAAGTTTAGAAATTTTTTTGCAAAGATTGTTGTCCGTAGAGCCGAAAATTATGTCATCGACATAGATTTGCACCAGCAAGATCTTGCCTTTGACTTCCCTAAGAAATAATGTCTTATCTATTTTTCCTCTCGAGAACATGTTCTCAAGAAGAAAACTAGACAGAGTCTCATACCAAGCTCGAGGAGCTTGTTTCAAGCCATATAATGCTTTATTAAGAAAATAAACATGATTCGGGAATGTAGGATTAACAAAACCTTGAGGTTGCGCGACATATACTTCCTCTTTCAATTTTCCATTGAGGAATGCAGATTTCACGTCCATCTGATAGACAGTGAATCCTTTATGCGAAGCATACGCCAGGAACAATCTGATCGTCTCAAGCCTTGTAACTGGTGCAAAGGTCTGGTCGAAGTCAATCCCCTCCTCCTGTCTGTAACCTTGAGCCACCAGCCTGGCCTTGTTCTTTATGATGACACCGTGTTCATCCAGTTTGTTTCTGAAGATCCACTTGGTGCCGATCACATTCTGGTTCTTTGGTCTGGGAATAAGCGTCCAGACGTAGCATCGTTCGAATTGATGCAGTTCATCTTGCATGACCAATATCCATGCTGCATCTTTGTTCGCTTCGTCGAACTTCTTTGGCTCAACCTGTGACAGGAAACTAAGGTGCAAAATCTCGTTAATTGTACCTCTCCGATTTCTGACACCGTCACGAGGATCTCCTATGATCTGATCTCTGGGATGATCCCTCACGTGTCGGAGCTCTAGGAGTCTGGCATCTGGAGCTCTGAAATCTTCTCGGGCTTCTCCTTCTTCTAGGAGATTTTCTCCATCCTGATCTTCAACTTCTCCAGTTGGCGTTAGGGTGGAGACCTTGACGTACTTGGGAGTTACATCTTTAGCGGTCTCATCGAGACTTAGCTGTTCAAGTCTTGCACCTGCATCTTCAAGAATGCCATTGGAAGAATTGCTGTGAAGCAAGCTTCCTTCATCAAAAACAACATTAATGGACTCCTCTACCACTAGGGTTTTCTTATTGAAGACCCTATATGCCCGACTATGGCTGCTATAGCCCATGAAGATGCCTTCGAAGCATTTTTCTCCGAATTTAGTACGTGGGTACTTCCCATTATTGAGTACATAGCATCTGCAGCTAAAAATCCTCAAATAGGACATGGTCGGTTTCCTCCCTTTCAATAGCTCATAAGGCGTCTTGCGATGATTCTTGTTGATCAATGCTCGGTTCTGCACATGACAAGCCGTGTTAAAAGCCTCTGCCCAGAAATACTCTGGAAGAGATGCGTCATTCAACATTGTCGTACATGCTTCAATGAGCGTTCTATTTCTGTTGGAGTTATCATGGTGTTCTAGAAGTGGTCAAACATGTAATCTCACTGCCAACGCGATATGAGCCTGCAGGGTCACACATAAGAGTATGTGGAGAAGTTGGAAGATTGACTGTGTTGGTAAGGGTTACCAATCACCATACAGAATGGGGGTCAGGCAAACGTTGCCAAGGAGATTCATCGAGAATCGTCGAGTATGACTCGCCGACTCTCGACGAGTTCGTCGAGAATGATTCGTCGGGAATTGTCGAGTATGACTCGCCGACTCTCGACGAGTTCGTTGAGAATCATTCGTCGCGAATGATTCATCGAGAATCGTCGAGTATGACTCGCCGACTCTCGACGAATTCGTCGAGAATCGAATTGTTTGATTCCCGGCGATTGGTGATACTCGACGATTCCATCCTCGATTCTCGACAATTCTGCAGATGATTCTCGTCGATTCTGTCTGCTGATTCTCGCCGAATATGGATCTCATTCTCGCCGAACCTGGAGCTCATTCTCGGCGAATGATTCTGAAACCCTATGCTGTGTGGTCTGCGGATAGCGATACTCTTAGATCTGTTTATACCTTTGGTATAAATAAGGACTTAGGTTTTTGGGGGAAAATCAATCGTTGGATTGCTCGAAACCAACGGAATAGTTCCGTCGTTCTCTCGGTCCGCCGCATCCCGTACCCCGCCCGACGGAAGAGTTCCGCCGCATCGTTCGCTCCACCGACCACCTCCTCTCCGGCGATAGTCGCCGACGTTGCTCTTCCTAGAACGGACCTAGTAGTCCGTGGAAGTGCAAGGTGCAGTTGATCTCCTTCCCGATCTTTCGTGCGACGAGGCTCGGTGTTCTCCTGCTCGTGTGGATTTCTGTAGAGACGTAGACGTTATTCTACGTAGAACTCGCCACCGACAAGGACTCATATCTTGGAGCATCTCTGTTGAGTTTTGACTCAACACCGGAAAGGTAATTTTGACCCAGTTGTTTGTTAACTTCTTAATTCAATATTCATGGCCCGATCCCAAATCTCTTTTGGGTTGTTCTCGATTTTATTACTTCCGCTGCGTGCACAAGTGTTGTGCCACCCTCCTAGAAAACCCAACAGTGGTATCAGAGGGAGGTTACGACCATGATTGTTGTATTGGAAGTTAAGTTATTCCAGTACGTGTAAACCTAGGAATTTAAGAGTGTTCTAAATGTCTAGATTTAATCTTGGGACCCCACCAGGAACGTCTGGGATTTCGTGGTAATTTCTAATTGTTAGAAATTGTTGTCTCCTTAGCAGTAACCATCCCTCGAGTGGTTTATGAACCCGTGTACTATTTTGGATTTTGAATCCAACAAGGAGAGATGAGCTTGTCTACTGCTTTAAGTTGAGTTGCCTTTGCCTTTGTCCAATGCATGTAAATCTTAAGATTTGCAAGAGTCCGGATGCTCAGATTTAGCCCTTCCTTCTATCAAATGTTGATAGTGCCATGTTGTGCACATAAGGGATGCATGTGGATTTTTGAGAAGTGTTTTTCCTTTGGATGTGCACATTGATCAAATGTTGATCATGGTTAATTGTTAACCCATGATCAAAATCCCTTCCACAAATATTAAGTGTTCGGATGCCTTCCGATGGATGACACTCTTCCTACCTCGATTGATGAAGTGTGGGCTTGCCAAAGCAAGGTGCATTAATCTATCTTGGTAAGGGTGCGAGCGGATAATTGTGATATCCCACTGTCGACATCGGGTCGAACTTAACTAGGTGACCTCAAAGGTTGAGTGCTTAGAGGCATAGGGTTGGCATGCACCATATGATGGATGCGAATAAGGAGTTATTCACCAACCATACAAGAATTGCATGAGGATGCAATTGGCAAGTGTTGCCTACCTAAATAATCACATCGTGAGAGAAAAGCCAAAGCTGACTCATTGTGTTGGTGAAATACGGATCTTGTCCACTAAGAGAGTAGCTCGCATGAACTCTCCGAATTGATAGTGAGGGCCATCATTTCGAATAAAATAGTGGGAGTTTTAATTGAAGTCCAAATTAAAAATAAATTGTATTTTGAAATTTTGGTACTGATATAACTCTGCATGAATTCTTGTAGAATTCCATGGCAAGTGGTTCACACTCCACTCTGTCTCTGAGAGCCATCCTTGAGAAGGATAAGCTCAATGGGACTAACTACATGGACCGGTATAGGAACCTGAGAATTGTTCTCAGGCAAGAGCGAAAGCTCTATGTCTTGGAAGAAAAAGCCCCCGAGGTGCCGACCGGGAATTCTTCCCGTGTTGATAAGGATACTTATAAGAAGTATACTGATGATGCCTTAGACATCGAATGCCTTATGCTTGCCACCATGAACTCTGAGCTTCAGAGGCAACATGAGAACATGGGGTGCAAGGAGATTGACGAGCATCTCAAGAAAATGTTTCAAGGGCAAGCTCGTCAAGAGAGGTTTGACGTCACAAAAGCGTTGTTTCAGTGCAAGATGGGAGTTCGAGACTCAGTAGGGACTCACGTACTCAAGATGATTGGGTATATAGAGAACCTTGAAAGGCTGGGTTTTCCTCTAGGTCAAGAGTTGGCCACAGATATGATCCTACAATTGTTGCCAGACAGTTATGAGCAGTTTGTCTTGAACTACAACATGAATGAAATAGACAAGATACTGCCCGAGCTCCTAGGCATGTTAAGAACTGCCGAGATCAACATGAAGAAGGCCAAGCCTGCCAACCCCATACTGATGGTGCATAAGGGCAAGGGCAAGGCCAAGCGCTCTAAGAAGACGAAGGTGGGACCTAAGTCACATCTTGAGCCCAAGTCTTCTGCACTGAAGAAAAAGAAGAGCACGGTGAAGGAAGGGAAATACCACCACTTGGCAAGGCTGGTCATTGGAGGAGGAATTGCCCTTCTTACATTGAGGGTCTGCAGAAAATGAAGGGAGGTATGACTTTCGCTTCAAATATTTACGTTATAGAGATAAACCTTTCTGCTCCTTCATCTTGGGTATTGGATACCGGATGTGGTTCTCACATTTGTACAAATGTACAGGAACTTGGAAGGAGAAGATTGCTGAGTAAAGGGGAGGTGGACCTGCGCGTCAGCAATGGAGCAAGAGTTACTGTTGTAGCCGTAGGGGTTTACCATCTTTCTTTGCCCAGTGGGCTTGTAATAGAACTAGATAATTATTATTTCGTTTCGGCCATAACTAGAAACATTATATCCATTTCATGCTTGGACATGATTGGATTTTCTTTTATAATTAAGAACAACTATTGTTCTATATTTAAGAATGATGTTTGTTATGCTGTAGCCCAATTGTTTAATGGTCTTTATGTTTTGAACTTGGACCATCTGATCTATAATGTAGAAAATAATAAAAGGCTAAGAACAAATGACTCAAACCCTACATATCTCTGACATTGTCGTTTGGGCCATATAAACGAGAAGCGCATATCCAAGCTCCATAAAGATGGACTTTTAGACTCATTTGATTATGAATCATTTGAGCGATGCGAATCTTGTTTATTAGGCAAGATGACTAAAGTCCCTTTCACTGGTTATACTGAGAGGGCTGAGGATCTCTTGGGTGTTGTACATAGTGATGTATGCGGACCCATGAGCTCCATGGCTAGAGGTGGGTATTTCTACTTCGTTACATTTATTGATGATTTCAGTAGATACGGATATGTGTATCTTATGAAGTGTAAATCCGAGACCTTTAAAAAGTTCAAAGAGTTCAAAAATGAAGTAGAAAACCAGTTGGGTAAAAGGGTTACAGAACTCCGATCTGATCGAGGTGGCGAATACCTAAGTCATGAGTTCCGTGATCATCTGAAAGAGTGTGGTATTGTATCACAGCTCACTCCACCTAGAACACCACAACATAATGGTTTGTCTGAGAGGATAAATCGTACTTTGTTAGATATGGTACGTTCGATGATGAGTCATGCAGACTTGCCTGTTTCCTTTTGGGGTTTTGCTTTAGAGACTGCTGCAATGACACTGAATAGCGCTCCAACGAAAACGGTTCTTAAGACACCATATGAGATATGGACTGGGAAGCGTCCTAGTATGTCGTTCATTAAAATTTGGGGCTGTGAGGCATACGTGTGATGTCAAATGCCTGACAAGCTGGAACCCAAATCGGATAAATGTTATCTGGTGGGATATCCTAAGGAAATGAAAGGGTATTACTTTTACCTACAGTCCGAGGGCAAAGTGTTTATTGCAAGGACTGACGTCTTCTTGGAGAGAGAATTCTTATCAATAAAGACTGAAAAGGTAGAACTTGAAGAAGTTCAAGAATCACAAGTAATGAATGAACCGGAATTGGAATCTGAGACAGGACTACAAGATGTTGTAGCTAGAGAACCTGCTCAAGAAACACAAGTCCTACATAGATCTGGTAGACCTAGATTTGAGCCTGAAAGATATGGATTTCTCATGTCTCAAATAAGTAATGTGTTGCTTATGGATCATGATGATGAACCAACAACCTACCAAGAGGCAATGAATGGACCGGACTCTGACAAATGGCTTGAGGCTATGAAATCCGAAATGGACTCCATGTATGCAAACCAAGTTTGAAACTTGGTGGAACCACCTGAAGGGGTACGACCCATAGGGTGCAAATGGGTCTTCAAGAAGAAGACCGACATGGATGGGAATGTACAGACATTCAAAGGGCGACTGGTGGCTAAGGGTTTCAAGCAAATTCATGGTATTGACTATGATGAAACCTTTTCCACTGTTGCCATGGTAAAGTCCATAAGGATATTGCTTGCTATTGCTGCGTATTATGACTACGAGATCTGGCAGATGGATGTCAAAACGGCTTTCCTTAATGGAAACCTCCTTGAGGAAGTGTACATGACACAACCCGAGGGTTTTGTATCCCCAAATGAAGCCACTAAAGTATGCAATCTAAATAGGTCCATTTATGGACTGAAGCAGGCCTCTCGAAGTTGTAATCTTCGTTTTGATGAGAAAATCAAAGAGTTTGGTTTCATCAAGAATGAAGATGAGCCTTGTGTTTACAAGCGAATCAGTGGGAGTATTGTTGTCTTCCTGATATTATATGTAGATGACATACTGTTGATTGGGAATGACATTCCTTCCCTAAAAGTTGTTAAGAACAACCTAGGGAACTGCTTTTTTATGAAGGACTTGGGTGAAGCGACTTATATACTAGGTATTAAGATCTATAGAGATAGATCGAAGAAGTTGCTGGGTTTGACCCAGAGTACATACATTGAGAAGGTGTTGAAGCGGTTCAACATGCTTGGGTCCAAGAAAGGACTTTTACCCATATCTCATGGTGTGAATCTCTCTAAGGACCAGTGTCCAAAATCTTGTGTAGATAAGGACCGCATGAAATTGATTCCATATGCTTCGGCAATTGGATCAATCATGTATGCAATGTTATGTACTCGACCCGATGTCTCCTTTGCTTTGAGCATGACTAGCAGGTATCAGTCAAACCCCGGTGAGTGTCACTGGATTCCATTCAAGAATATCCTTAAGTACTTGAGAAGGACAAAGGATGTGTTCTTGGTGTATGGTGGAGAGGAAGAGCTCGTTGTAAGTGGTTACACGGATGCTAGCTTCCAAACTGATAGGGATGACTCAAAGTCTCAGTCAGGTTTTGTGTTTTGCCTTAATGGAGGAGCTGTGAGCTGGAAGAGTTCCAAGCAAGAGACAGTTGCTGATTCTACAACAGAGGCCGAGTATATCGCTGCAGCTAACGCAGCGAAGGAGGCTGTATGGATTAGGAAATTCATCGGCAAGCTTGATGTAGTTCCTAGCATTGTTGGTCCCGTAGTTCTCTACTGTGATAATAATGGTGCAATTGCACAATCTAAGGAACTTAGATTCCATCATCGCTCCAAGCACATACTTCGGCGGTTCCATCTTATTCGTGAGATTGTCGAACGAGGAGATGTGAACATTTGCAGAGTGCCGACTGAGGAGAATATTGCGGATCCACTGACAAAGCCTCTCGCGCAGAGAAAGCATGATGGTCATACTAGATCAATGGGTATACGATACCTAAATGATCAGCTCTAGTGAGAATCTTGTGGATTGCATGTAAACATATATTCTGTTGGATGTTTGTTGTTTATTCATATGATGAATTATGTACCGAAATTTAATTTTACAATTAATGGCAAGTTCTTTTATTATGATTTTTCTATGCGATAGTTAAATGTTAACATAATAAATACCCTTAGAGTGTTAACTTCCATAGGACATCAAGTACGTGACTTGAATGTCAGAGCCTATGATTTATTTGAAGCTTCATTCTTAAAAGGTCCCTGGTCGTTGTATCATCATAGAAGCTAAGGGTGATGATGATACATTAAGACTAGCACGTGCATTGACTGATGACCAGTTCTCACAGGTCATGATATTATGATATCAAGTCATCCCGTGGGTACTTGTTAATGAACAAGTTGTACTGGACAGACCCAACCTGAGACTACTTTGTGGATTGTTATCTAAACGTGTCATGAGTAGGTCTCAAAGTCCAATGGTGTTGTGATCCTTTGACCTGAAGTCACAGCATTCATCAAGTGAGGAAGAGCGTGATTTGTGTCCATCTAAAGTCTTCCTTGAGAAAGGTTGATGATAAGTGTAGTTGTTGGGCACGTTACGAATCATTTGGGTGTTTGTGTGTGAGCAGATATGGGATTTGTCCTCCTATGTGATAGGAGTTGCATCCATGGGCCCCTTGATGGAACTGGACTGAGAAATGCATAGCCATGCTTGGTTGAGTCAATATGTGATATTGGACTCACCATTCTCTGGTAGTCCGTTCTAGATCAAGAAACTTGGATTGAGCTATTATGAGGGTTACACGCTCCATGCCTCTAGTTCTTTCCGGATGAAAGGGACAAAGGGACAAAGACAACGCTGGAACATTGTTCATAAAGGCTTATGAGTTATGAACTTATTGCTTGGGTAGCAATGATGCATTATTAGATGCCGCACATTATTTGTGAGGTTTTTGGTTTGATACTTTCAAGATCAAGTGGGATACTGTTGGAGTTACCATGGTGATCTAGAAGTGGTCAAACATGTAATCTCACTGCCAATGCGATATGAGCCTGTAGGGTCGCACATAAGAGTATGTGGAGAAGTTGGAAGATTGACTGTGTTGGTAAGGGTTACCAATCACCATACAGAATGGGGGTCAGGCAAACGTTGCCAAGGAGATTCGTCGAGAATCGTCGAGAATCGTCGAGTATGACTCGCCGACTCTCGACGAGTTCGTTGAGAATGATTCGTCGGGAATCGTCGAGTATGACTCGCCGACTCTCGACGAGTTCGTCGAGAATCATTCGTCGCGAATGATTCGTCGAGAATCATCGAGTATGACTCGCCGACTCTCGACGAATTCACCGAGAATCGAATTGTTTGATTCCCGGCGATTGGTGATACTCGACGATTCTGTTGGGATTTGTCTCCACAATACCTCAGATTTGTAGGAGGTCAGACCTTGAACTAAGATGAATTAAGGTGTATTTGATGCTGTGTTTAAGTTGTATGTATGCAGGTTCTAATTGCCAAGTGTAGACCAATGTCAGTCTATAATGGGTCACCAAACACAGGACCATACAATGTAATCCCTCATTGTGTGATCCAAAGTGTTGGCCCATGTATAGCCTCTCTATTGGGATACACTTCCTTCATGCACTTGGATTGATGGACAGAAGCATTGGAGCAAATTTCCTCTTAGAATTTTCCTAAGTCCTTTATACTCGAGTATTTCCTTGTAATACACGAGTAAGTGTTTTCTGATACTCGAGTATATATTCTGATACTCGAGTAAGTATGTTTATACTCGAGTAAGTGTTTTCTGATACTCGAGTATATCTTCTGATACTCGAGTAAGTATGTTCATACTCGAGTAATTGATTTTTGATACTCGAGTAAATTCTTCCATACTCGAGTAATTGACTCTGATATAAACGTTTCTCAGGTATATTTTCTGATACTCGAAGTTTAGCCTTTTGATACTCGAGTATATCGTCTTGATACTCGAGTATACTTTTCTATTACTCGAGTATACACTTCTGATACTCGAGTATATCATTTTTGATACTCGAGTAATTCATTCTTCTCTCCTGTATTTCTCTCTTTCTATACTCGAGTATACTGCTTCTTGCTACTCGAGTAATCCATCTCTCCATACTCGTGTATATCCTCCATTACTCGAGTATCGCAGTCAAGTTCTCCAGAATTTTTCTAAGTCCAGTTTCATCATAAGTACTTTGAATCTGTCAATTCTGATTAGTCCACGTGTCATCATTAATCAATGTTATGACCGTTGGAACCCACCTATAAATAGGTCTTTTCAGAAATGACTTTTCAAGCGTAATTACAGAAATATTCTTTTTAAGAAAGAGGAATTCCGTGAACCCTAATTTCACGCCGCCGCCATTGCCGTTGACGGAAGAAGAAGAAAAGTTTGGATCGCCACCTTCGTCTTCATCGATCTTCTCTCCAGCGATCCAGAAGAAAGAGAATCACTCGATCTTGCCGAGCCTTGAAGATTCCAGATCTACTTTCTCGATCGAGGTGGTTCTAGATCTCAGATTCGTGGATCTTTCTCTAGTCATCTTCTACGTTTTCTGATCTAGCCGAAGTTCCTGAAGAAGAAGACCGTCAAAGATCCAGATCTGAGATTGTTGTTTTGATTTTTATTTTCAAACCAAATTTCATTGTAGGAGATTCTTCTCCGAGACTTGTAGGAAGTTTTGTCTTCCGAGTTTTTGTAGATCCGTTTTGGGATCGAGATTTGTAGGAACGTGGTTCCGAGGTGTAGGATTGTTTTCAATCCGAGATAGTGGAGTAGCCGAGTCTAGTAATTTGCTAGATCGGTGAGGAAAGTGGACGTACCCAAGATTGGGGAACCACTATAAATCTCTTGTCTTCTGTGATTGCTTGATATTTGCTGTGTTAGTTTTTAATTCCGCATTTGACACGCATTTCACCTATTCACCCCCCTCTAGGTGATTTAGGCTAACAACTTAGACCTCTCAGATTCCATCCTCGATTCTCTACGATTCTGCAGATGATTCTTGTCAATTCTATCTGCTGATTCTCGCCGAATATGGATCTCATTCTCGCCGAACCTGGAGCTCATTCTCGGCGAATGATTCTGAAACCCTATGCTGTGTGGTCTGTGGCTAGCGATACTCTTAGATCTATTTATACCTTTGGTATAAATAAGGACTTAGGTTTTTGGGGAAATTCAATCGGTTAATTGCTCGAAACCAACGGAAGAGTTCCTCTGTTCTCTCGGTCCGCCGCATCCCGTACCCCGCTCGACGGAAGAGTTCCGCCGCATCGTTCACTCCGCCGACCACCTCCTCTTTGGCGATAGTCGCCGACATTTCTCTTCCTGGAACGGACCTAGCAGTTCGTGGAAGTGCAATGTGCAGTTGATCTCCTTCCCGATCTTTTGTGCGACGAGGCTCGGTGTTCTCCTGCTCGTGTGGATTTCTGCAGAGACGTAGACGTTATTCTACGTAAAACTCGCCACTGACAATGACTCATATCTTAGAGCATCTCTGTTGAGTTTTGACTCAACACCGGAAAGGTAAATTTGACCTAGTTGTTTGTTAAATTCTTGATTTAATATTCATGGCCCGATCCCAAATCTCTTTTGGGTTGTTCTCAATTTTATTACTTCCGCTGCGTGCACAAGTGTTGTGCCACCCTCATAGAAAACCCAACAATTTCTCCTTTCTTCAACTCCGTTTTGTTGCGGAGTACGCGGGGAGGAAAACTCATGAAAGATGCCAAGTTCTTCACAAAATTCTGTCATAGCACTAGACTCGAATTCTGTTCCATGGTCACTTCTGATTTTGACCACTGAGCAGTTAAGTTCGTTCTGAATCTGCTTGACAAAACTTGTGAAGATATCAAACGTATCTGACTTTCGTTTCAAAAAGAACACCCACGTAAATCGAGAGTGATCATCAACAATCACTAGCGTATACGATTTGCCTCCTAAGCTATGAACTTGCACTGGACCGAACAAGTCCATATGCAGAAGATAAAGACATCTGGAGGAGTCTTTGTCTACAATGCCCTTAAAGGTAGCCCGAGTCTGTTTGCCCTTCTGGCATGCAGGACAAGGGCTATCTTTGATGCACTTAATAGTAGGGGCATCCCTTACTAAGTTCTTAGAAAACAACATATTAATTGTCTTGAAATTAATATGTGTTAATCTCTTGTGCCATTGTTCACAAAGAGATGCACTGCCTTTTGCTACTAGGCACACGGGGGTAGAAGAATCTATGCTAAGAAAATCTAAACAAAATATATTTCTGCTCCTAATGCCAGTTAATACCGTCTCCGAAGAGGCACACGATATTATCAAGCACTTATCCTTGCAAAACTTAACGTCATAACCTTTATCACAAAACTGACTAACACTAATCAGGTTATGATTTAACCCTTCAACATAGGCCACGTCGGTGATAGAGATTAAACCGTTGGAAATCATACTGTAACCTATGGTGACTCCTCGATCTGATCCTCCAAAGATGACTTTGGGTCCATTTTCGACTGGAGAGTAATCACGCAGCAGGATTCTTGCCCCAGTCATATGCCGGGAGCATCCACTATCCAAGTACCAGATAGGCATTTTGGTGGCCTTTGGACATACCTGCAAAACAGAATCAGTTTCTCTTAGGAACCCAATTGAACTTGGACCCAATTGAACTTGGGTCCTAGATTCCTTTTTAGCATACTCCCCTTCGGGTGGTTAACCCTACGAGTGGTCGGACTCGCATTACTAACATGAGGAGTCTCGTTGAATCTTGGATTAAACCAGCAATCCACGACAAAGTGACCAACTTTGCCACAACACCAAAAATCAAATCTGTTGTACCTTTTCCTAGGCTCCTGCTTCACCCTTGGAGCGGTGGGTCCAGCCGGGGCCTTGGATCTGGAGGTGGAGGCATCATGATGACAGCAGTCACAAGCTTTCTTCACCTCCCGTTCCTTCAGTATAACAGGCTTGGCTTTTGGTGCCTATTTCCTATTATGGCCGCTAGAGAAATGACCATAATCCTCCACTTGGATTTCCTCATAAGGTGCCTTGAAGACACTCTCACCGTAGTTGCAGGGGAAGGCCCAACCATCATACCGGCTCTTGGGCTTTTCAATCGAGGGCCGGAAGAAGTGGCCATAGGTTGACTCAAAGTCCTGTTCATTGCAGGGAAAGCTAGGCTTCCTGAATACAACAGGATTGAGTGGGGCCTTTCCCTTTTCTGCAGTAGAGGCCTTCTTAGCAGCCTTATTTTTCCTCTGCTTTCTGTTTCTCCTGGATGATTTACCAGGCACACCCACATGCCCCAAGCCAGCCCCCTTAGCCTGAGAAGAGAAGGTATCAACCAGTGGAAGAACAGTCTTTGGCATAGAGAAGCTTTTGACAATCTTCCTTTCTGCCGCAAGTTGTTCTTCCAACTTGTTGATTTCTTCCTGTTTTAGGTCAAGGAGCCTTAGAGACTTTGAGTGCTCAGAAGTCAGGCCCAGGTGTTCCTATCGGAGAGAGATCAAGCTAGTAATCTCTTCGCTTAGAGACACACCCTCAGCCTTAAGGAATTTGACTTCCTTTTTCTGAGCCCTCAAACTCTTGCGGCATTCCTCAAAGGTATTGAGCAGAATCTCATACTTTTCGAGGAGTTCAGCTTCACGGGCAGAAGGGCTGTCCTCGAGATCATCATCAGGAGACTCATAGTCAGAGTCAGAGAGGGGGGGGGGGGGTACGATCTTTTACCTTCCCAGTGAATGGGGGGCAGTCTCCTTCTGAGTCAGAGCGACCCACTAGCCCGAAGTAGGCTTCCTCATCATCACTGGAGTCTGAGAATTCAGACTCACTCAGTGTCTTTGGCTTTTTGGCTATATAGCTCCTCTCCTTCTTCTTATCTCTAGAGGACTTGTGCTCCTCTCCCTTCCCCTTATCTCTCTTGCC
Organism: Platanthera zijinensis; assembly: GCA_039513925.1. NCBI lineage: Eukaryota > Viridiplantae > Streptophyta > Magnoliopsida > Asparagales > Orchidaceae > Platanthera > Platanthera zijinensis. The sequence continues at coordinate 90,778,712 of CM077094.1, forward strand.
TTGGTGACAGTCAGCGATGACATGACCTGACTTATTGCATCCAAAGCAAATAATGTCATTAGAGCGATGTTTGTTTTGTTTAGATTCATACCTGTCAGAAGAATAATTCTTCTTCTGATGTTTGGAGGAGGAGCCGTCTCTCTTTCTTTGATTCCTCAACTTGAGGAACTTCTTGAACTCCCGAGTGATGAGAGAGAAGTCTTCTTCAGATAGCTCTGAGCCGGAAGAGCATGGCTCAGATTCTTCTTCCTCATCCATTTTTCGAGAACGGGATGAGGCTGCACCCTTGAATTTCCTTGAGTGATTGGCTTTTAGGGCCAAAGTCTTCTCTCTGGCAGCGGCTTTATCGGCTTCTTCATCAGCTTTTTTGGTGTTTAGCTGAAGCTCATAGGACAGAAGTTTCCCAAACAGAATCTGGGGATCTGTTTCTGCCAGCCTGCCAAATTCTCTGATGGCGCAGATCTTGGTGTCCCATTCCTTAGTAAGGGATCTAAGGAACTTGTCATTTAGTTCACCATCGGTGAACACTCTGCCATAGCCCTTCAGGGCATTGACGATCTTCAGGAAGTTCTCGAATGTCACTCCGATTTCTTCCTTGGGACCTTGCCTGAAGGCCTCGTACTTCTGGTTCAGAAGAGATCTTCGATCATCCCTTACTTCATCAGTGCCTTCCATCAAGATGATTAGGCAGTGCCAAATGTCCTTGGCAGTCCCGCAGTAGCAGAAAAGCTGCATCATGGAATCATCGACGGCGCTAACCAGAATGTTCTGAGCTTTCTTGTCAAGTCCAACAAGCACCATCTCTTCCTTATCCATTTTCGAAAGTTTCTTGGGCACTTTCTTGGTTGGATCAATGGTGGAGGCCTTAGTGGGAATATAAGGTCCCTCCTCCACTATCATGAAGAGTCGTGGGTCGACTGCTTCCATGTAGTACCTGATCCTTTCCTTCCAGATAGGAAAGTTCAGCTTGGTGCACACTAGGATCTTCCCTGAATACTTGAGTCCTTCCATTTCAGAGATCTTCTTTCTTCTTGACACTAGATACGGGAACTTACTCAAGGTGTTAACCTTATTGTTGAGCAACCTCCCTCTGATACCACTTGAAAGTTATCTAGTGTCAACTAACTTCACCTATGGGGGGGGGATAGGTGATTTGCAGTCTTTTGCGGAATAAAGATAACCTGCACAAGAAAACAACCACAACACAGAAAAAGCACAAAAGCAATTATAGTGGTTCCCCGATTTGGGTATGTCCACTCTCCCCTTTCGACCTATCTCCCAACAAGGGACGACTCGGTCACTTCACCAAGCGGATTGAAAACCAATCCTCACACTATGGAAGAAACCCTTCCACCCGAAGGAGTCACTACTCCTCCACCACGGGTTACACCCAACCCTTACAACGAGGAATCACTATTCCTTTACAACAACACGAAAATTAGAATGTATAAAAAAATACAAACTTCAAGTATGGAGAACCCGATGTCCCTCTTCGTTCGTTAAAGCGCTCTTGATGAAGACGAAGAGTCCACGACCGGAGCACTCTCTTGGAGAGGATCTTCTCAAGATCGGCGGCGACAAATGATTGCGGCGGCGATGCTTTGTAGATCCAAACTTCTTGACGAAGCTAGCAAGGTCTACCAATGATCTTACTCGGATCGATCGTCTCAATCGATTCAGAGGGGAAAAATGTTCACGTTCAACAAACCGAGAGACAAGGGATCTCGAGAGAGAAACGTGAGATGCGTTACTTAGCTTCGGTTCTGTCGTTGAGCGATCAAAGAAGATCTCAGATCGGCAGCAGCGACAACTTAGCAAGCGGCGATGGCGTCGGAAGGAGTTCCGCGATCGGCTAGGTTACGCTCGGCGACTTCTTTCTTTTTCGTGAAAAGTTACTGTAGATGTTCGAAAATAAGCATGTATATATACCCGAGCCAACCCCAAGGACCGTTGTGGGGCCCACAAGGAAAAACCCTAGGCCCGGTCAAAACAACGCACAGTTTCTGATTCGGTCCAGCGAACAGAGAAGATTTGCCTAAGGTAAATTCGGTGGGAATCATTGGTGATTCCCGTCGAAGTCAGCGGGAATCACTCATGATTCCCGTCGAATTTTCCTTGGAAGAATTCCAGTTGAAATCCATGACATCCGGAGGGAATCGGCGAGAATCAAGCCCATTCTCGACGAATCGGCGAGAATGCAAAGTCATTCTCGACGATTCAGCGAGAATCACTTAATGATTCTCGTCGATTCTGCCTTAGCTGATTTCTTGAATGCGTACTGTCAGCCGGATGCCGTAGGCGGGAATCGGTGAGTGATTCTCGACGATTCAACGAGAATCACGTAGTGATTCCCGACGAATTTTCCTTAGAAGATTTTTCTTCTTTCTTCCCATGACTTGGTCTTTGACCCATCCTTGCTCCTCTTCTGCTCTTGATCTATCTCAACCCTGTACTTGAAAATAAGTACACTCCAATAGAGAGAGTACACGTGAGCCAACACACTGATCTGCTCAACGAGAGATTACGTTGCGCAGACCCGTGTATATTGACCCATTGCACCCTCACATTGATGTGTACTTAGAATGGAATAGCTGCAAGCACATCTTGAAGAAAATCATCAAATACATTATCTATTCAACTTAGCTTTTTCAGGGGCTTCTTCAAATCAGGTACATTATGGATACAATACCCAACAGTTTAATACTGATTATGTTGATGCACTATAGAGGTAATATTTTATTTTATTTTTTGGTTTATTATCTTCCAGGTTTGGTTTTCTGAGAACATCAACATACAGGTGTTGGTGGATAGGAAGGCTCAGCCCCGTTTGTGCTGATGGACAACCAAAGGAGGTTTTAGTTATAGGTTATGTGAAGATCTACCAAGACTGTTATTTTCAAAGAAAGAGGTAGCTCCATGTTCTATAATTGATTTGGTTTTACTATTTTTTTTTATTTTTCCTACCAATTGATGTTGGTCACAACTCATCTTATGTATAAGTAATACTGACTTTTATTTACTTAAGTACGGAGGAGCAAGATGTATTCGGTCCTGAGGAGTCAGACTTCTCTTTCGAGGAGGTGCTGAAGTTGAGGCTGGCGAAGAAGAATATTAGAAAAAATAAGAAAGTGATAGAGGAGTCGATGGATAAGGAGAATGCTCAAAAAATGAAGGAGAAGAAGAAAAAAGAGAGAAAATTGAGGAGATTAATTAAAAGAGAGATTATTCAATCGGAAGAAAAGATTCTGACAGAGGTATGTGAGTTGTGAGGCTACTGCCAAGAGAGATTTGATTCTCTTGTTGCCCTGATTAAGATGATGTCACAAGGGTATGATCCCGAATCAGTTATTACCACACCATATTCACACATTATTACGTTAGCCCGTCCCATATAAAAAACATCAAAGGAAACAGTTTGTGTTAGTGAATCCACCCCGATTCTAAAGGACGCAAGAGAACACATTCTAATGTCCAAGTGGCGGGGAATTCAAAAGAAGAAATTAAATTCTCGAGATGGTCATATTTGACTGTTGCTCCAAGAGAAATCGTAGACTCTACATTGAGTCGCTATAGCGCCAGGAAAATTAAATTATTATTATCAATACAGTCACATTTAATTGTTTATATGAATAGGTTTTAACAGTCACATTTGACTGATGTTTGTGAATCTTACTTTACCTGCAAAACCTTTTTCCAAGTAGATACATTGAGTTTACACTATAGTGAATACATGTTAGTATTAAATGAATTTGTGTTAGTATCATAAAATGCCACCCAAATAGTGAACGTTGCCCAGTTAGTATTTTTGTTAGTATTTAAAAATGCATTCCATCGTAGATTTTTGTTATTATGAAACTAATCCTAAGCATTTGTTAGTATTCAACGCATTTTTGTGTAGTTATGGTTCTCCAGAGATCACATTTGTATTTTTAACCCTAAGCATTTATATTTTTATCATGAAGTTAACTGGGCAGCGCTAATCAGTAGCAAGAAAGGAACTTATTGCATGCATATAAAAGAGTCGATTATCCACTATGAACAAGGCATAGAACCATAGCTCGATAGCTTTGTAACTAGGTGACAAAAGATCAAAACTATTCAGAACAGAAAGGAAGTAGTGTCCGTAGAAAATCATCTTCCAGATCTGTCATATAACAAATTAAAAATAACTTGTGCAGAGGCCATACAATAGCCTATTAGTATGTCTTAGAAATTTGTGATTATATCTTTTTTACTAAATTTCAAAAGATTTCCTTGCTTTTTTTTACTTTGCTAAATGTATTTTTTTTATTTCTCCTGATTTTTTTTGAATATATCTATGTTAGTAGTTAAAATCAATTCAGGTATAGAATGCATATTCAAAATTCAGTCAATGGTGGGTCACTTATTTTATTTTTATATAAACCTATTATAGTGAATGCATATTCAAAAGTGGCAATGCAAGCCTGATAAGATCTATGATAGAAGATCTGTTACGTCAGGGATGGCTGATGGATAGTCATATATATGTATTTTTTATAGTGTTGAACCATCGAAGGCATGATTCCCCGAAGTCATGGAAGAACTTTATTTATGTCTCGCCTACATATGCGGTAATATTTATACATATTATTATCTTAATTTAATTTTTTTAAATTGATTGTCCTCTACTTATGTTGTGTTAAATGTTCTAATAATTTTGCAGTACTTTAAGAGCTCTAATATTTCATACCAACGTTTATTAGCACACATTACATCGGCAAATGCCCAAACTACATAAATTATCTTGATGTTTGTGCATTTACCAGGTCATTGGGCATTATTAACTAGCAATTTAATGCACCAACGATTGTATTTTTATGATTCAATGCATAACAAGATGCATCAACTGACATTATCATCATTGGTATATTCAGTTCTATAAATTTTTGGTTATGCACTTAAAATTCTTTTTTGTTCTAAGGTCATATGTTCTCACAGATAACCGAGCTGCAAAAGGACACATGTGCTACTCTTCCACCTAGGATTAATAATTGGGAGATAACACCTGTAGGGGAAGCACCAAGTCAAGATGGAGGTGATGACTGTAGCATCTTTATGCTTAAGTACATGGAGGCAGAAGCAAGCAATAAGTCAATATCCTGGGCAAAATTCAAAGGTGGCAAAAAAGTATGCCCAAATTTAGATCCGATATTGCGGTTGAAATGCTAGAAGTTTTTTTCACTAAGCAATAGATAACAGTTAGGTTTATATTGACATTTGGTATGCATGTTATACCAGTCAGTTTTATATTGACGTTTGGTATGTTGATTTGTTATATTGACATTGCCAGCTCTATTTTATATTGTGGGTTAGTTTTATATTAATAGTTTGGACCACTAAAAAGTATGCATATAGTTTAAATATTGTTTTTACTACACTTTTAAGAGGTTTTCAATTTAGTTATTCATTACTTTATGATCACTTTGTTAATCATGAATACACTATTCTGTTTTGTTCTTTTTTAAAAAATTTACAAGTTCAATAGAGTGAAATATGGTTCTTGGGAGAACATCTATATTGAGATGCTGAGTAAAGATCATTTTTTTTGTAAATGAATTGTCATTTTCTTGATGAACTTATGCAGGACAATGATGCAATTCTTGAGGCCTATGCAAAGTCATGGACTTCTGGTTTTTCTTGTAAATGAACTGTCAGTTATATATATATGTTATATATATTTGGTTGAATATGGACTTCTAGTTGAATTTTGGTTAAATTGGTTCATTAAACATTGTCCACTAACAAATCTCATGATTAAATTCTAGTAACATATAGTCGATTAAATGTTTTCGATTTTATATATGTGTTATAAAAAGAATTTATAGAGACATATGGACTTCAGGTTAAAAATTCAAGTTAAATTCTAGCTAAATTTGTTCATTAAAAATTCTAGTTAAATGTAGTCAGTTTTATATATGTGTTATATATAGTATTTTCAATAGAGTGAAATATGGACTTCTGGATATATTCTTAGCTCTATGATGGAATTCTGGTGAAATATGGACATATGTGGATAGATAATGTGAAAAAATGAAAATTGTATGAATATTTACCAAAGAAGCACATTAGGGACACTACAAAAATTAAAGGGCACCGACAATGACACTTTGTTAATTAGTTCATTAAACACAGTGGGGGGGGCACATTCTCGAGGCTTATTTAAAAGCTTCCACTTCCCATGAAGTCGAACTCCTTTGGTTCTTCATTCAATCGTCCCGTGGTAGTTTTAGGATCTTTTTTCCTCCCTAGATAATTTGCACAAAAAAAATTAAAATTTATCCTGACATTAGGAAAGTAATTTCAGAATTAAAATATAATAATGCAAACTAACTTTGCTTCTTTGCCAGTTTTTTCAAAAAAACTCTTTAATCAAGCATTTGACACACCCTTACAATGCGCTCCTTTTGGATCCCTTATCATGCTTGTACTTTGAAAATTCTCTTCATTAAATCCTTTGTTCAACCACTCTTCTTTGTCTACAATTTCTTCCATGCTCCTCCTCAATTAACTCAAGGCAACCAAGACATGTTGCTGGGCCAGATGACAGGTATCTATAATTTAGGCTAAGTCATAAGTGAACCTTAGAAGATGGTTTCTAAACACCAAGCTGGGTTGGGTCTCTTTCATGCATGTGCTCTTTGAAAGGTACAAGTCTTTCTTGGCCGCGAGAGTGAATCTCTTTAGTATGTATTTAGAATTTATATATTTTACATTCTTCAAGTTGTAAACTCTTAAGATGTGTTTACACAACATACCTTTGGTTTCAAAACCCTTGCAAGAACACATGACATCAACTGTGTTAGAATTAACTTTAACTAGTCATTGTTTGTCGTCCACATATGCATCATAATGTCTTGTGACATATAATATATGGTCATCCTTGTATCTAACTTCTTCACTAATACGCACACAAACTGCTCCATCCATAAAAATTTGTTCACAAACGTAGAACATTTTTCTTGTGTACACTTTCAAAGCTTGTTTTAATAAAAGACAATTTTAAATTTTAAAGTGATGCTACCATACTTACACTTGAAATCTTCATCATGTTAAGATCTACGCTAAGATGAAATCATCTTATCCATCCTAGTATAACACTCAACTGGAGAACTTTTAGGTTTTGCGCACCCATGTAAAACATTGTTTGTAGATTCGATTCTCTGAGTAGATTGAATTCCCAGGTCTAGAATGTCTTTATTAAACGTAGTGGACCATTTATTTCTAACTTCCTACTCCAAAGTGAATCAAACTCAGCCTTATCATTGCATTTGCTATTGAAATGATAGAATAAAGCTCTGACACTCTTATCATTGTTGAAAGATAGAACCTTCGAAGGAGTTTTCTTTGAAATATACCACAAACAAAGGTGGTGTCGAGTACTAGTAAAAACTCTCGCAATTGCAACGACCATCGCCTGATCTTGATCTGTAAAAATAGTGCTCGGTTGCTTTCCACCAGCAAATCTCAAAAATATATCAAAAACCCAGAAGAAAGATTTGATGGTTTCCTCTGTAATGAAGGTGCCACCTACAAACAAATTTTGCCAGTGATGATTTATCGCAATAAATGGAGAACAAACCAAATTATATTTATTAAACCAGTATGTGGTATCAAATATAATAACATCCCAAAACGAATCATAATCAATCTTATTATTTTCATCCATCCAACAAAAACTAGTTAGACATCCTAACTTGTCTGTTTGGACATTGTAGGAGAACATATTATCTTCCATCTATTTTTCCTTAATTATTTTCAGCAAGCTCATGACATCACCGCTTTCTATTAGGGATCTTCGTTCTTGTTGTACGTAATTATACGTATTTGTTATACAAAATCCAATGTTTTTGTATCCACTAACCTCATCAACCATAAAGTTGTATGCTTGAATTATTTTGATCCTAACACTAGCCATACTCTTTAGAAGAATTCTTTGAACATCAGATATATCCCAATGAGATCTCAACAAATGGCTATCATTTTCTGGAGCAAGTGGATGATTGTGTTCCTCTACGAATATTACCACCTCCCAATTCTTGCCCTCTATATCAGCCGTAAAATGCAAGAAAGCCAGATACCCTGTACGCGTATCAAGTTTGTGAAATTTCCTTTGCACATCCTTCTTTGGATTCAATCATTTAAACCCTGCTTTTGCACATGAAAACTGCCTCGCCTTGACAATCCGAGTATGCATCCAACATAGGATATGTTCTTTGCGCACATTGAATATAATTTTGCGCGCGTACTCTTTGTACATATTATAGGCTTCCTCATTAGAGTGCACAGTTGGAAAGACAACAATGTCATTTTCCTATAGATAAATAACATAAGTAATTAGTTTAAGTGACAGAACAACTGGTTATAGTAGTGAATAAAAGACATCAGAGTGCCACAATATATTACAAAAGTTCCTGGCACTCTCTAAGTTAGTTTAGATGAAAATAATGAGGGCAAAATTTCATTTTATAGAGCTGGTTATAGTAGTGAATGAAAGACATCTAATCAGAGAATAACCAAGATACCAAAAAAACGGTCGCATATAAAACTGTGTAAAATCTGACCAGATAATAACCCAGTTAGCCTATAAGTAAACAAATTTTGGTCGGATATAACTCAAGCACCACAATAAAATAAAATTCGCATTGCAAATTACCAGAATTACAACTATAATAGAATCACACCTACAACAAAAAGGTAAGGAGGCACTTCAATTACCTTAACTGCCTTACCTATGGTTGCTTTAGATTTTTATATGGTGGCGGTTGCAGTGCAATATTTATCAAGAGAAGCTGATGTTTTGAGTATTGTGAGAGCAAAGGGGAGGAGGATGTCCAACGGTAATCTACACTTCCCGGCGAAATAGAAGAGTAGTGGATGTCATTTGGAGGAAGTTTGCGAGGATGGTCGACGGTGTGCTGCGCTTCTCGGTGGAAGAGAGGAAAAAGGGAGAAAGCTGAGCTGCTCGCCGGAAGAGTTGATGGAAAAGCCAAGTGCTGGCCGAAAGAGTAGAGGGATAAGCTCCGATAAAAATGGAGTTGGAGGGAAGCAAAATCTCCAAAAGCTGGGGGACTCGCGATGGAGAAGGGGGTTGATGGCGACGATGCTGATGCGGCCGTGGATCCCCGTCATAGAGAGTTTGTGGATTGGGACGGTCGTTGCCACAAGCTCGAAGATGGGAGTCTACCACGACGTTTCTTCGGCAACACCACCGTCACTACGTGTTTTGCTAGACGTCCGCAGCCGCCAATGAATAAAATATATAATTATAAATTACATAATTATAATTATATATTTTATCATTTATATTTTAGCAATTTTATTTTTAAGCAATTTTATTTTAAGAGTTTATTTCATGTATTTTTATTTTATGTATTATGATGGGTGCTTATAACCATCATGTGTTGTTTTTAAATTATTTCATTTCATATGTAAGATGGGTGCATATAACCATCAAGAGTGGTTTAGTTTTCAAGGGTGGAGATTGAGTGGTGTAGGCTATATATAGCCATGCTTATGAAGAAATTGGTAGAGAATGAATGAAAATTAAAAACTCTAATCTTTCTTGAGATTTCCCTCCTCCTCTCCTCTCCTTCTCCTCTCAAATCCCCCCTAGCCTCCTTCCTCTTGGCCGTCGGCCACCACCTCCTCCTCCCTCTACAAGTTCCCCACCAAAACAACCCCTCCTCTCCCTTTTCAACAAAACCGGCCACCTTCCTTTCTCCCCTCCCAAAAACCCTAGCCGTCCATCCATCTTACCGCCACCCTCTCCTCCTCCTTGTCTCTCTCTCGGCCACCCACCTCCACCATAAAACCCGAGCCACCACCTCTACCACCAACCCGAGCCTCCACCCTCTCTAAAACCAAACCGGCCACCACTACCCCTTAGGGCTTGGCCTAGCCCAAGCCACCATCCTCTATCCTCCCTTTCCTCTCTCTCGACCTCCTCCCTCTCCCCCTCCAAAATTCTAATTCTAACCAACCTCCTCCCTCCAAACCCCAAAAACCGACCCCCCTCAAATTCCCTAAGAAATTTTCGACCAAGACCATAACCACCATCTCTTCACCACCTTTTCTCTCCCCTCTTTCCTTATATAGTATACATCAAGTTTTCTCTCACTCCAAAGGTTGCAAAAGGAAGAACGACTCGCGTCTTCATCGCCCGGAGTGGATCCATGGGTTTGCATGGAAATAGAAAAACAACCACCATTGTGAGTGTTTCCTCCACTCATCTTGTGTACTGACTTCTCGGGACTGGGTAATGATTTACTAAAACCTCTCTATGCGATTTCTTCTATATTATTTGTGAGGTATTGGTGGAATTAGAAGACTAGTATTTTGTCCTGATTTATTTTGAAATTGTGCTAATTAAAATCTGAATTTTCAAGCATTATTTTCCCGAATATTCTCGTATAATTTGGAGCGGGTAAATCTTGTGAACACTTATAGAAATTGGTTTCCTTAGCCTTGATTTCTTCGGTGTTCAAGTGATTTGGCAACCCTCATATTAAATTAATTTGGGGTTGAATTTTGGACTCTATTTTAATCGCTATTTTAGTCCGGCTTTTCTCGTATTGGAATTGTCAATGTTTGCGCATAATTTAATTTGAAGTGATAATTGTCCGGATCGGGTAGGTCCTATTCGCTTGAGCGAACATTGGACTTTAGCCCTTGTTCAATCTATAAAAGGGTAGCGTCCCTTTGCATTGTGCATTGATATATTATAGGAACCATCGTTAGTATTAATTTAGAGAAAATATTGCACGCTGCGTTAATTGATGAATCCAAGAACGCGTAGTGTTTAATCCGTCGAAACCATGAGCCTGGATCAGGGGTATTTATGATCGAACCGTAAAATAGTCTGATCATCAGACCAAAAAATTTTCCCTTATGTGCGCATAGTCAGAAGGGCGTGTGTGCCCCTTATGCACACATTCCTAAGGCAGGCAAACATGTTCCCTGCACGCACGCATCCCAGGAAGGTACATGCCGCAGTGCCCCCACCCCTTCACGCGCACGCACGCTGAGTGTTAGCCGCCGCCGCCTGGTAACTTGCCCGGACCGCCCAGGGGCATGTTTGTCATTTCTGAAAAATTGGAGATCCATGTGACTGAAATGGAGCAACGTCATTCACTAACTCGGAATTCTGTTGGGTGCAAGCACCAACGTGTCCTTTCAAGAAAGCAATAAAAAGGCCCCGAGCCTTCATTTGAGGGGAGGAAACTAGAGAGACAAGAGAGAGCTCTAAGGTTTTCCGGTAAGGACGTGGTACTTAGATCGTTTCATCGCTCGGAATTCGTTATGCTTTCTTTCTAGTCCACTCACGCTCAACGCCCATTTGGATGTTGCAGCAGGCGCAAGAAAGTACTTAGTAGAGCACACTCATGGAAGCTCTCGCGGATGCTCTCTTCAAGTCTCCATAAACCTAGCTTTTTCTCCCCATTATATTATACTTAAAGCTTATAACAGAGAGGTAGTCATTCACCCTCCATGGAACTTAAACACTTATAAACTCAAATAATATAGTGGATTTTGTCCCGACACTGATCTACCATGTGGTTTTCACCCTTTCTAGGGTTTCCACACTAAAATGCCTTTGTGTCATTGATGTTTGGTTTACTTTTGACTGATTGCACATCTAGTATGACTCTGATCTAAGGTGGTCTGATTCTATGGATCGGAGTAAAATCAGGTAACCCACAATAGTTCGACATCATCTATTGGAAGGTGTTCCTGAAGCTCTATGGAATTACCAAGGATGATGTTGTACAACACAAGCCCTCCCAATCAGCAACAACAACGTAAAGGAGAATTTTTGTATGGCTTGCACGATGATCTGGTCTTTAAATAGATCTAGATAGCTACTGCTGATGGTAAGAGTTATTACAGGGCAATATCGAATCGAGACAGAAATTGTGCGCGAATCGTAGGAGATATGACAGTCGTGCTCTGCCATTTTAACCACGATAGATAACACCCTGTGGTAATGGCTTGCAAGCCATGTTAGATTGAATTATGATATCGTCGTTGATCTCCTTCTCCATTTGGCTCCTTATTCACATGTTGATTGATAATCTTTTTATAGGTTCCTGTTAGGCGATAATGTTACCACTGTTGGAGTTACCATGACGATCTAGAAGTGGTCAAACATGTAATCTCACTGCCAACGCGATATGAGCCTGCAGGGTCACACATAAGAGCATGTTGAGAAGTTGGAAGATTGACTGTGTTGGTAAAGGTTACCAATCACCATACAGAATGGGGTCCGACAAATATTGCCAAGGAGATTCGTCGACTAACATATTCGTCGAGTATCGTCGACTATGGTTCGTCGAGTATCGTCGACTATGGTTCATCGAGTATCGTCGACTATGGTTCGTCGACTATGATTCTTCGACTATGGTTCATCGAGTATCGTCGACTATGGTTCGTCGACTATGATTCGTCGACTATGGTTCGTCGAGTATTGTCGACTATGGTTCGTCGAGATTCATCGACTATGGTTCGTCGAGTATCGTCGACTATGGTTCGTCGAGTATCGTCGACTATGGTTCATCGACTAAGGCAATTCGTCGACTATCGAACTGTTCGATAATCGACGAATGCTGATACCCGACGAATTATTCCAGAAACCCAAATTCTCTGTGGTCTGTGGATAGCGATATTTCTAGGTCTGTTTATGCTTCGGGTATAAATTAGAACTTAGGTTTTATGGTCAGCGTAACCCCCGGCCCGACGGAAGTGTTCCGCCGATTCGCTCGCTCCATCGACCTCCTCTCCGATGATAGTCGCCGGTGCTTGTCTTCCTGGAGCGGACCTAGCAGTCCGTAGAAGTACAAGGTGCAGTCGATCTCCCTTCCCGTTTTTCGTGCGACGAAGATCAGCGATCTCCCGCTCGTGTGGATTTCTGCAGAGACGTAGACGCTATTCTACGTGGGACTCACCGCCGACAAGAACTCATACATTGGAGCATCTTTGTTGAGTTGTGACTCAACACCGTAAAGGTAATTTTACCTAGTTATTTCTTAACTTCTTTATTCAATTTTCATGGCTCGATCCCAAATCTCTTTTGGGCTGTTCTTGATTTTATTGTTTCCACTGCGTGCACAACTGTTGTGCCACCTTGTAGAAAACCCAATAGTGGTATCAGAGGGAGGTTCCAGCCATGATTGTTGTATTGGAAGTTAGGTTATTCCAGTACATGTAAACCTAGGGATTTAGAAGTGTTCTAAATGTCTAGATTTAATCCTGGAACATCAATTGTTGATGTTTTTTTCAAGGGAAATCGGTGGTGATTTTGCAAAAAATTAGTCAGGGTGCTGCCCCGCACCCCGCAGGGGCTCTGCCCCTTGACCCCGCCCGCTGATCGGCCAGCGGGACCACCGCCAGGGGCACTGCCCCTTGGACCCCATTAGGGGCTCTGCCCCTAAGACCCCGCCAGGGGCGCGGCCCCTTAGAACCCCGCCAGGAACGTCTGGGATTTCGTGGTAATTTCAAATTGTTAGAAATTGTTGTCTCCTTAGCAGTAACCGTACCTCGAGTGGTTAATGAACCCATGTATTATTTTGGATTTTGAATCCAACAAGGAGAGATGAGCTTCTCTACTGCTTTAAGTCGAGTTGCCTTTGCCTTTGTCCAATGCATGTAAATCTGAATATTTGGAAGAGTCCGGATGTTCAGATTTAGCCCTTTCTTCCATCAAATGTTGATAGTACCATGTTGTGCACATAAGGGATGCATGTGGATTTTAGAAAAGTGTTTTTCTATGGATGTGCACATTGATCAAATGTTGATCATGGTTAATTGTTAACCTATTATCAAAATTCCCTTCATCAAATATTAAGTGTTCGGATGCCTTCTGATGGATGACACTTTTCCTGCCTCGATCGACGAAGTGTGGGCTTGCCAAAACAAGGTGCATTAATCTATCTTGGTAAGGGTGCGAGCGGATAATTGTGATATCCCACTGTCGAGATCGGGTCGAACTTAACTAGGTGACCTCAAAGGTTGAGTGCCTAGAGGCATAGGGTTGGCATGCACCATATGATGGATGCGAATAAGGAGTTATTCACCAACCATACAAGAATTGAATGAGGATGCAATTGGCAAGCGTTGCCTACCTAAATAACCACATCGTGAGAGAAAAGCCAAAGCTGACTCATTGTGTTGGTGAAATACGGATCTTGTCCACTAAGAGAGTAGCTCGCATGAACTCTCCGAATTGATAGTGAGGGCTATCATTTCGAATAAAAATAGTGGGAGTTTTAAGTGAAGTCCAAATTAAAAATAAATTGTATTTTGAAATTTTTGTACTGATATTATTTTGCATGAATTCTTGTAGAATTCCATGGCAAGTGGTTCACACTCCACTCTGTCTCTGAGAGCCATCCTTGAGAAGGATAAGCTCAGTGGGACCAACTACATGGACTGGTACAGGAACCTGAGAATTGTTTTCAGGCAAGAGCGAAAGCTCTATGTCTTGGAAGAAGAAGCCCCCAAGGTGCCGACCGGGAACTCTTCCCGTGCTAATAAGGATACTTATAAGAAGTATACTAATGACGCCTTAGACGTCGAATGCCTTATGCTTGCCACCATGAATTCTGAGCTTCAGAAGCAACATGAGAACATGTGGTGCAAGGAGATTGACGAGTATCTCAAGAAAATATTTCAAGGGCAGGCTCGTCAAAAGAGGTTCGACATCACAAAAGCGTTATTTCAGTGCAAGATTGGAGTTCGAGACTCAGTAGGGACTCACGTACTCAAGATGATTGGGTATATAGAGAACCTTGAAAGGCTGGGTTTTCCTCTAGGTCAAGAGTTGGCGACAGATCTGATCCTGCAATCGTTGCCAGACAGTTATGAGCAGTTTGTCTTGAACTACAACATGAATGAAATAGACAAGATACTCCCCGAGCTCCTAGGCATGTTAAGAATTGCCGAGATCAACATGAAGAAGGCCAAGCCAGCCAGCCCCATACTAATGGTGCATAAGGGCAAGAGCAAGGCCAAGCGCTCTATGAAGATGAAGGTGGGACCTAAGTCACATCTTGAGCCCAAGTCTTCTGCACTGAAAAAAAAGAAGAGCACGGTGAAGGAAGGGAAATACCACCAGTGTGGCAAGGCTGGTCATTGGAGGAGGAATTGCCCTTCTTATATTGAGGGTCTGCAGAAAATGAAGGGAGGTATGACTTTCGCTTCAAATATTTACGTTATAGAGATAAACCTTTCTGCTCCTTCATCTTGGGTATTGGATACCGGATGTGGTTCTCACATTTGTACAAATGTGAAGGAACTGGGAAGGAGAAGATTGCTGAGTAAAGGGGAGGTGGCCCTGCGCGTCAGCAATGGAGCAAGAGTTGCTGCTGTAGCCGTAGGGGTTTACCGTCTTTCTTTGCCCAGTGGTCTTGTAATAGAACTAGATAATTGTTATTTCGTTCCGGCCATAACTAGAAACATTATATCCATTTCATGCTTGGACATGATTGGATTTTCTCTTTATAATTAAGAACAACTGTTGTTCTATATTTAAGAATGATGTTTGTTATGCTGTAGTCCAATTGTTTAATTGTCTTTATGTTTTGAACTTGGACCATCTGATCTATAATGTAGAAAATAATAAAAGTCTAAGAACAAATGACTCAAACCCTACATATCTCTGGCATTGTCGTTTGGGCCATATAAATGAGAAGCGCATATCCAAGCTCCATAAAGATGGACTTTTAGACTCATTTGATTATGAATCATTTGAGCGATGTGAATCTTGTTTGTTAGGCAAGATGACTAAAGCCCCTTTCACTGGTTATACTGAGAGGGCTGAGGATCTCTTGGGTGTTGTACATAGTGATGTATGCAGACCCATGAGCTCTATGGCAAGAGGTGGGTATTTCTACTTCGTTACATTTACTGATAATTTCAGTAGATACGGATATGTGTATCTTATGAAGTGCAAATCCGAGACCTTTAAAAAGTTCAAAGAGTTCAAAAATGAAGTAGAAACCCAGGTGGGTAAAAGGGTTACAGAACTCCGATCTGATCGAGGTGGCGAATACCTGAGTCATGAGTTCCGTGATCATCTGAAAGAGTGTGGTATTGTATCACAGCTCACTCCACCTAGAACACCACAACATAATTGTTTGTCTGAGAGGATAAATCGTACTCTGTTAGATATGGTATGTTCGATGATGAGTCATGCAGACTTGCCTGTTTCCTTTTGGGGTTTTGCTTTAGAGACTGCTGCAATGACACTGAATAGCGCTCCAACGAAAACGGTTCTTAAGACACCATATGAGATATGGACTGGGAAGCGTCCTAGTATGTCGTTCATTAAATTTGGGGCTGTGAGGAATACGTGTGACGTCAAATGGCTGACAAGTTGGAACCCAAATTGGATAAATGTTATCTGGTGGGATATCCTAAGGAAACGAAAGGGTATTACTTTTACCTACAGTCCGAGGGCAAAGTGTTTATCGCAAGGACTGGAGTCTTCTTGGAGAGAGAATTCTTATCAATAAAGACTGAAAAGGTAGAACTTGAAGAAGTTCAAGAACCACAAGTAATGAATGAACCGGAATTGGAATCTGAGACAGGACTACAAGATGTTGTAGCTAGAGAACCTTCTCAAGAAACACAAGTCCTACGTAGATCTAGTAGACCTAGATTTGAGACTGAGAGATATGGATTTCTTGTGTCTCAAATAGGTAATGTGTTGCTTATGGATCATGATGATGAACCAACAACCTACCAAGAGGCAATGAATGGACCAGACTCCGACAGATGGCTTGAGGCTATGAAATACGAAATGGACTCCATGTATGCAAACCAATTTTGGAACTTGGTGGAACCACCTGAAGGGGTACGACCCATAGGGTGCAAATGGGTCTTCAAGAAGAAGACCGACATGGATGGGAATGTACAGACATTCAAAGGGCGACTGGTGGCTAAGGGTTTTAAGCAAATTCATGGTATAGACTATGATGAGACCTTTTCCCCTGTTGCCATGGTAAAGTCCATAAGGATATTTCTTGCTATTACTGCATATTATGACTACGAGATCTGGCAGATGGATGTCAAAACGGCTTTCCTTAATGGAAACCTCCTTGAGGAAGTGTACATAACACAACCCGAGGGTTTTGTATCTCCAAATGAAGCCACTAAAATATGCAAGCTGAATAGGTCTATCTATGGACTGAAGCAGGACTCTCGAAGTTGGAATCTTCGTTTTGATGAGAAATTCAAAGAGTTTGGTTTCATCAAGAATGAAGATGAGCCTTGTGTTTACAAGCGAATCAGTGGGAGCATTGTTATCTTCCTGATATTGTATATAGATGACATACTGTTGATTGGGAATGACATTCCTACCCTGAAAGTTATTAAGAACAACCTAGGGAACTACTTTTATATGAAGGACTTGAGTGAAGCGACTTATATACTCGGTATTAAGATCTATAGAGATAGATCGAAGAAGTTGCTGGGTTTGACCCAGAGTACATACATCGAGAAGGTGTTGAAGCGGTTCAACATGCTTGAGTCCAAGAAAGGATTTTTACCCATGTCTCATGGTGTGAATCTCTCTAAGGACCAGTGTCCAAAATCTTATGAAGATAAGGACCACATGAAGTTGATTCCATATGCTTCGGCAATTTGATCAATCATGTATACAATGTTATGTACTCGACCCGATGTCTCGTTTGCTTTGAGCATGACTAGCAGGTATCAATCATACCCCGGTGAGTGTCACTGGATTGCAGTCAAGAATATCCTGAAGTACTTGAGAAGGACAAAGGATGTGTTCTTGGTGTATGGTGGAGAGAAAGAGATCGTTGTAAGTGGTTACACGGATGCTAGCTTCCAAACTAATAGGGATGATTCAAAGTCTCAGTCAGGGTTTGTGTTTTGACTTAATGGAGGAGCTGTGAGCTGGAAGAGTTCCAAGCAAGAGACAGTTGCTGATTCTACAACAGAAGCCGAGTATATCGCTGCAGCTAACGCATCAAAGGAGGCTGTATGGATTAGGAAATTCATCGGCGAGCTTGATGTAGTTCCTAGCATTGTTGGTCCCGTAGTTCTCTACTGTGATAACAATGGTGCAATTGCACAATCTAAGGAATCTAGATCCCATCAGCGCTCCAAGCACATACTTCGACGGTTCCATCTTATTCATGAGATTGTCGAACGAGGAGATGTGAACATTTGCACAGTGCCGACTGAGGAGAATATTGCGGATCCACTGACAAAGCCTCTCGCGCAGAGAAAGCATGATGGTCATACTAGATCAATGGGTATACGATACCTAAATGATCAACTCTAGTGAGAGTCTTGTGGGTTGCGTGTAAACATATATTCTGTTGGCTATTTATTATTTATTCATATGATGAATTGTGTACTAAAATTTTTCTTTTACAATTAATGGCAAGTTCTTTTATTATGATTTCTCTATGCGATAGTTAAATGTTAACATAATAAATACCCTAAGAATGTTCGCTTCCATAGGACATCAAGTACGTGACTTGAATATGAGAGCCTATGATTTATTTGAAGTTTCATTCTTGAAAGGTCCCTGGTCGTAGTATCATCATAGAAACTAAGGGTGATGATGATACATTAAGACTAGCATGTGCGTTGACTGATGACCAGTTCTCACAGGTCATGATATTGTGATATCAAGTCATCACGTGGGTACTTGTTAATGAACAAGTTATACTGGACAGACCCAACCTGAGACTACTTTGTTGATTATTATCTAAACGTGTCATGAGTAGATCTCAATTGACAATGGTGTCGTGGTCCTTTGACCTTAAGTCACAACATTCATCAAGTGAGGAAAAGCGTACTTTGATGCCATCTAAAGTCTTCCTTGAGAAAGGTTGATGATAAGGGTGGTTGTTGGGCACGTTACGAATCATTTGGGTGTTTGTGTGTGAGCAGATATGGGATTTGTCCTCCTATATGACAGGGGTTGCATCCATGGGCCCCTTGATGGAACTGGACTGAGAAATGCATGGCCATGCTTGGTTGAGTCAATATGTGATATTGGACTCACCATTCTCTGGAAGTCCGTTCTAGATCAAGATACTTGGATTGATCTATTATAAGGGTGACACGGTCCATGCCTCTAGTTCTTTCTGGATGTAAGGGATAAAGAGACAAAGACAATGCTGGAACATTGTTCATAAAGGCTTATGAGTTATGAACTCTTATTGCTTGGATAGCAATGATGCATTGCTAGATGTCGCTCATTGTTTGTGAGGTTTTTGGTTTGATACTTTCAAGATCAAGTGAGAGACTGTTGGAGTTACCATGGTGATCTAGAAGTGGTCAAACATGTAATCTCACTGCCAATGTGATATGAGCCTGGAGGGTCGCACATAAGAGCATGTAGAGAAGTTGGAAGATTGACTGTGTTGGTAAAGGTTACCAATCACCATACAGAATGGGGTCTGGCAATTGTTGCCAAGGAGATTCGTCGACTAACATATTCGTCGAGTATCGTCGATTATGGTTAGTCGAGTATCGTCGACTCTGGTTCGTCGACTATGATTCGTCGACTATGGTTCGTCGAGTATCGTCGACTATTATTCGTCGACTATGATTTGTTGACTATGGTTCGTCGAGTATCGTCGACTATGGTTCGTCGAGATTCGTCAACTATGGTTCTTCGAGTATCGTCGACTATGGTTCGTCGAGTATCGTCGACTATGGTTCGTCGACTAAGGCAATTCGTCGACTATCGAACTATTCGATAATCGACGAATACTGATACCCGATGAATTATTCCAGAAACCCTAATTCTCTGTGGTCTGTGGATAGCGATATTTCTAGGTCTGTTTATGCTTCGGGTATAAATTAGAACTTAGGTTTTATGGTCAGCGTACCCCCCGGCCCGACAGAAGTGTTCCGCCGATTCGCTCGCTCTGCCGACCTCCTCTCCGATGATTGTCGTCGGTGCTTGTCTTCCTGGAGCGGACCTAGCAGTCCGTGGAAGTGCAAGGTGCAGTCGATATCCCTTCCCATTTTTCGTGCGACGAAGATCGGCAATCTCCCGCTCGTGTGGATTTCTGCAGAGACGTAGACGCTATTCTACGTGGGACTTGCTGCCGACAAGAACTCATACATTGGAGCATCTTTGTTGAGTTGTGACTCAACACCGCAAAGGTAATTTTACCTAGTTATTTCTTAACTTCTTGATTCAATTTTCATGGTCCGATCCCAAATCTCTTTTGGGTTGTTCTTGATTTTATTTTTTTCACTGCGTGCACAACTGTTGTGCCACCTTGTAGAAAACCCAACAACCACGTTGTGGTAAGAACTTTCCATATATGGCTTTCTCGCTGACAATCTATTTCTTCTCGCCAACAAGGTCTCTTCTCGTTGATATGTTACCACCAACATTAGGTCTTACCTCCCAGCAATATCACACAAATATGAAATCAGACTTCCATCTTGTCTCCCCATTTAATATATTCTTGTATTTGTACGTCCTGCACACTATAACCACACAAAAATACTAGATCAAATTCATTATGGTATTTGTTATTCTCAAGCAAAAAGATGTGAAATGCATTTTCCAACAAACTCCATCTTTTGACAATAACAAATAATTGGATGGGAAATTAGTGAAATTAAGATTATATTTGTGTTTATAGATATGTGTGATAAAAGATAAACATGAAAAATATGTATGTTAGAATGATAAATTTCAATGCAATAATGCATACTCTTTCAATAAGAACTCTCCCCCTACATAAGTGTTCTCCTATAATTTACTGCCCCCTCCTAAATATCTATTCCACTAGATTTCTCAGTTTATTTTCCCACTTTTGTTATTAGCAAAAGTGGTTAGAGATCAGTGTATAGCTTATAAGATTGATTAGGAACAACTTATTGGAAGGTTGGTTATGATCGAACAATGAATAAAGTATGCACCTCCTAAATGATTACTCCCCCTACATAGATGCTTCCTATGAATTTTTTAATGTACTCCACCTTAATTATTAGATTTATGCAATTTATTCTCACTTTTTGGAAGTATCAAAAGAGGGTAGAGGTGAGTGTGTGTAGTAAGAATTACTTGTGTCTTAAGTAGAGATGAAAAAAATAAGATGCAATGTAAAGTTTGTTAAATACTACTTATTGAAAAAATATAAGCATGATTGAAAATAGTTATAAGTAACACATCAAAAACTATAATATAAGCATTCTTATTTGAAGATAACGCTTGTTAAAAAATATTCATAGTCATGATGGTGTATAATTAGTGAACACAATAAAAAAATATAATAAGCACTCTTAAAAATGAACATCTTGTTAGAAAATAATAACATATAAAAGATAATAAGTTTTATAAGCATAATATGTAGATGTTTGATTTGTAGTATAAGAGATGCAATTTCATTGGAAAAAGTACAAGCATGATTTAACATATTAAGAAAGGATATGACTACAATGTAAAATAATTTGCATTTTAAGTAAAACTAGACATTGTAGCGGTCATGCTTTTCTATCTAGTGCATTTACTAGTGTTTGTACAGAATAATGTAAATGTGTTTTAGGATCCAATCCTCATGAGTGGAAATTTTATATAGGATAATGATGCGTACAAAAGTATTTTTTATAAAGAATACATATGCATTAAATCAAAACACATAACATATATAATAAAATAAACACAACATTAAAGTACATAAATAATGCTACTTCCATAATATTTCAATACACATAAAATAAAAAGTACAACAGAAATCACGGTTCAAATCACGGTTCAAGAGGAGTTCAGACTGATGGGTGTAGCTTGCACTTACTTCTCTTGAGTCAGTACGTTAGGATAATAACTCAGAGCTAAGAACCTCACGCATAAGGGTAGAAAACTGAGAAAAGACATCGTGAGTTACATTGAGGAGGACCTGCCACAAACTCGGAAGATCAAAAGGAGCTTCCCCTCCCAAGCCAATCTTGAGTCAAGGACCATGAAGGGCACTTGAGAGCATTAGACTGTAAAACCAGAAACCACGGTGAACAACATGCTGGAGCTCTCGCCAACCAGAACAACAAAAGGACATATGAAGCCTAAAGTCCCTTTTAAGGTGCCCTTGGGGGTCTATTTGTAGTTTTTTGAAAATGGTTCGCGGATAGTGGAATCCCGCCTTTTGGCTTTACTAATTGCAGTCCAAATTTGTCTGCCAACATCATAATCCTGTTATTTTGAATGGTTAGGAGCAAGCCAAGATGAGATTTCCTGGAAAAATAGGTTACAACACCAATATATGTGTCCAGGCTGTTCTATGCCTACACAACTAGGGGTGGCGAGTACCTAGTGAGGCTGGCACTTGCCACTTGCCCCGAGCCCGGGGCGAGTGTTGGATGATTTTGCCCCACTTGCCCCTCTGACTCGCTTGGACCCATTATCCCCCATACTGCTTGATGAATTAATGAGTGCACTCAACAAATATGGGGTTGTACACAAACCCCCGCTCTTTGTGAGTTTTCCTCAAGCTTTGAAAGACAATTCAACCCCGAGAATTTGGCGAGTGCCTTGATTTAAGGGGAATATTTTAGTGGGACCCACTGAAGGCTATATATATAAGGGGAGGGGAAGCTACCCTCCCTCACTTCCTCCCTTGCTTTCACTCGACTAGTCGCTTTCTCTCATTTTGGCACATACAATCATAATGACGGTCTCCTTTGGGTGTCTCCCAATTTGACTTACCATTTTTCTAACCAAAACAAATTTCCTTTTCTGTCACCCAAGTGATTGGCCTACCCTGCCATCTTGCGAGAGCGCGTCCAATAAGATCTTCTTGAAGTTTCCTATCAACCAAATACCCTATTTCTATCTTGCCACCTGAGTGTTTGGTCTTCCCTACCGGCTTATGAGGTCCTGGTCAGCAGGATCTTCTTGGGGTCCTTTCCAACTAAATACCATTTTTCCGTCATGTCACCTGAGTGATATACCTGCCCTGCTGGCTTTTGAGAGCCCAATCAATGGGATCTTCTTGGGGGTTATTTTCAAGCAAATACAATTTTTCTCGCCTGCCACCCAAGTGATTAGCTTGCATTGCCAGCTTGTGAGAGCTTGATCAACAAGATCTTTTCGGGAATCTTTTCCAACCAAATACTCTTTTTACCTCCTACCACCTGAGTGATTGACCTGCCTTACTAGCTTGTGAGAGCCCAGTAAGTGGGATCTTCTTGGGGGTCCTATTCAACCAACCCCGTTAGGTAGAAATAATCTCTAACACAAGAGAGTAAATAGATAAAATTTTCAATGCTTGCATTTAAGGGTAAAAACATTTTTGGTCGTCGCCGCTCCAAAAATTATTGGGGGGAGCTCCCTCAGAATTCTGGTGGCGATACTCCCCTGATTAAAAAAACTCCAAAATTACAAAAGGACCTTAACAGTTGGGGTGAAGTTTCCCAACTGCTGTTGATCTTTCCACGACATAGAACTTTTTGAAAACTAGGACCCCTGTTGAAGTATGAGACCGGGCGGTCTGGCGGTTTTAGCCTGGAGGGTTATAGACCGGCTATTGCTGTTTGAAGTTCGGCGGTCTGGC
Organism: Platanthera zijinensis; assembly: GCA_039513925.1. Classification (NCBI taxonomy): domain Eukaryota; kingdom Viridiplantae; phylum Streptophyta; class Magnoliopsida; order Asparagales; family Orchidaceae; genus Platanthera; species Platanthera zijinensis. The sequence continues at coordinate 90,802,279 of CM077094.1, forward strand.
GGCTTGGAGACCGGGCGGTCTAGCGGTCTCCTCCCGCATCTCGCTCTCTCTGGTATTGCCGAGCGGTTAGCCCATTGTCTAACCGCGCGACTTGTCCGGCCTGTTTTTAGTCCCACATTGTTAGTTTGTACTCTCTCCCCTCTCCTCCATTCTATAAAAGGGAGACCATACCTTTGTAAATGATATCTTTTTGGATAATAAAACTTTCAATTATTCAAAGTTCTGGCTTGTTTTCTAGTCGTTTGTTCGCTACTTTTACATGGTATTAGAGGACTCGATTTTCTCCTCCTGATTCTGTGCCCATCTCTGACCGCGCAACCTGTCCGCGCGACTTGTTTCTTCTTCTCGCGACCTGTTTTCGCGGCCTGTCTCTTCCGCCTAGTTGGCTTCGCCCTGTTTGCGCTGCCTGTTTGTTTGCTTGCGCCCTGTTCACGTGGCTTGGTTGCTTACTTGCTTCTTACTCACGACCTCTTCTAGTCGCCGTGACCTATTTTGGCCTTCTTTGCCCTTCTCCTCCCAGCAAATCCCTCTTCTGTTCGCGCAGTCTGTCTTCTAGATGCCCGACTTCTATCCCTCTGCTTGGTTCCGTGGTTTGGTCGTGGCTTTACTGGCCGCTGGTGTCTGACATCGTGACCGCTGTAGTTCTCCTTCTTCCTTTCCCGTGGCTTCTATTATAACAGCGCGGCTTCCTGTTGCTTTCTTCTATGGCTATTTTTGAGAATTCAACTACCACCACTCCTGCAGCCAATCCGGCTCCGCCTCCTTCTTCTACTCCTTCCGGAAACCTTGGCACGGTTTCTAAACTAGTTGGTTCCAACTATCCGGATTGGAGCATTTCTTTCACCTTTCTCCTTTGCTCTCAGCACAAACGTCATCACCTCACCGATGACACTCCTCCTCCCAATTCTGCTTAATTTGATGATTGGGATGCGAGTGATGCCCTTGTCCGTACTTGGCTGGCTAACAACCTCTCTGATGAATGCCTTCCTGTCATACGCCATGATGAGACAGTCAAGGCCGCATGGCTTCACCTTGCTGCTCTTTACTCGAAGGGGACCCAGATGTACCGTATCTATACTCTCTATGCGGACCTCTTTGCTCGTCCTTCCATGACTCCTGCTGCGGCTTATCAACAAGTTCAGGCCCTTGGCGCTGAGATCCTCCAGAATTGCCCCTTCTCTGCGGACTTGGCCGAGCAACACAAACACTTCCAGGAACTCCTGGTTGTTTGTTATCTTCTGCGACTCCCCAAGTCTTTTGATATGATCCGCCAACAGATCTTGGGTGAAGCAGAGTCTCCCACCTTGGATGCCACCGCAGCTCGCATCGCCACAGTTACTTCACTGCTCCAACGCCCTCTGTTGTCCTCCCCTTCTCCGAAGGATGCCTATGCTCACCAAACTCAGCGGGGCGGCACTAGTGGCTGCAGCCAGTAAGGCGCGCGCGGTCCGTCCAGGTTCCTTTGCTCTCACTGTGGTCGTATCAACCATTCTATTGACTGCTGCTGGCAGAAACATCCTCATCTTCGCCCCTCTGGTGATGCTTCTTCCTCAACATCCGCCTCCTCTCGGCCTTCTGCCTCTGTGGCCACGACCTCAGGTAGCACTCATGTCGTTACCCAAGGTAAATGGCTGATTGAATCTGGTGCTACAAATCATATGACCGACAATTCTCAATGTTTCTCTCTCCTCGAAACGCATGATCGTTTACCCCCGGTTCTTGTTGCGGATAGTTCTCCTTCCCCGGTTCATGGGACGGGCATGGTTCAAGTTACCCCGTCGCTTCGCTTGGCGGACACCCTCTATGTCCCGAAGTTCCCTTGCAATTTACTATCCGTTACTACCTTATGCAAGCAACTTCAGTGCTCTGTCTTATTCACTCTTACTTCTTGTTGTTTTCAGGACCCGAGGACCCAACGGACGATTGCTACTGGGACTGAGAGCGGCGACCTCTACTTCCTCGATAACGTTTCCACTCTGTCCGCCTTCTCTTCCTCGTCTACCGATCTGCTTCAATGGCATCTTCACCTTGGACATCCTCCTGCTCGGATTCTTCATCAGCTTCTGCCTCACTTACCTCAGACCAGTTCTCCTCTCAACTGTGATGCGTGTCAGCTGGGCAAACATCACCTCTCCTCCTTCCTGCCAAAGCAAGGCCATGGTTTCTCTCATCTCATTCATTCTGATGTCTGGGGTCCTGCTCCTACTCTCACCATTGGTCGGGGTAGTTCTTATTTTGTAACCTTCATTGATGATTTCTATCGATGTACCTGAGTGTATCTGTTAAAAGATCGCTCTGAACTCTTTTCTATATGGCAATCATTTTATAATATGATTAAAAATTAGTTTGATATTTCTATTAAAATTCTTCGCTCTGATAATGCTAAAGAATATCTTAGTCATGAGTTTTCATCTTTTATTATGCAACATGGTCTTGTTCATCAGACCAGCTGTGTTTACACCTCCCAACAAAACGGGGTGGCGGAACGTAAAAACCGCCATCTCCTCGATGTCGCTCGCACTCTCATGACGTAGATGCAGGTGCCTCGCTCCTATTGGGGCTATGCCATTCTCCTCGCCTGCTATCTCATCAATTGCATTCCCTCTACTGTTCTTCAGGGCAAGACCCCCTTCTCCATTCTCTACCCAGGCAAGGAACCCTTTCCTCTCCCTCTTCGTATCTTTGGGTGTACGGCGTTTGTGCATGCTCCGTCCTCTACCCGTGACAAGTTTCCCCCCGTTCCACAAAATGTGTCGTTTTGGGTTACTCGACCACTCAAAAAGGCTATTTTTGCTTTGACCCCATTCTGCACAAACAGTTTGTTTTCGCGGACGTCACCTTCTTCGAAAATGCTTCCTACTTCTCATCTCCATCCCCACTTCCTCCTGATGCCTCTGATTCTCAATCATCCCTTTGGGTTCCTTCCACGGATGTCGATGTCTCCCCTCCAACATCCGCTCCTCCTCCGTCTCCTCCTCTCCCTATTATACCCCTTTCCCCTTATCCCTCTTCTCCGCAGCTATCTCTCTAGTCCCGGGCCAGCTCTCTCTGCCACGGACACTCCAGTCCCTAAGGCCCAAGACGACCTGGATCTTCCCGTTGCTCTTCGCAAAGGGGTGCGGGCGTGCACTCAACACTCACTTGCGGCTGTTGTCTCTTATGATCGGCTTACTCCTTCTTGCAGGAATTTTGCTTTTGCTATCTCGGCTACCACTACTCCCCGCACCTACCAGGAGGCTCTTGCTATTCCTCATTGGAAATTTGCTATGAATGAGGAAATCGCCACTCTCACTGAAAGGGGTACCTGGACCCTTGTTTCTCTACCAGTGGGCACTGATGTGGTTGGCTGTCGCTGGGTGTTTGTTGTGAAGTTTCGCCCAGATGGCACTGTGGAATGCTATAAGGCCCGACTTGTGGCCAAAGGCTTTACTCAGACTTATGGGGTTGACTACTTTGATACCTTCTCCCCAGTTGCTCGCCTCAGTACCATCCGAGTTCTTCTCTCTATGGCCGTCAACCGGGATTGGGCTATTTCCCAGCTTGATGTCAAAAATGCCTTTCTCTATGGGCATCTTCATGAGGACGTTTATATGGAGCAACCTCCTGGGTATGTTGCTCAGGAGGAGACACGTGTATGCCAGTTCGACAAGTTCAGTGGCATTATGTCTGCCATCGGTTTTGCAAGAAGTTCGGCTGATCACTCATTGTTTATTCGCAAAACTGCATCGAGCCTTGTGGTTTTGGCGGTGTATGTAGATAATATTCTTCTTACAGGCAATACCAGGCTGGGGTGGACTTGACAAAAAAACACCTCTGTCAACACCTTGTCACAAAGGATATGGGCTCCCCGAAATACTTTTTGGGGATAGAAATCTCTCGGAAGCCCGACTCGCTGGTTCTCTCCCAATGGAAGTATGCTCTTGATCTTCTACGGGAGGCAGGATTGATCGGTGCCAAACCAGCACGGTATCCCATGGCTACTAGAGAAGACAAAATGTGGATAGATGACTCTCCTCTTATATCCGATGCCACGAGGTATAGACGTCTGGTGGGCAAACTCATTTATCTCACGGTGACCAGACCCGACATCGCCTATGCTGTATGCAAGGTTAGTCAGTTCATGCAAGCTCCCAGGGAATGTCATCTTCAGTCTGCCTTGAAGATATTAGAGTATGTCAAAGCAACACCGGGAAAAGGGCTACTCTTTCAGAAGCATGGTCATCTGAGAGTTGAAGCCTACTCAGACTCAAGCTATGCGGATGATAAAGGTGATCGTAAATCTACATCTGGTTTTTGAACATTTATTGGAGGTAATCTTGTGAGCTGGAAGAGCAAGAAGCAATCTGTTGTCTCAAGGTCCAGTGCAGAAGCTGAATATCGGAGTATGACGTCAACCACGTGTGAACTAAAATGGTTACGGGCTCTCATGCTTGACCTAGGAGAGGTCTATGACTATCCTCTTCCTATGTTCTGTGACAACAAGGCCGCTATATATATATATATCCAAAAATCCGGTCTTCCATGAGAGAACGAAACATATAGAAGTCGACTGCCATTTCATCTGGGAAGAGGTCTTGAAGAAATAGATTTGCACTCCGTTCGTCACCTCCGACATAGAGTTGGCGGATATCTTCACCAAGACGGTTTCTACTTCCTTCTTCCATATTTGTGACAAGTTGGGCATGATTGATATTTATGCTCTAACTTGAGGGGGAGTGTTGAAGTATGAGACCGGGCGGTCTGGCGGTTTGAGCCTGGCGGGTTGTAGACCGACTGTTGCTGTTTGAAGTCCGGCGGTCTGGAGGCTTGTCTCCGGTGGCTTGGAGACCGGGCAGTCTAGCGGTCTCCTCTTGCATCTCGCTCTCTCTGGTATTGCCGAGTGGTTAGCCCATTGTCTAACCGCGCGGATTGTTCGGCCTGTTTTTAGTCCCATATTGTTAGTTTGTACTCTCTCCTCTCTCCTCCATTATATAAAAGGGAGGCCATACCTTTGTAAATGATATCTTTTTGGATAATAAAACTTTCAATTATTCAAAGTTCTGGCTTGTTTTCTAGTCATTTGTTCTCTACTTTTACAACCCCCTTTATGAATTGTTTAATCCGAATGTGTTTATCAAAATACTTAGCCATTCTACACTTAATCTCCTCATAAAGCATCGTTGCCAGGTCGTGGAGCTCTTCTACAAGTTAAAACGAGAGTCGCTGCTCTTATTCATTCTCCACAATCCACTCATCATCTCCTTTGCCCATGATGATGACTCGCGGGGACCTCAACTTGAACTCCACAATAATACGACCTCTGATGCGCTGACGGCAAGTGCACCAGTCGCTCAAGTAATAAAAAATAGAGAGTGTTCCCCAAGTATCTATCTCAGAGGAATGCAAGTTGGGGTCGTGTTTTGATTATATAAAAAATGAATTATAAGGTTGAATAATGGAGATGATTTTGGTTTGATGTGGTAGTGGTGATGTGAGTGCTAAAAAAGTTGTGGGTCGTCTTCCTTGCATCGCTCGAGTATACACAAGCCTATCTCAATCTTGTTGGTGCGAGTCACCTTCACCATTTCACAAAGTGATGGTTTATGCGGGCTGTTAGCACCGCTTCGCTAGGTTAGTGGATGTGATAGCAAATGGTGTTGAAGTGGAGTGCGGATGTGGAATCGAGGATCACAATTACCTCTTCACAATAACAATCTTAATCAAAACGCATCTACCTTAACACATAAACATGAACACAAACATCAAAATAAAACTCACAATAATAATTAAGCATTGAAGCATAAGTGTTCATCGAGGTTCCACATCAAAATAACATGAGATTCCAATCCAATAACCTAGTTTTGGGGAAGAGAAAAGGAAAAAATACAAACGACGATGAGACTTTGCCGACAAAGTGGGAGGTTGCACTTGGTTGTCAAGCCTTGACCTGCTGGACACTTGTTGGTTGCGTCCGGGGTCAGGGAAGACTCTCACCTCTTCCTAAGCTCCCTTCTTCTCATTGGCTAATGCTAGTTGCGTTCAACCTAGCACTTCCTTGCTTGGAGGCGATTGGAGGATGAAAACTCACTCCAGGATAGCTCGGATCAGAGGAATCTTCGTTGGGAACTTATCCCTAACTTGAAGGAAGAAGATGGAGTGCAAAGACACACCCCTTAGAGTTTCAACAAAAATTCACGTCAAAAGATGGAATTCCAAAAAAGAGGGTCAAGCTGCACTTAAATACAAATTCTGTTAAAATATTTTTGTGCACGGACAGTCACACGATCCCGTGTATAAACGTGCATCGACCAATTCAATTAAATTACAAAATAAGTAACATTGGGCATGTGTGATTTTGTTCGGGCACGGGTAAAACCGACTGTGCGGTAAGGAATTATACGAACCACAACCGATCACCGATTTTTCAGTTTGAAAAGATTGCTCGTGCAATTTTCTTCACACACGGTTGAAAACATCCATGCGAGAAGGGATTGCATAGGATATCGACGTAACTTCAACAAAAATTAAGAACAACCACATATATTGAAATCAACACTACTTCAAGATAGATGTTGACGCATCCATCGATATGATATTGACGCAACTTCAACTACAGACTTATTTTATGCAGAAGCCAGAAGTCGTTACTCTTATATGAAGTCAACGTAGTGTCAAGTACAGTCCATAATGGAAATATTTAGAGAATCATTCCAGACTCAATTCAAGAAACTTCCATGGAATTCTTTTTCATAATTCTAACCATTGGGTGATAGATTAAAACAAAGATTTCTCTATCAAATTCAGAGATAAGTTTATACAAAGTTTGTGAAGAATATATTGAGATTGATGAAATTATTTTTGGAAGATTATATCAACATTCCTTCAGAAGATTTCATGCCAAAAAATGGATAATTCAAAATCATTCAGGAATGATATAATCAAAGAAGAGAATGAAAGAAACAAGAATACACACAGTCAATGAGAAATACAAGCGACTGATTACTCTTCTTCTTCCTCTTCTTCTCTGCTAGTGCTAGAACATTAAATCTACTAGAACATTCAAAGAATTTGACTGGATCCGGAGCTTATAACCCCTCCAATTCTTCTATCATAAAGGGGTTCATCGTATTGAATGATCAAAAACACTTAGTGCCTAATTTTCCTCAAATTCTTGATGAGGACTCATCAAGAAGACTCTTCTCCACAATTCTCTCTCTCTCTTAGTTTCACTCTATTTCTCTTTTGTACTTATTTAGTAAAGAATTATTAGAATCCCTATTCAAAGGTTTCAGGTTGTGGTTCTGAGAGTCTCCTTATGAAAAGACTCAATTGTAGTGGTTCAAGATCTTCTTACCAAAAGATCTAGTTGTTAGTTCTAAGAGTCTCCTTATCAAAAGACTCAGGCACTGGGATAGTATATTCCTACCAAGTTGGTAGAAAAGTGGATGCACCAGGATTTTGGGGAACCACTATAACTTTGGTGTCTTCTATATTTTTTTCTTACTTTAGAGTTTAAGGGAACCACTATAAATTTTGTGTTGTGCTATACTGTAATATGACTAAGTGTTTAGTCTGAATTCTGTGTATGTTGCAAATCATTAGCTAACTAAAATTATTTAAAGAAGAATTTTTTAAATCTCTATTAACCCCCCTCTAGAGAATTCTCAGAGGTTTACATAATTGTTCACACTTTTCAATTGGTATCAGAGCTAGGTTGAATAAATAAAGGCTAACACCTTAATCAAAAAAATCTTAATAGTTACAAAGTTACACATATAAATAAATATCTATTTTTAAAAAATGGCTTCAAACAATTTCAAGGGATTTGCATTTACCAGACCTTTAATGTGTAACTTGTATAACTTTACACTCCGAAATGCCAGAATAAAATTATACGTGAACTCTATTGATGAGGGCATTGTTGGTTCTACCTTGACAGGACCACCCATGATATACAAGAAAGATGCAAAGGGCAAAACTACATCTGAACCTTTGTCAAGATCACAATAGATAGATGATGAGAAGAAGATAAAGGACTGGGATGCTAAAGCTATGAATATTCTAGTTTCAACCATGTCATATGACATTTTTTAGAAGGTTGCTGACTACTAGTCAGCTAAGGAGATCTAGGAGTAATTGTCTAAAAATGTAGATGGAAGTTCAGATGAATGAAATAATAAGAGATCCCTTCTCATATAACTGTATGAGAACTTCCAAAAGAAATCTGAAGAGATAGTGGAAGAGATGAATTAAATATTCAACATCATAATCAAATAATTGAAGGGACTAAACAAGGAGATCTCACTAACTAAGATCAATGATAAGCTTCTCATGTGCTTCCCAACCACTTAAGATTCAAGAATATGGGCCATCAGAGAGTCCAAATGCCATAGGGAAATCATAACTGATGCATTGTTAGGCAAGCTTAAGTCCTATAAACTCATATTAAAAAGTAGGGCTTAGTCTGAAGTGAAGGACCAACTCTCTAACCAAAGAGAGAAGTCCATTGCTCTTAAAGTTGAATGAAAGTATCTAGAGTCTTCCTAAATCACCTAGAGAGGGGGGGGGGGTGAATAGGTGATGTTTGTGTCTTTTCACGGAATAAAAGTCACTTAAAAATCAAACACACAAACACAAAGATTTATAGAGGTTCCCCGAGTTGGGTACGTCCACTTTCCCACCTCGCCTATCTACCACAAAGGGCTAGATTCTGCTACTTCACAAAACTCAGATTTCATCAAATCTTACACCTCGGAGCCGTAACTCCTACAACTCGGAGACGACGCTCCTACTACTCAGAGAGCAACCACTCCTACAACTCGATCCACAAACTGGATCTACTCACTCGATCCACAACCGGATCTACTCATTCGATCCACAAATGGATCTACAAACTTGGAGAAAAATCTCATAGAATATGTAAAAGAATATTACAACAACAATAACGATTACAAGTTTTTGCTCCGACGTTCTTCGTAAAAGTAGATCTTGAAGCTTGGAGAACTCGAAAAGTTGAAATCTTGAAGAACTTGAATCTTGAGTCTTCACCCGTCTAGATCTGGAGGAATAGAATTTTTTAGAAGGCTACAATCCAGATGTAGAGGTCGATGAAGACGAGATCTTGCTATGCTTGCGGGTATCGTCTGATCGAAAATTCGCGTGCATATAGGAGGCCGAAGATCACTAATTTTGGAAAGTTTTTCTCGTTTGAATCAGAGAGCAAATTAGCACAAATAGAAAGATTAGCAATAAATAAGAATATTCCTAAGTATTTATAGAGATAAACCCTCCAATGGTATAAAGAGTATTTCCAAAAACGAAAGCTAAAAAGCATTGTACATGGCAGAGTGAATCCGTGACAAGAGGAAGAAATTTTCGGAAAAATGACCCAAGTCAAATTCATCGAGTATCGTTGTGTATCATAATGATACTCATCAAATACATCGTGATATACGACTAAAAGGACTTGGCCAAAACATCCCAGGCAAGCTGGTCACTCAACGCTATAGCGAGGAGTTATACTCATTGAATTCGTCGAATATCACCAGGTATACTCGACAAATTCATCGAGTATCGATCAACAGACTCGACGCTCACAATGCCATTACACACAACGCTTTGAGTTCACTCAACTATATAGGCGGCATTCGTCGAATATCGTCGAGTTAACTCAATGCACTCAACACTTTGATATTTGATGAATTAGATTTGGAAAAATCTAGAGAAGTAGCGTCAACTAGAATCGACGAATTCGACGTGTATCACTTTGCATATTCGACGAATTCGGTGAGTATCGTTAGATACATTTGACGAATTCGATGAGTATGGACACCGATACTCAGCAAATTTTACTTAATAGATTTTTCACTTCTCCTATGAATTTACCCTAAGTATATACGACGAATTCGACGGGTATTGGTAAGTATACTCGACGAATTCGGCGTGTATCAACGATGATACTCGACGAATTCGATGTGTATGCTTATCCATACTCGCCGAATTTTACTTAGATAAAATTCCTATTTTTCCTAGGTCTAACCCTTGACCATCCTTGAGCCTTCTCTTGTACTTGGGGATAGAAGTACACCCCAATAGAGAGATTACACGTGAGTCAACACATTGGCCTACACAATGAGGAATTACATTGTATAGTCCTGTGTTTACTTACCCACTGTAACCTGACATTAATGTGTACTTATCAATGAAAACCTGCAAGTACATAACTCAAAAGCAACATCAAATACAGTCATAATTAATCTTAGCTTAACTGGGCCCTTCTTCAAATCTAAGTTATTGTGGATACAATACCCAACAATCTCCCTCTATTTGAAGAAGTCAGAACCTTATAAGCTAAGGTGAATTGTACATAAAAATAATGAAATAAGAAAACTATAAAAGATTAATAATATTAACAAAAACACACATTCCAAGACAATTGTGAAAATTATATATATATATATCAGAAATTGTTCATAGATTTTAATAGGGGGGAACCCATAACTCAACACAAAATATAACTACTGCTCCTGCTTGCTCTGACTCTTCTGCCTTTGTCTATCAAAATTAGCCTTTGGCTTTGGAAAGTACTTTGGTGGAGGTGCGGGCATCGGATCAGCATTTCTATGATTTCTGAAGTGAATTCTTCTTTTGGTGCAGGACAACTTGTACTTGTTCCATTCTTCCTGATCATAGTGGTGCTGATGTTTTTCACCACCAATGTCAACCAAGGAGAATGTGTCTAATATAATACCTCTAGAAATGTGACTCCACACTTCTTCCAATTCTCTGCTTGGTTCAGACCTGACATCAAATGGTCCTTCCCAATATCTTCTTCGCTTGAGAGCTAGAGGCGGAAAGTCTTCAACAAATTCTACCTCTAGAGCCTCAAAAGAAGTAGCAGCAGCAGTAACAGCCTGGGAAAAATCTTGTGCATCTGATAAGACCTGAGAGTAATCCTGGGCAGGATGAGTCTCTTCACGTGCTGGTACAGGCACAACAGGTACTTGAGATCCTATCAACTGACTATATAGCTGTTGATACACAAAATGCGCCTCTCCGCGCTCTAGAGAGGTGAACACGTTCGATCCAAGGATGCAGGGGTAAAAAGAGGTTGATGAGAAACTATCGAGCAACTGGTTACTTTAACAGTTAGGGTTAGCGGTAAAGGCTTAGAGAATGGAGAAGGTAAGAAGGTAGGCCGCTTGCAGCGACAACAACAGAGTTCACTCGCCACGACTTAAATACCACTCCTGCGATGGGCTTTCCTTTGATTATGAATCAATATTACAGCTTGAGTTCGCTCCTTTACACGGAAATATATAAAGGGTGCAAGGGGAAGCTGTCGGCTAGAAGAGAGAGGTTGCTGAAGACGCGCAGACTGAACTGGCAAGTCGTAAAGTCGTGTAGACTGCCTTGGCAAAGTTATTCGCCAAGCTAGTAGTTACTAACCTGATGACCTAGCCGTGCGGACTGATCAAATAGGTCGGCAGATCGCGTGGACTGCTAATCCCGTAGCTCGATGCCTTAGGCCGCATGGACTGTGCGATCAACAGGGAGGATTGCTGAAATCTCCGAGGCAGAGGAAAGCCAGGAGGTTATCCTCGGCTGACTGCTGAATCTGCCCGAACAGATTGGTGAAGGGGTTGCTGGAGCCAAGTCCAGGGACTAGGCCACAAGGGTTAGCCGTCGATGCCGCGCAGGTAGGTAGTCAGTCCACAAGAAGGGTTGGCAGATAGAAATTTATATCCATAGGGATTGCTGCCAATGTTGCTCCCCGATGCTTCCTTCCTAAATGAGAAGTATGGGGGCCTATTTATAGGCTCGAGGAGGAGACGTCCAGAATTGGGCTTGATGACTTCACCCCCGATGGTTTGGGCGAGCTACAAATGAGTCTGTGCTATGCCGTGCGAGCTGAGGGGTAGTTCGCATACTACTGGGAATAGGCCGGTGCTAGGAAGCCAGTGCTTCTGGTGAATTGTATAATGAGTCCGCCTAGTGCATGGCGGACAGGGCAAGACCACCTTTATTGCTGGATGAAGCGAGTCTGCCACTTATTGGCGGGCTAAGGTTGAATTCGTCACCTGCTGGCGGATAAAAGGCAGGTCGCCCCTACTGCTTGGTGAGATGATAGGCTGAAGGAACAGGTAACCCCTACTGCTGGGCGACCTGGAGGCTTGTCCCCAAATAGTTGGGCCAGAGAACAATTCGCCTCCCGTTGGGCGGATAGAGGAGCAGTCCGCCTCTACTGGCGGACATAGAGAACTGGAAACTTCCTGTCGAACAGGGAGACAGGCAGGCCACTCCTACTGCTGGGCGGACACGGCGAGCTGAAGCTCACTTACATCAATCAGAGAGATGGGTCTATGCAAACTAGGCGGATACCTGGAAAACGAGTTCGCGGTTACCTCGTGGAGAAGGCCTGAGTCCACCACCTAGCTAGGTAGTCCACACCTGTTGGAATAGAGAGAACTATTACGCGGTTAGACAAACTAACCACGTGGCCTACAAGGACGGATCGTTGAAACAGCCTGCATCCCTGCAGAACGCAGCTGCTATGCGACCTCGGAGATCAGACCCAGGAGACTGCTCTAGCCGCACAATCAGAGCGGATAGAGAAGTCTATCCGCCAGACCCAAAAAGAGGGCTGAGACAGGTCGCAACCTCCAGGGGGAACTTGGAGCAGGCCGCAACTTGCGAGCTAGCTACCTTGGGGAGGATCGCCGATTTCTGGGTTAACATAATCCCTGCACTTTTTTAGTTTGTAGGAAACTTTGAAAAAGTAGAGATAACCCCGAAATTGCGATCTTCCCCTCAGAAATCTATTAGAAAAATAAGGGGCATGGAGAGATAGAACTTGATGTCTCTCCTTAGAAAGGTCTGGAAATACTTATTTTTCTCTTACGAAGAAAGAGTTATTATAAGTGAAGAAAAGTACATCCTGTGTGTACTTGTATTGTTTCTGCAAAGTGAAGAAGACTCGTGACCGCCTTCTTATTGCGTTCTAAAGGGAACTCGCTAATACCTGCTAATCTTTGCAAAAGAGAAGTAAGAAGCAGATACAATAGGAAGTAAAGGACGCGATTACCTGAACGGAACTCACAAATACTTGTCAATGTCTGCGAAAGAGAGGTAAGAAGTAGATATGAAAGAAAAAGAACTTGCAAGTACCTGAATGAAACTTGCAAATATCTGCTAATTTTTGAAGGGAACTTGCAAATATCTACTAATCTTTGCAAAAAGAAGAGTAAGAAGCAGATATGAAGGAAAAAGATCTTGCAAGTACCTGAAGGGAACTTGCAAATATTTGCTAATTTCTGCAAAAAGAAGAGTAAGAAGCAGATATGAAAGAAAAGAATTTGCAAGTACCTGAAGGGAACTTGCAAATATCTACTAATCTCTACAAAAAAGGAGTATGAATCAGATATGAAGGAAATGCAAAGCGTGGGTACCTGCTAAATATTGAGACAGTAAGGAAGATATGATTGGACAGCAGGAAGAATATCCATCAAACCCAACTATCAACTGAGTAAAAGAATGTGCAGAATTGAGTAGAGATCAAGCCATAACAATAATCTTCTTACGTAGTCAGATATAATATCCATAATATGAAATCCGGATTGGCTAGGTAAAACCACTTTGATTAGACTTCAATAGCATGGCTTGTTGACAAAGAGAACCAAATTCTTTGATTGAACAATTGGTGCCAACAAATATTCAATAAGTATAGTAGAGGCACTGTTAGCAAATAGAGCTTGACATGAGCTGAGTATAAAAAGCGAGTATAAGCAAAAAAGATGATGCTGCAAATCCTTTGGATAGGTTGGACTTAGCCTTTTAATGTAACCGCTATATAGGCTTACGTTGGCTGGTTAACCTGAAAAAGGCAGTTTACAAAAAAGAAAAAAGGCGGACTAACCGTGCTCCCCCAAAAGGGCACAAAAGAGAAAATGCAAAACTCCAAAGAAGGATCGATGGACACACTGCTCTCATGCCTTAGGGATACAAGCATCACTGATCAGTTAGGCCAGGTGCGCTAAATGGTCTAAAGCATAGCTCGCCCTAAAAGATCAGCAATATTGTGGGTCCCCGAAAGGCATAACTTGAGAGTACCTTGGAGTGTTCGACGATCACAGTATGAGATGATCACAGAGACAAGGCTACACCCGGGGGCAATTTCTTACCAAGCAACAATCATCTTAGATGTAATGTATCCCTAACGAAGCATAGTAGAGCTAACATATGGGACCTCCCTTGATGCATGCTTTGTGTTAGATACCGGCTAGGATCCGAAGCACTGAAGTCCTCCTGCATAGATTGGACGGCTCCCACTGCACATATGCGAACACTCCTCGCTATATGTGGTCATGGTGGTATTATGCCAGGGACCAATCTATGGGGGGGGGGGTGTCAAACAAGACTCGACGATATCTCCTTGGTTCAACGATCCATTTGGCAAATAGAAAATAGAGGAGGAGGCACTCCAAAAAGGGAAATGTGTCAGTACGAGATATCTTACGTAAAAATTTATTGAAATGAATGAAAGAGTACTTAGAGATATTCATAACATATGTAAGAGAAATGTTCAATCTGGAAAACAAAACTGATCAGCCATGATTGCGAAGAGCTTTTGGAACTTTGTGACGTCCATCTTCACCTTAAAATAAATTTCCAAGGGTACCTACGCCATCCGCATCAATATTTTCACCAATAATGAAGTTAAGACCATTGTTGATTTGGCTCACTCCCTTTGAGCCGAAAGGAATGTCCGCTACTTATTTTCCTTTCGAAGTGGTCAGATTAGAGTGGTCATCCTTCTGGAATAAGTCATGTAATTTGCCCTGCCTCAGCATCTTCTCCACCAGTTGACGAAGCGCTCGGTAGTTTTCAGTTGGATTCCCTTTCTCTTTATAGAATTCACAGTAGGGATCTGGATCTTTGGATCTCTGATTCACGAGCTGATAAGGCTTCTTATAACTGGTCTTACCTTTCATGACTTGAATCACTTCTTGTATAACTTGGTCTAGTTCTGATTCTGGCAAGTTATCACGCTACTGCTGGTAAACTGAAGCTGCTTGCAGAGCTTGTGCTGGATAAGCGGGAGGAACCAATAATTGTTATATTTGACTTTGTAAGTGATCTTGGCCTGGGAAGAGGCATTGATGACGTCGAGAATTCCTTCCCTTCCTTGTTCGCGATTGAAAATCCTTCTGAGGAGACTTTGGAGGTTGCACGTATGAAGAAGAAGGATTTTTCTCTGTCACAAGCCTGGAGATATAGTTGGGATTACTCTTTTCACCTCATATGTAGAAGTTGGCAAGAATGATCATCTCCTGGTATGTCCTTGGCACTCGGACATTAGCTTCGAACTTAAGTGTCCCTTCTCTTAAACCACTTATCAGAGCAACTCGGTACATATTTGGATCGACATTTTCGATGTCAAGAATCCCTCTTTGAAAATGATCGATAAAATGAGCCCAAGTCTCATTCTCTCGCTTCCTGATCTTAAATAGGGCTTCCGACCCGCTCTTCCTCTTGGTAGAGGTAGAAAACCTGAGTAGAAGCTCTCTTTGCAGATCAGCAAAGGAAGCAACGGACTGAGGGCGCAGTCCGTAGAACCACTCTCTTGCTTGTCCATCAAAGGACGTTACGAAGAGCTTGCACCTGGTAGCATCGATAAGAGTCTTGAGGGCAATGACTGAATCAAAAGCTTATAAGTGTGCAACTGGGTTATACTCCCCAGTGTAAGTTGGTAATCGCAGCTCTCTGAAGTGAGCTGGAGTTGGTTCTTGCCGGATACTATCAATAAACGGCGATGGCTCTCCCTATTCTCCTAGAACATAACGAAAAAGAAAAAAATGGAGGATAAGATGTAGTTGAAAAATGAGCGAGAGGATAGAAAAGAAAAGCTGCTGCGGGAGGAGCAACTGCAGGAGATGAAGGGTAGGGATGACTTCCCTGAAAATTCAAAAATCTTGCTGGACTTCCTCAGACAGCTTCCAGGAAGAAGTTTTGACGACCTATGAACTCGTCATTTTATGATCGCAAAGGAGCTACATGCCTATCCTGGCGGATAGGTTGTTGGACAGGTTGGTGGATAAACAGGAGGATAGACCGGCGGATAGGTCTGTGGATTCCCCAATGCTGGTGGTGGATTGACTAGAGGAACTGGTGCTGCTACGGATTGCGCCTCTAATCTCTGTGTGATAGCAGCTAGAGCATGGTTGATTGCTTGGAACTACTGAGCAGTTTCCCGACGCGTTTGCTTTAAGGCTTCCCAGAGATGATCTTCACTAGCACTTGAAGGAGCGAGGTTATCGACAGGTTGATGGTCTGACATGACTAACCATTGGATTTCACTGTATGTTCGAAATCTGAAGGTTGCGTGTTAACTGTTGATGCACAAAATACACCTCTCCGAGCTCTAGAGAGGTAAACACGTTCGATCCAAGGATACGAGGGTAAAAGGAGGTTGATGGGGAACTCTCGAGCAGCCGGTTACTTTAACGATTATGGTTAGCAGTAAAGGTCGAGAGAAGGGAGAAGGGAAGAAGGGAGGCCGCTTGCAGCGACAACAACATAGTTCTCCTGCCGCAACTTAAATGCCACTCCTGCGACAATCTTTCCTTTAATTATGAATCAATATTACAGTTTGAGTTCGCTCCTTTACATGGAAAAATATAAAGGGTATAAGGGGAAGCTGACGATTAGAAGAGAGAGGTTGCTGATGCCGTGCAGACAGAACTGGCAAGTCGCTAAGTCGCGCGGACTGCCATGGCAAAGCTATTCGCCAAGCTGGTAGTTGCTGGCCTAATGACCTAGCTGCGCGGACTAATCAAACAAGTCGACAACCACACAGACTGCTGATCCCGCAGCTCCATGCCATAGGCCGTACGGACTGCGCAATTAATAGGGAGGATTGCTGAAATCGTTGAGGCAGAAGAAAGCTGGGAAGGCTATCCACTCGGGCTAACTGCTAAATCCGCCCAGAAAAATTGGTGAAGGGGTTGCTAGAGACAAGTCCAGGGACTTGGCCGCAAGGGTTAGCCGTCGAGGTCGCGCAGATAGACGGTCAGTCTGCGAGAAGGGTTAGCAGTTAGAAATTTATATCCACAAGGTTTGCTGACAATGTTGCTCCCCGATGCTTCATTTCTAAATGAGAGGTATGGGAGCCTATTTATAAGCTCGAGGAGGAGACATCTAGAACTGGGATTGATGACGTCACCCTTGATGGTTTGGGCGAGCTGCGAATAAGTCCACGCCATGTCGTGCGAGCTGAGGAGTAGTTCACCTACTACTGGGAATAGGCCGGTGCTGGGAAGCCGGTGCTTCTGGCGGATTGAATAATTAGTCCGCCTAGTGCATGGCAGACAGGGTTAGTGCGCCTCTATTGCTGGATGAAGCGAGTCCGCCACCTGCTGGCAGGCTGAGGTTGAGTTCGTCACCTGCTGGCAGATAGAAGACAGGTCACCCATGCTGCTTGTAGAGCTGGCAGACTGAAGGAATAGGTCGCCCTGCTGCTGGGCGACTTGGAGGCTTGTCGCCCACTGGTTGGGCTAGAGAACAATCCGCCTCCCGTTGGGCGGATAGAGGAGCAGTCCGCCTCTGCTAGGCGGACATAGAGAACTGGAACTACCTGTCGAACAGGGAGATGGACAGGCCGCTTCTGCTGCTGGGCGGACATGGCGAGCTGAAGCTCACCACCATCGATCAGAGAGACGGGTCTATGCAGACTAGGTGAATACCTGGAAAACGAGTCCGCGGTTACAGAGCAGAGAAGTCCTGAGTCCACCGCCTAGCTGGGCAGTCAGTACCTGTTGGAATAGAGAGAACTATTGCGCGGTTAGCCAAACTAACCACACAACCTGTAGGGATGCACTGTTGAAGCAGTTTGCACCCCTACAAAGCATAGTTGCTGCACGACCTAGGCGGTCAAACCAGGGAGACTGCTCTAGCCACACTGTCAGAGCAGATAGAGAAGTTTATCCGCCTGACCCAAAAAGAGGGCTGATATAGGCCGCAAACTCCAGGGGGAACTTGGAGCAGGCCACGACTTGCGAGCTAGCTACCTTGGGGAGGATCACCGATTTCTATGTTAACAGTAGCCACATGCAATTGTCAAAGCTATAGTTAGTATACTTTTTATAGTTTTCTTCCATAGCAGCTTCAACAACAATCAGCTTAGCTTTCATAGCTTCCTCTCCCTTTCTGACTTCAACAATGACAACATTGGAATAAGTAGGAATAGTGCTGTCAAAGTGAGCCATAGATCTGTTGTGGGCATGTATCATAGTCTTTACATTTGTGTCCACATTATCAGCAGTTTATTTTGTATATTGGAGTCCATCCATGTTTAGCTTTATTGCTTTTCCACCCTCTACAAGTAGTAAGTCAAGCTTTGTATCAAGTGCTTCAATCTGAATTTTGGCTTCAGCAAGGCCTTTGTTAATGTCTTGTTCAGTCTCTTTTACTTTATCCAGAAATTTCTTTATTGTCGCTTCAACCTGTGCTTGATGTCTTGCCAACATGACCTCTATTGTCTTTAGAATTGAACTATCAGCACTGGAGGTGGCAACTATCTCAGAAGCAATAGGTGGGAGAGAAGGCAGATCTTCATTGAGAGACTCATCGATCAGAGATAATCGAGCTTCAGAACTGAGCAAGGGAACTTCAACAGCCAGGACAAGAGGGTGCTCCTCTACATCTCCTTCCTCATCAAAAATCTCAACTACCTCCTTAGGAAGAAGTGGAGGTAATCCTGTTCCTATGGAAACTCTCTTCTGAAGGTTGCAGATAAACCTGTCAACCTCAGTAGCAACCGATATCGAAGGCCTTGTCACCTCCCCCTCAGAAGATGAAGCAGGAGAAATCTCTAGGAGAGGGACAATCAGATTTTCTGTATAAACTAGCTAAGACCTATCATTAGCATTATAAACATCTTTGGGCTCATCAGCAACAGTCATTTCCTCATTAGAATCTATCTCATAGTCATCCACATTCAAATCAGCATTAGCAGCAACACTCTCTTTAACCTCATCAGGTACTAATTCCTCAACAGCAGTCTGAGAAATCTGAGCAACCTCTGTAAGCAGATTCTTTGGCTCTGGGAATGGAATAACTGACTCCCCCTCTATTCCTGCCCTCGAAATATCAGGAATGATAGTGGGGTGTGGAGAAGGAATCCTATCTTCAGGAGCCTGATCTCCCTCCTCCACAACCACATCTGGTGCTCCCCCTACCCTGGTGATCCTCCTATCCAATCTTATGAATATTTTGGAGTCGATTTTCTTAATATGATGGATAGGTACTCCTTTGGTCATATCAAACCTGTCACCATCCATCTGATTCAGGTACAGGCTGATAATTCTCCCAAAGTTGGGAGTGCGGAGGCTGTCGTTGATCTTGTCAAACAGCAAAGCACCACAGTCCAAGCTCTTACAGAAGATAACTGTAACTAACACCTTGAACATTTCTGTAAGAAGGTAGTCATGTGATCCAGTTTTGCATAGCAATACTTTGACAACGATGTATGAAAGAAGTTTTCCTTCATCGTTCATCCCCTTGTGCCTAACTGCTTTTGAACCTCTGGGCACTCCACAAAACAACGGGGCTCTAGAGAAATCATCTTCGTCTAGGTAATCGGCTTCTTCACAGACTGGAAGCCGTAAATACCTGGACAAAAGAGTGGCTTTCACCTTTACCTTGTACTTCTGAATCTTGCTCTTGATAACTGTGTCTTCATGGCTGAGCTTGGAGTGCTGGAAGAACTCAAGAACTTCCTTATACATAACTTTGCAAGGGTGTTCTAGGATAAAGGACAGTCCTGCAGTCTCCAACATGAGAATGACATTCCTGAACTCATCAGATGCATCAGCAAAGCCTGTGCAGACCAACTCACCTTCCCCTAGCAAGCCACCGGTGCTTTCGGGAGGCATGGAGAAAACTGAATCTGCACAAAACTAGATTTCTGACTGCTTCAAACTAGAATTTGGCCACTATAGGAATCAGTGATAACAGAGTCTCGGCTGCAACACGATTTTGGGAAATCCTGATCCTTATCTGTTGGCTAGGGTTTGGAAGGAGTTCACAGCCCTAATCGAAGACGAATGCATCCTTGGCCACGGGAGGAAGACGACGAAGGTGTCGCGGGAGCCGAATCGTCGGGTTTCTATTTTCGGGGAATCGACGGAAGGTTTCGACGAAATGTAATAGTGCGGCTGCCCCCCTTGTCCTATATATATATATATATAAATTTCAAATTGACCTTGAAGGCGCGTACCTTATTTATCGTAGGTTCTTTGGATCTAATATAGCAAGAAAGAATTTCTTTACAAGTTAAATTTGGCGAGAATCACCGGAACTTAAGTCAGATTCGGCTAGTTCCCACTGATATCCGACGAATCAGCGAGTTTGTTGTCCGATATTAGCCGAATTTTCATTTGAAAAATTTTCTGCCTTTCAGACATAGTTCCCGAGATATTTTCTGCCTTCTTCACGAGTCCATCTTTAGCATGCCTAGTACCATTTTGAAGAACAAAAACTTGGCCTCATACAACGGCTTCGTGAAAATATATGCGGCCTGCTTGTCCGTTGGGACATAGCTGAGGGCTATATCCTTGTTCTCCACATGCTCCAGAATGAAGTGATAATGCACCTCGATGTGCTTTGTCCGACTTTGGGAGACAGGATTATTTGCGATCGCTATTGTGCTGAATGAGTTGCAATACATTGGAATCTCTCTGAACTTCAAATTATAATCTTCTAGTTGATTCTTGATCTATAGAAGTTGTGCGCAACAACTACCCATAGAGATATACTTTGACTCGGTGGTAGAAGTTGCCACACAATTCTGCTTCTAATTGCTCCATGAAATAAACTGTCTTCCGAGGAATTAGCATGTCCCGGAAGTGCTTTTCCTATCATCCCTGCTTCCTGCAAAATCAGCATTTGAAAAAACAATTAGCTCGACATCCTTTTTTCTCGGGTACCAAAAGCCAAGATTAGGTGTACCCTTAAGGTATGTTAAAATCTTCTTTGGAGCGACGTAATGAGATTCCTTAGAGTTCACCTGATATCTAGCACAGACACATGATGAGAATATTATATCTGGTCTACTAGCAGTCAGGTAGAGCAAGGATCCAATTATGCTTCTGTACTTGGTTTCATCAAAAGGTTTCCCTTTCTCATCCTTATCTAGAGACACAGTTGAACCTATTGGAGTCCTCATAGAGGTTGCGTTCTCCATTTCAAATTTCTTAAGAAGCTCCTTGGTGAACTTTGTCTAAGAGATGAAAATTCCATCTTCAGATTGCTTCACCTGAAGTCCTAAGAAATACTTCAGCTCTCCCATACTGCTCATTTCAAACTTCCCTTACATAAGTTTAGAAAACTTTTTGCGAAGGTTGTCTTCCGTAGAGCCAAATATGATGTCCTTGACATTGATTTGCACTAGCAGAATCTTGCCTTTAACATCCCTAAGAAATAATGTCTTGTCTATCTTTCTCCTTGTGAACTTATTCTCAGGAAAAAAGCTAGACAGCGTCTCATACAAACTCAGGGAGCTTGCTTTAAGCCGTATAATGCTTTATTCAAAAAGTAAATGTAATCAGGGAATTGGGAATTTACAAAACCTAGGGGTTGCGCTACGTGTACATCCTCTTTCAGATTCCCGTTGAGGAACGCTGACTTCACATCCATTTGGTAGATGGTGAAGCCTTTGAGGGCAGTATACACAAGAAATAACCTGATCGCCTCGAGCCGAGCAACTGGAGTAAAGGTCTGGTCGAAGTCGATCCCCTCTTCTTGTCTATATCCTTGTGCTACAAGCCTGTCCTTATTCTTGATGATTACTCCGTGTTCGTCCAGCTTGTTTCTGAATATCCACTTGGTACCAATCACGTTCTGTACCTTTGTCCTGGGTACCAGCTCCCAGACTTTGCACCATTGAAATTAATTGAGCTCCTCTTGCATTGCCAATATCTAAGAAGCATCCTTGTTTGCTTCTTCGAGCTTCTTCAGCTCAACCTGAGACAAAAAACTAAGATGCATAACCTCATTAGCTGTATCTCTTCTGGTTCTCACACCGTTGCCTGGCTCTCCTATTATCTGATCAGCTGGGTGATCTCTTAGGTGTCTGAACCCTAGATTCCTTGCTCTCCCTCCAGCAGGCTCTATAATATCTGGTGCATCCTCTGTTGGTTATAACAAAGCTTCCTCTAGAGGTTCTTCATCCACCAAGCCTGGATCAGCGATCTTGACTAAGCTTGGAGCTTCTTCCTTGATAGCTTCATCCAAGCTTAGCTCTTTGAACCTGGTACCTGCATCTGCACCAATAATACTAGACGAGCTACTTTGGAGCAAGCTTGTCTCATCAAATACAATATTTATTGACTCTTCTACTACAAGAGTTTTCTTTTTAAAAATCCTATATGCCTTACTATGGTTACTAAATCCTACGAAAATACCTTCAAAATACTTTTCACTAAACTTTGTGCGGTAATACTTCCGATTATTAAGTATGAAGCATTAACTTACAAAGATTCTAAAATAGGACACATTCGATTTTCTGCCCTTCAATAGCTCATAGGGGGTCTTACGATAGATTTTGTTGATAAGTGCTCTGTTTTGTACGTGACAAGCGGTGTTGACTGCTTCAGCCCAGAAGTAATCCGGAAGTGAAGCGTCGTTCAACATAGTTGTACATGCTTCAATTAGGGTTCTATTCCTTCTCTCAGCAACTCCATTTTGCTGTGGAGTATGCGGGGGAGGAAAACTCATGAAAATTACCTTGACTTTAAAAGAATTCTGTCATGGCACTAGACTCAAACTCTGTTCTGTGGTCACTTCTAATTTTTACCACTGAGCAGTTTAGTTCAGTCTGAATTTTCCAGACAAAATTAGTGAAAAAGTCAAAGGTGTCTGACTTGTGTTTCAGAATTACACCCAAGTAAAATGCGAGTAGTCATTAACAATTACTAATGTGTAGACCTTACCTCCTAAGCTGTGAATAGGCATAAGACCAAATAAGTCCATATGACGTAAGTATAAACTTCTTGAAGAATCCTTTTCAGCAATGCCCTTGAAAGTAGCCCTTGTCTGCTTACCCATTTGATAGGAGTGACATGGACTCTCTTTAAGACACTTAATGCTGGAGGCATCACACACTAAGTTTTGAGAAAATAGCATATTTATAGTTTTGAAATTAATATGTGCTAATTTCTTATGCCATTAGTCACAAAGAGACGCACTACTTTTAGCCATAAAATACACTGGGGTAGAATTATCTAAACAAAGAAAATTCAAACAGAAAATATTTCTGCTCCGAGTACCTATTAAGACCGTCTCTAAATCTGCAGATGATTTTATCAAACACTTTTCCTTGCAGAACTAAATGATGTAGCCTTTGTCACATAGCTGACTTATGCTTATAAGATTATGGTGTAATCCTTCAACATAAGCTACATCTGTGAAAGAGACTATGCTGTTGGAAATTATACCATAGCCTTTTGTATTTCCCCTGTCTGACCCTCCAAAGATCACTTTTGGCCCGTCTTTGACTGGGGTATACTCAAGTAAAAGGCTTCTTGTCCCGGTCAAGTGCCGAGAGCATCTACTGTCCAAATACTAGATCGGATTTTTGGTGGCCTTTGAACATACCTGCAAAAATAAATCATTTTACCTTAGGAACCCAAACGTATTTGGGTCCTTGGTTCCTGGTCAGATGAACACCACTAAGAACATTTACCTTGCGAGTGGTCGATCTCGCATTACTAACTCGTAGGGTTACATAATTAGTAGGATTGTACCAACAATCTGTGCCAAAAGGACCATTCTTGCCGCAACACCAATAGTCAAACCTATTGTACCTTCTCTTGTACTCCTGCTTTAGCTTTTGGAGCTGAGGCTAGCAGGGATAACATTCTTTGAGGTGGAGGCCTCTTGGTTGCAGCATACACAGGAGCTCCCCATCTACTTAGCCTTAGGCACAACCGATTTGGCTTTTGGTTCCTTCTTATTGTTATGACCATGTACATACAGACCATAACTCTTCATCTGAATTTCTTGATAAGGTTATTTGAACACGCTTGCACCAAAGTCACGGGGACGGGTATATCCCTGATATCTATTCTTGGGCTCTACATAAGTAGACCTAGCATAATGACCATATGATGACTCCAGGTCACACTTGTTTGTCAGGAAGATTACCTTTCTAAATGAGGGTTGACCCATAGGTGCCTTCCCCTTTCTTTAGCACTGGCTTTCTTGGCAGCCTTACCCTTTCCAGCTACATAGCCAAGACCACTATCCTCTTAAGAGCTGAGAACTCATCAATGAGAGGGAGAACAGTCTTCGTCTTGGAGTAACTCTCAACGAGTTTTGTCTCCACCGTGAGCTTTTCTTCCAACTCATCAAGATATTTTTTCTTTCAGACTCAATGTCTCAGCGGAGCCCTTGAGTTCCTCTTTCAAGGAGTGGACTTCATCTCTGAGAGGAAGTAATTTTACAATTTCTCCTTCAGATTAGTTTCCATTGCCTTGAGGGAGGCAATCTCTTTTAACTACTTTCAGACTACCTTATGACATTTTTCGAAAGCCTTTAATAGGTGCTCGTGCTGAGCCATCAATTCTAATTCATTCTCATCAGAAGAATAACCTTCATGACCATTAATGGACGTTTCAGACTCAGAGAGTATTGTGTGCGAATTTACCTTCCCGTGGTACTCGGAGTCGCCCACTTCCTCGTCTGATTGTGCCATAAGCCCGAAGTTGGATTCTTCATTTTCTGAGATCGACTTACTCGAGTCACTCTCACTGAGAGTCTTTTACTTCTTGGTGATGAAGATCTTTTCTTCTTTTCTTTTCCCTTGAAGGATCTCTTTTCTTCCTTCTTGGAACCATCCTTCTTCTTACAGGGATACTCCGCAATCACATGTCCTGACTTATTATAACAGTAGCAAACAATGTCAGAGAAAAAATATTTATTCAGTTTCGATTTATACCTGTTCTCTTTATTTAAGCTTTTCTTTGAGCGATCTCCATCATGATGCGATTTTCTGTAGTCAGAGGAGGACGACTGATTCTTCATTTGTCTCCTCTTGCTGAGCAGTTTCTTGAAATGCTTGGAGATAAGAGACAATTCTCCATCTGATAGCTAGGATCGTGACGTGCTTGGTTCAGAGTATTATGGAGTATCACGAGCTCGTGTCCTTACGGGTGACACAACTTTAGACTTCCTCGAATGTTCAGCCTTTAGAGCCACTGGCTTGTCTCTGCTTGAAGTTCTGTTGTTTTGCTCCTCCTTCTTCCTGGTATTCATCTGGAGTTCGTAGGAGATCAATTTGCCAAACAGGTTTTGAGGGTCGATTTCCGGCAACTTCCAAAATTCTCTAATAGAAACAACTTTGGTATCCCAGTCCTTAGTCAGGGATCTTAAAAATTTATCGTTGAGCTTGCCATTGGTAAATGTACGACCATAGTTCCTGAGGCAGTTGACAATCTTGAAATTTTTTTCGAAGCTGTCAGCAATAATATCACTTGATCCTTGCTTAAACGCTTTGTACTCTTTATTCAGTAAAGATATTCGATCATCTCGAACTTCCTAAGTACCTTCTAATAGGATAACAAGACATTCCCACATTTCCTTGGCAGACTTATAGTGGAATAAGTTCTGCAGCATTGAATCGCCTACTACACTTGCTATGATATTCTTTGCCTTCTTGTCTAGGGAGACTAGGGCAATCTCATCCTTAGTGAGATCCATCATTTTCTTGGGAATAATGATGTCCGGAATTAGAGCTGAGGCCTGTGTCGGAATATGCAGTCCTTCTTCCATAATCTGGAATATTCTGGGATCAGCAGCTTCCATGAAGAACCATACTCATTATTTACACATGGGAAAGTTTTCTTTAGTGTATACCGCTAGCTTCATAGACGACATGTCTTTTCTTTTGTCCATGGTGAGTATGCAGAATCTCTTAACGCTAGATCAGGGATCTTGATTAAGGTGTTAACTTTATCGACCAAAACTCCCCTCTGATACCAATTGAAAGTATCTAGCATGTACCTAAATCACCTGGGGGGGTGAATAGGTGATGTTTGTGTCTTTTTGCGGAATAAAAGTCACTTAAAAATCAAGCACACAAACATAGAGATTTATAGTGGTTCCCAAATATAACAGCCCTGATTTTTTTCGATGTTTAGTTAATTCTTTTATTTGGCGTATTTATGACGTCAGGGAAATATGTTAACACATGGTTTGCATATGCCGTTGTTAGAGCGTCGGTTTTAGTTCTTGAGTTTTCTGTGTGTGCCTGGGTTTAGCCTGTTTGCAAGATTTCCTAGCGAGCCGGCTCTGTTTTGGTGACTTGGTGGAGCCTTTTGTGAATGCTTGTGTTTTGGATTCGGGAGGTGTTTACCCAAGTTTGGTTCGTCGAATCTTAATTTAGACCGTGCCATTGGGTTCGTAGCGTTGGTATTTAGCTACGGTGTGGTTTTCGTAGAAATCTGTGTTGGCATGAATTTTGGGTCGTTTGGACCATTATTTAATAATAAACTATTATTTTAATACTTATAATTCTAAGTATAAATAGCCTTGTGAATAGACAACCCTATTCATTGTCTTCCCTTTGAAACCGTCGCCTTTTTGTGAAAAAGAGATAGAGGCTGTATTTGGAGAGCCTTTGGCCGCCAATTTTAGGAGCTCCCGTGTGCGAAATTATCGCCAAAGCGTAGATCACGAAAGCTCTCACCTAGATCTACGTTTCTACGGTAAGTTTTTCCTGTTTCGTGGATATTTAGAGGTTTAGGGTGCGGTTTTGACCTTCCTTCCTCTCGAAAAGTTTCAGGTTTTACTGCTTAGGAGTTTCTCCGGCCAGATCCATGAGGAGGAGTGCTGGTGTTGCCAAAGTTCGGCAAGGTTTGAGGCAAGTGGTGGTTTTCCCCTTGCTTGTTCTTTGTTTCTTGATTGTCTTGATTTCCATTCCTGTACTGATATTGGAATAAGAGTAGGGATTTTATTTTTTCCTCCAAGTCAAACTATCTTTCTGTGGTTTTTGGATTTTTCTATATCTTTCTTTCTCTTACTGGATCCTCTCCAGTACAGAAATTCTTTTTTGGGTAGAGAGTGGCCATCAGTTGGGTTGTAAAGGTTTTTCTGGCTAGGTTTAACCTAGACGATCTGTTGCAGAAATTAGGTTTAGGTTAGACACTTAGGTTAAGTCAAAAGTGCCTCTTAGGGATGATTAAGCTAAGTCAGGAATCAAGACAGTCATTTAGGAGAAATTCGTTGAACAGAGTCTCTTTCATCGAGCGGAGTTCGTCGAGTAGGAGAATTTTGTCGAACCGACCAAACTTTCATCGAGCGCAAATTTTGTCGAACTGGCCAATTCGTCAAGCTTAGCTTGGACTGTAGGATAATTCGTCGAGCTGAGCCTTTGAGTCTATTTCGTCGAACGCTGATTCGTCGAGCTGAGCCTTTGAGTCTATTTCATCGAACACTAATTCGTCGAGCTGAGCCCGTGAGTCTATTTCATCGAACGCTAATTCATCGAGCTGAGCCTTTGAGTCTATTTCGTCGAACGCTGATTCATCGAGCTGAGCTTTTGAGTCTATTTTGTCGAATACTAATTCATCGAGCTGAGCCTTTGAGTCTATTTCATCGAACGCTAATTCATCGAGGTAAGCCTTTGAGTCTATTTCATCGAACGCTGATTCGTCGAGCTGAGCCTTTGAGTCTATTTCGTCGAACGCTGATTCATTGAGTTGAGCCTTAAAATTAAATAACTTCGTCGGGAAGATTAGGCGTTGAGTGCAACCCTAACATAAGTTCAGTTTTTAGCCCAAGTCCAGAAGTGTTGAGTGCGTTGGGTGCACTCAACGCGATATTGAGTGCATTGGGTGCACTCAATGCAGCGTTGAAAGGATAGTTTTTTGTGTTGACTGTGTTAGCTGGTTTAGTCTTGGCGTTGAGTGGAGGTGAGAGCTTAGCCCTTTGGCGTTGAGTGGCGTTGAGTGCCTGTGAGACTAAGTGAAAAAGCATTGAGTGGGTTGACTTCACTCAATGCGGCGTTGAGTGTGTTGAAGACACTCAACGCCATGGCTTATTTTTGCTAAGTAAGAAAGCGTTGAGTGAGTGGTATTCACTCAACGCGGCGTTGAGTGGCTTGAAGTGTAAGACCCCCCTCCCAGAACACAACACATGACACGAGAGGGGTATTTTGCCGAGAACAGCCGCCTTGCGGAAGCACTAGCACTCGGGCTAGCCTGTACTTTAAGATGCCTATTCTGCTGGCCTTAACAATATCAATCAATGCCAACCTAACCAAGATATAGAGTTAGAAGTCAAAATCCACACAAAGCATATATTAGTCCAAATACAACAAGTAAAGAAGCTACATCAAGCTTCTATAATCAGAGTACGTAAAATATTTTGCCTAAAAGGGCTACATCAAGTCTCTCTCACACTTACATCAGTAACCAACGGTAGTGATGACACCGTCCCTTCAGGCCCTATCATCCTGGCCTGGCTGGCCTGCTACATAATCTGCAGTTGCTCTACCTACGAGGTTTCCTCCTAAAAAGGAAGACGTAGCAACCGTTAGTCATAAAGACTAAGTGTCTTTCACATCCGCTTCCCCGACGACTCCTCGGCACCGGGCAGAGAAATGGACAAAGGTACAATATATATAAAGTATGTAAGCATAAGTACAAGCAGGTGGTATAGTGTGATCTGTAAACATTGTAATAGTATAACATCACAATAAGTGAATAACCATTACTCTAGTAGTTCTATCATCTATAACAGAGTATGAGAGAGTGTAAGCTACAACTGAAAGTAACTCAACTTATATGACTACCCATACAGACATATAAGTTGAGGATCGGCTCAACAGAAAAGTAACTCATAGTATAAGAGTGCCCATACAAAATTATACGATGAGGATCTTGTGTATGCAATGTAATGCGATGCAATGAATGCTATGCTATGACTCACCCATGAATATACTCAAGCAATTGCTGTATCGACACAACCTCTGTAGTTCCCATTTTTCGAGCAGGTAGCTAACCTCTCAGGCATCAACCGTCGTTGCCAGACGGTGACAGTAGAGCGTGCATCTCCACTACTAGGCTGGTCTCCACACTATCTAGCCTAGGCCTCCGTACGCCTCAATGCTAAGAACACACAGCGGAGCTCACACGCATACTACGGCTCAACGGGTGTCTCGGGTGTGCACCGAGAACCTAGACCCGATTTGGCTTATGATGTGAACCGGAAGGAGCCTCGGAAATTAGCACGAGGACCAATCCCAACTGTTCACTTGGCACGGAAGGAGCCTCGGGATGTGAACATCGAGGACCAAGCCCAACCGCCCAAGGTCTAACCATCAACTCCCGTCGGTGTGACGACTAGCAAGCCTGTAGACCTGCCACACTATCCTTAACCCAGGATTACGACACCGCGTGTCGACTGACATCGCATGCAATACCACATCATCATGGCACGAAAGGAGCCTCAAATAAAACACGAGGACCAAGCCCAACCGACCACTTGGCATGGAAGGAGCCTCGGGACATGAACACCGAGGACCAAGCCCAACCGTCCATTTATAAATCTTATCAACATTACCAACCAATGCGATCAGACACCCGCACTCACACCCTTTCATAATCCTATGCCCACGGCACCTTAAGGGTTTACCACAAACACAGGTGGAGAACCACCTCATACAATGGACCATCTTAGACTTCCCTATATGACAAGCCTCAAGACCATGCATCACTCTTTCGGCCAACATGATTTCGTCTATGCTATGGTCACATAACTTTAATATCACCAATTACAACTCTTTCACCAAACTCAATCATTCGTGCGCACATGAGTTAATCATCTAACTTTCAACAACACATGCTCATAAAGATCAACACCGACCAACTACACAAGTTCAAGACAATCTTGTCATTAAACGACGAATTACCATTCGTTCACTAACTCCCACCAAATCATTTCGTTCAATTACATTTCATTTCACCATTTATATACGTGGGGTCTAACCAACAATTTCATCGCTCGTTGAATTATCATAGTTAGACATATTATAATTCGCCAAAACCTAAACGTTGATTTGTTACAAGATCTCTACCGAGTCCAAACCCGATTCTACACCAACCCAGGAAATTTAGGTGCAGAACTCCTTCTGGACAGCAACTTCGACCGGAGATTCCTGAGGCTACAGGAATCCGGTGAATGCGTGTAACCCCTCAATGGAAAGGTCTTTCCATGGGTTACAACTTCCATGTTCAGTCTACAACCCAGATCAGACTGTGTCATACATGAAATTGGCTCCAAAACCTGCTTCGTACAGAATATATTTTCTGCACGCTTAGCCTGTCAGCCCTCAAATTCGATAAGACTTTCCCGTGGCTGCAGAATTCGAATGAAGATGTATAACCACTCACTAGAAAGGTATTTTCAAGGGCTACGACTTTTGTGTTTAATCAAAAGCCCAGATCTGGCCTTTTCATATCTAAAAACGGCCACGAAGATTATTGCGCGCAGAAGTTTATTTCTGCGCGCATCTTAAGGCAGAACGAATAACATCGGTTCGTCTTCCTCCTGTAGCCGATCTTCCTAATTCTCATCATAAATTCCTCCTCCCTTATTCACCCTCATCAGGCCATTCCTCTTCGCGAGACAATCCCCCATCATCACATTGAATGAAGGAGAGGTTGAAGATGACTAAACCCTAGAACACAAGTCCTAGCATGGCCTCTTCCTAGAATTCTTCATCTCACACATCAAGACTCATTTGAGTCGATATCTTGCCTGGATTAACTACAAATCTAGCACCAAGGGAGAGGAGAGGAAGCTCACCTCATTTCCGGCACTTCTACTATTTCCTGCCATGGATCTCGTCACTCTTCGCGGCGACATCTTCTTTTCCTTGGCAGTGATGGCGGTTCTTCACGGAGTATAGTTGATTCCAGCAACTCCTTCCCTCCTCCAGCAGTTTCTCCACATAAAAAGAAGGCTTGGGAAGAGGATGAAAAGTGACCAAATCCTATATAAATAGGACTAACACGGGTAGGAACACGCACGTGTTCCTACCCGTGTCCCACTCGGGTGAAGCGGCGGCGACAGTTATTGCATCGTATGGACACAAACACGGGTAGGGACATGCCCGTGTCCACTACCCGTGTCCCAAGACACGGTCGTGTTCATGCCTGAGTTCTTACCCGTGTCCTGATTGGGTCATATTTTGTTGTTCTTCACTCAACGCACATGAGTAGGGACACGCCCGTGTCTCTACCCGTGTCCTGCTCGGGATAGGCCATGTCAAATTCCACTCAATGCCTCTCAACACGGGTAGGGGCACATCCGTGTATCTACCCGTGTCCTTTTCGGGATAGGCCCTGTCGAGTTTCACTCAACACCTCTCGACACGGGTAGGGACATGTCACAACCCGCATTTTCTCCGAATTAAGAATTATCAGAGTAAGAGAAAACACGCGTCATGATGCCACGTCAAGCAGGGGATAACTGCTGACGCTCAGGCAAATCCAACTACAATCTTTATGCAAGAAAATCATGTGCTTAATGAATAGAAAATCAGTTATGTTTAGAGTTCGTATCCCTCGGCTCAGTGGATCATCTAGTCCACAAAAGAAAACTATATTTAAACGCTGCGGAAAAATACTTTAATTAGGCTTTACACCCTAAAGAGCGCATAAGGGTCCCAAGAGAACCACTCATGCTATGCAAGACACTACACTTAGTTTATATATTATATATAAGAAAACGGTTTTCGTACGTGATTTGGAATATAGTGATTAAGTTTACAAAACATGCTGATCATGAGCTTCATTTATAATAGTATTTATGGTTTAAAAATAACTAGCAACCTAGCATAAAACCTTCTCAAAGCAAGTAGACTATCTCCAGAAAAATAAATGGTAGCAGCAATAGTATATATCTAGTACAAGGTAAAAACTACTAGTGGGCGCCAACAACCTGACACGAACCCACCAGCACACATATATGTCTGTAAGAAAGTACTGAAAACAACCTCACAAACAAGGTAAACAAAACTCCAAAGTCCAGGAGTCCACCAACAACAACACCTCCAACTAGCCACCAGACTGGCTACAGCTCAGAACCTGGGGTATTCCAAAAGAAAACAGAATACCTCAGCAAGCAAAAAATCAAGGTAAAACTGCATGAAAGAGTCAACCAAAAGGACAAAATAACAGGAAACATGCAGTAGAAAGAGTCACAACTGTCCAAAACAGGACAACAAGAAATGCACAACGTGCAAAGAAACAGCAACGACCCAACCCAGGAACCACATCCTGCAGGGCCTACTAGGCTACCAAGAGCCAGAATGCTGCAAACTACCCAAGAAGAAACTTCTAACACCCTAAACTGTGGGAAGTGATAGTAGCAAAAATAACAACGAGGAACCGGATCGAAGGCAAACGCAGTCCTCCAATCCACCATGTCCAAGTCAAAAGCTCGAGGGTCGACACGTGAAAACACAAGGGACCTTCCACCCGACATGCCCAGCCCGTACCTGGAGCAAGAAAAAAAAAACACGGGTGGCCTTGGCTATGTCACACAACTCCACCCCCATAAAGAGCTACAACCACCACTACTAACCACGACCCACGATTCGGCCTTTAGGAAAATAAAGAAAACGGCCGACAAGGAAAACCCAGAAATTCAACTGGAAAATCCACTCGGAAACGAAATACAAGGTAAAGGAAGGGTGTTGAAATAAACCAACACGACTAGGCGTTGAGTGAAACCCACTCAGTGCCTACCTAAACTTTGGCGTTGAGTGAGCTAGCCTCACTCGCCGCCAAAATTATACCACTACCCACAAGCCCACAAAAGAAAACGGGGCTCGACGACAGTCGAACGACCAAGGCAGAAGATCCAGAACTCGAGTAGTTGCCTGCCACTTGAGTATCTAAACTCCCGCACTCGAAATCATCTAAATTCGCCTATCAAAAGAAAATATACAAATCGCACGATCAGTGACGCACGATCAGTGGTCGTGCGCACTCATCGGCTGATGATCGTGCGAAGCGACCCTGAAAAACCTGACAGAAAACCTAGCAACTGCGCACGATCAGTGTCGCACGACCACTGGTCGTGCTCACTGTTGCCAGTGCTCGTGCGATTGCCCGAGACAGAACTTTGGAAACTGGAAAACAGCCGCGCACGAGCAGAGGCACACGACCAGTGGTCGTGCGCCCTAAAGGTTAACGACCGTACGCGGTCAACCTGCACCGTTTGGAATTTCCCGAACGACACCGGAACGCGCACACGACCCATGCCACTGCAGTAGCAGTAGACAACTATCACGTCGCACGCTACTACCATTCAAACTATGTCTAACCATTCGAATAATACCTTAACGAAGGAAATTGGCAACCACACCCCCCTCCTAACTCTCCCTCTCGGCTACGCCCGAACCAAAGCAACAATCAGAGCAAGGGGAACAACGGCTTCACGCCGACAATTTGGATTCCAAACTCCACAACATAGGGGGGGGGGGTTTCAGTAGGAAGAACTAAGCCCTATAGTTAGCAAGAAAACGAGAACAACAAGGCCTCTAACCTGGGCTAACCGGGATTTCAATTTCAGCAAATAAAATCAAAGAAAACACTTGGCAAGGGCAAGAATACCACTTGCCTCAAATCTCAGCGAAGCTTTGGACTGCTTTCCTCCTCTTCGCACGGATCAAGACGGCCGCAACACCTAGAACAAAGATTCGGCCATTAATGGCGGAAAACTTCCAAAACTGAAAATTCCAATCCTTCCAAAACTCCACGAAAATCGAATTTCTTACCGCAGGAATGAAGGTCTCGACGAGAGCAATCCGAATCCACTCTCGGAATCGAATTCCGTCCACAAACGCTCCGGGAATCGGCGTCCGAAGGGAAGGCTCGGCGGTTACTCCGTTTCTCTCGTACAGGACCGGCGGTTCTAATGGGGAAGAAGATGATCGATGGCTTTTCATTCTAATAAATCTATATATATATAATTATATAATTATATTATTAATTACAAAATTACATAAAGCACCAAATCGACGCAAAAACCGATTCACCTCGGAATTCGACGAAATTCGCACCGTAGCTAAATACCCACGCTACGAACACAACGGCGAAGTCGAAATTAACTTTCGATGAACAGAACTCGAGTTATACCCAAATAAAGCCAAACATCAACATCCCCCCGAGAGGCCACACCGGGTCACCCAAAACGACTCGGCTTGCTAGGGAGTTCTTGCCAACAGGCTACAGAATAGGGCACTCAGTTCTAAGGAGCCAAACCACACTCCACACATGGCACAAGCCACGGAAACGCGTCATCGTAACGCCAAACGAGAATAAAAAAATAATCGCTGAAAAAAAACGGGGCGTTACAGTCACTCCCCCTAAAAGAAAGTTTCGTCCCGAAACTTTACGCACAACCCTCCTACTAAAGAAGGAAAAGTAACAAACAGAAGTTACAAAGGGAAACATACCGATCAAATCAGCGAAACAGGTGAGGGTACGCCCTCCTCATGGCCGACTCTAGCTCCCAAGTCGCGCTCTCCAAATCCTGATTTTTTCATAGAACTTTCACCATCGGTATGGACTTCTTTCGCAGCACACGCTCCTGAGTATCCAAAATACGAACTGGCACCTCAACAAACGAGAGGTTGGGCTCCAACTGGGGCACAACATCCAAGAGTTTCCCACTGCTGCGCACACACTTCCGCAACTGGCTAACATGAAAAACATTATGAACGCCAGGGAAGTTCGCTGGCAAATCCAATCTATAAGCAGACACACCAATCCGCTCCAAAACCTCGAACGGGCCCACATACCTTGGGTCCAATTTCCGATTTTTACCAAATCTCTTCACACCAACCATTGGAGAAACCTTGAGGTATACATGATCCCCTACTAAAAACTCCAAAGCAGACCTACGCCGATTGGCGTTCTTTTCATACCTCTCCTGAGCTATACGAAGCTTCTCTCGAATAAGCTTCACGGCGACTTCCATCTCTTCCAGAGCATCTGGACCCAACAAAGGCTTCTCACCAGCTTCAGCCCAAAACAACGGAGTCCTACAGCGCCTCCCATACAAAGCTTCGAACGGAGCCATCTGCAAGCTTTCCTGATAACTGTTATTGTAAGCAAATTCCATGAGTCGCAGACGCTCATCCCACGCTCCACCGTGGTCTAAAATATAGCACCGGATCATATCCTCAACAATCTGATTGACCCGCTCCGTCTGCCCATTGGTCTGAGGGTGGTACGCAGTAGAATACCTCAGATCCGTACCCAAACCCTCATGCAGACTCTGCCAAAAACGAGAAGTAAACCGGGAGTCTCGATCAGAAATGATGCTAACCGGCACACCGTGGAGTCGGATGACTTCATTCAAGTACAACTCCGCTATCTTCCTCATCGGGTAATCAATCTTATATGGCACGAAGTGAGCACACTTCGTCAATCTATCCACTATAACCCAAACAGAATCAAATCCTCTCGGGGATTTTGGCAAACCCGTAATGAAGTCCATAGATATACTCTCCCACTTCCAAGTCGGGATCTCTAGCGGAGTCAACTTACCACCAGGCCTTCCATGATCGGCCTTCACACGCTTGCAAGTGTGACACTCAGCAACAAATCGGGCTATATCTCCTTTCATACCATACCACCAGGCAATTTGCCTTAAGTCACGGTACATCTTTGTAGATCCTGGATGGTAGGCAACGCTGGAACCATGAGCCTCACTGCAAATCATACTCCTAATGTCCCCAACAGCGAGAACGCAAAACCTGCCGCGGTACTTCAAAGTACTTGCATCATCAATAGCAAAATCTGTCAACTCTCCCTTCTCTGTCCTGGTAAAAAGGTGCAACAGATCCGGATCGTCCTTCTGATGCAGTCTAGTCAAAGAAATCCAGGACGGCTCTTCCACTGATAAGCTACTCTGCAAACTACAGCATCCCACTGAAATATCCATAAGGAGGAACTCCTCAACTAACCGATCGGCGGAGAGGTTAAAGATCTTTCCCGTCTTTCGGCTCAGGGCGTCGGCCACCACATTGGCCTTGCCCGGATGATACTGGATTTCTACGTCATAATCCGCCACATACTCAAGCCACCGCCGCTGACGCAGATTCAACTCCTTCTGCGTGAACACGTACTTCAGGCTCTTATGGTCAGTAAAAATCTTGCACTGAGCCCCATAAAGTAAGTGCCTCCACAACTTCAACGCATAGATAACCGCTGCAAACTCAAGGTCATGCGTAGGATAATTCTTCTCATGAGTCTTCAGCTGCCTTGACCCATAAGCAATTACTTTTCCATCCTGCATTAATACGCATCCCAAACCTACAAGCGAAGCATCCACATACACATCATAATCCATGCCCTCAGTAGGAAGGGTCAGAACGGGAGCAGTACACAATCTCCTCTTTAACTCCTGAAAAGCTTCTTCACACTTCTCGCTCCAAACAAAAGCCACATTCTTCTGAGTCAGCTTGGTCAACGGTGCGGCTAGAGAAGAGAAACCCTCCACGAATCTCCTGTAATAGCCAGCCAACCCTAAGAAACTTCTGATCTCCTTAGGAGTATTCGGCCTACTCCAATCCGTCACTGCTGCAATCTTTTCTGGGTCAACCGAGATCCCATCCTTGTTCACCACGTGACCTAGAAAAGAAACCTGAGGCAACCAAAATTCGCACTTGCTCAACTTGGCGAATAACTTGTGGTTCCTCAACTCTGATAGGACCAAACGCAAATGCTGCTCGTGCTCCTCAGCACTGCGAGAATAAACCAACACGTCATCAATGAAGACCACAACGAACTTGTCTAGGAAATCCTTGAACAGGTGTTCATCATATCCATGAAGGCTGATGGTGCGTTGGTCAGACCAAACGACATCACCAAAAACTCAAAGTGCCCATGCCTCGACCTAAACGCAGTCCGTGGAATATCTGCCTCACGGATCCTGAGCTGATGATAGCCCGAACGAAGATCGATCTTGGAGAACACCGTGCTACCACGCAACTGATCAAATAAATCATCGATCCTCGGCAGAGGGTACCTGTTCTTGATAGTGACCTTGTTCAACTCTCTATAGTCGATGCAAAGCCGCATCGACCCATCTTTCTTCTTTACGAACAAAACAGGAGTACCCCAAGGCGACGAACTCTGCCTGATAAAACCTTTAGCCAACAACTCATCTAACTGAATTCGCAACTCCTCTAACTCACGAGGGGCCATCCGGTACGGCGCCTTAGGAATAGGACACGTACCCGGCTCCAAATCAATAACAAACTCCACATCCCGCTCAGGGGGAATACCAGGAAGATCATCAAGAAAAACATCGGCGAAACCACGAACAATAGGAATCTCCTCCAAGCGTGGCACGCTAACAACGGTTCCAACCGCCGAGACTAAACAAACACAACAATCAGAAAGAAATAATCTCTGAACACATACCGCAGAGAGAACAGGAGAATCCTGACACGGATCAGCATACACGCTGCCGGGCTGACCGTCGTCCCTGATGAAGTCCAAGCGCTTTCCTTTGCACTGAATGACCGCATCATACCGAGAGAGCCAGTCCATGCCCAAAATGACATCGAAGTCCTCTAGATCAATCATCTTCAGATCCGCCTTCGCAAGAAAATCCCCCAACAAAACCGGGCAATCCAAAATACCCAAATCTGACAACACAGATTCACCAGAGGGAAACTTGACACGGAAGGAATCCCGAACACGATCTAGAGACAACCGATGATGCTCCACAAAGGCTCTAGCCACGAACGAGTGGGTAGCGCCGGAGTCAAACAGAACACGCGCCCAGCGGTTCTTCACCTTAAATTTCCCTATAGGAGCGCACAAAGCTAAGGAACTAGCACAACAGTACCGCAAATAATCTAGCAACTAAACTACCAGGCTAGAAAGAAAATAACAAACTACTAACCTGAGATCACCTGGGTCGAAGTCTGAGCCTCCTCGGAAGAAATCACGTTCAGCTTCCCTTTTCCCTTGTCCACACGCTGAGGTGGAGGTAATGCCTGCAATGGAACTGCAGGAAGAGCTGACTGGACCTGAGGACACCTCGACTTAACGTGACCCTTCTGCCCACACTGATAGCAGACTCTATCCCTGGACCAACACTGGGCTGCATCATGCCCGGATCGCTTGCAAACTGAACAGGAGACATCTCTCCCAGGAGCACCCTGAATAGCATGAACCTGCTCCTTCTTCTGAGCTGCCGCCTTCTTGAAACACCTCTCAACAGGATGGCCTGATCGGCCACAAAAACTGCACACCACCCTGCTCCTCTTTCCCGGAACAGCATCGGGTACCAGGGGTTTCTTCTCCTCTACCAACTTCCTCTTATCCTTCCTCAACTGCTGGCCTCTGCTCTTCGCCGTCTCAATGGCCTCAACCTTAAGAGCATCCTATACAACTCCAGCATAAGTCACTGACCCATAAGCACTGGCCCACTGCTGCACCTCACTCCTCAAACCACCGAGGAATCGCTTAACTCGATCAGCCTCAACGCTGACCAATCCAGGGGCAAAACGGCTCAACTTACTAAACTCTATCTCATACTCACCCACCGTGAGCTGCCTTTGCTTCAGATAGAGGAAATCATTCATGAGGCGGTCACGCTCGACCGAGGGTAAGAACTTCCTCAATAGCATCTCCCTGAACACTTCCCAAGAGCATCCGGCTACCAGGCTCTCCTTCTCTCTCAGCCACCAACTCTTAGCCAAACCTTTAAGCTGATAGGCGGCTATCATCACCCTCTGATCATCTGCAATCCCTGAGTACGAGAACATCTCCTCCATGGAGATCAGCCAGTCGTCTATCACCATGAAATCTGCCTTCCTATCATAAGTGGGAGGGCTCAGCCTCTGAAACTGCGAGATGAAGGCCATCTCTGCTGGCACCACCAATGGAGGCCTCAAGGGTGTAGGAGGAGGAGGAACAGCTAACCCCCCTGCAGGAACTTGCGCACCCTGAGCCTGCCCTGCCACAACTGCCACCAAAGACTGAATCTGGGCTTGCACCTCCTCCAACTGCCTGCCCATAGCTTCGCTACTCTGACACAGACTCTCGATCACCGCATCGTTCTGAGCTCCAGAAGATTCACCCTCAGACAGGGGAGTCGATCGAGTCGCAGGACGCCTAGCCATCCTAAAAATCATTACAATGCAAGTCAGATCCAAATCCCACGACTAGAACCGATTACCAGTACAGACAATACATATGTAGATATAGACTTAAAGCTGCTAAACTTGCTCTGAGAGTTTATCTTCTTCACAAAAATTAGATGATATGCCCTATCCTAGGATGGTTAACCACCACCTCACTAACTCTTGTGCCTAGATCGGATGCATGAACTTATGTTAATTTGAAAACTCATGTGTGTACATATGTCATCCTGCAAATCTTTAGCTTGGCGCGTTGTGCTTATGCAATGTTATGATATGCATGATTGTGCTATGCATTCTAAAAACAAAGGCCCTAATGCATGATATGAGCGGCGTACACATGAAAATGTTATGCATCCCATACTACATAACATTTCCATGCAACGAAAAAAGAAACGTGCTAGTCGCAGTCATGTGATGAGGTTATGCAT
Source organism: Platanthera zijinensis (assembly GCA_039513925.1). NCBI lineage: Eukaryota > Viridiplantae > Streptophyta > Magnoliopsida > Asparagales > Orchidaceae > Platanthera > Platanthera zijinensis. The sequence continues at coordinate 90,841,921 of CM077094.1, forward strand.
CCCATACTACATAACCCTCACATGTAGCCCCTATGGTGGATCCATATACGAACACATATTATGCATCCCATACTACATAATATGCCCCGTATACTTCATGTTATGCTATGAGTGTAGTGTTCGTGCTTTTGCCAAGACGTGCTGATCACATATCGGTGTGTGAATGACATGATGCTGAACTACTAAAAGCATCCAAGGAAGGTTGCCCAACTAACTTGTCAAGCAACCTCCCTCTGATACCAACTGTCACAACCCGCATTTTCTCCGAATTAAGAATTATCAGAGTAAGAGAAAACACGCGTCATGATGCCACGTCAAGCAGGGGATAACTGCTGACGCTTAGGCAAATCCAACTACAATCTTTATGCAAGAAAATCATGTGCTTAATGAATAGAAAATCAGTTATGTTTAGAGTCCGTATCCCTCGGCTCAGTGGATCATCTAGTCCACAAAAGAAAACTATATTTAAACGCTGCGGAAAAATACTTTAATTAGGCTTTACACCCTAAAGAGCGCATAAGGGTCCCAAGAGAACCACTCATGCTATGCAAGACACTACACTTAGTTTATATATTATATATAAGAAAACGGTTTTCGTACGTGATTTGGAATATAGTGATTAAGTTTACAAAACATGCTGATCATGAGCTTCATTTATAATAGTATTTATGGTTTAAAAATAACTAGCAACCTAGCATAAAACCTTCTCAAAGCAAGTAGACTATCTCCAGAAAAATAAATGGTAGCAGCAATAGTATATATCTAGTACAAGGTAAAAACTACTAGTGGGCGCCAACAACCTGACACGAACCCACCAGGACACATATATGTCTGTAAGAAAGTACTGAAAACAACCTCACAAACAAGGTAAACAAAACTCCAAAGTCCAGGAGTCCACCAACAACAACACCTCCAACTAGCCACCAGACTGGCTACAGCTCAGAACCTGGGGTATTCCAAAAGAAAACAGAATACCTCAGCAAGCAAAAAATCAAGGTAAAACTGCATGAAAGAGTCAACCAAAAGGACAAAATAACAGGAAACATGCAGTAGAAAGAGTCACAACTGTCCAAAACAGGACAACAAGAAATGCACAACGTGCAAAGAAACAGCAACGACCCAACCCAGGAACCACATCCTGCAGGGCCTACTAGGCTACCAAGAGCCAGAATGCTGCAAACTACCCAAGAAGAAACTTCTAACACCCTAAACTGTGGGAAGTGATAGTAGCAAAAACAACAACGAGGAACCGGATCGAAGGCAAACGCAGTCCCCCAATCCACCATGTCCAAGTCAAAAGCTCGAGGGTCGACACGTGAAAACACAAGGGACCTTCCACCAGACATGCCCAGCCTGTACCTGGAGCAAGAAAAAAAACACGGGTGGCCTTGGCTATGTCACACAACTCCACCCCCATAAAGAGCTACAACCTCCACTACTAACCACGACCCACGATTCGGCCTTTAGGAAAATAAAGAAAACGGCCGACAAGGAAAACCCAGAAATTCAACTGGAAAATCCACTCGGAAACGAAATACAAGGTAAAGGAAGGGTGTTGAAATAAACCAACACGACTAGGCGTTGAGTGAAACTCACTCAGTGCCTACCTAAACTTTGGCGTTGAGTGAGCTAGCCTCACTCGCCGCCAAAATTATACCACTACCCACAAGCCCACAAAAGAAAACGGGGCTCGACGACAGTCGAACGACCAAGGCAGAAGATCCAGAACTCGAGTAGTTGCCTGCCACTTGAGTATCTAAACTCCCGCACTCGAAATCATCTAAATTCGCCTATCAAAAGAAAATATACAAATCGCACGATCAGTGACGCACGATCAGTGGTCGTGCGCACTCATCGGCTGATGATCGTGCGAAGCGACCCTGAAAAACCTGACAGAAAACCTAGCAAATGCGCACGATCAGTGTCGCACGACCACTGGTCGTGCGCACTGTTGCCAGTGCTCGTGCGATTGCCCGAGACAGAACTTTGGAAACTGGAAAACAGCCGCGCACGAGCAGAGGCACACGACCAGTGGTCGTGCGCCCTAAAGGTTAACGACCGTGCGCGATCAACCTGCACCGTTTGGAATTTCCCGAATGACACCGGAACGCGCACACGACCCATGCCACTGCAGTAGCAGTAGACAACTATCACGTCGCACGCTACTACCATTCAAACTATGTCTAACCATTCGAATAATACCTTAACGAAGGAAATTGGCAACCACACCCCCCCCTCCTAACTCTCCCTCTCGGCTACGCCCGAACCAGAGCAACAATCAGAGCAAGGGGAACAACGGCTTCACGCCGACAATTTGGATTCCAAACTCCACAACATAGGGGGGGGGGGGTTTCAGTAGGAAGAACTAAGCCCTATAGTTAGCAAGAAAACGAGAACAACAAGGCCTCTAACCTGGGCTAACCGGGATTTCAATTTCAGCAAATAAAATCAAAGAAAACACTTGGCAAGGGCAAGAATACCACTTGCCTCAAATCTCAGCGAAGCTTTGGACTGCTTTCCTCCTCTTCGCACGGATCAAGATGGCCGCAACACCTAGAACAAAGATTCGGCCATTAATGGCGGAAAACTTCCAAAACTGAAAATTCCAATCCTTCCAAAACTCCACGAAAATCGAATTTCTTACCGCAGGAATGAAGGTCTCGACGAGAGCAATCCGAATCCACTCTCGGAATCGAATTCCGTCCACAAACGCTCCGGGAATCGGCGTCCGAAGGGAAGGCTCGACGGTTACTCCGTTTCTCTCGTACAGGACCGGCGGTTCTAATGGGGAAGAAGATGATCGATGGCTTTTCATTCTAATAAATCTATATATATATAATTATATAATTATATTATTAATTACAAAATTACATAAAGCACCAAATCGACGCAAAAACCGATTCACCTCGGAATTCGACGAAATTCGCACCGTAGCTAAATACCCACGCTACGAACACAACGGCGAAGTCGAAATTAACTTTCGACGAACAGAACTCGAGTTATACCCAAATAAAGCCAAACATCAACATCCCCCCGAGAGGCCACACCGGGTCACCCAAAACGACTCGGATTGCTAGGGAGTTCTTGCCAACAGGCTACAGAATAGGGCACTCAGTTCTAAGGAGCCAAACCACACTCCACACATGGCACAAGCCACGGAAACGCGTCATCGTAACGCCAAACGAGAATAAAAAAATAATCGCTGAAAAAAAACGGGGCGTTACAGGGACATGCCCGTATCTCTACCCATGTCCTTCTCGGGATAGGCCCTGTCAAGTTCCACTCAACGCCTCTAGACACGGGTAGGAACACGCCCGTGTCTCTACCCGTGTCCATCTCAAGACAGGCCCTAACGAGTTCTACTCAACGCCACTCTAGTTCTACTCGATGCACACGGGTAGGGACACACCCGTGTCGCTACCTGTGTCCTATTCTGGACCAATTTCTCTTTTCCAAACGAGTGTACAAGTTAGCTCTCCTGACTCAGAAGCACGCACGAGGGGCCTAGCGCGAATCGGGACGTTACAAATCCTATAAACAAAATAAAAGATTTCGTCCCCGAAATTAGGCTAAGGCTATGGGGAGAGAAAAGCATTAAATAAAATATGCTTTTAAAGATTACCTTGATGAAACAGCTCCGGGTAGCGCTTTTGCATCAAGTCCACCAGCTCCCATGTATACTCCTTCCCATGATTAGACCACAACACCTTTACCAAAGGAAAAATTTTGTGGCGCAAAATCCTTATCTCGTTGTTTATTATCTGCACAGGCTCTAGTCGCACAGACCTATCAGTCGCAACTGCTCCATCAGTGGTGGGAACATATTGATCGGGCCGCAACAATGCCTTTCGAAGTGACTATACATGGAATACGTCATGAAGATTCTCTAGCTCTAGCGGTAACTCCAACTGATAGGCCAACGGGCCAATCCTTTCCTATATAATGTAGGGCCCAATGTACCTTGGGCTGAGCTTCTTCATACCACGTACCCGAGATACTCCATGCGTCGGCCTGATCTTCAGAAACACTTTGTCTCCCACTTAAAATTCCACATCCGGTGCTTTGCATTATAATATTTTTCCTACCGACTTTGAGCCTCAAGCATGCAATCCCGTATTAGTCTCACAAACGCATCAGTATCATCAATGTATTCAATTCCCAAAGCCTTCGAGTCTTCATCCTGCACCAAAGATAAGGGTGTTCTACACCTTCTTCCGTAAAGGGCTTCATGGGGCGCCATTCCGATACTGGCCTTGTGGCTGTTGTTATATGAAAATTCCACCAGGGGTAAGAGCCTTTCCCACGGCTCTCCTCTATCTAATATGGACAGCCTCAATAGATCCTCCAATGTCCTGATAGTCTGTTGAAGTTGGTGACCGGGCGGTCTGGCGGTCTATCTTGGCGCTTTGGAGACTGCGCGGTCTGGCGGTTTCCCTTCAGTGGTTTGGTTACTGTGCGGTTGCTGTGCGGTTGCCGAGCGGTCAGGCGATCTCCCCTGGCGGTCTCTCTCTCTCTCTGGTGGTAGCTGTGCGGTTAGCCCTTCTATCTAACCGCGCGGCTTGTGCGGTTTGTTCTGTATAGTCCGATTAGTCCTGTATTTTTAGTCCCACATCTCTTATTTGTATTCTCTCATCTCTCCTCCATTCTATATAAGGGAGGGCATACCTTTGTAATAGATACCTTTTTCTGATAATAAAATTTCAGTTATACCATTTCTGGCTTGTTTTAGTTCGCTTCTCACATGGTATCAGAGGAATCGATCCTTTCCTCCTGATTCTGTGAGCCCTCTCTGTCCGCGCGATTTGCTTCTCCGGCTTGCGCCCTGTCCGCGCGGTCTCCTTCTTTCCTTGTCGTTGCCCTCTGTGTGCGCGACCTGTTGCCTTGTTCGCTGTGATCTGTCGCCTTGTTCGCCGCGACCTATCACCGTATGCCTTGCCTTCTCTTGTGCTTCTGTTCGAGCGGACTGTCTGCTTGCCGCTCGACTTCTTCCCCTCTGCTTGATACTGCGGCTTGGTCGTGGTCTTTCTGGCCGCTGGTGTTTGACATCCTAACCGCTGCAGTTTTTCTTCTGCCTATCCGCGCAGCTTGTTTCCTAACCGCGCGGCTTCCTGCTGTTTGCCATTATGGCTCTTTCTGATGCTTCCACTACCACCACTCCTGCCGCCACCCCTGTTGCCAATCCGGCTCCGCCTCTACCTCATACTTCTTCCGGGAACCTTTGCACCGTTTCCAAGCTTGTCGGCTCCAACTACCCGGATTGGAGCGTCTCTTTCACTTTTCTCCTTCGCTCGCAACGCAAACGTCACCATCTCGTTGATGACCCCCCTCCTACCACTTCACCTCTCTTTGATGACTGGGATGCGAGTGACGTGCTTGTGCGTACTTGGCTCGCTAACAGTCTATCTGATGAGTGCCTTCCCGCCATCCGTCATGATGAGACGGTGAAGGCCGCTTGGCTTCATCTTGCTGCTCTATACTCCAAAGGGGCTCAGACGTCCTACATCTATACGTTGTATGCAGACCTCTTTGCCTGGCCTACCTTGTCTCCTGCTGCTGCCTACGAATAAGTTCAAGCTCTTGGGGCTGAGATTCTTCAGAATCGCCCCTTTTCTGCGGATCTGGCTCAACAACACAAGCACTTCCAGGAGCTTCTGGTTGTGTGTTATCTGCTACGTCTTCCTGACACTTATGACATAATCCACCAACAAATTCTGGGTGAGGCGGAATCTCCTACTTTAGATGCCACCGCTGCTCGCATCGCCACTATCACCTCTCTCCTTCAGCGCCCGCTTCTGCCCGCTCCTTCTCCACCGGATAACTATGCTCATCAAACTCAGTGGAGTGGCTCTGGTAGCCGCAGTCATCAGTCTGGCGGACGTCCTTCTTCCCGCTACCTCTGCTCTCACTACGGCCGCACCGCACATACTTCTGACCGCTGCTGGACGAAACATCCCCATCTTCGCCCCTCGGGTGACTCTTCTACCTCCTCTTCCAAGCCATCTACTTCCGTGGTCACATCATCATGTAGTGCCCATGTGGTCACTCAAGGTAAATGGCTTATCGACTCCGGAGCAACTAATCATATGACGGGTAATCCTCAATGCTTTTCTCTCCTCGAACAGCATGATCGGTTGCCCCCGGTCCTCATTGCAGACGGTTCTCCCTCCCCGGTTCATGGGTCAGGAGTAGTTCATGTTACTCCGTCCCTTCGGCTAGAGGACACTCTCTATGTGCCCAAGTTTCCGTGCAATCTATTGTCGGTTACTTCTTTGTGCAAGCAACTTCAATGTTCTGTAACGTTTACTCCATCTTCTTGTTCTTTTCAGGATCTAGGCTCCCAGCGGACGATTGCTACTGGGACTGAGAGTGGCGGCCTCTACTTCCTCGACAACATTTCCGCTTTGTCCGTCTTCTCTTCTTCTTATACGGATCTTTTCCAGTGGCATCTACGTCTCGGTCATCCTCCACCACGGCTTCTACATCAGCTTCTACCCCACCTCCCTCCCTCCAATACTCCTCTCAATTGCGAAGCCTGTCAACTTGGCAAGCATCATCGTTCCTCCTTCCCGCCGAAGCAAGGTCGGGGCTCTACTCGTCCATTTGATCTAGTCCACTCCGATATCTGGGGGCCTGCTCCTACCCTTACTATTGGTCAGGGTAGTTCTTATTTTGTAACCTTTATCGATGACTTTTCTAGATGTACTTGGGTGTATCTCTTACGAGATCGCTCTGAACTTTTTAATGTATGGACCTCTTTTTATCATTTAATCAAAAATCAGTTTGGTGTTGGTATTAAAACTTTTCGATCTGATAATGCAAAAGAGTACTTAAGTCATGCTTTTACCTCCTTCTGTGTGCAACATGACGTTATTCATTAGACAAGCTGTGTCTATACCTCCCAACAAAATGGGGTGGCGGAACGCAAAAACCGTCACCTCCTCGATGTCGCTCGCACATTGATGGCTCAAATGCATGTCCCTCGCTCATATTGGGGCTATGCTGTTCTTCTTGCCTGCTATCTCATCAATCGCATCCCCTCCTCCGTTCTCAACGGAAAAACTCCTTTTTCCATCCTTTATCCAGGCAAGGAGCCTTTTCCTCTCCCTCTCCGAATCTTTGGGTGCACTTCTTTTGTGCATGCCCCATCTGCCACCCGTGATAAGCTCTCCCCTCACTCCACCAAATGTGTCTTTCTGGGGTACTCCGCCACTTAGAAAGGCTACTGCTGCTTTGACCCTGTTCTTCATAAGCAGTTCGTCTCTGCTGACGTTACCTTCTTCGAGAATGCCTCCTACTTCTCGGATGACTCCTCGTCTCTTCTCCCCACCTCTGATTCTACTGTTATTTCGTTCGTTCCCTCGTCTCCTACTGCGATATCCGCCCCTCCGTCTCCGCCCACTCCTCTCCCTCTGCCTCTCTCTCCGCCTCCATCTTCCTCATATCCGCTGCCGTTGCTCTCTCCTCCTGGGCCAGCTCTCTCTGCCACGGATGCTCTGGATACCGAAGAGCCCGCCGACCTGGATCTTCCTGTCGCTCTTCGCAAAGGGGTGCAGACGTGTACCCTACACCCCCTTGCTGCTGTTGTTTCATATGATCGTCTTACCTCTTCTCGCAGGGCCTTTGCGCTGGCTATCTCTGCCACTACCACACCTCGTTCCTACCAGGAGTCCCTTGCTATTCCTCACTAGAAGATGGCCATGGATGAGGAAATGACGACCCTAACAGAGCGGGGTACCTGGACTCTTGTCCCTCCTCCCTTTGATACAGATGTTGTTGGCCGTCGCTGGGTCTTTGTGGTCAAATTTGGCCCAGATGGCACTGTGGACCGTTATAAAGCTCGCCTCGTGGCTAAGGGCTTTACTCAGACCTATGGGGTTGATTACTTTGACACCTTCTCTCCCGTGGCTCGTCTCAGCACTATACGGGTCCTTCTCTCTGTGGCGGTCAACAAAGACTAGCCACTTTCCCAGCTGGATATCAAGAATGCCTTCCTTTATGGTGATCTTCAGGAGGCCATCTACATGGAGCAACCTCCTGGGTATGTTGCTCAGGGGGAGACACGAGTATGCCGGCTACAGAAGGCAATCTATGGCCTCAAGCAGAGCCCGCGAGCTTGGTTTGACAAGTTCAGCGGCATCGTGGTGGCCGTTGGTTTTGCTCGCAGCTCTGCTGATCACTCTCTATTTATTCGCAAAACCTCTTCGGGACTGGTGGTTCTTGCAGTATATGTAGATGATATTCTTCTCACTGGCGATGACCAGGAAGGGGTAGCCTTGACAAAGCGGCATCTTCGCCAACATCTGGTCACGAAAGATATGGGTTCTCCGAAGTACTTTTTGGGGATCGAAATCTCTCGGAAGCCCAACTCTTTAGTCATCTCTCAGCGTAAGTATGCCCTTGATATTTTAAAAGAAGCAGGATTGACTGGGGCCAAACCTGCCCGATGTCCCATGGCTGTTGGAGAAGACAAAACCTGGACAGATGATTCGCCTCTTCTTTCAGATGCTTCGCGGTACAGGCGTCTGGTTGGTAAGCTCATATACCTCACCGTGACTAGGCCCGACATTTCCTATGCTGTGGGCAAGGTGAGTCAATTCATGCAAGCTCCCAGGGAGTGCCATCAACAGTCCGTCTTGTGGATCTTGGAGTACGTCAAAGCAGCCCCAGGGAAAGGATTGCTCTTTCAGAAGAATGATCATCTGAGGGTTGAAGCATACTCAGATGCGAGTTATGCTGATGACAAAGGGGACCACAAGTCTACCTCCGGTTTCTGTACTTTTGTTGGGGGCAATCTGGTGAGCTGGAAGAGCAAGAAGCAGTCTGTTGTTTCCAGGTCCAGTGCTGAAGCAGAGTATCGGAGTATGGCGTCGACCACTTGTGAGCTAAAATGGCTACGGGATCTAATGCTGGATTTAGGGGAGGTCTACAACCATCCTCTACCTATGTTCTATGATAACAAGGCTGCCATATACATCTCCAAAAATCCGGTCTTCCATGAAAGAACCAAGCACATTAAGGTTGACTGTCATTTCATTCGTGAAGAAATCTTAAAGGAACAAATTTGCACTCCCTTTGTCACTTCTGATAAAGAGCTGGCTGATATCTTCACCAAGCCAGTTTCCGCCTCGTTTCATCATATTTGTGACAAGCTGGGCATGATCGATATATATGCTCCAGCTTGAGGGGGAGTGTTGAAGTTGGTGACCGGGCAGCCTGGCGGTCTGTCTTGGCGGTTTGGAGACCGCGCGGTCTGGCGGTTTCCCTTCAGCGGTTTGGTTGCTGTGCGGTTGCCGAGCGGTCAGACGGTCTCCCCTAGCGGTCTCTCTCTCTCTGGTGGTAGCCGTGCGGTTAGCCCTTCTATCTAACCGCGCGTCTTGTGCGGTTTGTTATGTATAGTCCGCTTAGTCCTGTATTTTTAGTCCCACATCTCTTATTTGTATTCTCTCATCTCTCCTCCATTCTATATAAGGGAGGGCATACCTTTGTAATAGATACCTTTTTCTGATAATAAAATTTCAGTTATACCATTTCCGGCTTATTTTAGTTCGCTTCTCACATAGTACTTTCAGACTGCCCGTCTATTTGAGGATGAAACGTTGTGCTAAAGGTAATACGTGAACCCAAATACGCCTGCACCGCCTTCCATTCATTAGAGGTAAACCAGCCATCATGGTTAGAAACAATTGTCTTTGGCATGCCATGATACCATACGAACTGCTCCACAAATAGGCGTACCAAAACATCCACCTGAGCTTCTGAAAGTTCTAAGTTGTCAACCTAAATTACCTAGAGGGGGGTGAATAGGTGAATGCGTCTAAATGCGGAATAAAAATTTTAACGAACTAGCACACATAAACAAGCAATCACAGATGATAAGAATATTTATAGTGGTTCCCCAACCTTGGGTACGTCCACTTTCCCTCACCGATCTAGTAAATCACTAGATTGGCTACTCCACTATCTCGGATTGAAATCCAATCCCACGCCTCGGAACCAAGTTCCTACAATCTCGATCCAAAAGGGATCTACACTCGGAAGATGAAAACTTCCTACTACTCGGAGATTAATCTCCTACAAGATTTACAGAGAGATTTAAAATAAAATACAAACATAAATTTTTATCTCAGATCTGGAAAGATTAAGCTCTAGGTCTTCTTCTTGAACTTGCGGCTTTTTCAGAAAATATTGAAGAAGAGATGAGAGATCTGATTTGAGAAATCTTAGACCTATTCGATCAAGGAGACGATGAGATATCCTTGAACAGCAATCCTTTCTTGATCGAAAACAAAAGTGTCGATCTTCACATTGAGCAGCGTCGGCGACTGAAACTTCTGTTCTTCTAGAGAGAGAGACGGTCGATCACAATAATTGAGAGATTTGATATTCCGCTTAGGGTTAGTATTGATGAAAAGACATTATATAGGATTTCCCCTAATGGTTAGAATTAACATTAATGATGACATATGGACCAATCACGATGTCTCATTTGAAAAACCCGTCGATCTGGACTTAAGAGAAATTTCAGAAAAAAATGACAGCAGTTCTCGAGAAGTATGAATGAGTTCTCGAGAACAGGCTGACTTCTCGAGAACTAGACTGTCTGGACTTAAGTCAGTATTCGAGAACAACGGCGTTGAGTCTACTCAAGAGTTATGTGAAGCTTCTCGAGAACTAACTAGACTTTTCGAGAACCGTTACTCGAAAGTCAAATCGTATACTCGAGAACCATGCTGACTTCTCGAGAACTAGAGACTAAGTTCTCGAGAACTATGATGGACTTTTTGAGAGAGGGACTTAGAATAATTTTGCGGCTGTCTCTAACTACTCGAGAAATAAAGGCTGGGACTTCTCGAAAACCTTAGACTGACTTCTCGAGAACTATAAAAGGTTTCTCGAGAACTAGTCTCGGCTTCTCGAGAACTAAAGGAACTTCTCGAGTTCTGCTAAGTCTACTTCTCGAGAACTGTCATGGACTTCTCGAGAGGTGGACTTAGAGAAATTCTGGACTTAGAAAATTTTCTCTACTCTTCAAGAACCCAAGCTTCATTCCTTGATCCAAGTGCTTGAATATGAAGTGTATCCCAATTGAGAGGCTACACATGAGTCAACACCTTGGATCACACAGTGAGGGATTACACTGTATGGTCCTGTGTTCATGACCCACTGTAGACAGATATTGGTCTACACTAAGCAATGATGATATGCAAACACACAATTTAAACTAAGATATCAAATACAACTTAATTCATCTTAGTTCAAGGGTGACTTCATGCAAATCTAGGTTATTGTGGATGCAATACCCCACAATCTCCCCCTATTTATAGAAGTCAGAACTCTCTACACTAAGGTGAATTATACCAATAAAGAAAGAATTGTAAATGAAGAATAGAAATCAAAAGCAAGATAGAAAATTAGACACACAATTAGCAAAACTAGAGATTGTATATATATAATGTTTTAGATTTCCAATTTCAACATCATTTCTTCCATAGTCTCAAAAACAAGTATCTGTAGAAAAATCATCTCTAGCTCTGATGCTGTCTGTCATGCTTCTCTTGCTGTCTCCTCTGATAGCTGAAAGGTTTTTGGTAGTATCTAGGAGGTTTCGGAGGAGCATTGGGATTATTATTGCCATACTCTCTGTCATATATTCTTCTTTTGGTCATGGACTTCTCATAAAGTTCCCACTCAGTGGAGCTGTAGTGGAGACTCCTATTTTCATTATAGTCCATAACTAACTTGAGAGTATCAATAATCAATGACTTGGAGGTAGGACTCCAGACTTCAGTAAACTCTTGTGCCTTTCTTTTCTAGGAATCTGTCTTGGAAACACTTTTGCTGGTTGAGGGGCCTTCCCCATACTTCCTTTTCTTAGAGGTGTGGATCTCAGGTAAATCTTGAGGAATAATATCACCCCATACTTTGTCATAGGAAGCAGGAGGAGGATCCTGATCTTCTAGCCTAGGAGAAAAGCAGGGCATCTGAGGTTGTTGCATTTTAGCTGGCATCTGACTGGACTGTCCTTCAGCAAGTGGGTTTAGGTTATGAGGAATAATATTGGGATCAACCTGAAATTCAGGGAAAATCTGGTTGTGCATCCATACTGATGTGTCATAGGTATGAAATTTCACTAATTGAATTTGCTCTAAAACATTCTTATTGATTTCACTTATCTTTTCAGACCAAGCTTTGTTTGCAGCTTCAGTAAACTTATCCACAAGTTTTTCCACATGTTCTTTCACTAGGCTCTCCCCCTTTTGAATTCTACACATAGAGTATCTATTGCATCTTCTTTGAAAGTTCCCACTTCTTCACAGATTTTCATAACATGTTTTTCAGCTTGCTTGTCTAACTGGATCTGGTTGTTGGCAAGAGTTACAGATTGTTCCATTACCTGACCAACACTGGTAATGGTGTGATCTATAACTTTTCTACCAATCTGAAACAATTCTTTCAGGGAGTCTGTATTATGCTGGATTTCTGCAAATCCTCTGCTCATCTCTTTTTCTAGAGCAATTACTTTGTCCTGAACTACCTTCAGAGATTCATCAAAATATTTCCTCTGGCCAGCCAACATGATTTCAAGCTTACTGAGAATATCTAAATTGATAGGGGCAGTAGCAGCAGCAGTAACAGCAGGAGGAGGAGCAGTCCATGGAGGAATCTCATCAAGTACTACAGAACTTTTAGCTCTGACAGTATGAGTGACTGCATCTCCTTCTTCATCAAGGAAAGAGGGCATGGAGAAGGCAAGATTTCTTAAGGGAGCTTCAACAGGTTCTGGAGAAATTCTATCTTCATCAGAAAGAAGAATAGTAGCTGGAAGATCTTTCTTAGCAGATGGGGATTGAGTAGTTTGAGACTTGGGTGATGGTACTGTAGATGGAGTATGTGCTGGTGATGGAGATGGAACTGATGATGGAGATGGAGCTGGTGAAGGATCCTTTTATGGTTTTTCAGTAGTGTCCTTGTGTAGAGGAGGAAGAGGTTCATCTGAAGTCATCTCTTTTATCATACATTCTATATCTTCAGCAGTGGATTTAATGGTTTCTTGCACTTGCTCATCTGAGATGGTATCATCTGGAATAACTGCCACTGGGGACCTGGTTGGAGATCTTACTGTGCTTCTGACATGACTTCTGATGGGTGAACTTTCTGGTGATCTGGCTGGAGAAGGAGGAGGAGGAAGTCTGACATATGGAACAGAGGCTGCAAGCTGCCCCTCAGTTGCTGCACCAGATGGTTCAACATCATGATGAGAGGATGAAGATGGGGTCCTGACCTCTTTAGCAGGGGCTGCAAGATCTTTAGCCAGCTGCTTTGGATTCTTCAGCTTTAATTTTTATCTATGAATGGAGGCTAGGGAGATCTTCTTCAGGTGATGGATAGGAGTGCCTTTAGAAATCTTGAAGACATTTGGATCAATCTCATGCAACATCAGGGAGATTATCCTAGCAAATTTTGGTTCTTTTATGCTGTCTCTAATCAAATCAAAAATCATCAAACCATAAGGAATTTTTTTTTCTGCAGACTATGAAAACCATGATATTGAAGAAGTCATTTGTAATAAATCCTATTGATCCTGTTCTGCACCACAGAATTTTGCCAATAATGTCCACTAAAAGTTTGCTAACATCATTTAAAGAAGTCCTCCTCAGAGTAGTAATGTCATCTGGAACTCCACAGAAATGATAGGTTCTGTCATTGTCCTCTCCAGTTATTTCATCTAAATCATCTACATGAGGTAGTCTGAGAAGTCGAGACACTATGGTCTGGCTCAACTTAATTTTAATGCCCTTGACTTTGGACTTCAGGACTATGCTATATCTCCTTATCTTAACATTTCTGAAGAACTCTTCTACCTCAGGAAATAAAACCTTGCAAGGTTCTTATAGAACAAATGTCAAACCTGCTATGTCTAGGAGAAGAAGAAGATTTCTGAAATTCTCTGAAAGCTACGCTATCCCTGCTACTACTAGCTCACTTCCGACACCGATTTTGAACTGCTGGGCCATAGAGATGAACGGCGGTGATGGATGGTTTGCGAGAAGGCGACGACGGCGAAGCACTGGTCGGCGGAAGACGAAGAGTTTTCGAGAGAGAGAGAGAGTTTGAAATGTCGGTTGAATTTAGGATTCTAACGTTATATATATATATATATATATATATATAAACCTAGTAATGCCGAATAGATGTCTAATTAAATCTAATTAACCCTTGGATTAAGGCAGAAATCGAGCGGTTTTCGAAATAGTAGAAATTGAAAGAAATCGAAAATTTACATGGCATTTCTCGAGAGGTAGGGTAGTTCTCGAGAAGTATTATTGTAGTTATCGAGAAGTAAAGGACTTGTTTTCGAGAACTTTCAGTACTTCTCGAGAGACAGATTTTCTGTTCTCGAGAAGTTGACTTGAAGTTTTCGAGAACTAATTTCCTGCTTTACGAGAAGTTATAGTAGTTCTCGAGAGCTGCCTTCCACTTAAGAAATTTCTGACCTTTTTGAAGTTTCCTCGATTCTTGAGCTTTGAACATATTCCATTTGACCTATCCTTCTTAGTTCAGCATCCCAAGTTCAGTTTTGAAGAAATTGAACTTGGTCTCGTCCAACGGCTTTGTGAAGATGTCTGCAACTTGTCGATCTGTTGGCATGTACTGCAGATCCACATCCCCTTGCTCTACATGCTTCCGGATGAAGTGATATCTGAGCTCGATGTGCTTTGTCCGGCTGTGCAAAACTGGGTTGTTTGCAATTGTTATTGCGCTGGAGGAGTCGCAAAACAGCGGAATGTCTTTAACCTTCATATTGTAATCTTCTAGCTAGTTCTTAAGCCAAAGAAATTGTGCACAACAACTGCCGGCAGAGATATACTCTGACTCGGCTGTTGAGATTGTGACACAATTTTGCTTTTTGCTGCTCCATGAGATAAGCCTTCTTCCAAGGAACTGACATGCCCTGGAAGTTCTTTTCCTGTCATCTTTGCTACCTGCAAAGTCTGCATCTGAAAAACCAATTAGTTCGCTGTCATTACTTCTTAGGTACCATAAGCCAAGATTCGGTGTACCTTTAAGGTATCTCAAGATTCGCTTTGCAGCAACATAGTGAGATTCCTTACAGTTCACTTGGAATCTAGCACAGACACATGTAGAGAACATTATGTATGGTCTACTGGCAGTAAGGTAGAGCAAGGATCCAACTATGCTTTTGTATTTGATTTCATCAAAAGGTTTCCCTTTCTCATCCTTGTCATGTGACATAGCTGAAGCCATTGGAGTCCTCATAGAGGTTGCACTCTCCATTCCGAATTTCTTAATCATCTCCTTGGTGAACTTCGTCTGTGAGATGAAAATTCCACCTTCAGATTGTTTCACCTGAAGTCCTAAGAAATACTTCAGCTCTCCCATACTACTCATTTCAAACTTCCCTTACATAAGTTTAGAAAACTTTTTGCAGAGGTTGTCGTCTGTAGAGCCAAAAATAATGTCGTCGACATAGATTTGCACTAGCAAAATCTTGCCTTTAATTTCCCTAAGAAATAATGTCTTATCTATCTTTCCCCTTGTGAACTTGTTCTCGAGGAGAAAGGTAGATAGCATTTCGTACCAAGCTCGAGGAGCTTGTTTCAAACCGTATAACGCTTTCAATAACAAATAAACATACTCAAGAAAGTTAGGATCAACAAAACCCGGGGGCTGTTCCACTTACACTTCTTCCTTTATGTCACCATTTAGGAAGGCGGACTTCACGTCCATTTGGTAGACAGTAAAGCCCTTCAGTGCAGCATAAGCTAGGATCAATCTGATGGCCTCCAGGCTTGCCACTGGAGCGTATATTTGGTCGAAGTCGATCCCTTCTTCTTGACGATATCCTTTGGCGACGAGTCTGGCCTTGTTCTTTATGATTGTTCCGTCCTTGTCCAACTTGTTCCGGTAGACCCACTTCGTTCCGATGATATTCGTACCTTTGGGTCTAGGAACTAGTTTCCAAACTTTGCATCGCTTGAACTGGTTCAGTTCTTCTTCCATGGCCAAGATCCATGATGTGTCTGGAGTTGGCTTCCTCAAACTTCTCCGGTTCAACCTGTGAGAGAAAACTTAAATATAAATTCTCATTAGTTGTACCTCGATGAGTTCTGACACCATCCCGGGGATCTCCTATGATCTGGTCCAATGGATGATCCTTCAGATGTCTGAGCTCTAGGTTTCTGGCATCTAGAACTTCTTCAGCCACTGGAGTGACTTAATCAACTTGGATGTTTTCCTCATCTTGATCATCTGCCTCTCCAATGGGGGTTGATGTAGTGATCTTGAAGAACTTTTCTCTTTCACCTTCAGTCGGTTCATCCAAGATGATCTCTTTAATCCTTGTACCTGCATCTTCAACAAGCACACTAGACGATTTGCTTTGCAGCAAGCTTGTCTCATCAAATACAACATGTATGGATTCCTCTATGACCAGAGTTTTTCTATTGAAAATCCTGCATGCCTTACTATGGCTACTATAACCTACAAAAATACCTTCAAAACTTTTCTCACTAAACTTGGTAGTATGATACTTACCATTGTTAAGCACGAAACATTTACAGCCAAAAATTCTAAAATATGAAACAGTTGGTTTCCCGCCCTTTAGAAGTTCGTAAGGTGTCTTATCATGATTCTTATTGATGAGTGCTCGATTTTGCATGTGGCATGCAGTATTGACGACTTCAACCCAAAAGTACTATGGTAGTGAAGCATCACTCAACATAGTTCTACAGGCCTCTATGAGTGTTATGTTCCTTCTCTCAGCTACTCCATTTTGCTGTGAAGTGCGAGGAGAGGAAAACTCATGAAAGATACCTAAGCTTTCATCGAATTCTGTCATGGACCCAGATTTGAATTCTGTTCCATTGTCACTTCTGATTTTGACTACGAAACAGTTGTATTCATTTTGGACCTGCCTGACAAAATTTGTAAAGATATTGAAGGTATTTGACTTGTGTTTCAGAAAGAACACCCACGCAAAGTGCGAGTAGTCATCAACAATTACCAACGTATAATCCTTACCTCCCAAGCTTCTAACTTGTAGTGGACCGAACAAGTCCATATGTAGTAGATGTAGACATCTATTATAATCTTTGCCAATAACACTTTTAAAGGTAGCCCTTGTTTGCTTGCCTTTCACGCATGCATGACAAGGTCTATCTTTGACATACTTGACATTCGGGGCATCACGTACTAAGTTCTGGGAGAATAATTTATTAATAGTTTTAAAATTAATATGTGCTAACCTCTTGTGCCATTGGTCACCAAGAGACGCACTATCTTTTGCCAAAAGACACACCAGGGTAGAAGAATCTATACAAATGAAATTTAAACAAAATATATTCCTGCTTCGAGTGCCAGATAGAATCGTTTCCATATTATCAACAGACTTTATCAAGCACTTGTCAGCATGGAATTCAACTATGTATCCTTTGTCGCATAGCTGGCTTATGCTTATAAGATTGTGTTCCAATCCATCCACATAAGCAACATCCAAAAAGGATACACTACCGTTAGTAATCATACCGTAGCCTTTAGTAATCCCGCGGTCTGATCCTCCAAAGATGACCTTTGGTCCGTTCAACACTGGAGAATAATCTTGAAGTAGGCTTCTTGTCCCGGTCATGTGCCGAGAGCATCCACTGTCCAAATACCAGATTGTCGTTTTGGTGGCCTTTGGAAATCCCTGCAATCATAATCAGTTTGCCTTAGGAACCCAAACATGTTTGGGTCCTTGGTCTCGTGTTAGAACACTCCCCCTACGAGGATTAACATCATGAGTGGTCATTCTCATGTTGCCAACTTGAGGAGTTGCAAAATTTATAGGATTAAACAAACAATCGATGACAAAATGACCAATTTTGCCACAGCACCAACAGTCGAACCTGTTGTATCTTTGCCTTAGGAACTCCTGCTTGACCTTTTGGGATTCTTGTCCAGTAGTGGTAGCATTCTTGGAGGAAGAAGCTTCATGATGATGGAAATCACATGATTTCTTCTCCATTACAGGCTTTTCTACAATGGTTTTTACCTTTGGTGCTTTCTTGAAGTTATGACCATGATCATAAGGGCCATAGATCTGAAGAATGAATTTTTCATAAGGTGCCTTAAAGACACTCTCACTAAAGTTTCTGGGGTGAGTCCATCCATGGTAGCGAGACTTTGGCTCTACATAAGTAGGCCTAGTCAAGTGACCATAGGACGAGTCAAGATCAAACTCATTGGTTGGGAATATGACTTTCTTAAAGGCAATCTGATCTTGAGGGGCTTTTCCCTTTGTTTTGGCCAAGGCCTTCTTGGCGGCCTTATTTTTTCCTTTGAGCCTTATTTTTCCTAGAAGATTTACTAGGAGCACCCTCATGGCCTTGTCCAGCACCCTTGGCCTTAGTTGAGAATTCAGCAATGAGTGGAAGAACATTCTTGGGCTTGGAGAAACTTTCAACAAGTTTTTTCAGCTTCGAGTTGTTCTTCCAACTCTTTGATGATTTTCTCTTTAAGGTCGAGGTGCTCCAGAGCTTGATTGTATTCCTCAATGGACATATTGAGGTTCTCTCGGAGTGAGTCAGTCTTAGCGACTTCTTCTCTCAAACTACTCTCAATAGATTTTAGAGACTTAATATCTTTAGCTTGAGTTTTCACGACCCGGCGACATTTGTCGTAAGCCATGATCAACTCCTTATACTGGGCCATGAGTTCAGACTCATCGTCAGAGGAGCTGTCCTCATGATCATGCTCAAAAACTTCAAATTCTGAAAGAGGGGTGTGAGATTTTACCTCCCTAGTGAAATGGGGCTCTTGTTCATCATCTGATTTAGCCATAAGTCCAAAGTAGGCTTCCTCTTCTTCAATTGACTCAGATGAGTCAGAGTTACTAAGAATCTTGCCCTTCTTGGCTATCAGGATCTTCTATGTCCTCTTCTTGCTGTATGAGGACTTCTTCTCTTCTCTCCTGCCACCCCCTTCTTCTTGTAGGGGAAGTCAGCTATGACATGACCTGGCTTGTTACAATAGTAGCAAACTATGTCAGTCGAAATATGTTTGTTCTGTTTAGAACCATGCCTGTCGTGGCTGCTTGAGCCTTTTATGTGTCGATCACCGTCATGTCATGATCTTCTGAGAGAAGCATCCTTGCCTTTTTATTGCTTTTTCTTGTTCAAGAATATCTTGAACTATCGAGAGAGTAAGGAGAACTCTCCTTCTGATAGATCAGTTCCCGAGGTACTTGGCTCCGAGTTTTCTTCTTCACTAACTTCTTGTGCTGGGGCTGGAGAGGTAGCCTTTAACTTCCTGGAGGTGTCTGCCTTTAAAGCAACAGACTTCTCTTTGGATGCAGACCTGCTCTTCTCTTCTTCAGCTTTCCTTGTGTTGAGTTGAAGCTCATACGACATCAGCTTCCCGAAGAGATTCTGAGGATCTGTCTCAGCTAGCTTTCCAAATTCCCTGATAGCACAGACCTTATTGTCCCATTCCTTGGTTAAGGATCTTAGGAACTTGTAATTCAGTTCTTCGTTGGTGAAGACTCTGCCATATACTCTGAGACCGTTGACTATCTTGAAGAAATTCTCAAATGTATCTACAATGGTATCCTTTGGCCCTTGCCTGAAGGCTTCATACTTCTGGTTCAATAGAGATCTTCTATCATCCCTCACTTTTTATGTACCTTCCATCAGAGTGACGAGAGACTGCCACATCTCCTTAGCAGATTGGTAGTGAATCAGATTCTGCAGTGTCGAGTCATCGACTGCACTTGCTATAATATTTTTTTGCTTTATTATCCAGAAAGACAAGTGCAATCTCGTCCTTATCTAGATCCATCAACTTCTTTGGAACCTTCTTAGTTGGATCTATAGTGGAGATGTGTTGAAACCAAAAAACCGGTCTCTGTGGAGTTCGACCCTTGGGGAAGGGGTGACCTCACACCTACTGCACTCAGAAGAATGTCACGGACCAGAGACTTGGGAAACTAGGAACAGACCCTCGGCTCTAGCACGGAGGTCCCACCACACACCCGGAAGGTTACAAGAACTCTTCCCCTCCCTTACCAAGGAGCTAGGCTTGGGCGCCTTGGAGAGCTCTCTCTACTCTACCAAGAAGATGCTAAGGGAGGAGGAGGCAAGAAAACTCATCCTCTCCAAAGGCACCCATGGGGGTCTATTTATAGTTTTTCCAAGTCCTGAGGGTAAAAGGACCAAAATGCCCCCGGATTGGTCTGCCAACAGCCAAATCCCGCTGTTCTAAATAGCTAAAAGCAGTCCACTAGGGGCAGCCCCTCAAGCCGGGCGAGCAGGCGACAAGGCGAGACGCCGACTTGGCGAGCTGGCGACCTGGCCTGACGAGCCGGGGAGGGCTGGCCTGACGAGCCGGGAGGGCTGGCCTGACGAGCCGGGAGGGCTGGCCTGACGAGCCGGGAGGGCTGGCCTGACGAGCCGGGAGGGCTGGCCTGACGAGCCGGGAGGGCTGGCCTGACGAGCCGGGAGGGCTGGCCTGACGAGCCGGGAGGGCTGGCCTGACGAGCCGGGGAGGGCTGGCCTGACGAGCCGGGAGGGCTGGCCTGACGAGCCGGGAGGGCTGGCCTGACGAGCCGGGAGGGCTGGCCTGACGAGCCGGGAGGGCTGGCCTGACGAGCCGGGAGGGCTGGCCTGACGAGCCGGGAGGGCTGGCCTGACGAGCCGGGAGGGCTGGCCTGACGAGCCGGGAGGGCTGGCCTGACGAGCCGGGAGGGCTGGCCTGACGAGCCGGGGAGGGCTGGCCTGACGAGCCGGGAGGGCTGGCCTGACGAGCCGGGAGGGCTGGCCTGACGAGCCGGGAGGGCTGGCCTGACGAGCCGGGAGGGCTGGCCTGACGAGCCGGGAGGGCTGGCCTGACGAGCCGGGAGGGCTGGCCTGACGAGCCGGGAGGGCTGGCCTGACGAGCCGGGAGGGCTGGCCTGACGAGCCGGGAGGGCTGGCCTGACGAGCCGGGGAGGGCTGGCCTGACGAGCCGGGAGGGCTGGCCTGACGAGCCGGGAGGGCTGGCCTGACGAGCCGGGAGGGCTGTCCTGACGAGCCGGGAGGGCTGGCCTGACGAGCCGGGGAGGGCTGGCCTGACGAGCCGGGAGGGCTGGCCTGACGAGCCGGGAGGGCTGGCCTGACGAGCCGGGAGGGCTGGCCTGACGAGTCGGGAGGGCTGGCCTGACGAGCCGGGAGGGCTGGCCTGACGAGCCGGGAGGGCTGGCCTGACGAGCCGGGAGGGCTGGCCTGACGAGCCGGGAGGGCTGGCCTGACGAGCCGGGAGGGCTGGCCTGACGAGCCGGGAGGGCTGGCCTGACGAGCCGGGAGGGCTGGCCTGACGAGCCGGGAGGGCTGGCCTGACGAGCCGGGAGGGCTGGCCTGACGAGCCGGGAGGGAGGCAAATACTTCATCCCCCTTGTGCCTGCTGGAGGACCCCCACTCTGCGAATATGGGGTTGTACACAATCCCCGCTCTTTTCGAGGTTGGCACAAGCTCGGAAAGAAACATCCAACCCATACAACGTATTCGCTGAGTGGACCTTTCTTGCGCGGTCGAGAAAATACTTAGCCTCTCTGAGAGGTCAACCTGTCACGTCAGCTGATGGGAGCCTAGGTGACGAGACAGCCTCGGGGTGAAAATTCTTGGGTATCCACGAAAGGTACGCCCTACCTACCGGCTAGTGGGAGCCTGACAGCGGGACCGTCATCAGAGCAAAGGAACTTGGCTTCCACGAGAGGTACGCCTGACCTGCCAGCTAGTGGGAGCCTGACAGCGGGACCGTCATCGGAGCAAAGGAACTTGGCTTCCACTAGAGGTATGCCTGACCTGCTAGCTAGTGGGAGCCTGACAGCGGGACCGTCATCGGAGCAAAGGAACTTGGGCTTCCACGAGAGGTACGCCTGACCTGCCAGCTAGTGGGAGCCTGACAGCGGGACCGTCATCGGAGCAAAGGAACTTGGGCTTCCACGAGAGGTACGCCTGACCTGCCAGCTAGTGGGAGCCTGACAGCGGGACCGTCATCGGAGCAAAGGAACTTGGGCTTCCACGAGAGGTACGCCTGACCTGCCAGCTAGTGGGAGCCTGACAGCGGGACCGTCATCGGGGCAAAGGAACTTGGGCTTCCACGAGAGGTACGCCTGACCTGCCAGCTAGTGGGAGCCTGACAGCGGGACCGTCATCGGAGCAAAGGAACTTGGGCTTCCACGAGAGGTACGCCTGACCTGCCAGCTAGTGGGAGCCTGACAGCGAGACCGTCATCGGAGCAAAGGAACTTGGGCTTCCACGAGAGGTACGCCTGACCTGCCAGCTAGTGGGAGCCTGACAGCGGGACCGTCATCGGAGCAAAGAAACTTGGGCTTCCACGAGAGGTACGCCTGACCTGCCAGCTAGTGGGAGCCTGACAGCGGGACCGTCATCGGAGCAAAGGAACTTGGGCTTCCACGAGAGGTACGCCTGACCTGCCAGCTAGTGGGAGCCTGACAGCGGGACCGTCATCGGAGCAAAGAAACTTGGGCTTCCACGAGAGGTACGCCTGACCTGCCAGCTAGTGGGAGCCTGACAGCGGGACCGTCATCGGAGCAAAGGAACTTGGGCTTCCACGAGAGGTACGCCTGACCTGCCAGCTAGTGGGAGCCTGACAGCGGGACCGTCATCGGAGCAAAGGAACTTGGGCTTCCACGAGAGGTACGCCTGACCTGCCAGCTAGTGGGAGCCTGACAGCGGGACCGTCATCGGAGCAAAGGAACTTGGGCTTCCACGAGAGGTACGCCTGACCTGCCAGCTAGTGGGAGCCTGACAGCGGGACCGTCATCGGAGCAAAGGAACTTGGCTTCCCCGAGGTACCTTCGACCCATCCAGCTAGTGAGAGCCTGACATGAGGAGACCCTCTCGGGGGGTGGGACGGGGCATGTCACCTAAGCTTTAACAATTCCAACATCCTCAAAGGGGGAAACAAAGATAGGTTACATGACCCCCTCGACTCAACTGGTCGAGGGCTGGACTTACTACAACATAAGAAAAATACATGATTCTGCCGAGGCTGGGCTCCTTCAGGGGGACTGGGCATGATGACCATCATCCTTCTCCTCGGATACCTCCATCTGGCTCAGGCTCTCCATGATCTTCTCCATTTCCTCCGCCTTGGCCAACCAAGAGATGGTGTTGACAGCCGTGACGTAGCACTGCCTCGCCATCCTGGAGTCTCCCTTGATCCTGACCTGGATCCCTTCTGAGTTGAACTTGAGGCACTGGTGGAAAGATGAGGGCACACACCAGAAGGCGCTGATGAGGGGCCTCCCGAAGATGGCGTTGTAGCTGCTTGGAGCGTCAACAATGACGAACCTGCAGTTTCTTGAGGTCCCTCCTAATTTCACCTGGAGTCCGACTCCACCTTCCACTTCCTTCCTCTCTCCTGAAAATCCGAACAGGGGGCCGTCCGAGGCCACCACCCTCCTTGGCTCTACCTTCATCCCGTCAAATGCCTTCTTGAAAACGACATTGACAGAGCTTCCGTTGTCAACCAAGATCCGGGAGACGGTAAAGCCTTCGATGGCTGCCTGGATGACCAGGGCGTCGCAGAATGGATCCTCATGCTCCGGCATGTCCTTCGAGGAGAAGGTGATCTTCTCTTCCGGGGGCGGGGTCTGGGATGTCGAAGCGACGCTCCGTCGGTACATAACATGGAGGCTCGCCTTCCGAGTGGCCTCGATCCCTACTCCACCGTGGATCACTGCTATTCCTCCTCGGTGTCCTACATCGACCCGATCCTCGCATATGTCTTCCCCCTCCCCCAATCGGGGTGGAACCTCTTCAACTTCCACCGGCGGCTGTTGTTGGGCAGGGCCTCTCGCCCCCCTCACTTCCAGGAACTCGGGGCAGGTAGCCGTGGCGTGCCCTTCCACCTGGTGGAAATCGCAGTACGGCAATGCTCTATCTCCCCTCCTTCGGCGGGCTCGGCGGTCTCTTCCGTTGCCTCTTCCTCCTTCACCTATTGTCAAGGCTTGCTGTGGTGGGGGTAGGAGCTGCCTTGGGGCTTGCCTTTGGAAGTTGAACCTCCCTTGGCCCCCATGAAAGTTTCCCCCACCCTGGATGAGAGCTCTTCCAGGACCCTGGGCAGGTGCTCCCTGCTGCCTCCAGCCTGGTTCCGGACCCTCCTGTCCCTGGAACCCCTGAGCTCTCTGCTCTTCTCTCCTTCTTCCCTCCTGATGTCTCAAGCCACCTTGCTCCTTTGACTCTGTCTCCGTCAATTTTGCCAACCTCTTGACAAATGCCGGGTTGGCCGCCTCCATGGCTATCTCCTCTGCCGCCCTTTCCATCAGCTCCTCGAAAGAAAGGGGGGCCTTCCGAGTCAAGCTCATCTTGAAGAAGCCCTCCTTCAGCCCAACGGTGAAGGCCATCTGGAGAGCATACCCCGGCATCTCCTGGACATCCAGGATCTCCTCTTGGAACCTGTCAACGTAGCGGGCCAGCGACTCCTCGGCCCTCTGCCTTATCAGGAAGATGGACTCAGGACTCTTCTTCCTCTTCTTGGAGGTGGAGAAGCGAAGCTGGAAGCTCCGGCTCAAGTCCTCGAACCCATAGATCGACCTCGGAGGGAGTTGATGAAACCAGTCCCTTGCCTTCTCCTTCAACGTGATCGCAAAGAGGCGACACTTGAAGGCATCTGTCATCGGCCTGATGGAGACGGCATCCTCGAACCACTGCAGGTGCTGGACGGGATCATCCTTCCCGGTATAGTAAGCCATGTCTGGCTCTCTGAACCCCACAGGAACGGGAGCTGAGATGATCAACTCACTGAAGGGTGACCCCCTAAGGGGAGCTCTCGCCACCTCCACTCGCGCGACCTGCTCGCCTGGGGGGCTAGCTCTCGCCGGGCTAGGGAACAGCTCCCGGCCTGAGAGGTCTCGCTCAACCCCTTCTACCATCCTCTCCTTCCCAGGCCTCCTATCCGGCATACTCACTTCTCCCCCTGCTGGGGTGATCTCGCCTTGCCCCCTGGGAGCCAGCTCGCCGAGACCACTCTGGGTTAGCTCGCCGAGACACCTGGGAGCTAGTCCCTGGGGGGTGGGGGTTGAGCTGTCAGCCCGAGGGGCAATGCTTCTAAGCATCCCCATGATGCCTTCGATGGAAGCCATGAACTCCTCCCTTCCTACAAAGGGTCCTAGGTTGGGGAGACCACCGAGGTCATCACTACCTCCCTGATCTCCAGTCATGACACTCTCCCGAGATTTTCTGTGCTGGTCACTCTCCACGCTCACCGCACCAAAATGTTGAAACCAAAAAACCGGTCTCTGTGGAGTTCGACCCTTGGGGAAGGGGTGACCTCACACCTACTGCACTCAGAAGAATGTCACGGACCAGAGACTTGGGAAACTAGGAACAGACCCTCGGCTCTAGCACGGAGGTCCCACCACACACCCGGAAGGTTACAAGAACTCTTCCCCTCCCTTACCAAGGAGCTAGGCTTGGGCGCCTTGGAGAGCTCTCTCTACTCTACCAAGAAGATGCTAAGGGAGGAGGAGGCAAGAAAACTCATCCTCTCCAAAGGCACCCATGGGGGTCTATTTATAGTTTTTCCAAGTCCTGAGGGTAAAAGGACCAAAATGCCCCCAGATTGGTCTGCCAACAGCCAAATCCCGCTGTTCTAAATAGCTAAAAGCAGTCCACTAGGGGCAGCCCCTCAAGCCGGGCGAGCAGGCGACAAGGCGAGACGCCGACTTGGCGAGCTGGCGACCTGGCCTGACGAGCCGGGAGGGATGGCCTGACGAGCCGGGGAGGGCTGGCCTGACGAGCCGGGGAGGGCTGGCCTGACGAGCCGGGAGGGCTGGCCTGACGAGCCGGGAGGGCTGGCCTGACGAGCCGGGAGGGCTGGCCTGACGAGCCGGGAGGGCTGGCCTGACGAGCCGGGAGGGCTGGCCTGACGAGCCGGGAGGGCTGGCCTGACGAGCCGGGAGGGCTGGCCTGACGAGCCGGGAGGGCTGGCCTGACGAGCCGGGAGGGCTGGCCTGACGAGCCGGGAGGGCTGGCCTGACGAGCCGGGAGGGCTGGCCTGACGAGCCGGGAGGGCTGGCCTGACGAGCCGGGAGGGCTGGCCTGACGAGCCGGGAGGGCTGGCCTGACGAGCCGGGAGGGCTGGCCTGACGAGCCGGGGAGGGCTGGCCTGACGAGCCGGGAGGGCTGGCCTGACGAGCCGGGAGGGCTGGCCTGACGAGCCGGGAGGGCTGGCCTGACGAGCCGGGAGGGCTGGCCTGACGAGCCGGGAGGGCTGGCCTGACGAGCCGGGAGGGCTGGCCTGACGAGCCGGGAGGGCTGGCCTGACGAGCCGGGAGGGCTGGCCTGACGAGCCGGGAGGGCTGGCCTGACGAGCCGGGAGGGCTGGCCTGACGAGCCGGGAGGGCTGGCCTGACGAGCCGGGGAGGGCTGGCCTGACGAGCCGGGAGGGCTGGCCTGACGAGCCGGGAGGGCTGGCCTGACGAGCCGGGAGGGCTGTCCTGACGAGCCGGGAGGGCTGGCCTGACGAGCCGGGGAGGGCTGGCCTGACGAGCCGGGAGGGCTGGCCTGACGAGCCGGGAGGGCTGGCCTGACGAGCCGGGAGGGCTGGCCTGACGAGCCGGGAGGGCTGGCCTGACGAGCCGGGAGGGCTGGCCTGACGAGCCGGGAGGGCTGGCCTGACGAGCCGGGAGGGCTGGCCTGACGAGCCGGGAGGGCTGGCCTGACGAGCCGGGAGGGCTGGCCTGACGAGCCGGGAGGGCTGGCCTGACGAGCCGGGAGGGAGGCAAATACTTCATCCCCCTTGTGCCTGCTGGAGGACCCCCACTCTGCGAATATGGGGTTGTACAAGATGGTCATGGGCACGTAAGGACCTTCTTCAACAATCATGAAGATTCGGGGATCCACAGCTTCCATGAAGAATTTAATTCTCTCTTTCCACATGGAAAAGTTATTCTTTGTGCACAGGGGAAGCTTGGCAAAATCTTTAGCCTTGTCCATTGCTTGAAAATTCTCAAAGACAACTTAGAGAGAAAATTGATCACGGTGTTAACCTTATAATGACCAACCTCTCTCTGATATAAATTGAAAGTTCTAAGTTGTCAACCTAAATCACCTAGAGGGGGGTGAATAGGTGAATTGTGCGTCTAAATGCGGAATAAAATTTTTAACGAACTAGCACACACAAACAAGCAATCACAGACGACAAGAAGATTTATAGTGGTTTCCCAACCTTGGGTACGTCCACTTTCCCTCACTGATCTAGTAAATCTTGTTTTTCAGAGGTAGAGCTGTCTTGTTCTTCAAAGTTACTAGATGAATCTTCTTACACAACTACATCCTTCTTCTTCTCAATTATAGGTGTTTCTTTAGATAGGACTCTATCCCACCTTGCTAGTATTCTCATGTCCATTCTCCTTATGTGATTGATCTTGCATCCTATCTTGAGTTTGAGGCTGTTAGGAATGGCATGAACTAAGTATAGACTCAGAATTCTTCCCATATTAGGATTCTTGATACTCTCTACTATTTTATCAAAGACCACTCTACTCCAGTTGGTCTTGATTTTGAAAATTACTCTTATCATCAGCTCAAACATGAATGCTGATATCCTATCATGTGCTCCAGTCTTACACATCAACACCTTCCCAATTATTTCAGACAGGAATTTGCCTTGGGAATTCATACCCTTCCTATTTAAGGTACTTCCAAACTTAGTGGTTGGAGCCAATCCACACCACACCGATGCTTCAACAGTCCTGGTGGTGTCTATTTCATCTTCTTGATCGATTATTGGTATTTGAAAAACCTTGGCAAATTTCTTGGTTGTGATTTTCACTTTTGCTCCATTTACCTTAGACTTGATCTTTTCTGAGTTTGGATCTAGTTTAGCATTAGAGAAGAACA
Organism: Platanthera zijinensis; assembly: GCA_039513925.1. NCBI lineage: Eukaryota > Viridiplantae > Streptophyta > Magnoliopsida > Asparagales > Orchidaceae > Platanthera > Platanthera zijinensis. The sequence continues at coordinate 90,869,826 of CM077094.1, forward strand.
CTAAAACTTATCGTTTACAAATGTTTATTAGTTCTGAAAGTAGATATTATATTCCAGCTTCTGTAATTAGGACAATTATAGTCCTAATTTCTACTTGCGCTGAGTCGAAACCATTGCGCACAAGCTCATATCCTTCAAAGATGTTGTCGTCGTTCTTGGGAGCCATTGGAGTTGAGAGAAATAGAGAAATAGATGTGTCGGAGAAAAAGTTCAAGAGATCAAGAAAGCATAGTCGACTTCTACTCTCACACCCCTTTTATAGTAAAATCTTCCCTGAAGTCGAAATGGCGCGCTGCATTTAGACTTTTCTAAATTTTTGGGTAAATACCTAGTGTTGACATAAAGAAAGTTGTCTGTCAAGATGTGTCGACTTAAGTCAACACAAGGATTATGTCTCTCGACACTTACCTTAGGGTCTCGACACCCTTATGTCTTGACACTTATTTTAGTGTCTCGACACTTTGCATTTATGTAGTGTCGACACACATTCTGATGTCTCGACACATTACTATCTATAGTGTCGACACACTTTCTTGTGTCTCGACACTTTCTCAACTGTCTCGACACATTCTCTGGTGTCTTGACACAATTTTTGACTTAGTCAAAATTTTGTTTTCTGAAATGTAGATTCCTCACATTTATGATGTCATACTTGTTTATTTAGGTTGGTAGACTTTGTTACTTAACTTATACACGTTAAACAGGGATTTTTTAGGTACCAATGAAAATGGTTTTTCAATATTTAACATTCCTAGTTCAAACTTGAAGAAATTGAACTTGTTTTCACCTAAGGGTTTTGTGAATGTGTCAGCAATTTGATTTTAAGTTGGAGTATAATGTAAGATATTGCCTTTTTAAACATGTTATCTAAGAAAGTGATGTCTAATTTCTATGTGTTTTGTTCTACTGTGAGAAACAGGATTATTAACAATTGAGTTTGCACTAGTAGAATCACAATACATAATAGATTTACTTAGCTATACACAGTAGTCTAGGAGTTGATGCTGAATCCATAGTAACTGTGTACAACAGCTCCCAGATGATATATACTAAGACTCAGCTATTGAAATAACTGCACTTGTTTGGTTCTTACTGCTCCAACTGATGAGTCTTCTCTCTAGAAATTGACAAGTTCCTGAAGTACTCTTTCTGTCCTCTTTACATCCTGTAAAATATGCATCTGTGTATCCAGTTAGATCAAAATCACCATTCTTAGGATACCAAATCCCAAGATTGGGTGTGCCCTTTAGATATCTCAGTATTCTTTTAGCAGCTGTATAATGAGACTCTTTAGGGCATGCTTGGTACCTAGCACATACACATGTTGAAAACATGATATCTGGTCAACCAGCTGTCAAGTAAAAGAGTGATCCAATGATGCCTTTATACAAGGATTCATCCACTGGTTTCCCAGATTCATCCATGTGTAGTGATACTGAGGAACCCATTAAGGTTCTTATGGTATAAGAATTTTCCATACTATATTTCTTAATCAACTCCTTTGTGAACTTAGACTGAGACATGGATATACCATCTTCAGATTGTCTAACTTGGAATCCCAAGAAGAACTTTAGCTCACCCATGCTGCTCATTTCAAACTTGTCATGCATAAGATTGGCAAATTTTCTACATAGCAACTCATTAGTAGAACCAAAAATGATGTCATCTACATAAATCTGGACTAGGATGCTTGAACCTTTAATGTCCCTTAGGAATAGTGTCTTATCTATCTTCCCCCTAAAGAACTTATTCTCTGTTAGAAAGGTAGATAATATCTCATACCATGCTCTAGGTGCCTGTTTTAACCCATACAATGCATTATCTAATCTGAAGACATGAGAGCTAAGTTTAGGATTTACAAAACATGATGGCTGTTCTACATAGACCTCTTCCTTCAATGTACCATTTAGGAATATAGATTTAACATCCATCTGGTAGACTTTATATCCTTTATAAGCTGCATGTGCTAAAAAAAATCTAATGGCTTCTAGCCTAACTATAGGTGCAAAGGTTTGGACAAAGTCTATTCCTTCCTCTTGTCTATACTCTTTAGCCACAAGTTTTGCCTTACTTTTAACTATTACTCCATTATCATTTAATTTATTCCTATATATCTGCTTAGTTCCTATGACATTGTGATTTATAGGTCTAGGAACTAGACTCCAGACTTTACATCTCTCAAATTGATTAAGCTCTTCTTGCATTTCTATAATCCAGTTGGGGTCTGAATTGGCTTCTCCATACTTCTTAGGTTCCATCTGAGATAGAAAGCTAGAGAACAGAAACTCATTATGATGTCTACTCCTAGTAGTCACTCCTTGCTTGGCATCACCTATTATTTGACCAATAAGATGATCTCTAAGGTGTCTAACAACTACAGGCAGATTCCAACAATCACCTAGTTCTTCAGGTAGAGAAGGATGAATCTCTTCCTCCCCCTGGGCAGTGACTGTGTCTTCTATAGGAACTACAACATTATTTCTAGCCTCTAATTCTATATCAGATGAATCTCTTATATTTAATTCCATCTTAGAGTCAACATATTTTAGACTAGAATTATTAGATAGTATATTGTGTAAGACTGAAGTTTCATCAAAAATAACATTAATTGATTCTTCTACCACTTGTTGTTTCAAGTTGTAGATCCTATATGCCTTGCTATGATTACTATAGCCTATAAAAATACCTTTATAGGACTTCTCTGAAAACTTAGTTAGATTAGTCTTCCCATTGTCTAAGACATAGCACTTACTTCCAAAGATCTTGAAATAAGACATACTTGGTTTTCTGCCTTTCATTAGTTCATAAGGAGTCTTGTTATGACTTTTGTTGATAAGGACTTATTATGAACATAACAAGCAGTGTTTACAACCTCAACCCAAAAATATTCTAGGAGAGATGTGTCACTTAGCATAGTTCTAGCAGCCTCAATGAAAGTTCTATTTTTTCTCTCAGCATCCCCATTTTGCTGGGGAGTTCTAGGAGAGGAGAATTCATAAATGATCCCTAGTTCTTTACAAAAATTTGTCATTTTTCAGATTGAAATTCTGTGCCATGGTCACTTTTGAACTTGACCACAAAACAACCCTTTTTATTTTGAATTTGTTTGACAAAATCAGCAAGAACTTCCAGAGTTTCAGATTTTCTCCTTAAGAAGAATACCCAAGCAAATCTAGAGTGATCATCTACAATCCCATAGGTGTAAGACTTCCTACCTAAACTAAGAATTTGTATAGGACCAAATAGGTCCATATGAAGTAAGTACAAACACCTCTCAGTGTCTTTGGACTGAATGCTCTTAAAGGGGACTTTTTTCTGTTTACATCTTTGACATGCAAAACACATGCCTTCTTTGGAGCATTTTAGCTGGGGTCCATTTCTAACTAAGTACATAGAAAACAACTTGCTCATAGCTCTATAATTTAAGTGAGCTAGCCTCTTATGCCATTGCATATACAAAGAGTCTTTCTCACTTGCTGCTAGGCATACAGGTGAATCCTCATTTATACTTAAGAAATTTAGATAATAAATGTTGCCACTCCTAGTGCCTGACAAGATGATCTCTTGATCACTTGCATTCCTTATCAGACACTTATCATTGTGGAATATGATTTCAAAACTATATCATAAAGCTGACTTATGCTTATCAAATTGTGTTTCAATCCTTACACATAATCCACTTTTGTGATTGTCACTAGACCATTAGAAATGTTACCATATCTCTTGGTGAGTCATTTTTCTGAACCTCGAAAGATTACTTTTGATCCATCCTTTACTGAAGCATAGTTCCTTAGTAGACTAATTATTCCAGTCATATGCTTGGAATAGCCACTGCCCAAGTACCATATTGGCATTTATGTGGTACTTGGATCCTCCTACAATCATAGAATTAATTAACCTTAGGCACCCAAATAGTTTTGGAGCCTTGGTTCCTGTTAGACTTAGCTGTGGGAAGCACAACAGGCTTTCTGAATAGATGAGTTTATGACTTAAATAAGGTTGCTGTTGGATTGTACCAACAATCTAGGGAAAAATGCCCAATCTTCCCACAACACCAACATTCAAATCTGTTATATCTTCTCTTAGGCTGCACCTTTGAAGTTGTACTTCTGGGCAACATAAAGTTGATATTGAGATTCCATAGTAGAGGTGCAACATTGACAACCTTACCTTTCAGGTTTAAGTGCTATGCACTGGGAACAGATCCAAGAATTCTGTTGGAACCCTACTTGTGATTTGGTCTAGGATCACTATTAGGATTGATTAGATGACCCAACATGTATAGTCTAGGGTCATAAGATGTTTTCAGGGTCAAGGTCAGTCACATGTTGTTAGATTGTTGGAAACTACCTTCAAAAGACTTCAGAGATAGAAGACTTTAGAGAAAAAGCAGTTAAAAGTATGCAAAAAAAGTCATTCGACGAAAGCTGAACTAAGTTCGATGATCGTCGATCTCAGATCGACGAACTCAGAGTTTCTTCTCTGAGTTGAGCTCGACGAAAGTCAAGCTGAGGTCGACGAACCTTTCTCTACTTTGAAGTTCAGCTCGACGAAGGACTTACTCAGTTCGATGAACTTGGAGCTCAGATTGAAGAAGTAAATTATTCAGTTCAACGATCTTGGAGCTCAGCTCAACGAAAGAGAGTTATCAGCTCGACGAACTAGGAGCTCAGGTCGACAAAAATTTGCTGAGTTCGATTAACTCCTTCCAGGTTCTGATCAACTAATTCTCTACAGTTTTTCAATTCAAATAATGACAGATCGATTTCGAATTAATTCAATTAAGTAATACTCTGATAATTAATGCATAATATTCCCAATGAATATGGCCGTTACCAGGTAGCATTAATTATGAATTTCAAAGAGTAATTACCATACCAAATTACTGGGACAGTTATGGAAATGCATTCAAGACAAATTGAGCCATTCCAACTCCCAGAGATTATGTAGACAATTTTAAGGAAAGATTTTAAAATTCAAAGGTTTGAAATCTGCTATCATATATACACTCCTTCAGAATTGCAGAAGCGAATGAATGTTGAATAGAGTACAGAAAATAAGTGAAGAACAAATACAGTTTTACATATAGAGTTCTTCATAATCTGCTTCAAGCTTTAAAGAGATAACAAATCAAATATCAGTCTAAAAGTTTTGATAAAGAGCAACATCAACTTGAAGGCCTATACCCTAAAGCAAAGCTTCGATCTCTTGATAATCTACACAACTCATGGGGAGCTTTGACATCATCAACAATCCACTTGTCTTCTCAGAGATTTGAGACAGAGAAGACAAAATCATTTTCATTTTTCTTTCATTATGTACAAGGTTTTAACTCCCTTCAAAAGTTAACCTTTTGGTTCACAAGTCACATGATCAAAAGACTCGAGATTGGTTTTTGGGCACTTGATCAAAAGCTCAAAGGGTTACTAGATATCCATTTGAAAAAAAGATCTTCTGGTGACAGGGCACCTGCGCAAAAACCTTTGGTGGCAGGGCACCTGAGAAAAAACCTATGGTGGCAGGGCACCTGAGCAAAAACCTGTAGTAGATTCCTACCAGGGTGGTAGAAGAGTGGAAGTACCCAAGTTTATTGGGGAATCACTATAAATTCCTTATGTTGTTTGGATTGCCTTTACTTGTTTTATTTGTGTGTTGTAATTTTTAATTTTCATATACATAAATATCACCTACTTTAATCCGCTATAAAAACAAGTTAATAATTTTTAAAATACTTTATTCACCCCCTCTAGAGTTAAGTTAGATCTATCCCTCACTTTCAATTGGTAACAGAGGCAAGTTATTTGGTTTCACATGCTAATACCTAAACCGAAAGATTTTTGATAGATCTTATTTACTCTAGTTTGTTCTTTTTCTCATGGCAAAAAATAAAGAGTATTCAAGCACCAGACCTCCAGTGTGCAATCTGAATAAGTTTGTACTTTGGAAGGCAAGGATACGACTATACATGAATTCTATTGATGAGGACATCTATAATTCTATTTTCACAGGACCACCACTACCAGTGGCAACTACAAGCACTAGTGAAGTTCCACCACCTGAGTGGACTAAAGCTCAGAAGAAGGCCAAGATTGTTGAAGCTAAAGCAATGAACATTCTGGCCTAGACTATGTCAGATGACATATTCCAGAAAGTTGCTGAATACACTTCAGCAAAAGCAATCTGGGATTCTCTCAATGCTATGGTAGCAGGATCTACAGATGAAAGAAAAGACAGGAGATCACATCTGATCTCTCAGTATGAGAACTTCAAGAAGGAAGAAGTAGAATCAGTTGATGATATATATAATAGACTCAGCCTCATAATCAATGAGCTGAAATCATTGGACAAGAATATCACATTGACAGAGATAAATGACAAGATCCTTTTATGCTTCCCTAGCACATGGGATTCAAGGATCTGGCCAATCAAATAAGCCAGAAGCCTCAATGAAATCTCTATAGAGACCTTGTTGGGCAAGCTCAAATATTATGAGCAACTCATCAAGACCAGAGAAGCTGAACAAAGAACCTCTTCTTTAGTAAGGAAAGAGAAAAGCATTGCTTTTAAAGCAACTGAAGAAGAAGAAGCCATTCCAGACAATGAATAACTAATGAGTTTCTTGGCTAAAAGATTTTACAAGATGACAAGAAAGGACTTCAAGAAAAGATCATACAGAAATGATAATAAGCCAAGGTATGACAAGACTCCTACTAAAGAGATTGTCTGTTATGGCTACAGGAAACCTGGACATATACTTCCAGAATGTCTAGAGAACCAGAATAAAAAGAAGAAGGAGAAGCACTCTAAGAAGTATACTCACATGCCCTCATCCAACAAACGCAAGAAGAAGGAGAGGGGCTTTGTTGCTTAAACATGGAGTGAATCTGAGGATGAATCTTCATCCAGCTCCAGTGAGGATGAAGAAGAGGCTAAGGCCAGAGAGATCTACTTGATTGCAATCAATGCATCATGCAGCCACTCTGAAGCTGAAATTTCTGAAGCTGAATCTGAATAAGAAGAGGATAAGGTAATTTATTCTTTTAATTTTACTTCAGAACAATTCAAAACTGAATTTAAACTATTATGCAATAATTTAATCAAATTTGAGAAGGAAATCAAACTTCTCAGAGAAAAATTAATTGAATATGATAATTTATTTTCTGAAAATATTAAACTTAAAGATGATTTAGACAATGCTTCATAACAAATAATATCCTTAAAAACTAAATTATCTGAGGATAAGGAGTTTGAAGAATCCCTTAATGAGAGAAGTATCAAACTGATGAATATCACAAGTACAGTAAATGCCAGGCTAAATGAGAAACTTGGCTTGGGAGCTTCATCTAGTCAGCCTCCTTTGTTATAGAAAAACATATAATCTACTCCTATAAAGTTTGTTTCTAAAAAAGGAAAAGAAAAATTAGAAGATGTAAATAAAGAAACTGAAGTTTGTCACAAGACTAAACAAAATAAAAAAGAAAAATTTTCATAAAAATTTTGTTCAACATAATTCGTCGAATCGAGCTCGATGAAATAGCTATTATTCATCGAACTCAGATCAACGAACTATGAACCCAGAATTTTAGTATAATTATTCTACTAACTGCGCTCTACAATCTCAATATGGTTCGTCGAACTGCGATCGACGAACGTGGGGTGCAGAGAATGAATATTTTTATTCTATGAATAAAGTTCGACGAACTCATCCCCATTTGTTGAATGAAGATCGACAAACTTATTTTAATTCGTCGAACCCAGAATTTTTTAACAGAAACTTTAATTCTTTTAAAACTTTTAATCAAGCTAAAGCTTTTATTAATCCTTTTACCCGGTGGATCATTCCTCCGAGGAGATTTCATCCACTAGGTTATAATGATCAGCCTGAATTTACCTATATTTCTAGTTATAAGTTTGAAAGAAATCAAGGACCCAAGGTTACCTGGGTCAAGAACACCTAACCTATTTTTTATGCAGGTGAAGAACTATCCTACCACAAAGGAACAATGGTATCTAGATAATGGGTGCTCTAAACATATGACTGGAAGTAAAGCAAATCTAACAGACTTCAATTCAAAGCTTGGACCAAAAGTAATATTTGGAGACTCTAATTATGGACAAATAGAAGGTTATGGAAATGTCAAAGTTGGAGTAGTTACCTTCAGGAAGGTAGCTTATGTAAGTGTTATCAAGCATAACCTAATATGCATAAGTCAATTATGTGATGAAGGTTATCAGGTATCATTGAATAAATTTCTTGCATTATTACTTATAGTGACAACAAATATATTTTAACTGGAACTAGACAAGGCAACATATATGTAGTAAATTTTAAACCTACTAATTCAGAAATTTATTTATTTAATCAAATTAGTTCAACCAATGAATTATGGCATAAGAGATTAGGTCATGTAAACCTTAGGAATATTGCAAAATTATCTAGGGACAACCTTGTTAGAGGACTGCCTTCTGGTTCTTATAAGAAGGAAGGACTCTACAGGGCTTGTCAATTAAGCAAGCAAACTAAATATAGTTTTTAATCCATTAATTAAAGTGATTCACCCAGGATTTTGTACTTGCTACATATGGAACTTTTTGGCCCTATTGCTGTACAAAGTTTGGGAGGAATGTCATGCACTATAGTTATCATTGATGACTTCTCTAGATTCACTTGGGTGTTCTTTCTTAGAAATAAGTCAGATAACTTTAAAGTTCTTACAAACTTTCTTAAGAACATCAAGATTGAGTACTCTACTCAGGTTGCATTGATCAGAAGTGATCATGCCACCGAGTTTGAATCTCTTCTGATTAAATAATTATGTGAGAAGGAAGGTATCAGACATTGTTTTTTTGCTCCTAGAACTCTTCAACAAAATGGGGTAGTTGAAAGGAAAAATAGAACCCTAATTGAATCTACTGGGACATTACTTGTAGATGCTTACCTGCCCCTATCCTTTGGGGCAGAGGCAGTAAGCACAACAAATTATGTTTTGAATAGAAGTTTGATTCATAAACTTAAGGGTAAGACTTCCTATGAATTACTTAAAGGGAAGAAACCTAAAGTAGATTATTATAAAGTCTTTGGATGCAAGTGTTATATTCATAATAATAACAAGAAACACTTAAGGAAATTTGAAGCCAAAGCTGCAGAGAAAATTTTCCTTGGATATTCCCAAGTCAGCAAGGCTTATATGGTTTTTAATAAATCAACACTAAAAATGGAAGAGTCTGTTCATGTATCTTTTGAGGAGGCTAACATGTTTTACAAGGAGAAGGATTCTTCTACCATAGACTCATTGCAGGTACCCATTCTATGTGAGAAGTTGGATGATTTAAACCTTAAACAAGAGGTTACTTTGCATCCCTCTCCACAGATTGATGAAGAAAGTGATGAAGATTATATTGAAATTGTTGAATCAACAACAAAAAATGTAGTTCCATAAGAGGAATTAACTCCACTAGTTGTGTATGTACCAACTCCACCTGCTGATCTTGTCACACTTAGAGATCACCCTATATCTCAAGTGATTGGAGATATATCAGTTGATGTGCAAATAAGGCATTAACTCAACCTAGATCAGATGCATACTTGCTTCATTTCTCAAATTGAGCCTCAATCCATTAAAGATGCAGAGCAAGATCCCCACTGGATTATTGCAATATAAGAGGAGCTCAATTAATTTGAGAGGTGTAGAGTTTGGGATTTAATTCCAAGACCCAAAGACTACCCAGTCATTGGAACTAAATGGGTCTTCAGGAACAAGTTGGATGCACAAGGAGTAATAGTAAGAAACAAAGCTAGGCTAGTAGCCCAAGGATATTCACAAGAAGAAGGCATTGATTATGATCAAACCTTTGCTTCTATTGCAAGACTTGAAGCTATCAGGATCTTTCTTGCTTAAGCTGCATTCAAGAACTTCAAAGTATATTAGATGGATGTAAAAAGTGACTTTCTAAATGGAGAACTTAAAGAGGAAGTATATGTTGAACAACCTCCAGATTTTATTTCTTCAACTCATCCCTCTTATGTTTTTAAGCTGCATAAAGCCCTTTATGGTCTGAAGCAAGCTCCAAGAGCTTGGTATGAGACATTGGCTAGTTTTCTTTTAGATCATAAGTTCATTAGAGGTATTGTAGATTTGACTTTATTTATTAAACATCATAAATATAAAATTTTGCTAGTACAAATATATATAGATGATCTTTGGTTCTACTAATTCCAAACTGTGCAATAGGTTTTCTGACCTGATGCATTCACAATTTGAAATGAGTAGCATGAGTGAACTATCCTACTTCCTTGGTCTTTAAGTGAAGCAAACCATTGATGGTATCTATATATCCCAGTCTAAATATACTAAAGAGCTACTTAAAATATTTGGGATGTCAGATGCCTCAGCCATACAAACACTCATGCCCTCCAATGCTGTAGTTGATTCTAATGAACAGGGCGAACCAGTTGATTAGAGAATATATAGGGATATTGTTGGGTCTTTATTGTATCTTATAACTAGTAGGCCTGATATTATGTTTTCTACTTATATTTGTGCTAGATTTCAAGTCAACTCTAAAAAATCTCACCTTATTTTAATAAAAAGGGTTTTAAGATATATAAAGGGTTGTCCTAATCTAGGACTCTGGTATCCTACTGAGTCAGAATTTGAATTAACTGGATTCTCAGATGCTGACTTTGCTGGTTGTAGAGTTGACAGGAAAAGCACATCAAGAACTTGTCAGTTCCTTGGTGATAGGCTTGTGTCCTGGTTTTTCAAAAAGCAAATATCTGTGTCAACTTCAACTACTAAAGCTAAATACATAGCAACAGGTAGTTGTTGTTCACAGATTTTGCGGATTCAAAACCAACTTTTGGATTATGGTTTCAACTTAAATAATTCAACCATATTTTGTGATAATACCAATGCAATTTCAATTGCACAAAATCCAATGCATTATAATAGGACCAAGCATATAGAGATAAGGCATCATTTCATTAGAGACAATGTGTACAAAAATAAAATTAAACTTATCTTTATCTCTACTTATTTACAAAGGGCAGATATTTTCACCAAACCCTTGATGAAAAGAAACATCTGTTCTTCCTAAATCAGCTAGGTATGATTAATGGAGAAGCTTTTATTTGATTTTTTCTGTGGTCAACGAATTGTCCATTTTTCGTCGAACGGAGATCGACGAACTGTGAACTCTTCGTGGAGTGTTCGTCGAACGGAGATCGACGAACCTTCCTTTGTGAAACTTTTTGTCGAATGAAGATCGACGAAGTTTGTTTCAGAAAACTTTTCGTCGAACGGAGATCGATGAAGTTTGTTTTAGAAAATTTTTCGTCGAATAGAGAATGACGAATTGTTTTCTTCTCTTCAAACATAGATCGACGCTTTTATTTCATTACAAAAATTTTCGTAGAACTGAGTTCAAAGTTTTTATTTTTTGTTGGATAGAGTTCGTCTTTTCATCTTCTTAAAGCTTATAATTAGGTTTTCATCGAACTCTATCCCGCACTTTCCAGTTCTATTGCACTTGATCTTTTCTCTTTGCAGGACAATAATGGTGATTTCTGCGATGACTCTCTCCGGGATGAAGTTTGACGCCGGTTTTGACATCGATATTGATTCCTTCAACCATTCTGACAAGATATTCAAAGGCATTCTCAAATTGTTTGAGGCTCAACAACTAAGGAAGTTCATGACTACAAGGATAAAGCTTCCTGTATCTGAGATAAAGGAATGGGTCTATACTGCAAGGACTCCAAACTCCTCCACAATCCTTGAATCAATATCTGGAAAACAGATTCCTCTTACACCTGTTATTCTTACTGAAGTTTTTGGCTTTATTAATGGGGAAGATGAAATACAACTATCTAGTGTTGAGTTTGATGAAATGTTAGAAAGGATGGGTCACTCCCAGGGAAACCCTAATCATTTGCTGAAGAAAAATCTCTCTGTTGAATATAAGTTTTTGGCTGATGTTGTGGGCAAGATAATCTTGGGCAAGCATGCTGCTCATGATTACATAACCAGGCACCAATTTTTGTTGATGAGTGCCTTGGTGAATCAAAAGTAAGTTAACTGGGGAGGAATTCTATTTGATTTTATTAAGAAAAAGATGAATAAGAAGGATGTAGGATATGACAGGATTTTGGGAATCTTCCTGCAGGCCAAATGCCCAGAATTATTGGTCTCCCAGACCATATTTATCAATGCTTCCAAGAGGCTCACATCACCTCTCTTTGGAAGATGGGAGCGGGTCATCACTAAGCCCTCGAGGGCTTCCTCTTCCAGGACTACTTCTAAGGACACAAGGTCTCCTGCATCCACTCCTCCAACCTCAGAAGAAGTTCCCGCTCTTCCTCCCTCTCCTGCTTGTTTACAACCTCCATCTCCATCACCCAGACAGTCATCTCCTCCTCCTCAATAACCTATTTTTTCTGTGGAACTTCCTCCATCACTTCTACCATCCATGGTCATTGAAGACATTCAATCACCTCCATATTATCCAGTTCCTCAATCACCACTACCATCTCATCTTATTGAGGCCATTCCTTCTACTTCTTTTCCTACATTCAATCTACTCTCTCCTCCATCTCCACCTCATTCATATCCAATTCATGTATCTCCATCTCCACCTCACTCCCCTATTCAGGAGGAAACCATTCTCAATTTCATCATTCCTACAGACATTCCTATATCATCTATTCCTCAGGCTTTCACCATCTGCCCAACCTGTTCTTCTCCATCTTCTTCCACCCCAAAATACACCATCTACATCTACTCAAACTACTCCTGAGTTTATGTATTTGGATTTTTCTTCTATTGCTAATAATCTTATTGAATTTATTACTCCTACCCTCAAAAAGCTAATAGAAGAAGCAGTATCTCCTATTGTTGCTTTTATTACTTCCCTATCTTCTCAACTTGCCTTCTCCTCTGTTGTCCCTTCTTCTGGGGGCCTAGATTCAGGTTTCCCTTGATCTAGGAAGGGGGAGATGCCTAATGAAGAAGCTCCATCAGCTATTGCTCCAGTCCTAGCAGTAGAAGCAGTTATTTTTCAAGATGTAGAGATGCTCGGTATATTTGAAGAAGTAGTTGCAGAAACTCATAAAGTTGCTACTGTTGGGGATGTCTCTATTAATCCCACAGTCAACTTGAGTTCTTTATTATCAGTTTTTGATACTCTACAAAACAGTTTTTCTCTAGTTTTTGAGAATAATTCTAATAAGGCTATAGTATGTTATACAACTCCTATTAGCTCTTCAATTCTAGAACAACTTAAAAACAGTCTTTCAGTTAATTCCACCAGTAATCATCTAGTCCCTGAGACTGTAGCAGCTATTGAGAAAATAGATCTAAGATATAGTTACATAGCCACAGGCTCAGATAAGAATATCTGCTGATGTGTTAAAACAGATTGATGCTCTATATGATCAACTAGCTGATGAATCTAATAATAATTCAGAAGATTCAGAGGACTCAAAAGACTTTGGTTCCAAGAAGAGGAAATTTAAGAAGGCTCCAGCTAAGGTTGTTTCTAAACCTTCCTCTACAGCTGACATTCTATACTACATCTTGCATAGGATTACTCTCACTCCAGAAACTCCACACTGGATGAGATATTATAAGAATCAGTAGAAAGCCAGAAAGAAGAGTACGAGATACTCTCCATCTCCATAATCTAGGAGAGGTCCTCCTCCTCCTTCTCCAGCAGCTGGTTCAGCAGGAAATGTCTCTTCATCTCAAAGGCCTACAACTTCTCAGCAATCCAGACATTCTCATCAGGAATAGGATAGACCTTCAAGGTCTGAGTCTCACAGCAGCCAGAGCAACCATCAACATTCAACTTAAGAAAGGCCACCATCTCTAGTCTATGATCCAGAAATGGATCCCAACTTCAGAATGGAAAGGTTCAATGGGATTGTAGCTCTTTCTCAGATCAGGAAAGCTAGAGAAGAAGGGAAGGATACATCCAAATTCTCAACAATGTCTCACTACAGACGGAAAGAGATTGAAAGGTATGCAAAGGGAAATCTATTTAATGTTGACCAATATATGTCTTTGCATCCAGAGGCAGTTGTGCCTAGATCTACTTCTGTGAAGATTCTTGGTTCTAAAGACATGAAGGTGACATAGAGAGAAGCAGAAGACCCTATCAGAAAAGTGATTTTCATTAAACCTGCTACAGATTTTTCTTCTACAGATTCACAAAAGGATTCATAATGCTTTGATTATGATTTTTAAACTTTATTATTGTTGTAATATACTCACAAGGCACATTTGTTCATATTTGCTGAATAATTTATAATTCTGTCAGATACTTTCTTGCTTTGTGATTTTCTTTGTTTTTATAGTGTCCTCACCCAAATAAAAGGAGATTGTTGGAACCCTACTTGTTATTTGGGCTAGGATCACTATTATGATTGATTAGATGACCCAACATATATAGTAAAGGGTCATAAGAAGTTTACAGCTTCAAGGTAAGTCACATGATGTTAGATTGTTGAAACCTACCTTCAGATGACTTCAGAGACAGAATACTTTAGAGAAAAAACAGTTAAAAGTCGTTCAATGAAAGCTGAACTAAGTTCGACGATCGTCGATCTCAGATTGACGAACTCAGAATTCCTTCTCTGAGTTGAGCTCAACAAAAGTCAAACTGAGGTCGACAAACTGCTTCCTATACTTTGAAGTTCAGCTCGACGAAGGACTTACTCAGTTCGACGAACTTGGAGCTCAGATTGAAGAAGTTAATTATTCAGTTAAATGATCTTAGAGCTCAGCTCGGTGAAAGAGAATTATCAGCTCGACGAACTTGGAGCTCAAGTCGACGAAAATTTGCTGAGTTCGACTAACTCCTTCCAGGTTCCGATCGACTAATTCTCTGCAGTTTTTCAGTTCAACTAATGACAGATCGATTTCAAATTAATTCAGTTAAGTAATACTCTGATAATTAATGCGTAATATTACCAATGAATATGACCGTTACCAGGCAACATTAATTATGGATTTCCCAGAGTTATTACCATACCGAATTACTGGGATAGTTATGGAAATGCATTTAAGACAAATTGAGCTGTTCCAACTCCTAGAGATTATGCAGTCAATTTCAAGGAAATATTTTAAAATTCAAAGGTTTGAAATCTGCTATCATATGTATACTCTTTCAAAAAATTGCAGAAGCAAATGAATGTAGAATAGAGCACAGAAAATAAGTGAAGAACAAATACAATTTTACATATAGAGTTCTTCATCATCTGCTTCAAGCTTTTAAGAGACAACAAATCAAATATCAGTGTGAAAGTTTTGCATAAGAGTAATATCAACTTTGAAGGCCTACACCCTGAAGCAAAGCTTCCATCACTTGATCATTTGCGCAACTCAGGGGGAGCTTTGACATCATCAACAATCCACTAGTCTTCTCAGAGATTTGAGATAGGGAAGACAAAATCATTTTCATTTTCTTTCACTGTGTACAGGGTTTTAACTCCCTTCAAAAGTTAACCTTTTGGTTCACAAGTCTCCAGATCAAAAGACTCGAGATTGGTTTTTGGGCACCTGATCAAAAGCTCAAAGGGTTGCTAGATCTCCCTTAGAAAAATAGATCTTCTAGTGATAAGGCACCTGAGCAAAAACCTGTAGTGGAAGGGCACATGAGAAAAAACTTGTAGTGGATTCCTACCAGGGTGGTAAAAGTGTGGATGTACCCAGGTTTGTTGGGTAACTACTATAAATTCCTTATGTCATCTGGATTGCCTTTACTTGTTTTATTTGTGTACTGTGATTTTTAATTTTCATATACATATATATCATCTAATTTAATCTGTTATAAAAATAGGTTAATAATTTTTAAAATACTCTATTTATCCCCCCTCTAGAGTTAAGTTAGATCTATCCCTCACTTTAGAATTCCTTGGCTCCTTAGATTGATCACTCCTTGTGGTGGTTTGTGGGCCTTATAATCATTAGATTTTTGTCTTTTCCAGCAAGGCTCTTTATTGACCTTGCTAGTGGTGCACTCAGAACTCATGTGTCAAGGAACATATGATCCCTTGCATATGTTAGAAGTCATATGCTTGGTTGGTTGCTTAGCTGGACCCATTGGGGATTTACCCTTAGGCTCAGGTTTCTTATTGATCTTATTATCCTCAATATATCCGACACCACTTCTAAATGGTGCAAAAAATGTATCAATAATAGGTAGCACAGACTTAGGTATTGAGAACTATTTTAGGAGCTATCTTTCCTGAAGAAGCTTTGCTTCCAGGTCCTTGATAGTCTTGTCTTGTTATGTAATAGTCTTAGTCTGACTATCTATTTTTTTGGTTAAGTCTATGAGCTTCAGTTTTTTAAGGTCCAACTTAATGTTGGCCCTCTCCAACTGTGAAGGTACTGCTCTCAGGGACTCTAGTTCTTTGGCTTGTTCCTTAACTAGCTCTTTGCTTGTAATCAAAGCCTTCAAAAAATTCCCATATCTATCGATGAGTGTGTTGAAATATGCTTCAGAATCTAAACCATGTTCACTATTATTAGAAGAATGTGAACATGATTCATTCTCTGATGCTGATCTAGAGCCTGAGGGAAAACTAGTAGTAAGAGGTTTTACCTTGGCAGAATTTGAACAATCCTGATCTTCTTCTTTTGCTAGGGTCATCAGCCATTGATCTGTATAGTCTTCATTATCACTAGATGATAATGTGGCTCTTCTTCTATTACTGGCCTCCTCAATGGACAATAAACACAAAAGAGTCTCCTCCTCTTCTAATTCAGATGAATCTGTCTCACTATCTGAAAGAGTGGATTGCTTCTTGGCCAAGAGGCTTTTGTCAAACTTCTTATGTTGTCTAGTCTTCCAAATTTCAAACTTTTTCTCCTTCCTTTTTACTGGGCAGTCAGCAATGACATGCCATTTCCTGTTATAATAATAACAAACACAATTAGGCTTAATGTGTTTATTCTGAGAAGAACCATACCTGTCCCCAGATTTCTTTTTATGGGTTTCTCTGAGTGACCTGTCTTCTTATGAGAAGAGTCTCTAGCTAGACCCTTCCAACTACCCTGCCTTCTCCTCCTCAACATCTTCTTGAATTATCTTGAGAAGAGTGACAGTTCTTCTTCAATAATATCCCCACCTAATGAGGAAGATTCTGAACATTCTGAGACTGCATCCTGTCTTTTTGAAGAAGCATGTTTCTCCCTGAATTTCCTGGATGTCTCAGCCTTTAGGGACAAAGAATTTTCTCTATTGACTGCTCTTGCTGAGTCTTCTTCAGACTTCCTGAGATTCAGCTGTAGCTCATCAGACAGCAGCTTGCCAAATAGAACCTGGGGGTCTATATTGGCTAATTTGCCTATTTCTCTAATAGCACAAATCTTGATGTCCCATTCCTTATTCAGGGACCTCAAGAACTTGTCATTGAGTTCATAATTGGTGAATCTCCTGCCATATGTTCTCAGGTTGTTCACTATTCTAAAAAATTTCTCAAAGCTCTATGCCACTGTATCTTTCTTGTCTTGTCTGAAGGCTTCATACTGCTGGTTTAATAGAGATTTTCTTTCATCTCTAACCTCATCAGTGCCTTCCATATATACAATCAATGATTCCCACATTTCTTTGGATGTTTTGCAATGAATCATGTTTTGGAATGTGGAGTAATCTATAGCAATGAAGATTATGTTTTGAGCCCTCTTGTCCATAGAGGCCAGAATTATCTTATCCTTGCCCATTTCCATATAGGTCTTAGGTATCATTATGTTGGCATCAAGAATTGACACTTTCATAGGTATGAAAGGTCCTTACAATACAGTGATGTATATTCTTGGATCTGTATCCTCCATGAAGAGTCTAACCCTTTCCTTCCTAATCCTAATGTTTTCTTTAGAGCAGACTGGAAGTTTGATGGAATGGTATTCCCTTTGAGCCATGATTTGATCTCTGTTAATCCTTAGGATTCTCACTATACTGTTATGCCTTCATAGTGAACCATCCTCTGATACCAATTGTTAAAGTGTTTGTTTAGGATAAAGAGTTTCTTGGGGGGGGGGGGGCGAATAGGTCCAATTTAAATCTTTGCTACTTTTGAATCACAGAAATTTCTTAGTGTGTTTATTAACACAACCACAATATTCAAGAACACTGTTGATCTACCAAATACAACAAAAATCTAATTTTAACAATCACAACACACATATACTTTTAACAATCACAACATAAATCATAGCACAACACACAGTAGTTTTGTAGTGGTTCCACAATTTATGGGTACATCCACTTTCCCCCTTCCCCTATCTAGCAATGAGCCAGATTCGACCAAACTTCTTCTTTCTTTTCCTCAGATCCTCAGATCTTACACCTCAGAGCCCAGCTGGCTCCTATAACTCAAACAAAGTAATGTCTTACCTTAGATCCTTAAGATCTAACAACTCAGGTTCCTCTTCAAGAACCCTACCTAAGAGTGATCCTCCACTCCTACTCCTCAGGCAAACCCTTGCCCTACAACTTCAGAACCTTCCAGTTCCTACAGCTCAGAGAAATACCCACTTCTCCTATCTCAGGCTCACAGCCCTACCTTAGCCTTTATAATTTAGGCTTACAACTCAGAGAAATCAATCTCCTACAACTCAGATCTACTGATAGATCTTACAAAATTGATATAACTAAAATAATTGAGTTTTGAAGTATCACCCAGAAAGAATGAGACTGGTGACTTCTACTTGATCTGATCTTGATATGAAATCTTCTCCCTTAATCCTGGTTGTGAAGAAAAAGAGGTCCAACCCTTCTTTGCTTTTTCAAAGCTTCTTGAAGGAAAAGGTAGGGTTGAACTTGGCTGAAGAAAATTGAAGTTGATCCACGATTTGCCTCCTCTCCACCTTCAGAATTCTAATGAATTATTCTTATAGACTTAGATGAGAAGAATGATAATTGTTGCTCTGTTTCTATTATGTTAGTCTCATTATATAGGCTTTGGCAAGAGTGACCGGCTGCCCCGGTTAATCCACTGACATCTGACAGTTCTGACAGTTGTTAAAACTTCAGGCTTTGAATTCTAGACTTATAAGAATTTCTGTCTGAGAGCTTCTGCATGAAGGAGTTGACACTTCTGACTTAGATTATATCGACACCAGTCTTGGGTATTGACACTTCTCTTATATTGATGTCAACATAAATCGAGTGTGTCGAGACTGCTAGCTTTTTGTCTCAACACAACTTGTATTAAATGTGTCGACAAAAGTCCTGAGTGTTGACATAACTGGTTTCCAGTCTCGACATAACTTGTGAAAAAATATGTCGACACTAGTCCTCAGTGTCGACACAGATCGCTTCCAGTCTCGACATAACTTGTGTAAAATATGTTGACACTTGTCCTGAGTGTCAACACAACTTGCTTCCAGTATCGACATAACTTGTGTAAAATGTGTCGACAGTAGTATTGAGTGTCTACACAGCTTGCTTCCAGTCTTGACATAACTTGTGTAAAATGTATCGACATTAGTCCTGAGTGTTGACACAGCTTGATTCCTTGACTGACGGTGTCGACCCAAGTCCTGGGTATCGATACAGCTTGCTTCCTGTCTCGACACTACTTGAATAAGGGTGTCAACACTAGTCCTTATTGTCGACACAACTCGATTCCTTGTCTTAACACTGCTTTTGTAAAGGTGTCAACACTTGTCTAGTGTATCGACACTTTTGTACTTAGTTTATTTTTCTTCCTTTCAATATGGAAATTGCACAAGTAAACTCAACATACATCAAATACAAATTTGTATATATTATTGAGTTGAAAGGGCTTCTCCAAATCAGGTACACAATTTCCAATGTACCCAACAGGAAAACCCCAAAAGGAAACAGGCAAATCTGCATGACTCATCATTGACCGTACCATGTTTAACGTTGTATGATTCTTACACTCAGACACACCATTATGCTGCGGTGTTCTAGGTAGAGTGAGCTGTGATATAATACCACACTCTTTCAGATGATCATGAAACTCATGACTCAAGTATTCGCTATCTCGATTAGATCGGAGTGCTTTTACCCTTTTACCCAGCTGGTTCTCTACTTCGTTCTTAAACTCTTTGAACTTTTCAAATATTTCATATTTGCACTTCATAAGATACACATATCTGTATCCACTGAAATCATTAGTAAATGTAACAAAGTAGAAGTACCCACCTCTAGCCATAGAACTCATGAGTCCGCATACATCACTATGTACTATACCTAAGAGATCACCAATCCTCTCATTAAAATCAGTGAAATGGGCTTTAGTCATCTTGCATAACAAATAAGATTCGCATCTCTCAAATGATTCATAATCAAATGAGTCCAGTAGTGCATCTTTATGGAGCTTGGATATGCGTTTCTCATTTATATGGCCCAAACAATAATGCCAAAGGTATGTAGGGTTTGAGTCATTCGTTTTTAGTATTTTCTATATTTTAGATCTGATGGTCTAAGTTCAAAACATATAAACCATAAAACATTTGGGCTATACCATAACAAACATCATTCTTAAATATAGAACAAAAATTATTCTTAATAATAAAAGAAAATCCAATCATGTCCAAATAGGAAATAGATATAATGTTTCCAGTTATGGAAGGAATATATTAATAATTATCTAGTTCTATTATAAGACCACTGGGCAAAGAAAGACGGTAAAATCCTACGACGACAACAACAACTCTTGCTCCATTGCCAACACATAGGTCCACCTCTCCTTTACTCAGCAATCTTCTCCTTCCCAGTTCCTGCACATTTATACAAATGCGAGAAACACATCTGATATCTAATACCAAAGATGAAGGAGCAGAAAGGTTTATCTCTATAACGTAGATACTTGAAGCGGAAGTCATACCTCCCTTCATCTTATGCAGACCCTCAATATAAGAAGGACAGTTACTCCTCCAATGACATGCCTTGCCATAGTGGTGGCATTTCCCTTCTTTCGCCAAGCCTTTCTTCTTTAGTGTTGAATACTTGGGCTCAAGAGATGACTTAGGTCCTACCTTCGTCTTCTTTAAGCCCTTGCCCTTGCCTTTATGCACCATCAATATGGGGCTAGCAGGCTTGAGCTTCTTCATATTGATTTTGGTAGTTCTCAACATGCCTAGGAGATGGGTAGTGTCTTGTCTATTTCATTCATATTATAGTTCAAGACAAACTGCTCATAACTGTCCAGTAATGATTGTAGGATCAAGTCTGTACCCAACTCTCAGCCAAGAGGAAACCCATGTCTATAAAGGTTCTCTATATACCCAATCATCTTGAGTATATGAGTCCCTACTATATCTCGAGCTCCCATATTACACTGAAATAATGCATTGGTGATGTCAAACCTCTCTTGACAAGCTTGCCCTTGAAACTTTTTCTTGAGATGCTTGTCAATTTCTTTGCAACCCAAGTTCTCATGTTGATTTTGAAGCTCAGAGTTCATGGTTGCCAGCATGAGGCATTCGACATCCAAGGAGTCGTCTTGATACTTCTTATAAACATCTTTATTAAATAGAGACGCATTCCCGACTGGCTCTTCGAGGGATTCCTCTTCCAAAATATAGAGCTTACGCTCTTGTCTGAGAACAATTCTCAGGTTCCTGTACCAGTCCAAATAGTTCATCCTACACAGTTTCTCCATCTTAAGGATGGCTCTGAGGGACAGGGTGGAATGAGATCCACTTGCCATATAAATTCTATAAGGATTCAGAAAAGTAATATCAGTACTACATTTCAAAATACATTTTTTCATTATTTCAATTAGGACTTTAATCAAAATTACTCCCACTATTTTTATCAAACTGATAACCCTTGATATCAATTCAGAGAGTTAAAGCGAGCAGCTCTCTTAGTGGACAAGATCCATATTTCACCAACACTATGAGTCAGCTTTGGTTTTTCTCTCATAGTGTAGTTATTTAGGTAGGCAATGCTTGCCGATTGCATCACTATACAACTTTTGTATGGTTGGTGAATAACTCTTTATTCGTATCCATCATATGGTGCATGCCAACCTTATGTCAATGGACACTCAACCTTTGAGGCCACCCAGTTAAGTTTGACCTAATTTTGACAGTGGGATATCACAATTATTCGCTCGCATCCTTACCAAGATAGATTAATGCACCTTGCTTTGTTAAGCTCTCACTTCATCGATCAAGGCAAGAAGAGTGTCATCCGTCAGAGACATCCAAATACTAAATATTACATAAGGGATTATGAGATAATTGATTAACACTTAATCATGGTTAACAATTAACCAATGTGCACATCCACCAAATAAAGCTTACAGTAGTCATAATCCAAATGCATCCTAGATGTGCACAATAAAATCATCAACACTTGATGAACTGTGCTAAGTCTGAATATCTAGAACCCTTCTAAATCTTTAGATTTACATGCACTGGACATGAGCAACACCAACTCAACTTACACAGTATACAAGCTCGTCTCTCAATGTGAGATTCAAAATCTAACACACACTTGGTTTCACAAACTAACAAGAGGGACGGTTAGTGTTTAGGTGTAACAAAGATATCAACAACAAAATCACATGCATTCTCTGCGGGGTTCCAAGAATAGATTTGGGCATTTAGAACACTTCTAAAATTTCTAGATCTACACACAATAGATTTAGCAACTTCTGAAACAATGATCATCACAGAAACCTGACACTGATACCACTGTTTGGTTTTGTTATACGTCACAACACTTGTGCGTAACCGAAATGGAACAAGAAAGCCCAAAATAGTTTGGATCTAGCGATGAACATTGATTAAGACGTAAAGTGCTGTAAATAAAATTTTACCTTTGAGGCATTGAGTCAATACTCAATCAAGGTGCTCCGATGAAGTCCAATGAGTGGCAATGGCCTGAGTTCCGAGCATAGAATAATGTCCATGCCTCTATAGGTGATCCAAATGAACATGAGAACCCTTAGAATCTTGTCGTACAAGATCTAGGTTGGAAGAAAACACTCTGTGTCTTCACAGACTACTAGGTCTGCTCTAGAAGAGGTGGCGACGACGAGTACAAATGCCTTGGAAACACTTTCCGGCAACGTATAAGGACGATGGATGGTCGGCGGCGAGATCGGCGTCTACGGCCTTGGCGGAATACTTCCGTCGAGAGCAAGAAAAAGCCGACTCATGATTAGGTCAAAACCTATATTCTCGTAACTCTAGCTCGGTTTACTGTACATATCATATATATACTGAATATCGAGCCAACCCATACCAGTAGACCACGCCGAATCGGACTTAAAGGAATTAAACTAGACGAAATAGAATTCATCGAATATTCTTGTCGATATTCAACGAATAAATACTTGACTCGACGAATCCTTTAGGATTCAAGTCGATATTCAACGAATCAACACTTGACTTGACGAATCATTGAGTGCACACAATGCACTCAATGCCACAATGCCAGACTCATTGAATAAACACTTGACTCGATGAATCGTTGAGTGGACTAAACGCACTCAATACCAGACTCGTCGAATCAACACTTGACTCGACGAATCATCGAGTGAACTCAACGCACTCAATGCTTAATTGACAAGTCAACATTAGACTCGACGAAGGCATAAGGTGGTCTCAACGCTCTCAATGCTCTCAATGCCTAATTGACAAGTCAACATTTGACTCGATGAAAGCATTGAGTGGTCTCGATGCACTCAACGCCTGGCTGAGCAGATTTGATACACTCAACGCCTGGCTGAATCCAGTCCTTCAATCATCTCATGCTAGTGCTTGATCCTTCACTCATCACATGAGTAAGACCAACATAATCCAATATTCCAAATTCTCCAAACGTTCTTATGTGCGACCCTGATAGGCTCATATTGTGTTGGCAGTGAGACTACATGCTTTATAACTTCCAGATCACCATGGAAATACAAACAGGTTTCGCCAAAGAACCTTGACCATGAGTATAGTCTTTCTCCACAACACCCGATCTTGAGTCTCCAGAATATAAACAGGATCCTCGATATAGGAAAGTGTAGGCTGCAACTGGATCACCGAGTCAAGGACATACCGATCACTAAGCACACACTTTCACAGCTAGCTCACATGAAACACATCGTGAACACCAGGGAAAGTAGCGGGAAAATCTAGCCTATAAGCTGATACTCCGATGCGCTCAACAATCTGGAAAGGTCCCACATACTTGGGATCCAACTTATGGTTCCTTCCAAACCTCTTAACACCTAGCATCAAAGAAACCTTCAGGAAAACATGTCCCTAACAGCGAACTCCAGATCAACCCTTCGTCGATTTGCATTCTTCTCATAATGCTCCTGAGCTACACGAAGTTTTTCACGAATATGAGTTACAGAAATACTCATTTCTTCTAAGGCATCTGGACCTAACATCGGTCTCTCACCAACCTCAGTCCAAAACAAAGGAGTTCGACAACGCCTCCTGTACAAAGCCTCAAATGGGGCCATCTACAAACTCTCTTGATAACTGTTATTATAAGATAATTACATCAGTCTAAGATGCTGGTCCCATACTCCACCATGGTCCAAAATATAACATCTAATCATATCTTCCAAGATTCTATTAACTCTTTCTGTTTGACCATTGGTCTGCAGGTGGTAAGAAGTTGAATACCTTAGGTCAGTGCCCAACCCTTTCTGCAAACTTTTCCAGAAACATGATGTAAATATGGAGTCTCGATCTGACACAATACTTACCGGCACTCCATGCAGTCTGATAACCTCATCTAAATACAATCCTGCCATCTTCTTCATGGAATAACCATCTTGAAAGGCACAAAGTGAGCATATTTTGTCAATCTATCCACTATTACCCACACAGAGTCATGCCCTCGAGGAGACCTCGACAAACCAGTAATAAAATCCATAAAAATACTCTCCCACTTCCAAATTGGATATCCAAAGGCATCAGCTTGCCACCAGGCCTTCCATGATCCGCCTTAACATGCTTGTAGGTGAAGCACTCAGACACGAACTTAACTATGTCGTTCTTCATCCCATACCACCAAACGATCTGCTTCAAATCTCTATACATCTTTATAGAGATAGGGTGATATGAAACACTAGACCCCTGTGCTTCACTACAAATCTTTGCCCGAATATCACCAATAACTGGAATATAATATCTATCACGGTACTTCAAAGTACCCACTTCATCAATCAGAAAGTCTGGTAATTCTGCTTTTTCAGTTCTAGTATGGATATGCTCCAAATCGGGATCATCCTTCTAATGTAGCCTTGTAAGCGCAATCCACGAAGGCTCTACCACTTCCAATCTACTCGGCGAGTCACAACTCCCAACGGTTATATTCATTAATAAAAACTCCTCCACCAAGGATTGCAATGAAAGGTTAAAGATTTGAGTGGCCTTGCTACTCAAGGCGTCAGCTACCATATTAACTTTGCCAGGATGATAAAGGATATCAACCTCATAATCTGCGACATACTCCAACCATCTATGCTGGCGCAAATTTAGCTCCTTCTGAGTGAAGACGTACTTCAAACTCTTATGGTCTGTATAAATCATGCACATCGCGCTATATAACGAATATATCCAAAGCTTCATGGCATAAATTACTGCCGCAAACTCCAAATCATGTGTAGGATAATTCTTTTTGTGAACCTTCAATTACCTGGACCCATACACAACAACCTTTCCTTCTTGCATCAAGACACATCCAAGCCCGACGTGCGATGCATCCACATAAAAAGTATACTCCACTCCTTCGGTAGATAAAGTCAACACTGGAGCAGTGCACAATCTCTTTTTAAATTCCTGAAAGGCTCCTTCGCACTCATCTCTCCACACAAACGTAGCATTCTTCTGTGTAAGATTAGTCAAAGGTACAGACAACAAAGAGAATCCCTCCATAAACCTTCTATAATAGCCTGCCAACCCTACGAAGCTTCTTATCTCTTTAGGCGTAGTGGGTCTTTTCCAATCCAACACAACAGTTATCTTTTTTGGGTCAATAGAAATTCCATCCTTATTCACAACATGACCCAAAAAGGACACTTGAGGAAGCCAAAACTTGCACTTACTCAATTTCACATACAACTTATGCTCTCTTAAAGTAGACAGAACTTGGGGAAAATGCTGAGCATGCTCCTCAGCACTCCAGGAATATACCAGAACATCGTTAATGAAAATTACAAAAAAATGATATAAGAAATCCTTAAACACTCTATTCATCATGTCCATGAAGGCAGATGGTGAATTTGTCAGTCCAAAGGACATCACCAAGAACTCAAAATATCCATGCCGAGAATGAAAATCTATCTGCGGAACATCTGACTCATAGATTCTCAATTGATGGTAGCTCGAATGAAGATAAATCTTCGAGAACAACATACTACCACGCAACTGATCAAATAAATAATCTATCCGTGGCAAAGGATACCAGTTCTTGATGGTTACATTATTCAACTCCCTATAATCGATGTACATCCTCATAGAACCATCCTTCTTCTTCATAAAAAAGATAGGAGCACCCCAAGGTGAAGCACTTGGCTGAATAAATCCACACTACAACAATTCATCTAGCTGGGTGCGCAACACTTCTAGCTCATGAGGGGCCATATGATACAGTACCTTAGCAATAAGGCGAGTACCCGGCTCAAGATCAATCACAAATTCAACATCTCACTCAGGCGGAAGACCAGGAAGAATAATGGGGAAAACATCAGGGAACTCTTGCACCACATAAATATCCTCGATACACGACAAACTACTACCAGTTCAAAAAAAGAAACCAGATAAGCAAGACAATCGAAATCTAAGAGTTTCCGAGTATATACCACAAAAATAATCGGGAAATTCTGGCGCAGAAATCCATACACACTCATGGGGTGACCGTTGTCCATCTTGAAGTTCAAACGCTTTATCTTGCATTAGATAACAACATCATACCTAGACAACCAGTCCATGCCCAAAATAACATCAAAGTCCTCCAAGTCTAGCACTCTCAAATTGGCAAAGGCTAGGATGTCGCCTAAGAGGATAAGATAACTCTGGATTCCCTAGCCCGATACCACTGAGTCACTAGAGGGAAACTTAATGCGAAATGAATCGCTGTCTTGATCGAGGGTCAGACATTGATATTCTACAAAATTCCTAGCCACGAACGAGTGGGTAGCACCAAAATAAAAAAGAACGCACACCCAACGGTTCTTTATCTTAAACTACCCTATAAAATCATATACGTAACTAGCCAAACAACATTCAAACTAAAGATGAAAGCTAAGAACTAGATTGGAATCAAACCTAAGATCACTTGGGTGGAAGTATACACTTCTTCCAAGGTCACCACATTCAACTTGCCCTTCCCTTTATCCAGATGTTGCGGTGGCGACAAGGCTCGAAGTGGGACTGGCTACAGTGGGGGCTGAGGCTGCGGGAACTTAGACTTCAAATGCCCTTTCTTCCCACACTGGAAACAGAACTTATCCTTTGTCCAACAATGGGAAAATTCATGCCCCTTCTACTTACATGAAGCGCAAACCATATCTCCTTTGGGCGTGCTCTAAATTACAAGCACTTATTGCTGCTTATGAGCTCCCAATCTCTTGAAACACTTCTCGAAGGGATGGCCTAGTCGGCCACAGAAACTACAGACTTCCTTACTTCCTTTCTTCAAAGCTGGGACAGATGCCTGAGAGCTTCCACTATCATCAGACTTTCTCTTATCCTTCCTCATCTGTGCACCTCGATTCTTGGCATTGTCGATAGCCTTTACTCTTAGAGCAGCTTCTACTGCCTCAACATACGTCTCTAATCGGTATTCACTAGCCAACTGGTGGATGTCGCTACGAAGTCCTCCCAGAAATTGATCACCCTTCATGACTTAGAGGCCACTAAATCTGGAGCAAACCTACTCAATATACTT
The DNA here is from genome assembly GCA_039513925.1 of Platanthera zijinensis. Classification (NCBI taxonomy): domain Eukaryota; kingdom Viridiplantae; phylum Streptophyta; class Magnoliopsida; order Asparagales; family Orchidaceae; genus Platanthera; species Platanthera zijinensis. The sequence goes on from CM077094.1 coordinate 90,897,714, forward strand.
AATTCTATCTCATACTCTCTAACCGTGAGCTCTCTATTTCAGGTGTAGAAAATTATTCATCAGACGATTTGATCGATCGATGGTAGAAATTTCTTCAGCAACATCCCCTTGAAAGATTCCCATGAACATCCCCCCGAGAGGCTCTCTTTCTCTCGGATCCACCAGCTCTTTGCAAGGTCCTTCAGCTGGTAAGTGGCAACCATTACCTTTTTGCCCGCAGAAATTCTTGAATACGAGAACATCTTCTCAATGGAAATAATCCAGTCATCCAATGCCATGAAATTGGCTCTCCTATCATGGGTAGGGGGTCCTAATCGCTGGAAGTACAAAATGAAATTCATCTTCAGTAGAAGAAGAATTGGAGGCACCAGTGTGGCAAGAGGAATAGGTACAGTCTGACCCACTACAAGATTCTACACTACAGGCTGCTGCCCTAAGGGGGTAGTCAACAAGGCCCGAATATGTGATTACATAGCAACCATCTGCCTTGACAGAGCCTCATTTCTCTGCCGCAACCCTTCAATCACGACCTCACTTTGCACACCTAAGACTCACCCTCAGCCTGGGGAGTCGACCTCATCGCAACACGTTTCAGCGACATTCCTAATAATATCACAAACAACTCATCAAACCTAGTTTAATGCAAGAAAGCACTCAAAATTTGACGTTCAAATGAAAAAATGCGAGGAAGACCTCATTCACGCCTGAGCGAGTAGTCCTCTAATAAGTTAGTTATTGAGTAGACCGGGTAAGCAATAACAGTTTCTCACAGAGAGCTACTCAATTTAGTTCAGACCATACATGAATAGATACTTGCTCTTGCTGCTACCTATCTCTGGGATTTCAAAAGTGTTGCTATGCTTTAACTTGGGATGATATACCATCATCCTATTGACTCATGTACATATAATATGAATGCATGAACTCTTATTCCTTTGCTCTAAAACCATGTGTGTACATATGTCATCATATAGATCTTAACTTGGCATATGTGCTAATGCTATGTTATGTCTTGCATGTTGTGCTATGCATTCTAATAAAGAGCTTAATGCATATTATGAATGGCGTACACATGAAATATTATGCATCCAATACTACATAATATCGCATGTAATGAAAAAGCAAAATCTAATGGGCATCCATATGATGATTGTTATGCATCCCATACTACATAGCACTCACATGTTGCTTCCTATAAGGAACCATATACAGACTCATATTATGCATACCATACTACATAATATGTCCCGTATACTTCTTGTCATGCTTATGAGTGTAGTGTTCATGCTTTCGCAATGACATACTGATGACACATCAGTGCGTGTATGCAATGAGATAAGACAACTTGTTGGAACACCCTATTACTAATTTGGGCAAGGATCACTATGTATTTAGGATATCTGTTTGACCTAGTTATATAGTTGAAAAGGTCAAGTTAGAATGTGTCTAGGGATTAGAACTTAGGTTTGAAGATGCCCCCAGGACCATTCAAGATCAGGAATCCAAGCTGAGACAAATGTCAAAAATAGTCGAGCTCAGGTTGACTATCGTCGAGCTTCAGTCCGACGATCGTCGAGCCTGGATTAGCGCCCGGCCTTCAGCTATTTCTTTGTCGTCAAGCTTAGATCGACGCTTTGTCGTCAAGCTTAGATCGACGCTCTGTTGCTGAGCTTAGATCGACGCTTTGTCGTCAAGCTTAGATCGACGCTTTGTCGTCAAGCTTAGGTCGACGCTCTGTTGTTGAGCTTAGATCGACGCTTTGTCGTCAAGCTTAGATCGATGCTCTGTTGCTGAGCTTAGATCGATGCTTTGTCGTCAAGCTTAGGTCGACTATTTCTGTCTAAGAGAAGGTCGACGATTTCTGCCTTAGCCAGGTCGACGTTTTCTGGTGAGCTCAGGTCGACGCTTTTTCCCTGAGTTCAGATCGACGTTTTCTGTTGAAGCTAAGGTCGACGATTTATGTCCAAATCAGGTCGACGCTTTCTGTCTATTTCTTATCTCCATTTTCTCCGAGCTCAGATCGACTATTTCTGTTCCAGTTCAATTTCATTAACTCTGAGCTCTGGTCGACCATAGTCGATCTCCGATCGACTATTTCTTGATGAGGTCGACATTTTCTGCTATCAAGTCAACATCAGTTATGGAATTATTTCAAATTCTTTCAGAGTTAATTGCTGCATTAATGGCAAAAGATTTCCTAGCCGTTTCAAGCTATCTGATGCAAATGTCAAGGAAGGTAAAAATAGAATATTGCTAATGGACTTTCCCTAGAGACAAATGATGTTTTTGGAAATCATTCAAGACTGTTTATTCGGCCATTCAAGTCAAGAATTCATTATTATTCTCTCAGTTCTCTTGGAGTTTTTGAGAGCTGAAAAAAAAGAGACACATGCAGACAGATCATTCAACACCAACACCAAGAGACACAAGAATTGCATTACAGAAGAAGAACAACAAAAAATTCTCTAATCAAGTTTTCAACTTCTGTGACTAAAAGATCTGCTACAAGTGCTAAAAGGCTTCATCATTCAAGTCTCCAGACAACTCACATTTCAGCCTTACTGAAATCATCATTTGCTGGAGAAGTCTCATTGAAGGCCTATCACCCTGTGCAAAGCTTCTACTCCTGAACCTACTGCTAATCTCAGGGGGAGCTTTGACATCTTCATCAAATCCACTAGTGCTTCTCTCATTTGATCTGAGAACAGAGAAGACAACATCAACCTATTCACTTTTTTACTTTCCTGCTGTAAAAGGGTTATCAAGACTCCCTTCAAAAGTTTTGAGTGTGGTTCTGAGAGCCTTGTCAAAACTCAGTGGTGGCAAGACACCTGATCAAAAAATCTAGTTTTGGTTTTTGAGCACCTTATCAAAAGCTCTTTGGTGTCAGGACACCTGATCAACTCTTCCTGAGTGGATTCCTACCAAGGGTGATAGAAGAGTGGACGTACCCAAGTTGTTGGGGAACCACTATAGCTCCTTGTGTCGTCTGGTTTACTGTGTGTTTATCTTTGCTTTGTGCTGTGTGTTTCTTTAGTTTTTATTTTATCTTTGTTTCATAGCAAGCACATATACACTTAAATATAAATTAAATCTTAATCTGCCTTATTTCTTTTAAACTGAAAATTATTTTAAAATACTATATTCACCCCCCCTCTAGAGTGAAGGTAGATCTCTTTTCCGCACTTTCAATTGGTATCAGAGGGAGGTTGGTTGTCCAACAACTAAATCTTCACTAGATTGGTTGTACAGGCTAACACCTGAACCAAAAGATCTCTGAAAAAGATCAACCTTCTATAGAGGCTTGTTATTAGTTGTATTATATTTATTTTTATTCAAAACCATGGCACAGAATAAATATTATGCTAGCACCAGACCACCAGTGTGCAATCTTTCAAAGTTTGCACTCTGGAAGGCAAGGATTAAATTATACATGAATTCTATTGACGAAGATATTTTTAATTCTGTTTTGACAGTTTGTCCAAGTCCACCAGCAAGCTCAAGTATAAATGCTATTCCACCTCCTTCTAGAACAGATGCAGATATAAAGAAGTGGAAGACTGCAGATGCCAAGGCTATGAACATCTTAGCCCAGACAATGTCTGATGAGATTTTTCAGAAGGTAGCTGAATGCAATTCAGCTAAGGAAATTTGGGACAAACTTTCAGATATTGTCTCAGGATCTGCTGACGAAAGAAAAGACAGAAGATCTCACCTCATAACCCAATATGAGAATTTTAAGAAAGGAGAGACTGAGTCAGTAGCAGATATGTACAACAGATTGAGTCTGATTGTCAATTAGTTAAAGACCTTGGATAAAGACATCTCATTAACTGAGCTTAATGACAAGATCCTAATGTGCTTCCCCAGCACATGGGATTCAAGAATCTGGCCAATTAAAGATGCCAGAAGTCTAAGTGAAATTACTACTGAAGCTCTCCTAGGCAAGCTCAAATCTTATGAGTTGCTCATCAGAAACAGAGAAGAAGAACAGAAGGCTGCCTCACCAGCCATAAAGAAAGAGAAGTCAATAGGCTTCAAAGCTATTGAGGACCTGCCTGAAGAAAAGCTCACAGGCAATGAGGAATTGGTCAGTCTATTGGCCAAAAGATTCTACAAACTGGCCAGGAAAGACTTCAGAAAAAGGCCATACAAAGAACATGATAAGCCAAGGTATGATAAGACAAATAACAACAAAGAAATTATTTGCTTTGGCTGCAGGAAACCAGGCCACATTGTGCCTGATTGTCCAGAAAACAAGAACAAGGACAAAAAGGATAGAAGAGAAAGAAGAAAAGAGAAGGATTACAAGAAGAACAGCTCAGACAAAGCCTCCTCCAGCAAGAACAAGAACACAAGGAAAGGATTTGTTGCTGAGACATGGAGTGAAACTGAAGATGATTCTAAAACTTAATCCAACTCTAGTGATGATGAGGATGATGCTGATGAAAAGGAATTCTGCATGATGGCTATCAATGCCTCTCAGCAAAACTCAGATGCAGAACCAGAATCTGATTCAGAAGCTGAAGCTGAAACTGGAGCCAAAGAGGACCAGGTAATTAATTCTTTTGATTTCAATTCTGAGGACTTTAAAATTGAATTTAAGACATTGTGTTTAGATTTACTAGAATCTGAGAAAGAGATAATCTCTCTTAGAAATCAATTATCTGAATACAGTGTCCTAAACTCAAATAACCTCAAACTCTCTGAGGAGTTGGAATGCTGTAGGGAGGAGATAGCTTCACTAAAAAGTGAACTGTCAAAAGCCAAAAAGTTTGAAGAATCCCTCAATGGGAGAAGTATCAGACTGATGGACATCACAAGCACAGTGAACTCTAGACTTAATAGTACACTTGGCTTGGGTGCTTCATCCAGCCAACCTACAATATTAACAACTCCAATCAAATTTATCTCTGACAAAGGGAAGGGAGTAGTAGAGGTAGCTAGGAAGAATGCTGATCTGCCAAAGAAAATCATGGTTCAGTAGAAAGCGTCGAGCAGAGGTCGATGAGCTTCGAACAGAGCTCGACGACATAAGGCTGAAACGTCGAACTCAGCTCAACACTTTCTGGACTCTGAAGTTCAGCACTGGCGATCTTCGAACGGAGCTCGACGATCCTACCCAGGAACGTCGACCTCAGCTCGATGATCTCCGAACGGAGCTCAGAGCCATGAACATGCTTTCAGAAGCAAATCTAAATTAAATCCTAGAAGTCCTGCATCCCAATGTTTCAACCCTTATACTGAATGGATAGTACCTCCTAGGAGATATCATCCTGAGGGTTATAAGAGTCAACCTGGGATGTCTTTCATTTCAGATTTTGAAGGCTATCAACCTAGGCCCAAGGTAAACTGGGTCAAAAACAAATAAAATGTTTATGTGCAGGTGAAGACCTATCCAGTATCTAACCAATAATGGTATCTGGATAGTGGGTGCTCAAAGCACATGACAGTGAACAGGGAGAACCTATCATCCTTCATAACCAAACTTGGACCCAAAGTGATTTTTGGTGATTCAAATTTTGGCCAAACCAAAGGATATGGTGCAGTTCAGATAGGCTCAGTCACTTTCAAGAAAGTGGCATATGTTGAAGGACTGAAGCACAAACTGATAAGCATCAGTCAGCTATGTGATGAAGGATATAAAGTGACCTTCAACAAATCCCTGTGCAAGATCAAGTCAGAAAATAACACAACTGTGTTAACAGGTAAAAGGAAAGGTAACATCTATCTAGTAAATTTTCTTTCAGCCCATACAGATATTTGTTTATTCAATTCAGTATGCAAGCCAAATGATTTATGGCATAAAAGATTAGGACATTTAAATCTTAGAACCATTGCTAGGCTCTCCAAGGACAACCTTGTTAGAGGACTACCTTCTTGCCCCTATAAGAAGGAAGGACTCTGCATGGCTTGTCAATTAGGCAAGCAAACTAAAAATAGCTTTAAGTCACTTAATAAGAGTGATTCACCTAGGATTTTGTATCTGTTACACATGGACCTTTTTGGACCCATTACAGTACAAAGCTTGGGAGGGAAATCTTATGCTTTAGTGATTGTAGATGACTTCTCTAGATTCACTTGGGTATTCTTTCTGAGGAAGAAGTCTGATAACTTTAAGTGTTTGATAGAGTTTCTCAAATGCATATAGATTGAGTTCAACACTCATATTGCCCTGATCAGAAGTGATCATGGGACAGAGTTTGATGATCTTCTTATGCAAGAGTTCTGTCAAAGTGAAGGGATCAGGCACACTTTCTCAGCTCCTAGAACTCCTTAACAAAATGGGGTAGCTGAAAGGAAAAATAGAACCCTAATTGAATCTGCTACTACATTGTTGATAGATGCTCACCTACCTCTATCCTTTTGGGCTGAGGCAGTGAACACCTCCAACTATGTGTTGAATAGAAGTTTAATACATAAACTGAAGGGTAAGACTCCCTATGAATTGCTCAAAGGGAAGAAACCTAAAGTAGATTATTTTAAAATTTTTGGCTGTACTTGTTATATTCATAATAATGACAAGAAGTATTTAGCAAAATTCCAAGCTAAAGCTGATGAAGGAGTGTTTCTGGGATACTCCATGATCAGCAAGGCTTATAGGGTATATAATAAATCTTCTTGTAAAATTGAAGAATCTGTTCATGTTACTTTTGATGAGACTAACATGTGTTATAAGGAGAAGTCTACTTCTACCATAGAACCTTTGCAGGTACACTCTATTTCAGAAAGTATGGACAGATTACAGGTTAAAGAAAAGGATACAGCCACTCAACCTATTCAGCAAAAGAATGAGAGCAGTGATGATGAAGAAGAAGTTCAACCTCTTGAAGAAAATCATCCTGAAGAGCCAGTTGTTATTCCACAAGAGGAAACAACAACACAGGTTGGTGAACAATCAACATCCCCTATTGATCTAGTAACAACAAGAGATCATCCAATCTCCCAAGTGATTGGAGACATCTCAACTGGTGTGCAAACCCGAAATCAGGTCAACCAGAACCTGATGCACACTTGTTTTCTATCTCAAGTTGAGCCTCAATCCATTCAAGATGCAGAGCAAGATCCACACTGAATCATTGCAATGCAAGAGGAGTTGCATCAATTTGAAAGAAATAAAGTTTGGGAACTAGTGCCTAAGCAAAGGATCACTCCATTGTTGGAATAAAGTGGGTGTTCAGAAACAAGCTGGATGATTAAGGAGTTATTGTCAGAAACAAGGCAAGGCTAGTTGCTCAAGGCTACTCTCAACAAGAAGGAATAGACTATGACCAGACCTTTGCACCAGTTGCAAGGTTAGAGGCCATTAGAATTTTCCTAGCTTATGCTGCTCACAAGGGATTCAAGGTCTACCAGATGGATGTGAAGAGTGCTTTTCTCAATGGAGACATCAAAGAAGAAGTCTATGTTAGACAACCTCCAGGTTTTATCTCTTCAACTTATCCTGATCATGTTTTCAAATTGCATAAAGCATTATATGGTCTCAAGCAAGCTCCTAGAGCATGGTATGAGACCCTAGCATGCTTTCTTCTAGAAAATGATTTTATAAGGGGTAGAGTAGACCAAACTCTTTTTATTAGAACCCATAAGTCCCATACCCTACTAGTACAAATTTATGTAGATGATATCATATTTGGATCTACTGATTCAAATTTGTGCAGAAGGTTTTCCAACCTGATGCATTCCAAATTTGAAATGAGTAGCATGGGTAAGCTCTCCTTCTTCTTAGGATTGCAAGTAAAACAACATGCTGAAGGCATATTTATTTCCCAAACCAAGTATGCTAAAGAATTGGTTAAGAAATTTGGTATGTCTGAGGCATCCTGTATGAAAACACCCATGCCTACCAATGTTGTATTGGATGCTGATGAGCATGGCAAACATGTTGATCAAACAACATATAGAGCAATGATTGGCTCTCAATTGTACCTTACAGCTAGTAGACCAGATATAATGTTTGCTACATGCATATGTGCTAGATTCCAAGTAAGCCCTAGAGAGTCACACCTAACTCTAGTTAAAAGGATTCTTAGATATGTAAAAAGTTGTCCAAATCTAGGACTCTGGTATCCAAAAGACTCAGGATTTGAATTAACTGGATTTTCAGATGCTGATTATGCTGGATGCAGGGTAGACAGGAAAAGCACTAGTAGAACTTGTCAGTTCCTTGGTGACAGACTTGTCTCCTGGTTTTGTAAGAAGCAAACATCTGTGTCAACCTCAACTGCTGAAGCTGAATATATGGCTGTAGGCAGTTGCTGTTCACAAATATTGTGGATACAAAATCAGCTCATAGACTATGGCTATAACTTAGAGAAGTCTAAATTTTTTTGTGATAATACTAGTGCTATCTCTATAGCACAAAATCCAGTCCTCCATAGTAGGACAAAACATATAGAGCTTAGGCATCACTTCTTAAGGGATAATGTAGAGAAAAATAAAATTGAACTTCAATATATCCCAACTGATTTGCAAAGGGGAGATATTTTCACCAAACCATTGGATGAAAAGAAGCATACCTTCTTCCTGAATCAGTTAGGAATGCTAGATGGAGGAAGTTTAAATTAAATCCCAAGATTTCAAAAGCTAAAAACAGACCAAAACTAGGCTAAAAAATCATATTTTCTAGTGTCTGTAGGCAAGATTTTGTCTTTGAACTGCGCTCGACGTTTTTCCAAAAAACGTCGAACGGAGCTCGATGCTTTTCCCTAAAGCGTCGACCGGAGTTCAACGTTGTCCAAAAACGTTGACCGGAGTTCATCGCTTTTAGATAGCGCGTCTATCTATCTTCTGATTAGTCGCCATCGAGCTGAGCTCGACGCTATTTAATAGCGTTGAACGGAGTTCAACGTCATTAAAGACTCTTCAGTTTCCCCGTCAGCCGAAAACTTCGAACATAGTTTGACGGTTTTTCCTTTTCCGTGTCAAACCCTAATATAAAATCATTTTTCGGCCGACCGTTCGTCGCTTTCGCCTTCATTCTCTCTGCAAATTTTCTTCTTCCCTCCAAAACTCTCTACACTTGGTCTTGTTTGTTGAACTTTTGCAGATATAGATGGCAGCGACAGTCGCTATTCTCTCCAAAATGAAGTTCGATACAGGATTTGACATCGACATGGACTCTTTCGACGGCAGCGATCAGCGCTTCAAGGACTTTCTGAATCTTTGCCGCGACCAGCAGCTAGTGCGATTGATGTCAACCCGAATTAAGATTGCAACAAATGAGATTAAAGAATGGGTGTTTTCAGCAACAGTTGAGAACGAGACTACTGTTGTCAGAACAATCAGCGGAACGAAGGTACCGCTATCCCCAAATCTCCTGACGGACGTGTTCGCTCTCAGTTCTGGAAATGATTCCTTCGCTTTGTCTGGAGAGGAAGTTAATTCATTGTTAGAACGAATGGGTTATTCTGCCGCGAACCCTAACAAGTTATTGAAGAAGGATTTGGCTATTGAGTTTCAATTTCTCGCCGACATTACGGGAAAAGTGCTTTTGGCAAAGCACTCGGCATATGATACAATCACGCAGTATCAGTTGAACTTGATGGGTGCAATTGTTGACAGAAAGAAAGTGGATTGGGGAACAATCATATTTAACTCAATCAAGAAGAAGATTAGCAAGTCTTCTGTGAATTTTGGAAGGATTTTAGGAGTATTTCTGCAATCCAGGTGCCCAGAATTGCTGATTTCAACTGGGATGCACATAAATGCTTCAAAGAGGCTATCCTATGCCCTATTCAGTAAGTGGGACAGGCAGATCCTCAGACCCAGCAGGGCTGCTGCTGTAACAATTGCTTCAGGCACAAGGACTTTATCAGTCTCTTCCCCTGCAGCATCTCTTGAGGGATTGCCTGCCTCCTCCTCCGCTCCTATTTCTCCTCCTCCCCTTGTCTCTTCATTACTTTCCTCTTCTCCCATTCAGCCCGTCATCTCCTCCCCCATCACCACTTCATTACCTTCTTCATCTCCTCCAACCACCATTTCAGAATCATTCCACCCTCTTTTCTATTATCCATCAATTGACTCTTCCATTCTGGATGATTCCTTCATGGATGATTCTCCCTCCTCCTCTCTTGATCCTCCATCCTCCTCCTCTTACCAACAATTGTTGTATGACATTTTGGATCAACCCTCTTTCTTACCATCCACCTCCATTCCTATACCATCCATATCCACCATCCCTATATCCCAGCCATCCATCCCTCCTTTCTCACCTTCAAGTCGTGCAACCACTTCTTCAGTACCAGCCACATCTTCATTCACCTTTACTCAAGTCTCTCTTGAGCAAGTGGATCTCCCGAGTCTGGCCGATAGGCTATATGAGCTACTGGCTTCCAAGCTAGTGGCTTTGCTGGAGACCTCCATGGCTCCACTCCAGAAGTCCATTCAGGAGCTATCCTCCAGACTCTCCGCTCTCTCTTCTCCGCAGGCCAATCCTTCATTTAGGTGCCTTGATCCAGCTCCGTCTGCATCAAGCCAGGGGGAGATGCCTTATGAAGCTATTGAAGCTGCTGCTGCTCCTCCAGCTATATTGCCTGCTGCTGATACTGCTGCTCCAGTGCTTTTATTTACAGTGGACCTCAGGTCACTGCTGAGTAGTTTTGATTCTATCTACCATCAAATTGCACCAGTTCCTGTTCAGAAAGCTGAAGATTTTACTAAGGCCATTGTGCCTCTTTCAATATGTGATCCCAGTATAATTGAATCTTATGTCAATTCTCTTAAAGCTGTGGATGTTGGTTCTATTTGTGCTGCTGCTGCTGCTGCTGATGATGAAGTTATGACTGTTGTTTTGTCTGCTGAGATTTCTGCTGCTGATGATATGATTGTTGATGTTTCTGCTCCTGCTAATACTATTTGTTCTGGTGCTGTACCTTCTCCTCCTGCTCCTGCTGTCTCTGAAAAGCTCAAAGATCAAGAAGATTATATCAGAAGGATCGACGATCTGTATGATCAACCTCAAAGTTCTGAAAGTGATCAGTTCCAAACAGAATTTGATGACTCTTATGGTACTATTGTTAGGAAAAGAAAAGCAAGAAGCAAAGCTCTGAAAAGAGTTCCTCTCGAAAATGCCAAGGATTCAAATGATGTACCCTACTATATATTGCATGATTGCCAAATTACTGAGCCGTGGATGCAATACTCCAAAAATTAATTGAAGGCAATGAAGAAAAAGAGAAAATTTGACAAGTATGAGAAAGGCTCCTTTAAGTTTCAGCCTCCTCCTCCTCCTCCTCCAGATTCTGGATCAGGTGGAGGCTCAGCTTCTCTACCTTCGGCTCCAAAGCAAAGCCCTTCTCAACCATCTCAAAGATATCCTCCCAGAGGGCATTATCAAAGAGGCAATCAGTCCAGAAGTGGACAGTATAGAGGTAATCAAAGAGACTATAGAACTCAAAGGGAAGGACAAAGGCAACTTGACATATCTCAAGGTCCTTACCCATATAAGCTCAGAGAAATTATTGAATCAAGAACTGCTGCTACTCCTGAAACCATTAACAGATATGAAGCTCCTATTCCTTTTGAGGATCCGGAAAATAATCCTATTTCCTGGACTGCCAGGATGAAAGAACTTGCTGCCTTGCACCAGCTGAAGAAGGCAAGAGAGCAAGGCAAGGACACCTCAAACATCTCCACTCTGTCCGAGCAAAGAAAAGCAGAGTTGGAAAGGTATTCTTCAAGGAAATTCTTTGATCCTGTAGATTATATGAAGCTGCATCCTGAGGCTGTGGTTCCCAGAGCAAAAGCTCAAACCTCCTTAGGTGCAGAAGATGACAGGAGATCAAAGAAGGAATCCCTCAATCCCAATAGGGAAATTCTGTTCAAGAAAGGAAGTAAAAAGGAATAATTTTTGTATGCAGATGGCTCATTCATTTCTTAAATCTCTTGCTGAGGTTCTATCAGATTGCTGCTATGCTATTTATTACTTTAATTTTTATTGCTTGATTGCATTTGATGATTGTATTTTATTCTAAGTCCTGTAAATAGTAATCCTAACCCAAATAGGGGGAGATTGTTGGAACACCCTATTACTAATTTGGGCAAGGATCACTATGTATTTAGGATATCTGTTTGACCTAGTTATATAGTTGAAAAGGTCAAGTTAGAATGTGTCTAGGGCTTAGAACTTAGGTTTGAAGCTGCCCCCAGGACCATTCAAGATCAAGAATCCAAGCTGAGACAAATGTCAAAAATAGTCGAGCTCAGGTCGACTATCGTCGAGCTTCAGTCCGACGATCGTCGAGCTTGGATCAGCGCCCGACCTTCAGCTATTTCTTTGTCGTCAAGCTTAGATCGACGCTTTGTCGTCAAGCTTAGATCGACGCTCTGTAGCTGAGCCTAGATCGATGCTTTGTCGTCAAGCTTAGATCGACGCTTTGTCGTCAAGCTTAGGTCGACGCTCTATTGCTGAGCTTAGATCGACGCTTTGTCGTCAAGCTTAGATCGACGCTCTGTTGCTGAGCTTAGATCGACGCTTTGTCGTCAAGCTTAGGTCGACTATTTCTGTCTAAGAGAAGGTCGACGATTTCTGCCTTAGCCAGGTCGACGTTTTCTGGTGAGCTTAGGTCGACGCTTTTTCCCTGAGTTCAGATCGACGTTTTCTGTTGAAGCTAAGGTCGACGATTTATGTCCAAATCAGGTCGACGCTTTCTGTCTATTGCTTATCTCCATTTTCTCCGAGCTCAGATCGACTATTTCTGTTCCAGTTCAATTTCATTAACTCTGAGCTCTGGTCGACCATAGTCGATCTCCGATCGACTATTTCTTGATGAGGTCGACGTTTTCTGCTATCAAGTCAACATCAGTTATGGAATTATTTCAAATTCTTTCAGAGTTAATTGCTGCATTAATGGCAAAAGATTTCCTAGCCGTTTCAAGCTATCTGATGCAAATGTCAAGGAAGGTAAAAATGGAATATTGCTAATGGACTTTCCCTAGAGACAAATGATGTTTTTGGAAATCATTCAAGACTGTTTATTCGGCCATTCAAGTCAAGAATTCATTATTATTCTCTCAGTTCTCTTGGAGTTTTTGAGAGCTGAAAAAAAAGAGACACAAGCAGACAGATCATTCAACACCAACACCAAGAGACACAAGAATTGCATTACAGAAAAAGAACAACAAAAAATTCTCTAATCAAGTTTTCATCTTCTGTGACTAAAAGATCTGCTACAGGTGCTAAAAGGCTTCATCATTCAAGTCTCCAGACAACTCACATTTCAGCCTTGCTGAAATCATCATTTGCTGGAGAAGTCTCATTGAAGGCCTATCACCCTGTGCAAAGCTTCTACTCCTGAACCTACTACTAATCTCAGGGGGAGCTTTGACATCTTCATCAAATCCACTAGTGCTTCTCTCATTTGATCTGAGAACAGAGAAGACAACATCAACCTCTTTACTTTTTTACTTTCCTGCTGTAAAAGGGTTATCAAGACACCCTTCAAAAGTTTTGAGTGTGGTTCTGAGAGCCTTGTCAAAACTCAGTGGTGGCAAGACACCTGATCAAAAAATCTAGTTTTGGTTTTTGAGCACCTTATTAAAAGCTCTTTGGTGTCAGGACACCTGATCAACTCTTCTTGAGTGGATTCCTACCAAGGGTGGTAGAAGAGTGGACGTACCCAAGTTGTTGGGGAACCACTATAGCTCCTTGTGTCGTCTGGTTTGCTGTGTGTTTATCTTTGCTTTGTGCTGTGTGTTTCTTTAGTTTTTATTTTATCTTTGTTTCATAGCAAGCACATATACACTTAAATATAAATTAAATTTTAATCTTCCTTATTTCTTTTAAACAGAAAATTATTTTAAAATACTCTATTCACCCCCCCTCTAGAGTGAAGGTAGATCTCTCTTCCGCACTTTCACAACTATAACCTAACAATCCAAACATCTCAAAAAGGCACTGCGGTGGTTGCCACATTGTCCAACACAACCCGAAAATCCATTATATGAGAAGAAAACTCACCAAGCGTAATGATTCACAAACCAGCACTAGGGTGGTGGTCCTTTATCCACTACCACCCAAAGGACACAATTAAAACGCTTAAAAACACCAATAAAACCCAAAACTTAGCATCGAAATTCCTCAACGACGAATAGGAAGGAAATGTCACAAAATTTCTCTAAGGCATACTCGACAAATAGGAAGGTCACTCGTAAAAAAGTTTCTAAGTCCACACAGATTCGTCGAAAGCACTCGATGATTTCATGGTTCACTCAACGAATATGACTTGGTTCGACGGATAAAATTGACGAATAAGACTTATCAAACTTCAATGCATTCAATGATACTCATCGAATTCAAGACAGACTCAACGAAATCAATCAAAATCCTACGAGACTCGATGAATCTTACTCAACGACAAGGTCTTGACACACGCCAAATTTTAACTTAGAAGCTTCCTATAAATTCTACTCAATGTTTTTGACTTGATGAATTCAAGCAAAACCTAAGGATACTCGACAAAAAGACTTAACTAATTCCACTAATACCCAAAGGTACTCAAGGAATTCGTCGAGAATACTCGAAAAATTAGACTTGGCCTCTCATGAACACTCGACGCATTCACTGGATACTCGACGAATTCATTGTGAATACTCGATGAATTTAACTTCACTCGACAAGTTTTGAAAGATCTTATTTTCAAGGTAGCTAGTAACCTAGAGGGGGGGGGGAGGGGGGGGGGGGGTGAATAGGTTTGCCTAGGTCTTTTGATAGTCTTTTCAATCACTTGTTTATTTCTTTTAGCTTTTAGATTGGAGTGATCTAGAGCTTGTCCTTTTCACCTGCAATTAAGAGAATAAAAACAAACACAAAAAAGCACACAAGTGTTTTATAGTGGTTCCCCAAAATTATGGGTACATCCACTATCCTCCCACCTTGCTAACTTCCTGTTAGTCAAGGCACTTCTCCAAACCAATGCTCCATGGTGCTTACACCTCAGATCCCTCAGAATCTCTTAGTCTCCTCAAAGACTTACACCTCAACCACATAGGCCTACACTCAGTGATATAAGTATCACCTACCTTAGGCACTTAAGCCCTACCACTCAGGCTATGGAGGATAGCCTTCTTCAGAGCAAGCTTACTCCTACTACTCAGAGAGATACACTCTCCTACAGTTCAAGCAAAACTGCCCTACTACTTAGTGAGTAAAACTCACTTACCTCAGAGTGCATCACTCTCCTATAGCTCAAAAAAATTTGCCCTACCTTAGACCCAAATGTCCTACAGATCCAGAAGGATCCTACAAAAAGAAATAGTTTAATTAACTTTAACACAGAGAAATTTCTTTGTGTCAACCATTTGAGTAGAAAAATTTCTGCTCAAACTCTCCTCACAACAGGGAAAAGATTTGCTGGAGGAACTCAGAAGATAACTTCTGAACTTACTACGAAAGGCTAAAGATATTTTGATCTTGAGTCTTCAAACAACTCACTGAACCTGCTAAAGGATGAAGGTTCTTCTTTCTTCATAACTGATTCTAAATCTGCTGTGGTAGATGGAGACTTGCACAGCTAACTGAACTTTTCTTGCTGGAGAGCTTCAAGCTTTTCACATACAGCAATGGTGAAGAAGATGAAGATGAATACTCTCCTTTTTGAATATTATATGCTCTAAAAGATGTCTTTCTCTTAGCCCTATCTCTTCCTTTTGTAGTTCGCTGATCAATGAATCTTAGATATCGGTGGGTCCCACCTACAGCTTCCAGCTATGCCTTGCTTTAGCGAAAGAAGACGTACAGTAGCTTTATAGTAAGATTTTGTCATATATTGGAGCTTCCCCATACCTAATTTGACCTAAGTTGATTTTGTCAAATTTGCTGACGTCAGCACCTATGGACTTAGCCAAAATTGAGCATCAAAGAATAGGCATTGAGTGAGTAAGCATTACTCAATACCAAAACACTTAGACAGATTTACTGTCCCTTGGCATTGAGTGAGTAACCTTCACTCAACGCCAAACTACTTAGAATATACAGTCTGTTTTTAGGAGTTGAGAGATTCAGCTTCACTCAACACCAACTTGCTTTATTAGCTTTCTATTGCTTGGTGTTGAGTGAGTAAGCATCACTCAATGCAAAACCCCTTAGACAAAATTCTATCTTCACTAGGCATTGACAACATTGAGTTAGTAACCTCCATTCAACTCTTTTTGCCTTAACCAAATTTCTGCTTCTTCAAAAACTTAAGCGTTGAGAGCATTGAGTGAACATGCCTCACTCAACGCTACCAACTTTTAACTCATTTCTGCATAAATGCATTAAGAGCGTTGAGTGATCAATCCTCACTCAATGCTTTTTGTCTTAACCAATTTTCTGTGTTTAAAACCACTATGCTTAGACTATCTTACTTTGTACTGAGTTTGACGAATGGTGACCTGATCTCGACGAACTGAGCTCGACAAACTTTGAAATCAGTTCAATGAATTCTCAACTGAGCTCGACGAACTCAGAATCTCAAGCTTTGAACATAGCTCGATGAAAGGTGAGTTGAGCTTGACGAACTCTGAACTCAGTTCGACGAATTCTGAACTTAGATCAACCAGTTCTACTTACAGCCTTTTTGCTGAATGGCATTGAGTGTGTCTTCATCACTCAACGCCAAAACACTTAGACAAATTTCTCTTTAGTAGCCTGACATTGAGTGAGTTGACTTCACTCAACGCCTATGGACTTAGACACATTTCAGCTCATTCCAACTTAGGTAATAATAGTATAGGCTACACTCAGCGCTATAGGTCATCTGGCATTGAGAGATGTTCCTTCGCTCAACACCTATGGACTTAGACAGATTCTTGTCATCCCACACCTTAGATAAGTGTTTTCCTGACTTAGCCACTTAGGCTACCTGACCTATCATAGTCATCTACTAATATGTGTATATCATTGAGAAGATTGACTTCACTCAAATCCAAGACATTGTGGGCAATGGACCCAACAATCTCCCCCTATTTGAGGAAGTCAAAACTCTTAAGCAAATGAGTCAATGACATACGCAGAACTATGCAGCATAAGGCATAATAAAAGAAAACTAAATAATTGAGAGGTGATCTATAGTTACCAAACTTCCCTGCTTGTAGAATGGAACATTACTGCATCTGCCATCTACTTCCCCTGAATTGCTGATGCCTTACTTATCTAATCATCTGATCATCTTATCCTCCCCCTTTTTGACTGCAGTAAATAGCTGGTAGGATGCACCTGATCAACTGATCATCTTATCACCTGCTCTCTGTTAATTAGGCAACAGTGAAATGTTGGAATTATATTTGACTTGCTCCCCCTCAATTGGTGAATCTTCATTTCTTTAAATAACCATCCTATCTACATAATGCCAAATAGTTTGCAACCAGATGAGGAGCAACTAAATATATACTAAGTTTAGTATACCCAACTAAAATTTGAAGGTGTTAAACTTGGCTTCATCTAGTGGCTTAGTGAAAATGTCATCCACTTGCTTGTCTGTTGCGACAAACTCAAGGGTGATGTCTTCACATTCCACATGCTCCCTAATGAAATGATATCTAATCTCTATGTTCTTAGTCCTACTATGGGAGACAAGATTCCTAGAAATAGAGATTGTACTAGTAGAATCACAGAATAAAGGAGTTCTACTTATCTAGAGGTTATAGTCTTGAAGCTCGTACTGGATCTACATCAACTAAGCACAACAGCTTCCTGCTGAGATGTACTCTGACTCTATAGTTGATATTTCCACACTGGTTTGTTTCTTGTTGCTCCAAGATACTAGTCTCCCTCCTAAGAACTGACAGGTGCCAGATATGCTCTTCTTGTACTCTTTGCAGCATGCAAAATCTGCATCTGAATAGACAGTTAGTTCAAACTCCCCATTCCTAGGGTACCAAAGTCCAAGATCTGGAGTGCCCTTAAGATACCACAAAATTCTCTTAGCTGCAGAGTAGTGAGATTCTTTAGGGCAAGCCTGATACCTAGCACAAATGATGGCGCCGCCATCCCCCGACATGTTGATTTGGAGCGTCCCCCACCGGACGACGTTGGTGATCCGGTACATGTCAAAGATCCACGTCATGTTGCCGAAGAAGATCCCCTTCCAGATGATTATGGTGACCCGGTACATGTCATCGATCCGCGTCATGTTGCTGCAGAAGATCCCCTTCCGGATGACTATGGTGACCCGGTTGATGTTGGTGCCAGCTCACACTTGATGTTCCCTCGCCGCCTTGAGATGATGATTTACTTGTTGGTGCCGTTGTTCGTCGCCATATGGAGCTTGAAGATCTTTATGACCGTGCCGCAAGTCGGAATTTTGAAACTTTGCCGCGACATCCACCGCCATCGCCGCGTCATTTTAATGTCGGAACTTTGCCGCGACATCCACCGCCATCGCCGCGTCATTTAAATTATTATTTCAGATTTTATAATTATGTTTTTAATGGGCCTATGTTTAACCAAAGTTTTAATTATTTGTCATTTCATTTTGGCCTTTGTTTAGCCACTTTTGGGGTGCTTATAACCCTTGTCTTTGTAAAGCCTATATAAGGCTATGTTGTATTGGATTTTGAGTAGATTGAATGAAAAATTAAAAGCCCAATTTCAGATTTTGGAATTACCTCCTCCTCTTCCCTCTTCCTCTTGGCCGCCCCCTACCTTTCTCTTTCCCTCTTTGGCCGTCGGCCTCCCTTCTCCCCTTCCAAGGCTTCGGCCACCTCCTCTCCTCCTCCCTTCCCTCTATCACCTTTCTCTACTCAAGGGTTACCCCTAGCCGCCTCCCCATCCTCATCCCAACACCATCCATAACCCTATCCTTACCAAAAACCGATTCCTTTGGTGAGATCCAAATCAGTCCCATCTTCTAATCCAAGAGAAGAATCGGCCAAAGCTTGAGGTGAATCTTGTGAAACTTCAACGGCGTCGGAAGACAACGAAGAACTTGGAGTTTCCCTCCAACCGGCACGCTTTCGGTGGATCCGGAATGGAGTGATCCAAAGAGAGTTAAATCGGAATCATCCATTCCGGTTGGGTAACGTACGTCTCCACTCTTGTGTGTTTCTCTCTTAGATCTTTTCTTTGGGCATTTAACATATCGTGTGATTTGTGATTGGTAGAATTTTCGTGGATAATATCTATTAAATTATTGTTATTGTTATTGATTTCCTTTTGAATTCGTGAGGCGTGGCGGCCCTCATTTTATTTTCGTTGGGAGAGAACCACCCATTATCCGAATCCTTATTTTCGGTGGTGTCTCTTTTGGTACAACGTACGCTCGACCGAACCGTGTGGGTTCATTTCGCTTGAGAGGATCTTGGCCTATAGCCTTGATATTATCTTAAGGGGCCTAGCGAACCCCCCGAATTCTATTAAATTAATTGGGGCAACTTGCGTAGTGGCTGTGTTTATTCTTCGTGTGAGCGCAATAGTAATTATAATTAAGCGAGCGTGTGAACCCCTTAGCCGTTACGGTGTCGAAACCCGTGGCCTACATCAATTTGGTATCAGAGGGAGGTTATTGTCGATTTCCTAATCGGCACCATCCTTCTATTTTTAGGTAGGCTAAAAAAAAATATAAATTTCAAATTTCAAAATTCAAAATTTAAAATTCAAATTTCGAATTTCGAATTTCAAATTTCAAAATTCAAAATTCAAAATTCAAAATTCAAATTTCAAAATTTCAAATTTCAAATTTCAAAATTTAAAATTCAAAATTCAAATTTCAAAATTCAAATTTTAAATTTTAAATTTTAAATTTTAAATTTCAGATTTCAAATTTCGAATTTCAAATTTCAAAATTTCAAAATTTCAAAATTCAAATTTCGAAATTTCAAAATTCAAATTTCAAATTTCAAATTCAAAATTTCAAATTTCAAATTTCAAATATCAAATTTCAAGATTTCAAATTTCAAATCTCAAATTTCAAATTTAAAATTTCAAATTTCAAAATTTCAAAATTTCAAATTTCAAATTTCGAAATTTCAAATTTTTCTCAAAATTTTAAAAAAAAAATTCTGGAAATTCTCTATCTTATTTTTAATAAGAAATCAAAAAAAAAAATATTTTTCATTAAGTCATTATTTTTATTAAGTTATTTTAAAATTTAATAGTTGGTCTGCCAATAGCATCCTATATTTTTATTTTTTCAGCAAAATTCAAAAATAAAAATTTATTAATAATCTCCATATTTTTGCCAGCAAGACTATCAAAAAATATATATATAGTATTTTGAAATATTAGCGGGAACAAAAGGATCTTTGAAAATTAAATAGAACCAGACTATATTTCTTTGTATTTGTGCACTTAATCCGAGTAGTCTATCCCCATTTTCCCGCTGGACATTAAAACAAAAAAATGGCCTACGTTGTTCACGTTTCCCGAATAAAATCTTTAGGTTCCGTCATGAAAGTTAGAAAGCCAGTCCATTGCCCGGTAGTGGAAGAGATTAAGGGGTTGATTGGCCAACTAAAGGCTAATCAAGTTACACCGCGCACCTCTAGGCGTGTTAGGATTCCTGCTCCGACATATGATGGGCTAGGTGGACCGCGAGTGTTTCTATGTTGGGTGAACGACATGGAGCATTATTTTGAGCAATATCATATTGTGGATCCCCACAGGATTCCCGTTGTGAGACTGCAATTATTTGGTCGAGCCCATACTTTCTGGCTCAATGAGGAAAGACGTTTAGGAATGCCCTCCGTCGACCCACGTATAGGTTGGCAAATTATGAAGAATTTATTAACGGATGAGTATTACCCTCCATACTGCCGTTCTCCGTCTACTGATTATCTGAGTGAGTTGCCGCCCAAGATTTTGCCTGCATCGAACCAGCATGTTCCCTCGTACTCCCGTATGAGGACGTCTCATGATTTTATTTCTCCCCGCCTAGGCACTAGACCCTTTCCTGTTTATGAGAGTGTTCCTATCAGCGTGAAAATGGTATCTGAGCTTACGATTACGAGTACGCCCGTCACTGAGGCCGATGCTGTTAACGTTGACAACATGAGTGACGATGAGGAGATTGGTTACCCCAGTGACTTGGATGAGGATTTCTCATTTGAGGAACCCTCTCCACTCCCTTTCGACGACATTTTGGAGCCATCCCCTTTGACTGTTGTGGAGCCTTTTGATGATCCTAAGTCGATTGCTATTCTAGCTGAGTCAGAAGAGTTACAGTCTGCTGATAGCTTACCTAGTTGTGATTCATTTGACGATCTGTTAGGACATGAGCTTGCTATTTCTAGTCCGAGACGTATCGAAGTGCCCATTTCTGAGATTTTCACTGTAACTGATGTTAGGACTGATGTGTTGGAAGATTGTTCTAGTAAAGGAGTTAAACTTTTGGAATACGATATTGATGTGGAACCGGATGAGCATCCCCTAATGCTAACTCCTTTACCTAAACTTGAATGTGATTTTAACTCTCTACCATTTGTAACGCCTGATCTCATTGTAGCGTTGCCGATCTATGATCCGATCACTGAATCTGAAATACATGATTACCCACATGATTTAGAAGACATGTCGGATGATTTTTCCGTAAGAGCGAATCCACTGTTTGAACTTTCTTACGACTTTATTGGGTTGCGACCGGATGATCTTTATTGGAAGTCAAATCCGTGTTTTGAGGTTTCGAATTGGATTACTAGTGGCACCTTGGCGATGGTGCCTTATGACGTGATGTCCCCTCGACAAACTTATTTGCCAAGCTCGGTTGCACACATTTACCCCCCGCCTTTTGATGACCCGTGCACGCACACGCTAGTGAACGTAGTTACGAATGTTAAGTTGTGTTGCCCGCACGTAATGTCAATTCCGGGAGCGCCCCGTCCTATATATAGTGATGAGTGTTTTCCGTTAGCTTTTATTCATGATGTTTTAAAATTTAAATTTAAGTTTAAATCTAAAACTACGACGTTGTGTGGCGTTGATTACACCACTGCTTTATTAGCACCCGTGCCACCTAACTTGGTCCCGTTACTGCCCACTGTTAAAGAAAGTCACGTTGCACATGGGTTCTCCCCACACAGTTCTAAGATTGTTTGTTGGAATCGGAGAGTATCCTACCGTTATATAAGTGATTTGGTTTTGGTTTGTCTTGTCCCTGAACGGATGCCTCCAGGCACCTCAGAAATATTTATGAACCGGCCAGTCCATTATTTGTGAATCTTATGGAAATTTAGTAGCATGACATTTCTTGTAGAATTTTCCATTGATTGGGGCATCGCTCCTATTTTCTACTTTTCATACTTTACGCGTCATGTTTCTATGCCCCTTGAAAAGTCTATCTCTCCGTTTACATATTCCACTATGCTTTCTATTGGGTTGGGTGGTGATAGTTTGTTTGGATCGTTCTCTTCTCCGGTTTCCATCGGAGGTATGTTGGTTGACGTTGTGGAAATACTTTGTTCTTATTTGTCTAATGCGTATGTGAGGTCCCCCCAAGACCACCTTTTGCTTTGCAGGTTCCTCTTCCTCAACGATTATACCCGGGACTACTCATTAGTGATGAGTATTTTTGAGAGGGGGAGGATTGATGGCGCCGCCATCCCCCGACATGTTGATTTGGAGCGTCCCCCACCGGACGACGTTGGTGATCCGGTACATGTCAAAGATCCACGTCATGTTGCCGAAGAAGATCCCCTTCCAGATGATTATGGTGACCCGGTACATGTCATAGATCCACGTCATGTTGCTGCAGAAGATCCCCTTCCGGATGACTATGGTGACCCGGTTGATGTTGGTGCCAGCTCACACTTGATGTTCCCTCGCCGCCTTGAGATGATGATTTACTTGTTGGTGCCGTTGTTCGTCGCCATATGGAGCTTGAAGATCTTTATGACCGTGCCGCAAGTCGGAATTTTGAAACTTTGCCGCGACATCCACCGCCATCGCCGCGTCATTTTAATGTTGGAACTTTGCCGCGACATCCACCGCCATCGCCGCGTCATTTAAATTATTATTTCAGATTTTATAATTATGTTTTTAATGGGCCTATGTTTAACCAAAGTTTTAATTATTTGTCATTTCATTTTGACCTTTGTTTAGCCACTTTTGGGGTGCTTATAACCCTTGTCTTTGTAAAGCCTATATAAGGCTATGTTGTATTGGATTTTGAGTAGATTGAATGAAAAATTAAAAGCCCAATTTCAGATTTTGGAATTACCTCCTCCTCTTCCCTCTTCCTCTTGGCCACCCCCTACCTTTCTCTTTCCCTCTTTGGCCGTCGGCCTCCCTTCTCCCCTTCCAAGGCTTCGGCCACCTCCTCTCCTCCTCCCTTCCCTCTATCACCTTTCTCTACTCAAGGGTTACCCCTAGCCGCCTCCCCATCCTCATCCCAACACCATCCATAACCCTATCCTTACCAAAAACCGATTCCTTTGGTGAGATCCAAATCAGTCCCATCTTCTAATCCAAGAGAAGAATCGGCCAAAGCTTGAGGTGAATCTTGTGAAACTTCAACGGCGTCGGAAGGCAACGAAGAACTTGGAGTTTCCCTCCAACCGGCACGCTTTCGGTGGATCCGGAACGGAGTGATCCAAAGAGAGTTAAATCGGAATCATCCATTCCGGTTGGGTAACGTACGTCTCCACTCTTGTGTGTTTCTCTCTTAGATCTTTTCTTTGGGCATTTAACATATCGTGTGATTTGTGATTGGTAGAATTTTCGTGGATAATATCTATTAAATTATTGTTATTGTTATTGATTCCCTTTTGAATTCGTGAGGCGTGGCGGCCCTCATTTTATTTTCGTTGGGAGAGAACCACCCGTTATCCGAATCCTTATTTTCGGTGGTGTCTCTTTTGGTACAACGTACGCTCGACCGAACCGTGTGGGTTCATTTCGCTTGAGAGGATCTTGGCCTATAGCCTTGATATTATCTTAAGGGGCCTAGCGAACCCCCCGAATTCTATTAAATTAATTGGGGCAACTTGCGTAGTGGCTGTGTTTATTCTTCGTGTGAGCGCAATAGTAATTATAATTAAGCGAGCGTGTGAACCCCTTAGCCGTTACGGTGTCGAAACCCGTGGCCTACATCAACAAACACATGTAGCATACATGATGTCTGACCTACTTATAATCAGATATAGAAGGGAGCCACTTATCCCTCTATACAAAGTTTTATCAACAAGTTTCCCTGCTTCATCTTTGCCTATAGGCATACTTGCACCCATGGGAGTTCTCATGGTGGAGGAATTCTCCATGCCAAATTTATTGATTAACTCCCTAGTGAACTTAGACTGGGATATGGATAAGCCATCATCAGCCTATCTTACTTGGAGGCCCAAGAAGAACTTAAGTTCTCCCATATTGCTGATCTCAAACTTGCCCTGCATAAGTTTAGCAAACTTTTTGAAGAGGTTGTCATCAGTAGATCCAAAGATGATGTCATCTATATAGATCTAGACTAGGATTATTTTACCCTTAGATTCCCTTAGGAATAGGGTCTTGTCTATTTCCCCCCTTGAAAATTTGTTCTCAATGAGGAAACTAGATAATGTCTCATACTATGATCTAGGGGCTTGCTTCAGCCCATATAGAGCTTTCCTAAGTCTGTAAATAAAATTAGGTGAGTTAGGAACTACAAAACCTAGAGGCTGCTCAACATAGGCTTCTTCTTTTAAGTCACCATTTAGGAAGGCTGACTTAATATCCATTTGGTAGACTTGAATGTCTTGTGTGCTGCATATGCAAGGAACAATCTGATGAACTCTAATCTTGCTACAGGGGAAAAGGTTTGATCAAAATCAATCCCTTCTTCTTGCTTGTACCCCTTAGCTACTAGTCAGACCTTATTCTTAATTATAATACCATTTTCATCAAGTTTGTTTCTGTAGATCCACTTGACTTCAATGATATTATGACCATGAGGTCTAGGAACCAACTTCCAGACCCTACACCTCTTTAACTGGTTCAGTTCCTCCTACATAGCTCTAATCCAATGCTGGTCTATGTTGTGCTCGTCAAACTTCTTGGGCTCCACTTGGGATAGAAAGTTTGAATACATGGCTGTGTTCTGACTTCTGCTCCTTGACATTACTCCATGACTTGCCTCACCAATAATCTGGTGTGCTGGATGATCTCTCATATGTCTGACTGCAGGTGGCAGTCTTCTTTCAACAACAGGGGCATCTTCTTATTGATCTTCATCCACTCCCAGTGTGCCAGGTAGATCTTCTAGAGTATCCATATCATCTTGGATGACTGGTGATGCTTCCTTGATGGTCAGCTTGTCCATCATATATTTTGTACCTGCAGTACTATAAGAGGAACTAGACAGTCCATTGTTAATCATGGTAGACTCATCAAAGACTACATGAACTGATTCTTCTACAACTTGGCTTTTCAAGTTGTAGATCCAATAGGCTTTGCTATGATTGCTGTACCAAACAAAGATTCCATCATAGGATTTGGCAGCAAACTTAGTCACATAGGACTTGCCATTATAAAGTACAAAGCATTTACTACCAAAGATTCTGAGATAGCCCAGATTTGGTTTTCTGCCCTTCAAGATCTCATAGGGAGTCTTCTTGTGGCCTTTGGTGATAGAGGCTCTATTGAGGACATGACATGCAGTATTTACTGCCTCAGCCCAGTAGTATTCTAGGAGAGATATGTAACTCAACAGTGCTCTACCAGCCTCTATGAGAGTCCTATTTTTCCTCTCAACTATCCAATTTTGCTGTGGTGTTCTAGGAGAAGAGAATTCTTAATGAATCTCATGCGCTTCACAGAACTTTGTCATGCTATCAGACTAGAATTCAATCTCATTATCACTTCTGATTTTGACCACAGAACTGCCATGCTCATTCTGAATTTGCTTGACAAACCTCATGAAGACATCAAGGGTTTCATCCTTCTTCTTAAGAAAGAACACCCAAGTAAACTTGGAATAGTCATCAACTACCACAAGGGTATAGACTTTCCTACCAAGACTGTGTACTGGCATAAGACCAAATAGGTCCAAGTGCATGAGGTATAAGCACCTCATAGAGTCTTTGGTCCCAATACCTTTGAAAAAGACTTTTGTCTGCTTACCCTTTTAGCAAGCTAAGCAAATGCCCTCCTTAGAGCACTTCATATTGGGGCCATTCCTAACTAGCTCTTGACTAAAGAGCTTGCCAATTGTATTGAAATTCAAATGGGCTAGTCTCTTGTGCCACTGGACACAGTAGGAGACTTTCTCATTTGCCACTAAACAGATAGGAGAATCTGTGTCTAGACATAGAAAGTTCAAGCAATAAACATTTCCACTCCTACTTCCTGTCAAGATGTCCTCTTGGTCACTCAACGTCCTAATTAGGCACTCATCCTTATGGAAGACAATAACATAGCCAAGATCAAAAAGTTGGCTTATGCTTATAAGGTTGTGCTGTAACCCTTCAACATAAACAATCACTACACCATAACATGCATATGGTAGCGCTTAATTTGTAGCGGTTATATAAACGCTACTACAAGATATTTATGGTAGTGTTTATAACCACAACTATAGATAAATAAACGCTAATATAACATATCATACCTACAGTATCAGTTATTTTGTCGCGGTTCCAAAAACGCTACC
The DNA here is from genome assembly GCA_039513925.1 of Platanthera zijinensis. Lineage (NCBI taxonomy): Eukaryota > Viridiplantae > Streptophyta > Magnoliopsida > Asparagales > Orchidaceae > Platanthera > Platanthera zijinensis. The sequence continues at coordinate 90,924,248 of CM077094.1, forward strand.
AATAGAAATTTATGGCTGCATTTACAACCGCTACTATATATTATAAATGCTACCACACCCTAATTTTTCACCAAAATTTTCTCCCATATGACTTTCCCCATTTAGATTTCATAATCTATATTATAAAGGGTATACCATTTTTACTAGTATGAAACTTGTATCAATGCAGACAGGGGCGAAGCTAGCTACAGTGGTGATAAGGTGTGTAACGCCCCAGATTTTTCAACAATTATATAATCCTCTTGGTGACGTCATAATGACGTAAGGGTGTTGCGTTGACGCGGAATTGACGGCGCGTCGCCGTTAGTGCGTTTTCGCATCCATTCGGTCGAGTCGGCCAAATTCTTGAATTCTTGTCGAAATTGGAAAATTTTGCGTTACGAAATTAAGTTAATTAATTTTTGACTTGCTCATCAAATTTCATCGCGATCCGTGCAATACTGGAGACTCGACGCATTTGCGAAGTTTTGTATAATTTACGTTCCCCGTTAACCTTGAAAATTGATACCTCGAGAATGGCTCATCGGATTTTTATTTTGATGTACTTTGCCGTTGGGTTCCTAGCACCGGCTTTTAGCTATGGTGTGAATTTCGTTTGAATCGGGATACATTTAGCCCTTCGTAATAATATAATATTTATTTTATTACTATTATTATTCTTATATATAAGAAAGGAGTCATGTTACACCATGTGTAACATTTTAATTCCAAACTATCCCTCTTTTTCTTATTCTCTTCATTAGTTGTATGGGCACTATTCACCCACCTCAAATTCCCGATACCCTCTCTTCTTCTGCACGACCCAGCCTCGCCTCACCTTCATCCGCCGATCCATACACGACCTAGCCTCGCCTCGCCGTTAGACCTCATACGCGATTTCTTCCTCATCTCGCTGGAGGAAAACTCCAATTGCTGGATAAAAAAAAGCCCCGCTCCTTCAAATGCCCCGAAACCCTACCCCCCAAACGTCTCAAACCCTTCCTCTCCTGCAAGCATCTTCTCGCAGGCCGTCGTTCTTCTCCCGCAAGCATCTTCTTGCAGGTCGTCGTTCCTCTCCCGCAAGCATCTTCTCGCAGGCCGTCGCAAGCCATCCCGCAGAGAACTCCTACAACATTTTCTCCCGCAAGCCATCACATGCCATCTTCGGCCGTCGCATACCATCGCAAGCTCTGTGAATGCCTCCGGTAAAGATTCTCTGTAAACCTAAGCACTCAAGAAATTTCGATAAGCCTTCTCCTTTTCAAATTTAAGTACCTGTAGATATTTTTGGACCTGCTTCAGAGCTTCCTCCTAGAATCACATCTTCTCCTCCACTTGCATTTCCGAAAAGGACTCCATGCTTTACTTCCCTGGACGCTCACACTGTAGGCTCTCCTTTAGGCCTTCCACTAGGCCTTCTTTATTTTAACATTCAAATGACATTTATGAACTGTGGTGTTGGTGCTGATGAAGTGATTTTTATAATGCTTGGATTTCCACAATACAATGAAGTTGAAGCACCTTCATGCTGAATCTCAATAACTTCTACAAGGTAAACACATTTTTCATTAATTTCCATGAATTTTGAGTATATTTTTAATGCTTAGACTACCTTTGCAATAGTATGGCAAAAACTATATATAAGTAAATACTGTGGTGCATCTCTATTAAGTGAATTCCTAGGGCATGCCCTGCATTCTAATATTTTAGCCTCAGGCTTGCTAATTTATATTACAAAAAAAATGCACCATTGTAATCATCAACATCTTAAGCCATGATATACACAGTTGGTAAGAAAATAGTTGTTCCTAGACCTATAAGTCATCACATGCAAATATACACATACTCAAAAGCACCATTGTAATCATCATCATCTTAACCCATGATGGTCATCCTTTACAAAATGTTTTAAACAAAATTTTTTTACAAGCTTTCAGTGTTCAGTTTTTGTTGGAAATACAATTGTCGATGTTCTCGATTTTTCTTTCATCTTCAAAGCAAGGTATGTGGAAACTCAAAGATAGAGACGTTGGGATCAAGTTAGTTTCTCCTACATACCGCCATTCATTGTAAGTACTAATTATGCAATAATTTTTTAGATTTTTTTAATCACTTGATGTATTCTTATTTATATTAATAACTTATCCACTTTTATGTTCAAATGGATGATGTTTGTAAGGTGATCCTTAACGAATGACGGTTTAACTGATGAGGTCTATAGTTGACTTTTTTGTTAATAATCTGTTGTAGTTGTCTTGTTGTCTCTGTGTTAGCTTCGATAGAAGTTTCTGATTGTCCTACTCAAATGACTGTTGTTTTTTCAGGAGTCTTGACTTATAATCTTCTCTTATTATCTCTACACATAGAGCATTGTTACTACAATCGAGCAATGCCATTAAGAAGCAATCATAATGTTCATGTAATAAATAATATTTTAGGCATATCTTTATCAAGCTTTTGTTCATTTAGTTAATCGTCTCAGCAATAACTATCCTAATATAACCAACAATATGAAAAATGATTGGTTGATACCTTTTTGGAGTTGAACTGAAGTGCAGCATTTGTGGTCTGAAGTAAAAGTGCCAAATCTTCTCTTCGTGGTACTAATTTTTGCAAGCCTCACTAAATATCTGGCCAAGTGTTTTGCATGTTGCATCATGTTCAAAATGCCGCTACCAATACGAGCTTGTATCAGGAGATATATGTAGCATTGATTCTGAAGCTACTAGCTAGGTTGGTTGTTTGTGCTTATAATTTAACTGTATGATCATGCAACATAAGTTCGTTCTCTCTTGTTTTTTAATCACTTGATGTTTCTGATTGTCCTACTTAAACCTCTACCAATGCCCAACTGTTACGTATCCCATCCAATAGCAAGCCATACAACTTTATCTGACACATCTAAAATGATGTTTATACTTTATATTGATTAAGTCATTTATGAATAAATAAATTGCAGAACAATGTAAAAAATTGCATTGAATTATTACATGTAAAATGATGTTAATTTTTAATCATTTTTTATACAGGTATATCAAACTTGTGCTCAAGTTGTGGTATGGGTCTGAATTTCTAAGGAAGAAAAGCACAGATCCTCACCAAGCTCCGCATAAGAGGGTCATATTATCTGTAGGTTCTGAGAAAAGGGTTGCTGGTTTGATGTGTTGGCAGAAAAGTTGAAGCCGAACATCAAATGGATAGCAGATGCATGAGTGTGCTGCCAAACCCTTGTGACTTCAACCTATTCATGGCTCAAACACGACATATATGTTTATAGTTTTCATGTATAACATTACTAATAATTTCTTTATTTGTTACGGTAATGTAATTATCCTATTAGTGACACATTCATTTGTCTATAATTAAGATTTTTATTGATGATTGTCATTTTCTCGGTGGTCATTGCCATTTTCATGTATAATATTAATTGTTGATATCTGTGTGTTCAAAATTAGAACATTTATGTAAGATACCACGACATTTTTAGAAAAGTGCCACAATGCTCAATCGCTATGCTCGCATTGACGACGCTTTAGTGGCATTTTTATGAGGATAAACGATTTAGCGTCATTGATGATAAAAACCATTGCTATATATGAGGATAACCGTTGCCATTAAAAATCATAAATGTTTCCAAAGACAAGCATAAACGTTACCATAGAGTATCGTAACTGTTGCTATAAAATGGAATAATCGCTACCATTGAATATCATAATCGTTATAATAGATGTACCTATAGTAGCAGTTGTAAGAATGCCATAATACATTGGCTAACCGCTACCGTACCCTACGACCACGACAACAGATGAAACACACGCACAACCGCTACCGTAGCCCTACAGTAGCAGTGTTTTTATATACAATAGCAGTTTTTGAGTGCTACCATATGCATGACATGGTGTAGTGCATCTTGGTGATGGTGACTATGCCATTGGTAATCTTACCATATCCTCTGGTTACACCTCTATCTGAACCTCCAAAGATGACTTTGGGTCCATCTTTTACTGGAGTAAACTCCTTCAAGTTACTCTTTGTTCTAGTTATGTGCCTGGAACAACCACTGTCCAAGTACCATATAGGGGTATGACACCTTGGACTATCCTGCAATATACATATTACATAACCTTAGGACCCCAATATCTATTGGGTCCTAGGTGCATGTTAGCATAAAACTGAACATGTCCTCTAGCATAATTTCTGACTGGTGGACTGACCCTAGCTCTTTCCATATTGGGATTGTGCCAGCAGTCAATGGTAAAATGCCCTATCTTACCACAGCACAACCAATCATGTATGTTATATCTTCTTTTCTATGAAGGCCCTACAGCTTGATGAGCAGTAATCTTGATAGGAGGAAGATGTGCTGCAGCCTTTTTCTGATTTCTTTCAGCCAGAATTTGACTGAAGGTAAGTCTTTAGCTGGCTAATTTGGTCTTCCCTGAGTGCCAACAGCAACTAGCTTCTTCTCAGAAAGCATGCTTCTGATGGCTTCAGATATGCCTAGATCAGCCTGACTCTTAGACTTGCCATTAGTCAGAACCTTTGCTGTAAGACTCTTAGCCTTGGCTATAGCAATATTCTTGAGAGTTGGTGCAGAAGCACCAAAGACAAATGGTCCAGATTGGGCCATTTGAAATTTCTCATTGGCAGCCTAGACTTCACACACCCTGCCAAAGCTTTCACCATGGAAATGAACATCTTTGTTCACTCTAGATGAACAACCCTTCTCCCACTGACTATAAGAGCTTCCTTGGACATACCTATTAAAAGGTATCAAAATTTTTTTGAAAAGAATGGGAGTCTTAGAAGCAATAGGCTGAGGTAGAGCTGGAGCTGTGCCCTTCCTATTAGAAGGAGCAACTCTTGTGCTTCCGTTGAATCCCAACCCCTTCTTGCACTTTTGAGAGGAGAAGGATTCTATCAATGGGAGGATAATACTTGGCTTAGAATAACTAGACACTAATCTTTTCTCCTTCTCAAGCTTATCTTCAAGCTCCCTGATGAGACAATTCTTATGTTTGATGGAGGCTACCTGAATGTCCAAGAGGGACTTCAGTTGGCTAATTTACCTAGCTTTCTGGTCCAGCAGATTTGTTATTACAGTCTGCTGGGCAGCTGCAAGCTTAAGAGATGAAATATCTTTAATTTACTTCTTAGACAACTTCATAACCTTCTTGAAGGCATTCAGAAGTTCTCCATACTTGTCAATCAGTTGATTTACATCTCCTTCAGATCCAGAATCTTCTTCACCACAGGGTGAAGAAGCTTCTGAGCAAGGACTAGTCTCAAACTCAGACAAATAAGCAGAGTTAGGTGATAAATGTACCTTGCTTTGACCAGGCTGATCCTGGTTGCCTTCCTCATCTGTCATTGCCATCAACCCTCTATAGCTGTGGAAATCTTCATCCACTTCTGACTCACTGTCTAATAGTATCAGATGTAAGACCCCATTTTTTTGGGCAGCTAGCTTCACTCCCAGGAACCTCCGTAGTGGAAAACAGAGACAGTGGGTCGGGCCCCCCACTTCTAGACGGGTATCCACACTACTGGGCCTAGCCCTTATGTATGCCTCTAGAAGGACACAACTCAGAGTCACTACGTACTAATACTGGCCATATCCACCAGACTTCCTTTGGCTAAGTGTAAACCACACCAGCCGAGTCAGCGTATCGACGTCGGTGTGAACGACAGTCTGATACCAAAGTCCCACCAACTTTTTATCTTATGCACATGCAATAGTAATATATTATCCTACCGAGCCATCGGCTCGCCGGGCTAACCTGCCCACCACTAAAACCACCGAGCCTACCGCTCGTGAGACCCAACCTAACTCCCACGATACCTGGAATTGTTAGTGTAAGTGCAATCCAAGTTATATTAATTACTCATATCATTGCTTATTCTTACGGTTTACGTTAACCCTGGACTTCCCAAGGAATTCCCCGTGAAGGGCTCTCGAGGGCACTAGGAACTACGATGGGCTGAAGCCCAAAGCTCCCTTTCACAAGGCACTTACTATTATTGGTTAATACCGAATCCCTGATCCCTTTTAATGTTATATTAGATCTAACCCTAGTGTATTTGACCCTTCTTCTCCTCATGAAAGACGATATTTCATCAATCCCGAGCACCACGTACACTAGTCAACCCATTATTATTCCCAATGATGAACTCCTTAGTACCTGACCTCAACCAATAGCCTAATATCCCAACTCTCTAAGTTCATTTTGCAGTTTTACTATGTGCGGACCATCCTAAGCTATATGATGTACATGATAGGAAGTACTCTAAATTTTCATCCGAAAGCCTTAAGATAATTAATGAGGGTCTATCATGACATGATTAGCCTAAATCCAGAAATTTATAATTTTCTAATTAAATTTGATATTTAATTAATTTTTCCCAAAATTAATCCATAGGTGATTTGAACATGAAGTACTAGATTTACTTAGGGTATGACCATACAAAAATTATGAACACTGTAGGATAACAAGATATAAGTGAATACGAAATATCATAAACTTTCATAAAACATTTAACCTCTAAATATTTAATCCAAAATAATTCATATAAATAGGGGTATTGAAGGAAGTACTAAAAATACTAGTCCAAAAATTCCTCAAAATTAACAGAGCTACATTATGATCATAAAACTTCACTTCCTAAGTTTTATGAAATTACCAAGTCAATAAACCAGGTAAAATATTATCCTAAAGAAAACTATCATAAGAAACTTTATGAAGACACACCCTTGTAATCTCAATTAAACAACATTTAACAATTTTTCCATGCATCTATATGCCCTAATATGTTCCTTGACTAAGTATCACAATCTTCTAGCAAGCTATAATATTTGTTTCCTATTTATCCAGGTAAGGTGCACTAATTTACTTTACAAAGGAAGTACTACAAATAAAGCTTCAACCACTCCAAATAAACTACTAATACAACCTAATATCATTTGATTGTCTATTCCAGAATTTCAAACCATTCTACAACCTATACGTCATATATTCATCATTAACATAAAAAAGGGCAATATGGAAGCTACTACTATAAGGATGATCTACTGATCTCTAAACACCCTAAGATAAATATCATAGGTTAATAATACTATGAAATTATCCATACCAAAATATCACCAAGATTCAAGGTCATTTGACCCATAAGATAATTTCTAGGGTTTAAAGTCCTAAATACTTATTAAGTGGTTTATGGGGTGCATGTTTCTAAATACCACCATATCCCTTCCTAGGGCATTTTACCACCCTAGGATCTCATTGACTAATCCCCAAGTCCATCCAAGAACATAATCCCCTATGTCTTTTACAAGCCCCCACGGTTCAACCTTAGGGTTATCATAAGGGTCCTAGGGAAAATCCACCCTAATCCACCCCATAATCTCTATAAGGGTGTTAAATGTCATGTCAAATCAGTGGCCCAAATTTCAACCTCTGTTAAGGTGGTTTGGCCACCTAAACCAACAAGGGCATTGATGACCTAAATACCCCTCTTAGGGCAAGTCTAGGGTTTACTAAAATCCAAGCCAAATCATCACCAAATGGGATGAAAATTTATACAGAGGCCTATATGGTCCCCAAGAACCTCTCACCAAAATTTTGGAGCTTTTGGAGGTCATTAGGTCCCTTAATTAATTTAGTCATGATTTATTACATTATTATAAAAACTATAGGAAAACAATATCCATAACATTCTCATTTTTTGATATATTGTTGGTATAGGTTAGAGTGACCCCCAGTCCAAATTTTAGGTCATTTTGATGGCTGGATTGGTGGGGGCACTCAAACCAAGATGTGATCAAGCCTATGTATAGACCACACCATAATGAGAGCTGTAGTCAGACCACTTAGACAAAGTGGTTGAATTTTTTTTTAAATTAAATTTGACCTCAAGGGCTACAACTTTGGTGTTTACCACTTTTTCATTAGAAGCCCCTAGATAGTTTTAATAATTAATCTAAAATGACTGAAAATAGGAAGCAGAAAATCATTAATTAATTTAAATAGAAATGATCTAGCACAGATCTTGACGCATGATCCAACGGCGCCTGGATCGTCTTCAACCTCCAGCCGACGGTCCCGATTCCCTCTTCCTGGGCCAACTTCAAGCCGCCACTGCCGGCCACTAGGCCACCTCCGTGGCCGACCACCACCTCCACCACCTCCGTTGAGGTGGTGGTTGTCGATTGGCGGCAGCGCGACCACCGGAGGGGCCATCTCCGGCGATCCCGTAAGGTGCGTTTTTCACGGAAAAATTGGGAAACTTCTTCACCCGATCGGGCTCAATTGAGCCCGTTTCACATCCCTAAAGATTCCTATGATCTACCCACGGAGAAAGTAGAAGGGGAGGACCTTATTGGAGGCTTGGAGGCACGTCGATCGCCGGGTTGCCATTTGTAGTGGAGGAGTCGCCGAAGTTCTGCAACAACTCTATCAAGTGTCTCGGCTCCTTCAGGTAATGGTTGTAAATGACTCCTATGAGTCTAGTGATGCTTTTAAAAGAGTGAAATGGGGGAGGGGAGAGGCCAAGCATCAATGGCTATTAATGGTCACTGAAAGTGAAATTTCGACCATGGTGGTTCTCCTCCCCTAGCAACTGCCATGGATGGGAAAACCCTTGGCCTTCCCTTAACTGACCAGGGGAGATGATTCCAACAAGAGGAGAGGGCTCTTGGCCTTCCTAGCCATGAATGGCCCTTCCCTTAATTTTCTCTCTCCTCCATTAAAGAGAAAAAATGGAGTTTTTTCTCTCTCCTAGACATCAAGGCCAAAATTGCTCATTTCCTTATCCTATTGGAAGCCCATAAATTCATACTATCATATAATTAGGAGGTGGTTAGCCCAAATGGAAAAGAGCTTGAGCTTGGGTTAGCTCATTTGGGCTAGTTTGACCTAAACCTAGACTACTGTTGACCTTGGTGAACATGACCATTTGGGTTGACCCCAATGGGTCCTTGGTGACCCATTGGCCTCCCCTAGGGTCTAGGTAGAGTTGGGTAGGGTTGAATTGGCCCTTTAGAGGCCTTAGTAAAAACACTTTGACCACTTTGGGGCTAGAGTTGACTTGAGTCAACTTAACCTCTTGGGTTGACCCCAATGGGTCCTTGGTGACCCATTGACCTCACGTTAGGGTTAGGATGGCATGGGCGTGGTCCACTTAGCTAAGGAAGGGTCAACTGACCCTTAGTAGGCTAGCTTGACCCACTTAAGGTTAGGGTGGTCTTAGGTAAACTTGGCTTATTTAACTGCCCCCCAATGGGTCCTTAGTGACCATATGGACCTCCCAAGGGTGATAAGGATATTGTGGTAGGGTCATGGGGTCATGTTGGAGCCTTAAAGTCAAAACCCTAGGTCTGGTGGTGAGGTTGTGCTATAGGCAGACCAAGGTGATCTTCACCTTGGCCCTTGTTCACCTGACCCTTGAGCTTCTTATGGTTTTGTCATGACCTACTCATGACAAAACAAAACCTAGGGGTCTACTTGTTTGAGGGATGTTACAAATCCTAATATATAAAAATAAAAATTTCGTCCCCGAAATTAAAGTTAAGCCTACGGGGTTTCTACATAAATAAAAGTATGTAACATCCCTAGGAGTTGAGGGTATACCTGACTCGAAGAGATCCGGGTACTTTTGCTGTATCAAGTCCTGTGGCTCCTATGTGTGCTAATCCTGCCCATGGTTTCTCCACAGAACCTTGACTAGAGGAACCTTCTTGTGTCGTAAGACCCGTACTGTCGTATCATCAATCCTGATCGGCTCCATGCTGACTGAACGATCTGAGGCCACCTGGCCATCTGCAGTGGAAATCGGCTACTCAAAGCGTAGTAGATCCCTCCTAAGTGAAGAGACATGGAATACGTCGTGCAATCCCTCCAACTCTGGCGGTAGTTCCAGTCTATAAGCCAAGGGGCCGATCCACTCTAGGATCCTGTAAGGCCCCATGTACCTCAGACAGAGCTTCTTCTGCCCGCGAACCCGCAAGACTCCATGCATCGGTCTTATCATCAAGAAGACCCAGTATCCCATATGGAACTCCACCTGACGATGCCGCACATCGTAATATTTGGCCTGCCTGCTCTTGGATTCAAACATCCTATCCAAGATCAATCTAACCTGAGCATCAGAATCCTCTACAAACTCTGAGCCGAGTGCCTTCGAATCCTCATCCTGAATCCAAGATAGCGGGGTCCTACACCTTTGTCCATATAATGCATCGGAAGGGGCTATGCCTATGCTGTACTGATGGCTATTATTGTACGAGAACTCGATCGGCGGTAGCAGTCTCTCCTAGGGCTCTCCATGGTCCAAAATGCATAGGCGTAGAAGGTCCTCCAGTGTCCGGTTGGTGCATTCCGTCTGCCCATCTGTCTGGGGGTAGAAAGCCGTACTGAATGTCAGCCGAGAACCCAGGTAAGCCTGAACTAACCTCCACTCCTTGGACTTAAACCGTCCGTCTCGATCTGATACAATCGTCCTGGGCACTCCATGATAGCGAACAAACTGTTCGACGAACCTCCGCACTAGAACACTGACTGGATCGTCCTTCGTAACTTGAATAAATATAGCAACTTTCGTCAGTCTATCAACGATCACCCAAATCGAATCATTCCCTGCATGAGATCGTGGTAGCCCATTTATAAAATCCATGGCTATGTCCTCAAACTTCCATTCCGGCACTAGAAGTGGTTGTAGTAATTTGGTTGGGCTCTTGCACTCCGCCTTTACGAGCTAACAGGCCTCGCAATGGGTCACGAAGTATGTAATATCCTTCTTTATGCCTGAATAATACATCGTCCTCTTTAGGTCTGATGCCATCTTGGTGATCCCCGGGTGCATTGAGTATCTTCTGTAGTGTGCCTCTGTCATGATGTCCTCCCGAATCTGGCCTCCTTCGGGTATATAGACCCTGCCTCTAAAATATAGCAGTCCATCTCTCAAGGAGTAATCCCCTGCCTTGCATTCCTCTAAGGCCCTGAATATCGTCTCTGCCCTCGTATCCAGCCTCTGCCCATCCCTGACGCGATCTCAAATGTCGTCGGTGGCAATCATCGATGCCAGGTACTCCGAATATAGTTCTGTATCATCCTCGGACACTAAAGATATCTGTATCCCCTCCAACATATTCACCAACTCCAAGGCCATTAGCTGAGGGCCTGCTCTTGACATAGTGGCTCTCCGTCTCAGAGCGTCTGCCACAACGTTCGCCTTGCCAGGATGGTAATGTATAGTATACTGATAGTCTGATAGGAACTCTACCCAGTGCCTCTGCCGGATATTCAGCTCCTTCTGAGTGTCCACATATTTCAGGTTCTTGTGATCTGAGAAGATATCACAATGAACCCCGTAGAGGTAGTGTCTCTAGATCTTCAAAGCGAAAATCACCGCTCCCATATCTAAGTTATGCACTGGATAGTTCTGCTCATGTTTCTTTAGTTGATGGGAGGCATAGGCTATCACGTGCCCATTCTACATCAGAACGGCACCCATCCCCTGGTATGATGCGTCGGTGTACACCTTAAACCCTTCCTTCCCGGATGGGAGGGAAAGAATAGGAGCCGAGGTGAGTCGGCCCTTCAGCTCCAGGAAATCAGCCTCGCACTGCGGCATCTAAATGAAAGGGGTCTCCTTCTTCATTAGAGATGTGAGCGGGAGAGCAATCCGGGAGAATCCCTCCACAAAATTCTAGTAATAGCCGGCAAGTCCTAGAAAACTCCTCACATCTGTGGCTATCTTCAGCGGTGGCCAATCTCGAACTTCCTGAACCTTCGCCAGATCCACTACCAAACCGGATCCACTGCCAAACCTGCTCCACTGATAATATGGCCCAGAAAGGCCACCTCCTTCAGCCAGAACTTGCATTTACTGAACTTCGCATACAACCTGTGCTCCCTTAGCTTCTCGAAGGTCAGTGCCAGGTGGCGAGCATGCTCCTCCTCTGTCCTTGAGTAGATAAGAATATCGTCTATAAAAATTATGAAAAAAATGTCAAGGTAAACCTAGAATACCCGGTTCATCAGGCTCATGAACTCGGATGGGGCATTCGTGAGGCCAAAGGGCATCACTGTGAACTCATATAGACCATATCTGCTGCTAAATGCTGTCTTCGGAATGTCCTCCTCTTGAATATGCAGCTGGTAGTATCCTGATCGCAGATCCAACTTCGAGAACCAATAAGCTCCCTCCAACTGGTCAAATAACTCATCAATCCTCGGTAGAGGATACGTGTTTCGGACCGTTAGCCTGTTCAAAGCCTGGTAGTCAATACATAAGCGGAGCATGCCATCCTTCTTTTTCACGAATAAAACAGGAGCTCCCCAAGGCAAAGAGCTCGGCTTGACAAATCTTGCTTCTACCAGCTCCTACAACTGGCTCTGAAACTCTATTAGTTCCTTCGGGGCCATCTGATAAGGAGCTCTTGATACCAGCTTAGATCCCAGCACGAGCTATATCTGGAAATCCTTCTCTCGATGAAGGGGTAGCCCTGACAACTTCTCCGGGAATACGTCAGTAAAATATCGTACCACCCGGATATCAAGAATTACATCCTTGGCCTCGGCCATCTCGAACAGCACTTAGTAGACCTCGTCTCCCTTCATGTGGGACTTGATGTCCTGTACGGACGATAGAAAGAGGTGGGAGGTAGATCTAATACCTTCGATGATAACGAAGGAGTCCCCATGCCTCAAGGTAATCCTCCTTGATAGGCAATCGATCTGGGCATGGTTCCAATGCAACCATATCATGCCCAGGATCAGGTCGAAGTCTGGCATCCTTAGGATCGTTGCTAGTGCTTCAAATGCCTTTCCGCCAATTTCTTCCTCCATATTGCAATGGGCAGAGGTCAATAGCTCCGATCCGTCGGGTAGACGCATCCTCATCGCCAAGCCTGTGAATCATTCCACGCCTTCTAGTCCTTCCACGAAGCCTTCTAACACGAACGAGTGCGAAGCACCCGTATCGAACAGTGTATGAGTGGGCTTGACGCTGATAAATACTATGCCTGAGGTGGTTAAATGTCTTAGAAACCTAGTTATGGTTTTCTTTCCTATTTCTAACAATTCTATATCCATGAGTCTAGCTTTTAGGAAAGAAAAGAACTTAAAATCACCGGCATACCTGCTATCACCTACTCTGGGTTCTGGGACTGAGCCAGGTACAAGGCATACACTTGCCCTCTATCCTGCCTGCGGTCTCTTCCCTGAAATCCACATCCTCAGCCGCGTCCTTGACCACAAAACTGCCGTGCAAGTGGGGCATCCTGAAGTGCTGGTAGGGGGCTTCCCTCATGGGGCAGTTTCTCTTGAAGTGCCCCGACTGGTTGTACCGAAAACATACCTGTGCCCTTTCCCCTGTCCTTGGCGTCTCCTGTATCTGTAAAGGCTGAGGAGCCAATACCACCAGATCCCTCTGTTCCTGCCTGTCCTCCCATTGGGTTTGAGCCCCATTCCTCCTTTCTCCGATGACATGCCCTCGGGGCTGGTCCCTCCTACCACCAATCATTGCGTCGTTATCCAATCTCTTCCGGCTCTAGACTGTAAGATGATCTGCCTCTCTCTTCTTGGCCATCTCCAAAATCCTGGCCAAGCTGCCCTCAGAGACGAAGAGGAGGGCCTGTCTCATGTCGTCATGAAGACCCTTGTAGAATCTCTTTGCATTGCCTGCATCATCCAACTGATACGAATCTACATAACGGGCAAGGTGAGTAAACTCCTGGTAGTACTCTAGTACGGTCCTATTTCCCTACCTTAACTGCCGGAACCTATCCTCCAACTGGTCCCTCGCTGACTGAGGTACAAAATGTCCCAGTAAAGCTGCTCTGAACTCCTCCCAAGAGATGTCTGTGAAATCCACTCCAGCAAAGGTGGTGTCCAACTGTGACTTCCACCACCTCTTCCCATGTGACTCTAGGCAGGAAACTGCCAAAGAAACCACCTCCTCTATTAGGCATCGAATCCCCGCAAGCATCTCATAGATGATGTCCAACCACTCCTCTATGCGGACTGCTGACTCTGTCCCTAGGTAGGATGGTGGAGAAAGCCCCCGGAAGGCACTCATCCAGTTGGCCCTAGGATTTGGTTGTGGAGCTGGGGCCTTCTGAGCCCGGAAGGCCTCCAGAATGGTCGTCAATGTTTTTCCCATCTCCGTCTGCTGGAATGGAGCAGGAGCCTGCGGGGGTGGAACCATATTCTTTGCCTTAGGTGTCCCCTGCTATGGGGTAGGGTTCATCGCAGGCTACAAAGAAGAATTTAAATTGTTAGATAACGTACAAATGGAATGAATGGAAGATATAAAGTGGACTTTTACATGTGATTTCCTTTATAGGCCCACCACTGCTTCCGCTGCTAGTTTGTCTGTAAACTTAGCTCGTACGGGTTGGCCTAGGGTTTTTGTGGACTACTTCTCTTGGATCGATGTTTGCTTTGTTACCAGTTTGTAAGGCCACATTTTTTTTGGCAGCTAGCTTCACTCCCAGGAACCTCCGTAGTGGCAAACAGAGACAGTGAGTCGGGCCCCTCACTCCTAGACGAGTATCCACGCTACCAGGCCTAGCCCTTACGTACAGCTCTGGAAGGACACAACCCAGAGTCACCACGTACTAATGCTAGCCATATCCATATGACTTTCTTTGGCTAAGTGTAAACCACACCCACCGAGTCAGCGTATCGATGTCGGTGTGAATAATAGTCTGATATCGAAGACCCACCACCTTTTATCTTATGCATATATAATAATAATATATTATCCTACCGAGCCATCGGCTCGCCGGGCTAACCTTCCCACAACTAAAACCACCGAGCCTACAGCTCGTGCGACCCAACCTAACTCCCTTAATACCGAGAATTGTTAGTGTAAGTTAAATCCCAGTTATATTAATTACTCATATCATTGCTTATTCGTACAGTTTACGTTAACCCTGGACTGCCCAAGGAATTCCCCGTGAAGGGCTCTCGAGGGCACTAGGAACTACGATGGGCTGAAGCCCAAAGCTCCCTTTCACAAGGCACTTACTATTCTTGGTTAATACCAATTCCCTGATCCCTTTTAATGTTATATTTAATCTAACCATAGTGTATTTGACTCTTCTTCTCAACGGAAAAGATGATCTTTCGTCTATCCCGAGCACCACCTACACTAGTCAACCCATCATTTTTCCCAATGATGAACTCCTTAGTACATGACCTCAACCAATAGCCTAATATCCCAACTCTCTAAGTTCATTCTGCAGTTTTACTATGTGCGGACCATCCTAAGCTATATGATGTACATGATTGGAAGTACTCCAAATTTTCATCCAAAAGCCTTAAGATAATTAATGAGGGTCTATCATGACATGATTAGCCTAAATCCAGAAATTTATAATTTTCTAGTTAAATTTGATATTTAATTAATTTTTCCCAAAATTAATCCATAGGTGATTTGAACATGAAGTACTAGATTTACTTAGGGTATGACCATACAAAAATTATGAACACTATAGGATAACAAGATATCAGTGAATACTAAATATCATAAACTTTCATAAAACATTTAACCTCTAAATATTTAATCAAAAATAATTCATATAAATAGGAGTATTGAAGGAAGTATCAAAAATACTAGTCCAAAAATTCCTCAAAGTTAACAGAGCTACATTATGATCATAAAACTTCACTTCCTAAGTGTCATGAAATTCCTAAGTCAGTAAACCAGGCAAAAGATTATCCTAAAGAAAACCATCATAAGGCACTTTATGAAGACACACCCTTGTAATCTCAATTAAACAACATTTAACAATTTTTTCATGCTTCTATATGCCCTAATATGTTCCTTGACTAAGTATCACAATCTTCCAACAAGCTATAATATTTGTTTACTGTTTATCCAGGTAAGGTGCAATAATTTACTTTACAAAGGAAGTACTACAAATAAAGCTTTAACCACTCCAAATAACTACCAGTGCAACCTAATATCATTTGATTGTATATTCCAGAATTTCAAACCATTCTACCACCTATACATCATATTTTCATCATTAACATAAAAAAGGGCAATATGGAAGCTACTACTACATGGATGATCTACTGATCTCTAAACACCCTAAGATAAATACTAGAGGTTAATAATACTATGAAATTATCCATACCAAAATATAACCAAGATTCAAGGTCATTTGACCCATAAGATAATTTCTAGGGTTTAAAGTCCTAAATACTTATTAAGGGGTTTATGAGGGGTGCATGTGTCTAAATACCGCCATATCCCTTCCTAGGGCATTTCACCACCCTAGGATCTCATGGACTAATCCCCAAGTCCATCCAAAAACATAATCCCCTATGTCCTTCACAAGGCCCCAAGGTTCAACCTTTGAGTTAGCACTAGGGTCCTAAGGCAAATCAACCCTAATCCACCCCATAATCCCTATGATGGTGTTAAATGTTATGTCAAATCAGTGGCCCAAATTTCAACCTCTGTTGAGGTGGTTTGGCAACCTAAACCCACAAGGGCATTGATGACCTAAATAACCCCCTTAGGGCAAGGCTAGGGTTCACTAAAATCCAAGCCAAATCATAACCAAATGAGATGAAAATTTGTACAGAGGCCTATATGGACCCCAAGAACCTCTCACCAAAATTTGGGAGCATTTGGAGGTCATTAGGTCCCTTAATTAATTTAGTCATGATTTATTAAATTATTATAAAACTATAGGAAAACAATATCGAAAAATTCTCATTTTTGGATATGTTGTTCATATAGGTGAGAGTGACCCCAATCAAAATTTTAGGTCATTTGGATGGCTGGATTGGTGGGGGCACTCAAACCAAGATCTGATCAAGCCTATGTATAGACCCCACCATAATGGGTGCTGTGATCAGACCACTTAGCCAAAATAGTTGAAACAAATTTTAAATTAAAGGTGACCTTAAGGTGTACAACTTTAATGTTTACCACTATTTCATTAGAAGCCCCTAGGTATTTTTAATAATTAATCTAAAATGACTAAAAATAGGAAGCAAAAAATCATTAATTAATTTAAATAGAAATGATCTAGCACAGATCTTGACGCATGATCCAATGGCGCTTGGATCCTCTTCAACCTCCAACTGATAGTCCCGATTCCCTCTTCCTGGGACAACTTCAAGCCACTAATGCTGGCCACCCGGCCACCTCCCTGGACGGCCACCACCTCCACCACCTCCGTTGAGGTGGTGGCTGTCGATTGGCGGCGACACGACCGCTAGAGTGGCTTTCTCTAGCGATCCCGTAAGGTGAGTTTTTCACGAAAAAATCTGGAAAACGCTTAACCCGATCGGGCTCAATTGAGCCTTGAGTCCGATTCACATTTCTAAAGATTCCTATGATCTACTCATAGAGAAAGTAGAAGGGGAGGACCTTATTAGAGGCTTGGAGGCGCGTCGATCGTCGGGTTGCCATTTGCGGTGGATGAGTCACCGAAGTTTTGCAACAGCACTATCAAGTGTCTCGGCTCCTTTAGGTAAGGGTTGTAAATGACTCCTATGAGTCTAGGGATGCTTTTAAAAGAGTGAAATGGGGGGGAGGGGAAAGACCAAGTATCAATGGCCATTAATGGCCATTGAAAGTGAAATTTCGGCCATGATGGTTCTCCTCGCCTAGCCACTGCCATGGCTGGGAGAACCCTTGGCCTTCCCTTAACTGACCAGGGGAGATGATTCCAGCAAGAGGAGAGGGCTCTTGGCCTTCCTAGCCATGAATGGCCCTTCCCTTCATTTTCTCTCTCCTCCATTAAAGAGAAAATGGAGTTTTTTCTCTCTCCTAGTCATCAAGGCTGAAATTGCTCATCTCCTTAGCCTATTGGCAGCCCACTAATTCATACTATCATATAATTAGGAGGTGGTTAGCCCAAATGGAAAAGGGCTTGAGCTTGTGTTAGCTCATTTGGGCTAGTTTGACCTAAACCTAGACTAGGGTTGACCTTGGTCAACATGGCCATTTGGGTTGACCCCAATGGGTCCTTGGTTACCCATTGGCCTCCCCTAGGGTCTAGGTAGAGTTTAGTAGGGTTGACTTGGCACTTTGGAGGTCACTTAACCCTTAGTAAGGGCACTTTGACAACTTTGGGGCTAGAGTTGACTTGAGTCAACTTAACCTCTTGGGTTGACCCCAATGGGTCCTTGGTGACCAATTGACCTCACTTTAGGGTTAGGAGGGCATGGGTGGGGTGTACTTGGCTAAGGAAGGGTCAACTGACCCTTAGTAGGCTAGCTTGACCCACTTAGGGTTATGGTGGTCTTAGGCAAACTTGGCTACTTTGACTGCCCCCCAATGGGTCCTTAATGACCCTATGGACCTACCAAGGGGGTTAAGGGTATTGTGATAGGGTCATGGGGTCAAGTTGGAACCTTAAAATCAAAACCCTAGGTCTGGTGGTGAGGTTGTGCTATAGTCAGACCAAAGTGATCTTCACCTTGGCCCTTGTTCACCCGACCCTTGAGCTTCTTATGGTTTTATCATGACCTAGTCATGACAAAACAAAACCTAAGGGTCTAGTTATTTGTGGGATATTACATCAGAGGGGCCCTAATTCCTATCATCCTTGGAGGATTGACTTCTCTTGCTGCAATAGCTTCATCTTTAACAGCAGTAACAACTTGCCCAATATAGGCTTCATCTTCTTCAGACTCAGAAGATGATGAGTCTGTCCAACTCTTTTATTTCTTGGCAATGAAAGACTTTTCCGTCTTTCCTTTATGTTGGTGCTGCTTCTTATCCTCAGTCTCCTTCCTCTTTTCTGGGTAGTCGGCTATCACATGCCCAAGCTTGCTACAGCAGTAGTAAAGTACTTTAGAGGAGTTATATTTATTATGTTTAGATCCAAACCTGTCAGTCTTGGATTGGTTATTTTTGTGATGAGTGGAATTGGAAGGCTTCTTCTTCCAATGCTTCTTCTTCATTAACCTTTTGAGTTGTCTGGAAAAGGCTGCAAAATCTTCATCAGACATGCTGCTGTCTGATGCCTCTGATTCTGAGCTGTCTGACTTAGCTGGTCTCCTTGACGGAGAAGGAATCCTTTCCTTGACTTTCCTTGTGCTTTCAGCTTTGAAGGCGAAGGACTTTTATATGGCCAGTGATTTGTTGGTGGAATCCTCCTCCTTTCTGGTATCTAGCTGCATCTCATAGGAGAGCAGCTTCCCAAACAATATTTGGGGAGGAGTGTCAGCAAACTTAGCCATCTCTCTTATGTCACAGATCTTAGTATCCCAGTCTCTAGTGAGAGACCTGAGAAAATTGTCATTTATTTCATAATTATTGAAGACCCTTCCATAGGTCTTCAACTCATTTATGATCCTGAAGAATCTTTCATAATAGTTAGTTATGTTCTCCTTCAGGTTTTTCCTGAAGGTCTCATACTCTTGGTTGAGCAGAGACTTTCTATAATCTCTTACCTCATCAGTACCCTCCATGTAGACCACAAGGGTGTCCCACATATCCTTGTAGGTCTAGTAGTGAACCAAGTTCAGGAAGGTTGAGTCATCTACAGCACTGGCAATGATGTTCTGTACTCTTTTGTCCATGCCAGCTAATATGACCTCATCTTTGGTCATTTCAGAGAGTGTCTTTGATGTCTAGATGTTGGCATCCAGAGCATAGAACTTCATAAGAATGACATGTTCCTCCCTAATAGTTGGAAAAATTCTTGGATCATAGGCTTCAATGAATAGCCTCACCCTCTCCTTCCATATTCCAAACTGCTCCTTTCTGCAGATGGGGAGTTTAATGGAACTCAGATCTCTCTGGCTCTCTCCTGAGCCCATGAACACTTAACAACAGCTACCTTGGAGGATCACTCTGATTGTTAAATCCTTCTTGAGGAACCTCCCTCTGATACCACTTGAAAGATCTTATTTTCAAGGTAGCTAGAACCCTAGAGGGGGGTGGATGGGTGAATAGGTTTGCCTAGGTCTTTTGATAGTCTTTTAAATCACTTGTTTATTTCTTTTAGGTTTCAGCTTAGAGTGATCCAGAGCTTGTCCTTAGCACCTGCAATTAAGGGAATAAAAGCAAACATAGAAAAGCACACAAGTGTTTTATAGTGGTTCCCCAAAATTATGGGTACATTCACTCTCCTCCCACCTTGCTAACTTCCTGTTAGTCAAGGAACTTCTCCAAACTAATGCTCCAAGGAGCTTACACCTCAGATCTCTCAGGATCTCTCAGTCTCCTCCAAGACTTACACCTCAGCCACAAAGGCCTACACTCAGTGATACAAGTATCACCTACCTTAGGCACTTAAGCCCAACTACTCAGGCTATGGAGGATAGCCCTACCTTAGATCAAACTTGCTCCTACTACTAAGAGATATGCACTCTTCTATAGTTCAGGAAAAACTGCCCTACTACTTAGTGAGTAAAACTCACCTACCTCAGAGAGCAGCACTCTCCTACACCTCAGGCAAATTTGCCCTACCTCTAACCCAAAGGTCCTACAGCTCAGATCCAGAAGGATCCTATAAATAGAAATAATTTAATTAACTTTGACACAGAGAATTTTCTCTATGTCAACCACTTAAGCAGAAAAATTTCTACTCTAACTCTCCTTATAGCAGGGAAAGGATTTGCTGGAGGAACTCAGAAGATTACTTCTGAACTTGCTGCTGAAGGCTAAAGATCTTTTGATCTTGAGTCTTTAAATAACTCACTGAACCTGCTAAAGGATGAAGGTTCTTCTTTCTTCAGAACTGATTCTGAATCTGCGGCAGACGGAGACTTACACAGCTAACTGAACTTTTCTTGCTGGAGAGCTTCAAGCTTTTCACATGCAATAATGGCTAAGAAGATGAAGACGACTGCTCTCCTTTTTGAGTATTGTATTCACTAAAAGTTGTCTTTCTCTTGGCCCTATCTCTTACTTTTGTAGTTCGCCAATCAATGACTCTTAGAAATCAGTGGGCCCCACCTACAGCATCCAGCTGCGCCTTGCTTTAATGGAAGAAGACGTACAGTAGCTTCACGATAAGATTTGTCGTGTACTGGAGCTTCCCCATACCTAATTTGACCTAAGTTGATTTTGTCGATTTGCTGACGTCAGTACCGGTGGACTTAGCCAAAATTGAGCATCAGAGAATAGACATTGAGTGAGTAAGCATCACTCAATGCCAAAATACTTAGACAGATTTACTGTCCCTTGGCATTGAGTGAGTAACCTTCACTCAATGCCAAACTACTTAGAATATACAGTCTGTTTCTAGGCGTTGAAAGATTTAGTTTCACTCAACGTCAACTTGCTTTATAAGCTTCTTGTTGCTTGGTGTTGAGTGAGTAAGCATCACTAAATGCCAAACCCCTTAGACAAAATTCTGCCTTCACTAGGCGTTGATATTCTTGAGTCAGTAAACTCACTCAACTCTTTTTGCCTTAACCAAATTTCTGCTTCTTCAGTAACATAAGCATTGAGAGCGTTGAGTGAACATGCCTCACTCAAATAACCAGCTTTTAACTCATTTCTGCATAAAGGCATTGAGAGTGTTGAGTGAGCAAGCCTCATTCAACGCTTTTTTCCTTAGCAAATTTTCTGTGTTTAAAACCACTGTGCTTAGACTATCTTACTTTGTACTGAGTTCGACGAATGGTGACCTGAGTTTGACGAATGGTGACCTGAGCTTGACGAACTGAGCTCGACAAACTTTGAACTCAATTCAAAGAATTCTCAACTGAGCTCGACGAACTCAGAATCTCAAGCTCTGATCTTAGCTTGACGAAAGGTGAGCTGAGCTCGAAAAACTCCTAACTAAGTTTGACGAATTCTGAACTTAGTTCAACCAGTTCAACTTACAGCCTTTTGCTGAATGGCGTTGAGTGTGGCTTCATCACTCAATGCCAAAACACTTAGCCAAATTTCTCTTTAGTAGCATGGCATTGAGTGAGTTGACTTCACTCAACGCCTGTGGACTTAGCTATATTTCAGCTCATTCCAACTTAGGCTATGACAGTATAGGCTACACTCAGCGCTATAAGTCATATGGCTTTGAGAGATGTTCCTTCACTCAATGCCTATGGACTTAGATAAATTTATGTCATCCCACACCTTAGGTAAGTGTTTGCCAAACTTAGCCACTTAGGCTACCTGACCTATGATAGTCATCTACTGATATGTGTATATCATTGATAAGATTGACTTCATTCAAATCCAAGACATTGTGGGAATGAAACCAACAAGTTTCAACATCACTCGACACACTCAACGAATTTTATGAGAATACTCGACGAATACACTTGGTAAAATCAATACACTCGACAACAAACACTGTAGTCACTCGACTAAAAGGACTCAATCTCATATGATCACTCGACGGCTTCACTCGACGAATTCGTCAAGAATACTCGACGAATTTAACTCGACGAAAAGACTTAGTCTCACAGGAAATCCTGCTCTATTCAGTGAATTTGCCTTGGACAAAAATCCTACACTACTCCTACATTCTAAGAGGGAATGAAAAAGGGGAAATAAGAACAACAGAACTAGCAAATGGGGAGGAATCACCACTTGCCTCAAATCTTCCAAAAACTGGCCTCTCAAGCGCTCCACTGCAAGGATCGACCATAAGAACTCCTCGTCCACAATTTTTGAAACTTTTCAGGCAAAATAAGGGTTAAAGTCGCATACGCTAATGCTAAAAATCCACGAAATGGGAAAATCTTATAGTGCATGCAAAGATCTCGGCGAGAGCTTTCCGAATGTATGCTCTGCGAGGGTTTCGTGCACCGGATCTCTGATAAGCAGTGGCCGGAAGGCTTCACCAAGGTTGACTCGTCACTTCTTCATCAATTCTTCGGGCCGACGGTTTGGGGAAGGAGATGAATAGGGTTTCCAGTTTATAAGGATATATATATATTTATAATATTATATTATTAATATAATTTTCGAGAAAACTCAAACCTCGAGAATTACTAAAACACCTCAGTTTTTGATGAAATTCGCACCAAAACTAAATGATGGTGCTACGAATCCAACGGCAAAGTCGGAGTCAGGATCCGACAAACCAACCTCGAGGTAAAATTTCCCGAAGTTAAACAACAGTAATCCTTATAAAATTTACCGAGATCCCAATTAAGCCCAAATCGCCACCAAACTTCACAAACACGCTTAAAATTAACCACTTAAATTTTCCCAAGTCAAAAACTCTAATTCCGATGAACAAAATTATGCACCAATGATGGCGCACCGCTAACTACGTATTAACGTAATGCCCTTACGTCACTATTATGCAACAAAAGGGATTAAAATAATTATAAAAAAAATCAGGGGTGTTACAGTTCTCGCAGGGCAGCATTGTTTTCCTCAAGTGGTCACAAAAGCTGTAACCTATCCTCTTAAACACACGACAAAGCGGATCGATTGCCTAGGCTTGAAAAATATGCGAAGGTGTGTCAGATATTGTTAGGGGAAAAAGGAGATTTACAGTCAAGGATGATCAAGTGGGCAGGTGCGCTCAGGGAAGCATTGCTTTCCTCAAGTAATCATCAAAGCTATAACAAAACAAAGAAAGCAAAATGGCATCCACACCTAATGTAAAGAGAAAAAATTCCGCTAAATCAGAAAAACCACTAAAAGGTGGGTTCAAAGCTAAATTTGAACTGGTACAACCACTAAAGTGTGGGTTCAGCTGCCTTATGAAAATTGGGCGACCTCTAAGAAGTGGATTTGATTGGCTCAAGAAAATTTAGGCGACCACTGAAAAGTGGATTTGATTTTCTTTAGATTTCCAAACCACATTCAAACATGTAAATAATTGGAGGAGCAGGTTTGTATAATTGAAAGAGCTTTTGTAAGACAAACCTTACCATTGATAAATCTTGAAAGTAGTTCTAGGATTGAGTGAGTATTTGGTAGTGCTAGAGAGGATTTTACAATAAGACTTTTAGTCAATATATTCTCGCAGCTTACCATTTAGTAATAATTTTCCACAATCTTATGAAGTGCTCAACATTTTTCTGTATCATGAACAACACACATGTGGTATTGACAAAATAAGTCCTTATGACAGCCTCTATGACCAGGTCATAGGAGGGAAGGTCTCATAAAATCTGGTTCTTGCTGGATAATTTGAAGAACCTCTTTCTAGAAATAATTAAGTTTGTATACTTTCTTTTAGATCCACCTTGCTGTATTTATGAGGAGGAGCATTGGGCTTGTTATCATATATCAGAATTGATATATCAATGTTATCAAGACATGACTCTGAATATTTTAATTGCAAGAGATATTGAGGTATAGATGAATGCCCATGACCATAATATACTACATGTTGAGATATGTTTAGTATTGTCTCCACAATAATCCAGATTTGCATGAAGTCACCCTTGAACAAAGATTAATTATGTTGTATTTGACATCTGTGTTCTAGTTGAATGTTTGCAGATTCTCAGTGCTAAGTGTAGACCAATGTCCGTCTACAGTGGGTTAGGAACACAGGACCATTCAGTGTAATCCCTCACTGGGTGATCCAAAGTGTTGACTCATGTGTAGCCTCTAAATTGGGATACACTTTATGTTCAAACATTGGGAGCAAAGGATGGAGATAGGTCCAGAAGGAAATCTTCTCTAAAGTTCTTGAAAAACTTTCTAAGTCCAGTTCTCGAGAAGTAATCTCAGAGTTCTCAAGAAGTATGGTATAGTTCTCGAGAAGCTCAGACTCTACTTCTCGAGAAGTCAGGACAGTCCAAGAATTTCTCTAAGTTAAGATCTCGAGAAGTTAGTAAAGCTCTCGAGAACTATTCTATAAGTTCTCGAGAAGTCAATTTAGTTCTTGAGAAATATTCCTTTGATTCTCAAGTTCATAAATTCAATCAGAAGTTGATTCTAAGTAAAGTTCTCGAGAAGTCTTCTATAAGTTCTCGAGAAGTAAATTTAGTTCTCGAGAAGTATTCCCTTGGTTCTCAAGAAGTTCAGGAAAAATTTCTCTAAGCTCAAGTTCTCGAGAAGTCTTCTATTATTTCTCGAGAAGTAAATTTGTTCTCGAGAACTATACTCTGGTGTTCTCGAGAAGTCCAACCCTTTCTAAAGAGATTAGTTTTAGAGAAGTCTCTACAGTTCTCGAAAACTCAGTTCATAGTTCTTGTGAACTATAATCACTTCTCGAGAACTAAATCGGATTTTTTTCCAGAGAATTTCTTCTAAGTCCAGAACGGTCGGAATTTCAAATAAACCAACAGGATTGGTCCACGTGTCATCATTAATGATATTTCCAACCGTTAAGAGATATCCTATATAAGGACTTGTCACTAAGACATAACCCAAAGAAGGATTAATAGAAATTATTGAGCGAATCTCGTACTTTCCAAAAAGCTCTGGTTCGGCCGATCTCTTCTCAAGATCTATGTCTTGAAGCCGCCTCCACTGCTCTCGTCAAGATCGATCCTCATCCTATCGATCTAGAAGATCTACTGATTCAGGAAACGTTCTTTCTTCCTTGATCGAGTAGATTCAAGAATTTCTCAGGTCAGATCTACTAGTCTTCTTCAACAATTCTGAAAGGGCCGCAACTTCAAGAAGAAGACCTAAAGACTTATTTCTTACAGATCTGAGAAAGTTTATGCTTGTATTTTCATCTCTATTTGTAAATCTTGTAGGAGATTATTCTCCGAGTATAGGAGCGTTGTGCTCCGAGTGGTAGAAAGTTTTTTATCTTTCGAGTGTAGATCTGTTTGGATCGAGTTTTGTAGGAACGTGGTTCCGAGGCGTAGGATTGTTTTCAATCCGAGATAGTGGAGTATCCAGATCTAGTGATTTGCTAGAACGGTGAGGTGAAGTGGACGTACCCAAGAACGGGGAACCACTATAAATCTTTTGTGTCCTTCTATGGTTGCTTGATTGCTTGTGCTAGGTCGCTAATATTTTTATTCCGCATTAGACGCACATCTCACCTATTCACCCCCCTCTAGGTGATTTAGGTAGACAACTTAAAAATTTCAATTGGTATCAGAGGGAGGATGATCGTTAAAAGGTTAACACCTTGATCTAATCCTTCCCAAGTTGTCTTTAGAGAAGTATCAAGCATGAGTAAGACTAAGGATTTTGCTAAGATCCCTATATGCACCAAGAACAATTTTCCTATGTGGAAGGAAAGAGTTAAACTCTTCATGGAAGCAGTGGACCCTCGGATCTTCATGATTGTTGAAGAAGGTCCGTATGTTCCGATGATTGCATCTACAATAGATCCAACCAAACTAGTCCCAAAGAAGTTGATGGACTTGGATAAGTACGAGATTGCACTTGTCTCCCTGGACAATAAAGCTAAAAATATTATAGCAAGTGCAGTCGATGACTCGATGCTTCAAAATCTGATTTATTGCCAGTCTGCCAAGGAGATGTGGCAATCCCTAGTGACTCTAATGGAAGGCACTGAAGAAGTTAGGGATGATCAGAGATCCCTTCTAAATCAGAAGTATGAAGCCTTCAGGCAAGGTCACAAGGAAGCCATAGCTGATACCTTTGAGAACTTCTTCAAGATAGTTAATGGCCGAAAAGTTTATGGCCGAGTCTTCATAAATGGGGAACTGAATGACACATTCTTAAGATCCCTGACCAAGGAATGGGATAATAAGGTATGCGCCATTCGGGAGTTCGGAAGGTTAGCCGAGACGGACCCGCAGAATCTATTCGGAAAGCTTATGTCTTACGAGCTCCAAATCAACTCAAGAAAAGCTGAAGAAGAGATGAGCAGGTCTGCATCCAAGGAGAAGTCTGTCGCTCTGAAGGAAAATAGATCAAGGAATACAAAGGCTAGCTCTCCTACCCCAGCTCCTGAAGCTGAAGAAGAAGAATCATCTGAGCCAAGCTCCTCTGGCTCAGAGCTATCTGATTGAGAGTTCTCTCTACTCTCAAGGCAGTTCAAGAAATTATTGAACAAGAAGAAGCAATGGAGAGGCAAGGATGCCTCCTATAGAAGATCACACAATGATGGTGATCGCCATAGAAAAGGCTCAAGCAGCCACGACAGGTATGGTTCTAAACCGAATAAACATTATTCGACTGACATTGTTTGTTATTATTGTAATAAGCCAGGTCACGTCATTGCGGATTGCCCCCACAAGAAGAAAGAGGGTGGAAAATGAGAAGAGAAGAAGTCCTACAGTAAAAAGAGGATAGAAAAGAGCCTGGTTGCCAAGAAGGGAAAAACCCTTAGTGACTCCGACTCATCTGAGTCGAGTGTAGAAGAGGAAGAAGCCTACTTTGGGCTAATGGCTCTAACTGATGATGAACAAGTCCCCCAGTTCACAGGGGAGGTAAAATCTCACACCCCTTTTTCAGAATCTGATGATGATAGTGAGCAAGAGGGCTATCCCTCTGAGGATGAATCTGAACTCATGGGACAATATAAGGAGTTACTCAAGGCTTACGACAAATGTCGCCGAGTCGTAAAAACTCAAGCTTAAGAGATAAAGTCTCTAAAATCTACAGAGAGCACCTTAAGAGAAGAAGTCTCAAAGACTGACTCTCTCAAGGAAGACTTCAATAAATCTATTGAAGAATATAACAAGGCACTTGAGCGCCTTGACCTTAAGGTGAAAATCATCAAGGAGTTGGAAGAACAACTCTTGGCTGAAAAGAAACTTGTTGAAGGTTTCTCTAAGCCTAAGACTGTACTTCCTCTGATTGCTGAATTCTCAGCTAAGGCCAATTGTGCTGGTCTAGGACACAGAGGTGCTCCTAGTAAATCCTCTAGGAGAAGGAAGGCCAAAAGAAAGAATAAGGATGCCAAGAAGGCCTTGGCCGAGGAAAAAGGGAAAGCTCCTTTGGAGCCAGTCTCGTTCAAGAAAGTTATCTTTCCTGCGAACGAATTCGACTTTGAGTCCACCTATGAACACTTCACTAGGCCGATCCCAGAGAAGCCTAAGTCAAGGTACCAAGGTTGGACTCACCCTCGTGACTTTGGCGAGAGTGTCTTCAAGGCACCTTATGAAGATATTCAACTTCAGAGCTATGGACCTTATGCTCATGGTCATAACATCAAGAAGGCACCAAAGGTAAAACCTGTTCTGGAAAAGCCTATGAAGGCGAAGACTTCATGCAGTTGTCATCATCATGAAGCTTTTTCCTCCAAGGATGCTACCCATGCTGGAGCTCCTCTTAAGAAGGTCAAGCAGGAGGTTATAAGGCAAAGATACAACAGATTCGACTGTTGGTGCTGTGGTAGAGTTGGTCACTTTGCCATAGATTGTTGGTTCAATCCTAAAAATGCTGTAACTCCTCAAGTTAGCAACGTGAGAATGACCACTCATGAGGCTAATACTCGTACGGGGGGTATTCTAACTTGAGACCAAGGACCCAAACGTGTTTGGGTTCCTAAGGCTAAGTGATTATAATTGCAGGTACGTCCAAAGGCCATTAAAATGCCAATCTGGTATTTGGACAGTGGATGTTCTCGGCATATAACTGGGACAAGGAGCCTACTCAAGAACTTTTCACCGGTGTTGAACGAACCAAAGGTCATCTTTGGAGGTTCAGACCGAGGAATTACCAAAGGCTACGGTATGATTACTAATGGTAACGTATCCTTTTCGGATGTAGCCTATGTTGATGGATTGGAACACAATCTCATCAGCATAAGCCAACTATGCGACAAAGGATACATGGTTGAATTCCATGCTGACAAGTGTTTGATAAAATCGGTTGACAATATGGAAAATATTTTATCAGGCACTCGAAGCAGAAATATTTTCTGTTTAAACTTCATCTGTATTGACTCCTCTACACCAGTATGTCTTTTAGCAAAAAGTAGTGCATCTCTTGGTGACCAATGGCACAAGAGACTAGCACATATTAATTTCAAAACTATAAATAAACTATTCTCTCAAAACTTAGTACGTGATGCCCCTAATGTCAAGTGCGTTAAGGACAACCCTTGTCATGAATGTATAAAAGGAAAGCAAATAAGGAGTTCATTTAAAAGCATTATAGGAAAGGATTCTGATAGAAGCTTACAGCTTCTTCATATGGACTTGTTCGATCCACTGCAAGTTAGAAGTTTGGGAGGTAAGGAATATACGTTGCTTATTGTGGATGATTACTCGCGCTTTGCGTGGGTGTTCTTTCTGAAACACAAGTCAGATACCTTCAATATTTTCACTAATTTTGTTAGGCAAGTCCAGAATGAATACAATTGCTCCGTAGTCAAAATCAGAAGTGACAATGGAACGGAATTCAAGTCTAGGGCCATGACAGAATACTGTGAAAGTCAAGGTATCATTCATGAGTTTTCCTCTCCTCGTACTCCACAGCAAAATGGAGTAGCTGAGAGAAGGAACAAAACACTCATAGAGGCTTACCGGACTATGTTGAGTGATGCCTCAATTCCAGAGTACTTCTGGGCTGAAGCCATCAACACCGCTTGTCACGTGCAAAATCGAGCACTCATCAACAAAAACCATTATAAGACTCCTTACGAACTTCTAAAAGGCAGGAAACCGACCATTTCATATTTTAGAATCTTTGGTTGTAAGTGCTTCGTACATAACAACGACAAGTATCACACTACCAAGTTTAGCGAGAAAAGCTTTGAAGGTATTTTTGTAGGTTATAGTAGCCATAGTAAGGCCTATAGAGTATTCAATAGAGAAACCCTAGTGGTAGAAGAATCGATACACATTGTATTTGATGAGATGAGTTTGCTGCAAAGCAACTCTTCTAGTGTGCTCATTGAAGATGCAGGTACAAAGATAAAGGAACTCAACTTGGATGAACCTACTGAAGACAAAGATGAAAAGTTCATCAAGATCACCTCTACAACCCCGATTGGAGAGGTAGATGATAAAGATAAAGAATTCATCCTTGCTAAAGATGCAAATCAAGTGGCTGAGGAGATCCCAGATGCAAGGACTCTAGAGCTCAGACGCCTGAAGGATCATCCCTTGGACCAGATCATAGGAGATCCCCGGGATGGTGTCAGAACTCGTCGAGGTACAACTAACGAGAATTTATTCTTAAGTTTTCTATCACAGGTTGAACCTAAGAAGTTTGAGGAAGTAAACTCGGATGCATCCTGGATACTAGTCATTGAAGAAGAGTTAAATCAGTTCAAACGTTGCAAAGTTTGGACACTTGTTCCTAGACCCAAGAGTAAGAACGTCATCGAGACAAAATGGGTCTACCGGAACAAGATGGACGAAGATGGAACTATTATAAAGAACAAGGCCAGACTCATCGCTAAAGGATATAGTCAAGAAGAAGGGATCGAATTTGACCAAACTTACGCTCCAGTAGCAAGGCTGTAGGACATCAAACTGTTTCTAGCTTATGCGGCACTGAAGGACTTCACGTCTATCAAATGGACGTGAAGTACGCCTTCCTGAATGGTGACATAAAGGAAGAAGTGTACGTGGAACATCCCCCAGGTTTCGTTGATCCTATCTTTCCTGAATATGTTTATTTACTATCAAAAGCTTTATATGGTCTTAAACAAGCTCCTCGAGCTTGGTATGAGCTGCTGTCCAGCTTCCTTCTTGAGAACAAGTTCACAAGAGGAAAGATAGACAAGAAATTATTTCTTAGGGAAATAAATGGCAAGATTTTGCTAGTGCAAATCTATATCGATGACATTATTTTTTGCTCTATGGATAATAACTTCTGCAAGAAGTTTTCTAAACTTATGCAAGGGAAGTTTGAAATGAGCAGTATGGGAGAGCTAAAGTATTTCTTAGGGCTTCAGGTGAAACAATCTAAGGATGGAATCTTCATCTCACAGACCAAGTTCACCAAAGAGCTACTTAAGAAATTCGGAATGGAGAATGCAACCTCTATGAGGACTCCAATGGCCTCAGCTATGTATCTGGACAAGGATGAGAAAGGGAAACCTTTTGATGAAACCAAGTACAGAAGCATAATTGGGTCCTTGCTCTACCTTACCGCAAGTAGACCAGATATCATGTTCTCAACATGTTTACGCGCTTGATTCCAGGTGAACTCTAAGGAATCTCACTATATTACTGCAAAGCGAATTTTGAGATACCTTAAAGGTACACCAAATCTTGGCTTATGGTACCCAAGAAGTAATGA
Source organism: Platanthera zijinensis (assembly GCA_039513925.1). NCBI lineage: Eukaryota > Viridiplantae > Streptophyta > Magnoliopsida > Asparagales > Orchidaceae > Platanthera > Platanthera zijinensis. The sequence continues at coordinate 90,955,259 of CM077094.1, forward strand.
TAGTGAACTGATTGGATTTTCAGATGCAGATTTTGCAGGAAGCAAAGATGACAGGAAAAGCACTTCTGGGACTTGCCAATTCCTAAGAAGATGGCTTATCTCTTGGAGTAGTAAAAAGTAAGACTGTGTCACAATCTCAACGGCCGAGTCAGAATACATTTCTGCCGGTAGCTGTTGTGCACAGTTGCTTTGGCTAAAGAACCAGCTAGAGGATTACAATATGAAGGTCAAGGACATTCCTTTGTTCTGTGACTCCTCCAGCGCAATCGCAATCGCAAACAACCCAGTCTCTCACAGCCGGACAAAGCACATCGAGCTGCGATACCACTTCATCTGGGAGCATGTGGAGCAAGGAGATGTGGATCTAAAGTATGTGCCAACAGATCGGTAGGTTGCAGATATTTTCACAAAGCCACTGGACGAGACCAAGTTCATATTCTTCAAAAATGAACTTGGGTTGCTGAACAAGGAGGATTAGACCAAAGTGATCAGTTCAAAGGCTCAAGAATCGAGGATACTCCTAAAAGGTTAGAATTTACCTAGTGGAAGGCAGTTCTCGAAAACCTACTTCACTTCTCGAAAAGTAAAAGTCATTTCTCAAAAAACCTAAGTACACTTCTCGAGAGGCAGAAATTAGCTCTCAAAAAGTATCTTAAGTTCTCGAGAAATACTTAAACTTCTCGAAAAGTCCATCGTAAGTTCTCGAGAACTAGTTCTCGAGAAGTCAGCCTATCTCTCGAGAACTCTGAAAACTAGTTCTCGAGAAGTCATCCTATCTCTCGAGAACTCTGAAATCCAGTTCTCGAGAACTTTCTTACTTCTTGAAAACTATTGGCCACTTCTCGAAAAGTATAACCTACCTCTCGATAGCTGGCCCGTCCTCCTGCCGGTACTTCTAAACTCCATTATTTCACAAAATTCTTGATTTCTGCCCTAACCTAAGACTAATTAGGCATATAATTAACGTTACTAAGAAAATATATATCTATAATATTTTAGAATCCTAAATCAACCGCCATTTCAAACATTCCTCTCGCAACTCTTCATATTCCGCCGAAAGAAAGCTCCGTCTCCACCGCTATTCCCCGCTCCATTCATTGCCACCGTCGGCGTCGATGGCTCACAGTTCCAAGATTGGAATCGGCAGCGAACTCATCATCGAAGGACTGGCCGACATTTCTGACGATTTCTAGAACTTGTTGATTCTTCTGGAAACGGCCGGATTGATGTTCGTTCTCTCTGAGCCCGTCAAGATAGTATTTCCAGATGTCGAAGAATTTTTCAGGAATGCTAAGGTAAAGAGGAATGGAACAATTTTGAAGACAAAAGTTAAAGGGATCAAAATCAGGCTTGACAAGCACAGGATTTCCAAGCTTTTGAAAATGCCTACTGTTGATGAGGAAGACGACCTAACTCTAGAAGATTATGACAGAACCTATTCTTTCTGTGGAATTCCTGATGAATACATCTCCCTAAGGAGAAATCTTCTAAATAATATAGGGAAACTTCTTGCAGATATTATTGGAAAAATACTGTGGTGCATAATAGGGTTAGTCAGTTTTATTTCTCATGACTTGTTTGGAGAAATGATAGCTGTAGTCTGTAGAATGAAATTTCTGTTTGGAATGATGGTGTTTGAGATGATCAGAGATAGTATCCAAGAACCCAAATTTGCTAGGATAATCTCTTTACTGTTGAGTGAGATTGATCCAGTCACCTTCAAACTCTCCAAAGGAACTCCAGTTCATCACCTGAAAAAGATCTCCTTCACCTCCATCCAGAGATGGGAGCTAAAGCTGAATAACCTAAGACAAATAGCTAAGGAAGTTAGAGCTTCTGTCTCAGAGGTCAAGACCCGATCTCGTCCTCCACATCATACTGTTGAACCATCTGGTGCAGCAACTGAGGGGGATCCTGCACACTCTGCCTCAGATAACAGAGTTGCTACTCCAGCTAGATCTCCTCAGAGAAGCCCAGTGAGATCTCCAGTCAGAAGCCCCATGGCAAACTCTCCAGTTCCAACCCAGTCAGATATTCCAGTATAAGATATACTTAAAGAAACAAATGAGGCTATAGATAAGATGATATAGGAACTCTCTTCAAAAGAACCTCTTTCCCCCCTTTCCAAAGATTTCCTTGAAGACCCATAAAAAGAACCCTCACCCCAAGCTCCTCCTTCTCCCTCTCAAAGAAAAGATTCAACTCCACTAGAAACCATCCTTCTATCTGAAGAGGACTAGAAAGCTCCTGAGGAGGTGGAAGCCCCTCTTAAGAATCTTGACTTCTCTCTTCCCAAGTTTGTTGATGAAGAGGAAGATAAATCTTTAAAAAATGTAAGAGCCAAGAGCTCTGTTATCATAGAAGAACTTCCTCCATGGCAAGCTACATCTGTATCTGCCACCCCTGCTACTACTGCTTTATCAGGTGCCCCTCCAGTTCCTACTGTTTCCATCACTCCTGCTCCTGCTGCTGTTGCTGCTATAATAGTAAACTAAGATATTCTGTCAAGGATTGAAGAAATGCTAGCTGCATAGAGGAAACATTTTGATGAATAACTTCAGACTGTTCAGAAACAGGTAACTGCCATTGAAAAAGAAATGAGCAGAGGTTTTGTTGAGATCCAAGCCAATACTGACCTGCTGAAAGAGTTATTCAGAATTGGGGGCAAAGCAATGGATCACACAATTACCAGTATTGGTCAAATAATGGAACAATCTGTCACTCTAGCAAACACTCAGATCCAATTAGATAAGAGAGCTGAAGAAAATGTCATGAAGGTATGCAATGAAGTTGGTATATTCAAGGAAGATGCGATAGCAAACCTATCTGTAGAAATCAGAAAGGGGGAGAGCATAGTAAAAGAACAAGTTGAAAGCTTACTACTGATGCCAAAACTTTTTGGACTGAAAAAGTAACTGAGATCAATAAAAGTGTTTTAGAACATACTCAATCAGTCAAATTCCATACTTATGATACAACTGTATGGATGCATAATCAAATCTTTCCATATTTTCAGGCATATCCCAATGTGATTCCTCATCATTTAAATCCTCTTGCTGAAGGTGAGTCTAGCCAATTGCCTCAACCTCAATTTCCTATATTCTCTCCCAGGCCAGAAGATCAAGAATCTCCTCCAGCTTCCTATTCCCATGTTTGGGATGATGTGATCCCTGAAGACCTACCAGAGATTCACATCCCCAAGAAAAGGAAGTATGGGGAAGGTCCTTCTGCCAGCAGATTAGTTCCCCAGCCAAAGGCAGAGAAGAGAAAAGCTCAAGAATTTGCTGAAGTGTGGATCCCTACTTCCAAATCTCTAATTCTTGACACTCTTAAACTTGTCACAAACTTTAATGAGAATAGACATATGCACTACAGTTCAGTTGAATGGGAGTTATATGAAAAATTCATGACCAAAAGAAGGATTTATGACAGAGAATATGAAAAGAACAATCCCAAAGCTCCTCCAAAGCCTCCCTGATACTATCCTAAACCTTTCAGCTATCAGAGAAGACAACAAGCAAAGCAAGACAAGCAATAGCAGAACAAGGATGATTCATGATATTGTGGTGTTGAGAAATGTTTAGGAAATGGATGTTGACTAATTTTTAAAACAATATTGATATATATAACATTTCCTAGTTTTGCTTAATTGTGCTTTCTAATAATCTGTCTTTGCATTTATATTCAATTTCCTTTCTTCCAGTTCTTTATTTATTATTATAATTCACCTTAGTGTAGAAGGTTCTGACTTCTACAAATAGGGGGAGATTGTTGGGTATTGTCTCCATAATAACCCAGATTTGCATGATGTCACCCTTGAACTAAGATGATTTATGTTGTATTTTACATCTGTGTTCTAGTTGAATGTTTGCAGATTCTCAGTGCTAAGTGTAGACAATTGTTAGTCTACAGTGGGTCAGGAACACAGGACCATTCAGTGTAATCCCTCACTGGGTGATCCAAAGTGTTGACTCATGTGTAGCCTCTCAATTGGGATACACTTTATGTTCAAATATTGGGAGCAAAGGATGGAGATAGGGCCAGAAGGAAATCTTCTCTAAAGTTCTTGAAAAACTTTCTAAGTCAAGTTCTCGAGAAGTATTCTCAGAGTTCTCGAGAAGTATGGTATAGTTCTTGAGAAGCTCAGACTCTACTTCTCGAGAAGTTATGACAGTACAAGAATTTCTCTAAGTTAAGATCTCGAGAAGTAAGTAAAGCTCTCGAGAACTATTCTATAAGTTCTCGAGAAGTCAATTTAGTTCTCGAGAAATATTCCTTTGATTCTCAAGTTCAGAAATTCAATCAGAAGTTGATTCTAAGTAAAGTTCTCGAGAAGTCTTCTATAAGTTCTCGAGAAGTCAATTTAGTTCTCGAGAAGTATTCCCTTGGTTCTCGAGAAGTTAAGGAAAAATTTCTCTAAGCTCAAGTTCTCGAGAAGTTCCTTATTATTTATCGAGAAGTAAATTAGTTCTCGAGAACTATACTCTGGTGTTCTCGAGAAGTCTAACCATTTCTAAAGAGATTAGTTTTCGAGAAGTCTCTACAATTCTCGAAAACTCAGTTCATAGTTCTCGAGAACTATAATCACTTCTCGAGAACTAAGTCGGATTTTTTTCCAGAGAATTTCTTCTAAGTCCAGAATGGCCGGAATTTCAAATAACCCAACAGGATTGGTCCACGTGTCATCATTAATGATATTTCCAACTATTAAGAGATATCCTATATAAAGTCTTGTCACTAAAACATAACCCTAATAAGGATTAAGAGAAATTGTTGAGTGGATCTCGTACTTTACAAAAAGCTCTGGTTCGGCCGATCTCTTCTCAAGCTCGACGTCTTGAAGCCGCCGCCACCTCTCTCATCAAGATCGATCCTCATCCTTTCGATCTAGAAGATCTACTGATTTAGGAAAAGTTCTTTCTTCCTTGATCGAGTAGATGTAAGAATTTCTCAGGTCAGATCTACTAGTCTTCTTCAACAACTCTGAAAGGGCCGCAACTTCAAGAAGAAGACCTAAAGACTTATTTCTTGCAGACTTGAGAAAGTTTATGCTTGTATTTTCATCTCTATTTGTAAATCTTGTAGGAGATTATTCTTCGAGTGTAGGAGTTTTGTGCTCTGAGTGGTAGGAAGTTTTTTATCTTCCAAGTGTAGATCCGTTTGGATCGAGTTTTGTAGGAACGTGGTTCCGAGGCGTAGGATTGTTTTCAATCCGAGATAGTGGAGTAGCCGGATCTAGTGATTTGCTAGAACGGTGAGGTGAAGTGGACGTACCCAAGAACGGGGAACCACTATAAATCTTTTGTGTCTTTCTATGGTTGCTTGATTGCTTGTGCTAGGTCGCTTAAATTTTTATTCCGCATTAGACGCACATCTCACCTATTCACCCCCTCTAGGTTATTCAGGTAGACAACTTACAACTTTCAAGATACCAGGAGGTTAGGATCTTGATCGCATTATAATATATTGTTGCCATAATCAAGAGGAGGACAATTATGAAGAGAGCTATTGTTCTATTGACGATATAAAATTTCCCGTTGTGGCTGAGCCATTTGGTTTAAATAAGATATATAGTTAGGATTCTTAGTTTCACCTTTGATAAACAAATTTTCTATTTTGATAAGATTTCCATAAGTCTTGGGCTCATTTTTGGTGACTTCAAATTTGAGAGGGCCTTGTCGGAGTCTGCTTATTAAGGCAAATTTGTAAATGTCTTGATCAACATTGATTACATCAAGGATTTACTTTTGAAATCAATCGATAAAATGAGTAGTAGACTTGTTATACTCTTGCATGATCTAAAAAAGAGCTACTGGACCTCTCTTTCTTTTCTTTAAGGTACCGAACCTTAAGAGAAATTCTCTTTGAAGATCCTCGAAACAAGTGATTGATTGGGGAAAAAAATTCTAGAACTAATCTAATACTTGACCATCAAAATACATGACAAGAAGCTTGCATCTGATACCATCTGATAGATCTCTTAATGAAGTAACCAATTCAAAGGCTTGTAAATGAAAAACAGGATTGCTTATCTTAGAATATAATGGAAGACGAGGCTCTCTGAAATCACTTAAAATAATGTCCCAACGAATTTAAAATGAAAAGGGAGAAGGAACTTGCTCTTCATCTACAGGAAATATTAGTTTATCAACTATATGAGGATAAGTACTCATGTTCACCTTATGGAGCTCATGATGAGGTATGGGAAATTCTCCTTCCTAAGGTTGCAACAAACACTCGATAAGTCCATTAGAAGGCTCATTATTAATGGTTTCCATGTGAAAGATATATGTTGTCTACCTAAATCACCTAGAGGGGGGGGGGGTGTGAATAGGTGAGATGTGCGTCTAAAGCGGAATAAAAATTTAGCAACTAGCACAAATAAGTAAGAAAGCAATCACATAGACGACAAGAGATTTATAGTGGTTCCCCGATCTTGGGTACGTCCACTTTCCTCACCGATCTAGCAAATCACTAGACTCGGCTACTCCACTATCTCGGATTGCAAACCAATCTTACACCTCGGAACCACGTTCCTACAAAACTCGATCCCAAATGGATCTACACTCGAAAGATAGAACTTTCTACCACTCGGAGATAAATCTCCTACAAATAAAATTGTTTGAGGAAAAATACAAACAAAATAACACAGATCTCGATCTTTGGCTTTGTCTTCTTCGTTGAGAGCTTTCGGCTTGGACAAAAAATGTTGAAGAAGACTTGACAGAAATCAACGAATCTGAGATCTGGAATCATCACGATCAAATAGAAATATCAGATATTGATAAAGCACGAGATGATCGGATGATTCTCCTTGAGTCTGGATCGCTTGAGAATGAGAGATCGATAGCAGCGGCTATGAGAACGACGATCCAGAGTTCTTTCCGAAACCAGTAATGGCGGCCAAGAGAATTAGGTTTTCAGAAATTTTTTTTTCTCTTTCTTAATATTCTCTGTATTCTTAAAAAAATTGTTGTTGATAGGTCAAATCGGAAAGGACCTATTTATAGGCGAGCTGCAATGGTCATACTAATCTTTAATGACGACACGTGGACCAATAAAAAAAGAGATTCAAAATACCCGTTGAATCTGGACTTAGAAATATTCTAGGAAATCTGAACCAATATACTCGATAGAACTGATATACTCGATTATAAGAGCTCTGCTACTCGAGTAGATAAGAGAGGAATATACTCGAGTTCAAGGAGAGAAACTACTCGAGTATCTTAGGAAAAACTACTCGAGTGACTAGAAAACTACTCGAGTATAGCAGGAAATAACTACTCGAGTAAGATAAGATCTACTCGAGTATGAGAAAATATACTCGAGTGTAAACACAAAAATTCTTCTCAGAAAAAAAAACTTGATGAACATACTCGAGTATAAGAATTGAAAATACTCGAGTACAGAGAAGACAACTACTCGAATAAAAACAAAGAATCCACTCGAGTACCTGAGCAACTACTCGAGTATAAAATTAATCTACTCAAGTATAAAGACAATCTGAGATGAGAATCCAGATCTTCTTGAGTGTACACAGAACACCTACTCGAGTATGAAAACCAATCAACTCGAGTACTAAGTCATTTACTCGAGTATATCAGGGAAGTACTCGAGTATGTGGACTTAGAAAATTTTAGACTTAATGTAGAATGATCTACTCGAGTAAGAAACATAACCTACTCGAGTGACTAACCATCTACTCGAGTATAAGATATCACCTACTCGAGTAAAAGAAAATCTACTCGAGTATAAGCTCATATAATCGAGTATACAGAGTCTTCTCGAATATATCAAAGGATCTACTCGAGTACTAAGTCACTCACTCGAGTATGTGAAGGATACTACTCGAGTATGTGGACTTAGAAAAATTCCAGACTGAAATAAACTTCAATACTCCAGAGTCCATAAGTCCAAATTCATGTAGATGAAGTCTATTCTAATAGAGAGGCTATACATGAGTCAACACCTTAGATCACACAATGAGGAATTACATTGTATGGTCCTGTGTTTGGTGACCCACTATAGACTGACATTGGTATAAACTTGGCAATAAGGTCCTGCATACATACAAATCAAACATAATATCAAATACAACTAAAATCATCTTAGTTCAAGGTCTGACTTCCTACAAATCTGAGGTATTGAGGAGATAATTCCCAACAATCTCCCCCTATTTGTAGAAGTCAGCACCCTCTACACTAAGGTGAATTACTTAGAGTAAAAAGAACAATGATAACATATATCAATGATAAATAAAGCAGTAAACTACTTTAGTAAAGAAATAATAATTATACGGATAACCATAATCAGAATTATATATAATAGAAATTTCCATTTCCACATCATCATTCACTCAAGGATAAGCTTCTCTATGCAATCTTTCTCTTTTTAGCTTTTGCCTCTCCAAGTAGCTGAAAGGTTTAGGAAAGTAAGTTCTGGGCCTTGGAGGAGTAGCTGGATTATTGTATCCCCATCGCTTGTCATGCAATCTGATTTTTATCTGGGATACGTCATAGGCTTTCCATTCAGAGTAACTGTAGAACTGATCTTTATTTTCTCCAAAATCTATCACCAGCTTCAAGGAATAAAAAATCAGAGACTTGGAGGTAGGACTCCAGACTTCATCATGCACTACTTCAGGTCTTTCCTTTGGAACTGGGGCTGGCTCTTTCCTAGGTGCAGAACGGCTGGCAGAAGCGTCGTCACAATACTTTCTTTTCTTGCTGGGAGCACCCTGATCAGTAGGTCTTCTAGAAGAGGAAGCACCTTGATCAAAGTGTCCCTGAGAGCTACCAGGAATATCATCTTTCCATACATCAGAATAAGATAGAGGAGGCTCAGACATCTCACCAGCAGGTATGGGAGAGAAGACTGGCACAACCTATGAGATGTTAACATGAACCTTTGCATATGAAGGAGGATTTTCCTCAAGAGGATCTAGACTTTTGGGGATGATGGTAGGATCAAGCTGGAAATTAGGGAAATTCTGATTGTGCACCCAGACTACAATATCATATATATAGAATTTAACTGCCTGATGTTGGGCTAGAATGTCTGCTTTAATTACTTTAACTATTTCATCCAAAGTAGCTTGAGACTGGGCAGAGAACTGGGCAGAGATTTTTGTAACTTGTTCTTTCACTATTTTCTCCCCCTTGCTGATTTCTACAGATAGCTGAGCAATTGCTTCATCTCTAAAAGTTGCAACTTCCTCACAAATCTTCATAACGTTTGCTTCAGCCCTTTTGTGCAACTGAATTTGATTGCATGCCACTATTTTAGCTAAGTTCCTTACTTCACCCATACTAGTGATAGTATGGTCTATTGCTTTTCCACCCAACTTAAATAGTCTTCTTAACTCATCAGTATTGGCTTGAATTTCTGCAAAGCCTCTACTCATCTCAGATTCAAGAGTAGAGACCTTTTCTTTTATTGATTTCAGAGAATCATCAAAGTAACTTCTCTGTTCTAGGAGCATCTGCTCAATCTTACTTATAATATCAGAAGAACTGGAGGGAGCAGAGGCTAGAGCAGAGGATGAAGTAGGGGTTTGAGGAACAGGGGCTACCCATGGAGGAATTTCTTCAATCACAACTGAGCTTACAACTCTCTTTGTAGGTACTATCTCAACTGAATCTTCTTCTGGAGTTGTGAAAGAAGGGAGAGAGAAATTCAGTGTTATCAGAGGTGGATCAACATGCTCTGGGGACATGTCCTCGTCATCGGATAGGAGGAAACTCTTATGCTGATCTGGGTCTTCAACAGGAGACTGAGAAGGGGAGGGAGAGGGAGATGGATCCTTTGATAGCAATGGGTCATTTGCAGGATACTGATCTTTAGGTAGTTGATGCTCAAGAGAGACAACAACTGATTCTTTTGGATGCAAGGGATCATCTGATCTTAACTCTTCAATGAATCTGTCGATATCTGCAGTAGTTGAGAGGATGTCCTCTTGAACTTGTACATCTGAGAGAATATCTGCTGGAGGAGGGAATGGATCTCTGATCTGAGCTAGCTGAGATGGAGATACAGAATTCTGATACTGAGGGCTGGATGAAGCAGGCTCCCTCTCAACTATTGCACCCAAGGTGTCAATAGTTTGATGTACAGGAGGAGATGGAATCCTGACATCTGAAACATTGGATTCTCTAGGTATATCTTCTTTGATAACAGGAGCTTTGGATGCTTAAGCAGTGTTTGGAAGTTTTATCTCATATCTCTGGATAGAAGAAATGGAGACCTTTTTCATGTGGTGGAGGGGAGTTCCTTTGGATAAATTGAAAACTTCGGGATTAATCTCATGGAGGAGTAGAGAAATAATCCTAGCAAAATTAGGGTGTTTTTCACTGTTCTTAATCTTTTCCAGTAGCAACATTCCAAACTGGAACTTCTTTCGGCAGACGATAGCTTGCATAATATCAAACATACTCATGGATATCTCTCGGATCGAATAGGTTTTGCACAGAATTACTTTAGAAATTACATCCACCTAGAATTTACCTTCTGTATTGAAATCTGCTCTGTTAAAGGAATTGGCTTCAGGATCTACTCCACAGAATAAGCTTGTTCTGTCGGAATCTTTAGAACCTAAGTCATCCTCTTCATATACCACCGACAGTCATAACAAAGTATCTATGGAGGTCTTGTCCAGACAGATTTTTACCCCTTTCACCTTGGATTTTAGTACTTTTCCATTTCCCTTTATCTTCAGATTATTATAAAATTCTTCAACGGCGGGAAGGAGAACCTTACACGGAAACTGCAGGAGGAAGGTGAGTCCAGTGGTATCGAACAGTATCAAGAGATTACGGAAGTCATCCGATAGGTCTGCTATCCCTTCAGGAGCAAGCTCCGAGCCGATTCCAATCTTCGATGAGGGAGCCATCACCGAATTTCTATAGAACTGAAACGGGGAGGACAAAGCTCTGCGGGCTCTGGAAGACGAATCATCGACGGCTTACTCGAGAGAATGGAAACCATGGGAAGGATTTTCTGATTTTTCTATTTATATATAACCCTAATTAGGTTTAAGGAGGTATTTAAAGTTTAAATCATACCTGCAAGGGAGCCGCAAAAGTCTCGGTGTGCGAATATAGAAAAATAAAATTTTCAAAGTTATGGAATTTCCATGTACTCGAGTATATTTCGTCATACACGAGTATTTTTGGAACATACACGAGTGGGTCGAGGATATACATGAGTAGGTTTTAAAACTACTCGAATAGTTCCTGAAGTACTCGAGTATGTAAAATTGGTACTCGAGTATATTTTTACTTACACGAGTATGTAATTCTAGTACTCGAGTATATTTTCATTTACTCGAGTATGTAAGTTTATCTACTCGGGTAAATTACCAAGTACTCGAGTATGTGAATGCACTTACTCGAGTATATCACTTTGAAAATTATTTTTCTTTGAGATTTTTTTTTACCTTCACAGATTTCTTCAACTCTGTGCCTTTGAATGAATCAACCATCACAATTCTTCTTTGTTGATCATCCCGAGTTCCGTTTTGAAGAACGAAAACTTGTTCTCATCCAGCTGTTTAGTGAATATATCTACAACTTGCCTGTCTGTGGAGACATATTGTAGATCTATGTCTCCATTCTCCACATGCTCCTGGATGAAATGATATCGAAGCTCTATGTACTTTGTCCGGCTGTGGGAGACTGGGTTGTTGGCGATCGCTATTGCGCTGGACGAGTCGCAAAATAGAGGAATGTTCTGGAACTTCATGTTGTAGTCTTCAAATTGATTCTTGATCCACAGAAGCTGTGCACAACAACTGCCTGCAGAGATATACTCTAATTCAGCCGTTGAGATGGATACACAGTTCTGCTTCTTACTGCTCCAGGAAATAAGTCTCCTTCCTAGGAATTTGCAAGTCCCAGAAGTGCTTTTCCTGTCGTCTCTGCTTCCTGCAAAATATGCATCTGAAAATCCAATCAGTTCACTATCATTACTTCTTGGGTACCATAAGCCAAGATTTGGTGTACCTTTAAGGTATCTCAAAATTCGCTTTGCAGCAATATAGTGAGATTCCTTAGAGTTCACCTGGAATCTAGCGCATACACATGTTGAAAACATTATATCTGGTCTACTTGCGGTAAGGTAGAGCAAGGACCCAATTATGCATCACGACGATCGGCTTGACTCCAAACCACGAACAAGGTCCTCCTCTACTCCTTCTTCTCTGGGTAGAGCCAAAAATAATGTAATCGACATAGATTTGCACTAGCAAAATCTTGCCTTTTATTTCCCTAAGAAATAATGTCTTGTCTATCTTTCCTCTTGTGAACTTGTTCTCAAGAAGAAACCTAGACAGCGTCTCATACCAAGCTCGAGGAGCTTGTTTAAGACCATATAATGCTTTCTACAGTAAATAAACATGATTAGGAAAAGTTGAGTCAACAAATCCTGGCGGCTGCTCTACATACACTTCTTCCTTTATGTCACCATTCAGGAAGGCGGACTTTACATCCATCTTATAGACGGTAAAGCCCTTAAGTGCAGCATAAGCAAGGAATAACCTGATCGACTCTAGTCCTGCCATTGGAGGATACATTTGATCGAAGTCGATTCCTTCTTCTTGACGATAGCCCTTGGCAACGAGTCTGGCTTTGTTCTTTATAATAGTTCCATCTTCGTCCATCTTGTTCCGGTAAACCCATTTTGTCCCAATGACGTTCTTGCTCTTTGGTCTAGGAACAAGTGTCCAAACTTTGCAACGTTTGAACTGATTTAACTCTTCTTCCATGGCTAGAATCCAGGATACATCCGAGTTTGCTTCCTCAAACTTCTTAGGTTGAACCTGTGATAGAAAACTTAAGAATAAATTCTCGTTAGTTGAACTTCTCCGAGTCCTGAAACCATCCCTAGGATCTCCTATGATTTGGTCCAAGGGATGATCCTTCAGGTGTCTGAGCTCTAGAGTCCTTGCTTCTGGGATCTCTTCAGCCACTAGAGTTACATCTTAAGCTGGGATGAATTCTTCATCTTGATCATCTACCTCTCCAATCGGGGTTGTAGAGGTGATCTTGATGAACTTTTCATCTTTATCTTCAGTAGGTTCATCCAGGCTGAGTTCCTTTATCTTTGTACCTGCATCTTCAATGAGCACACTAGAAGAGCTGCTTTGCATCAAGCTCGTCTCATCAAATATAATGTGTATCGATTCTTCTACCACTAGATTTTTTCTATTAAATACTCTATAGGCCTTACTATGGCTACTATAACCTACAAAAAAACCTTCAAAGCTTTTCTCGCTAAACTTGGTAGTGTGATACTTGCCATTGTTAAGTACAAAGCACTTATAGCCAAAGATTCTAAAATATGAACTTGTTGGTTCCTGCCTTTTAGAAGTTCGTAAGGAGTCTTATCATTGTTCTTGTTGATGAGTGCTCGATTTTTCATGTGACAAGCGCTGTTGACGGCTTCAGCCCAGAAGTACTCTGGAAGTGAGGCATCATTCAACATAGTCCGACAAGCCTCTATGAGTGTTCTGTTCCTTCTCTCAGCTACTCCATTTTGCTGTGGAGTGCGAGGAGAGGAAAACTCATGAAAGATACCTTTACTTTCACAGTATTATGTCATGGCCCCATACTTGAATTCCGTTCCATTGTCACTTCTGATTTTGACTACGGAGCAGTTGTATTCATTCTGGACTTGCCTAACAAAATTAGTGAAAATATTGAAGGTATCTGACTTGTATTTCAGAAAGAACACCCACGCAAAGCGCGAGTAATCATCCACAATAACCAACATATATTCCTTACCTCCCAAACTTCTAACTTACAGTGGACGGAACAAGTTCAGATGAAGAAGCTGTAAGCTTCTATTAGAATCCTTACCTATAATACTTTTAAACGAACTCCTTGTTTGCTTGCCTTTTATACAGGCATGACAAGGGCTGTCCTTAATGCACTTGACATTAGGGGCATCACGTACTAAGTTTTGAGAGAATAGTTTATTAATAGTTTTGAAATTAATATGAGCTAGTCTCTTGTGCCATTGGTCAGCAAGAGATGCACTACTTTTTGCTAAAAGACATACTGGTTTAGAGGAGTCAATACAGATGAAATTTAAACAGAAAATATTTCTGCTTCGAGTGCCTGATAAAATAGTTTCCATGTTGTCGACCGATTTTTTCAAACACTTGTCAGCATGGAATTCAACAACGTATCCTTTGTTGCATAGTTGGCTTATACTCATGAGAATGTGTTCCAATCCTTCAACATAGGCTAAATCTGAAAAGAATACGTTACCGTTAGTAATCATACCGTAGCCTTTGGTAATTCCTCTGTCTGAACCTCCAAAGATGACCTTTGGTCCGTTCAACACCGGTGAAAAGTTCTGGAGTAGGCTCCTTGTCCCAGTCATATGTCGAGAACATCCACTGTCCAAATACCAGATTGGCGTTTTAATGGCCTTTAGACGTACCTGCAATTATAATCACTTAGCCTTAGGAACCTAAACACGTTTGGGTCCTTGGTCTCAAGTTAGAATACTCCCCCTACGAGTATTAGCCTCATGAGTGGTCATTCTCACATTGCTAAATTGAGGAGTTACAACATTTCTAGAATTGAACCAACAGTCTATGGCAAAGTGACCAACTCTACCACAGCACCAACAGTTGAATCTATTCTATCTTTGCCTTATAATCTCCTGCTTGACCTTCTTGAGAGGAGGTCAAGCAGGGGTAGCATTCTTGGAGGAAGAAGCTTCATGATGATGGCAACTACATGAAGTCTTCTCCTTCATAGGCTTTTCCACAACAAGTTTTACCTTTGGTGCCTTCTTGATGTTATGACCATGAGCATATGGTCCATAGCTCTGAAGTTGAATCTCTTCATAAGGTGCCTTGAAGACACTCTCTCCAATGTTACGAGGGAGAGTCCAAGCTTGGTACCTTGACTTAGGCTTCTTCGAGATCGGCCTAGTGAAATGTCCATAAGTGTACTAATAGTCGAATTCGTTTGCAGGAAAGACAACTTTCTTAAACGAGACTGGCTCCAATGGAGCTTTCCCTTTTTACTCGGCCAAGGCCTTCTTGGCATCCTTATTCTTTCTTTTGGCCTTGTTTCTCCTAGAGGATATATTAGGAGCACCTTTATGGCCTAGACCAAAACCCTTGGCCTTAGCTGAGAATTCAGCAATCAGAGGAAGTACAGTCTTAGGCTTAGAGAAACCTTCTACAAGTTTATTTTCAGCCGAGAGTTGTTCTTCCAACTCCTTGATGATTTTCTCCTTAAGGTCAAGGTGCTAAAGAGCCTTGTTATATTATTCAATAGATTTATTGAAGTCTTACTTGAGAGAGTCAGTCTTAGAGACTTCTTCTCTTAAGGTGCTCTCTGTAGCTTTTAGAGATTTTATCTCTTTAGCTTGAGTTTTCACGACTCGGCGACATTTGTCGTAAGCCTTGAGTAACTCCTTATATTGTCCCATGAGTTCAGATTCATCCTCAGAGGGATAGCCCTCATGCTCATTATCATCATCAGATTCTGAAAGAGTGGTGTGAGATTTTACCTCCACAGTGAACTGGGGGACTTGTTCATCATCAGTTAGAGCCATTAGCCGAAAGTAGGCTTCTTCCTCTTCTGCACTTGACTCAGATGAGTCAGAGTCACTGAGGGTTTTTCCCTTCTTGACTAACAAGCTCTTTTCTGTCCTCTTTTTATTGTAGGACTTCTTCTCTTCTCTTTTGCCACCCTCTTTCTTCTTGTGGGGGAAATCCGCAATGACATGACCTGGCTTATTACAGCAATAACAAACAATGTCAGTCGAATAATGTTTATTCGGTTTAGAACCATACCTGTCGTGGCGGCTTGAGCCTTTTCTATGGCAATCACCATCATTGCGTGATCTTCTATAGGAGGCATCCTTGCCTTTCCATTGCTTCTTCTTGTTCAAGAATTTCTTGAACTGCCTTGAGAGTAGAGAGAACTCTCCATCAGATAGCTCTGAGCCAGAGGAGCTTGGCTCAGACGATTCTTCTTCATCAGCTTCAGGAGCTGGGGCAGGAGAGCTAGCCTTTGTCTTCCTTGATCTACCTGCCTTCAGAGCGAAAGACTTCTCCTTGGATGCAGACCTGCTCATCACTTCTTCAGCTTTTCTTGAGGTTATTTGGAGCTCATAAGACATAAGCTTTCTGAATAGATTCTGCGGGTCCGTCTCGGCTAACCTTCCGAACTCCCGAATGGTGTATACCTTATTATCCCATTCCTTGGTCAGGGATCTTAAGAATTTTTCATTAAGTTCCCTATTTGTGAAGACTCGGCCATAAACTCTTAGGCCATTGACTATCTTGAAGAAGTTTTCAAAGGTATCAGCTATGGCTTCCTTGTGACCTTGCCTGAAGGCTTCATACTTTTGATTTAGAAGGGATCTCCGATCATCCCTAACTTCTTCAGTGCCTTCCATCAGAGTTACCAGGGATTGCCACATCTCCTTGGCAGACTGGTAATGAATCAGATTTTGCAGCATCGAGTCATCGACTGCACTTGCTATAATATTTTTAGCTTTCTTGTCCAGGGAGACAAGTGCAATCTCATCATTATCCAAGTCCATCAACTTCTTTGGGAATTCTCTAGTTGGATCTATTGTAGATGCAATCATAAGAACATACGGACCTTGTTCAACAATCATGAAGATTCGAGGGTCCACTGCTTTTTTGAAGAATTTAACTCTTTCCTTCCACATAGGAAAATTGTTCTTGGTACATATAGGGAGCTTAGCAAAATCCTTGGTCTTACTCATGCTTGATACTTCTCTAAAGACAACTTGGGAAGGATCAGATCAAAGTGTTAACCTTTTAACGATCAACCTCCCTCTGATACCAATTGAAAGATATAAGTTGTCTACCTAAATCACCTAGAGGGGGGGGGGGGGTTGAATAGGTGAGATGTGCATCTAAAGCGGAATAAAAATTTAGAAACTAACACAAATAAGTAAGCAAGCAATCACACAGACGACAAGAGATTTATAGTGGTTCCCCGATCTTGGGTACGTCCACTTTCCTCACCGATCTAGAAAATCACTAGACTCGGCTACTCCACTATCTCGGATTGCAAACCAATCCTACACCTCGGAACCACGTTCCTACAAAACTCGATCCCAAACCGATCTACACTCAGAAGATAGAACTTTCTACCACTCGGAGATAAATCTCCTACAAAGAAAATTGTTTGAGGAAAAATACAAACAAAATAACACAGATTTGGATCTTTGGCTTTGTCTTCTTCGTTGAGAGCTTTCCGCTTGGACAGAAAATGTTGAAGAAGACTTGACAGAAATCCACAGATCTGAGATCTGGAATCACTACGATCAAATAGAAATATCAGAGATCGATGAAGCACGAGATGATCGGATGATTCTTCTTGAGTCTGGATCGCTTGAGAATGAGAGACGGCAGCAGCGGCTGTGAGAGCGACGATCCAGAGTTCTTTCCGAAACCAGTAATGGCGGTCGAGAAAATTAGGTTTTCGAAAAAAAAAATTTCTCTTTCTTACTATTCTCTGTATTCTTTAAAAAATTGTTGTTGATAGGTCAAATCAGAAAGGACCTATTTATAGGCAAGCTACAACGGTCATACTAATCTTTAATGATGACACGTGGACCAATCAGAAAAGAGTAATTCAAAATACCCGTTGAATCTGGACTTAGAAATATTCCAGGAAATCTGAACCAATATACTCGAGAGAAATGATATACTCGAGTATAAGAGGTCTGCTACTCGAGTAGATAAGAGAGGAATTGTAACGCCCCCGATTTTCCTGCGTTTATTTATATTCTCGTTGGCGTTACGATGACGCGTTTCCGTGGCTTGTGCCATATGTGGGGTATAGTTTAGCTCCTTAGAACTGAGTGCCCTGTTTGGTAGCCTGTTGGCAAGATCTCCCTAGCAAGCCGAGTCGTTTTGGGTGACCCGGTGTGGCCTCTCGGGGGGATGTTTGTGTTTGGCTTATTTGGGTAAAACTCAGGTTCTGTTTTTCGAAAGTTAATTTCGACTTCGCCGTTGTGTTCGTAGCATAGGTATTTAGCTACGGTGCGAATTTCGTCGAATTCCGAGGTGATTCGGTTTTCGTGTCGTTGGTGTGTTAATAGTATTTGTGATCAATTAATTAAATTGATTTGGCTGAATATTAAATTCTTACGGGAGAATTTATTAAGCATTTATTTTCCTTGCTAGGTGGCGGCCGTGTATTGGCTTACCTTTTCTTTTTGGTATTCGCTTATTGTAATTAAGCGATTAGGCGTTTTTAGGGTTCGGTTTTTAGGCTGAACCGGCGGGTTAGCTTTAGTATAAAAGCTCTGTTTAAGAAGTGACGACCCACTTCTTCTTCTTTTCCTGAGAGAGAAACCGTCGGCTTGTTCTCGGAAGAACAGAGGAGAAAACCGCTCGTCCTGTATCTCCTTCGGTCAGCGATTCCGGGCTTGTTCGTGAACGGAATTCGATTCCGAAAACGGCGTTGGCTTGCTCTCTCCGAGATCTTCGTTTCGACGGTAAGATATTTGATTTTCATGGAGTTTTGATGAGATTTGGGTTTTTGGTTTTGGAGTTTTCCGCCATTAATGGCCGTGAGATTAATTATAGGTGCTGCGGCTGTTCGTTCCGTGTGAAGAGGAGGAGAGCCGTCCGTGCTTCGCCGAAAGTTGAGGCAAGTGGTATTCTTGCCCTTGCCAAGTTTCTTTTTTTGAATTATTCTTGCTGTATTTGAAATCCCTGTTAGCCCTAGGGTAGAGGCCTTGTTGTTCTCTTTTTCTTGCTAACTATAGGATTTAGTTCTTCCTATTGAACCCCCCCTACTTGTGCCGTTGGAACCCAACTTTGCCGGCGTGATGCCGTTTATCTTTGCTCAAATCTTTGTTCTGGTTTGGGTGTAGCCGAGAGGAAGTGTTAGGTGAGGGGGGTAATTTTTTTCCCGAATTTGCTAAGTGTATTACTCGAGTAGTAGTTTAAGATATTCGAGTGGTGGCTTTGAGATACTCGAGTAGAAGACATTAACTCGAGTATTAGCCTTGGAGTACCTGAGTAGTAGGTAACTACTCGAGTAGGGGGTCTGAGTTACTCGAGTAGTAGTTTCGAGATACTCGAGTTTTGGTTTGGTTTACTCGAGTAGAAGGTAACTACTCGAGTAGGGGTTTTGGTTTACTCGAGTAGTAGGTAACTACTCGAGTAGGGGATTGGAGTTACTCGAGTAGTAGGTAACTACTCGAGTAGGGGTTTTGGGTTACTCGAGTAGTGGGCTCGAGATACTCGAGTAAGTGGTTTGGTTTACTCGAGTAGTAGGCATCTACTCGAGTGTAGGTTTGTAGATACGCGAGTAGTGGTTTTAGCATACTCGTGTAGTAGGCAACTACTCGAGTAGCGGGTTGGGGTACTTGAGTAGTTGGTAACTACTTGAGTGCTGGATATGTTTGTATACTCGAGTAGTAGGAGACTACTCGAGTAGAGGGATGAGGTACACGAGTAATATGTAATTACTCGAGTGCTGGAATTTGAATACACGAGTAATAGGCAACTACTCGAGTACTGGAAGTTCCCTGCCTCTTTTTGTCTTAGAATCGTTCGACTATCGTCGATATCTGAATGGAGATCGTCGATCTCGGTTTCTGCCTTAGGAAGTTCGACTATCGTCGACCTCCGGTCGACAATCGCCGAGCTCCGTATTACCTTAGTGGGATTGTTGTTAGAGTTTGGTTTTGGCTTTAAGTGAGACTAGCTCACTCAACGCCAAGGTTTAGGTAGGCACTGAGTGGGTCTCACTCAGCGCCTTGTCGTGTTGATTCTTTTCAACATTCTTCCTTTACCTTGTTTTTTCATTCCCGAGTGGTTTTCTTGTTTTATTCCTGGTATTTCCTTGTCGGCCGTTTTCTTTACCTTCTTAAAGGCCGAATCGTGGGTTGTGGTTAGTAGTGGTGGTTTATAGCTCTTCAGGGGGGGGGGGTGGAGTTGTGTGACATAGCCAAGGCCACTCTTGTTTTTCGTGCTCCAGGTACGGGCTGGGCATGTGTGGGTGGAAGGTCCCTTGTGCTTTTACGTGTAGACCCTCGAGCTTGTTGACTTGGACACGGTGGATGGAGGATTGAGTTTGCCTCCGATCCGGTTCCTCGTTGTTTGTTTTTGCTACTACCACTTTCCACAGTTTAGGGTGTTAGAAGTTCCTTCCTTGGTAATTTGCAGCACTTTGGGCTCTTGGTAGCCTAGAAGGCCTGGCAGGATGTTGTTCCTGAGTTGGGTTGTTGCTGTTTTCTTTGCTCGTTGTGCTTTTCTTGTTGTCCTGTTTTGGACAGTTGTGACTCTTTCTACTGCATGTTTTTCAATTACTTCTTCCTTTTGGTTGACTCTTACATGCAGTTGTTTTCACATTATTGCTTGCTGAGGTATTCTGTTTTCTTTTGGAATACCCCAGGTTCTGAGCCGTAGCCAGTCGGGTGGCTAGTTTGCAGTGGTGGTGTTGGTGGTCTCTTGGACCTTGGTGTTCTGTTTGCCTTGTTGGTGAGGTAGTTTTCAGTACTTTCTTACAGACATACATATGTGCCAGTGGGTTCGTGTCAGGTTGTTGGAGCCCACTGGTAGTTTTTACCTTTATACTGGATATATTTACTTATGCTGCTACCATTTTCTGGAGATAGTCTACTTGCTCTGAGAAGGAATTATGCTAGGTTGCTAGTTACTTTTAAACTATAATTATTGTTATAAATAAAGCTCATGATTGGCATGTTTCTATAAAACTTAATCACTATTTTCCAAACAACGTATAAAGAGCGTTTTCTTATACGTTATATAAATTAAATGTAGGGTCTTGCATAGCATGAGTGGTTCTCTTGGGACCCATATGCGCTCTTTAGGGCGTCAAACCTAAATAAAGTATTTTTTCTTTCCGCAGCGTATGAATATAGTTTTTCATTTGTGGACTAGGTGATCCACTGAGCCGAGGGATACGATCTCTAAAATATAACTGAATTTCTATTCATTAAGCACATGATTTTCTTGCATAAGGATTGTAGTTGGTTTTGCCTGAGCGTCAGCAGTTATCCCCTGCTTGACGTGGCATCATGGCGCGTATTTTCTCATACTCTGATATTTCCTAAATTCGGAGAAAATGCGGGTTGTGACAGTTGGTATCAGAGGGAGGTTGCTTGACAAGTTAGTTGAGCAACCTTCCTTGGTTTGCTTTAGTAGTTCAGCATCATGTCATTCACACATCGATATGTCATCAGCACGTCTTGGCAAAAGCACGAACACTACACTCATGGCATAACATGAAGTATACGAGGCATATTATGTAGTATGGGATGCATAATATGTGTTCGTATATGGATCCACCATAGGGGCTACATGTGAGGGTTATGTAGTATGGGATGCATAACCTCACCACATGACTGCGACTAGCACGTTTCTTTTTCATTGCATGGGAATGTTATGTAGTATGGGATGCATAACATTTTCATGCGTATGCCACTCATAACATGCATTAGGGCCTTTTTAGAATGCATAGCACAAACATGCATAGCATATCATTGCATAAGCACAACGTGCCAAGCTAAAGATTTGCAGGATGACATATGTACACACATAAGTTTTCAAAACAAAATAAAGTCATGCATTCCCGATCTAGGCACGAGAGTTAGCAAGGTGATGGTTAACCATCTTAGGTTAGGGCATGTCGTCAAATTTTTGTTAAAAAGATAAACTCTCAGAGCAAGTTTAGCAGCTTTAAGCCTATATCTATATATGTATGGTCTGTACTTGTGTTTGGGTTCTAGTCGTTGATTGGGGATCTGAATTGGGGTGGTTATGAATTTAGGATGGCTAGGCGACCTGCGACTCGTTCGACTCCCCTGTCTGAAGGTGAGTCGTCCGGAGCTCAGAATGATGCGGTGATCGAGAGTCTGCGTCAGAGTAGCGAAGCTATGGGCAGACAGTTGGGGGAGGTGCGAGCCTAGATTCAGTCTTTGGTGGTAGTTATGGCAGGACAGGCTCAGGGTGCGTAAGTTCCTGCTGGGGGGTTAGCTGTCCCTCCTCCCCCTGCACTCGTGAGACCTCCAGTAGTGGTGCCAGCGGAGATGGCCTTCATCTCGCAGTTTCAGAGGCTGAGCCCTCCCACTTATGACGGGAAGGCAGATTTCATGGTTATTGATGATTGGCTGATCTCCATGGAGGAGATGTTTCATATTCAGGGATTGCAGGTGACCAGAGGGTGATGCTAGCCACCTATCAACTTAAAGGATTGGCTAAGAGTTGGTGGCTGAGAGAGAAGGAGAGCTTAGTAGCTGGATGCTCTTGGGAAATGTTTAAGGAGATGTTGTTGAGGAAGTTCTTGCCTTTGGTCGAGCGTGACCGCCTCATGAATGACTTTCTCTATCTGAAGCAAAGGCAACTCACGGTGGGTGAGTATGAAATAGAATTTAGTAAGTTGAGCCGTTTTGCCCCTGCTTTGGTCAGTATTGAGGCTAATCGAGTTAAGAGATTTCTTGGTGGTTTGAGGAGCAAAGTGCAGCAGTTGACCAGTGCTTATGGGTCTGTGACTTATGCTGGATTTGTAGAGGCTGCTCTTAAGGTTGAGGCTATTGAAATGACAAAGAGCAGAGGCCAGCAGATGAGAAAGGACAAGAGAAAGTCTGTGGAGGGGAAGAAGCCCCTGGTACCCGATGCTGTTCCGGGAAAGAGGAGCCGAGTAGTGTGCAGTTTCTGTGGCCGGTCAGGCCATCCTGTCGAGAAATGTTTTAAGAGGTCAGCAGCTCAGAAGAAGGAGCAGGTTCATGCGATCTAGGGTGCTCCTAGGAGAGATGTCTCCTGTTCGGTTTGCAAGCGGTCCGGGCCTGATGCGGCCCAGTGTTGGACCAAGGATAGAGTCTGCTTTCAGTGTGGGCAAAAGGGTCATATCAAGTCGAGGTGTCCTCAGGTTCAGTCAGCTCTTCCTGCAGTTCTGTTGCAGGCTTTACCTCCACCTCCGCGTGTGGACAAGGGAAAAGGGAAGCTGAACGTGATTTCTTCCGAGGAGGCTCAGACTTCGACCCAGGTTATTTCAGGTTAGCGGTTTGTTGTTTTTCTAGCCTGGTAGTTTTATTTGCTTGTATGTTGCGGTATTGCTGTGGTAGTTCCTTAGTTTATGTGTTCCTATAGGGAAGTTTAAGGTGAAGAACCGCTGGGCGGGTGTTCTGTTTGACTCCGGCGTTACCCACTCGTTCGTGGCTAGAGCCTTTGTAGAGCGTCATCGGTTGACTCTAGATCGTGTTCGGGATTCCTTCCGTGTCAAGTTTCCTTCTGGTGAATCTGTGTTGTCAGATTTGGTCATTTTGGATTGCCCAGTTTTGTTGGGGGACTTTCTTGCGAAGGCGGACCTGAAAATGATTGATCTGGAGGACTTCGATGTCATTTTGGGCATGGACTGGCTCTCTCGGTATGATGCAGTCATTCAGTGCAAAGGAAAGCGCTTGGACTTCATCAGGGACGACGGTCAGCCCGACAGCGTGTTTGCTGATCTGTGCCAGGACTTTCCTGTCATCTCTGCGGTATGTGCTCAGAGATTGTTTCTTCCTAATTGTTGTGTTTGTTTAGTCTCGGCGGTTGGAGCCGCTGTTAGCGTGCCATGCTTGGAAGAGATTCCTATTGTTCGTGGTTTCGCCGATGTTTTTCCTGATGATCTTCCTGGTCTTCCTCCTGATCGGGATGTTGAGTTTGTGATCGATTTAGAGCCGGGTACGCGTCCTATTGCTAAGGCGCCGTACTGGATGGCCCCTCGTGAGTTAGAGGAGTTGCGAGTTCAGTTGGATGAGCTGTTAGCTAAGGGGTTTATTAGGCAGAGTTCGTCGCCTTAGGGTGCTCCTGTTTTGTTTGTAAAGAAGAAAGATGGGTCGATGCGGCTCTGCATCGACTATAGAGAGTTGAACAAGGTCACTATCAAGAACAGGTACCCTCTGCCGAGGATCGATGATTTATTTGACTAGTTGCGTCGTAGCACGGTGTTCTCCAAGATCGATCTTCGTTCTGGTTATCATCAACTCAGGATCCGTGAGGCGGACATTCCACGGACTGCATTTAGGTCAAGGCATGGACACTTTGAGTTTCTGGTAATGTCGTTTGGTCTGAACAACGCACCATCAGCCTTTATGGATATGATGAACCGAGTGTTCAAGGATTTCCTCGACAAGTTCGTTGTGGTCTTCATTGATGACGTGTTAGTTTATTCTCGCAGTGCTGAGGAGCATGAGCAGCATTTGAGTTTGGTCCTATCAGAGTTGAGGAATCACAAGTTATTCGCCAAATTGAGCAAGTGCGAATTTTGGTTGCCTCAGGTTTCTTTTCTAGGCCACATGGTGAATAAGGATGGGATCTCGGTCGATCCAGAAAAGATTGCAGCAGTGATGGATTGGAATAGGCCGAATACTCCTAAGGAGATCATGAGTTTCTTAGGGTTGGCTGGCTATTACAGAAGATTTGTGGAGGGTTTCTCTTCCCTAGTCGCACCTTTGACCAAGTTGACTCAGAAGAATGTGGCATTTGTTTGGAGCGAAAAGTGCGAGGAGGATTTTCTGGAGCTAAAGGAGAGATTGTGCACTGCTCCCATTCTGACCCTGCCTACCGAGGGAGTAGATTATGATGTTTATGTGGATGCTTTGCTTGTAGGTCTGGGATGCGTATTAATGCAAGAGGGAAAGGTAATTGCCTATGGGTCAAGGCAACTGAAGACTCATGAGAAGAATTATCCCACGCATGACCTCGAGTTTGCAGCGGTTATTTATGCTTTGAAGTTGTGGAGGCACCTACTTTATGGGGCTCAATGCAAGATCTTCACTGACCATAAGAGCCTAAAGTACGTGTTCACGCAGAAGGAGTTGAATCTACGTCAGCGGCGGTGGCTGGAGTATGTGGCTGATTATGATGTAGAAATCCAGTATCATCCGGGCAAGGCCAACGTGGTGGCCGACGCCCTGAGACGAAAGACGGGAAAGATCTTTAACCTCTCCGCCGATCGTTTAGTGGAGGAGTTCCTCCTTATGGATATTTCAGTGGGATGCTGTAGTTTGCAGAGTACCTTGTCAGTGGCGGAGCCGTCCTGGATTTCTTTGACTAGGCTGCACCAGAAGGACGATCCTAATCTTGTGCACCTCTTCACCAGGACTGAGGAGGGAGAGTTGCCCGACTTTACTATCGATGATGCGGGTACTTTGAAGTATCGCGACAGGTTTTGCGTTCCCGCTGCCGGGGATATTAGGAGGATGATTTGTAGTGAGGCTCATGGTTCCAGCGTTTCCTACCATCTAGGATCTACGAAGATGTACCGTGACTTAAGGCAAATTGCCTGGTGGTATGGCATGAAAGGAGATATAGCCCGATTTGTTGCTGAGTGTCACACTTGCAAACATGTGAAGGATGATCATGGAAGGCCTGGTGGTAAGTTGACTCCGCTAGAGATCCCGACTTGGAAGTGGGAAAGTATATCTATGGATTTCATTACGGGATTACCGAAATCCCCGAGGGGATTTGATTCTGTTTGGGTTATAGTGGATAGATTGACGAAGTGTGCTCACTTCATGCCTTATAATATTGATTAACCGATGAAGAAGATAGCGGAGTTATACATGAATGAAGTCATCCGACTCCACGGTGTGCCGGTTAGCATCATTTCTGATCGAGACTCCCGGTTTACTTCTCGTTTTTGGCAGAGTCTGCAGGAGGGTTTGGGTACGGATCTGAGGTATTCTACTGCCTACCACCCGCAGACCAATGGGCAGATGGAGAGGGTGAACCAAATTGTTGAGGATATGATCCGGTGCTATATTTTAGACCACGGTGGAGCGTGGGATGAGCGATTGCGACTCATGGAATTTGCCTACAACAACAGTTATCAGGAAAGTTTGCAGATGGCTCCGTTCGAAGCCTTGTATGGGAGGCGCTGTAGGACTCCGTTGTTTTGGGCTGAGGCTGGTGAGAGGCCTTTGTTGGGTCCCGATGCGCTTGAGGAAATGGAAGTCGCAGTGAAGCTTATTCGGGAGAAGCTTCATATATCCCAGGAGAGATATGAAAAGAACGCCAATCGGCGTAGATCTGCTTTGGAGTTTTCCGTCGGGGACCTTGTATTCCTCAAAGTTTCCCCGATGGTAGGTGTTAAGAGATTTGGTAAGAATCGGAAGTTAGACCCAAGGTATGTGGGCCCGTTTGAGATTTTGGAACGGATTGGTGTGTCAGGTTATAGATTGGATTTGCCAGCGAACTTCCCAGGTGTGCATAATGTTTTTCATGTTAGCCAATTGCGGAAGTGTGTGCGCGACAGTGGGCAGCTCTTGGATGTTGTGACCCAGTTGGAGCCCAACCTCTCTTTTGTTGAGATGCCGGTTTGTATTTTGGATACTCAGGAGCGTGTGCTGCGAAAGAAGTCCATATCGATGGTTAAGGTTCTATGGAAGAATCAGGATTTGGAAAGCGCCACTTGGGAGTTAGAGTCGGCTATGAGGAGGGCTTACCCTCACCTGTTTCGTTGATTTAATCGATATGTTTTCCTTCTTGTAACTCCTATTAGTTGTTCCTCCTTCTTTAGTAGGAGTATTGTGCGTAAAGTTTCGGGACGAAACTTTCTTTTAGGGGGAGTGAATGTAACGCCCCCGATTTTCCTGCGTTTATTTGTATTCTCGTTGGCATTACGATGATGCGTTTCCGTGGCTTGTGCCATGTGTGGGGTATGGTTTAGCTCCTTAGAACTGAGTGCCCTGTTTGGTAGCCTGTTGGCAAGATATCCCTAGCAAGCCGAGTCGTTTTGGGTGACCCGGTGTGGCCTCTCGGGGGGATGTTTGTGTTTGGCTTATTTGGGTATAACTCAGGTTCTGTTCGTCGAAAGTTAATTTCGACTTCGCCGTTGTGTTCGTAGCGCGGGTATTTAGCTACGGTGCGAATTTCGTCGAATTCCGAGGTGATTCGGTTTTCGTGTCGTTGGTGTGTTAATAGTATTTGTGATCAATTAATTAAATTGATTTGGCTGAATATTAAATTCTTGCGGGAGAATTTATTAAGCATTTATTTTCCTTGCTAGGTGGCGGCCGTGTATTGGCTTACCTTTTCTTTTTGGTATTCGCTTATTGTAATTAAGTGATTAGGCATTTTTAGGGTTCGGTTTTTAGGCTGAACCGGCGGGTTAGCTTTAGTATAAAAGCTCTGTTTAAGAAGTGACGACCCACTTCTTCTGCTTTTCCTGAGAGAGAAACCGTCGGCTTGTTCTCGGAAGAACAGAGGAGAAAACCGCTCGTCCTGTACCTCCTTCGGTCAGCGATTTCGGGCTTGTTCGTGAACGGAATTCGATTCCGAAAACGGCGTTGGCTTGCTCTCTCCGAGATCTTCGTTTCGACGGTAAGATATTTGATTTTCATGGAGTTTTGATGAGATTTGGGTTTTCGGTTTTGGAGTTTTCCGCAATTAATGGCCGTGAGATTAATTCTAGGTGCTGCGGCTGTTCGTTCCGTGTGAAGAGGAGGAGAGCCGTCCATGCTTCGCCGAAAGTTGAGGCAAGTGGTATTCTTGCCCTTGCCAAGTTTCTTTTTTTGAATTATTCTTGCTGTATTTGAAATCCCTGTTAGCCCTAGGGTAGAGGCCTTGTTGTTTTCTTTTTCTTGCTAACTATAGGATTTAGTTCTTCCTATTGAACCCCCCCTACTTGTGCCGTTGGAACCCAACTTTGCCGGCGTGATGTCGTTTATCTTTGCTCAAATCTTTGTTCTGGTTTGGGTGTAGCCGAGAGGAAGTGTTAGGTGAGGGGGGTGATTTTTTTTCCCGAATTTGCTAAGTGTATTACTCGAGTTGTAGTTTAAGATATTCGAGTGGTGGCTTTGAGATACTCGAGTAGATGGCATTAACTCGAGTATTAGCCTTGGAGTATCTGAGTAGTAGGTAACTACTCGAGTAGGGGGTCTGAGTTACTCGAGTAGTAGTTTCGAGATACTCGAGTTTTGGTTTGGTTTACTCGAGTAGAAGGTAGCTACTCGAGTAGGGGTTTTGGTTTACTCGAGTAGTAGGTAACTACTCGAGTAGGGGATTGGAGTTACTCGAGTAGTAGGTAACTACTCGAGTAGTAGGTAACTACTCGAGTAGGGGTTTTGGGTTACTCTAGTAGTGGGCTCGAGATACTCGAGTAAGTGGTTTGGTTTACTCGAGTAGTAGGCATCTACTCGAGTGCAGGTTTGTAGATACGCGAGTAGTGGTTTTAGCATACTCGAGTAGTAGGCAACTACTCGAGTAGCGGGTTGGGGTACTCGAGTAGTTGGTAACTACTCGAGTGCTGGATATGTTTGTATACTCGAGTAGTAGGCGACTACTCGAGTAGAGGGATGAGGTACACGAGTAATAGGTAATTACTCGAGTGCTGGAATTTGAATACACGAGTAATAGGCAACTACTCGAGTACTGGAAGTTCCCTGCCTCTTTTTGTCTTAGAATCGTTCGACTATCGTCGATCTCTAAATGGAGATCGTCGATCTCGGTTTCTGCCTTAGGAAGTTCGACTATCGTCGACCTCCGGTCGACAATCGTCGAGCTCCGTATTACCTTAGTGGGATTGTTGTTAGAGTTTGGTTTTGGCTTTAAGTGAGACTAGCTCACTCAACGCCAAGGTTTAGGTAGGCACTGAGTGGGTCTCACTCAGCGCCTTGTCGTGTTGATTCTTTTCAACACTCTTCCTTTACCTTATTTTTTCGTTCCCGAGTGGTTTTCTTGTTTTATTCCTGGTATTTCCTTGTCGGCCGTTTTCTTTACCTTCTTAAAGGCCTAATCTTGGGTCGTGGTTAGTAGTGGTGGTTTATAGCTCTTCAGGGGGGGGGGGGGGGTGGAGTTGTGTGACATAGCCAAGGCCACTCTTGTTTTTCGTGCTCCAGGTACGGGCTGGGCATGTGTGGGTGGAAGGTCCCATGTGCTTTTACGTGTAGACCCTCGAGCTTGTTGACTTGGACATGGTGGATGGAGGATTGAGTTTGCCTCCGATCCGGTTCCTCGTTATTTGTTTTTGCTACTACCACTTTCCATAGTTTAGGGTGTTAGAAGTTCCTTCCTTGGTAGCTTGCAGCACTTTGGGCTCTTGGTAGCCTAGAAGGCCCGGCAGGATGTTGTTCCTGAGTTGGGTTGTTGCTGTTTTTTTGCTCGTTGTGCTTTTCTTGTTGTCCTATTTTGGACAGTTGTGACTCTTTCTACTGCATGTTTTTCAATTACTTCTTCCTTTTGGTTGACTCTTACATGCAGTTGTTTTCACCTTGTTGCTTGCTGAGGTATTCTGTTTTCTTTTGGAATACCCCAGGTTCTGAGCCGTAGCCAGTCGGGTGGCTAGTTTGCAGTGGTGGTGTTGGTGGTCTCTTGGACCTTGGTGTTCTGTTTGCCTTATTGGTGAGGTAGTTTTCAGTACTTTCTTACAGACATACATATGTGCCAGTGGGTTTGTGTCAGGTTGTTGGCGCCCACTGGTAGTTTTTACCTTTGTACTGGATATATTTACTTATGCTGCTACCGTTTTCTGGAGATAGTCTACTTGCTCTGAGAAGGAATTATGCTAGGTTGCTAGTTACTTTTAAACTATAATTATTGTTATAAATAAAGCTCATGATTGGCATGTTTCTATAAAACTTAATCACTATTTTCCAAACAACGTATAAAGACTGTTTTCTTATACATTATATAAATTAAATGTAGGGTCTTGCATAGCATGAGTGGTTCTCTTGGGACCCATATGCGCTCTTTAGGGCGTCAAACCTAAATAAAGTATTTTTTCTTTCCGCAGCGTATGAATATAGTTTTTCATTTGTGGACTAGGTGATCCACTGAGCCGAGGGATACGATCTCTAAAACATAACTGAATTTCTATTCATTAAGCACATGATTTTCTTGCATAAGGAATGTAGTTGGTTTTGCCTGAGTGTCAGCAGTTATCCCCTGCTTGACGTGACATCATGGCGCGTATTTTCTCATACTCTGATATTTCCTAAATTCGGAGAAAATGCGGGTTGTGACAGGAATATACTCGAGTTCAAGGAGAGAAATACTCGAGTATCTTAGGAAAAACTACTCGAGTGACTAGAAAACTACTCGAGTATAGCAGGAAACAACTACTCGAGTAAGATAAGACCTACTCGAGTATGAGAAAATATACTCGAGTGTAAACACAAAAATACTTCTCAGAAAAAAAAACTTGAAGAACATACTCGAGTACAAGAATTGAACATACTCGAGTACAGAGAAGACAAACTACTCAAATAAAAACAAAGGATCCACTCGAGTACCTGAGCAACTTTTCGAGTATAAAATAAATCTACTCGAGTATAAAGACAATCAGAGATGAGAATCCAGATCTACTTGAGTGTACACAGAACACCTACTCGAGTATGAAAACCAATCTACTCGAGTACTAAGTCACTTACTCGAGTATATCAGGGAAGTACTCGAGTATGTGGACTTAGAAAATTTCAGACTGAATGCAGAATGATCTACTCGAGTAAGAAACATAACCTACTCGAGTGACTAACCATCTACTCGAGTATAAGATATCACCTACTCGAGTAAAAGAAAATCTACTCGAGTATAAGCTCATATACTCGAGTATACAGAGTCTTCTCGAATATGTCAAAGGATCTACTCGAGTACTAAGTCACTCACTCGAGTATGTGAAGGATACTACTCGAGTATGTTGACATAGAAAAATTCCAGACTAAAATAAACTTCAATAATCTTGAGTCCATAAGTCCAAATGCATGTAGATGAAGTGTTTCCAATAGAGAGGCTATACACGAGTAAACACCTTGGATCACACAATGAGGAATTACATTGTATGGTCCTGTGTTTGGTGACCCACTATAGACTGACATTGGTATACACTTTGTAATAAGGTCCTGCATACATACAACTCAAACACAATATCAAATACAGCTTAATTCATCTTAGTTCAAGGTCTGACTTCCTACAAATCTGAGGTATAGTGGAGACAATTCCCAACACCATGTTGTTAGGCAGAGAATTAACTCGCCCCTTGTGAGGGTTGATCTCAGATAGTAGGAGATTGTAGTCTCTACTTTAGATATGTATTTCTGGATGATGGGAAGGGTATCCATGAGCACTTGGTTGAAGATCCATGAAAAAAAGAATAGCCGAAAGAGAAAATTGCGTTAACTTTTAAACAGAGTCGAATTTTGGCAGTCTAAGAGCACGAACATGCCCAAATAAGTACCCAGTTCTCTGTTGGATAGATCTTCTTTAGCCGGTTTTGACATGATTTTTATTTCTGAAAACGGAAAACTCGATCAAAAGTTATGGCTTTTTTAAAATTTGGCATATTTCAAGCAAAATCCCACATCTTCATCGCAACTGCTGTTCATCGATTACTTAAGATCTGGAGGTCGTATGTTGTGTTGATGCCAAAAGTACAATCAGGACACAACGTTTGAACTATAAGAGGGGATGACAATTGAGTAGTCTGTTATTGAGTCCTGGATGAAGGTTGCAGTTAGAAATATGAGGCCACCAGGTCTCTCTATCCACCCTAACTACCCAAGCTCGTTACTAGAAAGAAGAGTTCACAACTAGGAAGGGGAGTTTGCCAGGCTGCCCAGGTTAGGTCACGAGACTAGGGGATGTAGGTCATCTAAGTCACCGAAAAAAGTCGCACGGTTAGACTAAACGAGACCGCAAGTTAGCCTTTCAACTTATGGCCCTCCGATCCCTCCTCCTTAAAAGGATAATACCACTATTTATAGGAATCAGGGCATCCTGGATAGGCAGGATCAGGAAACTCGGGTGACCCAGGGAGGGAGACCTCGCGACTAGGAAAAGGCTAACCGCACTGCTATTAAATGAGGTCGCCTTGGCCTCCCTATAACTAGGAAAGGGATGCCACCAAGTTCTCCCAATGGGAGGCCTTGTGGTCACTACGACCAGCTAACCATGTGACATTGAAGTCAACACAGTTAGGAAAGAGGTAACCACAAGCTCTCCAAGGGAGACCTCGCGGTTAGCGCGGCCAGCTAACCGCGCGACCTTGCTGTCAACATGATTAGGAAAGAGGTAACTTCAGGCTCTTACAAGGGGAGAACTCGCAGTTACCATGGAAAGCTATCCACATGACATCGTGATTAGCGCGGTCAGAAAAGACTTAACTGCAGGCTCTCCTAAGGGGAGATCTCACGTTCATTACAGCCAGCTAACCGCATGACCTTGCGGTCAGCATGGTTAGGAAAGAGGTAACTGTGAGCTCTCCTAAGGGGAGACAACGTAGTCACCGAGGATAGCTAACCATGTGAACTCGCAGTCAGTGCGGTTAGGAAAGAGGTAACCACGAGCTATCCCAAGGGGAGACCTTGTTGGGAAATATAATGCCTCAAAGTTCTAGAAAAATAGGAAGGAGATGATTTTTGGGTTGTTGAAACTGGAAATCGGTCTCTGTGGAGTTTGGGGCCCCAAAAAGGGTGCGAACTCACACTTACTTCCCTCGGGATAGCATGCCAAACTAAATATTCAGGGACCTAGGAACAGAACTGAGGTCTCAGTCAGGAGATCCCACCACACACCTAGAAGACCAAAGAGCTCTTCCTCTCCCAAGCCAATGCTGAGCTTGGGCACCTTGGAGAGAGCCTGAAGAAGAAGGAAGCAAGAGAAAACTGTTGATCTATCTTTCAAAGGTGCCCCCTCAGTTCTATTTGTAGATTTATAACCTTGGTCTGCCAACAACGTAATTCCGCTGTTCAAAAATACTAAATGTAGCACAATTGAGTCTGCCAACATCGTAACTCCACTACTCTAAAAGGCTACCTACAGAACCTCAAGGACATCCAGGTTATTCTACCTCTAGACCCCACTGGGCGAGTAGTCCATGAAGGCACCACTCGCCTAAAGGGGACGAGTTCTGGGATAACCGGGCACTTTCCTTCATAGCTCTCCTAGAGGCAGATGCGAGTGCCTTCCTGCCTACCACTCGCTCATTCTAGCAAGAACCCTTCCGCCTGTTATGGGCGGGAGTCCTTTTATCCTATTAGGCGAGTGTGGTACTGCATGCCCCACTTGCCTACTTGTACACTTAGACCTGAATGTCCTACAAAGCCTTGAACTTATTGTAGGGGCCCACTCAGGGAATACGGGGTTGTACACAATCCCCGCTCTTCGCAATTCAGTCCTATGCTCGGCAAAAAAGTCCAACCCTCAGTATTTGATGAGTTCTTGCTGAACTAGAAGGGAATCTTTTGTGGGTCCCTCCACGACTCTATAAATATCTCCAGACTCGGCCTTGAAGACGGTATATTTGCTCGTTCTCAGTTTTTCTTCTGAGTTCTCACTGCTTTAATAATGTATGCTAAACTGACCGCAAAGCTGCTCTTGAAAGACCTTCTGGACCATCTCGCTACTACACAGGAAAAAGCCAGCTCCAAAACTTCCAAATATGCCACATGGCTCTCGTCTAAGAGGCCTGCGGATTCGCCCTACCGGCAAAAAAGGGCTAAAATGATTTTGCGGAACTTTGCGGCGAATGAGTCTGCCTCTCTCACCCCTACCCCTAACCGCGAGAATCTCGCCATCCTAGTGGAGGTATTTTACTTACCCCCATCCTGCTATAAATCTCGAAAATAGGCATACTGAACAGAGCCACAAGTCTATTCGTAGGAGCCATTGCCAAAGAGCGACGCTGGCATCCCCCTGGCGGGAGCTAAGGCACCCCGGCTACCCAATATGAATGAACAGCCGGTACCGGAGATTACCCCCCAAGTTGCCCAAGTCTAACCCATAATCACGCCTGGTAGCCAACTCGTTACCTTCATGCACTTCTTAACTCATATACTTCCGTTTACATAGTTTATTGCAGATACTCCCTTCGGGACTACTTGTCTAGTCAGTCTAGCACCCAAGACCCCAGCTGCTGAGAACCCAAATGAACCAGTGCCAAGTTATCGGCCCTCGACTGAGAAAGCATACGACATATCCTTATAGGCCGAGATCCGCCCACCGAGGCAAACACCAATCCGTCTGGGATGGGGAAAATCGACCCACTCACTCTTCGTGAAACCCTTTGAGGGAAAACCTGGTCCTTCCTGCTAGTTACCGGGCAAAAACACCATCTCAACGTCAGGTAAATGACGATGTGACCTCCCCTTCTCACTCGAATCTGATCCTGAATGGCTGAAACTTCTTGCCAGGTTATTGGGACACCTCGGCGGAGACCCCTGATGCCGACGAGGAGTTCTCGCTCCCACCATCTCCTAGCGAGCTCGTAAACTTCCTCAATGATCCCAGAGATGCCGAGACACTCAAGGAGAGAATTGTATAGGTCTTGTCGAAGCTGATCTTGATGCAGCGGGAGGACTCCCATCAGGCGAAAGTGCACCAGATGAGAACTGAATGCCGGTTGGACATCGTCAAGTGGGATTACTCGCATCTCATCAGGGAGATGGAGCGGCAGGGAGGCGGGTGCGAGGAGACCTCTCCTGG
Source organism: Platanthera zijinensis (assembly GCA_039513925.1). Taxonomy (NCBI): domain Eukaryota; kingdom Viridiplantae; phylum Streptophyta; class Magnoliopsida; order Asparagales; family Orchidaceae; genus Platanthera; species Platanthera zijinensis. Next base: position 90,989,703 of record CM077094.1, read on the forward strand.
AAGACACATTGCACGAGCTCGAGATCAGATGCGCTTGGTCAACAAGGATTTAACGGTTGTAAGCGCCTACTACTACTCGCGAGTGCCTCTGAGGTCAGGGAGGCAAGGCTGGGGCCATTATCAATTGGTCTAGTACTAAGCTCGTCGGCTCCCACCTTTGCTTACCCTAGCTTCCCGCTCTCTCTTTTACAAAATATACCCTTTTCATTTTGCCTTGTAATAAACATTAAGCTAGTATTTAAATTTGCCCTCACCCGGCGAGTGGCCTTCTGTATTTTCAGTACCGTTTTTGCCTTACACAATGCTCACTTCTTGTGCCGAATGCCATACTCGCTGAGATATTTTTCTCTACTCATTGCGCTATGCTTTATGCTTACCCTATGTCCTTCCTGGAGGCTTTCGCTATTTGCAGGTAAGAGAAGTGGCAGCGGGGTCCAGTAGATTACGAGGCATTAGAATATTAAAAAAATATTATCTACACCCTCGCCGCCTGGGGAAAACCCCGTAATTTCCCAATTTTTCTATAAATAAGCCTGTCCAATAATCATATTAACTATCATTTGGATTCTGGGTCTTCGTCCTCTTCTTACGCACTCGCGACTTTTGAGGTCTTGCACCTGTGCAAGCCCAGCTTATCTTACACACTCGCAAAATATCGGGAGAGATAGACGGCTGGACTCGATGCGCGCAAGGCTTCCTCAAGCACGATTTCCCCCTGTGCAGGTTGATTGAGGAGGAGTACCTTTCTACGGTCGCCAACTAAGTGCCGTTGGGGTTTGTCGTACGGTATCCTAGCAGTTCTTATAAAATCAATTTCCTGCCGAAAGGGGAGCTCTCCATTCCCTTGGAACATTTTGAGGTTGGATTCCACCTCCCCCTCTGGCTAAAGGTATGCCAGACCCTCCGGTACTTTTTAATGGTTCCCACCAAACTCAACTCGAACTCTGTCACTCTTCTGGTAGCATTCTCCTGCTACATGCGTGCAGAAAGGATAGAGTTCAACCTCTCGGTCTTCTGAAAGGTTTCAACTTCCGGGCCAAATGCGGGATCGTCTTATTTTTAGGTCAGACAATCAAGACGAGCAGTCTCACCAACAAGAACCATCACTGACCCCAGAAGTTCATCTTCGTCTTTGGGAGCTTCGGCAATGTCCCCCTCTCGCCCGTCCAATATGACGAGGCGACTTATAAGCCTCCCGCACTTGGGGGGCATGAGGTCGCCCTTCTCGCCTTCTTCGAAACAAAGAACTTTGACGTCAAGTTCTTGTAGCGGACCTCGACTCCCTTTTGACCATCCTCGTCGGAGAAGGTACCATTCCATCCCCCTTAGATTGCTGCCTTAGATTTGATGAAGCTAACTCTCTCTGTCCGCATAGGTGAGTGAGAATTCCCCCTCCACCAGCCATATGAGGAAGCTGGGGCTTTCACCCTCGACCTATCTCTAGCCCAATCGGCGACCTTGGCCTGTAGGGAGGAGCAGGGTACCTCGTCCTATTCGAGTGCCTAGAAGCGGTAGCCGGATGATCCTCTCCCAACATCTTCCAAGAAGACCAAAACATCAGTGCTGGACAAGGTCAAGTCCGCGTCAAAGTCCCCGCCAAGACCCCATCCATGATAGACATGATGAGTACTACCACCGCCAAGATCACTACCTTAGTAGAGAAGGATCCTGAGGGACCGATGCCTAGAGGGCAATAGAACTTTTGCCTCGGCGAGAGGAATCTAGACGAGACGGGCCAGCATCTTCTCCAGTGGGATCCTGAGGTTAAACATGCCTCCATCTCGATGCTCCTGCCAACGTGGATGGAGCAAGATATTACGATTGGCGAGGCCTTCGCGTTCGCCTTCGGGTTGTATAGCCAGGAGGATAGTAACATCTATGACAAGGAGTCGATCCAGATCCTTACTCACGAGGCCGTGAGGGCCCAGTTGCGCGCCCTTGAGCTCGCGCACAGTCGGTGCGCCGGATCCTCAACCTTGATCGGAACCAAAACGAGGTTCAAAAGTTTTTGGATCTCGTCGCGGCAGAGGTGACCTTCCTAAAGCATCAACTGGGGGCCTGCGAGGCACTTCTCATGAGTCGCCCAGCGCAAGTTGTGAGTGAATCATTCATAATCATTTTGCATCATTCCCAGTTAACTCTTTTCAATGCCCTTTCCGTAGGATACCATGAATGTCGAGCTACTGCGCACGCAAGTGACCGACCTTGAGCGCGAGGTCATGGGATTGAAAGCCGAGAACAAACTCCTCCAAGAAATTTTCTTCCACCGCCCCAGGCGAGAAGGTCATATGGCATCAATAGAGCAACTACAAAATAAAAGTGATGAAGCAGGAGAATGCCTAGGGGGGCGTCTAAGCATGTGATCGAAGTGCCAGATTGCTGAATGAAGGTGGCGAGAAGCTTACGGCGCACAACATCCTCCCCTGACTGTTCACTCCCATTGACAAGCCTAATGGGGAGGAAGACCACGAAGATGAAGCCGACTCACACTTCGGTGGTCGTGAAAGTTCCTCCAGCGAGAATACATGCGACTCCTCCTGAAGGCTTTCTGCTATTTCTTTTTCCATAACTTGTATTTTCTGTCTTAGAATATTCATGTAATGGGCGAGATCCCGAATAGATATATATGTGTATATAAAAGATTCTTTTTTGGACATGTAAATTCTTTCATTTCTGTTGAGATGAATATTATTCTTAGTTTCTCATTTTTCGCTTTTGGCTCTTAGGTGGTGACAACCATACCACCATAGCCCGTGTTCGTGAACGACATTTGGCGAGAGATGGCTCTGACCCCTTACTCCACGGGGCTGGTCCGCTAAGTAGGTATACCTAGTAAATCTTGCCTAGCAGGACCTGCCGAGAGGTTCCGACCAAGAAGGTCCTACCGAGAGGGTTATGCCGAATGAGACCTACCGAACGGCCCTTTGCACTATATGAGTCTCGCTTATGCATCCAGATTCCACCTGTTTGAATAAATGTTGTTTTTCTTGGAACATCTACCTCCTGAAGCATTCAACATCCACCGAGGACCCAACATACCTGTCAGCATGGTGAGAGCCTGACAACGGGAGCAGCTCAGGACTTAGTTTCTCAACAGTTCATAATGTCCATCGAAGGAGCAACAGACCTGCCAGCTAGGTGAGAGCCTGATAGCAGGAGCAGCTCGGGAATTAGTTTTTCAACAGTTCATAATGTCCACCGAGGGCCCAATAGACCAGCCAGCTAGGTGAGAGCCTGACAGCGGGAGCAACTCGGGACTTAGTTTTTCAACAGTTCATAATGTCTACCGAGGCCCCAACAATCCTGCCAGCTAGATGAGAGTTTGACAACGAGATCAACTTGAGACTTAGTTTTTCATCAGTTCACAATGTCCACCGAGGGACCAATAGACCTTTCAGCTAGGTGAGAGCTTGACAGCGGGAGCAGATCGAGACTTAGTTTTTCATCAGTTCACAATGTCCACCGAGGGCCCAACAGACCTCCTTTCTAGGTGAGAGCCTGATAGTGGGAGTAGATCGAGACTTAGTTTTTCATCAGTTCACAATGTCTACCAAGGGCCCAACAGGCCTGCCTGCTAGGTGAAATCCTGATAGTGGGAGTAGCTTGGGACTTAGTTTTTCACCGGTTTACAATGTCCACTGAGGGCTCAACTGACCTGCCAGCTATGTGAGAGCCTGACAACTGGAGTAACTCAGGACTTAGTTTTTTATTAGTTCATAATGTCCATCGAGGTCCCAATAAACCTACCAGCTAGGTGAGATCCTGACAGCGGTAGAAGCTCATGACTTAGTTTTTTAATAGTTCACAATGTCCACCGAGGGCCCAACAGACCTGCTACCTAGGTGAGAGCTTGACAGCGGGAGTAGCTCGAGACTTAGTTTAAGCTGTCTTCAAGCCTTGCAGGGGGGGGGGGGTGTGGGGTGTGGGGGGGGGGTAGGAAAAAAATAACATGCTAAGAGAGAAAAGAGTAAAAAATAAGACATGTATAAAACCCCATATTCGCTGAGTAGGACCGAGATGCCCCAGGGAACATGATTAGGCTATCCATAGGCTAGCTCTAGGCTGAAATCAGACCAAATAGGTTGGAAAGAGAGGGGGTTCCCGCCCAGGCCAGGCGAAAGGGATCCGCCTCATGTCGGCGGGAACCTTTTGGCTACCGCCTAGGCTAGGAAAAAGGGCTTGCGCCTTGTGTCAGCAGGAGCTTTTTGGCTCCCGCCCAGGCCAGGCGAAAGGGCTTGTGCCTCGTGTTAGCGGGAGCCTTTTGGATCTTGGCGTTGACTGAAGCTTCACCACTCAATGCCCCATCTAGTCTTATAGCTCCCGCCTAGGGAAGGAGGGAAGGTTTGTGCTCGAGACAAGAGGGATGCCCACAGAGATCAGCGGAATGGCTCCTACCAGATTAGGTCCAGAGGTGAAATTACCAGGATGCCCCTAGGTCTACATTTAGCTCCTCAAAACAATGGGGTTTGGCTGTTGGCAAACAAGCCAGGGGTATTTCAGTAATTTAGGATATTGGAAATCTATAAATAGACCCACAAAGTTCCTCAGAAGGCAGGCTTTGACAATTTCTTAAATCTACAAGTTCTTTCTGAGGTTCTCCTTGACCAACAATTGGCTTTGGAGGGGAAGCGCTCAGAGATATTCTGGGTTAATGGAGGGACCTCCCAGCAGATGCTTTGGGTCAGTTCTTGGTTCTTCCTTGTTATTTAGGGGTTAAGGTTTGGGAGAAGTAGGTGTTGGCTACACCCCAAGGTCCGAACTCTCGTTGAGGCCAGTTTTTGGCTTTAGCATTTCTGGTGCGGTGAGCGTGGACCGTAGCCGACAAAGAAAATCTCAAGTCAAGTTGCCTGCGAATTCGATCAACTGCTTTCAGGATTTGCACCAAGGATTCTTGTTGAGGTTCTAAATGTCTAATAAAAGGAAGAAGGGAGTGGAGTGCTTGTTTGCTATCAAGCAGAAGCCAAAAGAGTGGTTGGGACGCTATGTGGATAGGTTCCAGGAGGAGATCTTGCAGGTTCAAGAGATGTTGGGGTACACTATGATGCTTTCATTCACGCTCGGGTTGAGGCCAAGCTTCTTTAGCATGGAGCTGAAGAGAGTTCCCCCCTTTCCTTCGAGGAGCTGATGGAGAGGGCGACGAAGGAGATCGTGATCGAGGTAGCCAACCCGCCGTTTGATAAGAAGCTAGATAAGTTGGCGGAGGACGATGGTAAGGAGTCGGGAGTAGGTATGTAGAGGGATAAGAGAGAGGAGAGAAGAAGGGTGGAACCCCGAGGTTAGGGGAAGTACCAAGGTGGGGGGCAGCATGAGCCAAACAACAGGTTGGGCTGGAGGACACATGAAGGACACCCCTAGGGGCAGGGTGGTGGTTTCCAGGGAAGGGATAACTTCTGCAAGCAAAGGAGGTTCAACCAGCCTCCCTGGAGGCAGGGACAGAGGGCTCCCCTCCCGCTGTAGCAGGAGGCTATGAATATCGTGAGGGGAAGAGGAGGAAAGAGAGGAGCTTGAGGAGGAGAAAGGAGGAGAGAAGGTAGGGTAATATTGCCCTTTTGTGGCTTACACCAGGAGGGGGGGGGGGGTCATGCAATGGCCACCGACCTAGAGTTCTTGGAGACGAGAGGGGCGAGGAGACTAGTCCAGCAGCAGCCCCCCAGTGAGGATCGAGGAAGTTCTGCAAGTGGGAGGAGAGGATAGATGTGAGGACTGGGTGGATGTAGGAGCCCGAGGAGGGATCAGGGTGATCCATGGAGGAGTGGGGGTCAAAGCTTGTAAACATAAATCACATTAACAAGATAGGCACATCATTCTAAGAAAAAAGAAATCCCAAACATGAACATAAAATCGATAGATCCAACACTAGATCACCACCATTGGAGGTGCACTCGCAGCTATATCCAAAATCAAGGAACAACTTTTAATTCAACTAAAAATTTTTATGGAAGAAGAAACACAGTACCTCCCAGGAACAACTACTGACTGAAAAAACTTATATCATATTTTTTCAGAAACTACTAAACTCTAGTTGAGCGTTGACTTACCTGCTAAGACAACACCGCTCCTAAATACCTAAAGGCATCAACAAAAAAAACAACTGAAAAACAAGCACCATTCGTCGTTCGTCGAACTCCGGTTGACGAACGTCAAACTCCGGTCGACGAAAGTCGAACACCGGTCTATGAAAAGTTGAGCAAAAGCAGGTCGGCGAACGACGAGCTCCGATCGTCGAAATTCGAACACCGGTCAACGAAAGTCAAAGAAAATCCGGTCGATGAAAGTCGAACTCCGTTCGACGAAATAACGTTTTGTCGAACCAAAAAGTCATTTCGGTGGGGAGGTTTTACGTAAGCACATTTACACAACTAATAAGCAAGATTTGAAGATAAAAACTAGGAGCTAACTTGTTTGCTAACATTACTCCCCCTCAAGTTCAGCTCCTCCTTCTTCAGCATTCCCAGCTTGTCACGCATCCTCTTGAATAGCTCTACCTTCAAGGGCTTTGGGAAGATGTCCGCCAGCTGTTCATTGGTACTCACGTGCTCTAAGTGAACTTCATTAGCTTCTACTTTCTCTCTGATGAAGTGGAATCTAGTGTCAATATGTTTGGTACTCTCGTGATGCACAGGATTCTTTGCCAGTTCAATCGCAGCTCGATTGTCCAAAAAAATGGTAGTCGCTTCACCATCCAATCTCAGATATTTCATCAACCTCTTCAGCCATACCCCATGGCACAGACATGCGCCAGCAACAACATACTCTTCCTCGCATGAACTAAGAGTCATGATCTTCTGCTTCTTACTAAACCAAGTAATGGGTGTTTCTCCCAAATAGAAGAGAAATCTCGTAGTTCTCTTCCTCTTAACAACATCATTGCTCCAGTCACTATCACTATAGCCTATCAACTTGGGATCTTCACTGCACTTATAAAGGAGGCCAAAACTCAAAGTGCCTCTGATATATCTCAGTATCCTCCTTGCCACTGACAGGTGTGTCTCCATAGGGTTTTCCATGAATCTGCTCACAATACCCACTGCATACAAAATATCAGGTCGGGTACAAGTCAAGTACCTCAAACTCCCCACTAGGCTCTTGAAATATGTAGGTTCAATAGCTCCCTCATCGTGCCTCGACAGTCGTGTGCTTTGCTCCATTGGTGTCCCCATTAGGTTACACCCCATCATGTCAAAATTCTTCAAAATCTCTCTAGCATATGACTCCTGAGAAATGAAGATCCCCTTATCACATTGCATTGCCTGAATACCCAGAAAGTAGCTAAGATCACCACAATCTGTCATTCTAAACTCCTTCTTCATCATCTCCTTGAAGCTCCTCACGACGTAGTCACTGCTCCCCAAAATGATCAAGTCATCCACATACAGACATAAGTAAAGTATCCCCTTCTCACTTTCCTTCACATAGACTGCATGTTCATAAGGGCACTTCACATACCCTTACTCATGTAAGAATGTGTCAATCCTCTTATTCCACGCTCTTGGCACATATTTGAGACCATATAGTGCTTTCCTCAATCTCAACACTTGCTTCTTTCCCTTTGCTTCTGGATAGCCAGGAGGCTGCTCAATGTACACTTCCTCTTCCAAATCTTCATTCAAGAAAGCAGACTTGACATCCATCTGATGAAGATGCCACTTCCTCTGTACTGTAATGGCAATAAACATACAAATAATCTCTATACGGGCAACCGGTGAGAAGACCTCATCTAGTCTATTCCCTCTTTTTGCTTGTAGCCCTTGACCACAAGTCTGGCCTTATACTTCAACACCTCTCCAGCTCCATCTTTCTTCACCTTCAAGACCCCCTTCACACCAATGGGATTCTTTCCTTTGGGCAGTTCAGCTAACTCCCAAGTGTTGTTCTTCTTAATAGAATGCATCTCCTCATCCATGGATTTCCTCCATCCAACAGTCCTCACTACTTCTTCATAGATCAAAGGCTCGGTATCAGCAAGTAAACAAAACAAACTAAACTCGTCATTTGTAGGGGCTACTTCATAGATCTCTCCAAGTGACCTGATTTTCTTGCTTCTAGGCTCTCCTTCTTCCTAAGTAAAGCGTGGAACAGTACCACTTGCACTAGCTTCTGTCTCCACCATAGAGGAGCCTCAACTTCTTCTTCAACCTTCTCCTTGCCTTTTGACCACTCCCATTCAGCTTCCTAATCGAATTTCACATTTCGACTCACCACAATTTTCTTCTCAATTGGGTCATACAACTTGTATCCCCTGCTCCTTTGATCATAGCCAACAAAGATCATTTTCTTGGCTTTTTCTTCCAGTTTACTCAGGTTTGGCCCAATCTTGAGAGAATAAGCAATGCTCCCCCAAACCTTTATGTGACTCACATTTGGCTTGAAGCACGTCCACGCTTCCAGCGGCGTTCCCCTTGCTAGGGACTTTGTGGAGCACCTGTTTGACACATAACAAGCTGTCTCCAGAGCATCTCCCCAAAAACTTTTGGGATATGCTTTCCTATACATCTCTATCAAAGTGCGGTTCTTCCTCTCAGCCACACCATTCTACTGTGGAGTGTAGGGTGAAGTAAGCTGCCTCCTGATCCCTACATAGTCACAGAACTGAACAAACTCCTGGCTCAGGTACTCACCTCCCCTGTCTATCCTCAACATTGAATCCTCATGCCAGTCTCCATCTCCACTAATATTTTGAACTCTTTGAAAGATTCAAACGCCTAACTCTTCTACTTGATAGGATACTGAAGCAGGCCCTGGGTTTCGACAAGATAAACACTACGCGTTCTTGGATTCGTCAATTAAATTAAATACACAACGAGCAATTTTATCTAAATTAATACTAACGTGATCAACCAATATAGCAATGAACAACGCAAAGTGAAGCTACCACTTTTATAGATTGAACAAGGTCTATAGGACAATGTTCGCTCAAGCGAAATGGACCCACACGATCCGGACAATTAGCTATTCAAATTAAATTATATGCAAACAATTCATAATTCAATAAAAGAAATTCCGGACTAAATTAGTGATTTAAAATTAAGTCCAAATCAATCCCAAAATTAATTAATATGAGGGTATACCAAATCACTTGAACGCAAGGGGAAATCAAGGGTGACGAATCGGATTTCTTCTAGTGTTCACGCGATCTACCCGCTCCAATTATACGAGAATATTCGGGAGAAAAACACGCTTAAAATTTAGATTTTAATTAGCACGATTTTAATATAAATCAACACAATTTACTAGCCTTCTAATTCCACCAAATCTCACAAATAATATTAGAAGAAAATCACACAAGAGATGTTTAGAAATTCGTTACCCAATCCCAAGAAGTCCGTACACAATATTGAGTGGAGGAAACACTCATGACGGTGGAAGATTTTCTATTCCCACGCAAACCCACGGATCCGCACCGGACAATGAAAGCGCAAGCCGTTCTTCCTCTTGCCAAACCCTAGAAGTGGGAAACCTTGAGGGAATATATATTTTGAAAGAAGAGAGAGAAAATATGGTGGCCTATTCTTTTCAAGGTGGGTGGCTCGGGTTTATGGTGAGGGGGGCTGCTCGGGTTTTGTTTGGATGAGGGTGGTCAGTTTTGGGTGGTGGTGGTGGGGGGGGGGGCGAATTTATGGAAGGGGAGGGAGAGGGTGGCGGCTATGAGGGAGGCCAGCTAGGTTTTTGGGGAGGGAAAGAGAGGCCGGTTTTTTTTCTTTGGGGGAGAAAGAGGTGGGCTCGGGTTGGGGTGGTGGAGGTGAGGTAGAATATTGAGGAGGAGGATATAGGAGAAATTAGAGAGGGGGAGGGAGGTGGCCGGCGGCTAAGAGGAATAGAGGGAGAAGAGAGGCCAAATTTCCAAGAGGGAGAGAGGAGGAGGGAAATCTCAATAGATTTAGGGTTTTAACTTTTCATTCATTCTCTAATAAATTCTTCATAAGCATGACTATTTATAGCCTACACCACTCAATCTCTACCCTTGAAAATTAAATCACTCTTGATGGTTATATGCACCCATCTTACATATGAAATGAAATAATTTAAAAAATAACACATGATGGTTATATGCACCCATCATAATACATGAAATAAAAATATATGAAATAAACTCTTAAAATAAAATTGCTTAAAAATAAAATTGCTAAAATATAAATGATAAAATATATAATTATAATTATGTAATTTATAATTATATATTTTATTTATTAGCGGCGGCGGACGTTGAGCAAAACATGTAGCGGCGGCGGCATTGGCGAAGAAACATCGTGGTAGACTCCCATCTTTGAGCTTGCTGCAATGACCATCCTAATGCACAAACTCTTTATGACGAGGATCCATGGCTGCATCAGCATCGTCACCATCAATCCTCCCTCACTCAAAATTACTCTTCACCGATGAGTGGCCCGTGAGGGGAGAATAGTCAGAAGTAGCAGCAACATGGGGGCAAATCTTACCCCGCTATCCATGTCATAGTAACATGTACAACCATCAACAGTGAGAACCTGTCTGACAAAGAAACAACAAAACTTTCGAGGAAACTCAAAAGGGTGTCAAGAAAAAGAAATAAAACTTTAATCTTACCATCCGATTCAAGAACCATGGAATCAACGTGGGAAATAGACATGGCAGAACAAACACTTACCATCCCAAGAGAATATGTAGTGGTAGAGAATAATAAAGAAGAAAACCACTCAGGTGGAGCAGAGACGTACAGTAAAAAGTCCGAAAACTTGAAATAAAGTGAAATACCCCGTGCTATATAAAAATCTGAAATAAAAGCATGAAATCCGACGTTCTTCATAATCATTGATGGGTCGGCGTTCCTACGTATTAATTTATCAATGGAGCCAGAAGGCAGCCACTCGGGGACTTACCATACTAAACCCAAATCACTAAATCTAGCGTCGGACGGTCTCGAAAAGGAGTGGAAATACGTGCGATATAACTTAAAATGAATCACTAACATCCTAGATACATGAGGAGACAATCCATGTGCTACATAACTAGACCCAAATGCGGAGGACAAGGGGGTTAAGTCAGGTGGCACGGGAGCCTTATAATCAGAAATTATTTTAATGGGCTCCAAATTCACAGTTTTAATATTATAATTTAAATGCTCAAGCTTGGCATGAAGATATGCCAAGGAGAATCGCTCATCATGAAAAATAGAGTTGGATGCTCCCGGATATGACAGGATGTGCGAACGATACAACTCAAGGGGCCTTTCTATAATCATTAACGTGTGGAAATGTGGGTCATCAAAAGGAGGTAGGTAAATGCGTGCAATTGGGTGTGGTATATAAGTATATCTAGGGGACACCACATCTAGAGGCACAATTGCCAAAGAATCAGAATCAGTCGTAGTAGAGGATAGAACCATAGACGGACACGCATAAAAATGAGCTGTTAAAGTGACGCATATTCATATCTATGAGGTGCGGTGAAAAGTCCAAATACTAGTGCGCTCAATATAGTAATATCTATGCGCTATGGCAACACCAAATAGGAACTAAAAAAATGGGCGTGACACAAAAACTCAGACTAAGTCTACCGGTTCCACATCCTAAAAAGTCAACTAGTGTGGGTCGATAAAATCAAACCCGAGATAAAATCCGAATCAGTAAAAATTTCACCCAACGGTGACGACATCAAAAAACTCTCATCCGGGTGTACAACAACAGTATTGTCCAAAATTACCCTTCCATCAGATCGTAACTCATCCACAATAATAATAGGAACATCCTCACCCTCATGCTCCTCAGATAACTTAAATACAATCTCAGCGGGTTCGATCGTAGACTCTATAACGATGGGGATCGTATCCTAGAGAGGGCACTCAATACTAGGGTGGTCAATCACAACACTAGCAGTGCAAGTAATAGGTAACAAAATACTCTCACAGATTGGAGTGTAATCATCCCATACATCGTCTTCTAAATCACTAGGGAATCCCTCACTTTCAGAATCATTAGACTCATCGGGAACTATCATACCTGAAGGGATACTCTTACCTAGCTGGTTAACTTTCGAATCCAGAGATATTATATCCACATTAGAATCCTCAGAGGTATTAGTTACTATCTCAAGGGACTTACACGTTGAGGCTAAATGAGGCACAACTATAGTAGTAACATTTTTTGGTTCCAAAACATAGGGTCAACACTGCGTATTTTCCTTAGGAGTGGAATTAGTCACACTAGGTGTAGTCCTATCGTTGTGGGGGAGAAGATCTAACCTGAGGCATAAGGTAACACTTATGATTAGCTACGAGTATAATACTATAATAATACTCACTCACAGGCTTGGTTTCAGCAGTGCGGCGGTAGGCAGGATCAAATTTATCCGAGAGTAGTCTTTGCATGTGCGTCCAAGCATATGGATAGCTACCAACACCGCGCTCTTCGTTCAGCCAAAACAACAGGGCTTGACCTACTAAGATCTTTCGGGCTACACCAACCTTATAGTAGTCACCCCATACGTGATAATCAAAATAAGCTTCTATCCCCTTAAGCCAGTCTCTATAAATCTGGGGACACCCTAATCCGTCATAAGTAGGTGACTCAATTTTAGTGGGAAGATAAGCGTGAGAACGGTTGGAATTCCTATGGTATGAAGGCAAGGCCGGGGTGTGTTTAGCCATGGATTTATCATACCAATAGCCTAAAAGGGAAACGTGAATGTCATAGGCAATAATAGTGAGAACCAGAGAGAAAACTCGATCCGATTGTTGTGCACATGCAATGAATAAAAGATTCTGACCCTAATAATAGTAGGAAAGACAGATTTGTTCCCTCTTAGAAACCAGGGTAATAAATAAATGATTTTGATTTTCTTGCTAAAAATATTATGAAGATTATTAAATAAAATTGTTTTTGATTTTTTTGTAGAAAAATAAAAATTTAGGCTGTTATTTGTATTTTTTTGATTTCTTACTAAAAAAATTATGGAGAATTTCCATAAATTTATGTTTTTGAATTTTGAGAGAAACTGAGAATTTTAGGTTGCTATTGGCAAACCAAAACTAAAAATTTTGTTTTTTTATTTTGACATAGAAACATGCAAGTGCGTGTTGGCGAAATAATAAAAAAGGGAGGGCGCCAATTAGGAAATTGATGTGAACCTCCCTCTAATTCAAAATTGATGCAGGCTCTGGGTTTCGATGGGATAAACACTACGCGTTCTTGGATTCGTCAATTAAATTAAATACACAGCGAGCAATTTTTCACTAAATTAATACTAACGTGATCAACCAATATAGCAATGCACGACGCAAAGGGACGCTAACCCTTTAATAGATTGAACAAGGGCTATAGGACAATGTTCACTCAAGCGAAAAGGACCCACACGATCCGAACAATTATCTATTCAAATTAAATTATACGCAAAACATTCACAAATCCAATAAAAGAAATTTCGGACTAAATTAGTGATTTAAAATTAAGTCCAAATCAATCCCAAAATTAATTAATATGATGGTATACCAAATCACTTAAGCGCAAGGGAAAAATAAGGGTGACGAACCCGATTCCTTCTAGTGTTTATGCGATCTACCCGCTCCAATTATACGAGAATATTCGGGAGAAAAACACGCTTAAAATTTAGATTTTAATTAGCACGATTTCAATATAAATCAGGACAATTTACTAGCCTTCTAATTCCACCAAATCTCACAAATAATATAAGAAGAAAATTACACAAGACATGTTTAGAAATTCGTTACCCAATCCCAAGAAGTCCGTTCACAATATTGAGTGGAGAAAACGCTCACGACGGTGGGATATTTTCTATTTCCACGCAAACCCACGGATCTGCACCGGATGATGAAATCGCAAGCCATTCTTCCTTTTTCCAAGCCCTAGAAGAGGGAAACCTTGAGGGAATATATATTTGGAAAGAAGAGAGAGAAAAGGTGGTGGCCTATTCTTTTCAAGGTGGGTGGATCGATTTTATGGTGAGGGGGGATGCTCGGGTTTTGTTTGTATGAGGGTGGTTAGTTTTGTTTCGTGGGGGGGGGGGGGTGGTCGAATTTATGGAAGGGGTGGGAGAGGGTGGCAGCTATGAGGGAGGCCGGCTAGGTTTTTGTGGAGGGAAAGAGAGGTCGATTTTTTTTTCTTTGGGGGAGAAAGAGGTGGGCTCGGGTTGGGGTGGTGGAGGTGAGGTAGAATATTGAGGAGGTGGAGATAGGAGAAATTAGAGAGGGGAGGGAGGTGGCCGGTGGCCAAGATGAAGAGAGGGAGAAGAGATGCCGAATTTCCAAGAGGGAGAGAGGAGGAGGGAAATCTCAATAGATTTAGGGTTTAAACATTTCATTCATTCTCTAATAAATTCTTCATAAGTATGGCTATTTATAGTCTACATCACTCAATCTCCACCCTTGAAAATTAAACCACTCTTGATGGTTATATGCACCCATCTTACATATCAAATGAAATAATTTAAAAACAACACATTATGGTTATAAGCACCCATCATAATACATGAAATAAAAATACATGAAATAAACTCTTAAAATAAAATTACTTAAAAATAAAATTGCTAAAATATAAATGATAAAATATATAATTATAATTATGTAATTTATAATTATATATTTTATTTATTGGCAGCGGAGGACGTCGAGCAAAACAAGTAACGGTGTTGGCGTTGGCGAAGAAACATCGTGGTAGACTCCCATCATTGAGCTTGCGGCAACGACCGTCCAAATCCACGAACTCTCTATGATGGGGATCCACGGCCGCATCAGCTAGTCTCCGCCAATTAGGAAATTGACGTGAACCTCCCTCTGATACCAAATTGATGCAGGATCTGGGTTTCAAAAGTATAAACACTACGCGTTCTTGGATTCGTCAATTAAATTAAATACGCAGCGAGCAATTTTTCTCTAAATTAATACTAACGTGATCAACCAATATAGAAATGCACAATGCAAAGGGACGCTACCCCTTTTATGAATTCAATAAGGGCTATGGCCAATGTTCGCTTAAGCGTAAAGGACCCACACAATCCGGATAATTTGCTATTTAAATTAAATTATACGCAAACAATTCACAATCCCAAGAAATGAAATTCCAGACTAAATTAGTGATTTAAAATTAAGTCCAAATCAATCCCAAAATTAATTAATATGAGGGTATAACAAATCACTTGAACGCAAGGGGAAATTAAGTGTGATGAACCCGATTTCTTCTAGTGTTCACGCGATCTACCGACTCCAATTATATGAGAATATTCAGAAGAAAAACACGATTAAAATTTAGATTTTAATTAGCACGATTTCAATATAAATCTAGACAATTTACTAGCCTTCTAATTCCACCAAATCTCACAAATAATATTAGAAGAAAATCACACAAGAGATGTTTAGAAATTTGTTACCTAATACCAAGAAGTCCGTCCACAATATTGAGTGGAGGAAACGCTCATGACTGTGGGAGATTTTCTATTTCCATGCAAACCCATGGATCTGCACTGGACAATGAAATCGCAAGCCGTTCTTCTTTTTGCCAAACACTAGAAGAGGAAAACCTTGAGGGAATATATAATTGGAAAGAAGAGAGAGAAAAGATGGTGGCCTATTCTTTTCAAGGTGGGTGGCTCAGTTTTATGGTGAGGGGGCTGCTCGGGTTTTGTTTGGATGAGGGTGGTCAGTTTTGGGTGGTGGTGGGGGGTGGACGAATTTATGGAAGGGGAGGGAGAGGGTGGCAGCTATGAGGGAAGCCGGCTAGGTTTTTGGGGAGGTAAAGAGAGGCCGGTTTTTTTCTTTGGGGGGAGAAAGAGGTGGGCTCGGGTTGGGGTGGTGGAGGTGAGGTAGAATATTGAGGAGGAGGAGATAGGATAAATTAGAGAGGGGGAGGGAGGTGGTTGACGGCTAAGAGGAAGAGAGGGAGAAGAGAGGCCGAATTTCCAAGAGGGACAAAGGAGGAGGAGGGAAATTCAATAGATTTAGGGTTTTAACTTTTCATTCATTCACTAATAAATTCTTCATAAGCATGGCTATTTATAGCCTACACCACTCAATCTCCACCCTTGAAAACTAAACCACTCTTGATGGTTATATGCACCCATCTTACATATGAAATGGAATAATTTAAAAACAACACATGATGGTTATAAGCACCCATCATAATACATGAAATAAACTCTTAAAATAAAATTGCTTAAAAATAAAATTGCTAAAATATAAATGATAAAATATATAATTATAATTATATATTTTATTTATTGGCGGCGGCGGACGTCGAGCTAAACATGTAGCGGCGGCAGCGTTGGTGAAGAAACATCGTGGTAGACTCCAATATTCGAGCTTGCGGCAATGACCATCCCAATCCAGAAACTCTCTATGATGGGGATCCACGGCCGCATCAACATCGTTGCCATCAGATATACCCAACACTTCCTGCTGAAATCATCAATGAATGTTAGAAAGTACCTGTTGCCTCCTACAGAAATAGGTGTGATCGGTCCACAGATGTCTTAGTGAACCAATTGCAAGATTCTCTTTGATCTCCACTAACTTTCCTTTGGGAACGGAAGCTTGGCCAACTTGCCTAGTACACATGCCTCACATATGTGGGTTGGCTCCTCCAGCCTGCTAGGAACACCATGGACCCCAGCTTCCCTTGCCAGCATTTTCAGACAATCAAAACCAAGATGTCCATACCTCATGTTCCAGAGCCATGCCTCATCCTTCACTGTGGCTCTTAAACATGAGATCCTCTCCATGTCAAGGTTCAACATGTACATCCTGTTCTTCTTCATCTCTACCCATGTCACCTCCATCATGTCAGCTCCAATATGTGTCATCACTGTCCCCTTCATGGTTATTTCATAACCTCTCTCCATGAGCTGTACCAAACTAAGGATATTTGAAGTGATCCCTGGTACAAAGTAAATATTCTCTATCATGTTTACCCCACTGCGCTTTCCATTGATAGGAATTCTTCCCTTTCCTTTAACCTTGATGGTAGAGGCATTTCCAAAAGTTACCTCAGTGCTCACATCTTCATCAAGCTCGATAAATAAATCCTTTCTTCCTGTCATGTGGTTGGAAGCCTTACTGTTCAAGTACCACAAGTTTCTTCTACTCTCAGCATCAATAACCGCAGCCTCAGCACCCAACATTAAATTTGACTTAACATGCTCAACCATTGCCATGTTCCTCTCATCATTACTTTGTGGTTTTTGTGGCAACTAGGGTGGTGCGGGTCTTGAAATAAACTTCTCTGAATTGTTCCAGCACCGTGTAGAAATGTGCCCAAATTTATGACATGTATAACACTAGACTTGGTTTCCATTCCCAGAACCTCTTCCATTTCAACCTCTCTCGGTCCTTCCATGCCCTCGGGCTTGACACTGTCCTCCACCTTGATTAGCCGGTTGTTCTACATGAGGTGCAGGTGCTCTTCCTTTAGTATCACCTCTTCCTCCTCTGCTTTTACCTCTGAATGTGCCTCTCCCTCTGGGAGTGTAGTTACCCTTAGCAGGTGTGCTCTTGGTGTAATTCAACACATCATTAGTAGTAGCTCCTATACTGGTCTCCTTTCTTCCCTTCATGACCTGCTCATGAACTTGAAGGATCTCCTTAGCTCTTCCACCGAAAGATTGGATAAATCCTTGGATTCCTCAACAGCAGTAACAACATGATCAAATCTCTGTGAGAGTGACCTCAGAACTTTCTGCACTGTACTGATCTCATCTACCGCCTCACCATTTAGCTTCATCTCGTTGCTCACCTTCAAAACTTTATAGAAATAATCCTCAATGGACTCTTGGTACTTCATGTGAAGCGACTCAAAATCGCCTCGCAACACCTACAACTTCATCTCTTTAACTCTACCTCCTCCTTGGTACGAGTTCTGAAGTATCTCCCATAAATCATTGCTATTGGCTGCTCCAATAACCTTCTCCACATCTCCATCCTCCAAGGCCCTTGATATGATAGATGTGGCGGTATAGTCTTTTGTAAGACTTGATTCATATGTCGTCTTCCTGGCATTAGTCCACTGTGCTCTTCCCTCTTCTAACACCACTTCCGGTGGATTTTGAATAATATCCCACACTCCGTGCATCCTCAGTGTGTTCTCGACTTCCCATCGCCATCTTGCGAAATTTTCTCTCTTCAGTTTGATAGTCAACGGTGCAACACCAAGTACCCTTTCTATGATCGGGACTCTTTATAGAAAGACTGCACAAAAGAATAGGATGAAAATAACCAACCTGCTCTGATACCACTTTTGTAAACCTAAATCACATTAACAAGACAGGCACAACATTCAAAGAAATCAGAAATCCTAAACATGAACAGAAAATCGATAGATCCAACACTAGATCACCACCATTGGAGGCACACTCGCAGCCATATCCAAAATCAAGGAACAACTTTGAATTCAACGAAAAATTTTTAGGGAATAAGAAACACAGTACCTCTCAGGAATAACTACTAACTGAAAAAAAACATATCCCATATTTTTTCAGAAACTACTAAACTCTAACAATATGCTTGTTGAGCATTGACTTACCTGCTCAGACAACACCTCCCCTAGATACCTAAAGGCAGTAATAAAAAACAAACCATAACTGAAAAACAAGCGCCATTTGTCGTTCGTCGAACTCCGATCGATGAAAGTCAAACACCGGTCGACTAAAAGTTGAATAAAAGCAGGTCGATGAACGTAGAGCTCCGGTCGACGAAAGTCGAACACCGGTCGATGAAAGTCGAACAAAAGCCGGTCGATGAACATCGAACTCCGTTCGACGAAATAATGTTTTGTCGAACCGAAAAGTCATTTCAGTGGAGAGGTTTTACGTAAGCACATTTAGACAACTAAGAAGCAGGATTGGAAGATAAAAAATAGGAGCTAACTTGTTTTCTAACAAATCCACCTGTAAGGGTAGCTTCCAAACCATATACTGAAGGAGCGTCACCTCGACTTCCCAGACTCCCCCCAGGAAGAAAAAAAATCACTTTCTCAGCAAAGGACATGCCCGACTACGAGGACCCGTTCCGTGATAACGGGAGTTCCGTGAATGTGATCTTCAAGAAGGCTTTTGATGAGATGAAAGTGGAGGCGCGGAGGGTTCTAGCCTCGGATAGACTGTTGTTCGGGTTCTTAGGGGAGAGGAAGGAAGTTGAAGGAGGGGTGGGACTACATGTGACGTTCGGGGGGGGGGGGGGCACCGAGGAACTATCGGCTCGTTATCATTGACGCTCTGAGCCGCTACAACACAATCTTTGGGCTCCCCTTCATCTGCACCTTTCGTTGCGTCCCCTCCTCGTTCCATCAATGTTTGAAGTTCAGCAGTAGAGGAGTGCAAGTCCGAATCAGGGGGATCCAAAGGTGGCGAGACAATGCTATGTGACTGCAGTCAACACCATTTCTTGGATGGCGGAGGCAGAGGAGCTGGAGAAGGAGATGATGGCGCAGGAGGAAGTTGCAGAGGAGGGGGAGGTGAGCCTAGGTCAGGCTAGATAGAAGGCTGTGGAAAAGGAAGGGGTAGAGGGAAAAGCTGAGGGTGATGCCCAGCAATGTGGAGAAGTGGTGCGGCCGGGGGAGAGCTTGCTGGAGGCAATGGAGGTTAAGAAGGCAGGGGGAGAAGAAGAGTTGGAGAAGGTCAAGGAGAGAGCCGGCAGGAAGCAGTCCCAGCTATAGCCGACTGAGGAAGCAGCAGAAATGGAGGTCTTCACCAAGGCAGGGAGGGAAGAGAGGGTAATGGTCAACGGTGGCCTAAGATTTGAAGAACATGCAAGGATACGGGAGTGCATCCAAAAGAACATCGACATCTTTGGCTAGAGCGAGGCAGACATGTCGGGCATTGATGCAGATGTAGCTTGGCACCGTCTGAACCTGGACCCCAAGACGTGCCCAATCCGCCATAAGATGAGGACCATCGCCACCAAGCTGGAGGATCCCATCCGCGGGGAGGTCAAGAAGCTTCTCGATGCAAGCTTTATCTCGGAGATCCAGTACCACGCTGGGTCTCTAACGTGGTAATGGTAAAAAAGGGGATGGGATATGGCGAATGTGTGTGGACTTCTCTTTATTAAATAAATCTTGCTCTAAGGATTGCTATCCCCTGCCTCGGATCGACGCGCTGGTTGATTCAGCCATCTGTTTTTCTATTATGAATTTTTTGGATGCTTTTTCATGTAAACACCATATCCGAATGCATCCCCCCGATATCAAGGATGTCTTCTTCATCACAAGGGAAGGATGCTTCAGCTATAATATGATGCCCTTTGGGCTAAAGAATACATGGGCTACCTACCAGCGTATGATGGATCAGGTGTTCAAAAGTCAGAGGGGTAGGAATCTGGAGGTTTATGTTGATGATCTCATGGTGATGAGTGAGGATGTGAGTTTAGACCTACTTGACCTGGAGGAGACATTCGCGACCTTGCAGAAGTTTAAGATGAGGCTGAACCCCTAGAAGTGTGTCTTTGGGGCAAGCTGAGGCAAGTTCCTTGGGTACCTTCTAAACCCAGTGGGAGTTGAGCCCAACCCAGATAAAGTGAAGGACATCGTGGAGTAGGAATCACCCCGCAATGCCAAAGAGGTTCAGTGTTTGATAGGCAGGCTCTCCGGGTTGAGTCGGTTTCTCTCCCGTGCCAGGGATAAATGTTCACCTTTATTCAAAACGCTTCAGGGGAACCAAAAGTTTGAGTGGACAGAGGAATGTAAGGAGGCTTTCCGGGCATTATTGGCTCAACTGTCCCAAGCACCGTTCCTTCAGATCCCAAAGGAAGGGGAGGACCTAGCCTTGTATCTTGGGGTAGGAGCAGAGGTGGTAAGTTCTGTATTGGTGAGGAAGGAAGGGAAGAAACAGCTGCCAATCTATTACGTCTGTAGGATCCTGAAGAAGGCGGAGCTCCGCTACACCATCTTGGAGAAGTTGGCCTTCTCTCTGATCATCTCGGCCAGGAAGCACAAATCGTATTTCAAAGCTCATACAATTAAGGTGGTGACAGACTGATGGCCGCGAAGCCGACTCCAATTTAGGTGGTTGGTTCGATTGGTCGAATATCGCGGACTGCTAAAAAGCGAGTTTTTAACGAAAGGAGGCAAGTGCACCTAACGCATGTAGTACTCGATATTCGATGGGAATATCAAGGTCATATTATTCTCAGGGTCGGGTTGATTATTTTTACTCTTTCAAGAGTAACTATTATTTTACCGGAAATACGGTGGGGATTTTAATTAACTAATGTAGATAAAATAAAAGCACAAAAATGAGTTGGGAAATTTGATGAAGGGTTAATGCTCGACATCGAATAAGATTAAGACTAAAATGACTCTTAATAATTAGAGAACCAAAATTTCAAATTAAATAGAGGCAACTTGTCCATGGAGGTTTCACAAATATGAGCTCACCTAGCTATAGGGATATCACTCACCTGAACATTAAAACTATTCGACCGAACTCTCGTCCGACGAAGGATTCCTCTTAATGTCCTCTTTACACTAAGAACCCCGCTATTGGGTGGGTAACCCAATCCAGTAGAGTTACGCTTCTCCTCTCTCGAGGGTATGCACGCAACTCTTTTTACCCAAGGGAGATCAGTCCATACGCCCGGCCTCTCGGCTAGCTAGCGTATGGATAACGGAAATAGAGCCCACACATCGATATGTGGTTCTACGCATCGTATACCCGAGGTAAACCTTAAGTCCTTTAATTAAAGTGAGAAAAGTTCCTTTAATTATTTAGAGTGATTTCATATGTCCCAATGCTCTTCGATGCTGAGGGCTAAGAACGATTAGCCACTCATTGATATGGGGATGACATATGATTTTAATGAGTCTAGAGTTCGAGACTAAGCGCTAAAGGGTTACCAAAAAGGGACAGAAAATAACACAACGTTAGAAAATTATTAAACTAACTAAAACGAGAACTCACACCTTTCAAAATCATAAAATAAAAAGCTAAGTTACCCAAAAAAGAGAAATTATAAGTCATACTCGAATGAGTAGGCGGGAAATAAATGAATTACAAGTCCTACTAAAACGAGTAGGTGGGAAATGACAAGTCCTACTCAAACCTGTCGGCGGGAAATGATAAGTCCTACTCCAACGAGTAGGTGGGAAATGAAAGCGAGTCCTACTCGAATGAGTAGGCGGGAAGTATATGCACACACACACACACTCTACATAATTGAAAGAAAGCAATGAAAATTATTTTATACACACACACTTTACATAATTGAGAAAGAGATAAAAGAATGCAAGAAAAATTATCTCACACACACACACACACACACTCTACATAATTGAGAAAGCGATAAAAGAAAGCAAGAAAAATTATCTCATACACTCACACACACAATAAAAAGAGAAAGAAAATAAATTATCTTAAAAATTAAAATATCAACTTTTTCATTGTTATAATTTTATAAAAGAGTTTAAAAAGTGGAAAAAAGTTGAAAAGAACAAAAGTTTTTCAAAAATAAAAAAGACTAAGTAAAAAAAGGGTAGAAAACGACTTTGAAAACACTTGTATAAAACCATAAAAATGAAATTAAAGTACTAAAAAAAATTAAACTTAAATAATTGTAAGGGACAAGAAATTTAAAGTTATCATAACAACTAATATCTATGAAAGAAAACTTAGAACAAAAGCTAAGAAAAAGAAAACTGTAAAAAACATAAAAACATGAAATTAAACTCACACACACACACACACACATTTTTAAGAAAAAGACAGAAAAAAACAAAGGATAAAAAGAGAACAAAAGCAGGGCACTCACATCCATTCAAAGACAACATAAGGAGAGAAAATCTAACATATTTTATTAACGAAAAAGCTGATTACAAAGCTAAAACAAACATAAAAGAGAGGGGGAGAAAATTCTCCTTATACTGCAAGAAGTGCACCCAAACAGCCCACAAACAACAAAATTGGCCCAAAAGTTTGAACCCTTGGATCTTACAGAGAAGTTCTATTTATAAGCAAAAAATCGGAGGTGACCAGCCCTAGTCACGGGCGTGATAGGGGGGCATATCATGCTGGATTGCTGAAGACGGCGAAATTTTGGTGACTGGTAGATTTTCGGAAGCTTCTGGATCAGGACATGTGTTGGTCACGGCATGACATGTATATAACGAGTGTGTCAGCAAGAATTCCTGGTGGAGGTGTTGAGCTGGGTTCGATGAATGTCGAACTGGGATCGACAAACATCGATCGGGATTGACACGGGCGTGTGGAATTTGTTATAGGAGTGACATGCAAATTATCGAGTGTTGATGCGTCGAGTGTTGAGGCGTCGAGTGTCAAGTGGTTGTTGGCTTCATTTCATCGAGCGCAATTTGGCAGAATTTCGTCGAGCACTGCTCGATGAATTGTCGAGCGCTGAGCTGGGCTGGACGAATGTTGATAAGGAAATTTGAAGCAGTCACCGGCATGTTCAAGAATCGACATGGGTGTGTTCCAGAATGTTTATCTGGTGAAGGCGTCGAATTGTTGCCACGCCGACGACGTCTTGTCTAGGACAGGTGGATTGGTCACGGGCGTGTATCATATTTACATGGGCGTGACCGGCAGTTCGAGGAACATCTAATGTCAAACGTCGAGCTGAAGGCGTCGAGTGTCTAGACGGGATTGACACGGGCATGTCGAATCGGCACACGGGCGTGTACCTTGCTTTTTAGACAGTTTTCTGCAAAATTCCAAAAAACAAAAATGAAGGCTATGTTAGAAAATATATACAAAAAGGAGCATTTTATTAAAGAAAAAATAACTAAAAATAATGAAATTAAACTAAAACGACCTAATTAACGTATGTAAAAATACATATATTTAAAACTTATCACAGACAATCCATTACATAAGATTTTCGAGGGGGTGGAGCACTCAGGGTGGTTGGCCAAGTGGTCGATTGAGCTCAGTGAGTTTGATTTCTCTTTCGTGCCAAGACTCTCCATCAAGGCACAAGCAGTGGCTGTCTTCTTGGCTGACTACGTTGTGGAGGTGGAGGGTGAGAAGTCACTGCCGCGGGAGGCGTGGAAGATGTTTGTTGACAGAGCCTCGAGGAAGCACTCCCTAGGAGGGGGGGGGGTAGTACAAATAAGTCCTTAAGGGGTCACCATAAAGCATGCAATGGCGCTACACTTCCTGGTCATAAACAATCAAGCAGAGTATGAGGTCGTCATAACCAGCTTATGGTTGGCTAAGGAGCTCGATATTCATGACGTAGAAGTGCTTACGGACTCATTGGTAGTGGCATCACAGATTAGAGGTTAGTATGAAGCCCAGGAGCCCACCCTCCTGATGTACTTATCTAAGGTGAGAGTGATTATTGGTGGGTTCCGAGTGTTCTCAATTCAGCATGTCCCCAGGGAGGCGAACGAAGCGGCCGATCGGTTGGCAAAGTTTGTACCCTGGGCAGGGGAACCTTGACCGAGCTGTTTCATCTGACAATTGAGGAGGGGGAGTTGATGGAAGTGGATCGACGACCCTCGTGGGCGGATCCCTTCACGAAGGAGGGCTACATCGGAAGATGATGTCAGGGCTCTTGGCACGATTTGTGGCAGAGGAAGAGATCCAAAGGATCATGGAGTAAGTGTACTCGGGAGAGTGAGGTATCCATTCAGGGGGAAGGACTTTGGAAGCAAGGGTGGTTAGGCAAGGATACTTCTGGCCATCCCTGAGGAAGGATACAGAAGAGTTTGCAAGGAGGTGCTAAAAGTGTCAACTGTATGCCCCTCTAACTCTCGCCCTCTCAAAGGCTCCGAAGCAACATGATGCCATGGCCTTTTGCCATCGGGCAGAGGAGGTTCCTCCTAGTCATGATTGACTACTTTTAAAAATGGCTAGAGCTCATGGCATTGGATAAGGTAATATCTCAGGTCATCAGGAATTTCATTTGGTGAGAGATCATCTGCAGGCATGGGTTGCCTTATGTAATTGTCAAAGATAATGGGCCATAGTTTGCCAGTGAGGAGTTCATCAACTTCTGCACCAAACTAGGGATCGACCTCAGGTTTGTCTCCATCCACCACCCAAGGAGCAATGGCCAAGTGGAGGCGGCAAATAAAATCATTGTAAACTTGCTCAAAAATAAGGTGGAGAATTTGAGGGGGATCTGGGTGGAGCTACTCCCCTCGGTGTTGTGGGATTTGCGGACAACCCCAAACATGGCCACTAGAGAGACCCCTTTCATGCTCTTGCATGGTTGCGAGGCAGTCCTACCCATAGAGTTTGAGGTTCTATCTCTACGGGTTGCCTCCGCTGACAAAGGAAGCGAGAAATCGAGGGAAGAGAATGAAGAAGAGTTGTGGCTCTCGCAGGATATGGTGGAAGAACTTTACGATGTCGCCGCAGTCAGGCAGGAGGAAGTCCAGCGGCCAATAGCCATATACTTTGATAAGCACGTCAGGATCAAGCAGTTCAAGGAAGGGGATCTAGTCCTGAAGAAAGTCATTGCTGCGGGGAGGTTAGCGGCAGTTGGTAAGCTGAACCCCAATTGGGAAGGACCCTACATCATAAAAAAGGCCCTAGGGTCAGGGGGTATCACCTTGAGAATATGGAGGGGGTATCCATGAGTCATGCTTGGAGCGGCGATGATCTGAAACGCTTCTACCCGTAGGAGGGGTAAACTTGTATATACCTTTGTAATATGTTATTTGAGAATTGTTTCTTAGCAGGTTATGATGTGTTTTTGGTTTTGACGACATCGATTAGGCCCGCTGACTAGGATCCCATCAAGCTTGCAGGGTTGAAGGCTCGCTTGGTGGCCAAGGGAAGGATGATGATAGTTTGCAAGACCCCGAGAGGATCCCGCTGCTCAGGCTCTCATTAGCTAGCAGGGCTAGAAGGCGCACTCGGCCCTGAGTAGACCCGTTGCAAGGCTCTTACTAGCTGGCAGGGCCATAGGATCGCTTAGTGGGTAAGGGATACCCTGAGAGGATCTCGATTCTCAGGCTCTCATTAGTTGGCAGGGCTGGAAGGCACACTAGGCCCCGAGTACACCCGTTGCCAGGCTCTCACTAGCTGGCAGGGCCGTATGATTGTTTGGGGGGAAAGGGAAAGAGGTTGATAGTTTACAAGACCTCGAGAGGATCCCGCTGCTTAGGATCTCATTAGCTGGCAGGGCTGGAAGACACACTCGACCCCGAGTAGACCCGCTGTCAGGCTATCGCTAGCTGGCAGGGCCATAGGCTTGCTTGGGGGTAAGGGAATACCCCGATAGGATCCCGCTGCTCAGGTTCTCATTAGCTGGCATGGCTGGAAGTTGCACTTTGCGCCGAGTAAACTAGCTTCAAGGCTCGTACTAGCTGGCAGGGCCGTATGCTCGCTTGGGGGGAGAGGGAAAGAGTTTGATAGTTTGCAAGACCACAAGAGGATCCACCTACTCAGGCTCTCATTAGCTTGCAGGGCTGGAAGGTGCACTAGGCCCCGAGTAGACCCGCTGTCAGGCTCTCACTAGCTGGCAGGGCTATAGGTTCACTTGGTGGGGGGGGGGGGTAAGGGAATACCCCGAGAGGATCCCTCTCCCAGGATATCATTAACTAGCAGGGCTTGAAGGCACACTCGGCGCTGAGTAGACCCGGTGCTAGGATCTCACTAGCTGGCAGGGTCGTAGGTTTGCTTGGGGGGAAAGGGAAAGAGGTTGATAGTTTGCAAGACCCTGAGAGGATCCCGCTGCTCAGGCTCTCATTAGCTGGCAGGGCTGGAGGCGTACTCGGCCCTGAGTAGACCCGCTGCAAGGCTCTCACTAGCTTGCAGGGACGTAGAAACACTTGGGGGGGGGGGGGGTAAGGGAATAGCCTGAGAGGATCCCGCTACTCAGGCTCTCATTAGCTTGTAGGGCTGGAAGGAGCACTCGGCCCCGAGTAAACCCGTTGCCATAGTCTTACTAGCTGTCAGGGTCGTTGGCTCGCTTGGGGGGAAAGGGAAAGAGGTTGATAGTTTGCAAGACCCCGAGAGGATCCCGTTACTCAGGCTCTCATTAGCTCGCAGGGCTGGAAGGCGCACTTGGTCCCGAGTAGACCCACTACCAGGCTCCCACTAGCTGGCAGGGCCGTAGGCTTGCTTGGAGGGAAAGGGAAAAGGGTTTGCAGGTCCAAGGACCCGCTCGACGACACGACGCAAGGTGTTTAGCACAAACAGGTATGGAGACGCTTCCGTCATCAAGCTCTCACCTAGCTGATGGGGAAGTCAGGCCTATGACGAGCATTACAAAGTACTTCGTCAGCAAGTTCTCAAGTAGTCAGCACCTATACTGAGTAGGAATTTAGTAATCCAGACCCCTCTCGGCAGGGCTCCCGGCAAGTCCCTCTCGGCTGGCTCCCAGCAAGTCCCTCTCGGTATGGATCCCGACACGTTCCTCTCTATAGGGATCCAAGCAAGTCCCTCTCGGTAGGGCTCCCGACAAGTCCCTTTCGGTCGGGCTCCCATCACATCCCTTTCAGCAGGACTATCAGCATTTCTCTCTCGGCAGAATCTACTTAGTCAATTTTCCAAATGGCAGAGGTCATCGCCTAAGAGCCTAGAGGTTACGCAAAGGCGGAGACATAGACACAGGTAATAAAACGCGAGAGGCAAAGAAGAGAATTAAAAATAATAAATATTCTGGCAAAAAGGCAGGTCTTTTCATATAAAATAAAAGTAATTACATTGGCCTAGGGGGTCTCACCCCTTGCAGAAGTTTACAAAAAGAGAATCACAAGGAAACTTCGAAAATGTGGAGGCCGTCAGGCGGAGCTGCTGGGGGTCCCGCTGGAAGTCCTGCTGGAGTTCTCGCTAGAGGTTTTACTGGAGGATTTGACACCAGGCCCACAACTCTTGCTGAGATCCGGCGCCCGATCCCCACCTTGAGATTATTTCTCCTCGACAGGCTTTGGGATGGGATCGAACAACCAGGGCAGGACCCCTCGCGCGGTGAGGTCTCACAGCCTTTTTTAAGGAAGCCCGAGTCCCGCAACACATCGATTACAATCACACATGACTTCTGTTCGTTATCCTGCATCATCACTTCAATTTTATATTCCGAGAAGTGGTGGCTTTTTAGCCTTGTGTTTTGGGAGGGCGGGACAGGCATCTTGACTCCTTACGCAACCTTGAGCTCGGTCTTCAATAGCTAGTTCTCACATTCAAGGTCGACAATCTTTGCGCACAAAAACTGGGCTTGGGCGGAGTCCTGCGGGGATTTAGGGGTTAGAATTAGCATGATATTGTCGTAAGTTCAAAGGCCTTCAAAGGTTTACATACATCAGCCAATGGGCTCATGGCGAGAAGCCGTTGGGAAGCCGCAAGTTAGGCCTTTGGGGTGTCCGTCTTGGCAATAGTGGATTCCCTCGATTTGATTGCATCAATTAGGTTGCGCTCCAGAGTGATGCCGCGATATGCACTCTTGTGTGCGAGCATGAGCACCTGTATCTGGACTCTGGCGGTATCGTAGGCGAGATATCGGGTGAGCTCCTGGTCGAATGTGCGGGCATCCTTTCAGTTGTAGAGCTCGAAGACTAGTTCAAAGGCCTCGCTTGTGATCGTGTCTCGCTCTGCCCAGTTGGGCAGAATTGAGGAGATTGAGACCCGGTTGGCTTTAGGGTCCCACCAGAGTAAGGGTTGACCCTCTTCATCAAGGAACTTCCCGTCAATGCTGAAGTTCTAATGCCCTTTGGGTACTGGCTTTTCGGGGACCTCAGCGGGGGTCTCGACAACTTCCCCCACGGTAGTCGCTTCGCTAGTAGCGGGGAGGACCTCGATGGGGGTCATGATAACTTCCCCCATGGCAGTCGCTTCGCAGTCAGCGAGAAGGATCTCGGTCGGGGTCTCAGCGACGGACTTTCCCTTGTCCGCTACACTTATCTTCTTCTTGGAAGAAGCCGGAGGAGGAGAGTTGGGTTTACGCTTTCTGCCACTTTGCACAGATGAGGAGTTGGGATCCT
Source organism: Platanthera zijinensis (assembly GCA_039513925.1). Lineage (NCBI taxonomy): Eukaryota > Viridiplantae > Streptophyta > Magnoliopsida > Asparagales > Orchidaceae > Platanthera > Platanthera zijinensis. Next base: position 91,018,565 of record CM077094.1, read on the forward strand.
TTCGACAGTCTTGGGCTGCGTATTTGGTGAGAGCCAGGGTGCTGGCGAAATCCCTGGCCCCATCGAAGTGTTGGCGGAGAGAAATTTCCCGTTCACCTGCGAAAGCCTTAATGATTAAAATTTCATGATCTAAGACGAAGGGTTACGCAAGAGTGCTGGAAAGGTACCTTCTCTGGGAGGAACCGGCTGAAGAGAGTATAGGCATCGCTAAAGAAACTGGACATCGAAGGCTTTCGACCCAAAGAACTCTAAAAGGGATCTCTCTCTCCCCCCTAGGGTGGGAGGCTTATATGTACCCCTGTCTAGGCATGTCCTGCATGATGAATAATAGGGAAAAATTACCGGGCTGGATCTAGGTAGTCGGGGGAAGGCCACCGAGACCAGCGGCAGGTTCTCGCCCTGGGGTTGAATCGGCTGGTTGTTTGTAGGAGGGTTCTCGACAACAGTTCCCGGGACCTATCGGAGAGAAGAGAAACGTGTCAGACGCAGCAAAGAAGGATTACACCAAAAAGTGAGGTAAGACGGGTACCTTCGGCACGAAAGAAGGGTTCTCAGCACGGTCGGGAGTCAGGGAAGGAGAGGCCAAATCTTTCTTCGAGTGGTCTCACCTTACCGACTTAGCCTTCCTTTTCTTCTTTGGCCGAGGAGGCGAGCTAGCAGGCCTCTCACGCATGAGCCAGGGGGGAACCATTATGCAGTTAGCGCAGGCTTTCGCCTGAGCCGTGGTAAGGCGGTCTTGGAATTCTTTTAAGAGGGGCTTCTCGCTTCTCTTGGCGTACATCTTTATAATCTTGCGAGAGCTAAAACGGAAGGTGAAAATGACAATGGTGTCCTGAGAACTGGCCCGTCGACATATTTATATAGGAATGGGGTGGGGCCCACCCAAGATTCCCTTCCAGGTCAGCAAGCACTCAACGAATATCTAGGGATTGGACGTGTCTTTCCGAGCACAAGGCTAGCTTGCAAAGAGTGGGGATTGTGTACAACCCCATATTTGCTGAGTAGGAACGAGATGCCCCAGGGACAAAGATTAGGCTAGCCTTAGGCTAGCTCTGGGCTGAAATCAGACCAAATAGGTTGGAAAGCGAGGGGGTTCCCGCCCAGGCCAAGAGAAAGGGCTTGTACCTCGTGTTGGCGGGAGCCTTTTGGCTCCCGCCCAGGCTAGGAAAAAAGGCTTGTGCCTCATGTCGGTGGTTGCCTTTTGGCTCCCGCCTAGGCAAGGTGAAAGGGCTTGTGCCTCGTATCGGCGGGAGCGTTTTGGCTCTTGGCATTGTGTGAAGCTTCACCACTCAATGCCCCCTCTAGTATTATAGCTCCTGCCCAAGGTATGTGGGAAGGTTCGCGATTGAGACAAGCAGGAGGCCCATAGGGATCAGCGGAAGGGCTCCTGCCAGATAAGGTCCAGAGGTGAAATTACAAGAATGCCCCTAGGTCTACATTTAGCTCCTCAGAACAGCAGGGTTTGGCTGTTGGCAGACCAGCCAGGGGTATTTCAGTAATTTAGGATATTGGAAATCTATAAATAGACCTACAGAGTTCCTTAGAAGGTAGGCTTTGATAATTTCTAAAATATTCTAGTGCTTTTTAAGGTTCTCCTTGCCCAAAAATTGGCTTTGGAGGGGAAGCGCTCAGAAATCTTCTGGGTTAGTGGAGGGACCTCCCAGCTGAGGCTTTGGGTCAGTTCTTGGTTCTTCGTTGTTAGTCAAGGGTCGAGGTTTAGGATAAGTAGGTGTTGGCTATACCCCAAGGTCTGAACTCTCGTTGAGGCCAGTTTTTAGCTTCAATAACATTTATTCTATTTATTTAGGGATAGAAGCGTTTCAAGTCGTCACCACTCTAGGTATGGCTGATGGTTACCGCCTCCATATTTTGGAGGTAATAACTTCCTGACTTGAGTGCTTCCTCGATTAAATAGGGACCTTCCCAATTGGGATTGAGGTTTCCTACCGACGCATACCTTCCGACCGCATCTACCTTTTTAAAGAAAAAAATCCCCTTTTACAAACTATTTTACACGTACATGCTTGCCGAAGTACTTGGCCATTCGGCGCTTTACTACCTCTTGCCTAACATGACCAAGTCGTGAAGCTCCTCCACTAGGTCCAGCGAGAGTCGCATCTCGCCCTCATTCTCAATCCTCAGCCCACTTCCCCTTCTCCTGCAATGACTACTTGTGGTGACTTAACCTCGAACTCTAAAGGAAGCACGAACTCGCAGCCATGAAAAAGCCTGAATGGGGTTTCCCCTGTGGCCATATTGGTCATGGTTCTTAGGGCCCAAAGAACCGATGGGAGCTGTTCCTCCCAGTTTCCCTTTAGATTCTCCACCTTCTTCTTCAACAGGCTCATAATGATCTTATTGTTTCCTCCACCTACCTGTTACTCCGGGGATGGTGGACTAATGCAAACCTGAGATCAATCCCAAGCTGGCCATAGAAGCTGATGAATTCCTCACTGGAAAATTGCGGCTCATTGTCAGTGATTATGGCCTGAGGTAACCCATGCCAGGAGATGATTTCTCCCCAAACAAATTTACGGATTACTTGGGAAGTTACCTTGGCTACGACCTTGACTTCTAACCACTTTAAGATGTAATCAATCATGACCAGAAGAAATCTCCTCTACCCGCTGGCCTGAGGAAAAGGCCCCACCAAGTCCATCCCCTAAATTAAAAAAGGCCATAGCACCGTGATACTTCTGAGCCTCTGGGAGGGTAATAGTTGTAACGCCGCGAAAAGCTGACATTTACGGCATTTCCTTGCGAATTCTTCAGCATCCTTGCTCAAGGTTGGCCAAAAATACCCTTGCCGAACAATCCAGCCCTCTAGGGTCCTGCTCCCCGAGTAGCTTCCACACTCTCCTGAGTGGACCGCCTCTAAGATCTTTGGAAACTCTTCCTCAGATACACATCTGTCCAGAAGTCTTGAGAGAGTCTTCCGAGACATATCTCCCTCGCGCAACAGATTATATGCCGACTTATTCCTGAAATGCTTCTTGTCTGTGGCCTCCTCGGGAAACTCGCTAGTGGTTAGAAATGTAATGAACAGATCCCTCCATGAAGGGCGCTGATCTATCTCCATTATTTCTCCCTCTTCTATAGATGGCCAGAATAAGTCCGTCATGGTCCCTCCGGCCCTTGGACCTAACTTAGCTAGATGATCTGCCGCAACATTCCCCTCATGTGGTACATGCCAGATGGAAAAGTCTGGAACCCCCCGATAAGGCTCCTTACCTTAGTTAATATTACTGCATGTTCAGCTCCCTTGCCTCAAACTCTTCTTTGACCTGTGAGGCCACCACCATCGAGTCCGTCAACACCTCTACGTCCTATACACCCAGCTCCTTAGCGAGTCACATCCCCGCAATGATTGCTTCATATTCTGCCTAGTTGTTGGTCACGGGGAAGTGTATTACTACAGCTTGTTCAATCTTTATTCCCTGGGGACATTTCAAGTCCACCCCTACGCCCAAGGAGCACTTTCATGACGCTCCATCTACTAGCAACTTCCAAGCTATAGGATGGCTCAGACCCTCCTCTTCCAACTCCACCACACAATCTCCTAAGAAGTTTGCTACTGCTTGTGCTTTAACTTACAGGCACATGACGAAGGAGACATCAAAATCACTCAATTCCACTAACCATTTTGCCAACCTACCCGAAAGCTCCACCCCTTCAAAGATGCCATACAGCGAGTGATTTGTGACCACCCGAATCGAGTGAGCTTTAAAGTAAGGTCGGAGCTTCCGAGACGAGATGACCAACGCAAAGGCCAACTTTTCCAGGATGGGATACCTGAGCTCTGCCTTCTTCAAGACCCGACTTACATAGTAAATTAGCAGTTGCTTCTAGCCCTCTTCCAGGACCAGGATGAAACTTACAGTTTCTACTCCCACTCCGAGGTACAAGGTCAAGTCTTCCCCTTCCTTAGGTCTTGGAGCAGTGGGGCCTTGGAGAGTTGACACTTCAGAGACTAGAAAGCCTGCACACATTCCTTGGACTATTCAAACTTTTGGACTCCTCGTAGTACCCTACAAAAGGGTGAGCACTTCTCTCTTGCCCGGGAATGAAACCTGCTAAGCCCTACAAGCTTCCTTGTTAGGCACTGGACCTCCTTGGCATTCCTAGGTGACCCTAGCTCCATTATGGCTTTTATTTTATCTGGGTTGGGCTCTACCCTAGTCAGGGTCAGGAGGTGTCCAAGGAACTTCCCCCGACTTGCTCCGAAAACACACTTTTGGGGATTTAGCCTTATTTTAAATTTTCACAAGGTGGAAAAAGTTTCTTCTAGATCTTGGATATGAGAGCTCACATCCTTACTCTTTACCAACAAGTCATCCACATATACCTCCAGGTTCCTCCCTCTCTAGTCCCGGAAGACCCTGTCCATCATTCTTTGGTAGGTTGCCCCTGCATTCATCAGCCTAAAGGGCATCATGTTATAGCCATAGTATATGTTTCTTGTGATGAAAGTCACGTACTTTACATTCGGAGGGTGCATCCTGATCTGGTGATAACCTGAAAAAGCATCTAGAAAACGCATTACAGGGAAACCAATAGCTGAGTCAACCAGCGCGTCAATCCGAGGCAAGGGGTAGTAATCCATGGGGCATACTTTATTCAAAAATGAAAAATCAACAAACATTCTCCACCTCCCATCTCCCTTTTTTACCATTACAACGTTTGAAACCTAGCCTGGAAACTGGATCTCGGACACAAACTCGGCCTTGATAAGTTTCTCCACCTTCTCCTAGATAGGCCCTCGAGCTTGTCATCCACGTTCCTTTTCTTCTGGAGGATATGATGGACCTTTGGTTCGAAGTTCAACCAAAGGTAGGCCACATCCGCATCGATTCCTGGCATATCCATTACGCTCCACGTGAAGATGTCCATGTACTTCTGAATGCACGCCATCAGCCTCTCTTGATCCTCTTCTCCTAAGCCCCAATTAACCCGCACCTTCTCCACCTTGCCTGCTCGGGTCAGAACCTCCATCTCTATAACCGCTTCTACTAGCTCTAGCCGGGACTGCTCCTGCTACTCTTCCGCTGCCCGCTCTCCTTAGGTGAGGATCTCCTCTTCTACTACTTCCTCCACCACCATCATCTCCTCCCCTCCTCTTGGATATTCTCCTGCACTCTCCTCCAGAACACGGACCCGCTCTTCCCTTGATTCCACCGACGCTTCCTCCATCACCTTCCCAATCGATTCAGCCTCCCCCTCCTTAGATGGTGTTAATTGTGGTGACAGAGCACTGCCTCGCCACCCTGGAATCTTCCTGGACACGGACTTGCACCCCATTGTCATTGAACTTGAGGCTCTGATGGAATGACGAGGGGATGTATCAGAATGCGTTGATAAGAGGCTCACCAAAGATGGAATTATAGCTTCTGGGGGCGTCCATGATCACGAACTCCCAATTACGAGACTGCCCCCCCGGAGTCACATTAAGCCCTACTCCTCCTTCTACCTCTTTCCTCTCTCCCTAGAATCCAAAGAGTGGTCTATCCGAGGCTAGCACCCTCTTAGGGTCCACCTTCATCCTGTCAAACGCCTTTTTGAAGATAACATTGACCGATCTTCCATTGTCCACGAAGATCTGGGAGACAGTGAAGTTCTCGACTGCTGGCTTTACTACCAGCTCATCAAAGAATGGATCCTCATGATCTGGCATGTCACCCGAGGTGAAGGTAGTCCTCTCCATATAACGTGGGGCCTGGGATGTCGAGGCAACGCTTCACCGGAACATGGTTTGGAGGCTCCCCCTATGTGTGGCCTCTATCCCTGCTCCCCCGTAGATTACTCCAATCCTTCCAAGGCCTCCTATGTCAGCCCTCTACTCATACCTGTCCTCGTCGCCCCCCACGACACCTCCTCGATCTGCACTGCTGGCTGCTGCTACCCATGTACTCTCGCCCTCCTTAGCTCCAAGAACTTGGGGCAGGTGGCAGTTGCGTGACCTTCCTCATGATGGAAGTCACAGTATGAAAACTCCACCACTTCTCTCTATCCTTCCTGGACATTCCTTCTCCCATTCCTTCCTCACGCTATTGCCATGGCTTGATGCTACGGGGGGAGAGGTGGCCTCTGGCCCTGTTTCCACCCAGGGGGATTGAAACTCCCCTTCCCCCTTGGTAGTTTCCTACCACTTGGAACCTTCTTCCTTTGCCTTGGACAGGCCCTTCCTACTGCCTCCATCCCAGCTGGTTGGTGGGTTCCTGATAACCCCACCCTTGTTGCTACCTTAGAAAACCATGCCCCCCTCGGCTCATCCCTTCTTCTTTCCTCCCGACGCCTGCTCGTCCCCTGCTCCTTCTCCTCGCTTCCTCCCAACCTGGCCAACTTCCTAACAAAGTTGGGGTTTGCTGCCTCTTCTTCGATCTCCTGCGTAGCTCTTTCCATTACTTTCTCAAAAGACAATGGCGGCCTCCGCTTCAGTGCCATCCTAAAGAATCCTTCATGAAGCCCTAAGGTGAAGGCCATCATCAGGTTAAACCCTGGTACCTACTCCACAACGAGGACTTCCTCCTGGAATCGGTCAACATAACTTGTCAGGGTCTTCTCCGGCCCCTGTTTGATTGCGAAAAGGAATTCTGCACCCTTCTTCCTCTTCTTCAAAGTCGAGAACCTCAATAGAAAATCCTAACGCAGGTCTGCATAGCAGTAAATTGAACTGTTGGGAAGCTGGTGGAACCAGTCCCTCGCCTTGTCTTTGAAGGAGATGGTAAAAATTTGGCACTTGTAGGCATCGTTCATCTGCCTAATGGAGAATGCATCCTCAAACTTCTATACGTGCAGAACTGGGTCATCCCTGCTGGTGTAATAAGACATCTCTGGCTCTCTAAACCTCTCGAGAACCGACGCTGACACGACCAACTTGTTTAAGGGCTTCTGCCTACAACGTGAGTGGGGGTTCTCGCAAGGCCGCCTTATTGATCCGGCGCGCACTGGCGAGTCGGGGAATGGGTCTCGCCCAGGGGGATCCTGCCCGCTGATGCGTTTGAATGGCAAGTGTACCGGTCACATAAGTAATAAAAAATGGGTGAATTTCCCCAAGTATCAATCTCGAGGGAACACAGTAAGGTGGAGTTAATTTCGAGGAGGACTTGAGATTGAAGTCCTTAGGTCAGAGCTAATGAAGGGGGGTTTTGATAGTTACGGAAAAGGAAATTAAAACACTATCAACTACTCCAATGCAATGTCGCTATGCATCACTTTGCCAGGCGGGATGGAAGACTACACGGGCCGCTATGTACTGAATCACTAGGCGGATGGATGAGTAGGCTTATAGAATGAGGGTTGAAAGCACCTCTTCTCTATGTATGCCACTAATAATTGCTAGTGCGACAAGGTGGAGGAGGATGGATAATGGCGCACCTCAAGCAACTAAAGAAGTAAAGAAATACAAAATCACAGAGACATGAATCACATAAAGTTTACAACTAAAGTGCACATCATCAATATTAATAGATTTAAACACACATATTCAACAAGAAAGTAAGAACAAGTCAAGAGATCGACCGAATCCGAAGTCTTGCTGAGGGTTAACAGAAGGAATCGTCGGGTTGTCAATCTGCTTCCTAGCACGGTCCTCAACTGCGTCTAGGGTAGAGAAGGGTTGTCACTACCTTCCAATTGACCTGTCTTCTATGTGTCACGATTGTGGAAGAAAGTTGCAAGCTTCCCTTTGCTTGTTAGATACATCGTCAAAACCTTTCTTGAAGCTCAAGGAGGAAGATGGAGGCCGAGAGGAAGCTCCAGCTTAGATTTGCTGGTGAAAGCTTGCCCGGAGCACCTCTTTATGGTGGAAGATGAAGTGGAATAGCGGAACCCTTCCTCGGAGACGAAAACGGCGGAGAAAATGTGCAGATCCTTGAATTAGGGCGGAACCTGCGTATATATAGTTAGCAGAAATAACAATGCGCACGATCACGGGCGCATGACCAGTGGTCGTGCTCACTTTGTCCAGTGATCATGTGTATTGGCATGGCAGAACTCAAGAAAGAATGGGATAACGCGCACGAGCAGTGGCGCATGACTGGTGGTCATGCGTACTATGTCTAGTGGTCGTGCGATTATCCTAGGCAGAACTCCAGGAAAATTGGAATCAATGCACATGATTAGTGGCACACAACCGGTGCTCGTGCGCACTATGTCCAGTGGTCGTGCATTTGCCCCGGTAGAACTTCGAAAACAGAAGACCAGTGCGCAAGACTAGTGGTCATGCGCAATAGATCCGATGATTGTGCGCAATATTCCTGCTTCCAAACACTCCCGGAACATGCACACGACCCCTGTACTAATAGGAAAAATGAATCACTGATATGTGCAGACATTCCAGGCAATCATAAAAGGAGTACAATCAATAAAAGTAACAAAAATACAAAACCACGGGCCTAAGTGTGCACTTCCTATGGAAATAAAGATAAGATGAAATATATATGATAACGAACTGAAAGTGAAGTGCATTCGAAATAAAACTATCCCCAATGAGTCCGAAAATCAATATATAAATAGGACTCATCATACCCCCAGACTTACCTATTTGCGCGTCCCAAGCAAACAAAATCTATGCAGACAGAAAAAATTGACTTAGCTAACATAGAAATTGTGATATGGAGTACCATACGAAGTTGCATGCTCGTACACGTACAAATATAAATAGAGGAAATTTCTAAGTTTGCAAAATAGTTTATACTATGCACAATGCGTATTAAAATTTTATTACTACTCAAAATTTGAATCACGGCGAATCTTCTGGTCATGCGTAGGAAGAAAGTAGGCATACCACTAAGGTGAGCTTTGCCAAAGACCCTGGCTCAGGATCACCTCCAAAGGAATCCACCAATGTCGGGGACCATACGATTGCCCCTTCACACTCTCTCCACGGTACTAGTTTGACTCAAGCGTGAATCTGTAGGACTTTTGGTTAAGAGATGGTGCTTGGGTTACGGTGAGGTTAACAAAGATAAACAGGAAGGCTATGCACCTAACCCAAATTAGCTAGCATAAAAAGAATCCATCTACTAACCAAAATATATGCAGGTACACCACACCCCCAGACTTAACTTTTAACATATGGGTGTGTGCACCGCCTAATCAAAATATAATCACATCTCTAATAGAATTTTCAATCAAACTTTTTCTTTTCACTTTTCTTTTTCACACACATTTTTTTCAATTCCTCTTTATTTTAACAATATCAGCAAATATAAACTTTGAGGACATCCACATATTCATAATGAATACCACCACATCACACCCCAAAATGAAAATGTAAAACACTAAAGCTTGACTTGGGTGTGCGACTAGGATCAGTTATGAGGCTTTGGTGAATTAATGGTGGAGCTGAATCAAAAGAATGGGTAGGCACAATAGGGCTAGCGAGGATAAGACTTTAGGAATTGTACAAAGCTAGACCGGGCCAAAATGATGGCCTACATCACACTCACGCTTGACTAACCATGCAATAATTCTTCGAGAGTAGCTTGGGGCAAGTTCTTAGCCACTGAGAAAGATGATCCTTCCTTCCGACTCTAGCAAAATGAGTCTAGTGATGGCTACACACATCCCTACACTACCATTCGATTCACACTAAATTCACCAATTTTTGAGTAGAATAAAAAGTCTTTATGCAAATAGAAAAATATAAAACCATAAGCGTACAGAAAAATTAAATCTACTCCAATTTCTACATGAGATGAGAGCACTCGACTAGGAGCACTACAGGAGTCAACATTTTACTCCGTCTCACAATCCTATATTAGCACAATAATTTTCCCAAATCATACAAAAGAAACGAGTTTAACTCACAGCACGCTAACAGCTAAGCACACACTCATGTAGGTTCAGTGGTGTGCGATGCAATGAACTAATAAAAATATTAATATAAAAGCTTCTAGTATGCACATGAAATGTGTGCGTGCAAAAGGTAACTAATAATGGCTCTCCCCCAGACTTAAACTAAACTCCACAACATATGATATAGAGATTAAAATCAGATAAATACAAGGGAAGAGGTTACCCATGCTAAACCAGTGAGCATACCAGAAGACGCTTGAAAAACAGAGACAACCCCGTCATACGAAGAATCACAACCCCGCCAATACAAAGTTGTCATGAATACCTGCAGGGGTGAGTTCCACAAAAACAAAAGAAAAAATAGACAAAATACAATAAATACTAAACTAAGATAAACATGAAAAATAAAAATGCAAGAAAAGTAAGATAACTGCTGGGGTGATTGTCATCCCAGCATGACTTATTCAATTATATATAGTTCTAGCTAATGGGCCTATAAAAAGGAAAATGCACAGGTAACTAGCCTAATATCCATTGCAGTAATGAGTACTGATATTGAGATAGAGCAGTTACCCCTCTACCTACATAATAATACCTGCTCAACACAGGTAGAGGAAATAGAAAATAAAAGGAAGAGGCGCGCTGGTCTTCGCTCATCTTATCACAAAAGAAATACTTGCCTAGCAAGGTATCGTCTACCATAGGTTTGCAGGAAGCGATAACGATGACATGGGAACAAGGCTCATTATCATCCCAACGTACCTGTGGAGACTCAACCTACACAGGCTCATATAAAGAAGGGGGATCAAGGAATAAAGACGATGAAGAATTAAAATAATCAAAAATAGGGGGAGTGGTCCTGGTCTCACTCACAGCAGGATCCAAGCATAGATCATCGTCGGTATCATCAACCAACTTACTAAAATACGGAGTAGATAATTCTTTCAAAGAAGGCGGAGGAATTACGACATCAGAGAAAATATGCGCGGGTTCCTCCGGGGGTGAATCCAAAAGAGGGGAAGAATGCATAGGGAGAGATGACACCATAATGTCGTCACATTGATAAGTAGAAAGTCTGATGGGTATATCTGCAGTAGTCCCCCATATACAAGGTGGTACTGCTAATATATCATAGGAATCGGACGGAGCAGCCAATTAAGAGATGGATGGAATGAGTCGGATATCCGGCTCATCATTCTCCTCCAACTGGCGCTAAAATTCTACGTAATCTTTCAACACGTGCTTGGTGCTATGACAACGCAAACACTGTTTTCCAATACTCCTCATTCCAGGTTGGACTAGAGAGGAATAAGAAAAAGGTGATGGCATAGAAGAGAAGTGACTATACAACTATGGTGTATGAAGTACTATAAGAGGATGGTGCTCCATACATTGAACTAAGAGAATTATGCTCACTATCTTCATTGGGCACTCATCACTTCCATGCCTATAATCCCCGCACCAACTACAACGGATATTCATATAAGAAAACATGGTGCAACAAGAAAAGAATTCACCAACATAAATATTCTAAGCAAAAATTAACTACACACCAGCAGATAAAAGAAAATGAATGCCTGCTGCTGAAAAATTAAAACTAGAAACAGAATAAAAAAAATAAGCAACAAAATTTAAAAACTAAAGCAAAGAATAAACATGATTTGAACAAATAGAAAAGGGCTTCTATCTCCTATCTCTCTCTCCAAAAACTCACACGACTGTGTTCCCCGACAACGGCACCAAAAATTTGATGTGTTTGAACGGTAAGTGTACCGGCCACACAAGTAATAAAAAATGGGCGAATTTCCCCAAGTATCGATCTCGAGGGAACACGGTATGGAGGAGTTAATTTCGAGGAGGACTTGAGATTGAAGTCCTTAGGTCAGAGATAACGAAGGGGGTTTTAATAGTTGCGGAAAGGAAATTAAAACACTATCAACTACTCCTATGCAATGCCGCTATGCATCGCTTCGCCAGGCGGGATGGAAGACTACACGGGCTGCTATGCACCGAATTGCTGGGCGGATGGACAAGTAGGCTTACGGAATGAGGGTCGAAAGCACCTCTTCGCTACGCACACCACTAGCAATTGCTAGTGCGGCTAGGTGGTGGAGGATGGATAATGGCGCACCTCAAGCAACTAAAGAAGTAAAGCAATACAGAATCAAATAGACATGAATCACATAAAGTTTACAACTAAAGTGCACATCATCAATATAAATAGATTTAAACACACATATTATACAAGAAAGCAAGAACAAGTAAAGAGATCGACCGAATCCGAATTCTTACTGAGGGTTCACAGAAGGAATCGCCGGGTTTCCAATCCGCGTCCTAGCATGGTCCTCAACTACGTCCGGGGTAGAGAAGGGCTGTCACTACCTTCCAATCGACCCGTATTCTACATGTCATGATTGTGGAAGAAAGTTGCAAGCTTCCCTTTACTTGTTGGATATAATGTCAAAACCTTTCTTGAAGCTCAAGGATGAAGGAGGAGGCCGAGAGGAAGCTCTGGCTTACATTTACAGTGAAAGCTTGCCCAGAGCACCTCCCTACGGTGGAAGATGAAGGGGAACGGTAGAACCCTTCCTTGGAGATGAAAATGGCAGAGGAAATATGCGTATCCTTGAATTAGGGCGGAACCTGCGTATATATAGACAACAGAAATAATAATGTGCATGTTCACGGGCGCACGACCAGTGGTCATGTGCACTTAGTCCAGTAATCATGCGTATTAGCATGATAGAACTCAAGAAAGATTGGGATAACGTGCAAAAGACGTGGCGCACGACCGGTGGTCGTGCGCACTATGTCCGATGGTCGTGCGATTATCCTAAACAGAACTCCAGAAAAATTGGAATCAATGCACCCGATCAGTGGCGTACGACCGGTGGTCGTGCGCACTGTGTCCAGTAGTCGTGCGTTTGCCCCAACAAAACTTGGAAAATAGAAGACAATTGTGCACGATCAGTGGCGCACGACCAGTGGTTGTGAGCAATAGATTCGATGATCGTGCGCAGTATTCCTGATTCCAAACACTCCCGAAACACGCACATGACCCCTATACCATTAGGAAAAATTAATCACTGATATGCGCAGACATTCCAGGCAATCATAAAAGGAGTACAATCAATAAAAGTAACAAAAATACACAACCACGGCCCTAAGTGTGCAATTCCTATGGAAATAAAGATAATATGAAATATATATGATAACGAACTAAAAGTGAAGTGCATTCGAAATAAAACTAGCCCTGATTAGTCTGAAAATCACTATATAAATAGGACTCATTACCCGCTGATCTTGCCTTCCTTCCCCTTCCCGGTCTGCCTGAAAAGGGTGTTCTCGCCCAGAGTGGGATGCACGACCACTGGATCGTTCGGAGTTGAGCACTCGCCATGAGTGGCGCTGAGCCAATGGTGCAAGGTCTCTATGACCTAATTTTTGAAATCCTCGAATGTGCCTACAGTCGCAAGACCCGGCCAGGGTGGCGATTGTTCCCTGCTAGATCCTTTCCATTCGTCTCCAATCATGGAACCAACTGAGGTTCTTCTGTCTTGGTCACTCTACACGCTCACCGCACCAAAGTGTTGAAACCGGAAATCGGTCTCTGTGGATTTCGGGCTCCTAAAAAGGGTGCGACCTCACACTTACTTCGCTCGGGCTAGCACGCCATACTAAAGATTAAGGATCCTAGGAACAGAACCGAGGCATTAGCCAGGAGATCCCACTACACACCCAGAAGACCAAAGAGCTCTTCTTCTCCCAAGCAAATGCTGAGCTTGGGCACCTTGGAGAGAGCCCGAAGAAGAAGAAAGCAAGACAAAACGGTTGATTTGTCTTTCTAAAGTTGCCCCCTCGATTCTATTTATAGATTTTAAACCTTGGTATGCCAAAAATGTAATTTCGCTATCCAAAAATGCTAAATGCAACCCAATTTGGTCATCCAACAGTGTAACTCTGCTATCCTGAAAGGCTACCTACAGATCCTCAAGGACATCCAGGTAATTCTGCCTCTGGACCCCACTAGGCAAGTGGTCTTTAAAGGCACCACTCACCTAAAGGGGGCAAGTGCTGGGATAACCGGACACTCATCTTCACAGCTCTCCTAGAGCCGGATGCCAGAGCCTTCCCACCTTCCACTCGCTTATTCTGGTGAGAACCCTTCTGCCTGTTATGGGAGGGAGTCCTTTGCTCCTCTTGGGCGAGTGCGGTACTGCATGCCCCACTTGCCTACTTGGACACTTGGACCCGAATGTCCTACAAACCCTTGAACTTACTGGAGGGCCCCACTCAGTTAATACGGGGTTGTACAATATCCCCACTCTTTGCGAGCTAGTCCTACGCTCAGAAATAAAAGTCCAACCCTCGGTATTTGATGAGTGCTTGCTGACCTAGAAGGGAATCTTTTGTGAGTCCCTCCATAGCTTTATAAATATCTCCGGACTCGGCCCTGAAGATGGTATATTTGCTCGTCCTCACTTCATCTTCTGAGTTCTCACTGCTTTGACAATGTATGCTAAACTGACCACGAAGCCTCTCTTGTGAGAAATTTTGGACCGTCTCGCTGCTGCGTATGAAAAATCATGCTCCAAAAATTCCAAATATGCCCCATGTCTCTCGTCCAAAAGACCCGCGGATTCACCCTACTAGCCAAAAAGGGATAAAATGATTTGACGGAACCTTGCGGTGAATGAGTCCGCCTCTCCGACCCCTACCTCTAACCGTGAGAATCTCACCTTCCTAGCGGAGGAATTTTACTTACCCATCCTGCTAAAAATCCCGAAAATGGGCTTGTTAAACTGAGCTGCAAGTCTATTTGCAGGAGCCACTGCCAGAGAGCGACGCCGGCGTTCCCTCGGCGGGATCCGAGGCACCTTAGGTACCTGACGTGAATGAACAACCAGTTCTGGAGATTACTCCCCAAGTTGCCCAGGACAAACATATAATCACTCCTGGTAGCCAACTCATCACCTTCTCACACTTCTTAACCCACATCCTTCCACTTACACAGTTTCTTATCTTTCTCATTCTCTCTCTGGTTATTCTTCAGGAAAGAGAAGGAAGAAGTCAGGAGGCAAAGGGCAAAGATCATCCAAGGCATTTATGTGATTGGATTTGCGAGTCGAAGTCAGATCTATGGAGAGGAATATGTGGTGATCAGTTCTATCTGAATCAAGAGAAAGAGCATGGCTCCTAAGCGAATATCAAGGGTAAAGACTGAGAGGTCTAAGTTGTTAGCCTAAATCACCTAGAGGCGGGTGAATAGGTGAAATGCGTGTCAAATGCGGAATTAAAAATTAACACAGCACACATCTAGCAATCACAGACGACAAGAGATTTAGAGTGGTTCCCCAACCTTGGGTACGTCCACTTTCCTCACCGATCTAGCAAATCACTAGACTCGGCTACTCCACTATCTCGGATTGAAACCAATCCTACACCTCGGAACCACGTTCCTACAAAACTCGATCCAACTGGATCTACAAAACTCGGAAGAAAGATCTTCCTACAAATCTCGGAGAAAAACTCCTACAAAGAAATTTTGGTTTGAGAATAAAAAAAATCAAAACAATAATCTTAGATCTGGATCTTTGACAGTCTTCTTCTTTAAGAACTTCGGCTTGATCAGAAAAGGTTGAAGATGACTTGAGATAGATCCACAAATCTGAAAACTAGAACCACCTCGATCGAGAAGATAGATCTGGAATCTTTGAGGCTCGGCAAGATCGAGTGATTCACTTTTGTCTGGATCGCTGGAGAAACAGTCGTTGAAGACGGAGATCGGGGCGATCCAAAGCTTTTTCCGCGAACAACAATGGCGGCGGCGGCGGCGTGAGAATTAGGGTTCACGGAATTTTCTTTTTCTTGAAAAGAATATCTCTGTAATCTTGTTAATTAGTCAATTCTGAAATGACCTATTTATAGGTGGACTCCAACGGTCATAGTCTTAATTAAGGATGACACGTAGACCAATCAGAAATGACGGATTCAAAATACTTAAGGTGAATTCGAACTTAGAAAAAATTCTGGAATAGAGAACTGCTATACTCGAGTAAGAGAAGATATACTCGAGTATGGGAATTCAGATACTCGAGTGATAGAGAGGAGTATACTCGAGTATGAGAAGAGAAATTTACTTGAGTGCAAAACAAACTACTCGAGTATCAGAAAATATATACTCGAGTATCAGAACGATATACTCGAGTATCAGAAAGATATACTCGAGTGAAAGAAGGATATACTCGAGTGAAAGGGGAATTACTCGAGTATCAGAATATGTATCCGGGAAACATTCACTTACTCGAGTATCAAAGTCAATTACTCGAGTATGGAAATACTTACTCGAGTATTAAAATCAACTACTTGAGTATCGAATAATTTACTCGAGTATATAAAATCAATTACTCGAGTATAGAAACACTTACTCGAGTATTAAAAGAAACTACTCGAGTATAACTACTTGAACTTGCAGAGAAGGGAAGAAATGGATCTACTCGAGTATGATACAAGATTTACTCGAGTGATTAAGTTACTTACTCGAGTATGAAAAGAGCTACTCGAGTATGACTACTTAACTACTCGAGTATAGATATATCTATACGAGTATTCAGACCCTACTCGAGTATGTCTAACTGATTACTCGAGTATGTCTCACTAACTACTCGAGTATAACAAACTAGCTACTCGAGTATTAAGTCTGATACTCGAGTATAAGAGAGGGGTTACTCGAGTATTTTGGACTTAGAAAAAAAATTTCTGAGGAAATTAGCTCCAATGCTTCTGTCCATCAATCCAAGTGCATGAATGAGAAGTGTATCCCAATAGAGAGGCTATACATGGGCCAACACTTTGGATCACACAATGAGGGATTACATTGCATAGTCCTGTGTTTGATGACCCATTATAGACTGACATTGGTCTACACTTGGCAATTAGGACCTGCACACATACAACTCAAATACCACATCAAATACATCTTAATTCATCTTAGTTCAAGGTCTGACTTCCTACAAATCTGAGGTATTGTGGAGACAAACCCCAACAATCTCCCCCTATTTGTAGATGTCAGCACTCTCTATACTAAGGTGAATTACTTAAGAGTAAAAGAACAACATGCATATAACAGGAGAATGAACTAAACTAAAACAGGGTAAATAAAACATTGCCATAATCAGAATTAAATATATATATATATATAGAAATGTTTTAAGCACAGAAACAAAAGGTCCAATTCCACATTCTCAGTTCAACTCAAGATGGGGCATCCTTATGCATCCTTTCTCTTTTCAGCTCTTGCCTCTCTAGGTAGCTGAAAGGCTTTGGAAAGTAAGTCCTGGGCCTAGGAGGAGCAGCTGGGTTGTTGTGCCCCCAATTTCTGTCATGTAGCCTGATCTTTATCTGAGATGCTTCATAGGCTTTCCATTCTGAATAACTGTAGTAATTATCTCTGTTTTCCCCAAGATCAGTCACTAACCTTAAAGTATCAAGAATCAGAGACTTAGAGGTAGGACTCCACACTTCAGCATGAACAACAGGTGGTCTACCTTCAGGAGCTGGCTCTTTCCTGGGTGCAGAACGGCTGGCAGAAGCGCCGTCACCATATTTTCTTTTCTTCTTAGAAGGACCTTGAGAACTGGAAGGAAAATCATCTTGCCATGCTTCAGTATAGGATAGGGGAGGCTCAGTCATATCACCCTCAGGTCTGGGTGAGAAGACTGGCACACCTCCTTGAAAGGTTGCTTGAGCTGAAACATCTGCTGGAGGCTGTTCTGCAAGAGGATCTAGATGCTGAGGTATTATGGTAGGGTCCAGTTGAAACTCAGGAAAGTTTTGATTATGTAGCCAGACAGCAGTGTCATAGGTATAGAATTTGACAGACTGAAGCTGGGAAAGAATGGATTCTTTCAATCCTTTTACTAGTTCACTTACAGCATCTTGAGATTGGGTAGTTAGTTGTTTAACCTGGACTTCAGCTTGTTCAGAAAGTTTTTCAACTTGTTCTTTTACAATCTTCTCCCCCTTGCTGATATCTATGTTTAGCTGGGCAATTGCTTCATCTCTGAAGGTGCTCACTTCATTACATACTTTCACAACATTAGATTCAGCTCTCTCATCTAGCTTGAGCTGATTGTGAGCTACTGTCTCTGCCTGGTTTCTTAGCTCACCTATGCTTGTGATGGTGTGATCTATGGCTTTGCCTCCAATCTTGAACAATTGCTTGAGAGTGTCAGTGTTTGCTTGAATTTCAGCAAAGCCTCTGCTCATCTCCTTTTCAAGAGCAGAGACCTTGGAGGTGACTGACTGCAGAGAGGCATCAAAGTAATCTCTCTGTTCTTTGAGCATAAGCTCAATCTTGCTAACTAGATCTGAAGAGGAAGAGGAGGATGGGGCTGAGGTTGATGCAGGGACTGGGGGAGCAGGAGTAGCCCAAGGGGGGATCTCTTCAATAATTACTGAGCTCACAGCTCTCTTGGTTGGAATTATCTCTATGGAATCACAAGGGTCAGAGAAGGAGGGGAGAGAGAAATCAAGTGTCCTCAGAGGAGGGTCAACAGGTTCAGGGGAATCCTCCTCGTCATCGGACAGGATGATATCATCATGAAGATCTGTGGCATCCAGAGGGGAGTGAGCTGGAGACGGAATGGGAGACTTGGCAGGAGACTTGGTAGCTGAATCATTCTGAAAAAGAGGAGCATCTGAGCTGAGCTCATCAATAAGACTGTTAATATCTTCAGCTGTAGACAGTAAAGCTGCTGGAGTAGGAAAAACTGGAGGAGTAGCAACTCTGACTTCTTCTTGTGCTGGAATCACTGATTCAGAATAAACTTGATGCTGAGAAAGAGAAGAGGCAGGCTCCCCCTCAACTAAAGCACCAGAGGTAGCAATAGTTTGATGTAGAGGAGGAGATGGAATCCTGTCTTCAGGTAAACTGTTTCCTTGTTGTAGTTCTGAGATGGCATCAGCCTTTGAAGCTTGGGCAGAGTTCAGGATCTTGAGGTCATACCTCTGAATGGAAGAGATAGAAACTTTCTTCATGTGGTGAAGAGGAGTCCCTTTAGATAAGTCAAACACTGTAGGATTGATCTCATGGAGGAGGAGGGAGATAATCCTAGCAAAACTGGGATGTTTGACGCTTTCTCGGATCTTATCCAGTATCATCATTTCGAACTGGAATTTCTTCCTGCAGACAATAGCTTGCATAACGTCGAATAGATTTTGGGAGATGTCTCTGATGGAGTAAGTCTTACACCATAGGATTTTGGCGATGATGTCAACGAGAAACTTCCCTTCTGAATTGAACAAGGATCGATTCAGGGTTTCACCTCCACCTTCAGGATCTCGACCGCAGAACAGAGAGGTGCGGTCGGCATCTGCCTTGTCTAGGTCATCTTCTTCGTCGACCACTGGCATCCGGAGCAGAGTGGCGACTGAAGTTTTATCCACCGAATTTCAACTCCCTGTACCTTGGACTTCAGAACTGTGCCGTTGTGTCTAATCTTCAAATTTCTGTAGAATTCTTCAACCTCAGGAAGCAGGAGACGGCAGGGTTCTTGAAGAACAAAGGACAACCCGGCCGTGTCCAGGAGAATCAGTAAGTTCTTGAAGTCATCAGAAATCTCTTCAATACCATCTGTTACTAGTTCAGAGCCGATTCCAATCTTGGAGGAGGGAGGAGCCATCGGCGATTCTGCAATGTGAAGGAAACAAGAACGAGGACGACGAAGCACTGCAACTGCTCTGGGAGACGAAGAGACGGAAATCTTGCGGCGACAGAAGAGGAAGAACAGGGTTCGAGAATACGAGAAGTCGGCGGCTACTCGAGTGAATGAGAAGTGGAAAGGACTTTTTCGTTTTGAATATATATATAAATAATCCTAATTAGGTTTTAAAAAGGGATTAAGTATAATGACATACCTGAGCGAGGCAGCAATTGCTTGGTGCGGATAGAGAATATGAAAATCCGAAAAAAAATTCCGAGTACTCGAGTAGAGGATGACAGCATACACGAGTATGAGGTTTAGTATACTCGAGTAGGTCACAACATACACGAGTAATCAAGAGTTCATACTCGAGTATGTAAAGAGCATACACGAGTATTAAGTCCTTGACGAATTTTCATACTCGAGTATCAGAAGTTCATACACGAGTATCTTTTGGAGTACTCGAGTATATGAAACTTTTTCTCAAGTATTAGCCGTTTACTCGTGTAAGTGTAACGATGCTCGAGTTTCTAATACTTGAAGGAATTTCCCTGGTAGATGTCTATTTCCACTGAAAAACTGTACCTCTGAGCAGCTAACACTACTGAAATCTTCTTAATCTTGAGAGTCCATCACTGGTCTTCTTTGTTGAGCAGTCCAAGCTCAGTTTTGAAGAACGAGAACTTGGACTCGTCCAGCGGCTTGGTGAAAATATCTGTAACTTGCCTGTCTGTGGAGACATACTGTAGATCTATGTCTCCATTCTCCACATGCTCCCGGATGAAATGATAGCGAAGCTCTATGTGCTTGGTCCGGCTGTGGGAGACTGGGTTGTTGGCTATTGCTATGGCGCTGGAAGAGTCACAGAACAGGGGAATGTTCTGGAACTGCATGTTGTAGTCTTCAAACTGATTCTTGATCCATAAGAGCTGTGCACAACAGCTGCCTGCAGAGATGTACTCTGATTCAGCCGTTGAGATGGATACACAGTTCTGCTTCTTACTGCTCCAGGAAATAAGTCTCCTTCCGAGGAATTGGCAAGTCCCGGAGGTACTTTTCCTGTCG
The DNA here is from genome assembly GCA_039513925.1 of Platanthera zijinensis. Taxonomy (NCBI): domain Eukaryota; kingdom Viridiplantae; phylum Streptophyta; class Magnoliopsida; order Asparagales; family Orchidaceae; genus Platanthera; species Platanthera zijinensis. Next base: position 91,039,132 of record CM077094.1, read on the forward strand.
TCTTTGCTGCCTGCAAAATCTGCATCTGAAAAACCAATTAGTTCACTATCATTACTTCTTGGGTACCATAAGCCAAGATTTGGTGTGCCTTTGAGGTATCTCAGGATTCGCTTTGCAGCGATGTAGTGAGATTCCTTAGAGTTCACCTGAAATCTAGCACAAACACATGTTGAGAACATTATATCTGGTCTACTCGCAGTAAGGTAGAGCAAGGACCCAATTATGCTTCTGTACTTGGTTTCATCAAAAGGTTTCCCTTTCTCATCCTTGTCCAGAGACATAGCTGAGGCCATTGGAGTCCTCATAGAGGTTGCATTCTCCATTCCGAATTTCTTAAGTAGCTCTTTGGTGAACTTGGTCTGTGAGATGAAAATTCCATCCTCAGATTGTTTCACTTGAAGCCCTAAGAAATACTTCAGCTCTCCCATACTGCTCATTTCAAACTTCCCTTGCATAAGTTTAGAGAACTTTTTGCAAAGGCTGTTATCTGTAGAGCCAAAAATAATGTCGTCTACATAGATTTACACTAGCAGAATCTTGCCTTTTATTTCCCTAAGAAATAATGTCTTGTCTATCTTTCCTCTTGTGAACTTGTTTTCAAGAAGAAAGGTAGACAGCGTCTCATACCAAGCCCGAGGGGCTTGCTTAAGACCATATAGTGCTTTTTGCAATAAGTAAACATAGTTAGGAAAGGTTGGATCAACAAAACCTGGGGGTTGCTCTACGTACACTTCTTCCTTAATGTCACCATTCAGGAAAGCGGACTTAACGTCCATTTGATAGACGGTAAAGCCCTTAAGTGCGGCGTAGGCAAGAAATAACCTGATTGCTTCCAGTCATGCCACTGGAGCATATGTCTGGTCGAAGTCAATTCCTTTTTCTTGACGATATCCCTTGGCTACAAGTCTGGCCTTATTCTTTACGATTATCCCATCTTCATCCATCTTGTTCCGGTAGACCCATTTTGTCCCAATGATATGCTTACCTTTGGGTCTAGGAACAAGTGTCCAAACCTTACATCGTTTGAACTGATTCAATTCTTCTTCCATGGCTAGAATCCAGGATGCGTCGGAGTTGGCTTCCTCAAATTTCTTTGGTTCAACCTATGAGAGAAAACTTAAGTGTAAATTCTCGTTAGTTGTACCTCGACGAGTTCTGACGCCATCCCGAGGATCTCCTATTATTTGGTCAACAGGATGATCCTTCAAGTGTCTGAACTCTAAAGTCCTTGCATCTGGGATCTCTTCAGCCACTGGAGTTGCATCTTCAGCTGGGATGTCTTCTTCATCTTGATCATCCACCTCTCCAATGGTGGTTGAAGAGGGGACCTTGATGAATGTCTCATCTTTATCTTCACTAGGTTCATCCAAGCTAAGTTCTTTCAACTTTGTACCTGCATCTACACTAGGCACACTAGACGAGTTGCTTTGCAACAGACTCGTCTCATCAAATACAAGATGTATCGACTCTTCCACCACCAGAGTTTTTCTATTGAATACCCTATAAGCCTTACTATGGCTACTATATCCTACAAAAATACCTTCAAAGCTTTTCTCGCTAAACTTGGTAGAGTGATACTTGCCGTTGTTAAGCACGAAGCATTTACAGCCAAAGATTCTAAAGTATGAAATGGTTGGTTGCCTGCCTTTTAGAAGTTTGTAAGGAGTCTTATCATGGTTCTTGTTGATGAGTGCTCGATTTTGCACGTGACAGGCGGTGTTGACGGCTTCAGCCCAGAAATACTCCGGAAGTGAGGCATCACTCAACATGGTCCGACAAGCCTCTATGAGTGTTCTGTTCCTTCTCTCAGCTACTCCATTTTGCTGTGGAGTGCGAGGAGAGGAAAACTCATGAAAGATACCTTGACTTTCACAAAATTCTGTCATGGCTCCAGATTTGAATTCCGTTCCATTGTCACTTCTGATTTTGACTACGGAACAGTTGTATTCATTCTGGATCTGCCTCACAAAATTTGTGAAAGTACTGAAGGTATCTGACTTGTGTTTCAGAAAGAACACCCACGCAAAGCGCGAGTAATCATCCACAATAACCAACGTATATTCCTTACCTCCCAAACTCCTAACCTGCAGTGGACCAAACAAGTCCATATGGAGAAGCTGCAAACTTCTATTGGAATCCTTGCCTATTATGCTTTTAAACGAACTCCTTGTTTGCTTGCCTTTGATACAAGCGTGACAAGGACTGTCCGTAACGCACTTGACATTAGGTGCATCACGCACTAAGTTTTGAGAGAATAATTTATTAATAATTTTGAAATTAATATGTGCTAGTCTCTTGTGCCATTGGTCAGCAAGAGATGCACTATTTTTTGCTAACAAACACACTGGTGTCGAAGAGTCTATACAGATAAAATTTAAACGGAAAATATTTCTGCTTCGAGTGCCTGATAAAATAGTTTCCATATTGTTAACCGACTTTATCAAACACTTGTCAGCATGAAATTCAACTACGTATCCTTTATCGCATAGTTGGCTTATGCTGATGAGATTGTGTTCCAATCCTTCAACATATGCTACATTCGAAAAGGATACGCTACCATTAGAAATCATACCATAGCCTTTAGTGATTCCTCGATCTGAACCTCCAAAGATGACCTTTGGTCCGTTGCAGACTGGGGTGTAATTCTGTAGTAGGCTCCTTGTCCCGGTCATATGCCGAGAGCATCCACTGTCCAAGTACCAGATTGGCGTTTTGGTGGCCTTTGGACATACCTGCAATTACAATCATTTAGCCTTAGGAACCCAAACAAGTTTGGGTCCTTGGTCTCGAGTTAGAATACTCCCCCTACGAGTATTAGCCTCATGAGTGGTCACTCTCACGTTGCTAACTTTAGGGGTTGCAGCATTTTCAGGATTGAACTAACAATCACTGGCAAAATGACCAATTCTGCCACAGCACCAACAGTTGAACCTGTTGTATCTTTGCCTTGTGTGGTCCTGCTTGACTTTCTGGAATTAAGGTCCAGTAGGAGCTTTACTCTTGGAGGAGGAGGCTTCATGATGATGGCAGTTACATGAGGTCTTCTCCTTCATAGGCTTTTCTACAATGGGTTTTACTTTTGGTGTCTTTTTGAAATTATGACCGTGAGCATAAGGTCCATAGCTTTGAAGCTGAATCTCCTCATAAGGTGCCTTGAAGACACTCTCGCCAAAGTTACGAGGACGAGTCCAACCTTGGTATCTTGACTTAGGCTTCTCAGGGATCGGCCTAGAAAAGTGTCCGTAGGTGGACTCATAATCAAGTTCGTTCATGGGAAAGATAACTTTCTTGAACACAACAGGTTCCAAGGGGGCTTTCCCTTTTTCTTCAGCTAGAGCCTTCCGGGCAGCCTTATTCTTTCTCTTGGCCTTGTTTCTCCTAGAGGATTTACTAGAAGAGACAATGTGGCCTAAACCAGCACCCTTGGCCTTAGCAGAGAATTCAGCAATGATTGGAAGAACTGTCTTAGGCTTGGAGAAACTCTCAACAAACTTCTTTTCAGCCTCGAGTTGTCGTTCCAATTCTTTGATGATTTCCTCTTTACGGTCGATGTGCTTGAGAGCTTTATTGTATCCCTCCATAGCTGCATTGAGGTTCTCTTGAAGAGAGTTAGTCTTATCGACTTCTTCTCTCAAGCTGCTCTCACTAGCTCGTAGAGTATTTATCTCTTTGGCTTGAGTTTTCATTAATCTACGACATTTTTCGTAGGCGGTGAGTAACTCCTTATACTGACCCATGAGCTCAGATTCATCTTCAGAGGAATATCCCTCTTGCTCATTGTCATCATCAGAATCAGAGAGAGGAGTGTGAGATTTTACCTCCCCAGTAAACTGGGGAACTTGTTCATCATCTGAATGAGCCATGAGCCCAAAGTAAGCTTCCTCTTCTTCACTCGACTCAGATGAGTCAGAGTCGCTGAGAGTTTTGCTCTTCTTGGCTACTAAGCTTTTCTCTTTCCTGCTCTTATGGTGTGAGGATTTCTTTTCCTCTCTTCTTCCACCCTCTTTCTTTTTGTGAGGGCAATCGGCGATGACGTGACCTGGCTTATTGCAACAATAACAAATGATGTCAGTTGAGATCTGTTTGTTCTGTTTAGAATTATACCTGTCATGGCTGCTTGAGCCTTTCTTCCGATGATCACCGTCATGTCGTGATCTTCTATATGAGGCATCCTTGCCTCTCCATTGCTTCTTCTTGTTCAAGAACTTCTTGAACTGCCTTGAGAGTAGGGAGAACTCTCCATCAGATAGTTCTGAGCCAGATGAGCTAGGCTTAGATGATTCTTCTTCATCAGCCTCAGGAACTGGGGCAGGAGAGCTAGCCTTTATCTTCCTTGAGCTATCTGCCTTTAGAGCGACAGATTTCTCCTTGGATGCAGACCTGCTTGTCTCTTCTTCAGCTTTTCTTGAGTTGATTTGCAGCTCGTAAGACATAAGCTTTCCGAACAGATTCTGCGGGTCCGTCTCAGCTAACCTTCCAAACTCCCGAATGGCACATACCTTATTGTCCCATTCCTTGGTTAGGGATCTTAAGAATTTGTCATTGAGTTCCCCGTTGGTAAAGACACGTCCATAAACTCTTAGCCCATTTACTATCTTGAAGAAGTTCTCAAAAGTGTCAGCTATGGCTTCCTTATGACCCTGCCTGAAGGCTTCATATTTCTGGTTCAGTAAGGATCTATGATCATCCCTCACTTCCTCTGTACCTTCCATTAGAGTCACTAGGGATTGCCACATCTCCTTGGCAGATTGGCAATGAATCAGATTTTGCAGCATTGAGTCATCGACTGCACTTGCTATGATATTCTTTGCTTTCTTGTCCAGAGAGACAAGTGCAATCTCATCCTTGTCTAGATCCATCAATTTCTTTGGTACCTTTTTGGTTGGATCTATTGTTGATGCGGTCATAGGAACATGAGGACCTTCTTCAACAATCATGAAGATCCGAGGGTCTACAGCTTCCATGAAGAATTTGACCCTTTCCTTCCACATCGGAAAGTTGTTCTTGGTGCAGATAGGGAGCTTGGCAAAATCCTTAGTCTTACTCATGCTTGATACTCAACTTAGAAGGATACGATCAAGGTGTTAACCTTTTAACGATCAACCTCCCTCTGATACCAATTGAGAGGTCTAAGTTGTTAGCCTAAATCACCTAGAGGGGGTGAATAGGTGAAATGCGTGTCAAATGCGGAATTAAAAATTAATACAGCACACATCAAGCAATCACAGATGACAAGAGATTTAGAGTGGTTCCCTAACCTTGGGTACGTCCACTTTCCTCACCGATCTAGCAAATCACTAGACTCGGCTACTCCACTATCTCGGATTGAAACCAATCCTACACCTCGGAACCACGTTCCTACAAAACTCGATCCAACTGGATCTACAAAACTCGGAAGAAAGATCTTCCTACAAATCTCGGAGAAAAACTCCTACAAACAAATTTTGGTTTGAGAATAAAAAAAATCAAAACAATAATCTCAGATCTGGATCTTTGACAGTCTTCTTCTTTAGGAACTTCGGCTTGATCAGAAAAGGTTGAAGATGACTTGAGATAGATCCACAAATCTGAAAACTAGAACCACCTCGATCGAGAAGATAGATCTGGAATCTTTGAGGCTCGGCAAGATCGAGTGATTCACTTTTGTCTGGATCGCTGGAGAAACAGTCGTTGAAGACGGAGATCGGGGCGATCCAAAGCTTTTTCTGCGAACAACAATGGCGGCGGCGGCGGCGTGAGAATTAGGGTTCACGGAATTTTCTTTTTCTTGAAAAGAATATCTCTGTAATCTTGTTAATTAGTCAATTCTGAAATGACCTATTTATAGGTGGACTCCAACGGTCATAGTCTTAATTAAGGATGACACGTGGACCAATCAGAAATGACGGATTCAAAATACTTAAGGTGAATTCGAACTTAGAAAAAATTCTGGAATAGAGAACTGCTATACTCGAGTAAGAGAAGATATACTCGAGTATGGGAATTCAGATACTCGAGTGATAGAGAGGAGTATACTCGAGTATGAGAAGAGAAATTTACTTGAGTGCAAAACAAACTACTCGAGTATCAGAAAAGATATACTCGAGTATCAGAACGATATACTCGAGTATCAGAAAGATATACTCGAGTGAAAGAAGGATATACTCGAGTGAAAGGGGAATTACTCGAGTATCAGAATATGTATCCGGGAAACATTCACTTACTCGAGTATCAAAGTCAATTACTCGAGTATGGAAATACTTACTCGAGTATTAAAATCAACTACTCGAGTATCGAATAATTTACTCGAGTATATAAAATCAATTACTCGAGTATAGAAACACTTACTCGAGTATTAAAAGAAACTACTCGAGTATAACTACTTGAACTTGCAGAGAAGGGAAGAAATGGATCTACTCGAGTATGATACAAGATTTACTCGAGTGATTAAGTTACTTACTCGAGTATGAAAAGAGCTACTCGAGTATGACTACTTAACTACTCGAGTATAGATATATCTATACGAGTATTCAGACCCTACTCGAGTAAGTCTAACTGATTACTCGAGTATGTCTCACTAACTACTCGAGTATAACAAACTAGCTACTCGAGTATTAAGTCTGATACTCGAGTATAAGAGAGGGGTTACTCGAGTATTTTGGACTTAGAAAAAAAATTTCTGAGGAAATTAGCTCCAATGCTTCTGTCCATCAATCCAAGTGCATGAATGAGAAGTGTATCCCAATAGAGAGGCTATACATGGGCCAACACTTTGGATCACACAATGAGGGATTACATTGCATAGTCCTGTGTTTGATGACCCATTATAGACTGACATTGGTCTACACTTGGCAATTAGGACCTGCACACATACAACTCAAATACCACATCAAATACATCTTAATTCATCTTAGTTCAAGGTCTGACTTCCTACAAATCTGAGGTATTGTGGAGACAAACCCCAACAAAGAATTTCTCCTTGGACAAGTGAAGTCCTTGATTTACATATTTACATGGAACCCGTCACCAAAGGGTGGAAAAAATGGTGTTTTCTAGCAGGTAGATCGTTACGATCCCCAGTAGAAATTGCATTTAGAATCTAGAATTGAAGTACGGAATAGGAAGGCTATATGAAGCCCATCTGGACAGGTTGGTCTGGATGGGTGATGATTTGTTTTGCATGCTGGAGAAGACTCCATGTATAAACATGTAGAATCCGGGGTCATGGGGTGTGCAGGATACTGCAGTAAAAATACTAGAATTGGTTTCCAGGACAAAAACCAAAAATGGGGAAGTAACGACTTTTGTCCCCTACTGCGCGATGGCAGTGCTATCACCGGCGATAGCTCCCAATAAGCTAAGTTTGTGAGGCCTATCTCTTGGAGACTTGGGGGCCATTATTTGAAGCTATTGAGCCTGAAGAGCCCAACTATCGAGGCCATGAGAGCCATTGTTTGTGTTGATTGTGAGCTCGGGTTATGGGGACATTGTGAGCGGCAATTGAAGTTGTTGAGCCTAAAGTGCCCAACAAAAAAGGCCAAAGAGCTAAATAAGAAAGGGGAGGCTAACCCGTATCCTGTCTATTGTCATTGATTGCTTAGGCAGTGGCATGGAGATTTGATCCATGGGAAAAGATGAACTGTACCTGCGTTATGTTGATCTCATACTAAATTGCCTAAATTACCTGGCTGTTTCATTGGCATATTGAGAATCTTAGGCCATGAGCCAAAAAGACTGAAATGCTAAAGTTCAGACCATCAAGTTTGGGACTGTGGATGGTGGTGAAACCCCAAGAAGTCCGGTACACCAATAATATGCCCTGAGTGCATGTGGTGTGTGGCCATGAGTGCCTACATTTGTTGTGAGTGGTTCTTATATGCCCTTTTTGTTGCCAAAAGATATATATATATACTGATAGTTGCAAGGAAGGAGAACAACCATCCCGAATGAGGGGTGGGGGCATTATAATTTGGTCAGCTAATACTGACCGTTGCTTCGTTTTACCACATTTTGGTGGGTCGTACTATGCAGGTACTGGAGAGCCAAGTGGAAAGTAGCGGGTTTAAGTCGCTTATGCTGCGATTGGCTGGCCAAAAAAGGCACAAAGGCGAACATTTACTATTTTCATGTATGACCAGCCTGTGTGTCGATGAATGGAAAATACATTTTATAATGAAAATAGTTGTAAGGCCTTAAGGCCAAAACTTATTGTGTATTATATGTATCATTCCTATGTTTTGTAGTGGACATTCCTGGAATTTGAGTTCAATAACTATTAATTATTTCCACTAAAGTGCACTCTAAGTTAGGATGCATGAATGAAATGGTTTCAATGAGTAATTCTACTGACTGTCTGTGGAATATGGCACGGGGCCCCGACTGAACCTTTTGTTATATTCTACTTGACGGATAGGGGTGTTATAATTTGGTTTCAGCTTCTAGTGTCGGTCTTTCTTATTCGAATTCGTTGTCGAATTCTTTAAGGGGTGGTGAGCATGTGTATGTGCGCTATCGTGATAACATAAAAAACCCATGAATGCCAACTTAGGAATGAAAATACACATGTTTGAGGAACCTGCGTGTTCCTATTATTGCTTTTTGCAATATTACTGGTTGCTTAATTATGTGTTTCACGATTATAGGAGACTAGAACGGAATGGGACAGGCTGAAACCCATCATTCTACGGAGAGTAGTGCACCAGTTGATGTACCGACACCTCCTCCTTCTACGGAAATGGTTCGGATGATTGCTGATGTTATTTTTGCAAAGATCAATGCCCAATACAGAAGGAATGTGCAGCCCCTATCCCTATGGTGGCTTCGATGCTGGTTGATGTACTTAAGTGGATTAGGAGATCCTCGGAACAACAGCTAAACTTGAGTCTAGTGCAGGGAACACATACAGTTGATGAATATTTCCATGCCTTTGTCATGCTATGACACTGCACAAGGTTTGTGTTGGAGGACGAGGAGACCAAGATCAATAGATTTTATAATGGTTTGCGCAATGAGCTATGACTCTTGTTGTTGGGGCAAAAAGTAATGGGATTCCAAATATTGGTGGAGTCAGCTAGGTCTTTGGAGAGAGAGTTGGCAAAAGTCCACCAGACACCAGAGTTCGGGGTACCGAGCTCTGCAAGGTCTATAAAGTCTGAATATCACAAGAGGTGGAAGCACACGTCTAGAACATCTAAGAGTCAAGCTCAGCGTATTTTCTACGCTTGTGGGAAAATAGATCATATGGCCAGAGATTGTTGCAGTTGTATTCCAAGGACAAAGAAGCCTAAGTCTTGAGAAGCTGTTGGGCGAGTTCCACTTACTTGCTACACGTGTGGTAAAGAGGGACATTTGCTCGAGAATGTCGAAACGGCCCTTCAACGATAGCAAACTAAAATGAAATTACAAGTGTGAATAAGTGAGTAGCTGTAATAAACTACAGTACTTTCTACTTTATGTAAGAATACATACTATGCATGTACGAACCTGTTGTTTTCCCAGACTAAGAAGTATTTTGATTGGGCATATCGTATCCCTTTCTATGCTTGGATTTGTGTAATAAGTATGATAAATAAATATGTGATTGGGATAATACTACCTTAATAGTAAAGGGTGAACGCAGGTAAAAAGTTTTGTATTAAAGTGCGAATAGGAAGTCATTGTTTTGGCTTGGAATCATCTATGCTGCCGATATCTGAGTTTAATGTGATCTTAGGTATGGACTAGCTCTTGGAGCAGCGTACCTATATGGATTGCAACTCAAAGGAAGTCATATTGGGGAAAAACACCGAATGCGATAATAAATTCGCGGGTATATGAGGATCAAACAAGATATTAATGTCTGCTCCCCAAGTAGTCAAAGTGATTCGGAAGGGCGCAGAATTGTTTATAACACTATTAGAGGCTGTAGAGCCAAAACCCAGTTTGAGTGACGTTCCTATTGTATCGGAGTTTGCAGAATTGTTTCTTAATGATCTCCCTGGGATTCCACCTCAATGAGAGATTGACTTCGCTATTGAGTTGTTGCCAGGTGCAAAACCCGTATCACGCTCACCGTACCGAGTGGTATCAAAGGAAATGGTAGAACTAAAAGTTTTGTTGCAAGAGTTGATAGATCAAGGCTATATACATCTAAGTATGTCACCTTGAAGTGCACCAGTTCTCTTTGTGAAGAAAAAGGATGGAGGCTTGCGTCTATGCATTGATTATCATTAATTGAACAAGCTGACAGAGAAGAACAAGTATCCAATTCCGCAAATCAATGATTTGTTTGATCAGCTGGTTGGATCGATTGTCTATTCAAAGTTGGATTTGAAGTTCGGCTACTGGCAGTTGAGGATTCGGGAAAGTAATATTACCAAGACAGCATTTGGTACACGCTATAGGCATTATTAATTACTGTGATTCCTTTTGGGATCAATAATACGCCATCAATGTTTATGGATTTGATGCATAGGATATTTCAAGAGTATTTGGACCTATTTGTGATTGTCTTTATTGATGACATACTGGTATACTCTCAGTCAGAAGAGGATCATATGAATCATTTGAGATTGGTTCTGGATACCTTGAAGCAAAATCGTATGTATGCCAAGTTCTCTAAATGCGAGTTTTGGCTATCTTCAGTGGCTTTTCTTGGTCAGGTCATCAGTGGAGATGGTATTGTTGTGGATCCAGCAAAGGTTGCTATGATACAAGAGTGGCTTGTACTTACTTCTGTAGCTAAAGTCAAGACTTTCTTAGGACTTATCGGCTACTATAGGCGCTTTGTAGAGAGCTTTTCGAGTATTACTTTACCTATCACGACATTGACAAGAAAGAATCAAAAGTTCATTTGGATGCAAGAGTGCACGCGAGCTTTTGAAGAGTTTAAGAGTCATCTGACCATGACGCCTATTTTGTGTTCACCATGTGGAACATAAGGCTTTGAAATCTATACTGATGTATCAGGGAGTGACTTAGGCTGCGTTTTCTTGCAATATGGGCATGTGATCGCTTATAGCTCTCGCCAACTAAGAGTACACAAGAGGAATTATCCGGTTTACGACCTAGAATTGGTGGCCGTGATATTCGATCTTAAGCTATGGCGACACTATTTGTATGACGTGAAGATTGATATCTTTACGGACCATAAGATCCTGAGATTCTTACTACATTAGAAGGATCTCAATATGAGACATCGGAGGTGGATTGAGTTCATTGGGGACTACACCTTTGAGATTCATTACACTCCCGGGAAGGGAAATGTAGTGGTAGATGCGCTGAGTCGCAAGGCTCCAATGTTAGCAAATTGGTTATAGATGAATGATTATCATCTGATTCTTGAGTTGGAGGCTCTAGATATCTCTTTTGTTGACAATAGAATGAGAACAAAAGCATGCTTAAACTATACGGAGGTGCAATATGACCTCACAGATAGAATTCGATAGGCATTAGAGCTAGACAAAAGCATGAAGCGTTATATAGCGGAGATAGTGGATGGGTCAAATTCCCAATTCACGCTGAACGACAGTCTTTTGTGGAAAGGCGGTCAGTTATGCATCCCGAATATTGGTAAGTTACGGGAGGAGTTGATGTATGAGGCACATTTTACCAAGTACTCAATCCACTTGGGGAGCAAAAAACATGTTCAAAGTCATGAAAAAATTATTCTGATGGCTGGTGTTGAAAAGGGACTTCACACTTTATGTGGCGAAGTGCCAAACTTGCGCCATAGTAAAGGCTGTGTGTCGAAAACCCTACGGTTTCTTGAAGTCATTACCAATAATAGAATGGAAGTTTGATGATATATCGATGGATTTTGTGCATGGTTTGCCAAGATCTCAACGCGGGAATGACTATATTTGGGTGATAATGGACCAGTTGACAAAGTAGCACACTTCTTTCCGAATCGAAGGGACGATTAAGTGGAAAAGATAGCTAAACTTTACGTTGAGCAGATTGTACGATTGCACGATTACACGGTGTGCATCGTAGCATCGTTAGCTTTCGAGATGGGAATTTCACATCGAATGATTGGAATCTTATTCATCAGCTGTTAAGTACAAAGCTGAAATTCAGCATGGCCTTTCATTCTCATACGGATGTTCAGACTGAGAGGCTAAATAAGAAGATGGAGGATATGCTTCGCATATGTGCCCTAGATTTTAGGAAAAGGTGGGAGGACCACCTGTTTATGATCAAGTCCGCCTATAATAACAGCTACCAAGCAAGTATACAATTGTCACCTTTTGAGGCATTATAAGGTAGGCAGTGCCGCACTCCGTTTGCTTGGGTAGAAACTGATGAATTGAAGCTGTATAAGCGTAAGGACGTTGAAGATATGAATTCAATGATATGTTTAATTCGAGAACAATTGCTGATAGCGCAAGATAGGCAAGCAAAATACTACAATGCCAAGCACCGAAATGTTGAGTTTGCGGTTGGCGATTGGGTTTATCTAAAAATTATGCCATTCAAAGGCATATAGAGGATTCGATACTTGAAAAGCTGATTCTGAGATACCTTGGGTTGTTTGAAATTATTGAGCGGATTTGAGAAGCTGCCTATCGGCTGAAACTTTCAGTTGAACTCAGTGATTTGCACGATGTGTTTCACATATCGATGTTGCGAAAGGCTGTGCAAGAGCCTACACAAGTTGTTGTTGTGGAGCACATTCCGATTGATAGTGGGGTTGATGACTAAAGTCAAACCCATTTGTATTGAAGATGCGGAAATGAAATGACTATGGAACAAAGAAACTAAGATGGTCAAAGTCTGATGGGACAACAACGGCCGTGAGGAGTTGCAATGGGAGTGCGAGCATACTATGCGGGAAGAGTTCCCTGAACCATTCTGTTGAGGTACATTTGATATGTTTGTACTTCTATTTTTGCTTTGGATTTTGGGATGAAATCTCTTAAAGGAGGGGAGAATTGTAATGCCCAAAAGTTCCTGAAAATAGGAATTGAAGGAGATGATTTCTGGGTGTTATCGCTAGGCGGTAGTGTTTACGCCGATGGTATCAAGCCAAATTAAATCAGCATTCATCTCTGGACGGCACCACCTGACAGTAGTAGGTAATGTCGGTGGTAGCTGGCCACGTTTTAGATAAGTTTAAGGCGGTCTTGAGCAGCAGAGCGCCACCGGATGGGAAAGCGGCTACCAGCTATGATATCGCACGATGATAGTAAGATACAACACGACGGTAGCTTCCTGATAAAGGATGGATATGAGATTATTTTCTCATCATTCTCATTGTCTCTCTCTCTTGGTTTTGAGGAAAGAGAAGGAAGAAGTCAGGAGACAAAGTGCAAAGGTGATCCAAGGCGTTCACGTGATCGGATTTGCGAGTCAAAGCTAGATTTGTAAAGAGGAAGCTATGGTGATCAGTTTCATCCGGATTAAGAGCAAGAGCATGGATCCTAAGCGAATAGCTAGGGTAAAGACTTTCTCCTTGGACAAGTGAAGTCCTTGATTTACATATTTGTGTGGAACCCATCACTAAAGGGTGGAAAAAGGGTGGTTTACAGCGGGAAGGTTGTTATGATCCCTCGTAGAAATTGCATTTAGAATCCAGAATCAAAGTATGGAATAGGCATGTCGAGTGAAGCCCATATTGACAGGTTGGTCTAGATTGGTGATGATTTGTTTTGCATACCAGAGAAGACTCTGTGGATAAACATATAAATAAAAGTTTACAATCTGGGGTCATGGGGTGTGCAGGATATTGTAGTAAAAATACTGGAATTGGTTTTTAAGAAAAATACCTAAAAATTTGGGGAAGAAATGACTTCTGTCCCTTACCGCGCGACGATAGTGCTACCACCGGCGATAGCTCCCAGTGAGCTATGTTTGTGAGGTTTGTATCTTATAGACTTGGGTTTCTTTGTTTGAAGCTGTTGAGCCTAAAGAGCCATGCTATTGAGGCCATGAGAGCCATTGTTTGTGTTGATTGTGTGCTCAGGTCCTGAGGACATTGTGAGCGGTAATTGAAGCTGTTGAGCCTAAAGTGCCAAGCTAAAAAGGCAAAAGAGCCGAACGGGAAAGGGGAGGCTTACCCGCATCTAATCTATTGTCCTTGATTGCTTAGGTGGTGGTATGGCGATTTGAGCAACGGGAAAAGCTGAACTATACCTGCATTATGTTGATCTCATAATAGATTGCCTAAAGTACCTGATTGTCATCAGTAGCATAATGAGAGTCTTAGGCCATGAGCAAAAAAGACTGAAATACTCAAGTTCGGACCATCAAGTCTGCGACTATGGATGGTGGTTGTACTCGAAGAAGTCCGGTACACTAATAATGTGCCCTGAGTGCACGGGGCATGTGGCCATGAGTGCCTATGTCTGTGGAGAGTGGTTCTCACACGCACATTTTGTTGCCAAAAGATATATATATATATATATATATATATATATATATATGTATTGCTGTTTGGAGGGAAGGAGACCCTCCATCCCGAATGATGGGTGAGGTCATTATAATTTTGTCTGCTAATGATTCCCGTTGCTTCATTTTGCCATATTTTGGTGGGCCGTACTATGCAGGTGCTGGAGAGCCAAGTGGAAAGTAGCGTGCTGAAGTTGCTTATGCTGTGATTCGCTGGACCTCGAAGGCCCTAAGATGGACATTTACTGTTTTCATGTATGGTCGGTCTGTGTTCAGATGTATGGAAAATACATTTTATAACGAAAAGAGTTATAAGGCCTTAAGGCCAGAACTTGTTTATTATATATATAATTCCTATGATTTGTAGTGGACATTCCTGGGATTTGGGTTCTATAACTTTTAATTTCTTTCGCTAGAATGCACTCTGAGTTAGGATGCAAGAATGAAATGGTTTCAATGAGTAACTTCACTGACTGTCCGTGGAATATTGCGTGGGGCCCCCCAGACCTTTTATTATATTCTATGTGACGGATGGAGGTGTTACAGGAAAAACCCTTATAATTTACCTTAACAAAATATATTTTGAGTTATTTTACATCTAGGTTTATTACCCATGATGTATAGAGAGGGTAATATGTTCTTAGAAGTCCTAAAATATCAGTGGAGTAAAGGACATGAGAAGAGCACACTGATTTTTAGAGGAAAATCAAGAAAAGCCAACATGCATCGACTAGAAGTCGATGCAACTTCACCTTAATGTCATTGATATCTCGATTAGTTGTTAGAGTAATAGAATAAGATTAGTCAACATTACTTCAATCTTTATATCAACTCATACTTTGATAAGTTGTCGACGTAACGTCGATTACAGAGTAAAGTTGACATACTATCAGAATTAAGTCAGAGTTCAACACAACTACTATATGAAATCGATGTTACGTTGATTAATGTTCCGAACAAAGATTTTTTTGGGGATTAATTTAGAATTTATTCAAGAAAGATTGATATTGAATAACCATTTTTGGAGACGTTGGAAGACAATATTAATAAGGAATGATTCTCTACCAGGTATATGTATACATATACAGAGACAGATCATAATGACTAATTTGATCAGATATAATAATTACAGAAAGTGATTTGAAAGTTTTGAATCGACAAAGAAGATTAGGAAGATGATCATTCATCTGTTGCATTAGAAGTTCTTCCAAATATCAGTCGATCTTCATCCATCTCCCAAATCTGTATAGAGAGCAAATTCTTCTACTTCTCTGTGGCTTATCAAGTGCTGTAATAGATTTAGTGTAGAATAAGATATCATCTGGATTAAAGGGCTAATAATCCTTAAAAGTTTCTCTATCAAGGATTCATCAAAGTTCTACAGATCAATTCACTTAGTGCCATAAAAGTCCTTAGAAATTCCTGCTGAGAGGACTTATCAAGAAGATCATCTCTTCTAGATATCCTATAATAAATTCTATTTATTTTCCTTTTTTAGTTTGAGAAAAGAGTATTGAGAATCCCTCTTCAAAGGATTTAGTTTTAGTTCTGAGAGTCACCTTATGAAAAGATCCAAGTTGTATTGGTTCAAGATCTCCTTATTAAAAGATCTAGATATTGGCTCTGAGAGTCTCCTTATCAAAAGACTTAGGCATAATGATAGTGAATTCCTACCAAGGGGGTAGAAGAGTAGATGTACCCAAATTTTGGGAAACCACTATATTTCTTGTGTTTTTTTGTGATTATTCATTTTTTTGTGATTGTTTATTTATTGTGCTGTGGTTATAATTGTTAGGCTTAAAATTCTGGTGAAAAATCCGTGTGAATGCAAATTTTGAGAAAAGTATAGTTAAGATAGATATTTTGATTCTCTATTCATCTCCCCTCTAGAGAAAACTTTGAGGATTTTGTAAACTGTTCTCCCTTTCAATTAGTATTAGAGCTAGTTAATCAAGAAAAGGTTAACCCAGAGTTGTTTAATCAAGAAAAGGTTAACACCTTGATTATAAAGATCAGAATAGTTACATTAGTATATATTAATCTATTTTAAAATATATTCTAATACTTTCAAAAGATTTGCATCCATAAGGCCTCCAGTATGTAATCTTGAAAAGTTTATACTCTTGAAAACCAGAATTAAGTTATATATGAATTCTATTGATGAAGGTATTTTTGGTTCAATTTTGACAGGAATACATATGCCTTATAAGAAGGATGTAGATGACAATATCACTTAGGAACCAGTGCCTAGATGTGAGTGGTCGGATAAGGAAAATAGAATAAAAGAGATGCTAAAACTATGAATATATTAGTTCCAATAATGTCTGATGATGTATTACAGAAAGTAGCAGAATATCAGTCGATAAAAGAAATATAGGAATCAATATAAAGGATTGTAGATGGGAGTTTTGATGAGATAAAAGACATAAGATCACCTCTAATTTCTCAGTATGAAAATTTTCAAAAGAAAACTGATGAATCTGTGGCTCAAATGTATGGCAGATCCAGTGTAATCATTAATAAACTTAAAGGATTGGATAAGGATATATCACTTATTGAGATAAATGATAAGTTACTTATATGTTTACCAAGTACATGATATTCTAGAATATGGGCTATTAGAGAATCTAGATTCCATAAGGAAATTAATACAGATGCCCCGTTAAGCAAACTTAAATCTTATGAACTACTTCTTAAAAGTTGAGCATAATTAGAAGAAAAGGAAAATGTCAATACACATAGAAAAAAATCTATTACTTTTAAAACTGTTGATGATGAACCCTCTATTATAGAACAGGAAATGTTCAACTCTTAGTTAGGAGATCCAAAAAATGGGTTAAGACAAAAAATTTCATAAGAGAGATAATAATTTGAATAAGCCAAAGTTTGATAAGACTGTAAATAAAGTGATAATATATTTTGCTTGTAGAAAACCTTGGTATATAACAACTAAATGTCTAGAACAACATAAGGAAATATCAAGCAAAAAGGATCAGAAGATGAAATATCTAAAGAGAAAGGATAAGAAAAAGGGAAAAGGATTCATTGCTAAAACCTAGAGTGATACCGGTTCAGAATCAAGTTTCTCATCAAGTAGTGAAGAAGAAGCAGTTGCTAAAGAAGCTTGCTTAATGACTTAAGAAACTCATTCAAATAATGAAGAAAATCAGGTAAGTTACTTTGATGATATTGATTTTTCTTTAGATGATTTAAAATATGTTTTAAAGAATTTTGTAAAGATCGATTAGATGTAGAAAAAGAAATTAAACAATTAAGAAAATAAAAAAAGTTAACTAAGAGTTATCCATGTGTCAAAGAATAAATTGAATAAAAAAACTATTGAAAATTGAGATAGAAAACCTGAAGAATCAAGTAGCTGACTTGATAGAAGAAAACTAATATGAAAGTGTGGGATAGATCTAACTTAACTCTGGAGGGGGGGGGGGTGAATAGAGCATTTTAAAAATTATTAGTTATTTTTATAGCTGATTAAAGTAGGTGATAAATATGTATATAAAAAATAAAAAATCACAACACATAAATAAAATAAGTAAAGGCAATTCAGATGACACAAGGAATTTATAGTGGTTCCCCAATAAACCTGGGTACATCCACTCTTCTACCACCCTGGTAGGAATCCACTACAGGTTTTTGCTCAGGTACCCTGCCACCATAGGTTTTTGCTCAGGTGCCCTGTCACCAGAAGATCTATTTTTCTAAGAGAGATCTAGCAACCCTTTGAGCTTTTGATCAGGTGCCCAAAAACCAATCCCAAGTCTTTTGATCAGGTGACTTGTGAACCAAAAGGTTATCTTTTGAAGCGAGTTAAAACCCCATACACAGTGAAAGAAAAATGAAAATGATTTTGTCTTCTGTCTCAAATCTCTGAGAAGACTAGTGGATTGTTGATGATGTCAAAGATCCCCCTAAGTTGTGTAGATGATTAGGAGATGGAAGCTTTGATTCAGGGTATAGGCCTTCAAAGTTGATGTTGCTCTTCAACAAAACTTTCAGACTGATATTTGATTTGTTGTCTCTTGAAAGCTTGAAGCAGATGATGAAGAACTCTATATGTAAAACTTTATTTGTTCTTCACTTATTTTCTCTACTCTATTGAACATTGATTCGTATCTGTAAATTTCTTGAAGGAGTATATATATGATAGCAGATTTAAAACCTTTGAATTTTAAAATCTTTCCTTGAAATTGTCTGCGTAATCTATGGGAGTTGGAACGGCTCAATTTGTCTTGAATGCATTTCCATAAATATCCCAGTAATTTGGTAAGGTAATAAATCTACGAAATCCATAATTAATGCTACCTTATAATGGCTATATTCATTGGGAATATTATGCATTAATTATCAGAGTATTACTTAATTGAATTAATTTGAAATCAATCTGTCATTAGTTGAACTGAAAAACTGCAAAGAATTAGTCGAACAGAACCTGGAAGGAGTTAGTCGAACTCAGTAAATTTTCGTCGACCTGAGCTCCAAGTTCGTCGAGATGATAAGTCGCTTTCGTCAAGCTGTGCTCCAAGATCGTTGAATTGAATAATTTACTTCTTCAATCTGAGCTCCAAGTTCGTCGAACTGAGTAAGTCCTTCGTCGAGCTGAACTTCAAAGTAGAGAAAGCAGTTCGTCGACCTAAGCTTGAATTTCGTCGAGCTCAACTCAAAGAAGGAACTCTGAGTTCATCAATATGAGATCGACGATCGTCAAACTTAGTTCAGCTTTCATGGAATGACTTTTTCTGCATACTTTTAACTGCTTTTTCTCTAAAGTCTTCTGTCTCTGAAGTCTTCTGAAGGTAGGTTCCAACAATCTAACATTATGTGACTGACCTTGTCCCTGAAAACAACCTATGACTCAAGACTATACATGTTGGGTCATCTAATCAATCCTAATAGTGATTCTAGCCCAAATCACAAGTAGGGTTCCAACACAATACACCAACACCAATATGGAAAAAATCATTTAAAGACTTCTTAAATGGAAGGAGTCAATAACTTAAAAATAGTACAAAAAACCTTAAGAAAAGGTTCAATCATCGTGCAGATCCTCACAAGATAGTAACATTCACAATACACTAACATGGAGAAATCTTGTACCATTTACTAAAGCAAATGAAATTCAACCAATCATAAATCTAAATAATGATCTTGAAAAAGAACAAAATTCAATAAAGGAAATGAATCAAAAGGAAAAGATATTATAGGTAAGCAACCTGTGCCAAAAAATATGTAAAGTTCAGTAGTTTTAGCAGGTAAGGAATATGCGTTGACTTCATATCGACGCAACTTCTGTGAAATATCAACTTAAAATGACGTAAACAAAAAGTTGCGTCAAATGCTATTCGACATATATCCCTAGAAAAATATTTTTCATCATTATATTATTCTGTGAATCTTACTTATACAAAATGTTTTACAAAAAGACATAAAATTGGAAGTTGGTTGTTTAATAGACCAACACTCTTTTATCAAAAGGGGTATTATGAAAGGCCATCTTGTACTTTCATCACTCCTTATAATGGAAAAGAAGTAATGGGTCCAAGGTAACTTGGATTTCAATTAATGTTTAATTTCATGTTCAAGAAAGAAACTATCCTTCCATAAACTAGCTGTGGTATTTGGACAACGGTTGCTCCAAACGTATGACTGGACATAAAGAATTACTAGAAAATTATAAGCACAAGAATGGTCCCAAGGTAATTTTTGGTGATTCCAATTATGGTATGACCAAAGGTCATGGTGTGATCAAAATTAGAGACATCACCTTCTCCAAAGTGGCTTATGTTGAATGATTTCAACATAATCTTATCAGTATCATCCAACTATGTGATGGTGAATACAAAGTTCTATTCACACACAACTTATGTTAAATAGTCAACTATAAAATAGACTATATTGTTGTCTTGTTTTAGAAAAGGTAATATATATATAGTTGACTTTATCTCAAACATAAATGAAATATGTCTATTTAATGCTGGAATAGACAAAAATGAGTTTTTGCACATGAGTCTTTGTCATATTAATCATAAGACCATAGCCAAGATTGCAAAATATAATCTAGTCAGAGGATTACCAAAAGGTAAGTAAAGAAAACTTAATCCCTATAAAGCATGCCAGCAAGGAAAATATGTTAAGTCTTTATTCAAACTAATTGGTAAGAATTATTCTCCAAGAATTTTATATCTACTACATATGGATTTATTTGGTCCACTTACCACTCAAAGCGTAGGAGGTAAGTCTTACACTTAAGTTATAGTGGATGATTTCTCAAGATTCAGTTGGGTGTTCTTCCTAAGAGCAAAGTATGATACCTTTATAACTAAAAATGTTCAATCTGAATTTAATACTAAAGTATCTTTTATCAGAAGTGATCATGATACGGATTTTGAAAAATAGTTAATCAGTAGATTTTGTGAGGATACAGAAATAAGATAAAGCTTTTCTGCTCCTAAAACTCCTCAATAAAATGGAGTTACTGAAAGGAAAAAAACACTTATTGAATCCAGAGTAACTTTATTAGTAGAGTCAAATCTATCTAGAGCCTTTTGGGCTGAAGCAGTCAACACTGCTAATTATGTTCTTAATAAAAGCCTTATTCACAAAACTAATCTAAAGACTCCTTATGAGCTTCTAAAAGGTAAAACACTTATAGTCTCATAATTTAGAATATTTGGTTGTGCTGGTTATATTCTTAATAATGGGAAAAGCTATCTTGCCAAATTTGACAAGAAGACTGATGATTAAATATTCTTAGGATATTCCTTATCCAACAAAGCTTATATGTGTTATAATAAAAGACTTAAAAATAAAGGAATCCATACATGTAGTATTTTATGAAACTCATTCTATTTCCAAGGGGAAAAAACTCCCATAAAAAACTTTTTGCAGTAAAAGATTCCCCTGGATGTTAAATTTAACGAGTTAAGGATTGAGGAGAATTCTAAAAAGTCATCTGAGAAGAAAAATCACTAGTTGGAAGATGTTATAGAAAGCTCAGATGATGAAGTACCTAGTGAAGGAATTATCAATCAAACTGCTCTCACTAATTAGGTTAATGAGCAAGAGAACATACAAACTAAATATAAGAAAAACAAGGAGATCATAATCCAAATGTTCAAGCAAGAGTAGATCCAGAGAGATTAATCCTCAAGGATCATCAACTAACCCATGCAATTGGAGATGTCAATCAGGGAGTGAAAACTAGGAAATAATTATCAATAGAGGTCATGATGCACTGTTTTCTCTCACAATATGAACCAAAGAAATTTGAATAAGCAGATAATGATTCACATTAGATTGTTGCTATGCAATAAGAATATGCATAATTTGAGAAAAATAGAGTTTGGAAACTAGTTGAAAGACTAAAGGATTTACCCAATCATTGGAACTAAGTGGGTATTCAGAAATAAACTGGATTCAAGTGGAGTGATTGTCAAAAATAAGCCTAGAGTTATTGCTCAAGGTTATAGGAAAGAGGAAGGAATTGAATATAATCAAACATTTACACCAGTAGACAGACTAGAAGCAATCAAGATATTTATTTCTTATGCAATATATAGGAAAATCAAAGTTTTCCAAATAGATGATGTTAAAATTGCTTTTCTAAATGAGACTCTTCAAGAAGAGGTTTATGTTGAATAGCCTCTAGGTATAGTCAATCTAACGTATCCATCTTATGTTTATAAACTGAACAAAGCACTATATGGTCTAAAGCAAGCTCCAAGAACTTGGTATGATACTTTATCCACTTTTCTCTTAGATCACTCTTTCACAAGAGGAAAGGTGGATAAAACACTTTTCATAAAACCATATCTGGAAAAGCTGCTCATTGTCTAAATCTACGTAGATGACATTATTTTTGGCTCAACTGACCCTAGACTATGCAAAAGATTTGCTGACCTAATGCAATCCAGGTTTGAAATGAGTAGTATGGGAGAACTATCTGTCTTCCTTGTATTACATTTGAAGCAAAGTTATAAGGCATTTTCATATCTCAATCCAAATATATAAAGGAATTGATAAAGAAATTTGGAATGAAAATGCCTCTACCATGAAAACTCCCATGGCTACTAATGTTGTTCTAGATAAATATATATCAAGTAAATCTATTGATTAGAAAACATATAGAGCAATCATTGGCTCACTTCCTTATCTTACATCCAACATGCCAGATATAATATTTTCCATAGGTGTCTATGTAAGTTTTTAGGTAGATCATAAGGAATCATATCTGAATTCAATAAAAAGAATTTTGAGATATCTTAAGGGTACACCTGAATTGAGATTGTGGTATCCAGTAGAATCAGAATTTGATATGGATATTCTGATGCTGATTATGCTAGATGTAGATTGGATAGGAAAATTACCTTAGAAACTTGTCAATTCCAAGGTGCTAGACTGATATCTAGGTTTAGTAAAATGCAAACATCAATCTCCACTTCTATAATAGAAGCTGGATATATAGCTGCTGGAAGCTACTGTTCACAAATATTGCAGATGCAAAATCAATTGCTTGATTATTGTTGGGAATATTGCTCTCAATATTCTAGAATTTGAAGAAGCATCACTTGCAATGATAAGTATATACTGTATTTGATGGAATATCTATTTTATATCTACATAGGAATTATTTGTTATCTCTAAAATAGGTTTAGGGAATAGTTAGTGAAGATGTAGAATACTATTGAGATCGATATATGGTTCTCCACGGTATTGACGTGATCGTGGAAAGCTTCGAGATGATATCATGGAGAAGACTTAGAAAGAGGCAGAATTCAGCGCTAAGGGAGATACTGTTAAGAAAGAAGAATTTTCTCAATAATATCGTGCTGGATGGGTTTTTATTACCGTTGAGCAAGTGTAATGCCAAGATTTCAAATTTGGCAGTAGCCCATAAAGACCTATCAGTTCTTTCTATTCCTGCCCATACTTTGACAAGACATTCTATTAAAACGACCATTAGAAATGTCAAAGGTATATAAAAAAGTTAGGGCAATGGAATAGGTCTTTTGCTCAATCCTACTGAATCATGAATAACCATAGACAGTGAAATATATTTTTACTGAGCAAGCACTCTCTAAAGAAGTTCTTAAAGAGCAAGGAGGAGTCAAGCTTCATAACTACAGTTAGGTCTTCTTCCTAGAGAAGAAGATTTAGAAGAAGATCCCCAGATCTACTCAAACTGAAGACTTACTCAAATCAGGGGATACTTCAAAGATATTGCTTTCATAGAAAAGACATCTGAAGACACAGAATCATCAAGGTCATACTTATAGAGTCTTTTGTAACGCCCCCAATTTTCTGAAAATATTATTTGATTTGGTATCATCATATTTATGACGTCGGGGCATTACTTTCTACGTCATGTTGATGGCGTTGCACCGTTAGTGCGTTTTCGCATCCGTTGGGTCTGTTTGACAAGATTTTTGGAGTTTTGATGAGATTGAATGATGTCTTGATTGGAAGAATTAAATTTGTGGCATGTATTCTTATAACAAACATTTGATGTTAGTGTCTCAAGAATTGTGTGTCAGATTCTAGGTTTGTCTTCGCTGCAAAATTGGTAGAGTCGACATTTTATCCCAGAAAAAAAGACAATCTGAATTCTTGCATTTGACTTGCTGATTCTTGAGAAACCCTTGCTAGTTCTCGAGAAGCTTTTAGTACTCGAGAAGTCCTGACTTGCTGATTCTTGAGAAGCCCTTGCGAGTTCTCGAGAAGCCCTTTTAGTACTCGATATGCCCTTGCCTGAGTTTCCGAGAGGACCTGAAGTTCTCGACTAATCCATTCTCAGCTCTCGAGAAATCTGACCTGTTGATTCTCTAGTAATCCATTCTTAGCTCTCGAGAAGTCCATGTTGTTCTCGAGAAATTCGTCCTAAAGCTCTCGAGAAATATTTCTTTAGTTCTGAAGAAGTCTTAGTTAGTTCCCGAGAACTCTTCTACCTATTCCCGAGAAGTCTCCTTCATTTCTCGAGAAACCTCTTCTAGTACTCGAGATCTGCCCTTGTTCTCGAGAAAGCCTCGTCTTGTTCTCAAGAAAGATTTACTTTGTTCTCGAGAAATGTCTGGTTGTTCTCAAGAAATCCACACCTTCATCTCAGAAAATCCGATTTAGCTGACCCCGGTTCGTTCTCTTAGGTATGATTATTTTAATAATACATTTATTATATATAAATATACATACTTCTTTATCCTCCTTCATTTTGACCAAACTCCTGTTCATCTCCCGAACTAGAGCGGCGTGAGAGAGAGAGAAAGTTCTTCCGTGATTCTTCCAGTGGCCGCCGATGGTGCTCCGGTGCTCGAAATCTTGAATCGAACATAGATCCCAAAAGATTTATGCAAGAGCTATGTCATCGTGGTTATGTTTTCCCCGCTTTTTTAGTTTTTCTCGTTAGGGTTTTTGTCCCTAACCTATATTTCGGCCATTTTTGTTCAGATTTTGACTTACTCCATCTTCTTCAGCCACGATCTATGCCGAGGTACGATTTGGAGGTCTTCTCCGGCGAAACTAAGGCAAGTGGTGGTTTTCCCTCCTCCCTCCTTTTTTCCGATCTTGTTGATAACTGTTAATCTCTTTTTCTTTAATTTTTCTACACTTTTGTCATTTTGATTTGGTGATATGTTTAATATTCCCTTTGAAATCTATATGTATTATTAGGTTCTGGTTCTGATAATATAACTTTGTAGCATTGTTTGTGATTTTGATGATATGATAAATTGTTGGCTTTAATCGCCCATAACTATTATGTAGGATGTGTTAGAGTTTATCTAGGATTGTAAATCCTTCCTAAAGGTTGATTAACCGCTTCATAAATCTAGAAATGTCTAGTAAAATCCGATGTGCCAAGTCTTGAGATTTATATTGGTTTTTTGCGGGTGTTAGTGGACGAAACCACTGCTGCAATGGTTGTTCCCTTTATTAGCACCTTGTGGAACTCTACTGGGTGTTTGGGTATCTGCGGTGAATGGTAGAGTGTATGAGTCTCCCCCACAGTTAGACGAATATTATATCTGTGAGGGTGTGTCCAGATGAGTGACTGCCTCGCCTGTGTTTTTGGGTAGATTTGACCACATGTGATTGATAAAGTCTTGAGAATTCTTTCTTATGATTTAATCATTCTCTCAAACTTTTTAGCCTTGTGCATCTTGTGTAATTTGTTGTACGTGATAATTCATGTAAGTGCTCTTTTCTGATTTTGGTACTTTACCTTGTACTTTACTTCAGCACTTTTGGTCTTGGGTTGGTACCCCCTTTGACCTTTGTTTACTTTTGGCTTGATTTTCTGCCACCGCTTGTATCTTCTTGTTGAGGTGTTCTATCTTTGGAATGCCTCAGGATCAGAGCTTTAGCAGGTAGTGGATCTGGTTTGGAGTTCCTGAGCAACAGTGTTGGCTGTTGTTTTCACCTCACCGTTGCGAGGTAGTTTGTTGTTTGAGTTTACTTTACCTAGTTCAGACATACTTTTGTTTTATGTGGGTTGGTGTCAGATCTTTGACGCCCACATGATAGTTAATTTTTGATACTTTGCTAGCTGCTAGTTGTTTCTTTGTGATGAATTGGATTACTTGCTCTCTAGGATGTTTTATGCTTGGAATGCATATTAGGTATTTTCAAGTATAAAAACTACTATTATTACTTCATGCATTGCACGTTTTAAAATTCTAACTCATTATATTTAGCGACCGTAAAAGCTATTTTTACTACTATTATAAACCTAGAGTCTTGCATACCATGAGTTTTTCTCTAGGGGCGTTTATACTCATGTAGGATGTTTAATCTCATAAAAGAAGTATTTTCCGAAGCGTAAAACTAATTTCCTCATGGGCTAGATAAACCACTAAGTCGAGAGATATGACTAACTACTTAACTTAAACTATATTTTTTTCTCTAAATACTTAAAGATCTTTCTTTACATGTAAAGTAGGGGTTTTTGCCTGAGCGTTCGTAGATATCCCCTGCTGACGTGGCATCATGACGCGGATTTTCCCTTTCTCTGATATATCATTAAATGTAGTGAAAATACGGGTTGTGACAGTTGATATCAGTGGGAGGTTGGTTTGACAAGTTGGTCGAACCAGCCAATCTGTTGTAGATTTGGTTTCCTTCATTGATTTTCATACACACATACTTATGTGTCACAATACATCTTAGGCGAAGCATAATCACTACACTCATAGCATGATAAGAATTATACAGGTCATATTATGTAGTATGGGATGCATAATATGTGTTTGTATATGTATCCACAAAAGGGGGCAACATGTGACGGTTATGTAGTATGTGATGCATAACCACCATCACATGGATGTCCATTAGCACGTTTCCTTTTCTCATTGCATGGGATGTTATGTAATATGGTATGCATACCATTTCATGTGTACACCGCTCATAACATGTATTAAGGCCTTCTTAGAATGCATAGCACTGCATACAGAGCATATCATCGCATAAGCACGCATGCTAAGTTAAGGTTTACATGATGACACATATACACAAATGACTTTAAATAAGAATAAATAATCCATGCATTCATATTATAGGCACATGAGTCAATAGGATGAGAGGATATCATCCTAAGTAGGACATAACATCATTGTAAAATCCCAGAGCAAGTTGCAGCATAAGCAAGTGTCTTTTAAGTATGGTTTGAACTAAGTTGTGTGGCCTAGTTGTAAGCTAGGATTTTGATGAGTTGTTCATTTGCCCTTTTAGAAATGCCGCCAAAGCGTCCTGCGATGAGGTTGACTCCCCAGTCGGAGGGTGATTCGTCAGGTGCACAGAGCGATGCGATGATCGAGAGTCTGCATCAGAGCAATGAAGCTCTGTCAAGATAACTAGTTACAAAGCAATCGCAAATTCAGTCTTTGTGGTCTGCCACTCCTGCGCAACAACCCTTAGTGCAAGAATTTTCCGTGGGTCAAGCCGTACCCATTAATCCTGCTCCTCTGGTGCCCCCAATGACACTACCACCAGAGATGAATTTTATCTCGCATTTCCAGCAATTGGGACCTCCCACTTATGATGGGAGAGCCGACTTTATGGTTTTGGATGATTAGATCATCGCTATTGAGGAGATATTCTCATATTCAGGGATTTTAAAAGCCCAAAAGGTAATGATTGCATCCTACCATCTAACATGCCTAGCAAAGAGCTGGTGGATTCGGGAAAAGGAGAGCCTAAGTGAAGGATGCTCGTGGGAATCTTTTAAGAGAATGCTACTTAAGAAGTTTTTACCCAAGATCAAGCAGGACCGTCTGATGAATAATTTCTTGCATCTGAAGTAGAGACAACTCACAGTGAGCGATTATGAGATTGAGTTTAGTAAGTTAAGTAGATTTTCTCCTGATTTGGTAGCTTCAGAGGAGGGAAGAGTGAAATGTTTCCTAGGAGGCCTAAGATGCGATTTCTAATATTGGGCATGCGCTTATAGAGCTGAAAGTTATGCTGAGGCAGTAGAAGCCGCTCTAAAAGTTGAGGCGATTGAAAATGCCAAGAATCGAGGTGCCACGGAGAGAAAAGAGAAGAGGAAAGGTGATGAGGATGGAAGCTCTAGGGCATCTGGCCCTTTAAAAGGGCTGTCACCCTTACGAAAGGTGTTTCAAAAGGACTGCCACTCTGAAGTAGCAGCAAGTGCTCGCCATCCAAGGAATACCCAAGGGAGATCTTGTGTGCACGTTCTGTACAAAGAAGGCACATGACGTGAGTTATTGTTGGTCAAAGGATAAGGCTTGCTTCCAGTGCAGGTAGAAGGGGCACCTGAAGTCTTCATGCCCCTACTCTCAGCCCCCACTACAGCCTGCCCCGCTTCGAGCTCTGCCTCCATAACCAAACCAATACAGAGGGAAAGAAAATCTGAATGTGGTGACCAGGGAGGAAGCTCAGACCTCTACCCAAGTGATATCAGGTTAGATTCTAGTTAAAATTTTACTCTCCCTTGTTTGTCTTAGTTTTCATTTGTTTAGTTATGTATGCTACGGTTTTAGGGGAGTTTAAGGTGAAGAATAGGTGGGCGCGTGTTCTTTTTGATTTGGGTGCTACCCATTCCTTTATGGCACAGAGTTTCATAGATAAACATCGTTTGAACTTGGATCGATTAGGAGATTACTTTAACTCCAAGCTTCCCTCTAAAGATCTAGTGATATCAAGTCAAGGAGTTCAGAGATGCCCTATTTGTCTAGGTGATTTCCTAGCCTTTGCGGATCTGATGGTGTTGGATTTGGTTGATTTTGACGTGATTTTGGGCATGGACTGGATGTCCAAGTATGATGCCGTCATCTAGTACAAGGCAAAATGACTGGAATTCAAGATGGACAACGAACAACCGATGAGTGTCTATGGATTTCTGGACAAGGGTTCCCTCATTATTTCTGCGGTACGTGCTTGTCAAGCTATAGAGTCTGGTTGCGAGGCATATCTTATTTCTATTTATGCTTTAGAAACATCTTTTGTTACACCACGTCTTGAGGATATCTCAGTGGTGCGATAGTTTCCTGATGTCTTTCCTGATAGTCTTCTAGGACTTCCTCCCAAGAGAGAGGTGGACTTATGATAGACCTCAAGCCAGGTACCCACCCTATTGCTAAGGAACCATACCGTATGGCTCCGCGTGAGTTATAAAAGTTGCGCACTCAGCTGGATGAGTTACTGCAGTGTGGCTTTATTAGACCGAGTTCTTCTCTGTGTGGTGCCCTTGTTTTGTTCGTAAAGAAGAAATATGGTTCCATGAGACTCTGCATAAGTTATCGAGAGTTAAATAAGGTAACCGCCTATTCTGCTGGCTACAACCAATATCAACATATGTATGCCAACCCAACCATAATAATATGAAGAAGTCAATCCACAAAAAGTCATGAGTCCAAAGGTATAACAGTTGAGAAGCTAAAACATGCTTCTATATAGTCAGAGTGCAGTTATAAAATTGCCCCGAAGGGCTACAACAAAACTCTCATCACTCACATCTGTAACAAACGGTAGCGATGGCACCGGCCCTTTCAGGCCCTATCGTTCTGGCCTGGCTGATCGGCTCCATAACCTGCTGCTCCACCTGCGGTGTTTCCTCCTAAAATGGAAGACGTAGCAACCGTTAGTCACAAAAACTAAGTGGCTTCACATCCGCTCCCCCGGCGACTCCTCCACACCGGGCGGAGAAATGTATAGGGTACAATATATGTATAATAGCAGGAGTATAACAAGCAAGTGACATAAAACTAATAAGAGATTCTAGCAGTTCTACCATCTATCATAGCATATGAATATAGCAGTACAATAAAAAGTAACTAAACTTATATGGGTTCCCATACAAGAATATAAGTTGAGGATTGTTCAGCAATAAGTAACTCATCGTATAGGAGTGCCCATACAAACGTATGCGACGAGGGTCTTGTGTATGTAATGAGATACAATGTTATGTGTGCGATGTAATGACACACCCATGATCACGCAAATGCAATCGCTATGTCGACACAGACTGGTAGTTCCCACCTTTTAAGCTGGTAGCTAACCTTTATGGCGCCAACCATTGTGGCCAGACAGTGATAGTAGAACAGGCACTTCTACTACTAAGTGGGTATCCACACTACCTCACTTAGGCCTCCGCACACCTCTACGCTAAGAACACAACAGCAGAGCCCATGTGTACTACGGCCCAGCGGGTTCTCTTGGGTAGATGTACACAAAGATCCTAGCCCCGAACTGGCCTATGCGTGACACGGAGAGCCTCGAAAATGAGCACGAGGAGCAAGCCCCACCGTTCACTTGTCACGGAAGGAGCCTCGGGACTTGAACACCGAGGACCAAGCCCAACCGCCCAAGGTCTATTCGTCAACTCCCATCGGTGTGATGATTGGCAAGCCCGTAGACCTGCCACACTATCCTTAACCCAGGATTACGACACCGCGTGTCGACTCACACTGCATGCAATACAACCACAACGTGGTATGGAAGGAGCCTCGGAAATGAGCACGAGGACCAAGCCCAACCGCCCAACTTTACTCATCTCAACATTATCCCAACTAGTGACGGCCAACACCGCACTTGCTAACTTCCATAACGCTACCCGTAAGGAGACGACACTCTAAGCATTGGACTACTAAATTTCCTTCTATCATTTCAACGTACATCATGGCCATAGTTTAATCATCTACATGTCATTCCAAATGATTTCAACATGATATAAACAATGCGCATAAAGGTTAGTCCATCACTTTATATCCAACCCTTTCGTTCAATTAAGATTACTCACAATTAGTTGTATGAACTCAAATTTATAAACCTCAACCTTCCTATCACTATGATGGTTATCCCAAAAGAGTTTGCTCGGACCTCGAGTTAGATTGCAACATCAATTCCACTGGATCTAAATCCACATTATACACAACCCAGAATTTTAGGTGCAGAATAAATCTAGACAGCAACTTCAACCAAGGATTCCCAAGGCTACGGGAATCCGGTGAGTGCGTGTAACCCCTCGATGGAAAGGTCTTTCCATCAGCTACAATGTTTCTGTTCAGCCTGTAACCCAGATTAGGCTAGAACTCACATAAAATTGGCTCCAAAGCATGCAACGTACAAAATACAACTTCTGTGCGCTTAGTTTATAGCCCTAACTTCGATTGGACATTCCCGTGGCTACAGGCTTCACCTGAAGGCGTGTAACCACTCATTGGAAAGTTAATTTCAAGGGCTACAACTTTTGTGTTTAGTTGAAAGGCCAGATCTGACCCTTTCTTGCTTGAACACAGCCAAGAAGGTCGCTGCGTGCAGAACACAGATTCTGCACGCATCTTGAAGCGGAATGAATGACATCGGTTCATCTTCCTCCTCAAGACCATTTCCCCGAATCACAACCAAAAGCTCCTCCACCCTTATTCTCCCTCTCAAGGCCATTCCTCTTCACGAAGCAACCCCCATCATCACTTTGAAGAGGGGGAGGTTGAAGATGTCTAGTCTTTAGAACACACATTCTAGCTTGGCCCTTCCTAAAGAAACCTCCATCTCCCATGTATAGACTCTCTTGAGTCGACATCTCACCTAGATAACTATAGATCTAGCACCAAGGGAGGGGGTAGGAAGCTCACCTCATTTCCAGTGGTAACACCATCCGCGACCATGGATCTTGTCATCCTCCTCCGCGGCATCACTTTTCCCTTGACGGAGATGGCGTTTCTCCTCCTCCAAAGCTTGCTCCAGCCGTTTTCTTCCTCCAGGAATGTTCCCTCCAGAAATTAGGGCTTGTGAAGAGAATTAGGAAGCTAGGGCTTCACTTTTCCTTTTTATAAATAAGTGACACGGGTAGGGACACGACCGTTTCCTTACCCGTGTCCTACTCTGGCGAAACGGCTTGACCGCCGTTTCGTGCTCCTACACGGGTACTGACACGCCCGTATCGGTACCCGTGTCCAGGTGACACGGCCATGTCACCTCCCGTTTCAACACCCGTGTAGTTCTTGGGGCACCACTCGTCGAGCTGGGCTTAAAGCACACGGGTAGGGACACGCCCGTGTCCCTACCCGTGTCCTTCACGGGACGAACCACTCAAAGCTGTTTAACTCATAGCCATGGCACTCAACACCATTGAACACGGGTAGGGATACGCCCGTGTCCCTACCCGTGTCCTTCTCGGGATACACCACTCAAAGCCGTGACACTCATGCCATGGAACACGGGTAGGGACACGCCCGTGTCCCTACCCGTGTCTTTCTCGGGACACACCACTCAAAGCCATTTCACTCAAAGCCATGGCCCTCACACCATGGCACACAGGTAGGGACACGCCCGTGTCCCTACCCGTGTCCTTCTTGGGACACACCACTCAAAGCCGTTTCACTCAAAGCCATGACACTCAAAGCAGTGGCACTCAACGCCATTGAACACGGGTAGGGACACGCCCGTGTCTCTACCCGTGTCATGTTCAAATCCAGTTTCTGTCCTATTTTCTTATTTCCCGCAAGTGCGCACCTGATCACCTGCACCCCCTTGAGCCTACACCAGCTCTCTTGACACCAAAACATGCATATGGGGCCTAGCGCGAATCGGGACGTTACAGCAGTAGCAAAAACAACGCGGATCCGGGTCGAAGACAAACTCAGTCCCCCAACAACCATTTCTAAGAACAGTGCTCAAGGGTCTACATGTGAAAGCACTCGGGACATCCCACCCCCTTGCCCAGCCCGTACCCAGAACAAGATAAAATGTGTGGCCACGGCTAAATCACACAACACCACCCCTATTAAGAGCTTCAAACCACCAGTACTAACCGCAACCCACGATTCGGCCTTCGGAAAAAAATATAGCTGACAAGGAACCTCAAAAAAATCAAGGAATTCACTTGGGAGAGAAAATAAAGGTAAGGGGAAAGCGTTGAGATGGCTCCACACGGCGTTGAGTGAGTAGCCCTCACTCAACGCCAGACAAGATCTGGTGTTGAGTGGGCATCACTCTCTCAATGCCAGACAGAATCTGGCGTTGAGTGAGCAGCACTCTCTCAATGCCAGACAAAATCTGGCGTTGAGTGAGCAACACTCTCTCGATGCCAGACAGAATCTGGCATTGAGTGAGCAGCACTCTCTCCACGCTAGAAAGAATCTGGCGTTGAGTGAGCAGCACTCACTCAACATTAGACATACTTTGGCGTTGAGTGAGCATCACTCTCTTAACGCCATATAGAATCTAGCATTGAGTGAGCAGCACTCTCTCAACGCCAGACAGAATCTGGCATTGAGTGAGCAGCACTCTCTCAATGCCAGACAGACTCTGGCATTGAGTGAGCATCACTCTCTTAATGCTAGACAGAATCTGACGTTGAGTTAGCAGCACTCTCTCAACGCCAGACAAAAAGCCGCAAAAAAAAACAAAAAAAAAGGCTATGGCTTTGAGTGTGTGCACCACACTCATCGCCGAGCCTTAATTCTTATCCAACATGATTCCAGCAAGTTTATTACTGTATTAATATTATTCTAACAGCTAATCACATTTCTAGGGTTATAATGAGGGCTTAGTAAAATTTTAAAGTTAAAGCTTCTAACTCCTACACGGCTACAGCTACGGCACAGGAAAATGCTAACCTAACTCTTACTTCCTTCCTCAGCCCGAGAACAACCAAGCTACAACAATAAGAAAAAAATAAATGGCGGGGGACTAGCATGGCTGATAATGAAAAATTCTATACAGGAAATCTAGCGAGAAGCCTAACCCGCACTTCATTCTCTACACACACCCAGCCCGAGAGTAAGGACTCATCTACTAACAGTTGGATGGAATAAATAATTAAGAGACCGGGCTGCTATGAGTAAGACTTGAACAAGAAATTCATAACAGGAAGGCTAAACACAGACTAAAGCAGAGAAATAAACACTCGGTTTCTATCCTAGGGATAACAGAGAAATTAAGAAGACAAGAAAACTACATGGCAAGGGCAAGAATACCACTTGCCTCAATTTCCAGTGATTTAACTTGCACAACCCTTCCTCTCTCTCTCGGCTCCAGCCGTAATAGCACCTAAACCAGAATTCTAGTGTTTAAATGGCGGAAAAGGATCAAACCAAAAAAAAATTCCGAGACCCCTAGAAACACCACGAAAATTGAATCTCTTATCGTAGGAATGAAGTTCTAGGCGAGAGAAATCCAAATACGCTTTAGAAATCAAATTTTGTCCACAAACGATCCCGGAATTGCCGTCTGAAGCCAGCGGGATTGGCGGTTTCCTCTGTTTTTCACGAACAGGCGTAGACGGATTTTTCGCGAACAAGCGCAGACTTTGGCGTTGAGTGAGCATCAAGGAATCCACTTAGGTTTTTGATCAGGTGCCCTATCACCACAAGATCTGTTGCAGGTAGATCTAGAGACCCTTTGAGCTTTTGATCAGGAGCTCAAAATCTAATAGGTTTTTGATCAGGTGCCCTATCACCAATAGTGCTCACTTTTGAAGGGAGAGATAATCCTGTACAGATGGAGGTAAAAGAAATAAGAATGTTTGGAAATCTTCTCTTTCTCAGGCAAATGAGAAGACTGTGTGGATTAAAGTTGAATGTCCAAGCTCCCCCTAAGATGTTGTATATATTCAGGAAGAGGAAACTTTGCCCTGGGTGTACGTCTTCAAGATATGTTGCAGAGCCTTTTTGAATCTGTGAACTATTATTGATTTTTGGCTCTCTGTAAATCTTTGAAGACTGAAGAATGAAGAAGACTGGAGAGAGTTGTTTTTTTTTGAAAAATTTCTTCTTCCTCTTTTCAGCAAAACATGCAAGATCCCTTAAGAGCAATATTCTTCTCTGACTACTGATTGATTACTGTCTCTTTTTGTTTTTCTAAGATATATATTTAGTCAGAATGAAGAAAACGACATCAATTTGAATTCACAAGACAAAACATAATTCTCTGCAAGAATTGACGAGCCCAAACGACTAGATTGGCTGGTAATCATAAATACATTTCCATAACTGTCTTGATAAAATATTCTGTTAATACCATAATTAATGCTTCATGAATACGTCTATCGGCCTTGAAAGTATCAACATTAATTATCAGAATATATTTGCCTTAAAATACTTTATCATAATCAAAATAAATAACTCTGACCGTTCTGAAGAACTAATAACTGAAAGAAGTACAAAATCGTAGAGCTCCGTTCAGAGATCGTCGAACTGAGTTAAGAGATCGTCGACCAGAGAACAGCTATCGTAGAACTGATATCACTGCTGAGAAAAACTAAATCGTCGACCTGAGCTCGAAAATCATCGAGCTCAGTTCAAAGTAGAAGACTCTGAGATCGTCGATGGGAGATTGACGATCGTCGAGCTGAGTTCGACTATAGTCGAACTGATATAGATAGTCCACAATTCTGAATCAAAGTCTGAGTCCACTACAATGCTGGTCTGCACAAAACCTGACCTAGAGGGGACCTAACTAAGACTTAGACATAGACCCTAGCTATATATTAGGGTCAAGACATCCTAAGAGTGAACTTAGCACAAATCCAAATAAGGGTTCCAACACTACGATGCCGAACTCTAATAAGGGGGACTTTACATATCTACCCCAAGGAATGCCGCAAACTCATCGCACACTCGCGGGAGCGGGTTTTATCATGTAAAGGAAGAAGAGATTCACATGCTCAAGAAGAAAATCGTTACCCTAGAGTTTTTCCTTGGTGCCATGGAAATCTACGCGGATGAAAAGCACCGCAATCTCCTTGCCTCCGTAGATCCGAAGTCGGCTCGTGATTTGGAGCTCCAAAACTCCGCCAATGACCGGATCTAGCCTTCCTTCTTCCTCCTTGCTCTCTCCTCTCTCTAGATCTTAGAAAGAGAGTGTTGGGGCTACGGTCCAGAATCGCCCCCGCGCTGCGGTGCTATGCGGTAATGGCTTAACTGGCTGCCCCGTGGATCCGCCCGAGGACCTTTTATATAAAGATTAGTGGCGCCGTCCTCCATCAGTCAGGGCTTTTGGTGCGAGTGGTTGCGCTAAGTCCTCTCAATTGGTATCAGAGGGAGGTTGCGGGTTCGAAACCCTGGGGTCGTTTCCGGGGGGGGGGGATTGTTGGGGCTGCGGTCCGGAATCGCCCCCGCGCTGCGGTGCTATGCGGTAATGGCTTAACTGGCTGCCCCGTAGATCCGCCCGAGGACCTTTGATATAAAGATTAGTGGCGCCGTCCTCCATCAGTCCGGGCTTTTGGTGCGAGTGGTTGCGCTAAGTCCTCTCAGAGAGTGAATCCAAGATAATGGGGTTTTCTAAGCCCTAAACCCGGGTATATCCCTGGGGAAACAACCCACAGCCGTCGGATCTCAAAATAAGGAAACAGACGGCTGCGATCCGGACTTGAAATCGAAGATCTGGGCCGAAAACGGCTTGCTACACGCCCGTATCCAAGGCCGTGTCACCCATTCACCGTCACTAAGGAATTCCCGACCAGAACACGGCCTATAATACGACATCCAACACGCCCGTGTCGCATGTGACATGCCCGTGTCAGGACCCGTGTCACAGTCCGTGTGCCCAAACGACACGGGTCCAGAAATGTCTAGAGAAGTACATGGCCTTGTGACACGCCCGTGTCACATGCCGTGTGCACGATATGCCTGGGACATGCCCGTGTCCCTGGCCGTGTAGCTCCCTCATCACAAACCGCAACACACCTGAGTAGGACACGCCCTGGGACACGCCCGTGTCCCAGGCCGTGTGCCTTCACCCGACGACCGTTGACCGCCAAATCATCGACCAAGCGACCTGGCATCAAACACGCCTCTGACACGGCCCTGGGGCATGCCCGTGTCATAGGCCGTGTGACCTGTACCAAGGTCCAAAACTGCTTCAAACATTGCTCGTTTCTCTTTTGAGTTTCGGGGCATTACAGGCAGGGTCAAAATGGGAGCAGTGCATAATTTGTTGTTGAGCTCTAGGAAGGCTTCCTCGCACTTCTCGCCTTAGACAAAAGCTGCGTTCTTCTAAGTCAATCTAGTCAAAGGTGCAGCAAGGGTAGAAAAACCCTCCATGAATCTCCTGTAATAGCCGGCCAACCCCAAGAAGCTCCTAATCTCCTTGGGAGTGCCCGACCTATTCCAATCCATCACAACATCAATCTTTTTTGGGTCAACAAAAATCCCACTCTTATTTACCATATGGCCCAGAAATGAAACCTGAGGCAACCAAAACTCGCACTTACTCAACTTGGCGAATAGCTTGTGATCCCTCAAGGCAGATAAAACCAAACGCAGATGCTGGTCGTGCTCCGCCGCATTGCGGGAATTAATCAGAAAATCGTCAATAAACACGACCATGAACTTATCCAGGAAATCCTTGAACACTCGATTCATCAAGTCCATAAAAGCTGAGGGCGCGTTGGTCAAACCAAACGACATGGCCAAAAATTCAGAATGCCCATACCGGGATCAAAAAGCTGTCTGTGGAATGTCTGACTCACGGATCCTGAGCTGAAGGCAGCCAGAACGAAGGTCAATCTTGGAATATACCGCGCTACCGCGCAACTGATCAAACAAGTCGTCAATCCTTGGCAAAGGGTACCTGTTCTTATTAGTAACCTTGTTCAACTCTCTATAGTCGATGCAAAGCCTCATTGACCCGTCTTTCTTCTTTACAAAAAAAGCAGGCGCACCCCAATGCGACGAACTCGGCCTGATAAAACCCTTCGCTAACAACTCATCCAGCTAGATACGCAACTCCTCCAGCTCTCGCGAGGCCGTCCATTACGGCGCCTTCGTAATAGGATGCGTACCTGGCTCCAAGTATACCACAAACTCAACATATCGATCAGGTGGAAGACCAGGAAGATTATCAAGAAAAACATCCAAAAACTCGCACACCACAGGAATCTCCTCCAAACGCGGTACGCTAACAACAGTCCCCACTATTGAGACAAAATAGGCAAAGCAATCAGAATCAAGTAGCTTCTGAACACATACCGTAGAAATGACTGGAGCATCCTGGCGCAGATCAGCATAAACACTCCCAGGCTGACCATTGTCCTTAACGAAGTCCAAGCGCTTACCCTTACACTAGATAACTGCATCATTACAGGACAACAAGTCCATGCTTAAGATAACATCGAAGTCTTCCAGGTCGATCACCTTAAAATCTGCCTTAGCTAGAAAGTCTCCCAACAAAATCGGACAATCCCGAATACCCTGATCTGAAATCACGGAATCACCAGAAGGAAACTTGACGCAAAAGGCATAACTAACACGCTCTAGACCCAAATGATAGCGCTCCACAAAGGCTCTAGCCACAAAGGAGTGGGTAGCGCCAGTGTAAAAGAGAACACGCGCCCAGCAGTTCCTCACCTTAAATCTTCTTATAAGATGGCATACGTAACAAAGAAAAACAAAAGCTAAAGCTATACTAGAAATAAAACATTTAGGCTAGGGAGAAATCTAACCTGAAATGACCTGAGTCAAAGTCTGCGCTTTCTCTGAAGAAATTAAATTCAGCTTTCCCTTGCCTTTGTCCACCCGTTGAGGCGGTGGCAATTCCTGGAGTGGCACTGGCTGGAACACCGGCTAGAGCTGGGGGCACTGAGCCTTGATGTGCCTTTCTTGACCGCAAAGAAAATAACCTCTTACCTTACTCTTATCCTTTCCCCAGCAATTGGAAACATCTTGCCCTGGCTGCTTACACGCAGAACAGAATAAATATTTCCTGGGAGTGCCTTGAATCGCATGCACCTGCTCCTTCTTCTGAGCTCCCAGCCTCTTAAAACATCTCTCGAAGGGGTGGCCTGACCGGCCACAAAAACTACAAACCTCCTTGCTCTTCTTTCTGCCAGCACCGGGTACCTGAGGGGTCTTTCCTTCAACCGATTTCCTCTTATCTTTTCTCATTTACTGCCCTATTTGCTTTGCATTCTCAATTGCCTAACCTTTCAAAGTAGATTCCACCACTCCCGCATAGCTTGTTGATCCATAAGCACTTGCCAACTGCTGGACATCACTTCTCAGGCCACCAAGAAAATTCTTAACTCGATCCGCCTCGGAGCTTACCAAGCCGGGGGCAAACCGACTCAGATTGCTGAACTCGATCTCGTACTATCTAACTGTGAGCCGCCTCTGCTTGAAATGTAGGAAATCATTCATCAGGCGGTTGCGCTAGACCGAAGGCAAGAACTTCCTTAGCAATAGTTCCTTGAAGGTCTCCCAAGAGCATCCCTCTTTCAAGCTCTCCTTCTCTCTCAGCCACCAACTCTTCGCCAATCCCTTAAGCTGATAGACGGCGATCATCACCCTCTAATTGGGGGTAACTCCAGAATAGGAGAACATATCCTCGATGGCTATAAGCCAATCATCCAAAACCATAAAGTTTGCCTTCCCATCATAAGTAGGTGGTACAAGTAGTTGGAAGTGTGATATGAATGTCATCTCTGGGGGTAGCATAATAGGAGGTACCAGGGGAGCAGGAGGAACAGGAACAGCTACGCCTATAATAGGGTCCGACACTCTCGGAGGCTGTCCTGCCACAACTACTAACAGAGACTGGATCTGAGTCTACATACCCACCAACTGCCTAGATAAGGCTTCATTACTCTGCCACAAACTTTAAATCAACGCCTCGCTTTGCGCTCCAGAAGACTCACCCTCAGATTAGGGAGTCGATCTTGTCGAAGGACGCCTCGCAATCCTATAATCGTATTAGCATGACTTAGAACCTAGCCCAACTGCTAGAACAAAACTACCCGGTACAAAAAAACATACTTAAATATGATCTCTAACTGCTAAACTTGCTCTGGGATTTTTACAATAATGATGTTATGCTTAACCTAGGATGGTTCATCACCACCATTCTAACTCATGTGCTTAGACCATGAATGAATGAATTTGTATTTCCTTTGATTCAAAACCATGTGTGTACATATGTCATCATGCAAATCTTTAGCTTGGCACGTTGTGCTTATGCAATGTTATGCTATGCATGTTGTGCTATGCATTCTAAAAAAAAGCCTTAATACATGCCATGAGCGATCGTACGCATAGCAATGTTATGCATCCCATACTACATAACATTGCATGCAATGAAAAAAGAAAACGTGCTAATGGGCATTCATGTGGTGAGGTTATGCATCCCATACTACATAACCCTCACATGTTGCCGCCTATGGTGGATCCATATACAAACATATATTATGCATCCCATACTACATAATATGCCCCGTATACTTCTATTCATACTTATGAGTGTAGTGTTCATGCATCAGCCAAGACTTACTGATGACATATCAGTGTGTGTATGATATGACGCTAAACCACTAATGTTAACAAGGGAAAGGTTGCCCAACCAATTGTCAAGCAACCTCCCTCTGATACCAACTATCGCAACCCGCACTTTCTCGATGATTAAATCGTATTAGAGCAAGAGAAAATACATGCTGTGATGCCATGTAGTGCAGGGGATAACTGCACACGTTCAGGCAAAACTCTTAGATTTTTAGAAAAAACATAGCTTATTATGAAAGAAAGCCAGTTATATTTAATGGCCGTATCTCTTGGTACAGTGGATCAACTAGTCCACGATAAAAAAAATATATTCATTCGCAGCGGAAAATACTTTAATTAAGTTGCTTTGACATTCTAAATGAGCATAAGTGTCCCCGAGGGATGACTCATGGTATACACGACTCTAAGGTTAGTATAGTATATATAAAAAGATAGTCTTTACGCTTAAGGAAAAATAGTGCTTTGGTTTTGTAAACATGATGTGCATGAGATACATGTAGTAATATGTTAGGGTTTTAAAAATACCTAACATGCAGCTTAGCATAAAACATTCCCAGATACAAGTGAACAACCTCAAATAGGAAAAGGTAGCAGTTTTAGTTCATACCCAACAACATAAGTAAGCCACCAGTGGGCGTCAACAACCTGACACGAACCCACAGGTGAGTATGCATGTCTATACAGAAAGGAAGAAAAACTACCTCACCAGATGAGGAACAACAATCTCAGCTACTCAGAAGGCCACAAGCCAGCTCCACAAGAGCACTAATCATCTAACTTGTTACAACCTGAACCTGAGGAATTCAAAAAGAAACACCTCAGCAAGTAAAAGAAAATCAAAGGAAGTGGAGCATTAAATTCATGAGCAATAAAAGAAGGGACCTACCAGCCCTGCAACAAAACGTTATCAGTAGAAGAAAAGGCATGACAGTAAGAAGAAAAACTGTCCAAAGAGCAGTAAAAGTACACCAAGTGTGAACATAAATAGCAACATGCTCTGCTAAGCCCCTGCAATAGCACTAAGGCATACCTATGCCAAAAGAAATAGTCACTAAAAAGGAAAGGAACTAACAGTTCTAATCTTTGTGAATTATTGGCAGTGTTGAAAACCTTGGGTCGGAGAGGGCGGCACATCCCTCACCATCAATTAGACCCAAAAAAACTCCAGGGTGAAAACAAAAGGTGGCAGCTATAGGGTCCACACACCCAACCATACCATCCCAACACGACCTAGGTGGTGGTGGCCACAACTCAGCACACACGATTCACCCCTTAAAGAGCCCACAAAACTACACACCCTTCCATAATCCACGAGTCGGCATACAAAAACTAGCTGAACACCCAACACCCCCCCTAAGGAAGAAGCCATACTAACAGTCCTAAAGGAAAACACCCCCCAAGGCAAAAGCGTCGAGATCACTTGACGTGGCACTGAGTGGGTTACTTAACACCAAGCACTAACCATGACATTGATTGGGGTCACCCACTCAATGCAAGGTATACAACCGCAAAAATCCTAGCTATGGAGTTGAGTGGGTTCACCACACTCAACGCCAAATAGCTTCGGCATTGAGTGAGGTCGACTCACTCAATGCCAAGTAACCTAACTGCAGCAACAGGATTTGGCGTTGAGTGAGCCTACCAAACTCAACGCCAAAATAGCCATGGCGTTGAGTGAGGTCGACTCACTCAATAACAAATGACTTAACCACAAAAACAAGCTTTGGCATTGAGTGAGTCCACCACACTTAACGCCAAAATAGCCACGGTGTTGAGTGAGGTCAAGTCACTCAAAGCCAAATGACTTAGCCGCAAAAACAGGCATTGGCAGTGAGTGATTCCACCACACTCAATGCCAAAACAGCCACGATGTTGAGTGAGGTTGACTCACTCAACGCCAAATGACTTAGCCGCAAAACAGGCTTTGGCGTTGAGTGAGTCCACCACACTCAATGCCAAAATAGCCACGGCGTTGAGTGAGGTCGACTCACTCAATGCCAAATGACTTAGCCGCAAAAACAGGCTTTGGCGTTGAGTGAGTCCACCACACTCAACGCCAAAATAGCCACGGCATTGAGTGAGATCGACTCACTCAATGCCAAATGACTTAGCTATAAAAACAGGCTTTGGCGTTGAGTGAGTCCACCACACTCAACGCCAAAATAGTCACGACGTTGAGTGAGGTCGACTCACTCAATGCCAAATGACTTAGCCGCAAAAACAACCATGGCATTGAGTGAGTGCACCACACTCAACGCAAGAAGCCTAACGGTCTAGGAATTGAGTGAGGTACACTCACTCAACGCTTTTGACTTAGCCTAAAATTCCTAAAACTTGGAGCTAGCCCGACCCCAGCCCACTCAATGCCTACAACAAGAGAGTTTGAAAATAACTCCAAATCTCTCTCCTGCCCCTTCTACCCGACAACAACAACCTAAAAAGCTTGACTAAAGCTTAATAAAGCAAAACCCTACCTCCAGCTACTATCTTGACACCAAGCAGAGAACAGAAAAAGTGAAAATAATTAATTCTGGGCAAGATTGACAATAAACCTGTCCGGGACAAAGACTGCAGCAACCCTAGCTTCTAGGAGAGAAAAAATGAGCTGATACAAAAAAAGTAATTGAAATAAAAACAAGATTGGCAAGGGAAAAGAGAGCCACTTGCCTCTACCTCCAGGAAACAGCAGTTTCCTTCCAAAATTTGGCACTAGCGGCAAGATCAGCCACCTAAGAGGCAAACCTGAAACTTTTAGAGGAAGAAGAACAAACCCTAAAAACCCTAGCTCTTATAGACAGCCCGAAAAGCTAAGTTACATACCTAGGAAGCAAGATCTCAGCGAGAGCAGCTCAAATCTACTGTTACCCGAGCGAAACAAGCCCTAAATCCACAACTATTTGGCGGTCAATGCTGCAGCTCCTCCGCCTCCCGCTTGCTTCCTTCCGCTGGAAGCTAACAAGCTGAAGCTAGCTTGGGAAATGGGGAAGAAGAGAATAGCTGGAGCCTTATAATAAGACCTCCACACACTTATCTAAAGCTAAATAAAATAATCCTATAACACTCAGATTTCGGCCACTGGCCGCCTCTCCTAAAACCGCCATCTTATGCTATGTATATAAAATATTATACATATAAAAATATATGCATATACAAACATATAAATCTAAGCTTATAAAATCAATCACTAAAATAACTATCGGCACCCAAGCCTAACACAACGTATATATATATGCATATACATTTATACCTAGCTAAACAAACTAACCTAAAAATAGGGCACCAGCCCTACCAAGCTTGGCCACCCAAGTCCATGCACAGCAATAACAACTATCACTAGCTAATCAAGCAAATGTCGAAACGACGCGAAAACAAACGATCTCGGATTTCGACAAAACTCGCACCGTAGCTAAACACCCAAGCTACGAAAATAACTGCGAAGTCGAAAACAACATCCGATGATCAAACACTCGGGCTAACATCTCCCCAGCCAAAGTACAAGCATTCTCTGAGAGGCTAAGCCGAGTCACCAAAACAGACTCCAGCTAGCTGGGGAATCTTGCAAACATGCTACAAATAGGCCACTCAAGGAACCTAAAGAGCTAATACCACGCTCTAACAATGGCAAAAGGCCAGAAACGCGTCATCGTAATGCCAAATAATGACCAAACAAAACACAAAAAAACCCGGGGCGTTACATCGCCCCCCAATCTTTCCCTGCGGAGGCACCGACTTCGAGGCTATTTTCTTCTTCAAAGGAGATGAATGAAGTGGGAAGTGAGCTTGATCATTTTTGGCTCCTTTTTATCGTTATGTTGCTATGACTTCTCTTCTTTCTTTTACAGATAGAGGCTTAGGCCGAGACTTTCGTTACTTGGAACGACCACTATGTGAGCCTGATGGACGAGTATTTGGCCATTCAGGAGAAGCTCATATTGATGATGAGCTCACTCGCCTCCTTGAGGGAGGAGCATGATTATGACGTTTCATGATTCCGTCGGATGGGGTCCGGGATGAAGTCCAAGTTGGAGGATGTACGCGTAACATTGGAGGTACAGAAGGCACTGGTGGAGAGGACCACCCAGATGCTGAAGCATTCCCAGGAGGAAACCACCAGCTCAGAGAATCCACCTCAGGCAGGGAGGGCCCAAGTGGAGATGCTATCTTCCGATAGCTACATATCGGGGCTGAAGGCTGATGGAATCATGGAGTACTTGGATATGTTGGACTACATGCGAGACTGTTGCCTGATTGCGGAGGAGGTCCATGATGATATCTGGTCCAAGGAGGTGGAGCCTCAAGTGGAGGATGCCCGTGAGTTAGCCCTCAGGCGTGGAGTGGCAAAGGCCTTCCGATTTGTTTGCCGACACCTAGGATGCAACACCTATGGCTTTATCTTTGATGACATTTCTGAGGATGAGCACTCTGATGTCGATGTTGTTGATGAGTAGCAGCCTCATGTTTCTGTATTTGTATGTTTTTGTACTCTTCCTCCAGCTATTTGTGTCATGTAATGTTTTTGCTTAATAGTTATAGTAGGAGCTCTTGTGCGCCAACCTGTATGACATCGTTAT
Source organism: Platanthera zijinensis (assembly GCA_039513925.1). Classification (NCBI taxonomy): domain Eukaryota; kingdom Viridiplantae; phylum Streptophyta; class Magnoliopsida; order Asparagales; family Orchidaceae; genus Platanthera; species Platanthera zijinensis. The sequence goes on from CM077094.1 coordinate 91,083,785, forward strand.
TTTCATACCACTTAGCTGTTTTGTTTTTCCTTTTTCTCCTTTGAGAACTATTTTTGCGAGTTTGGCTTATAGGAGAGTGTGGGCGATGTATTTAGCTTGAACTAGGTTCGCGACTTCGTTTGCACAGTTTTTTCCTGCGACTTAGTTTGCGCGGTTCTAGCCCACGGTTTAGTTTGCATGGTTTTAGCCCGCGGCTTAGTTTGCACGGTTCTAGGCCGCAACTTATCCATGGGGGGGGGGGGGGGGCAGGCCCCCATGGGGAGTTTGAACAAGTTGGGCTTGCGGCCGAGCTGGCTATGGACCAATTGCCGGAGAATGTAAATACTCGATCCGTGTGCAACCGTGAGGGGGGCAGGCACTGGCGATAGTAAGGCGTTGTTCTGCGGTAACAACGGTGAATGTAAATACTCAATCCTTCTATTGGAGAAAATAGGTACTCAATCCGACTGCCGTAGAAAGTAGGTACTCAATCCAGTTACGACCGTGAGGGGGGCAGGCCCTGGCGACGACAGGGCGATGGTTTACAGTAACGATAGAGAATGTAATTACTCAATGCAACCGCCGAAGAATGTAAATACTCAATTTGGTTGCGATCGCAAGTGTGTCAGGCCCTGGCGATGGCAGGGAGATGGTCTGCAGTAACGATGAAGAATGTAAGTACTCAATCCGACCGCCACAGAATGTAGGTGCTCAATCTGGTTGTGCGACCTAGCATGACAATAAGCCAATTACCAGAGAATGTAGATACTCAATCCGGGTGCGATCGCGAGGGGGGCAGGACCTAGCGATGGCAATGTGATGGTCTGCAGTAACGGTATAGAATGTAAGTACCCAATCCATCCGCCGGAGAATATAGGTACTCAATCCGGTTCTGCGACCTAGCCCGGGTATGAGTTGATTGCCGGAGAGTGTAAATACTTAATCTGGGTGCAATCGCGAGGTGGGGGGGGGGGGGAAGCCCTGACGATGTTAAGATGTTGAGCGACAATGTTGGAAAAGAACCTATTTGTTTGTCTTACAAGTATGGCTTTAACTAAAGATTTTAGATTGATATTACTGAAACAAATACGATATTACATTTAAAAGTAATAATAGTTCGCGCGAGCCTGAGCTCGCGACTTTTACGATCACTAAGTTACAAAAGCAAGATGCAATAGGATGCAGATAATAAAGAGTACAAATAAAGTAAAAACGTAGAGGGAAAGGCGCGAGGTAAGTCGCAAGCTACTGGTATGCTGCGGGGGATCTTCCTGTGTCGGGAAGAGCGTCCTTCCTAGGAATCCTATGCTGGGCGTAGGTTCATACCATCAACACTGAAGGTGGTAGCTGATATTGGTTATGCCTGTCTTGCGTAGCAAGCATGTGCTTCTTCTTGATCTCCGCGAACAACTCCACTCCTCCGGGGTTGGAAATTTCATTGTAAGATGGGAGATTGATGTTATTGCTCTGAAAGTGGACTGAATTGGCCTTCCAAAAATGGCGTTGTATGTCGAACTTTAATTGATCACGACAAAGTTGACATCATGGGTAGCTTGCTTTGGGAAATCTCCCACTGTGACAGGCAACGTGATTGTGCCTTGGACCAGAATGAGGTGGTTGTAGAAACCATAGACGGGGCCTTCTGCGGGGCTAAGATTTTGCTTAGTGAGCTTCATGCTTTCCAGGTTGGAGAGGAACAACAAATCTATCGAGTTTTTATTGTCTACAAGGATCCTTTTGACGTTGAAGCAGGGATACCCGATCTTGTCATGGATAATGAGGGGATCCTGGTTGGGCATCTGCAGCCCTTCGAGGTCCTTGTCGTCGAATGTGATGGTGATATCCTGATTTGGATTCCTATATGATCCTTTTACTGAAAGTATCTGTGTTAGGGGCCTAGCGATGGTATCTATGTTGCCCACTATCTGCCTTCCCCCAACAGTTCCCTATGGTGGGTTTTGCTGGTCTCTTTCACGACGTTGCGTTTGTTAGTTTTGCGCTTGTCTTTGCAAGAATCTCCCAAGGATCCCTTGGCGGACGAGGCGCTTCATGAGTCCTCTTTTTATAGTTATTTTCAGACTCATTTGGGCTTGTTTTCTTATTCTAGCACTTCACTTTTAGTTCATTATCGTTTATATTTCATCTTTTCCTTATTTCCATAGGAAGTGCACCTTTAGGCCCGTGGTTGTGTATTTTTGTTCTTTTATTATTTGTACTCCTTTTTGTGCTTGTCTGGAATGTCTACACATATCAGTGATTGGTTTGGGGGTCGTGTGCGTGTTCCGGGGGAGTTTAGAAGCAGTAATACTACGCACGATCATCGGATCTATCGAGCACGACCACTGGTCATGCGCCGATGATTGTGCGCACTGGTATTCTGATCTCCAGATGCTGCCTAGGATAATCGCATGACTACTGGACATAGTGCGCACGACCACCGTTTGTGTACCACTATTTGTGTAGATTGATTCCTCTTTTCTTTGTGTTCTGTCTGGGGTAGTCGCTCGACCATTCGAAATAGTGAACATGACCACCGGTCGTGCGCCATCGCTCGTGCGCGTTACCCCAGTTCTTCTCTTAATTCTTCCATGCCAATACGCACGATCACTGGCCATAGTGCGCACGAACACTAGTAGTGCGCCCATGATCGTGCACATTGTTTAATTCTGCTTTCTATAAATACGCAGGTTTCGCCCTAATTCCAGGATCGCCATTTTTTTCCGCCGCTTTTCGCCTCTGACAAAGGGTTCGGCCGTTCCCCTTCATCTTCCACCCTAGGGAGGTTCTCCGGGCAAGCCTTCACTGCCAAATCCAAGCCGGAGCATCCTCTCGGACTCCTCCATCATCTCTTGAGCTCTATTTCATGGTTTTTGCACCGTATTAACCAAGCAAGGGGAAGCTTGCAACTTTCTTCCGCAATCATGACGCGAAGAAGATGGGTCAATTGGAAGGTAGTGACAGCCCTTCTTTATCCCAGACACAGTTGAGGACCGAGCTAGGACACGGATTGACAACCCGGCGATTCCTTCTGTGAACCCTCAGTAAGACTTCGGATTCGGTCGATCTCTTGCCTTGTTCTTCCTTTATTATTGTTTATGTGCTATAAAACTTTATTAATAGATGATGTGTTCTTAATTGTAAACATTTATATTTAATCATGTCTATGTAATTACGTGTATTCTTTATTTACTTGAGGTGCACCATATTCCATCCACCATCTATTTGTTCTTGCCGCACTAGCAATTGCTAGTGGCGCGCGTTGCGAAGAGGTGCTCTCGACCCTCATTCTGCAAGCCTACTCGTCCATCCACCCTGCTATTCGGCGCATAGCAGCCCGACTAGTCTTCCATCCCGCTTGGCGAAGCATCGTATAGAGGTGTTTTATAGGAGTAGTTTGTAGCATTTTACTTTCTTTTTCCGCAAACATCAAAACCCCCCTTTCGTTAACTCCGACCAAAGGACTTCAATCTCAAGTCCTCCTCAAAAATTAACTCCACCTTACTGTATTGCATCGAGATCGATACTTGAGAAAATTCACCCATTTTATATTACTTGTGCGACCGGTACACTTACCGTTCAACGCATCAGCACTCAATTTCAACTTTCAGCCCGGTGCACTCTTCGTTATTGTGACTAGGCGTGTGGTGGATCTTGTAGTACCTTGTCTGATTAGCATGAGTGTTTGGTCGCGGTATTCTTGGCCGTTGGAATGCTGGATCATTCTAAATTGCGTACATCACGTTAGTACTGGTGGTATTAAGAGGGGTATATTCTTGAAGTCGATGTTGCCTTATTCCTTGGAGGGTCATGTCGACGGTTGTCACTACGACGCTCAGCCTGACGTCGTTCTTCTTGTCGTATGAGAGTTTGTTCTTCTCCTTTCTTCCTTTTTTTCTACCTTCAAACTACTGGCGGTGTGCTTTGATGGCCTCGTCGATCGCTATCTGGGCCTCGACTTGGTGAAAAAGATCTGGATAACTAGGCACGGTTTTCCTCATGAGGGCTGAATAGAAGCCACTGAGGTGGAGTTTGCCAAGGAAGTCGACTGTGAGAAGTTCAGGGTCGACGCCAGGAATTTGAAGTGCCTCTGAGGTGAAGCGGCGAAAGAAGTCCTTAAGGGATTCTCCTTCATTTTGTCAAATGCCAGAAAGGTGTGAGGGATCACGAACAATTCTTCGGTTGGCAATGAATTGGTCAGTGAATTGTCTTGACAGTTTTGCCAAGTTTGCTATAGTTCCCTCTCTCAAGGAGTGAAACCAGGTACGAGCTTGGCCTTTAAGGGTAGCTTGGAAGACATGACAAAGTAGTTGGTCTGTTGCGTTATAGAACCTCATAATTGTGGTGAAATGGTTGATGTGTTCTAGCGGGTCGTTCGTCCCCTCGAACATTTCGATGCTTGTTAGTTTGAACCCATGCGTAATCCGATGAGCAAGATCCTAGGGGGTGAGTGGAGAGCCCTGATGGAGATGGCAGCATACAAGGATGTCGCGTCGCCCAAGTTGGCTGTATTCCTCAACAATTACTTCTCAAATTTCTTCTCGAGTGATCCTCTCGCGTGATAGTCAGGCTTCTTCTCTTAAGGTGCGGTGATGGCGACTAGCTCCGACTCCTCGGGGAGTCGGGTGAGTGGAGCTAGTTACATCAGAGAGTTCTTCTGATATTTCTTATCTTTGCCGAGCTTCTTGCATCGGGCCATGATCTGGCAGAGGTAGGGGAATAGCTGGCAGAGGACGAGAGGCAGGTACTCCTAAATTTCTGAGAAAAGTGAGCATTTCGGTCTGCTGTTCCTTCATCTGGCGAACACGCCCCTCGAGGGCAGTAATAGGTGCGAAAGTGGCCTCTATGCCCAATGGAATATCCACCAGAGAGTGTGAGTGTGGTGGTTCAATGTGTCCTTCTGGGATAGATCCTTCAGCTGTACGGTCGCTTCTCTTTGCCATTGAAGTGGAACTTGAATGTTGCAAGGATATAGGTATTGGATTTTGAAGGATGTTGGGGATCGTGTTCCCACACACGGCGCCAAACTTTTGCCAACTAACTCGGTGTCCGGTCGAACCGAAATAAACTGGACCGCCTTATCTCCCGGGATGGCCGAGCGTGCACACAGTAAATGAAAATAGAGAGTTGACACAAGAGGTTTTAACATGGAAAAACCCCTCAACTGGGTAAAAAACCACGTGACCGAATCTGTGTCAGTCAAAGTTCACTATCAACTTGTGGTTACAATTATGCACGGAGAATCGAGGGCAACAGATTGCTCCTCGTTACAATTTGGGAGTGAGAGAGAATTCCTGACTCGCAACGGGCAACAAGCTGCGCCGAGGGAGTGGTGGATGCTACTTGGTGGCTGGTGTGCTTGAGCGCTGGTGGTGGTCATCTTCTTCCCTTCTCAACACATATGGGGACTTGGGCATTCCTCTGGCTCGTAAGCGGCTTGAAGATGACCCGAGGGAAGAGTTTGACAGAGCTTCGACCTGGGGAAGAAGAAGACTCAGACGAAAAAAGGTCAGAAATGAGGAGGCTTGGAGCTCCTTTTATAGCCTCTAGTAGGTGGTTATGGTGGGCCCCCACTAACTTGGTGGTTACCTGCGGTTCAGACAGTGGTTAAGGCTCCATAGAGATCAGACAGCGACCAACATGCAAGTGGCGGCAGTTTGACGGCCAAGTGGTAGTGGGCGGCAGCGAGGCAGCTGATGGCGAGCGGCGGGCGGCCGGCAGCGACGATGGCAGACGACTAGCGGCGGCAGGCGGCCAACGGGGAAGGGCGGCAAGCGGCGGCGGTGATGGAGGGTGGCCGACGGCGTTAATTATTGAATGGGAGGCCCCCATGATTCTCCTATTATGGAGGAGATCATGGGTAGTGGGTTGACCGGTCAAACTCATGATCTCTATAATAGGAGAAATCAGGGGGGAAGAGTGGTTAAATGCTTTCTTAAGGCTTTAAATGGAGGTTCATCCCCATCAAAAATTATAAGATTAATTTTTGTTAAATTATAAGTATTCTTTGAGTTAAAAATATATTATATCAGTTATTTTCTGTAATATATGAGATAAAAATATAATCCCTCAATTATTTTCTGTAATATCTCAGATGAAAATTTAATCTTTAAGCTATTATTTGTTATTATCTAAATTAAAATGTAATATCTCATATATTTTATATTATATCTGAGATTAAACTTTTTTTAATTTGAGTGAAATAAGTATTATTTAGGTTAATATATATAATTTAAATAAATTTATAATTTAAATAAAATTTATAATAGCATTTATTTATTTATTTTAAGAGATGAGTTTTATGTAATATCTAAGATTTATTTATTTTTGTTATATAGATTTATTTATTTCTCATATTATCTGAGTTAAAAATATATTATCTTAGGTATTTTCTGTAATATTTAAGAAAACAATATAATCTCTCAAATATTTTCTTTAGTATCTCAAATAAAAATGTAATCTCTCAACTACTTATATGTGTAATAAATATGCTTGCATACTTTAATACCTGACATAAAGGTTTCTCAAGCAAAAAAGAATGAAGGATGACAAAACAACGAACATGCATTCAAATCAGCTGAGGCCCGGACGGTGATCTTCGTCCGGGGCCCAGACCAAAAATTTTGCCCTTCTAAGCGTATAAAGTTCTTCGTGTTGGATCTTGAGGCATCCTTAGAGGGGGAGGGGGGTGAATAAGAGCGAACAATAATTTCTGCTTTACTTTTTTACTTAACAAAATATAAATGAAAATCAAATAAACTTCTTCACAATCAGAAACACATAACAAACACTTAGAAATTTATAAGAAAACTAAAACGAACTTTTATTTCATAAGTGTTTAATAACTTGAAAGAGATTTCGATAAATCTTGAAATCAAAGGCTATGATGAAAAAGTATTCTTTTTCAGAATTCACAGGCCCTTCTCCCAAAGACAGGTCGGCTATAGCCTATCTCTCAAAAGATACAACTACTAGCCTCCCCTAGATCTCTCTATGACCTAGTCGTTGCACACAAGGCAGTGATTTCCCCCTAAATCACATAAGGCCTTGTCGCTACTTACAAGATGGCGATTTCCTTACCATTTATAATGAAGGAAAAAGAATACAAAATGATAAAACTAAGATTAAAACTCCCTCTTGTATTGAGCACTGAAGAAGATGGCGAAGGCTTACGAAGATCGACAAAGTTGATGTGCATGAACGATCTCTTCTCCGCCCTTGAACTTTCTTGGGAACATGGGAATTTTTATTGTAAAACCCCCCTTCTAAAAAACAAGACACGACCGAGAAAGTTTTATGCCCAGAACAGCCGCCTTGCGGTAGCATCAACATATGACTAAGCTGTAGCACAAATTGCCTATTCTGCTGGCTAATCTCTGATATAACAAATGTTAACCCAACCAAAAGAAGATCACAGAAGTCATAAATCACAATAAGTAAATCTCCAAAATAGTACATCAACAATAAGGAACTACATCAATTCCTTTAATATCAGAGTACAACAAAATTTGCTCGAAGGCTACATCATAACGCTCACAACTCACATCAGTCACCAAAGGAAGAGAGTGTATCATCGCATCAGGTCCTATCCCCGCGGCCTGGCTGTCCTCTTGCATAAGGCGTTGCTACTTCTCTAACTATGGGTTATCCTCCTAAAATAGTAGGCGTAGAAACCGTTAGTCATAAAGATGAAGTGGCTATCACATCCGCTCACCCCTACAACTCTTTGGCACCGGGCGGAGGAAAAGAAGGAGGAGCTCAATATAATAGTAATATATAATCAAACAAGTGACAGAAGAGCATTCTTATCTAATAACTCATGTATATATACACATTATTCATATTAAGCAAGTATCACCAGTAACCATAAACATGTAAAGAAGTAGTCTATACGATCAACATATTATCATAATTACAGAATTTAACTTAACTTATAAAAATGCCCATTTAAATTTATAAGTTAAGGATCGGGTACATAAAAAGTAACTAATCATATAAAAGTACTCATACAAATTTATATAATGAGGATCTTATGCGGTACAATGTAATGATATGAAATTAATGCATTATGATGACTCACCTATACACACACACATACACACACACACATGCTATGTCGATATAGACCTTTAGTTCCCACTCTTTGATTAGGTAGCTAACCTCTCAGGCATCAACCGTCATGGGCAAACGGTGGCAGTAGAGTTGGCATCTCCATTATTAGGCAATCATCCACAGTATAAGGCCTAGGCCTTCGTATGCCTCAATTCTAAGAACGCAACAGCAGAGCCCCTGCGTACTATGACTCAGAAGGGGTCTCGGGTAGATGTGCACAACGAGCCCAACCCAACTGGTCTATAACTTGCATGGAAGGAGTCTTCATGAGCATATCACCGAAGTGTAGGAGCTGAGTGTTCACATATTCTCAGTTTGACAATATCAATTCCCAGATTGTATTCGATCATAGTTGTGTTTGGTATAGTGTGCAGGTATACATGTTCAAGATAAGCAAAGAACTCCAATATGTGACCTACCTCTGCACGCTAGCGCTACCGTCGAGCGCTAGCCTTGATTTAATCTGAATAGGCGCTTTGGAACCTACCGCATGGCGCTAGTGCTACCACCTATGCTAGGTTCAAGATTTATTCTGACAGGTGCTCTGGAACCTATCGCGCAGTGCTAGCTTCCTACTGCAAAGCGCTAGCTCTCTCAATAAGCATCAAGATGCATTTGTCGAGACGATTGAGCTATCGCTAGGCAATAGCTGAGTACTATGCCACGCTAACACGAAAAAGTGGAAAATAATATTTTTGGAATATTTTTTCAAATACGCGAGACAGCTGTCACGTCGACGCAGAATGACCTACCGTTGGGCGCTAGTCTTACTGTTGGCAGTAGCCTGTTTTTCAAAGACGTATAAAAGGCTTTCATTTTCTCATTCCTTGCATGAATCAAGACAGACAAGACTTCATTCTAGGGTTTGGGAGCTGCTTTGAGCACCGTTCCGCTATCTCTATCAAAGGAAGAGAAAGTCACCTTCCTCTTGTTCGCGCACGAAGATCTCCGGTGAGCCAAGGACTACAATGACTATGAGGAGTTGATCTGGTGCAACCAAAAGAAGATCGTTAGCACCAGTCACGCATTACTCAATGGAGGAATCGTCTTGAGGGAGATTCAACTTTAAATCATCTTTATTCTTTTTTGTACTTTTCTCTTTTCTGTGTGATTGTGGTGAGGAAAATTGACCAGTGAAGATCGTCGGAATCTGGAAAGGATTCCATGAGAAATCATCCCGAGGATGGGACGTCTAGATTAGGGGATCTAGTGGGGCTCTATGACACATCCTTGTGTGAAGGTGAAGAACCGGCTCGAAGACCTTTCGTGGAGGGAAAGGTAGAGAGCCAACCAGTCCGGGTAGTGGGTCGGCATAGAAAACCAAAAGAGATTCGAATTTCACTGCCTCCAATCTACGACGTCATGGAGATCAAGCACTTGTAATTATAAAAAATGTTTGATTTTGTTTAAATAAAATTATTTGCTATTCTTAATTCTACGTGTAATGTCGTGGGTGTTATCTAGTAGATCATTGAAGGGTGCATACTTCTCCAAGGAGAAATTTGCCCAGGAAAATAAGATTTGTGACCTACCGTCACGCGCTAGCATGCTAGTGCTCCGTGGTAGCTTCCAGAACTAGTTTTACCTAAATAAAATTATTTGAATTTTTAATTAACTCATAAAACCTTATTCACTCTCCCCCTCTAAGGTTTGCCACAAGATCCAACAAGTGATATCAGAGGAGGTTGCTTCAAAAAGGGATTAACATCCTGAAGTAAGATGGCCAACGACAATTTACACTTTCCCTGAGGGACAAGGTGTGAGTAGACCTCCACTGTTTATGGGGAGTGACTACAGTAACCGGAGAACGCGCATGAAGATTTTCTTGATGATGCAGAATATGGACATGTGGGCCATGATCGAAACAAAACACACTACACCAACTACCACTGTAGGTGATCAAGTTTTGGAGAAACGACATGACAAATGGAATGAATCTGATAAAAAAAAGTACTAACAATACAAAAGCTATGAACACTCTTTTCCATGCATTAGAAAAAACTGAATTTAATCGAATTTGCAATTGTGAAACTGCATTTGATATATGTCGATTACTAGAGCTAACGCATGAAGGTACCTCTCAGGTAAATGAGTCAAAGTTGTTTCGAATGGTGTCTGAATATGAACAATTCTAGATGGAGACTGGCGAGAAGATTGATAGCATGTACACACGCTTCACGAAGATCCTCATCGCCTCTAGATCTCTAGGGAAGACATTCTCAAATGGAGACTTGGTACGAAAAATCTTGCGATCTCTTCCTCCACGGTTCAATCAAACTGCCATTGCTGAGTCACACAATATCAACACCTTGGAAATTTAAAGCCTCATTGGGAATATGAAGACCCATGAAATAGAGATGAAGATACAAAGTGAGGAATGCTCAAAGGAGCCAAAGAAGAAAGCTCTAGCACTGAAAACAGAAGAGTCTGATGATGAAGGTAAAGAAAGCCTAAATGTTCGAGAATTTAGATGATTCCTGAAGGATCCCGAGAGGCAAGAGAAGTACAAAAGTTTTCTAAAGAAAGGTGCAGTAGAGAAGAGTAGGTGGACCAGATCGGCAAAGATGTCAGAAAGCGATGAAGAAAAGTCTATTCCTTAGTGCTTCCACTATCACAAGTCTGGACATATAAAGAAAGATTTCCCAAAGCTCCAAAAGGAAGAAAGAGGGAGGCAAGGCAGAGATAAAGGAAAGAGGAAATTTCTCAAAGCCTCGACATGGGATGATGCTATTTCTAACAATTAGAGCACCTCCGGCTCAAGCCGTGAAGACAAGGTGAATCTCTATCTAATGGGGGTACAACACAATGACTCAAATGGTGAATCTAGTGTCCATAGCGACACTGAGGTAACTCCTCCCACTTATATAAAACTCCATGAATTATATGAAACTTTTTGTGATAATTTAGATAATGTGGGTAATAAGAATAATGTTTTGAAATATGAAAATAAACAATTGAGAAAGTAGTTGAAATGTGTGAATAATGAACTAGTGAAATGTGGAAAAGAGAAGGTTGAGTGCCAAGACTGCTCTCACTCCTTGTGCATAATAAAAGAATTAGAAGAGAACCTCTCCGAGACTTCCTCCAAAATTGACACTCTCACTAAAAAGAGGAAGGACTTGGAAAGGAAGCTTCAAACTTCTCATAGCCATATTGAGAATGAAAAGAAGAAATTCGCAAAACGGTGTGTGATACTGATCACAAAAAACACCGAGTTAAAGGAGAAGATCCATGACCTGAACATTGGTATCCACAAGTTTGGAATAGGATAAAAATCTCTGCATATGATATTGGGTTATCAGTGTCAGGGATTTGCAAAATTTGGGCTTAGATACAAACACTGTGAGCTATCGCATAGCCGAATCTCTACACTAGCAATAGGTTGTTTCCAGAAAATCTAGCTAATTGTTTATGAAACATAATGCTAATCATATTAAATAAAAAAACCAACATCTTTTGTCTAACAGGAGCCCAAGTACTACACAAAAGGCGATATCCACCGCTTATGTGAGGTGTGCCAAATGTAAAAGGTTTGGTTACACCTCTGGCTCTTGCTTGAAGAGAGAAATGAATAAAATGACTCAAGTCTGGATGCCAAAGTCGACTACCTACACTCTGGGTGGAACAACTGGGTAACCAGATCTTCACCCTCATCCTCTTGATTAGTGTGTAGGCAGGCTAAGGACAGGGAAAAAGTAAGGCGCTTGAAGATAAGTTCCTTAGCCTTGAGTAGAAGAAAGAAGGCATGATGATCTGTGGAGACAACTGCAGATTACGTATTTTTGATATCGATAACATGGGTAACATAATATTTTCTATTCCAAATGTTTTATTTGAAGGATAAAATTAAAAGTTAATTTCTACTAGTTGTCTTTGTGTTAAGGGCTTGAATGCGATGTTTTGAAACCTTTACAAATACATATTATAGACGCTACATCAAACACCATGGTTCTCATTGCACTTAGAAACCATTGTTCTATATATGTACCCTTAGGAATAAATGCATAAGTATGTCCACGATCATTCACCCATTATATATGTCTCATAATAGCGGGTCATAGGTTTGTGTGCATTAGGCATGCTAGCTTGTAATCCATGTCTTGTCCTTAACCGGGGAAGGGTTCTTGTAGGTCCTTGTTTAGCGATGGGGAAAAAGAGTGTTAGGTTGAGCGGGTTATTGTGTGTGCATATAGGATTAACACCCCACCCTACGATACTTGTGCAGCTCCTCATGCCCATTCGTCACATAGTACAGGGCTAGGGTAACGATATATTTCTTGGGTCGATTATGTCTTGAGCATTCTCATGAGTGTTCCTATACGTAGCACATACATTATTTCTTGTCTTATGTTTGTCAATATCATGCATAATACTCTATCGTGTTGTCCGATTTTTTTTGCAATTTTTTGGTTGTTTTGTTTAATTTGATTAATCATTTTTTCTAAATAAAAAATTAAAATGTATATATATATATATATATAACCCAAAAAAACTGTAGATAATTCATTCTTAGGACACACATGGCTAGAACCTGAAGCATAATGATTATGTACAATGTTTGATTTAGGATTGTTAATCTCTGTGAACATTGTCTACTTTTGTCAGGATGTGTCGAATCTATAAGTGCTTAGCTACAGAGTGCGACTAGACATGATAGTGTATGCTAAATATGCCTCTAGGTATGTGTGAGGATTTAGGTAGGGTAATGACTTTCCACTATTCACACATCTCTAGACGAAGCACTCATGTAGAAACTCTATGCTTACATATTGTAACTTGTGATATTGTGTCTAACATGTTAAAAATAACTTGAATAATCAATGTCATGATATACATGTGCTTATATAAAAGTTAGAACTTTGGGCAAAATCTCTGGTGATCATGTCCTTTGTATACAAGTTAAAGTGCATCTATCTATGTGGGTAGATTTTGATTGATTCAGGATTCTTGAAATAAATGTTATAATAATGATAATATAAAAAAGGAGTTATGTATGCTATCAAATCATGTGTCAGGATACCCCCCAAGCACAAATCTCTCCTCCTAATAAATCTTCATGTGCATTGTAAGGATGTGCACCTTGGTCCAAAGAATCACTACGATCTTGTGCAAAGACAAAACCTAAGTTTAGTGCCCCTTGATCTAGTCTTGGTATGAAGTAGATAGAAACGTGACATGATTTTTCACTCTATTTCTCTCATGATAACATATTGAATTATTGAGATAAAACATGTACTAAATATTAGTTCTACTTAATGTTTTTCTTTTGATGCTACACATACACATGTAATTGATCTATCTAACGGTTCCATGCATATGAATTGGACTGAAACTGCACTATATGTCTACAACATAAAGGTACTAGTACACGATTATGACTTTTACAATGTTCCAATGTGTTAACTCTCCAAATCTCTTAGCATTGTACTTCAAATCGTTGTGTACTTAGTTTCACATGTGCGGTCCAATTTCTTTTACTCTGAAAACTCATATGATTTGCTTCTGTGTACCATGCTTGTATATTTGACCCGTACGCATCATATTCTCTGATTTATGTTTGTTCACCCTTATTGTGTTTTCTTTGAGATTCTCTTTATAACGTGCATTGTTTGATATTTATCATGCTTTTTTAGACTGTATTTTTCCCGTACATACATAGTTTTTTTTCGGTCTAGCCCACCACTTTCGATAATATCAAAAGGGGGAGAATAGAATGTTCATGAGTTAGGGAAGATCGCATGTAGGGGGAGCTTGTTGAACTGTATGCACGTCGATAGGGGGAGCGAGTAGAGCACATATATAGGGGAGCGCGTTTATAGGGGGAGTTATTAAGTAACCTGAAACATGACTATTTAATGATTATTTCTTACATGCATTGTATCATACATCTCAACAATTATATGTCATGAATGAGATTTGATATTATCAAAAGGGGGAGTTTGTTGGAGTTTATGGTTCACATATCCTCGGTTTGATAATATAAATTCCCAGGTTTTATTTGATTATAGTTGTGTTTGATATAGTGTGCAGGATTATAGGTTCAAGAGAAGCGAAGAACTCCAATATATGACCTATCGTCACGCACTAGCGCTACAGCCGAGCACTAGCCTTGATTTAATCTTAATAGGCACTCTGGAACCTACTGCATGGCGCTATCGCTACAGCCCGCACAAGCTTAAGAATTTATTCTAACAGGCACTCTAGAACCTACCGCACAGTGCTAGATTCCTACCGCATAACACTAGCTCTCTCAACGAGCGTTGAGATGGATTCATTAAGAAGATTGAACTACTGCTAGGTGATAGCTAGGTACTGCGCCACGCTAGCACGAAAAAGCGGAAAATAATCTTTTGGAATAATTTTCCAAATACGAGGTGTACAACCTCGGACTCATAGGAGCGGAAGGCTCAAGGGAAAGAGGGCCACTCACCCGGAGAGAGCCGCTCGTTAGGAGCGACGGGCACAGCGAGAGGGCCACTCGTAAGGAACGAGCCAACTCACTAGGCGAGACAAGCCCATAGGAGGGAGCTCCCGCCCGCGAGGCGGTGCTCTTGCCAAGCACTGGTTCGGTAAGGGGGCCAGGCACCGATTCAGTGGTTGTTCGAGGACTGGTTCAGTTGGAAGGTGGTTTACCTTTTTAGCCCTAGGTGATTTTACACTTTTGCCCTTGGTGGTCTGCATATAACCCTTCAGAACAGTGGAGTTTTGCGGTTGGCAGACCCGACCCAGGGTATTTTAGTAATTTCAGGTCAGTAAAGACTATAAATAGACCCACAGGGGCTCTTCAAAAGGGGTCTTTTTCATATTTTTCTCCAAGATCTTCTTATGCTTTTTAAGGACCTCCAAGCCCAACATTTGGATTTGGAGGGGAATATCTTAGAGATCTTCCGGGTAAGAGGTGGGACCTCCCTATTGAGGCTTTGGGTCGATTCTTGATCCTTTACTACCAATTAGAGGTCGGAGCCTTGGAGGAGTAGGTGTTGGATGCGCCCTTATTTTCGAACTTTCGTTGAGGTCAAGTTTTGGCTTTAACAGTTCAGGTGTGGTGATCATGGAAGGTAACCAATACAAGAAAGTCTTGAGTTTAGTCCCATGGCTGGAGGTGAAGGTGAAGGATCTGGTTCTTGAGGTTCCCCCCGGGGGAGAGGAGGCGATAAGGAAGATACTGGAGGACTTCAGGCGAGAGGTCCTGCAGACCATCTGCCTAGCCTTCTCGGCAAGGAGCGAGTAGGCAACCCCTCAGGTTCCAGTAGAGGCGTTCCCGCTCTTGAGCGAGATTGCTCCTAGGCACTGCCCCGGGAAGGAGGTGCTGACGGAGGTCGGTGAGAGGGATGTAGCCGCGTGAGAGCTCTTCCCAGGCCAGTGTCCGGGGAAGGTGGTTCCGACAAAGGTTGGCGAGAGGGAGGAGGCTGTGTGAGAGATCTTCCCTAGTGATGGTTTCGCGGATCGGGCCAGCCAGCCGAGGTTACAAGACGTGCCTTCTCAGCAGGCACATGGCGAGAGCCCTTTTAGTGAGCTCATCATCTCGGCTCCAGTGTCGGAGGTGTTCTAGGAGCCCGACATGTCCTACTATTCGGGGAAAGATGACCCTGTGCAGTATGTACAGTGGTTTGAAGATTTTATTTCGATAAGGCAGATGACAGATGCCTTCAAGTGACAGCTGTTTGCAATCACGTTGAAGGAGAAGGCCCGGGACTAGTTCCATAAGTTGTCAGCAAGTTCGATCTACAGTTTTGAGGACCCGCGTCAAGGGTTCCTATTGAGGTTCTAAACATCGAAGAAGCGGAAGAAGGAGGCAGAATGCCTGTTTGCGGTGAGGTATAAGCAAGACGAGACGTTAAGTCATTATGTTGACCGGTTTCAGGAGGAGATCCTCCTAGTCTAGGAGGTCCTAGGGTATGCACTGATGCTCATTTTTATCCTAGGGATGAGGGGGATTCTTTAGCATGGAGTTGAAGAGAGTGCCCCCTCTCTTTTGAGGAGCTCATAGAGAGGGAGGCAAAGGAGATAGACTTTGAAATGGCCAATCCGACTTTTGCCAGGAAGCTGGCCAGGTTGGCGGAGGATGATGTGAAGGAACCAGGAGCAGGAAGGTAGAGGGAGCAGATGGAAGAGAGAAGGAGGGAGGAGCACCGAGGGCAGGGGCAGCATCAAGGATGGGGGTCCCGGGAGCTGAACAACCAGTTGGGTTGGAGGCTTCAAGAGGGTCTCCCCTAGGGACAAGGAGAAGGCTTTAAGGGAAGAGATAACTTCCACGAGCCAAGGAGGTTCGAGCAGCCGGCATAGAGGCAGGGGCAGAGGGTTCACTTCCCGCCGCAGCAAGAGACAATGGAGGACGTCCGAGGTAGAGGAGGAAGGAGAGGAGCTCAGGGAGGAGATGTAACGCCCCCGATTTTTCCTACGATTATTTTTGTTCTCGTTGGCATTACGATGACGCGTTTCCGTGGTTTGTGCCATGTGTGGAGTATGGTTTAGCTCCTTAGAACTCAGTGCCCCGTTTTGTAGCCTGTTGGCAAGATCTCCCTAGCAAGCCGAGTCATTTTGGGTGACCTGGTGTGGCCTCTCGGGGGGATGTTTGTGTTTGGCTTTGTTTGGGAATAACTCGAGTTCTGTTCATCGAAAGTTAATTTTGACTTCGCCGTTGTGTTCGTAGCATGGGTATTTAGCTACGGTGCGAATTTTGTCGAATTCCAAGGTGATTCGGTTTTCGTGTCGTTTGGTGTGTTAATAGTATTTGTGATCAATTAATTAAATTGATTTGGCTTGTCCTGTAGCCCTTCTGTTTTGGCCGATTAATAAATTCTGTGGGAGAATTTATTTGGGCAGTTATTGCCTTGCCTTGGTGGCAGCCATATTTTGGCTATTCCTTTATGGAATTTTCTTAATTGTAATTAAGTGATTAGGCGTTAGGGTTCGGTTTTTAGGCTAAACTGGTGTTTAGCTTTTCATATAAAAGCTTTTCTTAAGAAGTGGCGACCCACTTCTTCTTCTTTTTCCTGAGAGAGAAACCGTCGCTGCCTTGTTCGCGGAAAATAGAGGAGAAAACCGCCCGTCCTGTACCTCTTTCGGTCGGCGATTCCGGGCTTGTTCGTGGACGGAATTCGATTCCAAAAACGGCGTTGTCTTGCTCTCTCCGAGATCTTCGTTTCGACGGTAAGATATTCGATTTTCGTGGAGTTTTGATGAGATTTGGGTTTCGGTTTTGGAGTTTTCCGCCATTAATGGCCGTGAGATTTATTCTAGGTGTTGCGGCTGTTTGTTCCGTGTGAAGAGGAGGAGAGCCATCCAAGCTTCGCTGAAAGTTGAGGCAAGTGGTATTCTTGCCCTTGCCAAGTTTCTTTTTGATTATTCTTGCTGAAATTGAAATCCCTGTTAGCCAAGGTTAGAGGCCTTGTTGTTCTCATTTTTCTTGCTATCTATAGGAATTAGTTCTTCCTATTGACCCCCCCTACTTGTGCTGTTGGAACCCAACTTTGCCGGCATAATGCCGTTTATCTTTGTTCAGATTTGCTCTGGTTTGGGTGTAGCCGAGAGGGAGTGTTAGGAGGGGGGGGGGGTGATTTTCTTGAAGTTGGTAAGTGGATTACTCGAGTAGGTGGTAGTTACTCGGGTATTAGTTCTGGAGTACTCGAGTAGGTGGTAGTTACTCAGGTATTAGTTCTGGAGTACTCGAGTAGTGGATTCGAGATACTCGAGTAGAAGGCATTAACTCGAGTATTAGCCTTGGAGTTACTCGAGTAGTAGGTAACTACTCGAGTAGGGGTTCTGAGTTACTCGAGTAGTGGTTTCGAGATACTCGAGTTTTGGTTTGGTTTACTCGAGTAGTAGGTAACTACTCGAGTAGGGGTTTTGGTTTACTCGAGTAGTAGGTAACTACTCGAGTAGGGGTTTTGGTTTACTCGAGTAGTAGGTAACTACTCGAGTAGGGGATTGGAGTTACTCGAGTAGTAGGTAACTACTCGAGTAGGGGTTTTGGGTTACTCGAGTAGTGGGCTCGAGATACTCGAGTAAGTGGTTTGGTTTACTTGAGTAGTAGGCATCTACTCGAGTGCAGGTTTGTAGGTACGCGAGTAGTGTTTTTAGCATACTCGAGTAGTAGGCAACTACTCGAGTAGCGGGTTGGGGTACTCGAGTAGTTGGTAACTACTCGAGTGCTGGTTATGTTTGTATACTCGAGTAGTAGGCAACTACTCGAGTAGGGGGATGAGGTACACGAGTAATATGCAACTTCTCGAGTACTGGAAGTTCCCTGCCTCTTTTTGTCTTAGAATCGTTCGACTATCATCGATCTCTGAATGGATATCGCCGATCTCGGTTTCTGCCTTAGGCCGTTCGACAATCGTCGACCTCCGGTCGACAATCGTCGAGCTCCGTATTACCTTAGTGGGATTGTGGTTAGAGTTTGGTTTTGGCTTTAAGTGAGGCTAGCTCACTCAGCGCCAAGGTTTAGGTAGGCACTGAGTGGGTCTCACTCAGCGCCTTGTCGTGTTGATTCTTTTCAACACTCTTCCTTTACCTTGTTTTTCGTTCCCGAGTGGTTTTCTTGTTATATTTCTGGTATTTCCTTGTCGGCCGTTTTCTTTACATTCTTAAAGGCCGAATCGTGGGTCGTGGTTAGTAGTGGTGGTTTATAGCTCTTCAGGGGGGTGGAGTTGTGTGACATAGCCAAGGCCACTCTTGTTTTTCGTGCTCCAGGTACGGGCTGGGCATGTGTGGGTGGAAGGTCCCTTGTGCTTTCACGTGTAGACCCTCGAGCTTGTTGACTTAGACTTGGTGAATGGAGGACTGAGTTTGCCTCCGATCCGGTTCCTCGTTGTTTGTTTTTGCTACTACCACTCTCCACAGTTTAGGGTTTTAGATGTTCCTTCCTTGGTAGCTTGCAACACTTTTGGCTCTTGGTAGCCTAGTAGGCCCGGCAGGATGTTGTTCCTGAGATGGGTTGTTGCTGTTTTCTTTGCTCGTTGTGTTTTTCTTGTTGTCCTGTTTTGGAAAGTTGTGGCTCTTTCTACTGCATGTTTTTCAGTTACTTCTTCCTTTTGGTTGACTCTCACATGCAGTTGTTTTTACCTTGTTGCTTGCTATGGTATTCTGTTTTCTTTTGGAATACCCCAGGTTCTGAGCCGTAGCCAGTTGGGTGGCTAGTTTGCAGTGGTGGTGTTGGTGGACTCTTGGTCTTTGGAGTTCCGTTTGTCGTGTTGGTGAGGTAGTTTTTCAGTACTTTCCTACAGACATACATATGTGTCAGTGGGTTCGTGTCAGGTTGTTGGCGCCCACTGGTAGTTGTTGCCTTTGTACTGGATATATTTACTTATGCTGCTACCATTTTCTGGAGATAGTCTACTTGCTCTGAGAAGGATTTATGCTAGGTGGCTAGTTATTTTCAAACCATAATTATTGTTATAAATAAAGCTCATGATTGGCATGTTTTTATACAACTTAATCACTATTTTCCAAACAACGTATAAAGACCGTATTCTTATATATTATATAAATTAAATGTAGGGTCTTGCATAGCATGAGTGGTTCTCTTGGGACCCTTATGCGCTCTTTAGGGTGTAAAACCTAATTAAAGTATTTTTCTTTCCGCAGCGTATAAATATAGTTTTTCTTTTATGGACGAGGTGATCCACTGGGGCCGAGGGATACGGTCTCTAAAACATAACTGAATTTCTATTCATTAAGCAAATGATTTTCTTGCATAAGGATTGTAGTTGGTTTTGCCTGAGCGTCAGCAGTTATCCCCTGCTTGACGTGGCATCATGGCGCGTATTTTCTCATACTCTGATATTTCCTAAATTCGGAGAAAATGCGGGTTGTGACAGTTGGTATCTGAGGGAGGTTGCTTGACAAGTTAGTTGAGCAACCTTCCTTGGTTTGCTTTAGTAGTTCAGCATCATGTCATTCACACATCGATATGTCATCAGCACGTCTTGGCAAAAGCACGAACACTACACTCATGGCATAACATGAAGTATACGAGGCATATTATGTAGTATGGGATGCATAATATGTGTTCGTATATGGATCCACCATAGGGGCTACATGTGAGGGTTATGTAGTATGGGATGCATAACCTCACCACATGACTGCGACTAGCACGTTTCTTTTTCGTTGCATGGGAATGTTATGTAGTATGGGATGCATAACATTTTCATGCGTACGCCGCTCATAACATGCATTAGGGCCTTTTTTTTAGAATGCATAGCACAAACATGTATAACATATCATTGCATAAGCACAACGTGCCAAGCTGAAGATTTGCAGGATGACATATGTACACACATAAGTTTTCAAAACAAAATAAAGTCATGCATTCCCGATCTAGGCACGAGAGTTAGCAAGGTGATGGTTAACTATCCTAGGTTAGGGCATGTCATCAAATTTTTGTTAAAAAGATAAACTCTCAGAGCAAGTTTAGCAGCTTTAAGCCTATATCTATATATATATGGTCTGTACTTGTGTTTGGGTTCTAGTCGTTGATTGGGGATCTGATTTGGGGTGGTTATGATTTTAGGATGGCTAGGCGACCTGCGACGCGTTCGACTCCCCTATCTGAAGGTGAGTCGTCCGGAGCTCAGAATGGTGCGGTGATCGAGAGTCTGTGTTAGAGTAGCGAAGCTATGGGCAGACAGTTGGAGGAGGTACGAGCCCAGATTCAGTCTTTGGTGGCAGTTGTGGCAGGGCAGGCTCAGGGTGCGCAAGTTCCTGCTTGGGGGTTAGCTGTTCCTCCTCCCCTTGCACTCGTGAGACCTCCGGTAGTGGTGCCAGCAGAGATGGCCTTCATCTCGCAGTTTCAGAGGCTGAGCCCTCCCACTTATGATGGGAAGGCAGATTTCATGGTTATTGATGATTGGCTGATCTCCATGGAGGAGATGTTTTCGTATTCAGGGATTGCAGGTGACCAGAGGGTGATGCTAGCCACCTATCAGCTTAAAGGATTGGCTAAGAGTTGGTGGCTGAGAGAGAAGGAGAGCTTAGAAGCTGGAAGCTCTTGGGAAATGTTTAAGGAGATGTTGTTGAGGAAGTTCTTGCCTTCGGTCGAGCGTGACCGCCTCATGAATGACTTTCTCTATCTGAAGCAAAGGCAACTCATGGTGGGTGAGTATGAAATAGAATTTAGTAAGTTGAGCCGTTTTGCCCCTATTTTGGTCAGCGTTGAGGCTGATCGAGTTAAGAGATTTCTTGGTGGTTTGAGGAGCGAAGTGCAGCAGTTGACCAGTGCTTATGGGTCTGTGACTTATGCTGGAGTTATAGAGGCTGCTCTTAAGGTTGAGGCTATTGAAACGGCAAAGAGCAGAGGCCAGCAGATGAGAAAGGACAAGAGAAAGTCTGTGGAGGGGAAGAAGCCCCTGGTACCCGATGCTGTTCCGGGAAAGAGGAGCCGAGTAGTGTGCAGTTTCTGTGGCTGGTCAGGCCAGCCTGTTGAGAAATGTTTTAAGAGGTCAGCAGCTCAGAAGAAGGAGCAGGTCCATGCGATTCAGGGTGCTCCTAGGAGAGATGTCTCCTGTTTAGTTTGTAAGCGATCCCGGCATGATGTGGCCCAGTGTTGGACCAAGGATAGGGTCTGCTTTCAGTGTGGGCAGAAGGGTCATATCAAGTCGAGGTGTCCTCAGGTTCAGTCAGCTCTTCCTGTAGTTCCGTTGCAGGCTTTACCTCCACCTCCGCGTGTGGACAAGGGAAAAGGGAAGCTGAACGTGATTTCTTCCGAGGATGCTCAGATTTCGACCCAGGTTATTTCAGGTTAGCGGTGTGTTGTTTTTCTAGCCTGGTAGTTTTATTTGCTTGTATGTTGCGGTATTGCTGTGGTAGTTCCTTAGTTTATGTGTTCCTATAGGGAAGTTTATGGTGAAAAACCGCTGGGCGCGTGTTCTGTTTGACTCCGGCGCTACCCACTCGTTCGTGGCTAGAGCCTTTGTAGAGCGTCATCGGTTGACTCTAGATCGTGTTTGGGATTCCTTCCGTGTCAAGTTTCCTTCTGGTGAATCTGTGTTGTCAGATTTGGGCATTTTGGAATGCCCGGTTTTGTTGGGGGACTTTCTTGCGAAGGCGAACCTGAAAATGATTGATTTGGAGGACTTCGATGTCATTTTGGGCATGGACTGGCTCTCTCGGTATGATGCGGTCATTCAGTGCAAAGGAAAGCGCTTGGACTTCATCAAGGACGACGGTCAGCCTGGCAGCGTGTATGCTGATCTGTGTCAGGACTTTCCTGTCATCTCTGTGGTATGTGCTCAGAGATTGTTTCTTTCTGATTGTTGTGTTTGTTTAGTCTCGGCGGTTGGAGGCGCTGTTAGCGTGCCACGCTTGGAAGAGATTCCTATTGTTCGTGGTTTCGCCGATGTTTTTCCTGATGATCTTCCTGGTCTTCCTCCTGATCGGGATGTTGAGTTTGTGATCGATTTAGAGCCGGGTACGCGTCCTATTGCTAAGACGCCGTACCGGATGGCCCCTCATGAGTTAAAGGAGTTGCGAGTTCAGTTGGATGAGCTGTTAGCTAAGGGGTTTATTAGGCAGAGTTCGTCACCTTGGGGTGCTCCTGTTTTGTTTGTAAAGAAGAAAGATGGGTCGATGCGGCTCTGCATCGACTATAGAGAGTTGAACAAGGTCACTATCAAGAACAGGTACCCTCTGCCGAGGATCAATGATTTATTTGACCAGTTGCGTGGTAGCACGGTGTTCTCCAAGATCGATCTTCGTTCTGGTTATCATCAACTCAGGATCCGTGAGGCGGACATTCCACGGACTGCGTTTAGGTTGAGGCATGGACACTTTGAGTTTCTGGTAATGTCGTTTGGTCTGACCAACGCACCATCAGCCTTCATGGATATGATGAACCGGGTGTTCAAGGATTTCCTCGACAAGTTCGTTGTGGTCTTCATTGATGATGTGTTAGTTTATTCTCGCAGTGCCGAGGAGCATGAGCAGCATTTGCGTTTGGTCCTATCAGAGTTGAGGAATCACAAGTTATTCGCCAAATTGAGCAAGTGCGAATTTTGGTTGCCTCAGGTTTCTTTTCTAGGCCACATGGTGAATAAGGATGGGATATCGGTCGATCCAGAAAAGATTGCAGCAGTGATGGATTGGAATAGGCCGATTACTCCTAAGGAGATCAGGAGTTTCTTAGGGTTGGTTGGCTATTACAGAAGATTTGTGGAGGGTTTCTCTTCCCTAGCCGCACCTTTGACCAAGTTGACTCAGAAGAATGTGGCATTTGTTTGGAGCGAAAAGTGCGAGGAGGCTTTTCTGGAGCTAAAGGAGAGATTGTGCACTGCTCCCGTTCTGACCCTGCCTACCAAGGGAGTAGATTATGATGTTATTGTGGATGCTTCGCTTGTAGGTCTGGGATGCGTATTAATGCAAGAGGGAAAGGTAATTGCCTATGGGTCAAGGCAACTGAAAACTCATGAGAAGAATTATCCCACGCATGACCTCGAGTTTGCAGCGGTTATTTATGCTTTGAAGTTATGGAGGCACCTACTTTATGGGGCTCAATGCAAGATCTTCACTGACCATAAGAGCCTAAAGTACGTGTTCACGCAGAAGGAGTTGAATCTGCGTCAGCGGCGGTGGCTGGAGTATGTGGCTGATTATGATGTAGAAATCCAGTATCATCTGGGCAAGGCCAACGTGGTGGCCGACGCCCTGAGCCGAAAGACGGGAAAGATCTTTAACCTCTCCGCCGATCGTTTAGTGGAGGAGTTCCTCCTTATGGATATTTCAGTGGGATGCTGTAGTTTGGAGAGTACCATGTCAGTGGCGGAGCCGTCTTGGATTTCTTTGACTAGGCTGCACCAGAAGGACGATCCTGATCTTGTGCACCTCTTCACCAGGACTGAGGAGGGAGAGTTGCCCGACTTTGCTATCGATGGTGCGGGTACTTTGAAGTACCGCGGCAGGTTTTGCGTTGCCGCTGTCGGGGATATTAGGAGGATGATTTGCAGTGAGGCTCATGGTTCCAGCGTTTCCTACCATCCAGGATCTACGAAGATATACCGTGACTTAAGGCAAATTGCCTGGTGGTATGGCATGAAAGGAGATATAGCCCAATTTGTTGCTGAGTGTCACACTTGCAAGCGTGTGAAGGCCGATCATGGAAGGCCTGGTGGTAAGTTGACTCCGCTAGAGATCCCGACTTGGAAGTGGGAAAGTATATCTATGGATTTCATTACGGGATTACCGAAATCCCCGAGGGGATTTGATTCTGTTTGGGTGATAGTGGATAGATTGACGAAGTGTGCTCACTTCGTGCCTTATAAGATTGATTACCCAATGAAGAAGATAACGAAGTTATACATGAATGAAGTCATCCGACTCCACGGTGTGCCGGTTAGCATCATTTCCGATCGAGACTCCCGGTTTACTTCTCGTTTTTGGCAGAGTCTGCAGGAGGGTTTGGGTACGGATCTGAGGTATTCTACTGCCTACCACCCGCAGACCAATGGGCAGACGGAGAGGGTGAACCAAATTGTTGAGGATATGATCCGATGCTATATTTTATCCCACGGTGGAGCGTGGGATGAGCGATTGCGACTCATGGAATTAGCCTACAACAACAGTTATCAGGAAATTTTGCAGATGGCTCCGTTCGAAGCCTTGTATGGGAGGCGCTGTAGGACTCCGTTGTTTTGGGCTGAGGCTGGTGAGAGGCCTTTGTTGGGTCCCGATGCGCTTGAGGAAATGGAAGTCGCAATGAAGCTTATTTGGGAGAAGCTTCGTATAGCCCAGAAGAGATATGAAAAGAACGCCAATCGGCGTAGATCTGCTTTGGAGTTTTCCGTCGGGGACCTTGTATTCCTCAAAGTTTCCCCGATGGTAGGTGTTAAGAGATTTGGTAAGAATCGGAAGTTAGACCCAAGGTATGTGGGCCCGTTTGAGATTTTGGAACGGATTGGTGTGTCAGCTTATAGATTGGATTTGCCAGCGAACTTCCCAGGTGTGCATAATGTTTTTCATGTTAGCCAATTGCGGAAGTTTGTTCACAGCAGTGGGAAGCTCTTAGATGTTGTGCCCCAGTTGGAGCCCAACCTCTCTTTTGTTGAGGTGCCGGTTCGTATTTTGGATACTCAGGAGCGTGTGCTGCGAAAGAAGTCCATACCGATGGTTAAGGTTCTATGGAAGAATCAGGATTTGGAAAGCGCGACTTGGGAGTTAGAGTCGGCTATGAGGAGGGCTTACCCTCACCTGTTTCGTTGATTTAATCGGCATGTTTTCCTTCTTGTAACTCCTATTGGTTGTTTCTCCTTCTTTAGTAGGAGTGTTGTGCATAAAGTTTCGGGACGAAACTTTCTTTTAGGGGGAGTGACTGTAACGCCCCCGATTTTTCCTACGATTATTTTTGTTCTCGTTGGCATTACGATGACGCGTTTCCGTGGTTTGTGCCATGTGTGGAGTATGGTTTAGCTCCTTAGAACTCAGTGCCCCGTTTTGTAGCCTGTTGGCAAGATCTCCCTAGCAAGCCGAGTCGTTTTGGGTGACCCGGTGTGGCCTCTCGGGGGGATGTTTGTGTTTGGCTTTGTTTGGGTATAACTCGAGTTCTGTTCGTCGAAAGTTAATTTCGACTTTGCCGTTGTGTTTGTAGCGTGGGTATTTAGCTACGGTGCGAATTTCGTCGAATTCCGAGGTGATTCAGTTTTCGTGTCGTTTGGTGTGTTAATAGTATTTGTGATCTATTAATTAAATTGATTTGGCTTGTCCTGTAGCCCTTCGGTTTTGGCCGATTAATAAATTCTACGGGAGAATTTATTTGGGCAGTTATTGCCTTGCCTTGGTGGCAGCCATATTTTGGCTATTCCTTTATGAAATTTTCTTAATTGTAATTAAGTGATTAGGCGTTAGGGTTCGGTTTTTAGGCTAAACCGGTGTTTAGCTTTTCATATAAAAGCTTTTCTTAAGAAGTGGCGACCCACTTCTTCTTCTTTTTCCTGAGAGAGAAACCATCGCTGCCTTGTTCGCGGAAAACAGAGGAGAAAACCGCCCGTCCTGTACCTCCTTCGGTCGGCGATTCCGGGCTTGTTCGTGGATGGAATTCGATTCCGAAAACGGCGTTGTCTTGCTCTCTCCGAGATCTTCATTTCGATGGTAAGATATTCGATTTTCGTGGAGTTTTGATGAGATTTGGGTTTCAGTTTTGGAGTTTTCCGCCATTAATGGCCGTGAGATTTATTCTAGGTACTGCGGCTGTTTGTTCCGTGTGAAGAGGAGGAGAGCCATCCAAGCATCGCTGAAAGTTGAGGCAAGTGGTATTCTTGCCCTTGCCATTTTCTTTTTAATTATTCTTGCTGAAATTGAAATCCCTGTTAGCCCAGGTTAGAGGCCTTGTTGTTCTCATTTTTCTTGCTATCTATAGAAATTAGTTCTTCCTATTGACCCCCCTACTTGTGCTGTTGGAACCCAACTTTGCCGGCGTAATGCCGTTTATCTTTGTTCAGATTTGCTATGGTTTGGGTGTAGCCAAGAGGGAGTGTTAGGAGGGGGGGGGGTGATTTTCCCGAAGTTGGTAAGTGGAGTACTCGAGTAGGTGGTAGTTACTCGGGTATTAGTTCTGGAGTACTCGAGTAGGTGGTAGTTACTCGGGTATTAGTTCTGGAGTACTCGAGTAGTGGATTCGAGATACTCGAGTAGTAGCTTTGAGATACTCGAGTAGAAGGCATTAACTCGAGTATTAGCCTTGGAGTTACTCGAGTAGTAGGTAACTACTCGAGTAGGGGTTCTGAGTTACTCGAGTAGTGGTTTCGAGATACTCGAGTTTTGGTTTGGTTTACTCGAGTAGTAGGTAACTACTCGAGTAGGGGTTTTGGTTTACTCGAGTAGTAGGTAACTACTCGAGTAGGGGTTTTGGTTTACTCGAGTAGTAGGTAACTACTCGAGTAGGGGATTGGAGTTACTCGAGTAGTAGGTAACTACTCGAGTAGGGGTTTTGGGTTACTCGAGTAGTGGGCTCGAGATACTCGAGTAAGTGGTTTGGTTTACTTGAGTAGTAGGCATCTACTCGAGTGCAGGTTTGTGGATACGCGAGTAGTGGTTTTAGCATACTCGAGTAGTAGGCAACTACTCGAGTAGCGGGTTGGGGTACTCGAGTAGTTGGTAACTACTCAAGTGCTGGTTATGTTTGTATACTCGAGTAGTAGGCGACTACTCGAGTAGGGGGATGAGGTACACGAGTAATAGGCAACTTCTCGAGTACTGGAAGTTCCCTGCCTCTTTTTGTCTTAGAATCGTTCGACTATCATCGTTCTCTGAATGGAGATCTTCGATCTCGATTTCTGCCTTAGGCCGTTCGACTATCGTTGACCTCCGGTCGACAATCGTCGAGCTCCGTATTACCTTAGTGGGATTGTGGTTAGAGTTTGGTTTTGGCTTTAAGTGAGGCTAGCTCACTCAGCGCCAAGGTTTAGGTAGGCACTGAGTGGGTCTCACTCAGCGCCTTGTCGTGTTGATTCTTTTCAACACTCTTCCTTTACCTTGTTTTTCGTTCCCGAGTGGTTTTCTTGTTATATTTCTGGTATTTCATTATCGGCCGTTTTCTTTACATTCTTAAAGGCCAAATCGTGGGTCGTGGTTAGTAGTGGTGGTTTATAGCTCTTCAGGGGGGTGGAGTTGTGTGACATAGCCAAGGCCACTCTTGTTTTTCGTGCTCCAGGTACGGGCTGGGCATGTGTGGGTGGAAGGTCCCTTGTGCTTTCACGTGTAGACCCTTGAGCTTGTTGACTTGGACTTGGTGAATGGAGGACTGAGTTTGCCTCCGATCCGGTTCCTCGTTGTTTGTTTTTTCTACTACCACTCTCCACAGTTTAGGGTTTTAGATGTTCCTTCCTTGGTAGCTTGCAACACTTTTGTCTCTTGGTAGCCTAGTAGGCCCGGCAGGATATTGTTCCTGAGATGGGTTGTTGCTGTTTTCTTTGCTCGTTGTGCTTTTCTTGTTGTCCTGTTTTGGAAAGTTGTGGCTTTTTCTACTGCATGTTTTTCAGTTACTTCTTCCTTTTGGTTGACTCTCACATGCAGTTGTTTTTACCTTGTTGCTTGCTGAGGTATTCTGTTTTCTTTTGGAATACCCCAGGTTCTGAGCCGTAGCCAGTTGGGTGGCTAGTTTGCAGTGGTGGTGTTGGTGGACTCTTGGTCTTTGGAGTTCCGTTTGTCGTGTTGGTGAGGTAGTTTTTCAGTACTTTCCTACAGACATACATATGTGTCAGTGGGTTCGTGTCAGGTTGTTGGCGCCCACTGGTAGTTGTTGCCTTTGTACTGGATATATTTACTTATGCTGCTACCATTTTCTGGAGATAGTCTACTTGCTCTGAGAAGGATTTATGCTAGGTGGCTAGTTATTTTCAAACCATAATTATTGTTATAAATAAAGCTCATGATTGGCATGTTTTTATAAAACTTAATCACTATTTTCCAAACAACGTATAAAGACCATATTCTTATATATTATATAAATTAAATGTAGGGTCTTGCATAGCATGAGTGGTTCTCTTGGGACCCTTATGCGCTCTTTAGGGTGTAAAACCTAATTAAAGTATTTTTCTTTCCGCAGCGTATAAATATAGTTTTTCTTTTATGGACGAGGTGATCCACTGGGGCCGAGGGATACGGTCTCTAAAACATAACTGAATTTCTATTCATTAAGCAAATGATTTTCTTGCATAAGGATTGTAGTTGGTTTTGCCTGAGCGTCAGCAGTTATCCCCTTCTTGACGTGGCATCATGGCGCGTATTTTCTCATACTCTGATATTTCCTAAATTCGGAGAAAATGCGGGTTGTGACAGTTGGTATCAGAGGGAGGTTGCTTGACAAGTTAGTTGAGCAACCTTCCTTGGTTTGCTTTAGTAGTTCAGCATCATGTCATTCACACATCGATATGTCATCAGCACGTCTTGGCAAAAGCACGAACACTACACTCATGGCATAACATGAAGTATACGAGGCATATTATGTAGTATGGGATGCATAATATGTGTTCGTATATGGATCCACCATAGGGGCTACATGTGAGGGTTATGTAGTATGGGATGCATAACCTCACCACATGACTGCGACTAGCACGTTTCTTTTTCGTTGCATGGGAATGTTATGTAGTATGGGATGCATAACATTTTCATGCGTACGCCGCTCATAACATGCATTAGGGCCTTTTTTTTAGAATGCATAGCACAAACATGTATAACATATCATTGCATAAGCACAACGTGCCAAGCTGAAGATTTGCAGGATGACATATGTACACACATAAGTTTTCAAAACAAAATAAAGTCATGCATTCCTGATCTAGGCGCGAGAGTTAGCAAGGTGATGGTTAACTATCCTAGGTTAGGGCATGTCATCAAATTTTTGTTAAAAAGATAAACTCTCAGAGCAAGTTTAGCAGCTTTAAGCCTATATCTATATATGTATGGTCTGTACTTGTGTTTGGGTTCTAGTCGTTGATTGGGGATCTGATTTGGGGTGGTTATGATTTTAGGATGGCTAGGCGACCTGCGACGCGTTCGACTCCCCTATCTGAAGGTGAGTCGTCCGGAGCTCAGAATGGTGCGGTGATCGAGAGTCTGTGTTAGAGTAGCGAAGCTATGGGCAGACAGTTGGAGGAGGTACGAGCCCAGATTCAGTCTTTGGTGGCAGTTGTGGCAGGGCAGGCTCAGGGTGCGCAAGTTCCTGCTTGGGGGTTAGCTGTTCCTCCTCCCCCTGCACTCGTGAGACCTCCGGTAGTGGTGCCAGCAGAGATGGCCTTCATCTCGCAGTTTCAGAGGCTGAGCCCTCCCACTTATGATGGGAAGGCAGATTTCATGGTTATTGATGATTGGCTAATCTCCATGGAGGAGATGTTTTCGTATTCAGGGATTGCAGGTGACCAGAGGGTGATGCTAGCCACCTATCAGCTTAAAGGATTGGCTAAGAGTTGGTGGCTGAGAGAGAAGGAGAGCTTAGAAGCTGGAAGCTCTTGGGAAATGTTTAAGGAGATGTTGTTGAGGAAGTTCTTGCCTTCGGTCGAGCGTGACCGCCTCATGAATGACTTTCTCTATCTGAAGCAAAGGCAACTCACGGTGGGTGAGTATGAAATAGAATTTAGTAAGTTGAGCCGTTTTGCCCCTAATTTGGTCAGCGTTGAGGCTGATCGAGTTAAGAGATTTCTTGGTGGTTTGAGGAGCGAAGTGCAGCAGTTGACCAGTGCTTATGGGTCTGTGACTTATGCTGGAGTTGTAGAGGCTGCTCTTAAGGTTGAGGCTATTGAAACGGCAAAGAGCAGAGGCCAGCAGATGAGAAAGGACAAGAGAAAGTCTGTGGAGGGGAAGAAGCCCCTGGTACCCGATGCTGTTCCGGGAAAGAGGAGCCGAGTAGTGTGCAGTTTCTGTGGCCGGTCAGGCCATCCTGTTGAGAAATGTTTTAAGAGGTCAGCAGCTCAGAAGAAGGAGCAGGTCCATGCGATTCAGGGTGCTCCTAGGAGAGATGTCTCCTGTTCAGTTTGTAAGCGATCCCGGCATAATGCGGCCCAGTGTTGGACCAAGGATAGGGTCTGCTTTTAGTGTGGGCAGAAGGGTCATATCAAGTCGAGGTGTCCTCAGGTTCAGTCAGCTCTTCTTGTAGTTCCGTTGCAGGCTTTACCTCCACCTCCGCGTGTGGACAAGGGAAAAGGGAAGCTGAACGTGATTTCTTCCGAGGAGGCTCAGATTTCGACCCAGGTTATTTCAGGTTAGCGGTGTGTTGTTTTTCTAGCCTGGTAGTTTTATTTGCTTGTATGTTGCGGTATTGCTGTGGTAGTTCCTTAGTTTATGTGTTCCTATAGGGAAGTTTATGGTGAAAAACCGCTGGGCGCGTGTTCTGTTTGACTCCAGCGCTACCCACTCGTTCGTGGCTAGAGCCTTTGTAGAGCGTCATCGGTTGACTCTAGATCGTGTTCGGGATTCCTTCCGTGTCAAGTTTCCTTCTGGTGAATCTGTGTTGTCAGATTTGGGCATTTTGGAATGCCCGGTTTTGTTGGGGGACTTTCTTGCGAAGGCGGACCTGAAAATGATTGATTTGGAGGACTTCGATGTCATTTTGGGCATGGACTGGCTCTCTCGGTATGATGCGGTCATTCAGTGCAAAGGAAAGCGCTTGGACTTCATCAGGGACGACGGTCAGCCCGGCAGCGTGTATGCTGATCTGTGTCAGGACTTTCCTGTCATCTCTGTGGTATGTGCTCAGAGATTGTTTCTTTCTGATTGTTGTGTTTGTTTAGTCTCGGCGGTTGGAGCCGCTGTTAGCGTGCCACGCTTGGAAGAGATTCCTATTGTTCGTGGTTTCGCCGATGTTTTTCCTGATGATCTTCCTGGTCTTCCTCCTGATCGGGATGTTGAGTTTGTGATCGATTTAGAGCCGGGTACGCGTCCTATTGCTAAGGCGCCGTACCGGATGGCCCCTCATGAGTTAGAGGAGTTGCGAGTTCAGTTGGATGAGCTGTTAGCTAAGGGGTTTATTAGGCAGAGTTCGTCGCCTTGGGGTGCTCCTGTTTTGTTTGTAAAGAAGAAAGATGGGTCGATGCGGCTCTGCATCGACTATAGAGAGTTGAACAAGGTCACTATCAAGAACAGGTACCCTCTGCCGAGGATCAATGATTTATTTGACCAGTTGCGTGGTAGCACGGTGTTCTCCAAGATCGATCTTCGTTCTGGTTATCATCAACTCAGGATCCGTGAGGCGGACATTCCACGGACTGCGTTTAGGTTGAGGCATGGACACTTTGAGTTTCTGGTAATGTCGTTTGGTCTGACCAACGCACCATCAGCCTTCTTGGATATGATGAACCGGGTGTTCAAGGATTTCCTCGACAAGTTCGTTGTGGTCTTCATTGATGATGTGTTAGTTTATTCTCGCAGTGCCGAGGAGCATGAGCAGCATTTGCGTTTGGTCCTATCAGAGTTGAGGAATCACAAGTTATTCGCCAAATTGAGCAAGTGCGAATTTTGGTTGCCTCAGGTTTCTTTTCTAGGCCACATGGTGAATAAGGATGGGATATCGGTCGATCCAGAAAAGATTGCAGCAGTGATGGATTGGAATAGGCCGATTACTCCTAAGGAGATCAGGAGTTTCTTAGGGTTGGTTGGCTATTACAGAAGATTTGTGGAGGGTTTCTCTTCCCTAGCCGCACCTTTGACCAAGTTGACTCAGAAGAATGTGGCATTTGTTTGGAGCGAAAAGTGCGAGGAGGCTTTTCTGGAGCTAAAGGAGAGATTGTGCACTGCTCCCGTTCTGACCCTGCCTACCAAGGGAGTAGATTATGATGTTTATGTGGATGCTTCGCTTGTAGGTCTGGGATGCGTATTAATGCAAGAGGGAAAGGTAATTGCCTATGGGTCAAGGCAACTGAAGACTCATGAGAAAAATTATCCCACGCATGACCTCGAGTTTGCAGCGGTTATTTATGCTTTGAAGTTATGGAGGCACCTACTTTATGGGGCTCAATGCAAGATCTTCACTGACCATAAGAGCCTAAAGTACGTGTTCACGCAGAAGGAGTTGAATCTGCGTCAGCGGCGGTGGCTGGAGTATGTGGCTGATTATGATGTAGAAATCCAGTATCATCCGGGCAAGGCCAACGTGGTGGCCGACGCCCTGAGCCGAAAGACGGGAAAGATCTTTAACCTCTCCGCCGATCGTTTAGTGGAGGAGTTCCTCCTTATGGATATTTCAGTGGGATGCTGTAGTTTGGAGAGTACCATGTCAGTGGCGGAGCCGTCCTGGATTTCTTTGACTAGGCTGCACCAGAAGGACGATCCTGATCTTGTGCACCTCTTCACCAGGACTGAGGAGGGAGAGTTGCCCGACTTTGCTATCGATGGTGCGGGTACTTTGAAGTACCGCGGCAGGTTTTGCGTTGCCGCTGTCGGGGATATTAGGAGGATGATTTGCAGTGAGGCTCATGGTTCCAGCGTTTCCTACCATCCAGGATCTACAAAGATGTACCGTGACTTAAGGCAAATTGCCTGGTGGTATGGCATGAAAGGAGATATAGCCCGATTTGTTGCTGAGTGTCACACTTGCAAGCGTGTGAAGGCCGATCATGGAAGGCCTGGTGGTAACTTGACTCCGCTAGAGATCCCGACTTGGAAGTGGGAAAGTATATCTATGGATTTCATTACGGGATTACCGAAATCCCCGAGGGGATTTGATTCTGTTTGGGTGATAGTGGATAGATTGACGAAGTGTGCTCACTTCGTGCCTTATAAGATTGATTACCCAATGAAGAAGATAACGGAGTTATACATGAATGAAGTCATCCGACTCCACGGTGTGCCGGTTAGCATCATTTCCGATCGAGACTCCCGGTTTACTTCTCGTTTTTGGCAGAGTCTGCTGGAGGGTTTGGGTACGGATCTGAGGTATTCTACTGCCTACCACCCGCAGACCAATGGGCAGACGGAGAGGGTGAACCAAATTGTTGAGGATATGATCCGATGCTATATTTTAGACCACGGTGGAGCGTGGGATGAGCGATTGCGACTCATGGAATTAGCCTACAACAACAGTTATCAGGAAATTTTGCAGATGGCTCCGTTCGAAGCCTTGTATGGGAGGCGCTGTAGGACTCCGTTGTTTTGGGCTGAGGCTGGTGAGAGGCCTTTGTTGGGTCCCGATGCGCTTGAGGAAATGGAAGTCGCAATGAAGCTTATTTGGGAGAAGCTTCGTATAGCCCAGAAGAGATATGAAAAGAACGCCAATCGGCGTAGATCTGCTTTGGAGTTTTCCGTCGGGGACCTTGTATTCCTCAAAGTTTCCCCGATGGTAGGTGTTAAGAGATTTGGTAAGAATCGGAAGTTAGACCCAAGGTATGTGGGCCCGTTTGAGATTTTGGAACGGATTGGTGTGTCAGCTTATAGATTGGATTTGCCAGCGAACTTCCCAGGTGTGCATAATGTTTTTCATGTTAGCCAATTGCGGAAGTTTGTTCACAGCAGTGGGAAGCTCTTAGATGTTGTGCCCCAGTTGGAGCCCAACCTCTCTTTTGTTGAGGTGTCGGTTCGTATTTTGGATACTCAGGAGCGTGTGCTGCGAAAGAAGTCCATACTGATGGTTAAGGTTCTATGGAAGAATCAGGATTTGGAAAGCGCGACTTGGGAGTTAGAGTCGGCTATGAGGAGGGCTTACCCTCACCTGTTTCGTTGATTTAATCGGCATGTTTTCCTTCTTGTAACTCCTATTGGTTGTTTCTCCTTCTTTAGTAGGAGTGTTGTGCATAAAGTTTCGGGACGAAACTTTCTTTTAGGGGGAGTGACTGTAACGCCCCCGATTTTTCCTACGATTATTTTTGTTCTCGTTGGCATTACGATGATGCGTTTCCGTGGTTTGTGCCATGTGTGGAGTATGGTTTAGCTCCTTAGAACTCAGTGCCCCGTTTTGTAGCCTGTTGGCAAGATCTCCCTAGCAAGCCGAGTCGTTTTGGGTGACCCGGTGTGGCCTCTCGGGGGGATGTTTGTGTTTGGCTTTGTTTGGGTATAACTCGAGTTCTGTTCGTCGAAAGTTAATTTCGACTTCGCCGTTGTGTTTGTAGCATGGGTATTTAGCTACGGTGCGAATTTCGTCGAATTCCGAGGTGATTCAGTTTTCGTGTCGTTTGGTGTGTTAATAGTATTTGTGATCTATTAATTAAATTGATTTGGCTTGTCCTGTAGCCCTTCGGTTTTGGCCGATTAATAAATTCTACGGGAGAATTTATTTGGGCAGTTATTGCCTTGCCTTGGTGGCAGCCATATTTTGGCTATTCCTTTATGAAATTTTCTTAATTGTAATTAAGTGATTAGGCGTTAGGGTTCGGTTTTTAGGCTAAACCGGTGTTTAGCTTTTCATATAAAAGCTTTTCTTAAGAAGTGGCGACCCACTTCTTCTTCTTTTTCCTGAGAGAGAAACCATCGCTGCCTTGTTCGTGGAAAACAGAGGAGAAAACCGCCCGTCCTGTACCTCCTTCGGTCGGCGATTCCGGGCTTGTTCGTGGACGGAATTCGATTCCGAAAATGGCGTTGTCTTGCTCTCTCCGAGATCTTCGTTTCGATGGTAAGATATTCGATTTTCGTGGAGTTTTGATGAGATTTGGGTTTCGGTTTTGGAGTTTTCCGCCATTAATGGCCGTGAGATTTATTCTAGGTGCTGCGGCTGTTTGTTCCGTGTGAAGAGGAGGAGAGCCATCCAAGCATCGCTGAAAGTTGAGGCAAGTGGTATTCTTGCCCTTGCCAAGTTTCTTTTTAATTATTCTTGCTGAAATTGAAATCCCTGTTAGCCCAGGTTAGAGGCCTTGTTGTTCTCATTTTTCTTGCTATCTATAGAAATTAGTTCTTCCTATTGACCCCCCTACTTGTGCTGTTGGAACCCAACTTTGCCGGCGTAATGCCGTTTATCTTTGTTCAGATTTGCTCTGGTTTGGGTGTAGCCAAGAGGGAGTGTTAGGAGGGGGGGGGGGTGATTTTCCCGAAGTTGGTAAGTGGAGTACTCGAGTAGGTGGTAGTTACTCGGGTATTAGTTCTGGAGTACTCGAGTAGGTGGTAGTTACTCGGGTATTAGTTCTGGAGTACTCGAGTAGTGGATTCGAGATACTCGAGTAGTAGCTTGGAGATACTCGAGTAGAAGGCATTAACTCGAGTATTAGCCTTGGAGTTACTCGAGTAGTAGGTAACTACTCGAGTAGGGGTTCTGAGTTACTCGAGTAGTGGTTTCGAGATACTCGAGTTTTGGTTTGGTTTACTCGAGTAGTAGGTAACTACTCGAGTAGGGGTTTTGGTTTACTCGAGTAGTAGGTAACTACTCGAGTAGGGGTTTTGGTTTACTCGAGTAGTAGGTAACTACTCGAGTAGGGGATTGGAGTTACTCGAGTAGTAGGTAACTACTCGAGTAGGGGTTTTGGGTTACTCGAGTAGTGGGCTCGAGATACTCGAGTAAGTGGTTTGGTTTACTTGAGTAGTAGGCATCTACTCGAGTGCAGGTTTGTGGATACGCGAGTAGTGGTTTTAGCATACTCGAGTAGTAGGCAACTACTCGAGTAGCGGGTTGGGGTACTCGAGTAGTTGGTAACTACTCAAGTGCTGGTTATGTTTGTATACTCGAGTAGTAGGCGACTACTCGAGTAGGGGGATGAGGTACACGAGTAATAGGCAACTTCTCGAGTACTGGAAGTTCCCTGCCTCTTTTTGTCTTAGAATCGTTCGACTATCATCGTTCTCTGAATGGAGATCTTCGATCTCGGTTTCTGCCTTAGGCCGTTCGACTATCGTCGACCTCCGGTCGACAATCGTCGAGCTCCGTATTACCTTAGTGGGATTGTGGTTAGAGTTTGGTTTTGGCTTTAAGTGAGGCTAGCTCACTCAGCGCCAAGGTTTAGGTAGGCACTGAGTGGGTCTCACTCAGCGCCTTGTCGTGTTGATTCTTTTCAACACTCTTCCTTTACCTTGTTTTTCATTCCCGAGTGGTTTTCTTGTTATATTTCTGGTATTTCCTTGTCGGCCGTTTTCTTTACCTTCTTAAAGGCCGAATCGTGGGTCGTGGTTAGTAGTGGTGGTTTATAGCTCTTCAGGGGGGTGGATTTGTGTGACATAGCCAAGGACACTCTTGTTTTTCGTGCTCCAGGTACGGGCTGGGCATGTGTGGGTGGAAGGTCCCTTGTGCTTTCACGTGTAGACCCTCGAGCTTGTTGACTTGGACTTGGTGAATGGAGGACTGAGTTTGCCTCTGATCCGGTTCCTCGTTGTTTGTTTTGCTACTACCACTCTCCACAGTTTAGGGTTTTAGAAGTTCCTTCCTTGGTATCTTGCAACACTTTTGGCTCTTGGTAGCCTAGTAGGCCCGACAGGATGTTGTTCCTGAGATGGGTTGTTGCTGTTTTCTTTGCTCGTTGTGCTTTTCTTGTTGTCCTGTTTTGGACAGTTGTGGCTCTTTCTACTGCATGTTTTTCAGTTACTTCTTCCTTTTGGTTGACTCTTACATGCAGTTGTTTTTACCTTGTTGCTTGCTGAGGTATTCTGTTTTCTTTTGGAATACCCCAGGTTCTGAGCCGTAGCCAGTTGGGTGGCTAGTTTGCAGTGGTGGTGTTGGTGGACTCTTGGTCTTTGGAGTTCCGTTTGCCGTGTTGGTGAGGTAGTTTTTCAGTACTTTCCTACAGATATACATATGTGTCAGTGGGTTCGTGTCAGGTTGTTGGCGCCCACTGGTAGTTGTTGCTTTTGTACTGGATATATTTACTTATGCTGCTACCATTTTCTGGAGATAGTCTACTTGCTCTGAGAAGGATTTATGCTAGGTGGCTAGTTATTTTCAAACCATAATTATTGTTATAAATAAAGCTCATGATTGGCATGTTTTTATAAAACTTAATCACTATTTTCCAAACAACATATAACGACCGTATTCTTATATATTATATAAATTAAATGTAGGGTCTTGCATAGCATGAGTGGTTCTCTTTGGGACCCTTATGCGCTCTTTAGGGTGTAAAACCTAATTAAAGTATTTTTCTTTCCGCAGCGTATAAATATAGTTTTTCTTTTGTGGACGAGGTGATCCACTAGGGCCGAGGGATACGGTCTCTAAAACATAACTGAATTTCTATTCATTAAGCACATGATTTTCTTGCATAAGGATTGTAGTTGGTTTTGCCTGAGCGTCAGCAGTTATCCCCTGCTTGACGTGGCATCATGGCGCGTATTTTCTCATACTCTGATATTTCCTAAATTCAGAGAAAATGCGGGTTGTGACAGGAGACGTGAGAAGAGGAGGTGGAGAAGGAAGAGGGGGCAGGGCGGCGTTGATTTTTTGTGACTTCCACTAGGAGGAGGGTCACGTGACGGCCACCTGCCAAGAGTTCTTGGAGATGAGAGAAGCTAGGGGCTGAGGAGGCAAGATCCTCCAATAAGGATCGTGGAGGTGCAACAGGGAGATGGGGAAGACAGGTGCGAAGACCGGGCAGACGTGGGAACCCGGGGAGGGATCGAGGTGATCTATAGAGGAGTTGGGATCGAGGAGACTCGTAAGGGGAGCCTTCAAACCAAGTTTTGAAGGGGGTCTCCTCAACCTCCCAAGCTCCCCCTCCAGAAAAAAAAATTACTTTTTCATCAGCAGATATGCCAAACTTCAAAGGCCCATTCTGCGACGCTTTGGTGATCCAGACAGTGGTAGAGAACTTCATGGTCTCAGGGATCCTTGTCTATAATGGGAGCTCCGTGAATATGATCTTCAAGAAGGCCTTCGGTGAGATGAAGGTCTATGACAAGAGGGTCTTAGCTTTGGACGGGCAATTGTTTGGATTTTCAAGAGAGAGGAAGGAGGTAGAAGGAGGAGTAGGGCTACATGTGAAGTTGGGGGGCGTGTCATGGAAATGTAGGTTCGTGATAGTGGATTCCCCAAGTAGTTACAATGCCATCTTTGGGAGCCCCCTCATCAGTGCCTTTCGCTGCGTCCCCTCCTCGTTCGATCAGTGCCTCAAAATCAACAATGGAGGGGTGCAGGTGAGGATAAGGGGGTACCCGAAGGTGGCGAGGCAATGCTATGTGACGGAGGTCAACACCGTATCTTTGATGGTAGAGGCGAAAGAGCTGGAGAGGGAGATGGCAGAGCAGGAAGAGGTTGTCGGAGAGGAGGTGAGCCTAGAGGAGGCGATCAGGGAGATGGTGGAGGAGCAGAGAGGAGTTGTGCAGGAGGTCCAGAGAGACGGAGAGTTGGGGCTGCGAGAGGGACGACATGAGGAAGGAGTTGAGGAAGTAGGAGGAGTAGGAGTTGAGATGGAGGCCCTAAGGGGCATGGAGGTTGAGCAGCATAAGAGCCTGGGAGAGGCGATCGAAGTGGAGGAGGCAGGAGCGGAGGAAGAGTTTGGGCAGGAAGAGGAGGCGAGGGCCGGCTGAGAGTAGTGGCGAATGGAACCGGCTGAGGAGGTGGTGGGGATGGAAGTCTTCACCAGCATCGGCTATGTGCAAAGGGTGCGGATCAATGGGGGCTTCTGTCTCGAGGATTAGGAGCGAATGCGGGCTTGCATCTAGAGCAATGTCGACATCTTTTCTTGGAGTGTGGCAGACATGCCGGGCATCGATGCGGATGTAGCATGCCACCTCCTGAACCTGGACCCCCGTACGCGCCCCATTCGCCAGAAGATGAGGACCATCGCTACCAAGCTGGAGGAGCCCATCCGCGAAGAGGTCAAGAAGCTTCTGGAGGCCGGCTTCATCTCAGAGATCCAGTATCCGGGCTGGATCTCAAATGTGGTAATGGTAAAGAAGGGGGGAGGAAAATTGCACATGTGTTTTGACTTTTCCTCATTAAATAAATCATGCCCCAAGGATTGTTACCCCCTGCCTCGGATCGACGAGCTGGTTATTCAGTCGTTGGTTTTCTTATTATGAGTTTTTTAGATGCTTTTTCAGGTTATCACCAGATTCGAATGCACCCTCTTGATGTCAATGATGTCTCCTTCATCACGAGAGAGGGATGTTTCAGCTATAAGATGTTGTCCTTTAGGTTGAAGAACGGCGGGGCTACATACCAATGCATGATGGATCGAGTCTTCCAAGGTCAAAGGGAGAGGAACCTAGAAGTCTATGTTGACGATCTTATGGTTAAGAGAAAGTTTATGGACTCGCACCTACGGGACCTTGAGGAGATGTTCGCCACCCTACGAAAATTCAAGATGAGGCTTAACCCCTTGAAGTGTGTCTTCGGGGCGAGCCGTGGGAAGTTCCTTAGACAGCTTCTGACCCCGTCAGGGGTAGAGCCTAACCTAGATAAGGTGAAGGACATCCTAGAGTTGGAGTCACCACGCAGTGCTAAGGAAGTCCAGCGCTTGAAAGGCAAGCTGGCCGGACTAAGCAGACTCCTCTCCAGGTCGGGGGAAAAATGCTCATCATTCTTCAAAGTGCTGCGGGGTAATCAAATGTTTGATTTGACCGCCGAATATGAAGAGGTTTTTTAAGCGCTAAAGAGGCAGCTCTCCCAGGCTCAGGTACTTAAAAGCCCAAAGGAGGGGGAGTATCTAGCCTTATACCTTGAAGTAGAAGCAGAGGTCGTGAGCTCTATCTAGGTTAGGGAAGAGGGGAAGAAGCAATTGCCAATCTATTATGTTAGCAGGACCTTGAAAAAGTTGGAGCTCCGCTATCCCATTTTAGAAAAGCTGGCACATGCTTTGATCGTTTCAGTCAGGAAGATTCAGCCGTACTTCCAAGCCCATTCGATCAAGGTGGTGACGGACCATCTGTCACAACCCGCATTTTCTCCGAATATAAGAATTATCAGAGTATGAGAAAACACGCGTCATGATGCCACGTCAAGCAGGGGATAACTGCTGATGCTCAGGCAAAACCAACTACAAACTTTATGCAAGAAAATCCTGTGTTTTATGAATAGAAAATCAGTTATATTTAGAGGCCGTATCCCTCGGCTCAGTGGATCACCTAGTCCACAAAAGAAAAACTATATTTATACGCTGCGGAAAAATACTTTATTTCGGTTTGACATCCTAAAGAGCGCATAAGAGTTCCAAGAGAACCACTCATGCTATGCAAGACCCTACATTTAATTTATATAATATATAAGAAAACGGTCTTTATACGTTACTTGGAAAATAGTGATTAAGTTTTATAAAAACATGCCGATCATGAGTTTTATTCATAAAAATAATTATAGTTTAAAAAATAACTAGCAACCTAGCATAAATCCTTCTCAGAGCAAGTAGACTATCTCCAGAAAACGGTAGCAACATAAGTATATATAAATCCAGTACAAAGGTAAAAACTACCAGTGGGCGCCAACAACCTGACACGAACCCACTGGCACATATGTATGTCTGTAAGAAAGTACTGAAAAACTACCTCACCAACAAGGCAAACGAAACTCCAAAGTCCAAATGACCACCAACAGCACCACCATAAACTAGCCACCCAACTGGCTACAGCTCTGAACCTGAGGCATTCCAAAATAAAACAGAATACCTCAGCAAGAAAAACAAGGTAAAAACAACTGCATGCAAGAGTCAACCAAAAGAAAGAAGTAACTGAAAAAAAACATGCAGTAGAAAGAGACACAACTGTCCAAAAATAGGACAACAGAAAGTGCATCACGTGCAAGGAAACAGCAACAACCCAACCCAGGAACAACATCTTGCAGGGCCTACTAGGCTACCAAGAGCCAAAAGTGCTGCAAACCACCAAAGAAGAAACTTCTAACACCCTAAACTGTGGGAAGTGGTAGTTGCAAAAACAAACAACGAGGAACCAAATCGAAGGCAAACGCAGTCCCCCAATCCACCATGTCCAAGTCAATAAGCTCGAGGGTCAACACGTGAAAGCACAAGGGACCTTCCACCCAACATGCCCAGCCGTACCTGGAGCAAGAAAACAAGAGTGGCCTTGGCTACATCACACAACTCCACCCCCCTGAAGAGCTACAAACCACCACTACCAACCACGACCCACGATTCGGCCTTTGAGAGGTCTAAGTTGTTAGCCTAAATCACCTAGAGGGGGGGGGGGGTGAATAGGTGAAATGCGTGTCAAATGCGGAATTAAAAACTAACACAGCACACATCAAGCAATCACAGACGACAAGAGATTTATAGTGGTTCCCCAACCTTGGGTACGTCCACTTTCCTCACCGATCTAGCAAATCACTAGACTCGGCTACTCCACTATCTCGGATTGAAAACAATCCTACACCTCGGAACTACGTTCCTACAAAAACTCGATCCAAACCGGATCTACACTCGGAAGATAAGACTTCCTACAAATCTCGGAGAAAAACTCCTACACAATAATTTGTTAAAAAAAAATACAAACAATAATCTCAGATCTGGATCTTGGCAGTCTTCTTCCTTAAGAGCTTTGGCTTGATCAGAGAAGTTGAAGATGACTTGAGAGAGATCCACAAATCTGAAAAACTAAATCACCTCAATCGAGAAAATAGATCTGGAATCTTTAAGGCGCGGCGAGATCGAGTGATTGACTTGCGTCTGGATCGCTGAAGAATCAGAGTTGCAAACAGAGATCGGAGATCGTCGATCCAGAGCTTCTTCCGTGAACGTTAATGGCGGCGGCGGCAACTTGAAGAATTAGGGTTCATGGGATTTTTCTCTTTCTCTTTCTTAAAGTAATAATCTCTGAAGGAATTCAATAAAAGTCAAATCTGACGTGACCTATTTATAGGTAGACTCCAACGGTCATAAGAATCATTAATGATGACACGTGGACTTATCAGAAAGGATCAAATCGAAATGTACAGTGAAATTGACTTAGAGAATTTCAGGAAAGATTTGAACTGACATACTCGAGTCATAGAAGATACATACTCGAGTATCAAATAGTATATACTCGAGTGGAAAAGAATTGGCATACTCGAGTAAGAGAAGTTATATACTCGAGTAGAAAGGATTGGCATACTCGAGTAAGAGAAGAGAAAACTACTCGAGTGATCCAGAGATCAATACTCGAGTGAAAACACTTAGAAAAATTTCAGATAAAGTGAGAATAAATACTCGAGTACAAGAGTTGCAGATACTCGAGTGAGAGAAAAAGAACTACTCGAGTATATTAGGAGAACTACTCGAGTGAGGGGAAAATGAACTACTCGAGTATCTTAGAACAACTACTCGAGTAAACATTGACTTACTCGAGTATGAAAAATAACTACTCGAGTACAGAGTCACTTACTCGAGTATATAGGGAACTACTCGAGTATGTGGACTTAGAATATTTCTGAAAAGGGAATAACAGAACTACTCGAGTATAAACAAGTTACTTACTCGAGT
Source organism: Platanthera zijinensis (assembly GCA_039513925.1). Taxonomy (NCBI): domain Eukaryota; kingdom Viridiplantae; phylum Streptophyta; class Magnoliopsida; order Asparagales; family Orchidaceae; genus Platanthera; species Platanthera zijinensis. The sequence continues at coordinate 91,126,612 of CM077094.1, forward strand.
AACTAACCAACCACTCGAGTACAAGTTATCACTTACTCGAGTGAATACAGCCTACTCGAGTATGTAAGCTAGCTTACTCGAGTACAGACCCACTTACTCGAGTATACTGGAGAAGTACTCGAGTATGTGGACTTAAGAAAATTTCTGGATATAAGAATAGAAGGATTTACTCGAGTATAAGATATGACCTACTCGAGTGACTGACTATCTACTCGAGTATAAACTTATCTACACGAGTATATAGAGTCTACACGAGTATGTCCAAGGATCTACTCGAGTACTAAGTCACTTACTCGAGTATATGAAGGGTACTACTCGAGTATGTGGACTTAGAAAAAATTCTTCTAAAAGATATACTTCAATACTTGAGTCCACCATTCCAAGTGCATGTAGGAAGTGTATCCCAATAGAGAGGCTATACATGGGACAACACTTTGGATCACACAATGAGGGATTACATTGTATGGTCCTGTGTTTGGTGACCCATTATAGACTGATATTGGTCTACACTTGGCATTAAGGGCCTGCACACATACAACTTAAACACAGCATCAAATACACCTTAATTCATCTTAGTTCAAGGTCTGACCACCTACAAATCTGAGGTATTGTGGAGACAAATCCCAACAATCTCCCCCTATTTGTAGATGCCAGCATTCTCTGTACTAAGGTGAATTATTCAGAGTAAAAAGAACAATACACATATACTTAAAAAATATAAGCTAAAGCAGGATAACTAATGAAATAGCCATAATCAGAATCAAATATATATATAGAATTGTTTTTAACAAAAGGAATCCATTTCCACATTCTCTTTACTCAAGAGGGTCCTTCCTTATGCATCCTTTCTCTTTTCAGCTCTTGCCTCTCTAGGTAACTGAATGGCTTGGGAAAATAAGTTCTGGGCCTAGGAGGAGCAGCTGGATTATTGTGTCCCCAATTCCTGTCATGAAGTCTGATTTTGATTTGGGACACTTCATAGGCTTTCCATTCTGAATGACTGTAAAACTGGTCTCTGTTCTCACCAAGATCTGTAACCAATTTTAGAGTATCAAGGATTAGGGATTTGGAGGTTGGACTCCAAACTTCAGAATGAATAATTGGTGGTCTGCTTTCAGAAGCTAGGGCAGGATCTCTTTTGGGTGCAGAACGACTGGCAGAAGTACCTTCACCATATTTTCTCTTCTTCCTTGGAGCTGGAATTTCATCTTGCCACATATCAAAATAGGTGAGAGGGGGCTCAGTCACATCACCCTCAGGTCTAGGTGAGAAAGCTGGCATACCTTCTGGAATGGCTGCCTGGGCTGGAGCATCTGCAGGAGGTTGAGCTTCAAGAGGATTCAAGAAGTGTGGAATGATGGCTGGGTTGAGCTGGGCATTAGGGAAATTCATGTTGTGCAGCCAAACAGCAGTGTCATAGGTATAGAATTTCACAGACTGGAGTTGGGAGAGAATATCTGCTTTCATTTCTTTTACAAGACCATCCACAGTAGCTTGAGCTTGGTGAGATAGTTTGTCAACTTGTTCTTTTATAACTGCTTGAGCTCGTTCAGATAGTTTTTCCACTTGTTCTTTTACTATCTTCTCCCCCTTGGTGATATCTACAGATAGCTGAGCTATAGCTTCATCCCTGAACTTGCCAACTTCTTCACAGATTTTCATAAGATTGGCATCAGCATTCTTGTCCAACTGGATCTGATTATTGGCGACAGTTTCTTATTGATTTCTCAGTTCTCCTATGCTTGTGATAGTGTGATCTATGGCTTTTCCACCTATCTGGAGCAATCTTTTTAGCTCATTAGTATTTGCCTGGATTTCTGCAAAACCTCTACTCATCTCTTGTTCAAGAGTAGTGACTTTGTTATTGACTAATGCTAGAGATTCATCAAAGTACATTCTCTGTGTAAGGAGCAACTGTTCAATCTTACTGACTATATCTGAAGAAGAGGGAGCTGAGGTTGGTGCAGGAATTGAAGGAGCAGGAGCAAGAGCAGTCCAAGGAGGAATTTCTGTAATGACCATTGAGCTGACAGCTCTTTTGAAGGGTTCTATCTCAACAGATTCTTCTGTATTTAGGAAAGATGGCATGGAGAAATCCAAAGTCTTCAGAGGTGCCTCCACAGGATCTGGAGACATTTCCTCATCATCAGACAAGAGAATATGATCAGATTTGCTGGGCTCACTATCAGGAGACTTGGCAGGCGACTGTACTGGAGTCTGAGCTGGAAACTGCACAGGAGATGGAACTAGAGACTGAATGGGAGACTTGGCAGGAGACTTGGCAGGAGAATCATTCTGAAAAAGAGGAGCATCTGAGCTGAGCTCATCAATAAATCTGTTAATATCTTCAGCTGTAGACAGTAAAGCTGCTGGAGTAGGAGAAACTGGAGGAGTAGAAGTTCTGACTTCTTCTTGTTCTAGAATCACTGATTCTGAAGAAACTTGATTCTGAGGAAGAGAAGAGGCAGGCTCCCCCCTCAACTAATGCACCAGAGGTAGCAGTAGTTTGATGTAGAGGAGGAGATGGAATCCTGTCTTCAGGTAAACTGGTTTCTTGGTGAATTTCTGAGATGGCATCAGCCTTTGAAGCTTGGGCAGAATTCGGGATCTTGATGTCATACCTCTGTATGGAAGAGATGGAAACTTTCTTCATGTGGTGAAGAGGAGTCCCTTTGGATAAGTCAAACACTGTGGGATTAATCTCATGGAGGAGGAGTGAGATAATCCTAGCATAACTTGGATGTTCCACGCTCTCTCGGATCTTATCCAATATCATCATACCGAACTAGAATTTCTTCCTGCAGACTATTGCTTGCATGACGTCGAATAAATTCTGGGAGATATCTCTTATGGAGTATGTCTTGCACCACAAGACCTTGGCGATGACATCAACTAGAAATTTGCCTTCTGAATTGAACAAAGATCGATTCAAGGTTTCACCTCCACCTTCAGGATCTCGACCACAGAATAGGGAAGTGCGGTCGACATCTTCCTTTTCTAGGTCATCTTCTTCGTCAACCACGGGCATCCGAAGCAGAGTGGCGATAGAAGTTTTATCCAAACGAATCTCAACTCCTTTTACCTTGGATTTCAGAACTGCGCCATTGCGTCTAACCTTCAGATTTCTGTAGAATTCTTCAACATTAGGAAGCAGGAGACGGCAGGGTTCTTGAAGAACGAAGGACAATCCGGCCGTGTCCAAGAGAATCAGTAACTTCTTGAAGTCATCAAAAATATCTTTAATACCATCTGTCACTAGTTCGGAGCCGATTCCAATCTTGGAGGAGGGCGCCATCAGCGATTCTGTAGTGCGAAGGAAACAAAAACGAGGAAGACAAAGCTCTGCAACTGTTCTGGGAGACGAAGAGACGGCGGCTACTCGAGTGAAATGAGAAGTGGAAAGGATTTCCGATTTTTCTAAATATATATATGACCCTAATTAGGTTTAAGGAGGAGTATTGAAAATAAAATCATACCTGATATGGAGCGCCAAAACTTTGGTGCGAATAGAAGAAAAAGGAGATTTTCAAATTTCTAATTCCCGTATACTCGAGTAGGTTTCGTCATACACGAGTATGAGATGGAGTATACACGAGTAGGTCAAGTAACATACACGAGTAGGTCAAGTGACATACACTAGTAGGTCAAGTGACATACACGAGTAGGTCAAGTGACATACACGAGTAGGTTACCAACTACTCGAGTATGTCAATTTTGGTCTACTCGAGTATTTCCGTTTACTCGTGTATATGTCTCTATGTACTCGAGTATATCACTTTGAAATACAATTTTCTTTGGAGAGATTTACTGCCACTGATATCTTCAACTCTGAGCCTGGCTGTGAATCCACCATCACTATTCCTCTGTGTTGAGCAGTCCGAGTTCCGTTTTGAAGAACGAGAACTTGGACTCGTCCAGCGGCTTCGTGAATATATCTGCCACTTGCCTGTCTGTGGGGACATATTGTAGATCTATGTCTCCATTCTCCACATGCTCCCGGATGAAATGATAGCGAAGCTCTATGTGCTTGGTCCGGCTGTGGGAGACTGGATTGTTGGCTATTGCTATAGCGCTGGATGAGTCGCAAAACAAAGGAATGGCCTGGAACTTCATGTTGTAGTCTTCAAATTGATTCTTGATCCATAAAAGCTATGCACAACAGCTGCCTGCAGAGATGTATTCTGATTCAGCCGTTGAGATGGCTACACAGTTCTACTTCTTACTGCTCCAGGAAATAAGTCTCCTTCCGAGAAATTGGCAAGTCCCGGAAGTGCTTTTCCTGTCGTCTTTGCTACCTGCAAAATCTGCATCTGAAAAACCAATTAGTTCACTATCATTACTTCTTGGGTACCATAAGCCAAGATTTGGTGTGCCTTTGAGGTATCTCAGGATTCGCTTTGCAGCGATGTAGTGAGATTCCTTAGAGTTCACCTGAAATCTAGCACATACACATGTTGAGAACATTATATCTGGTCTACTCGCAGTAAGGTAGAGCAAGGACCCAATTATGCTTCTGTACTTGGTTTCATCAAAAGGTTTCCCTTTCTCATCCTTGTCCAGAGACATAGCTGAGGCCATTGGAGTCCTCATAGAGGTTGCATTCTCCATTCCGAATTTCTTAAGCAGCTCTTTGGTGAACTTCGTCTGTGAGATGAAAATCCCATCTTCAGATTTTTTCACCTAAAGCCCTAAGAAATACTTCAGCTCTCCCATACTGCTCATTTCAAACTTCCCTTGCATAAGTTTAGAAAACTTCTTGCAGAGGTTGTTATCCGTAGAGCCAAAAATAATGTCGTCGACATAGATCTGCACTAGCAAAATCTTGCCTTTTATTTCCCTAAGAAATAATGTTTTGTCTATCTTTCCTCTTGTGAACTTGTTCTCAAGAAGGAAGCTAGACAGAGTCTCATACCAAGCTCGGGGAGCTTGTTTAAGACCATATAGTGCTTTCTGTAATAAATATACATAATTAGGATGGGTTGAATCAACAAAACCTGGCGGTTGCCCTACGTACACTTCTTCCTTTATGTCACCATTCAGGAAGGCGGACTTTACGTCCATCTGATAGACGGTAAAGCCCTTAAGTGCAGCGTAGGCAAGAAATAACCTGATCGCCTCCAGTCTTGCTACTGGAGCATAAGTCTGGTCGAAGTCGATTCCTTCTTCTTGACGATATCCCCTGGCGACAAGTCTGGCTTTATTCTTTATAATTGTTCCATCTTCGTCCATCTTGTTCCGGTAGACCCATTTTGTCCTGATGACGTTCTTATGCTTGGGTCTAGGAACAAGTGTCCAGACTTTGCATCGTTTGAACTGATTCAATTCTTCTTCCATGGCTAGAATCCAGGATGCGTCGGAGTTGGCTTCCTCAAATTTCTTTGGTTCAACCTGTGAGAGAAAACTTAAGTGTAAATTCTCGTTAGTTGTACCTCGACGAGTTCTGATGCCATCCCGAGGATCTCCTATTATTTGGTCAACAGGATGATCCTTCAAGTGTCTGAACTCTAAAGTCCTTGCATCTGGGATCTCTTCAGCCACTGGAGTTGCATCTTCAGCTGGGATGTCTTCTTCATCTTGATCATCTACCTCTCCAATGGTGGTTATAGAGGGGATCTTGATGAACGTCTCGTCTTTATCTTCACTAGGTTCATCCAAGCTAAGTTCTTTCAACTTTGTACCTGCATCTACAATAGGCACACTAGACGAGTTGCTTTGCAACAGACTCGTCTCATCAAATACAAAATGTATCGACTCTTCCACCACCAGAGTTTTTCTATTGAATACTCTATAAGCCTTACTATGGCTACTATATCCTACAAAAATACCTTCAAAGCTTTTCTCGCTAAACTTGGTAGTGTGATACTTGCCATTGTTAAGTACGAAGCACTTACAGCCAAAGATTCTAAAGTATGAAATGGTTGGTTGCCTGCCTTTTAGAAGTTCGTAAGGAGTCTTATCATGGTTCTTGTTGATGAGTGCTCGATTTTGCACGTGACAAGCGGTGTTGACGGCTTCAGCCCAGAAATACTCCGGAAGTGAGGCATCACTCAACATGGTCCGACAAGCCTCTATGAGTGTTCTGTTCCTTCTCTCAGCTACTCCATTTTGCTGTGGTGTGCGAGGAGAGGAAAACTCATGAAAAATACCTTGACTTTCACAAAATTCTGTCATGGCTCCAGATTTGAATTCCGTTCCATTGTCACTTCTGATTTTGACTACGGAACGGTTGTATTCATTCTGAATCTGCCTCACAAAATTAGTGAAAATACCGAAGGTATCTGACTTGTGTTTCAGAAAGAACACCCACGCAAAGCGCGAGTAATCATCCACGATAACCAACGTATATTCCTTACCTCCCAAACTTCTAACCTGCAGTGGACCAAACAAGTCCATATGGAGAAGCTGTAAGCTTCTATTGGAATCCTTGCCAATTATGCTTTTAAACGAACTTCTTGTTTGCTTGCCTTTGATACAAGCGTGACAAGGACTGTCCGTAACGCACTTTACATTAGGTGCATCACGCACTAAGTTTTGAGAGAATAATTTATTAATAGTTTTGAAATTAATATGTGCTAGTCTCTTGTGCCATTGGTCAGCAAGAGATGCACTACTTTTTGCCAAAAGACACACTGGTGTCGAAGAGTCTATACAAATAAAATTTAAACGGAAAATATTTCTGCTTCGAGTGCCTGATAAAATAGTTTCCATATTGTTAACCGATTTTATCAAACACTTGTCAGCATGAAATTCAACTACGTATCCTTTGTCGCATAGTTGTCTTATGCTAATGAGATTGTGTTCCAATCCTTCAACATAGGCTACATCCGAAAAGGATACGCTACCGTTAGAAATCATACCATAGCCTTTAGTGATTCCTCGATCTGAACCTCCAAAGATGACCTTTGGTCCGTTACAGACTGAGGTGTAATTCTGTAGTAGTCTCCTTGTCCCGGTCATATGCCGAGAGCATCCACTGTCCAAGTACCAGATTGGCGTTTTGGTGGCCTTTGGACATACCTGCAATTACAATCATTTAGCCTTAGGAACCCAAACAAGTTTGGGTCCTTGGTCTCGAGTTAGAATACTCCCCCTATTAGTATTAGCCTCATGAGTGGTCACTCTCACGTTGCTAACTTTAGGGGTTGCAGCATTTTCAGGATTGAACCAACAATCACTGGCAAAATGACCAATTCTGCCACAGCACCAACAGTTGAACCTGTTGTATCTTTGCCTTGTGTAGTCCTGCTTGACTTTCTGGAATGAAGGTCTAGCAGGAGCTTTACTCTTGGAGGAAGAGGCTTCATGATGATGGCAGTTACATGAGGTCTTCTCCTTCATAGGCTTTTCTACAATGGGTTTTACTTTTGGTGTCTTTTTGAAATTATGACAATGAGCATAAGGTCCATAGCTTTGAAGCTGAATCTCCTCATAAGGTGCCTTGAAGACACTCTCGCCAAAGTTACGAGGACGAGTCCAACCTTGGTATCTTGACTTAGGCTTCTCAGGGATCGGCCTAGAAAAGTGTCCGTAGGTGGACTCATAATCGAGTTCGTTCGTGGGAAAGATAACTTTCTTGAACACAACAGGTTCCAAGGGAGCTTTCCCTTTTTCTTCAGCTAGAGCCTTCCGGGCAGCCTTATTCTTTCTCTTGGCCTTGTTTCTCCTAGAGGATTTACTAGAAGAGCCAATGTGGCCTAAACCAGCACCCTTGGCCTTAGCAGAGAATTCAGCAACGATTGGAAGAACTGTCTTAGGCTTAGAGAAACTCTCAACAAGCTTATTTTCAGCCTCGAGTTGTTGTTCCAGTTCTTTGATGATTTTCTCCTTAAGGTCGAGGTGCTTGAGAGCTTTATTGTATTCCTCCATAGCTACATTGAAGTTCTCTTGAAGAGAGTTAGTCTTATTGACTTCTTCTCTCAAGCTGCTCTCACTAGCCTGTAGAGAATTTATCTCTTTGGCTTGAGTTTTCATTATTCTACGACATTTTTCGTAAGCGGTGAGTAACTCCTTATACTGACCCATGAGCTCAGATTCATCTTCAGAGGAATATCCCTCTTGCTCATTGTCATCATCAGAATCAGAGAGAGGAGTGTGAGATTTTACCTTCCCAGTAAACTGGGGGACTTGTTCATCATCTGAATGAGCCATGAGCCCAAAGTAAGCTTCCTCTTCTTCACTCGACTCAGATGAGTCAGAGTCGCTGAGAGTTTTGCTCTTCTTGGCTACTAAGCTTTTCTCTTTCCTGTTCTTATGGTGTGAGGATTTCTTTTCCTCTCTTCTTCCACCCTCTTTCTTTTTGTGAGGGCAATCGGCGATGACGTGACCTGGCTTATTGCAAAAATAACAAATGATGTCAGTTGAGATCTGTTTGTTCTGCTTAGAATTATACCTGTCATGGCTGCTTGAGCCTTTCTTCCGATGATCACTGTCATGTCGTGATCTTCTATATGAGGCATCCTTGCCTCTCCATTGCTTCTTCTTGTTCAAGAACTTCTTGAACTGCCTTGAGAGTAGGGAGAACTCTCCATCAGATAGTTCTGAGCCAGATGAGCTGGGCTCAGATGATTCTTCTTCATCAACCTCAGGAACTGGGGCAGGAGAGCTAGCCTTTATCTTCCTTGAGCTGTCTGCCTTTAGAGCGACAGATTTCTCCTTGGATGCAGACCTGCTTGTCTCTTCTTCAGCTTTTCTTGAGTTGATTTGCATCTCGTAAGACATAAGCTTTCCGAACAGATTCTGCGGGTCCGTCTCAGCTAACCTTCCAAACTCCCGAATGGCACATACCTTATTGTCCCATTCCTTGGTTAGGGATCTTAAGAATTTGTCATTGAGTTCCCCGTTGGTGAAGACACGTCCATAAACTCTTAGGCCATTTACTATCTTGAAGAAGTTCTCAAAAGTGTCAGCTATGGCTTCCTTATGACCCTGCCTGAAGGCTTCATATTTCTGGTTCAGTAGGGATCTACGATCATCCCTCACTTCCTCTGTACCTTCCATTAGAGTCACTAGGGATTGCCACATCTCCTTGGCAGACTGGCAATGAATCAGATTCTGCAACATTGAGTCATCGACTGCACTTGCTATAATATTTTTAGCTTTCTTGTCCAGAGAGACAAGTGCAATCTCATCCTTATCTAGATCCATCAACTTCTTGGGAACTTGCTTGGTGGGATCTATGGTGGAAGTAGTCATAGGAATGTGGGGACCTTCTTCAACAATCATGAAGATCCGGGGATCTACTGCTTCCATGAAGAACTTTACTCTTTCCTTCCACATAGGAAAATTGTTCTTGGTGCAGATAGGGAGTTTAGCAAAATCCTTGGTCTTACTCATGCTTGATACCTTTCAAGAAACAACTTAGAAGGATAAGATCAAGGTGTTAACCTTTTAACGATCAACCTCCCTCTGATACCAATTGAGAGGTCTAAGTTGTTAGCCTAAATCACCTGGAGGGGGGGGGGTGAATAGGTGAAATGCGTGTCAAATGCGGAATTAAAAACTAACACAGCACACATCAAGCAATCATAGACGACAAGATATTTATAGTGGTTCCCCAACCTTGGGTACGTCCACTTTCCTCACCGATCTAGCAAATCACTAGACTCGGCTACTCCACTATCTCGGATTGAAAACAATCCTACACCTCGGAACCACGTTCCTACAAAAACTCGATCCAAACCGGATCTACACTCGGAAGATAAGACTTCCTACAAATCTCGGAGAAAAACTCCTACACAATAATTTGTTAAAAAAAAATACAAACAATAATCTCAGATCTGGATCTTGGCAGTCTTCTTCCTTAAGAGCTTTGGCTTGATCAGAGAAGTTGAGGATGACTTGAGAGAGATCCACAAATCTGAAAAACTAAATCACCTCGATCGAGAAAATAGATCTGGAATCTTTAAGGCGCGGCGAGATCGAGTGATTGACTTGCGTCTGGATCGCTGAAGAATCAGAGTTGCAAACAGAGATCGGAGATCGTCGATCCAAAGCTTCTTCCGTGAACGTTAATGGCGGCGGCGGCGACTTGAAGAATTAGGGTTCACGAGATTTTTCTCTTTCTCTTTCTTAAAGTAATAATCTCTGAAGGAATTCAATAAAAGTCAAATCTGACGTGACCTATTTATAGGTAGACTCCAACGGTCATAAGAATCATTAATGATGACACGTGGACTTATCAGAAAGGATCAAATCGAAATGTACAGTGAAATTGACTTAGAGAATTTCAGGAAAGATTTGAACCGACATACTCGAGTCATAGAAGATACATACTCGAGTATCAAATAGTATATACTCGAGTGGAAAAGAATTGGCATACTCGAGTAAGAGAAGTTATATACTCGAGTTGAAAGGATTGGCATACTCGAGTAAGAGAAGAGAAAACTACTCGAGTGATCTAGAGATCAATACTCGAGTGAAAACACTTAGAAAAATTTCAGATAAAGTGGGAATAAATACTCGAGTACAAGAGTTGCAGATACTCGAGTGAGAGAAAAAGAACTACTCAAGTATATCAGGAGAACTACTCGAGTGAGGGGAAAATGAACTACTCGAGTATCTTAGAACAACTACTCGAGTAAACATTGACTTACTCGAGTATGAAAAATAACTACTCGAGTACAGAGTCACTTACTCGAGTATATAGGGAACTACTCGAGTATGTGGACTTAGAATATTTCTGAAAAGGGAATAACAGAACTACTCGAGTATAAACAAGTTACTTACTCGAGTAACTAACCAACCACTCGAGTACAAGTTATCACTTACTCGAGTGAATACAGCCTACTCGAGTATGTAAGCTAGCTTACTCGAGTACAGACCCACTTACTCGAGTATACTGGAGAAGTACTCGAGTATGTGGACTTAGAAAATTTCTGGATATAAGAATAGAAGGATTTACTCGAGTATAAGATATGACCTACTCGAGTGACTGACTATCTACTCGAGTATAAACTTATCTACACGAGTATATAGAGTCTACACGAGTATGTCCAAGGATCTACTCGAGTACTAAGTCACTTACTCGAGTATATGAAGGGTACTACTCGAGTATGTGGACTTAGAAAAAATTCTTCTAAAAGATATACTTCAATACTTGAGTCCACCATTCCAAGTGCATGTAGGAAGTGTATCCCAATAGAGAGGCTATACATGGGCCAACACTTTGGATCACACAATGAGGGATTACATTGTATGGTCCTGTGTTTGGTGACCCATTATAGACTGACATTGGTCTACACTTGGCATTAAGGGCCTGCACACATACAACTTAAACACAACATCAAATACACCTTAATTCATCTTAGTTCAAGGTCTGACCACCTACAAATCTGAGGTATTGTGGAGACAAATCCCAACAGCCTTCAAGAATATAAAGAAAACGGCCGACAAGAAAACCCAGAAATACAACAAGAAACCAGTCGGGAATAGAAATCAAGGTAAAGAAAGAGTGTTGAAATGAATCAACACGACAAGGCGTTGAGTGAGACCCACTCCATGACTACCTAAACCTTGGCGTTGAGTGAGCTAGCCTCACTCAATGCCAAAACCAAACTCTAACCACAATCCCACTAAGGTAACACGGAACTCGACGATCGTCAGTCAGAAGTTGACGATCGTCGATCGGCTGAAGGCCAAAAAGAAGCTTGACGATCATCATCCTGGAGGTCGACGATCGTCGAAGGCTAAAGGCAAGCGAAGCTCGACGATCATCCTCCAGGAAATCGTCGAGCATCGATCGGAGATAAGGCTAAGCTGAGCTCGACGTTTTCCTCCCGGAAAAGCGTCGAGCGTCGAACGGCTGGAGACAAATCTGAGCTCGACGTTCTCCTCTCGGAAAACGTTGAGTGTCGAACGACGCTATGACAGAACGAATCTCGACGTTTTTTATCCCGGAAAACGTCGAGCGTCGAACAGAGCTAAACACTAACTGAGCTTGACGTTCAAAACGTTGAGCGTCGAACTGAGCCAAACAGAAGCTGAGCTCGACGTTTTTCCTCCCGGAAAAGCGTCGAGCGGAGAACTAAGCTAAACAAAAGCTGAGCTCGACGTTCTCCTCCCGGAAAAGCGTCGAGCGGATCTCGACGTTTTCCCTCCAGGAAAAGCGTCGAGCGGAGCTCGAAGTTAAGACTAACTGGAGATCGACTATCTTCATTCAGAGATCGACGATATTCGATCGACTAAGGCTGAAACAGAGATCGACTATCTCTATCCAGAGATCGACGATAGTCGAACGACACACAGCAGACACTGAGATCGACTATCTCCGTTCAGAGGTCGACGATAGTCGAACGACTTAAGGAGAGAAGATCCAGTACTCGAGTATTTTGCCTGATACTCGAGTATTCCAATCCACTACTCGAGTAGTTGGCTACTACTCGAGTATCCCAAACCCACTACTCGAGTAGTTGCCTACTACTCGAGTATTCCAATCCACTACTCGAGTAGTTGCCTACTACTCGAGTATGCTTCACGTAAATCGGCCATCACCCCTTCCTAACACCCTCTCTCGGTTACACCCGAAAAACAGCAACAGATAGAAATCTGAAGTAAAGAAAATTGGCAACACGTCTGCGGAATGGGCATCAACAGCACAAAGTAGGGGGGGGGGCTTAATAGGAAGAACTAAACCCTACAACTTGCAAAAATGAAGTAACAGCAAAGCCTCTACCCTAGGGATAACAGGGATTTTTCAAATACAGCAAGATAATACAAAAAGAAATTTGGCAAGGGCAAGAATACCACTTGCCTCTATTTCCGGCGAAGTTTTGGACGGCTTTCCCTCTCCTTTACTTGGCACTAACATCAACACCACCTAAAACATCTTCCTAACATTAATGGCGGAAAATCCTCAAAACTGAAATCCCAATCTCACCAAAATTCCACAAAGATCGAATATCTTACCGTCGAAACGAAGATCTAAGAGAGAGCAAGACAACGCCGCTTTCAGAATCGAAATCCGTCCACGAACACACCCGAAATCACCGTCCGAAGGGGAGCAGGAACAGCGGTTTTTCTCCTCTGTTTTCCTGAACTATGCAGTCGACGGTTTCTCTCTCAGGAAGAAGAAGAGGAAAAGAAGTGGGCCGCCACTTCTAAACAAAGCTTTTATACTAAAGCTTGATACGTCAGTTCAGCAAAACCGAACAGGAGCCGCCTATTCTCTTAATTAACTTATGAGAATTCAAAAAGACAAGCTAATACAAAGCTGCCACCTAAGCAGGAATAAACTGCTGAATCAATTCAGCCGCGGAAACAACTCTTCAGCCCATAACTGAAGGTTCAAGACAAACTTAATCAAATTAATAATTAATTACATATACTATTAACACACCAAACGACGCGAAAACCGTATCACCTCGGAATTCGACGAAATTCGCACCGTAGCTAAATACTCACGCTACGAACACAACGGCGAAGTTGAAATTAACTTTCGACGAACAGAACTCGAGTTATACCCAAATAAGGCCAAACACAAACATCCCCCCGAGAGGCCACACCGGGTCACCCAAAACGACTCGGCTTGCTAGGGAGATCTTGCCAACAGGCTACAAAACAAGGCACTCAGTTCTAAGGAGCTAAACCACACTCCACAAATGGCACAAGCCACGGAAACGCGTCACCGTAACGCCAAACGAGAATAAAAATAATCGCAGAAAAATCGGGGGCGTTACAGTCACTCCCCCTAAAAGAAAGTTTCGTCCCGAAACTTTACGCACAACACTCCTACTAAAGAAGAAAAGTAATAAATAGGAGTTATAAGAAGGGAAACATACCGATCAAATCAGTGAAACAGGTGAGGGTAAGCCCTCCTCATGGCTGACTCTAGCTCCCAAGTCGCGCTCTCCAAATCCTGATTTTTCCACAGAACTTTCACCATCGGTATGGACTTCTTTCGCAGCACACGCTCTTGAGTATCCAAAATACGAACCAGCACCTCAAAAAAAGAGAGGTTGGGCTCTAACTGGGGCACAATGTCCAAGACCTGCCTACTACTGCGCACACACTTCCACAATTGTCTAACATGAAAAACATTATGAACACCTGGGAAGTTCGCTGGCAAATCCAATCTATAAGCTGACACTCCAATCCGCTCCAAAATCTCGAACGGGCCCACATACCTTGGGTCTAATTTCTGATTCTTACCAAACCTCTTTACACCCACCATTGGGGAATCCTTGAGGAATACAAGGTCCCCTACAGAAAACTCCAAGGCAGACCTACGCCGATTGGCGTTCTTTTCATATCTCTCCTGGGCTATACGAAGCTTCTCCTGAATAAGCCTCACTGTGACTTCCATTTCTTCCAGCACATCAGGACCCAACAAAGGCCTCTCACCAGCCTCAGCCAAAAACAACGGAGTCCTACAATGCCTTCCATACAAGGCTTCGAACGGAGCCATCTGCAAACTTTCCTGATAGCTGTTGTTGTAAGCACATTCCATAAGTCGCAGCCGCTCATCCCACGCTACACCGTGGTCTAAAATATAACATCGGATCATATCCTCAACAATTTGGTTCACCCGCTCTGTCTGCCCATTGGTCTGTGGGTGGTACGCAGTAGAATACCTCAGATCCGTACCCAAACCCTCCTGCAGACTCTGCCAAAAACGAGAAGTAAACCGGGAGTCTCGATCAGAAATGATGCTAACCGGCACACCGTGGAGTCGGATGACTTCATTCATGTACAACTCCGCTATCTTCTTCATCGGGTAATCAATCTTATAAGGCACGAAGTGAGCGCACTTCGTCATCCACTATAACCCAAACTGAATCAAATCCTCTCGGGGATTTTGGTAAACCCGCAATGAAGTCCATAGATATACTTTCCCACTTCCAAGTTGGGATCTCTAGCGGAGTCAACTTACCACCAGGCCTTCCATGATCGGCCTTCACACGCTTGCAAGTGTGACACTCAGCAACAAATCGGGCTATATCTCCTTTCATGCCATACCACCAAGCAATTTGCCTTAAGTCACGGTACATCTTCGTAGATCCTGGATGGTAGGCAATGCTTGAACCATGAGCCTCACTGCAAATCATCCTCCTAACATCCCCAACAGCGGGAACGCAAAACCTGCCGCGGTACTTCAAAGTACCCCCATCATCGATGGCAAAATCTGGCAACTCTCTCTTCTCTGTCCTGGTGAAAAGGTGCAGAAGATCCAGATCGTCCTTCTGGTGCAGTCTAGTCAAGGAAATCCAGGACGGCTCTGCCACTGACAAACTACTCTGCAAACCATAGCATCCCACTGAAATATCCATAAGGAGGAAATCCTCCACTAACCGATCGGCGGAGAGGTTAAAGATCTTTCCCGTCTTTCGGCTCAGGGCGTCGGCCACCACATTGGCCTTGCCCGGATGGTACTGGATCTCTACATCATAATCAGCTACATACTTTATCCACCGCCACTGACGCAGATTCAACTCCTTCTGCATGAACATGTAATTCAGGCTCTTATGGTCGGTGAAGATCTTGCACTGAGCCCCATAAAGTAGGTGTCTCCACAGCTTCAACGCATAGATAACCGCTGCAAACTCAAGGTCATGCGTAGGATAATTTTTCTCATGAGTCTTCAGTTGCCTTGACCCATAGGCAATCACCTTCCCAACCTGCATCAATACGCATCCCAGACCTACAAGCGAAGCATCGACGTATACATCATAATCCACACCCTCAGTAGGCAGGGTCAGAATGGGAGCAGTGCACAATCTCTTCTTTAGCTCCAGAAAAGCTTCTTCACACTTCTCGCTCCAAACAAAAGCCACATTCTTCTGAGTCAGCTTGGTCAAAGGTACAGCTAGGGAAGAGAAACCCTCCACGAACCTCCTATAATAACCAACCAACCCTAAGAAACTCCTGATCTCCTTAGGAGTATTCGGCCTACTCCAATCCATCACTGCTGCAATCTTTTCTGGGTCAACCGAGATCCCATCCTTGTTCACCACGTGGCCTAGAAAAGAAACCTGAGGCAACCAAAATTCGCACTTGCTCAACTTGGCGAATAACTTGTAATTCCTCAACTCTGTCAGAACAAACCGCAAATGCTGCTCATGCTCCTCCGTGCTGCGAGAATAAACCAACACGTCATCAATGAAGACCACAACGAACTTGTCAAGGAAATCCTTGAACACCCGGTTCATCATATCCATGAAGGCTGATGGTGCTTTTGTCAGACCAAACGACAACACCAAAAACTCAAAGTGTCCATGCCTCGATCTAAACGTAGTCCGTGGAATATCTGCCTCACGGATCCTGAGCTGATGATAACCAGAACGAAGATCGATCTTGGAGAACACCGTGCTACCGCGCAACTGGTCAAATAAATCATCGATCCTCGGTAGAGGGTACCTGTTCTTGATAGTAACCTTGTTCAACTCTCTATAGTCGATGCAGAGCCGCATCGACCCATTCTTCTTCTTTACAAACAAAACAGGAGCACCCCAAGGTGACGAACTCTGCCTGATAAAACCTTTAGCCAACAGCTCATCCAACTGAACTCACAACTCCTCTAACTCACGAGGGGCCATCCGGTACGGCGCCTTCGCAATAGGACGCGTACCTGGATCTAAATCAATAACAAACTCAACATCTCGATCAGGAGGAAGACCAGGAAGATCATCAGGAAAAACATCGGCGAAACCATGAACAATAGGAATCTCTTCCAAGCGTGGTACGCTAACAGCGGTTCCAACCGCCGAGACTAAACAAACACAACAACTAGAAAGAAATAACCTCTGAGCACATACCGTAGAGATGACAGGAGAATCCTGACATAGATCAGCATACACGCTGCCAGGCTGACCGTCGTCTCTGATGAAGTCCAAGCGCTTTCCTTTGTACTGAATGACCGCATCATACCGAGAGAGCCTGTCCATGCCCAAAATGACGTCGAAGTCCTCCAGATCAATCATTTTCAGGTCCGCCTTCGCAAGAAAGTCCCCCAACAAAACCGGGCAATCCAAAATGCCCAAATCTGACTACACAGATTCACCAGAGGGAAACTTGACACGGAAGGAATCTCGAACACGATCTAGAGTCAACCGATGTCGCTCTACGAAGGCTCTAGCCACGAACGAGTGGGTTGCGCCAGAGTCAAACAGAACAAGCGCCCAGAGGTTCTTCACCTTAAATTTACCTATAGGAGCACATAAACTAAAGAACTACCACAATAATACCGCAAACACTCTAGCAAATAAAACTACCAGGCTAGAAAAACAACAAACGACTAACCTGAAATAACCTGGGTCGAAGTCTGAGCCTCCTCGGAAGAAATCACGTTCAGCTTCCCTTTTCCCTTGTCCACACATGGAGATGGAGGTAAAGCCTGTAACGGAACTGTAGGAAGAGCTGACTGAACCTGAGGACACCTCGACTTGAAGTGACCCTTCTGCCCACACTGAAAGCAGACTCTATCCTTGGTCCAACACTGAGCCGCATCATGCCCGGATCGCTTGCAAATAGAACAGGAGACATCTCTCCTAGGAGCACCCTGAATCGCATGAACCTGCTCCTTCTTCTGAGCTGCCGACTTCTTAAAACATTTCTCAATAGGTTGGCCTGACCGGCCACAGAAACTGCACACTACTCTGCTCCTCTTTCCCGGAACAACATCGGGTACCAGGAGCTTCTTCTCCTCCATAGACTTCCTCTTGTTCTTCCTCATCTGCTGGCCTCTGCTCTTCGCGGTCTCAATAGCCTCCACCTTTAGAGCATCCTCTACAACTCCAGCATAAGTCACTGACCCATAAGCACTGGTCAACTGCTGCACCTCGCTCCTCAAACCACCGAGAAATCTCTTAACTCGATCAGCCTCAACGCTGACCAATGCAGGGGCGAAACGGCTCAACTTACTAAATTCTATCTCATACTCACCCACCGTGAGTTGCCTTTGCTTCAGGTAGAGGAAGTCATTCATAAGGCGGTCACGCTCGACCGAAGGCAAGAACTTCCTCAACAACCTCTCCTTGAACACTTCCCAAGAGCATCCAGCTACTAAGCTCTCCTTTTCTCTCAGCCACCAACTCTTCGCCAAACCTTTGAGCTGATAGGTGGCTAACATCACCCTCTGGTCACCTACAATCCCTGAGTACGAGAACATCTCCTCCATGGAGATCAGCCAATCATCTATGACCATGAAATCTGCCTTCCCGTCATAAGTGGGAGGGCTCAGCCTCTGAAACTGCGAGATGAAGGCCATCTCCGCTGACACCACCACTGGAGATCTCAAGGGTGCAGGAGGAGGAGGAACAGCTAACCCACAGCAGGAACTTGCACACCCTGAGCCTGTCCTGCCACAGCTGCCACCAAGGACTGAATCTGAGCTCGCACCTCCTCCAACTGCCTGCCCATAGAATCGCTACTCTGACGCAGACTCTCGATCACCGCATCATGCTGAGCCCCAGACGACTCACCTTCAGACAGGGGAGTCGATCGAGTCGCAGGTCGCCTAGCCATCCTAAAATCATTACCACCCAAATCAGATCCTAATTCAACGACTAGAACCCAAACACAAGTACAGACAATACATATATAGATATAGACTTAAAGCTGTTAAACTTGCTTTGAGAGTTTATCTTTTTAACAAAAATTTGATGACATGCCCTAACCTAGGATGGTTAACCACCACCTTACTAACTCTTGTGCCTAGATCGGGAATGCATGACTCTATATTATTTTGAAAACTTATGTGTGTACATATGTCATCCTGCAAATCTTTAGCTTGGCACGTTATGCTTATGCAATGATATGCTATGCATGCTTGTGCTATGCATTCTAAAAAGGCCCTAATGCATGTTATGAGCGGCGTACGAATGAAAATGTTATGCATCCCATACTACATAACATTCCCATGCAACAAAAAAGAAATGTGCTAGTCGCAGTCATGTGGTGAGGTTATGCATCCCATACTACATAACCCTCACATGTAGCCCCTATGGTGGATCCATATACGAACACATATTATGCATCCCATACTACATAATATGCCCCGTATACTTCATGTTATGCCATGAGTGTAGTGTTCGTGCTTTTGCCAAGACGTGCTGATGACATATCAGTGTGTGAATGACATGATGCTGAACTACTAAAGCAAACAAATGAAGGCTTGCTCAAGCAAACCTGTCAAGCAAACCTGCCCTCTGATACCAACTGTCACAACCCGCATTTTCTCCGAATATAAGAATTATCAGAGTATGAGAAAACACGCGTCATGATGCCACATCAAGCAGGGGATAACTGCTAACGCTCAGGCAAAACCAACTACAAACTTTATGCAAGAAAATCCTGTGTTTTATGAATAGAAAATCAGTTATATTTAGAGGCCGTATCCCTCGGCTCAGTGGATCACCTAGTCCACAAAAGAAAAACTATATTTATACGCTGCGGAAAAAATACTTTATTTCGGTTTGACATCCTAAAGAGCGCATAAGAGTTCCAAGAGAACCACTCATGCTATGCAAGACCCTACATTTAATTTATATAATATATAAGAAAACGGTCTTTATACGTTACTTGGAAAATAGTGATTAAGTTTTATAAAAACATGCCGATCATGAGTTTTATTTATAATAATAATTATAGTTTAAAAAATAACTAGCAACCTAGCATAAATCCTTCTCAGAGCAAGTAGACTATCTCCAGAAAATGGTAGCAGCATAAGTATATATATATCCAGTACAAAGGTAAAAACTACCAGTGGGTGCCAACAACCTGACACGAACCCACTGGCACATATGTATGTCTGTAAGAAAGTACTGAAAAACAACCTCACCAACAAGGCAAACGGAACTCCAAAGTCCAAATGACCACCAACAGCACCACCATAAACTAGCCACCCAACTGGCTACAGCTCTGAACCTGAGGCATTCCAAAAGAAAACAGAATACCTCATCAAGCAAAACAAGGTAAAAACAACTGCATGCAAGAGTCAACCAAAAGGAAGAAGTAACTGAAAAAACATGCAGTAGAAAGAGACACAACTGTCCAAAGATAGGACAACAGAAAGTGCACCACGTGCAAGGAAACAACAACAACCCAACCCAGGAACAACATCCTGCAGGGCCTACTAGGCTACCAAGAGCCAAAAGTGCTGCAAACCACCAAGGAAGAAACTTCTAACACCCTAAACTGTGGGAAGTGGTAGTAGCAAAAACAAACAACGAGGAACCGGATCGAAGGCAAACGCAGTCCCCCAATCCACCATGTCCAAGTCAACAAGCTCGAGGGTCAACACGTGAAAGCACAAGGGACCTTCCACCCAACATGCCCATCCGTACCTGGAGCAAGAAAACAAGAGTTGCCTTGGCTACATCACACAACTCCACCCCCTGAAGAGCTACAAACCACCACTACCAACCACGACCCACGATTCGGCCTTCAAGAATATAAAGAAAACGGCCGACAAGAAAACCCAGAAATACAACAAGAAACCACTTGGGAACAGAAATCAAGGTAAAGAAAGAGTGTTGAAATGAATCAACACGACAAGGCGTTGAGTGAGACCCACTCCATGCCTACCTAAACCTTGGCATTGAGTGAGCTAGCCTCACTCAATGCCAAAACCAAACTCTAACCACAATCCCACTAAGGTAACACGGAACTCGACGATCGTCAGTCAGAAGTCGACGATCGTCGATCGGCTGAAGGCCAAAAAGAAGCCTGACGATCATCATCCTTGAGGTCGACGATCGTCGAAGGCTAAAGGCAAGCGAAGCTCGACGATCATCGTCCAGGAAATCGTCGAGCGTCGATCGGAGATAAGGCTAAGCTGAGCTCGACGTTTTCCTCCCGGAAAAGCGTCGAGCGTCGAACGGCTGGAGACAAATCTGAGCTCGACGTTCTCCTCCCGGAAAACGTCGAGCGTCGAATGGCGCTAAGACAGAACGAAGCTCGACGTTTTTCATCCCGAAAAATGTCGAGCGTCGAACAGATCTAAATGCTAACTGAGCTCGATGTTCAAAACGTTGAGCATCGAACTGAGCCAAACAGAAGCTGAGCTCGATGTTTTTCCTCCCGGAAAAGCGGCGAGCGGAGAACTAAGCTAAACAAAAGCTGAGCTCGACGTTCTCCTCCCGGAAAAGCGTCGAGCAGAGCTCGACGTTTCCCTCCAGGAAAAGCGTCGAGCGGAGCTCGAAGTTAAGACTAACTGGAGATCGACTATCTTCATTCAGAGATCGACGATAGTCGATCGACTAAGGCTGAAACAGAGATCGACTATCTCTATCCAGAGATCGACGATAGTCAAACGACACACGGCAGACACTGAGATCGACTATCTCCGTTCAGAGGTCGACGATAGTCGAACGACTTAAGGAGAGAAGATCCAGTACTCGAGTATTTTGCCTGATACTCGAGTATTCCAATCCACTACTTGAGTAGTTGGCTACTACTCGAGTATCCCAAACCCACTACTCGAGTAGTTGCCTACTACTTGAGTATTCCAATCCACTACTCGAGTAGTTGCCTACTACTCGAGTATGCTTCACGCAAATCGGCCATCACCCCCTCCTAACACCCTCTCTCGGCTACACCCGAAAAACAGCAACAGATAGAAATCTGAAGTAAAGAAAATTGGCAACACGCCTGCAGAATGGGCATCAACATCACAAAGTAGGGGGGGCTTAATAGGAAGAACTAAACCCTACAACTTGCAAAAATGAAGTAACAGCAAGGCCTCTACCCTAGGGCTAACAGAGATTTTTCAAATACAGCAAGATAATACAAAAAGAAATTTGGCAAGGGCAAGAATACCACTTGCCTCTATTTCCGGCGAAGCTTTGGACGACTTTCCCTCTCCTTTACTTGGCACTAACAGCAGCAGCGCCTAAAACATCTTCCTAACATTAATGGCGGAAAATCCTCAAAACTGAAATCCCAATCTCACCAAAATTCCACGAAGATCGAATATCTTACCGTTGAAACGAAGATCTAAGAGAGAGCAAGACAATGCTGCTTTCAGAATCGAAATCCATCCACGAACACGCCCGGAATCACCGTCCGAAGGGGAGCAGGAATGACGATTTTTCTCCTCTATTTTCCCGAACTATGCAGGCGACGGTTTCTCTCTCAGGAAGAAAAAGAGGAAAAGAAGTGGGCCGCCACTTCTAAACAAAGCTTTTATACTAAAGCTTGACACGTCGGTTCAGCAAAATCGAATAGGAGCCGCCTATTCTCTTAATTAACTTATGAGAATTCAAAAAGACAAGCCAATACAAAGCGGCCACCTAAGCAGGAATAAACTGCTGAATCAATTCAGCCGCGAAAACAACTCTTCAGCCCATAACTGAAGGTTCAAGAAAAACTTAATCAAATTAATAATTAATTATATATACTATTAACACACCAAACGACGCGAAAACCGAATCACTTCGGAATTCGACGAAATTTGCACCGTAGCTAAATACCCACGCTACGAACACAACGGCGAAGTCGAAATTAACTTTTAATGAACAGAACTCGAGTTATACCCAAATAAGGCCAAACACAAACATCCCCCCGAGAGGCCACACCGGGTCACCCAAAAACGACTCGGATTGCTAGGGAGATCTTGCCAACAGGCTACAAAACAGGGCACTCAGTTCTAAGGAGCTAAACCACACTCCACAAATGGTACAAGCCACGGAAATGCGTCACCGTAACGCCAAACGAGAATAAAAATAATCGCAGAAAAATCGGGGGCGTTACACCATCCCCTCCGCAAGATTTTTCAAGGATTTGAGCACTCAGGACGGTTAGCCAAGTGGTCCATTGAATTGAGCGAGTTCGACAACTCCTCTTTGACAAGGCTCTCCATCAAGGCACAAGTAGTGGCTAACTTCTTGGATGATTATGTTATTGAGGTCGGGGCCGAGGAGCCACTGCCGCAGAAGGCATGGAAGATGGTGGTTGACGGGACCTCGGTAAAGCATTCTCTTGGGGAAGGAGTGGTATTCATAAGCCCTCAGGGGGTCACTATAGAACAAGAGGTGGTCTTGCACTTCTCGGTGACTAATAACCCAGCGGAGTACGAGGCCGTGATAGCCGGCCTTCATTTGGCAAAGGAGCTTGAGATCTAGGATGTGGGGGCTTTTACAGACTCATTGGTGGTAGCATCATAGATTCGAGGAGAGTTCGAAGCTCGGGAGCCCTCCCTCGCAAAGTATTTGTACAAGGTAAGGATGATCATTGGAGGGTTCCAGACGTTCTCAATCCAACACGTTCCCAGGGAAGAGAGTGTAGCAGTTGATCAGATGGCTAAGTTTGGACCTCGAGGGGGGTGGGGGTGGGGTGGGGGGAGGAACAATGACTGAGCTATTTCGACCAGCAATCGAGGAAGGAGAGTTGATGGAGGTGGATCGGCGACCCTCATGGGTGGACCCATTGGTGACCTTTCTGACCACTTGCGTGTTTCCGAAAGGGACTAAGGATGCTAAAAGATTCAGGAACAAAGCGGCCCATTACCTAATGTTGGAAGGAGGGTTGCATCGGAAGATGTTGTTGGGGCTCCTAAAGAGGTGTGTGACCGAGGAAGTGATCCCGAGGATCCTAGAGGAAGTGCATTCAAGTGAGTGCGGTAGTCACTTGGGGGGAAGGATGTTGGAAGCAAGGGTGGTAAGGCAAGGGTATTTTTGGTAGACCCTGAGGAAGGATGCGACTGAGTTTGCGAGGAGGTGCCGAAAGTGTCAGCTGTACGACCCCTCTAGCTCTTGCCCGCTCAAAGGCTCTGAAGCATCACGGCACCATGGCCTTTCGCCATCTGGGGGATGGATCTAGTCGGGCCTTTCCCTCTAGCTAGTAGGCAGAGAAGGTTTCTTCTAGTCATGATTAACTACTTTTCAAAGTGGCTGGAGGTCAAGGCACTGGCCAAGATCACCTCACAAGTCATCAGAAACATCGTTTGGGAAGAGATCATATGCAAGCACTAGTTGCCCCATGCAATAGTGACAAACAATGACCCCTAGTTTGCTAGTGAAGAGTTCATCAGCTTCTACACCCAACTAAGGATAGACCTTAGGTTTGCCTCCATCCACCACCCTAGGAGCAACGACAAGGTGGAGGCGGCAAACAAGATCATTGTGAACTTACTCAAGAAGAAGGTGGAGAACTTGAGGGGGAATTGGGTGGAGATACTCCCCTCAGTTCTATGGGCCTTGCGAATAACCCCGAATATGGCCACCGGCGAGACCCCCTTCAAACTTTATTATAGGTATGAGGCAGTCCTGCCAGTAGAGTTTGAGGTTCGGTCCCCATGGGTCACAAACGCGGGAGAAGGAGACGAGGTTTGGAGGCTGGAGAATGAGAAAGAGTTGCGCCTCTCATTGGATATGGTAGAAGAGCTGCGCGATATCGCATCCATCAAGCAGGAGGAAATCAAGCGGCGAATGGCAAGATACTTTGACAAGCACATCAGAATCAAATAGTTCGTAGAAGGAGACCCTGTGTTAAAGAAACTCGATGATGCAGGAAGATCAGCCCCCATTGGCAAGCTTAAACCAAATTGGGAGGGGCCTTACATTATCAAAAGGGTTCTAAGAACGGGAGGTTACCACCTCCAGGACGTAGAGGGGAGATCCATGAGCCACACCTTGAGCGGTGGCTGCTTGAAATGCTTCTACCCATGAGGGGGGAAGGTGAAATTGTATATTCAAAGCCAAGTTATTATTTTATATTCACTAACTTGTTGTTGCATTGGTCTTACCTATTATGGAATGCTGATGATAGGATGGGTAAATGTTTGCACTACCCCGAGCCTGGTTCAGCCACAGGTAGACCTGCTGCGCAGGCTCTTACTAGCTGGCACGTCTGAAGGCTCGCCTTTGGCGGTAAGGGACCCCGAGTGCTGCTCGGCCCCGGGTAGACACGCTGCTCGGGCTCTCATTAGCTGGGCAGGGCGGTAGGCACACCTGGGGGGAAAGGGCTTGGTCTTGGATTTGTTTTTTGAGATATTTCGGCTTGGATGACTGCACTACCCCGAGCCTGGCTCGGCCCTAGGTAGACTCGCTGCGCATGCTCTCATTAGCTGGTAGGTCCGAAGGCTCGCTTGTGGGGGTAAGGAACCCCGAGTGCTTCTCGGCCCCAGGTAGACTCGCTGCCCAGACTCTCATTAGCTGGGAAGGGCGGTAGGCATACCACAGGGAAAGGGCTTGGTCTTGGATGTGTTCTTTGAGATTCTTCAGCTTGGATGACTGCACTACCCCAAGCCTGGCTCAGGACCAGGTAGACCTACTCCACAGGCTCTCATTAGCTAGCAGGTCCGAAGGCTATCCTGTGGGGGTAAGGGAACCCGAGTGCTGCTCGGCCCCGGGTAGACTCACTGCCCAGGCTCTTATTAGCTGGGCAGGGCGGTAGGCATACCTGGGGGGAAAGGGATTGGTCTTGGATGTGTTCTTTGAGATACTTTGGCTTGGATGACTTCACTACCCCGAGCTTGGCTCGGCCCCAGGTAGACCCACTTCACAGGCTCTCATTTGCTGGCAGGTCCGAAGGCTCTCCTATGGGGGTAAGGGACCCTGAGTGATTCTCGACCCCGGGTAGACTCGCTACCTAGGCTCTCATTAGCTGGGCAGGGCAGTAGGCACACTTGGGGGGAAGGGCTTGGTCTTTGATGTGTTCTTTGAGATACTTCGGCTTGGATGACTGCACTACATCGAGCCTGGTTTGGCCCTAGGTAGACCCGCTGCGCAGGCTCTCATTAGCTGGTAGGTCTGAAGGCTCACCTATGGGGGTAAGGGACCCCGAGTACTGCTCGGCCCCGAGTAGACTCGCTGCCCAAGCTCTCATTAGCTCGGCAAGGCGGTAGGCATACCTGGGGGGAATTGGCTTGGTTTCTGATGTGTTCTTTGAGATACTTCGGATTGGATGACTGCACTACCATAAGCATGGTTCTGCCCCCAGGTAGACCCGCTACGTAGGCTCTCATTAGCTGGCAGGTCTGAAGGCTTGCCTATGGGGGTAAGCGACACCGAGTGCTGCTCGGACCCTGGTAGACTCGCTGCCCAGGCTCTCATTAGCTGGGCAGGGCATTAGGCACACCTGGGGGGAAAGGGCTTGGTCTTGGATGTGTTCTTTAAGATACTTAAGCTTGGATGATTGCTCTACCCCGAGCCTGGCTCGGCCCCAGGTATACTTGCTCCCCAGGCTCTTATCAAGATAGCAGGGCTATAGAGGCAAGCACAGTTGGAGGCCTCTGGGATGGTCTCTCCTATGGCGAATGGGCGCTCCTGGGGGACAGAAGGTTCGGCCTAATGATAAAGGAACAAGTTAAATCACTGAAAACCACTCATGTCGGAAGTGTCTTGAGGCAAGACGAGAGGGTTAAATCAGTTGGTCTTGTGCACAAATGTGAGGGGGGAGGTAACGACTCCCACCCTGGATAAAGTCGACTCTCCGGTGAAGCGGTGAGACGGGGTGCATTCCCATCTAGCAGGCATAGGCGCATAAAAGGGTCGTCTCGTAGTAAACAAAATAAAGCAGTGAAAAAAGGAAAAGCGAGGTGGCGAGACGGGTGAGTAGAACCATCTTGCGAACAGAAGAAAGCGAGATGGAGGGTGGAGATGGACACCCTATTCACGTCCTTCTCCCATATGAGGACTGGGTCGCCAACGACGTCTAGCACCGTGGGACCCATGTTATAGTTCTTGTGGGAGGAAGGGTCTGGGTGGCTGGATGAAGCGGCTCCGCGAGATGGCAAGGGGGCCAATCAGCTAGAAGTAGCAGCAAGCTGGGAGGATAGGTCCGTCTCGCGGGCAGGCGAGACGGCATGTCGAGGGGGCGAGCGGGGTGACTGGGACTCCCTTACAGAGATGGGTCTCAGGGTCCCTGACATCTCCTTCCTCCCCTTCGGGGCCTTCTCCTTTTTTTTCCTTAGGGAAGGCCACGACTTTCTTCATCTTCTTTTTAGGAGGGCTGGAGCAAGACGGAGCAGCGTATTCTACAGACCTCTTCTGGGGGGCAGGAGCTAGAGACTCCTTCGCCGCCTCCACCGCCATACTGGCGAGTGCGAAGACCTTGGGTGGCTTGGCATTGCTCTTCTAAGGAGGTTGTACGGGAACGTTACACTCTCCTAAAAACCAAGAAATTAGGTAATGAGGTGGCAAGATGAAGAACAATAAACGCGAGATTAGTGAAAAACGAGAGTACCTTCGCTAGGGAGCATAGGAAGTAGCGAGTCAAGGCCCCGCAGCAAGAAGTGGACCTCAAAGTTATTCCGATGAAGAAATCATACAGTAGCTTATCAATGCCGCCCACCTGTGGGGACACATAAAATATCTCGACGGGCGATACAGGTGCGAGCGGGATGCCCCCAAAGTTGCTGCGAATGAACACAAACCTAGTGAGCCAATGATGGTTCTTATTAGGCGTCTCGCACACCTTGAGCCCTTGCCCTGTAAAGTATGAGACATCATCGGCGTTGGCATGGTAGATGAAGTGGTTGTGGAAGACCGTCAAGCTAAACTCGATATGCTCTCGGCGCATGTAGCTGGAGAAAGCGATTAACACCAAAATGGCGTTTGGGTTAAGCTGCGCGGGGACGACGCAAAAATATTTTAAGAATTGTTTTACCTCCAGCAAGTGGGGCAGTCTCAACCCTGCCTCGAAGTGCGAGATGGGGAAGGCGAGTTCTACCAGGTAATAGGTGTTGATTGCCACACCGACCTTGGGGGGCCGCGATTCGAACCCTTCCCTCATGAACTCGTGGACAAATTTGTTATAGTCCTCATTAGAAAGCCTGTCGAGCGGGAATTCGTGGTCTATAAACTGTTTCCCACAGCGGTTGCGCCCCTTGCCTTCGTCAATATTCTTCTTCCCCATTCTAGGCGAGACGGATGGGGGTAAGGCGATTAGAAAGGAGTAGTAAGAAGCAGAATCGGCGAGACGGCCGAGGGAGGAAGGAGCGAGAAGAACAAAAGGCGAGAGCGACATGCGAGATGAAGGAAGCAGGGGGACGAGAGCTGGGATGCAACAGGGGTGAGAGCATAGATATCCCTCTAATCCAGGGGGAGGGGGCATTTATAGAGGGCGTAGTCAGAGAGAGAAATGATAAAAATGGGCAGGAAAATATATGGAAGAAGGGGGAGAGTCGACCGATGTTTCACACACACTCTCTCTTAGCCTCGATTCGTGTGTGGCCCATCGCGGGCTTCCTTAGTAAAGAATAAATAAATAAATAGCAAAGGAGGATTAAAAAGAAGTTAAAACTAGTATTAAGATAAACTAGAAGCAATAAATACTTGATTGTCCCATCCCGCACAAGGCAGGCTCCATGATCGTAGATCCTAAGCTACTGGCGAGACGGTATCATAATATATGTTACAGGATTATTACAAGATTTATGGATGAAAAAGAAAGCGAGACTACTAAAGTAAGCTAGATGAGCTGGGAGGTCTTCAGTGCTTGTGCAATTTCCAGCGACCACCGCGATACCCTACACATGAGGGCCGGCTAGGGAGGTTAATAGCGTGAGCAGTGTCGACTCCAAGGTGCACGAGATGAAGTTGCTGATCGACCTCATTTAAGATGGACTTAGGGCCAGTCTCGTCTATCTCAATGTCAGCATCGATCTCTAAAGACAGGCGAGCACATTCAATTTCCAGCCAATTGATTCTCCTGTCGGCCGCCTGCTTATCTTATTCTAACTTGCGGATAATGCGTGCGTGCTTCCAGAACATCTCGGCCGTCCTGCGCATCATCTCTAGTAGTTCCATGGGTTCACCCAGCTAGTTTTCAATCTCGTCTATAGGAGGAGGGGGAGAGACGACGAGTGTCCTAGAAGATTCCTCGGCAAGTGAGTCAACCTGGGTGCCTTTGCAGGGAGCTGAAGGGTAGAGTGAGGGGGGTTCTCGCAGGAGTGCATGAGAGTAGCAAGCGGGATAGAGGAGCGAGAGGGAAGGTTTTTTACCAGGATAGCGAGAGGTCCCAGTGACCTGAGAAGGGTCATCCTTCCTCGCACTTTGAGGAGTAGATGGGGTAGTAGATGGCTGAGGTGAGCCAAAGTTTTGGCGGTGGACGACGGTGTCATCCCGCGGACTATCTGGTCGGTGTTGAGGTGCGAGGTCTCCCTGATAAAGCAAATAGTAAATAAGAAGATACGAATGAAGGAGAAATGGGGATAACGATGAAAATTCACCTCTTTCTCTCTGGGAGGCACAGGAGGAGGAGGGGCGTGGATTTCCAAGTAAGTGCGAGGGGGTACCTCTGCCGAGGAGGAGGGGCTAGTTTTTTTTACCTTCTTCGGGCGAGACGATGATGATGGTAAGGAAGGGGGTGCGAACCAGAGCCGAGGTCAGAGCGGCCACATTGGCCTTATTCTGCTTGCGCACCATCGCAATGCATTCGCGGAAACTCTGGCTGTGAGACATGATGGCAGTAGAGCTAAAGAAGGATGTTGTGTGGAAAGGGGGCATTCTCTACACGGGGTGGGAATCCCATAATTATAGGATTTGGTGGAGCGTCGCCAAAAAGATTCCCTCATAAATATACTTTAATTACACGAGCCTCGGTTGGACTTTCTTCCGAGCTTGAGGCAACCTCGAAAAAAGCGGGGATTGTGTACAACCTCGGGCTCGCAGGAGCGGAAGGCTCAAGGGAAAGAGGGCCACTTGCCCGGCGAGAGTCGCTCATTAGGCAAGACGGGCCCAGCGAGAGGGCCACTCGTGAGGCAAGAGCCAACTCGCTAGGCGATACGAGCCCATAGGAGGGAGCTCCCACCCACGAGACGGTGCTCTCGCCAAGCGCCGGTTCGGTAAGGGGGCCAGGCATCGGTTCAGTGGTTGGTCGAGGACCGGTTAAGTTGGAAGGTGGTTTACCTTTTTAGCCCCGGGTGATTTTACACTTTTGCCCTTGGTGGTCTGCATATAACCCTTCAGAACAACGGAGTTTAGCTGTTGGAAGACCCGACCCAGGGTATTTTAGTAATTTCAGGTCAGCAAAGACTATAAATAGACCCACATGGGCTCTTCAGAAGGGGCTTTTTCCATATTTTTCTCCAAGATCTTCTTGTGCTTTCTAAAGAGCTCCAAGCCCATCTTTTGGCTTTGGAGGGGAAGCACTCAGAGATCTTTTGGGTAAGAGGTGGGACCTCCCTGCTGAGGCTTTGGGTCGGTTCTTGATCCTTTACAACCAGTTAGAGGTCGGAGCCTGGGAGGAGTAAGTGTTGGTTGCGCCCCTATTTTCAAACTTTTGTTGAGGTCAAGTTTAGGCTTCAACACGTGGGATAGCTGTTATGTCGACGTATAATGACCTACCACCGGGTGCTAGTCGTACCGCCGGCAGTAGCCTGTTTTTCAATGACGTATAAAAGGCTTTCTTTTTCTCATTACTTGCACAAATCAAGACAGATAAGATTTATTTCTAGGGTTCAGGAGCCGCCTCTGAGCACCGTTCTGTCGTCTTTGTCAAAGAAAGAGAAAGTCGCATCCCTCCCATTCGCACACGAATATCTCTAGCAAGCCAAGGACTATAGTGACTATAATGAGTTGATCAGGTGCAACCAAACGAAGATCGTTAGCACTGGTCATGCATTGCTCTACAGAGGAATCATCTTGAGGGAGATTTAACTTTAAATTTTCTTAATTCTTTTTTGTACTTTTCCCTTTTCTGTGTGATTATGGTGAGGAAAATCGACCAGTGAAGGTCGTCGGAATCCAGTGAGGATTCCGTGAGAAATCATCCCAATGAAGGGACGTCTAGATCGGGGGATCTAGTGGGGCTCTAAGACACTTGCTTGTGTGAAGGTGAAGAGTCGGCTCGAAGACCTTTCTTAGAGGGAAAGGGAAAGAGCCAACTGATCCGAGTAGTGGGTCAGTATAGAAAACCAAAAGTGATTCGACTTTCAGCGCCTCCGATCTCCAGCGTTATGGAGATCAAGCACTTGTAATTGTAAAACAATTTTGATTCTATTTGAATAAAATTATTTGTTGTTCTTAATTCTGCGTGTAATGTTGTGGATATTATTCGGTGGATCTTTGAAGGGTACGTACTTCTCCAAGGATAAATTTGCCAAGGAAAACGAGATATGTGACCTACTGTCGCGCGCTAGCAAGCTAGCGCCCAACGATAGCTTCCAGAACTAGTTTTCCCTAGATAAAATTATTTGAATTTTTAATTAACTCGTAAATCCTTATTCACCCCCCTCTAAGGGTGTCCACTAGATCCAACATGAAGAACCAAGCCCAACCAGCCTCTGGCACAGAAAGAGCCTTTTGGAGTGAGCACCAAAGGACCATGCCCAACCACACGAGGTTTATCTGTTAGCTCCCATCGGTATGAAACCTAGCGAGCCCATAGAACTGCTACCAAATCCTCAACGCAGTATTATATACCGTGTGTAAGCATACACCCAACCCATACAATTCACATTTACCATTCCATTATGCATTCAAGGTCTCCAACCGAGTCCCTTCATATCAAAGCAAACACCGTGCAATCAAATACACACACGCATATACAAACCTCTCACATTCCCATGCTCATAAGCACCTAAGGTCTCCAACTGAGTCCCTTCATAATACGTCTTACTAATGCTCTTAAGCACGCAAGGGCATCACCCAAAGTTCCTTTTTACCTAAACATAGAATGCCTCAACATTTGTATCTTCCATTATCAGCATTATATTCAGCTTAATGGAACAACATTGAATCTCAGTAAAATCCAAGAATATTATTTATCTCCACATTCATTATATCAATCTGCATGTATTCCATCATAACTTAGATCTAGCGTTTCAATCATATTCACAAATCTTTAACCCCAATAAGGTTCCAATATCCTTATTCATGCATGTTAATTATAAGAAGTGATTAGCCAAAACCTCAATAGGTTTACTCCAAATCTTATGAAACTCAACGGAGTTAGCAAAACATCATCAAGTGCTTGTCACCCAATTCATATGCATCATATAGATATTATTAATAGAGAATTATAAAAATCTGCACAACATCATTTCAATGAGGCAACTTTAAATGCACTTCTAGGGAGCTACATAACTCCTCAGAAATCATTCAACCATCTGTTGGAAAGGTATTTTTGAGGGCTACAACTTTTGTATTGAGCTTGAGACTTAAATTTGAACTGAAATCGGCCTTAAATTCTGATGCGCAACGAAAACAGATTTCTGTATAGCACTTTTGCACGCATCGTAAAGATGGACGAATGATATAGGTTCATCTCCTTCCTCCAGCCATCACACAAAGCACATCCAACTTTTCTCTATCCGTTTCTCCCTTATTAGACCACGGATCTTCATGAAATCAAGTCCGCCATCTTCATAATGAAGAGAGGAGATGATTGAAGATATTCATACGACGATCAGTGCCCTAGAATGAAAGTTCTAGTGTGGTTCCTTCCTAGGAAACCTCCATTAAACTCCTAAATTAAGCTCTCTTGAGCCAATGTCTCTCCTACACTTTTGATCTAAAGATCTAGCACCAAGGGAGAGGATAGGAAGCTCACCTGGTTTCCAGCCATGGATCATGTCCTTCTCCTTGGCAGCACGACTTGTTTGTTCTTCCGGTGTTCGGTCTGCCGTTCTTTAGGAAGAGGGAAAAGTCGGCCAGCGAAGAATCCTTTTAGGGTTCGGCTATCCTTATAAAAGGGTGGTTGGTGATTTAGGGTTAAAAGTCTCCTTGCCATGTGTCACTCTCCTATAGGACCGCACTTTATAACATAAAATAAGTCTCTGAAAAAGAAATACATGTTCAACCCGTAATTTTTTGCTAGGCCGTAAGCAGACAGGACGTACATAAATGCCAAGTCCATTCGTCGAATATACTTGATGAATCGTCGGAATCACTCGACGAATCATCAAGTGCATTAAGTTTGTTACACGAGTCATCTCGACGAATACATGAGTCCACTCGACAAAACATCCTGATAGATCTCATAAGTCCACTCGACTTTACTTGAAAAATTTGTCAAGTCCACTCGACAAATTCACATGTCTTCTCGACGATTTCACGAGTCCTTTTGACAAATCATCCTGACAGAATTCTTAAGTCCACTTGACTTCACTCGACGAATTCGTCGAGTCTACATGACGAATTTATATGTCTTCTCGACAATTTCACGAGTTCTTTTGACGAATCATCCCGATAGATTTCAAAAGTCCACTCGACTTCACTTTGACGTATTCGTCGAGTCTTCTCAATTTCACTCGACAAATTCATCGAGTCCTCTCAACAAATTCATGCATCCTCTAAACTATTTCTCGAGTCATTTGGAAGAATACTCTCCAGGACTCTCGAGTAATTTACTCCAGGCCTGTTCTAACTGCCATCTGTCATCTTTAGTCACCATTGTGACACCACATCATACCTGAGGGGTCTAGCTCGTAATGGGATGTTATAAATCCTATAAACAAACAAACCATTTCGTCCTCGAAATTGAGCTAAGTCTACAGGAAAACAAAGTATGAAGAATTCAAGATAGGAGTTTAAATTTACCTTGGGGGAACAACTCCGAGTAGCATTGGCGCATATGGTCAATTGGCTCCCTGGTGTACTCCTCTTTACTAAGGTTGGACTACATGAACTTCACTAATGTAACACTTTTTCTCCTCAGCCTTCACACTTTAGAAACTACTATCCTCATAGGTTCTAGTTGAACAAATCTACAAGATGCCACGGGGCCCCATGTACCGGTGACAAACTGCCAAAGCCGAAGTAGTGGTTTCCTATGGGAAGACACATGAAAGACATCCTGTAAGTTCTCTAAGTCCTATGGAATCTCCAGCCTATAAGCTAAGGGACCGATCTTCTCCAAAATGATGTATGGCCCCATATAAAGCGGGCTGAGCTTTTTCCTTCGACAAACACGTGATAACCCATGCATCGGCCTAATCTTTAAAAATACCTTATCATATACTTGGAATTCCACCAACCTGTGCTTCACATCATAATACTTCTCCTACCGGATCTAAGCCTCTACCATGCGATCTTGGATCAACCTAATTATAGCATCAGTGTCATCGGTGTACTCCATTCCAAATGCCTTAGGAGTCTCATCCTGAACCCATGATAAAGGGGTTCTGCACCTCCTACCATAGAGTGCTTCATAAGGTTCCATTCTGATGCTTGCTTGGTGGCAATTATTATAAGACCCCCTCCCAGAACACAAGACACGACCGAGGGGAGTCTTATGACCAGAACAGCCGCCTTGCAGTAATGCCGACACACCGGTCGACCGATACTACAAGACACCTATCCTGCCGGCTAAAACTAATATCATCCATGCCAACCCAACATAAAGAATGTATAGAAGTCGAAATCCACACAAGTATATAAGTCCAACCAAGTACATCAATAATAATAAGCTACAAATCTTTTTTAATATCAGAGTACACCAAACTTGCCCAAATGGCTACAATCATGAGTCTCTCAAAAACTCACATCCGTAACTGACGGTAGCGAAAGCAATGTCGTATTAGGACTAGTCACCCTAGCCTGGCTTCCCTTCTGCAAAACCTGCTGCTGATGCGGCTCCATCCGCTAGATGTCCTCCTAAAATGGTAGACGTAGCAACCGTTAGTCATAAATACTAAGTGGCTATCTCATCCGCTCACACCAACGACTCTTAGGAACTGAGCAGGGGAAAGAAGAAGGTACAATATATATATGCAGTAATAACCTGCAGGTGGTATATCTCTATATATCATTAGTAATATCAACAATGAATTGCATTATTATCAATATTGTATTCTAGCAGTTCTAGTCAAATCATAACAATCCATTAAGCATATAAATCTATAACAGGAAAGTAACTTAACTTAAAAAAATGCTCATACATATTTATAAGTTAAGGATTTGCTTAAGAGTAAAGGAACTCATCATATAAGAGTGCCTATACAAACTTATATGATAAGGATCTCATGCAGTGCAATGCAATGTTATGATTATAATATGATGATTCACCCATGCTCACACACACGCGCACTGCTATGTCGACACAAACTTGTAGTTCCCACTTTTTGAGTAGGTAGATAACCTCTCAGGCGTCATCCGTCGTGGCCAGACGGCGATAGTAGAGTGGGCATCTCCACTACTAGGCTGGTCTCCACACTAAAAGTGATGATAGATACAACTCTAGAGGGGGGTGAATAGAGTATTCAAAAATTATGACACCCTACTCAACTCCCTTAGAGTTAATTTGCGGAATGAGTTTATAGATATTTTAAACCCTAGAGCCTAACACAAAGTGAAGTGCACTAGAGAAGAGCAACTATAATAATAGTTGAGCTTTGATCCTATCACAGCAACTAGCAATCCTAGTTATTTCTATTCACAGCCGCAGTGCAATAAATTAAATAAGAAGCACAGACGACACAAGAAATTTTATAGTGGTTCCGTCTAAATAGGTACGTCCACTCTTCTACCACCCTGGTAAGAATCCACTACAGGTTTTTGATCAGGTGCCCTACCACCAACTGCTCTGCTTCAGGTAGATCAAGTAGACCCTTTGAGCTTTTGATCAGGAGCTCAAAATCCAACACAAGTTTTTGATCAGGTGCCCTGCCACCAAGGTTCACTTTTGAAGGGAGTAATAACCCTTTATACAGGAGGTTGAGAGAGTTAAAGTTTCTTCTCTATTGTTAAAATAGATTAGAGAAGCTAGTGGATTGCACAGAGCTAGAAAGCTCTAAAGAATCAAGGCTCCCCCTGGCTTAAAGAATATCCAGGAAGAAGTCTTGCTTCAGGGTGCAGGAACTCTTCTGAACTGAGACAAAGAACTGTCTTGAAGTTCGGAAGGAGAAGCTTGAAGAAGACTCTTGATTTGGAAAAGGTGTTCTTCTTCAATCAGCTTCCTTTCTTCTTCTTCTTCTTCTAAAAGCCTCTGAGTGAATGTCTTCCTGTGAGCAGGATGAACTCAGGATGAAGAAGAATGCTGAAGAGATTTTATCTTCTCAGTTGAATGTGAATTTCTCAGAGCTGTAGATCTTTATGCTGCTGAGTGTAAAACTTCTTGTATTGTATATTATATATGTATATCTGTATATTTCTTCTTTCAGAAGAAGCTCTTTATATATGAGCCTTTGCAACGGCTCTAATCTGAGTTTGAACTTTGTCTTCTTCTGGAATCTGCAATCTGGGCTGCAAAAAGCATAAAGCAAAAATATATCCTGCAGGCAGACATGCTATAAGGGGATAAAGCTTTCTAAGAAGCTGCATATCTAATATGATAAAAGAGTGCTAGAAAAAGTCACATCAGAAAGAGCTCTTTACGGCTAGAGAAGACTTTCTGAGTCTAACAACTATAAAGGAAAGCCTGGCAGATAAAGCAAAAAGATATTTCAACTAATAAGACAAAGAACTTTGTCAGATAAAGCTTGACTTATGCACAAAGGATGGAGCAAAGATTGCCTGGAAATAATAGCATAACATCAATGAAATATACTTTAATAAAATATGCCAAGCAGATAAGAAATATATAATATAACTTTACTAAAGGTAGACAAAAAGACGTTGAATGACCCTCGGAGATCGTCGACCGAAGCACGGAGATCGTCGAGCTATCAGACAGATAGTCGAACGACACAGATAGTCAAACTATCAAAGAAGATAGTCGAACTACCACAGCAGATAGTCGACCTATCAGAACAGATAGTCGAGCTATCAGATAGTCGACCTATCAAGATAGATAGTCGAGCTATCAAGCAAAATAGATAGTCAACCTATAAATCAGATAGTCGAACTATCAAAGACAAACAGATAGTCGACCTATCAAACAGATGGTCGAACTATCAAAGAAGACAAATTGTCGACCTATCAAACAGATAGTCGAGCTATCCGATAGTTGAACTATCCAAGTAGATAGTCTAACTATCAAAGAAGACAGATTGTCGACCTATCAAACAGATAGTCGAGCTATCAGATAGTTGAACTATCCAAGCAGATAGTCGAACTATCAAAGAAAATAGATAGTCGACCAATCAAACAGATAGTCGAGCTATCAGATAGTTGAACTATCCAAGCAGATAGTCAAACTATCAAAGAAAATAGATAGTCAACCTATCAAACAGATAGTCGAGCTATCAGATAGTTGAACTATCCAAGCAGATAGTCGAACTATCAAAGAAATCTGTCTTAACAAAAGAAGTCGAGCGGGGTTCGACGATCGTCAAGGCAGATACCACAGATCGTCGAGAGATAAACTAACTCAGAGAAAGATGATCTGCTGACAGACAAACGTCGACCAACTAATAGACGATCGTCGACCAGTCGATAGACAATGGTCGAGCGGCGTTCGACTATAGTCGAACCAAAAATGACTAAACCAAATTTTCATCTGGATAAGAAATTCTACAATTAAGGGAATCTAACCTATTAGCTAACCTTTGACCATAGATAAATCTTGGGTCAAGAAACTAAAAGAGCAGACTAAACTCAAATCCAAACTAGGGTACCAACAATCTCCCCCTATTTGAGTTAAGTCTCTCAACACAAAAGAAAACAAACAAACTACAAGAAATAAATATAATACAGGAAAGAAACATCTAAGCATCAAATGCATCAATCAAACAGTTAACATAAATAGATTGACAATAAAAATTAAGAAGCATCAGAATCTGGTTTAGAGATAGAAGAGTCAGGAATAAAAGAGATTTTTCTGAGAGGATCTAGAGCTTCCTTCTTTGATGTCTTCAGATCTTGCTCTCCAATAACTTTGGTTTCTCCTGCTCTTGGAACAACTGCTTCTGGATATTTTTCCATATATTTGATAGCATCAAAAACTTCAGGTCTTACCTGGAATCTATCAAGTTCTTTCTTTCTGAATTTGGACATAGTAGTTAATCCTGTAACATCTTTTCCTTCAGCTCTGGCTTTTCTAATCTGAGCTGATCCAACCAATTCAAGGAATCTGGCCATCTTGAAGTCAGGATTAAGCTCTAAGCTTTCATACTCATTTTCATCAGCTGGGTTTAAAGGATTTACAGTTCTGAATTTAGTAGAAAGTTCTAACATGCTTGTAGCTGGCTCTTTCTTTTCTTGAATAACTAAAGATGTTGGAGGAGCAAATTCAGCATATCTTTTACTTGATTTCTCAGAGTATATAACTCTTTTACCTTTTGAATCTATTTTCCTTTTCTGATCAGATTCTCTGGAAGATATAATTTTGCTTTCTTTATCTGGTGATGTCCTTTTCTTGGGTGAAGGAGGAGGCGAAAAGATTGGCTTTAGGTAAATTACCTCTTTCACTTGTTCTTGTAACTCGGCTTCATGTCTCTGATGTCCAGATTGAGACTTGTCATGGTAGCTTTGATTTCCTTTCTTCTGATAAGATTGGGAAGAAGTGAATCTAGAAGGAGGAGCAGAGGGACTAGCAACATTCCCAGACGCTCCTGTACTGGGAGGAGGAGGAGGAGGTCCTTTAGAATTCCATTTAGGAGCTGGACTGTCATATCTATTAGATTTCTTTCTTTGTTTTTGCTGATTTTTAGAGAATCCCATCCAGTGCTGATATTCTTTTGACTTTGGATCTATTCCTTTCAAGATGTAATAAGGAATATCATGGTCAGGGTTTGATGGAGTAGGAGCAGCAGCTTTTCTTTTTCTTTTGGCAGATTTCTTCTTCTTGGTTCCTTCTGAATCATCAGAGTCATCTTCATCATCAGATGATTGAGGATGATCATAGGGGTCAACAGCTTCTCGCACAGTTTTTTGTCTATCCTTTAAAGCAGCTTTTTCTATCTCTTCTTCCAAGGCATCCTGTGCCAGAAGAGTGTCTAGATCTAGTCCAGGGGTATCATCCCAGACTGTAGATTTTTCTTCTTATCCAACTGAAACATTCTCTTGTTCAACTGTAACTGTCATGGAGACCAGTTCTTCTTGCACAACTATCTGAGCTGGTTGAGCAGACTCAGGATCTTGAACAGTAGGTTCTGGATCAGCTGGTTCTGGAGCAGGTTGTTGAACAAGTTCTTGGACAACTAAAACTTCTTCCACTATATCTGTAGTATCAGGAACACAGATTTGCTAAATGAAATAGAAACATCCCTTCTAGGTATTTATAGACTAGCATGTCAGTTAACATGTCAAGAAAATGAGTAAATGAATTACCTTCAGGATTTTCCTCAGAATTTCCTAACTCCCATAATTCATCTAGAAAGGAGGTAATGACTCCTTCTAGGAAAAGGGCAACTAAGGGAGTGGAGGATTCTTCTAAGCAGACTTTGACAACAAATTCTGTTTCCATTATAGCATCAGAAATCTCTTTTTCAGAAAGTTGAGGTACTGATTCTTCTTGAGCTACTATCTCTTTTTCTGTAAGTGCTGTTTCTCTTTGAGTATCTGCTGGAGGATTTGCTGGAAGAGAGGCCAGGGGCAGTTCAGAGGCATCTTCATAGATCATCTCCCCCTTCTTGATTTCAATGGAAACTGAAACCAGGCCCCTAGATGAAGAGGGCTCAGCAGATTTTGAGAGAGCTTGGATGGAGGTAGTCAGGGAAGAAATGGAGGATACAAGAAGAGCAATTGCTTCTTCAATCATGGTTTTGATTGAAGGAGTAATTAACTCCAGGATATTGGCTATGTGTGCTAGAGATATAGATGTGGATGGGGGAACAACAGAAGATGGAAGATCATCAGGAAAGGCAGTTTCCTGATGAGATGTGTTGTGAACTGGTGATTGAGGTGTGGATGAGGGAAAGTCAGTGTAATTTGGAGGTGTAAGTGGTGACTGAGGAGGGGTTGGAATTCTCTCAGATCCTAACAAATCAAAACTGGGAATAGAAGTCCCAGCTAGATGTGCAGGAATGGGAGATGCTGGAGATGAAGTATGGAGAATTGTGGAGGACTCAAGAAGAGGAGAGGCAGAAGATGGTACTTCAATTGAAGTAAATGGAACTTCAAATTGAGTAGATGGTAAGGCAGATGTGGATGGTACTTTAGTAGAGGTAGATGGGAATGCAGCAGAAGTGGATGGAATAGAAAGAATGGATGAGCCTGCTTCAGGTAGGTGGGGAGTTACTGAAATAGTCCTTGTGCTCTCAGACACAACTGGAGCTACTCCTGCTGGAGAAGGCTTCTGAAAACTTCTTTTCCACTTAACAAACAGTGTTGGGTCCATCTTCTTACTGGCATTGATAGTTGTTGAAACTGTTACCAACAGGTGGGAGTATTTCTCTTTTAGAAAAATCCCAAGTACACTACCTAGGGTTACTTCCTTCTTGCCATTCTTATTTCTTATCAAATCAAACATAATCCTTGCCTAATTGATCTGTTTCTTATTTACTATGGCACACATCAAGGCAAACTGCTGCCTGGTGATGTTGTCATGAGCAGAGTGCTTGCCTAGAAGCACTTTTCCGACTAGTTCAGCCAAGAACTTTATCTTTAACGGAAAATTAACTTTTAACAACTTAGAAGGAATGCTTTCAGCATGTCCTAACTCGATTAACATCCTTCCAAACTCTTGGGTATCTTGTTCATAATCTTCTTCACCATTCAATAATCCAAAAACATCAGTCAATGCGGCAGGAGTCAAACTTACCTCTTCGCCGCCAATCGTTCCAGTCATCGATTCGTCATTGGAAGACGAAGTGAAAACCCACTCTTTAATCTCTGTTATGTTGATCTTGATTCTTGTGGACATAAGCCTTTCCAAACCTTGTTCTTTGCAGAGCTTAAGGATTTCTATTATCTCAAAATCACAGGCGCCGAAAGAGTCGAAGTCTACGCTAAAGCCAGCGTCGAACTTCATCGTAGACAGAAGGGCTGGAGCAATCGCCATCGATTTGTCGGAGAAGACGAGAAAGACGAGGAGGAGAAAGCGCGAGGCAGAGCTCAAAAAGAAAGACGGAATACGAAAAGACGAGTTCCATCAACTATAACAAGCACAATCTCTTAACCTAGATCGACCATCAGTTTAAATAAAAACCGCAATCGTCGGTCTATTTTAAAAGATACTGGAGATGATGGTCGAACGGTCGTTCGGCGATCGTTTCCTGAAGCATAATAGTCGATCAATCGTTCGACTATTTCTGTCTTCACAAACAAATAAGCTGTCGTCGCCCGTAGGTCGACGATCGGCTCAACCTGTTCGACCATTGTCGAACATCATTCGACGATCTTCAAACAGATTTCAACAAAGGCAGACGTCACACTTAGTCTTTTCCATTAATCATGCCTAGTTGAACCAAAAAGAACAGATGCTTCTGTTCATCTAAAGGCTTGGTGAAAATATCACCTCTCTGAAGGTCAGTGGGTATGAACTCAAGGCTGATCTTGTTCTTTTCCACACAATCTCTCAGGAAATGGTGTCTAATCTCAATGTGCTTGGTTCTAGAGTGGTGCACAGGATTTTGTGCAATGGAGATAGCACTGGTACTGTCACACATGATTTTTATGTTCTTGTGTGTGTACCCATAATCCAAAAGCTAGTTTTGAATCCACAAGATCTGTGAACAACAACTGGCAGCTGCTATATATTCAGCCTCTGTAGTTGAAGTTGAGACAAGAACCTGCTTCTTACAGATCCAAGAGACCAATCTCTCTCCCAGGAACTGATAAGTTCCTGAGGTACTTTTCTTGTCAACTTTACAACCAGCATAGTCAGATTCAGAATATCCAATTAACTCAAATTCTTATTCTGCTGGGTACCATAGTCCTAGATTTGGACATCCCTTCAGGTATCTCAAAATTCTCTTGAGAAGAATCAAATGAGATTCCTTGGGGTTGACCTGGAATCTAGCACATAGGCATGTAGCAAACATTATATCTGGTCTACTTGCAGTTAAATACAATAGGGAACCAACAATGGCCCAATAATTCTTCTGATCAACTGGCTTGCCCTGATCATCAGAATCTATAACTACATTAGTATCCATAGGTATATGCATTGCTGAAGAATCAGCCATCCTAAACTTCTTTACCAATTCCTTGGCATATTTGGATTGGGAGATGAAGATGCCATCAGCATCTTGCTTTACTTGGAGACCAAGAAAGTAAGACAGCTCACCCATACTACTCATCTCAAACTTAGAATGCATCAAGTCAGAGAACTTTTTGCACAGTTTGGGATCAGTGGAGCCAAAAATAATATCATCTACATACAATTGAACTAACAGGATTATGTCCTTGTGGTGCTTAACGAAAAGGGTTCTATCAACTACTCCCCTAACAAAGTTTTGCTCTAACTGGAAACTAGCTAGAGTCTCATACTAGGCTCTGGGTGCTTGTTTAAGTCCATAAAGAGCTTTTTGCAACTTGAAAACATGTGAGGGCTGAGTTGAAGAGACAAACCCAGGAGGTTGTTCAACAAATACCTCTTCCTTTAGCTCACCATTTAGGAATGCACTTTTGACATCCATCTGAAAAACCTGAAACTTCATATAGGCTGCATAGGCTAGAAAAATCCTTATTGCCTCTAGCCTTGCAATAGGAGCAAAGGTTTGGTCATAATCTATACCTTCCTCCTGTCTGTAGCCCTGAGCTACAAGCCTAGCTTTATTCCTTATTATAATTCCATTTGCATCCAACTTGTTTCTAAACACCCACTTGGTTCCTATGATCAGTTGGCCTTTTTGTCTTGGAACCAAAGTCCATACCTTATATCTTTCAAACTGATTGAGCTCCTCTTGCATAGCAATGATCCAGTGGGGATCTAGCTCAGCATCTTTTATGGTGAGAGGCTCAATCTGTGAAAGGAAACAAGCATGCATCACATCCTGTCTTAATTGATGTCTTGTTTGTACACCAGCTGATATGTCTCCAATCACTTGAGATGTAGGATGATCTCTAAGTGTGACAACATCAGCAGGTGGGATGTGATCTTCAGCAACAGTTAGGATTAATTCCTCAGGAGGAATTGGATCAACTATTGGTGGTACAACAACAACTTCTGCAAAGTCTTCATCACTGTCTGAATCAGTGATGTGAAGAGTTGATAGATGGAGAATCTCTTGAGTGACATCTTTATTGGATTCTGGT
Source organism: Platanthera zijinensis (assembly GCA_039513925.1). Lineage (NCBI taxonomy): Eukaryota > Viridiplantae > Streptophyta > Magnoliopsida > Asparagales > Orchidaceae > Platanthera > Platanthera zijinensis. Next base: position 91,169,508 of record CM077094.1, read on the forward strand.
ACTTGTAATGAACTTGAGGAAGGAGAAGTTTCCTTCTCCTTATAAAACATCTGAGATTCATCAAAGGACACATGCAAAGATTCCTCAATTTTAGAAGTTGATTTATTAAATACCCTATAAGCTTTGCTTACTTGGGAATATCCAAGAAAGATTCCCATTGAAGCTTTTGCTTCAAACTTTCTAAGGTATTCTTTGTTATTGTTATGAATGTATACAACACAACCAAACACTCTAAAATAATTAATTTTAGGTTTCTTTCCTTTAAGCAACTCATAAGGAGTTTTACTCTTAAGCTTGTGTATAAGACTTCTGTTCAAGACATAATTGGCTGTGCTAACAGCTTCTGCCCAATAGGAGAGAGGCATATTAGCATCTGCCAACAGTATTCCTACAGCTTCAATCAGGGTTCTATTCTTCCTTTCCACTACCCCATTTTGTTGGGGAGTTCTAGGAGCAGAGAAGCTATGTTTGATACCTTCTTTCTCACTGAATTCTTGCATGAGAAGAGAATTAAACTCAGTACCATGATCACTTCTGATCAAGGCAACATGAGTAGAATACTCAGTCTGCACAAAAAGAAGAAAATCTGTAAGAACTTTGAAGTTATCAGCCTTAGTTCTCAAGAAGAACACCCAAGTGAACCTAGAGAAGTCGTCTATAATTACTAAAGTGTAATACTTTCCTCCTAGACTCTGTACATTTATTGGACCAAAAAGATCCAAGTGTAATAAATACAGGATTCTAGGTGAATCACTTTTATTTACAGATTTAAAGGGATTTTTGGTTTGCTTGCCTAGTTGACAAGCCTTGCATAAGCTCTCCTTCTTGTAGGGGCAAGAAGGTAAACCTCTAACAAGGTTGTATTTATATAACCTAGATATGTTCTTGAGGTTAACATGGCTAAGCCTCCTATGCCATAAGGTGTTGTTATTATTTATTACTTCATTAAATAAACAGATTTCAGATTGGGTTGAATTAAAATCTACTAAATAAATATTACCTTGTCTAATACCTACTAACACAACATTACTATTTAAAGTAATATTACAGAGAGTGTTAGTGAAAGATACATGATATCCTGCATCACATAACTGACTTACTGAGATAAGGTTGTGCTTCAGTCCAGTTACATATGCAACCCTTTTGAAAGTTACTTCTCTAATGGTAATCCTACCATATCCTTCAGTTTGACCACAGCTAGAATCCCCAAAGATCACCTTTGGTCCAAGCTTGGCCTTGAACTTTGACAGATTTTCTTTGTTCCCTGTCATATGTTTGGAATAGCCATTATCCAAATACAATTTGTCTTTAGTAATTGGATAGGTCTTCACCTGCAGAATAAATAACTAGACATTGTGGACCCAGGTAACCTTGGGTCCATTATTCTTTACATAATGAAAACTAGAAATAAAAGAATAAGCAGGTTGGGGTTTATATCCTAAAGGGTAAGATCTCCTAGGTGGGATACTCCATGCAGTTAATGGGTCCATAAACCTAGGGTTTCTATTTATATTAAGGTTTCTAAGGTTCTGGTGGTAATTTTGAAATTCATATTGAGATCGTCGATCTACGTTCGACGATCGATGCTCAGATCATCGAGCTTCATTCGACCATTGAGACTTCGATCGTTGAGCAGCGTTCGACGCTTTTTGTATTTCCTTAAACTTTTGTTTTCTCTTTTCTCTCTTAGCTTTATTTAAGGCTTGATTAACTTGTCTTACTTGCTCAGTGTTCTTTATCCCATCAGCTGAAATAAAGTTCACTGGAGTTGAAAGATGATTTTTAAGAATAATTGGGGGTTCACATGATGAAGCTCCTAAGCCTAGCTTATTATTGCCTGACCTAGTGTTTGTCATGCTGGTGATTTCTAGCAGCTTAAGGCTTCTACCATTTAAGGATTCTTCTAATCTCTTGTACTTTGCTAGTTCATTTTTAAGAAACTTTATTTCTTCACTAGACTTAGTGAGTTCTGCTTCTAACCTAGCATTTTCAATGGAAATAGATTCTGATTTAGCTAACTTATTTCTAAGTTCCTTAATTTCCTTTTTTGAACTAATTAGATCTAAGCAAAGGGATTTAAATTCAGATTTAAATTCAGAAGAAGAAAAATTATATGAAGATAATACAAGATCTTCTGTGGGCATTTCTTCATCATCATCAAAACTCTCTGCAGCTGAGAGATTGCTGCAGGCATCAATAGCCATAAGGCAGATTTCCTTTGCCTTCTTCTCTTCCTCATCCTCACTAGAGCTTGAGGAGGAAGATTCCTCATCTGAATCACTCCAAGTCTCAGCAACAAATCCTTTCTCCTTCTTCTTATTTTTGTAGGAGGAGGACTTGGAGTGTTTCTTGTGATTTCTTTTTCCTTTCTCTTTTCTTTGCTCTTTTCCTCTGGACACTCAGGTAGAATGTGTCCAGGTTTCCTGCAACCATAACAAAGAATTTCTTTAGCAGGAGATCTATCATACCTTGGTTTATCTTCATATCTTGAAGATTTCTTTCTGAAGTCTTTTCTTCCTATCTTGAGAAACCTTTTGGCAAAGAGTGCCATCAATTCCTCATTGGATTGGCTTCCTTCTGAAGTATCAGCAGCTTTGAGGGCAAGAGTTTGCTCTTTTCTTACTGGAGTTGGAGTCTTTGCTTCAGCCTCAGCTTCCCTGGTCTTCAGCACTTGCTCAAAAGACTTGAGCTTGCCAAGGAGAGCTTCAGTTGAGATTTCAGTTGTACTTCTGGCCTCCTTGATAGGCCAGATCCTAAGATCCCATATGCTGGGGAAGCACATCAGTATCTTATCATTGACCTCTGTCAATGTAATCTCCTTATCAAGAGTTCTCAGCTCATTGATGATTGAGCTGAGCCTGGTGTACATGGCTTTAACTGATTCAGCTTCAGTCTTCTTGAAGTTTTCATATTGGGATATAAGGTTGGACCTTCTGTCCTTCCTTTCATCAGCTGAACCAGCTATAATCTGATTCAGTGAGTCCCACATAGATTTTGCAGAGGTGCAATCAGCCACTTTCTGGAAAATTTCATCAGACATAGTCTGAGCCAGAATGTTCATAGCTTTGGCATCAGCTATCTTTGCCTTCTTGTAGGCATAATTATAATCTAGAGGAGGCACTGCACTTAGATTTGTAGATGTTGTAGCAGTGGCTGCAGCAGGAGGTGTTGGAGGTCCTGTCAAAATAGAAGAGAAAATGTCTTCATCAATAGAGTTCATATATAATCTTATTCTTGCCTTCCAGATGCTAAACTTAGCTAAGATGCAAGCTGGAGGTCTGGTGCTAGAGTAATCCTTGGACTGGGCCATGAAGTGAATATCTATAAGCTTGGTATCTATCAGGATCTTGTGACTCAGGTGTTAGCCTGTACAGTCAGTCAACCCCCCTCTGATACCAATTGAAAGTGATGATAGATACAACTCTAGAGGGGGGTGAATAGAGTATTCAAAAATTATGATACCCTACTCAACTCCCTTAGAGTTAATTTGCGGAATGAGTTTATAGATATTTTAAACCCTAGAGCCTAACACAAAGTGAAGTGCACTAGAGAAGAGCAACTGTAATTACAGTTGAGCTTTGATCCTATCACAGCAACTAGCAATCCTAGTTATTTCTATTTACAGCCATAGTGCAAAAAATTAAATAAGCAGCACAGACGACACAAGAAATTTTACAGTGGTTCCCTCTAAATAGGTACGTCCACTCTTCTACCACCCTGGTAGGAATCCACTACAGGTTTTTGATCAGGTGCCCTGCCACCAACTGATCTGCTTCAGGTAGATCAAGTAGACCCTTTGAGCTTTTGATCAGGAGCTCAAAATCCAACATAGGTTTTTGATCAGGTGCCCTGCCGCCAAGGTTCACTTTTTAAGGGAGTAATAACCCTTTATACAGGAGGTTGAGAGAGTTAAAGTTTCTTACCTATTGTTAAAATAGATTAGAGAAGCTAGTGGATTGCACAGAGCTAGAAAACTCTAAAGAATCAAGGCTCCCCCTGGCTTAGAGAATATCCAGGAAGAAGTCTTGCTTCAGGGTGCAGGAACTCTTCTGAACTGAGGCAAAGAACTGTCTTGAAGTTCTGAAGGAGAAGCTTGAAGAAGACTCTTGATTTGGAAAAGGTGTTCTTCTTCAATCAGCTTCCTTTCTTCTTCTTCTTCTTCTAAAAGCCTCTGAGTGAATGTCTTCCTGTGAGCAGGATGAACTCAGGATGAAGAAGAATGCTGAAGAGATTTTATCTTCTCAGTTGAATGTGAATTTCTCAGAGCTATAGATCTTTATGCTGCTGAGTGTAAAACTTCTTGTATTGTATATTGTATATGTATATCTGTATATTTCTTCTTTCAAAAGAAGCTCTTTATATATGAGCCTTTGCAACGGCTTTAATCTGAGTTTGAACTTTGTCTTCTTCTGGAATCTGCAATCTGGGCTGCAAAAAGCATAAAGCAAAAATATATCCTGCAGGCAGACATGCTATAAGGGGATAAAGCTTTCTAAGAAGCTGCATATCCAATCTGATAAAAGAGTGCTAGAAAAAGTCACATCAGAAAGAGCTCTTTACGGCCAGAGAAGACTTTTTGAGTCTAACGGCTATAAAGGACAGCCTAGCAGATAAAGCAAAAAGATATTTCAACTAATAAGACAAAAAACTTTGTCAGATAAAGCTTGACTTATGCACAAAGGATGGAGCAAAGATTGCCTGGAAATAATAGCATAACATCAATGAAATATATTTTAATAAAATATGCCAAGCAGATAAGAAATAAATAATATAACTTTACTAAAGGCAAACAAAAAGACGTCGCACGACCCTCGGAGATCGTCGACTGAAGCACGGAGATCGTTGACCTATCAGACAGATAGTCGAACGACATAGATAGTCGAACTATCAAAGAAGATAGTCGAACTACCATAGCAGATAGTCGACCAAGCAGAACAGATAGTCGAGCTATCAGATAGTCGACCTATCAAGATAGATAGTCGAGCTATCAAACAAAACAGATAGTCGACCTATCAATTAGATAGTCGAACTATAGAAGACAAACAAATAGTCGACCTATCAAATAGATGGTCGAACTATCAAAGAAGACAGATAGTCGACCTATCAAACAGATAGTCGAGCTATCAGATAGTTGAACTATCCAAGCAGATAGTCGAACTATCAAAGAAGACAGATAGTCGACCTATCAAACAGATAGTCGAGCTATCAGATAGTTGAACTATCCAAGCAGATAGTCAAACTATCAAAGAAAATAGATAGTCGACCTATCAAACAGATAGTCGAGCTATCAGATAGTTGAACTATCCAAGCAGATAGTCGAACTATCAAAGAAAACAGATAGTCGACCTATCAAACAGATAGTCGAGCTATCAGATAGTTGAACTATCCAAGTAGATAGTCGAACTATCAAAGAAAATAGATAGTCGACCTATCAAACAGATAGTCGAGCTATCAGATAGTTGAACTATCCAAGCAGATAGTCGAACTATCAAAGAAATCTGTCTTAACAAAAGAAGTCGAGCGGGGTTCGACGATCGTTAAGGAAGATACCGCAGATCGTCGAGAGATAAACTAACTCAGAGAAAGATGATCTGCTGACAGACGAACGTCGACCAACTGATAGACGATCATCGACCAGTCGATAGACGATGGTCAAGCGGCGTTCGACTATAGTCGAACCAAAAATGACTTAACCAAATTTTCATCTGGATAAGCAATTCTACAACTAAGGGAATCTAACCTATTAGCTAACCTTTGACCATAGATAAATCTTGGGTCAAGAAACTAAAAGAACAGACTAAACTCAAATCCAAACTAGGGTACCAACACACACTACCTGGCATAGGCCTCAACATGCCTCAACGCTAAGCACACAACAACAGAGCTCCATGCATACTACGACTCAGAAGGGGTCTTGGGTAGATGTGCACCAAGAGCACATCCCAACTGGCCTAATATCGTAGCACGGAAGGTGCCCCGGGAAAAAATACCGAGGACCATGGCCAACCGTCCACTTGGCACGGAAGGTTCCCTGGGTAAAAGAACCGAGGACCAAGGCTAACCGTCCAAAGTCTATCTATCAACTCCCATCGGTGCGATGACTGGCGAGCCCAAAGACCTGCCACATTATTCTTAACCCAGGATTATGACATCGCGTGTCAACATACACCACATGCAATTTCACATGGCTTTGCCATCAACCATCAAAGGGCTCCAACCGAGTCCCTTTTTATCTTTACCAATCCAGTGCTAAACAACACTCAAGGGCTCCACACTGAGTCCCTTAGCTCCATTACCAATCCAATGCGGTCAAATACTCACGCACTTAAACCCTTGCACATTTTCGTGCTCCCAAGCACTCAAGGGTTCAACATCAACATAGGTGTCAAGCCACCTTATACAACATACAATCCCACATTGCTACCCATAGGGAGACACACTATAAACAGTGGACTATACAAATTATCCCTTATAATACCTGAGATCATGATTCAACACATTTCATTGCTATGAGATTTACCTCATCTGATTCCTTCCTTATAATCAAGCCTTCACAAACAATTATGCATTCATATATTTATCAGAATAATTTATTAACTCTTCTCGTATTCATCAAGCATGATAACATAAGTATAGATTACTGATTCAAGTATTGGGCACCACACCCTCTTTCAAAACTTGTATCATTCATCGGATTACAATCGCGCACATCCTTACCAGATTTCACAAGTAGCCATTTCTGCAACCAAATCTTATCAAACCACTTGTTCACTAATTTCCCAAATCCATTTGTTTATTAATTCCACCAAACCATTTGTTTATCTCTGTTATATATAACCAGGCTCATCCAAACCTCAACATCATCTTGATACATTTCTCCTATCTAGTCTGAGCCCGGTTATACACTAAACCTAAAGTTCCTATGAAAATATGTAACCATCTGTTGGAAAGGTCTTTCCGAGTACTATAACTTTTGTGTTCAGTCCAAGACCTAGATCTGGCTGTATCACACCCGAAAATGGCCTCAAAGTCCGTTGCGTGCAGAAAATAGATTTATGCATGCATCTTAAAGAAAAATGAACGACATCAGTTCGTCTTCTTCCATTAGCCATTTGTTCAAATTAACATACATCACCTCCTCCTCCCTTATTCACCCTCAAAATACCATTCTTATTCACGAAACCAAGTCCACCATCTTCACAATGAAGAGAGGAGAGGTTGAAGATAACTAATCTTTAGGACAAGGTCCTAGCATGGTCGCTTCCTATGAGATCTTCATCTCGCATAAGTCCAACTTTTTTGAGTCGACATCTCTCCTACGTTATAACTAAAGATCCAATACCACGGGAGAGGGTAGGAATCTCAACTCGTTTCTGGCCATGGACCTTGTTATCCTCCTTGGCGGCATCATTCTTCACGGAGAGGGAGAGCTCCTACTCCATAAAATCCGACTCCGGTGACCTCCGGTGACCTCTTTGCTTTCGTTGGATATGACACAGAGATTGGCTCAGTAATAAATGGAAGTGATGGGTAGGGTTTATCATTTCTTCCTTTTTATAACAACATATTAGGGATAGATCATGTTGCCACATCTTACCATAACATTGGACCACCCGTCATTACTTTAAATAAGTCTTGTTTGAGAATACCGGGTCCAAATGAGCCAACATCGCTTATCCCAAAACCCGGTTTAGCCCGTACGTATGAATCGGCAAATACAGGCTAGGCCGAAAATCTCCCAAGTTAAATTCGTCGTATATACCTATACACATCGACGAATCATCGAAATTCGTCGTGATCACTCAACGCCTCGTTGAGTGCAGTATTTTCTAAGTCAAAGTGTCGTATTCATCGAGTATCACTCAACGCTTCGTTGAAAGCATCATAATCACTCAACGACTCTTTGAGTCCAGTATTTTATAAGTCAAAGCATTGTATTCATCGAGTATGACTCAACTCTTCATTGAAAGCATCGTGATCACTCAACGCCTCATTGAGTCCAATATTTTCTAAGTCAAAGCGTCGTATTCGTCAAGTATCACTCAACAGTTCATTAAAGGCATCATGATCACTCAACGCCTTCCCAAGTCAAGAAATTTCTAAGTCAAAGCGTCGGAATTGTCGAGTATCACTCGACGCCTTGTCGAATGGCGTCGAGATCACTCAAAGCTTTTCGACAAATTTTTCTGGCCGAAATATTCTAAGTCCAATTCGTCTTATATACTCGACGAATTCATCGAATATCTGTGATGATATCCGACGAAATTTACTTGTCGAATCTAGCACACCCTCAGCTCGAGTCAGGTCTCTTGACTCAAAACGCATGCGAGAGTCTTGCACAAAATGGGACATTACAAATCCTATAAACAAAATAAAAGATTTCATCTCCGAAATAAGGCTAAGGCTCAAGGGAAGGTAACTCATGAAGAATGCAAAGTATGCTCTTAAGTTTATCTTGGGGAAATAACTCCGGGTAGTGCTTCAACATCAAGTCCACAAGCTCCCAAGTATATTCGCCTTTCCCATGATTAGACCACTATACCTTCACCAATGGAACACTCTTCCGATGCAAGTTACTTTTCTTGGTGTCCACTATCCGCACCGACTCTAGTCGAATAGACCTATCAGTTGCCACTGTTCCGTTTGTCGAGGGGACAAGCTGATCGGGTTGTATGAGTGCTTTCCGAAGTGATGACACATGGAAGACATCGTGCAAATTTTCCAGCTCTGGTGGTAGATCAAGCCAATATGCCAAAGGGCCAATCCTCTCCAATATAATATAAGGCCCCATATATCTTGGGTTGAGCTTCTTCCTACCACACACTCATGACACTCCATACATTGGTCGTATCTTTAAGAACACCTTGTCACCCACTTGAAACTCCACCATCCTATATTTCAAATTATAATACTTTGCCCGCCGACTCTGAGCCTCAAGCATGCGATCTCGTATCAATCTAACCATAACATCAGTGTCATTTATATACTCGATTCCCAAAATATTCAGGTTTCAATCTTGCACCCATGATAAAGGTGTTCTACACCTCCTTCCATAAAGCACTTCGTGGGGTGCCATCCCAATGCTAGCTTGATGATTGTTGTTGTATGAAAATTTCACCAGTGGAAAGAGCGCCTTTCCAACGGCTACCCTCTATCTAATACACACAACCTCATCAGATCTTCCATAGTTCAGAAGTTCATGAAGAAGAAGCAGAGGAAGAGCAGACCCTCCTCATCCTCCTATAAAAAGGAGGAATACTACTGGGGAAAGAAGAAATCCTCCAAGAAGGACAGGTATGGTTATAAACCTATTAAATAGATATTTACTAATGTTATCGGTTATTACTGCAACAAGCCAGGGCATGTTGTAACCGACTGCCTAGTAAAGAGAAGAGAGGATGGAGAGAAGAAGCACTATTACCAGCACAAAGGCAGGAAGGAGAAATCCTTCATTGCTAAGAAAAAGAAGAGCTGGTCTGACTCTTCCTCATCAGAATCAGAAGAAGAGGAAGAAGATGAAGCCTACATTGGGCTAATTGCTGCTGTGCTGGAAGAAGAGGAAAAGTATCCTACTCCCAGAATTGGAATTAGGGCCCCTCTATCACAGTCAGATAGGGATTCATAGGTGGATGATGAAGAAGAAGACACTTTCTGCTATGGAATGATGGCTATGACTGGTAAAGAATCTGGCTAGGATCAGCCTGATCATCAAAAGGTACATTCTCTTTCTAAGTCCTCTTCTCAGTCAGGCTATGAGACCATCCCAGATTCTGAAGCTCATTCATCATGAGATGAAGGAGACTCTGAATCTGAGGATGATGTCAATTCTATTATTGATAAGTATGGTGTCTTGCTGAATGCCTTCAAGAAAAGCAAGTTGCTTGCTAAGAAGCAAGCTAAGGAAATTTCATCCCTTCAGCTTGCTTCTTCCAAGAATACAGAATCAACTTACCTGCTGGATCTAAAGAAGAAGGAAATCAGTAAACTAGAAACTATTTCCTTCATTCTGATAGGCACCATAGAGTACCAGGAAAACCGTATAAGGGACTTGGAAGAGCTGATGGAGAGGGAGATGAGTATAGTAGTTAGTTATTCAAATCCAAGTTCAGTGCTACCCTTGATAGACTCCTTTACCTCCCAAACGGGTAAGAAGGGGTTGGGCTTCAAGGGTCACACAAGAGTTTTCAATCCCAATGGAAAGGGCAAAGCTCCAGTGCAGCCAGTAGCATCTAAGCCTCCTATTCCATTCAAGAGGGTGTTGTTACCTTCTAACATGTATGAATAAGAGAGTATCTATGGTCATTGGGAGAATGGTAAATCCACTAGTGGGAACAAAGATGTTCTACACTATGGTGGTAGATATAGCAAGGGTGCAAGTTCCTTCAGGGCAGCCCATGAGGAAATCGAAATGGCCCATCATGGACTATTTGTGTTTGGTTCACCAGCCCCAACACTCAAGAGTAAGGAGGTAGTCTTTTCTCAGGACCTCCCAACCCACTATCAGAATAAGGGCAAGTCTGTCAGCAGAACAGAGTTGGGTATATCTGAGTCCATCAAAAGTATGTCATCTAAATGGAAGACTACTGCTGGTAGGAATCAGGATATTCTAAGTACCTATACTGCCAGATATATCCCAAGTCAGACTATGGCTGGGAGATACAAGAAAAATGTTGTTGTTGTACCTTCTGGATTGAGAGCTTCTTTCAGCACAACCACAAGACCAGCTCTAAAAAGAGGTACATTATCCATGAGTGCTGGTGTTGTGGCAAGGTAGTCCACTATGCTATTGATTGCTGGCATAATCCAAGTGTGCCACGAGAAAGAGAGATCTTACCTGTCAAAAGAACTACAGGTAGGCTGGTTCATTATCAGATTAACTTGCACGTAGGACCGAATAAGTATTGGAGTCCTAAGGGTAACTGATTTATGCCTTGCAGGATAGTCCAAGTGACCATACCCCTATATGGTACTTGGACAGTGGATGTTCCAGGAACATGACTAGAACAAGGAGCTTGTTGAAAGATTACTCTCCAGTAAAGAATGGCCCCAAAGTAATCTTTGGTGGATCAGATAGGGGAGTGAAAAGAGGTTATGGAAAGATCTCTAATTGCATAGTCACTATCACAAAAATAGCCTATGTGAAAGGGTCGCAACATAACTTGATAAGCATTAGCCAACTCTGTGATCTTGTCTATGACATAGTTTTCCACAAGGATGAGTGCCACTTAGGAGGTTAAGTGACCAAGAGGCCATCTTAACAAACACTAGGAGTAGAAATATTTATTACTTAAATTTTCTATACTTGGATAAGGTCGCTCCTATATGCCAGTAGCAAATGAGAAAAATCTCAAATTGTATACAATGGCACAAGAGATTAGCTCATTTGAACTACAAGACCATTGGGAAGCTCTTTAGTGAAGAGCTAATTAGAAATAGTCCCAAGTTGAAATGCACTAAGGAGGGTATCTGCTCTGCATGCCAAAACGGCAAACAGACCAAGACCTCTTTCAAGAGCATTGGGACCAAAGACTAAGTGAGGTGCTTTTACCTCCTACATATGGACTTATTTGGTTCTATTCCAGTTCATTGTCTTGGTAGGAAAGTCTACACCCTTGTGGTGGTTGATGACTATTCTAGGTTTGCTTGGGTGTTCTTTCTTAAGAGAAAGGATGAAACCCTTGAAGTCTTCAAGAGTTTTGTTAAGCAGATATAGAATGAACTAGATAATACCATAGTAAAAATCTGAAGTGACCATGGGACTGAATTTCAGTTTGCAAGCATGACAAGGTTCTGTGAAGAGCAAGGGATTCACCAAGAATTCTCCTCACCAAGAACACCCCAACAAAATGGAATTGCTGAAAGGAAAAAAAGTACTCTCATAGAAGCTGGAAGGAGCTTACTGAATGACAGAACTCTCCCCAAATATTTATGGGCTGAGACAGTAAATACTATATGTCATGTCCTTAATAAGGCTTCTATCACCAAAAGCCACAAGACCCTATGAGATCTTGAAAGGTAGAAAACCATACTTGTCCTACTTCAGGATTTTGGTAGCAAGTGCTATGTGCTGATCAATGGAAAGTCCTATATGACTAAGTTTTCTTCCAAATCCTATAAAGGGATCTTTGTTGGGTACAACAACAACAACAGTAGGGCATATAGAATCTATAACTTGACAAGTCAAGTTGTAGAAGAGTCACTTCATGTTGTCTTTGATGAATCAAACATGATTAATAATAAGCTTCCTAGCTCTTCTTCTAGTTCTGCAGGCATAGAGAAGGTGATGGACAAGCTCACCATCAAGGAAGATGATCTAGTAGTCCAGGATAAGGATGAGGATATGTGTTGTCTAGAGGGTACACAAGATACAGACATTGTGGATTAAGTTCAGCCAGATTAAGCTACTGATGCTCAAGAAGGTGAAGCAAGGTTTCCTCTAGCTGTAAGACATCTGAGGGATCATCCAACACATCAGATCATTGGTGATGCAATCTAAAGAGTCCTAACCAGAAGTAAGAGTATCAACAAAGCACTCTACTTAAGTTTTCTGTCACAAGTAGAGCGCAAGAAATTTGAAGAGGCCAATATAGACACATTCTAAATTGGAGCAATACAAGAAGAACTTAACCAGTTCAAGAGATGTAAGGTCTAGAAGCTGGTTCTTAGACCAAAAGGACATAATGTCATTGGACTCATGTGGATCTATAGGAATAAACTTGATGAAATTAGCATTATAGTGAAGAATAAGGCTAGACTGGTGGCAAAGGTTACATAAAAGAAGAAGGTATTGACTTTGATCAAACCTTTGCTCTAGTAGCCAGATTGGAAGCAATAAGACTCTTCCTTGCATTTGCTGCCTAACAAGGATTCAAAGTCAACCAAATGGATGTAAAGTCAGCCTTCCTAAATGGCGACTTAAAAGAGAAAGTCTATGTAGATCAGCCTTCAGGTTTTGTTGACTCTAACTCTCCTAATTTTATTTATAAACTTAGAAAAGCTAATATTGGTTGAAGCAAGCCCCTAGAGCTTGGTATGAGACATTGTCTAGTTTCCTCATTGGAACAAATTCTTAAGGGGGAAAATATACAAGACCATATTCCGAAGGGAATCTAAGGGCAAGATCATCCTAGTGCAGATATATGTTGATGACATTATCTTTGGATCTACTGATGACAACCTTTGCAGGAAGTTTGCTAAACTTATGCAAGGGAAGTTTGAGATGAACAGTATGGGTGAGCTCAAGTTCTTCTTGGGGCTCCAAGTTAGATAGACTGATGATGGCTTGTCCATATCCCACTCAAAGTTCACCATATAGTTGATTAAAAAATATTGTATGGAGAGTGCCTCCACCATGAAAACTCTCATGGGGTCAAGTATGCCTTTATATAAAAATTAAGCAGGGAAACTTGTTGATGAAACTTTGTATAGAGGGATAATTGGCTCCCTTCTATACCTCACTGCTAGTAGGCCTAACATCATGTATGTTACATGTGTCTGTGCTAGGTATTAGGCTTCCTCTAAAGAATCTCACTACTTTGATGTAAAGAGGATCTTGAGATATCTTAAGGGCATACCAGATCTTTGCCTATGGTACCCTAGAAATAGGGATTTTGAACTAATAAGCTATTCAGATATAGATTTTGTAGGATGCAAAGAGAACAGGAAAAACACTTTTGTCACCTGTCAGTTCATAGGAGGAAGACTAGTGTTTTGGAGAAGCAAGAAGCAAACAAGTTTCGCTATGTTGGATCCCTAGTTGGATTTGGGCTAGGTTCATTAAGTTAGGATATGACCCAACATGTATAGAACAGGGTCATTGTTGTGTCCTAGAGTTTAGGTCAAGTCCTTAAAGTCAACAATACAAAGGACCAGCCTCCAATAATGCAAGAGACTCAAGACTTAGAGAAAATTCAAGACTTAGAAAAAAAGTTCTACGTTCGTCGATCTCAGGTCGATGAAAGTCGTGCTGAGCTCGACGAACTCAAAGACTATTCTCTGAGTTCATCGAGTGGAAAACATTTCTGGTGATGTTCTAAGGACAACCTTGTGATTTATCACCTGTCAATTCATAGGAGGAAGACTAGTGTTTTGGAGTAGTAAGAAGCAAACAAGTGTCGCTATATCAACTACGGAGTCAGAGCACATTTCAGCAAGTAGCTGCTGTGCTCATTTGTTGTGAATTCAGCATTAGCTCCGGGATTATTACATCAAGGTAAGTAGAACCCCTCTGTATTGTGATTCTACTAGTGCTTTTTCTATTGCTAGGAATCCTGTCTCACACAGTAGGACTAAACACTTAGAAATTAGATATCATTTTATTAGAGAGCATGCAGAAAAGGAGGATATTAGTCTTAAGTTTGTCCCCACAGACAAGCAAGTGGCAAACAACTTTACTAAGCCACTAGATGAAGCAAAGTTCAACACCTTCAAGTTTGAGTTAAGTATTTTGAACCTAGTCTAGCTTCAGTTACTTCCTATAGTTTTAGTTTTGGTGCAGGATGTGTTCTTTTTGCAGGAGATGAAGAACTTAAGTGGTAAGAAGACAAAAGTGGCCATCAATAAAATGATGGTAAAAGTGGCTCTTATTGAGGGGGAGCAAGTCCAGTAATTGTAGGAGTAGAATAAGCCTCATATAAAGAGTTAGCTAGCAGCTGCACTAAGGGTATGAACTACAATCAGATAGGGGGAGAAGTACATCAAGACAAGCCAACTCTTCCCTGACTATTCTTCAGAAGCCAAAAGGGGGGAGAGATATAAGGAATTGATCAAGTGACACAATAATTTATCAAGTGGCAAAATTAATCAAGTGGCATATCAAGTGGCTTCAAAGATTGATCAAGTGTGGCATCATCAAGTATGGCATCAGAGGTTGATCAAGTGGTATCAAATTCAGGGGGAGAAAGAAATGCTCCCATGCATCATTCATGTGGTATCACACACCTTGTATCAAAATAAGGGGAGTAGGTGATGCTCACCAAACAGGCAGGAAATGTGGTAACCTTCCTAGATCTATTTTGTTATAATAATACATTTTATTACTGTATATGTTTTGTGTGTCATTGACTAAGAAATGTGTACAATCTGAATAAGGGTTTTAACTTCTTCAAAAAGGGGGAGATTGTTGGGTCCATTGATCCAAATGGCCCAGATTTGTAAGAAGTCAAACAAGTCAATGACACACACTAGTTGTATTTGATGTGTTTTTGAGTTTATGCATACATGTCAGTCCCTATTACACTGATTGGATAGGTGGACACCAAGAAAACTTGTGATCAGGCAGAAATTACACAAAGTCCATAGGCATTGAGTGGATCAAGCTTACTCAATGCCAGCTTCCTTAAGAAAGAAAACTGGACAGAAAAATACTACTAAGTCCATAGGCGTTAAGTGGAGCAAGCTCACTCAACGCTAGAATTCAAGGAAAGATGTTGGCAAACAAGAAATTCCACTAAGTCCACAGGCGTTGAGTGAAGCCAGTTCACTCAACTCCTTGAGCCAAAAAGTGCTGAGACAGGTGTGGACAATCAAAGCTTATGTAAACTCACTCAACTCCAAGCTGCTTATTCGTTGAGTTAAGCTCATTCTATCAAAGCCACAGAGTTTCTGTCAAAGAAAAAGATTCTTAGTCAAGAAGCATTGAGTGAAGCCAGTTCACTCAACGTCATACTGATTCTATCAAGGCCAAAGGAGATAGACAGGAAAATCTGTCTAAGTACAAAAGCATTGAGTGAAGCCAGTTCACTCAATACCAATTGATAAAAAGCATTGAGACAAGCTCCAGTAGTTAATGCCAGAAGGAAGGACAGAATTTGACGAAGTCCAAAAGCGTTAAGTGAAGCCAGTTCACTCAATGCCAAGATCAAAAATCTTTGAGTCAAGCTAATGCTATCAGCATCAGTGGAAACAGAGAAATCGAATAAGTCTAGAAGCATTGAGTGAAGCCAGTTCACTCAACACACTCAACGCACTCAATGCTAGATTTCAAAAGCAAAGGAAAAAAGCATTGAGTGAGGCCAGCTCACTCAACGCCTTCAGACAGACGGATATTTGGGTATGTATAAAGGTGTTGAGTGAAGCTTACTCACTCAACGCTCTCAATATAAAGCATACAGAAAGGGCTAAAGATTAAGCTAAGGAGAAAAGAATTGAGTGAAGCCCATTCACTCAACCCTCTCAATGCCTGGATGAATTTAAGAAATGACTAATTACAGAATCGTTGAGTGATGGCCATTCACTCAATGCTGTCAACGCCTAGAGTAATTCTGAGAATTTGGCTAAGTCTAGAATGCCTGACGTCAGCAAAAGTCAAAAAGGTTAACGTAGTTCAAATTCTTTGTGGGAAAGCTGCATAATGCCTTTAATGGCGCCAAAGGACAACTATTATCGTTTTCTGCAAATTGAAGGTGGTTTCTCGTCCTTTTTAGGCTAGTCCCACAATACAATGAGCCGTTGATCTGCTAACTATAAAAGGATAAGATTGGCTAAAAGGAAAGTAGCTTTTAGGGTTTTCTGATTTCGCATAGCGGTTGAACATCATCGTATTCTTCGCCACTGTTGCCGAACTTGAAGATATTGTTCAGTTCAGTTAACCTGAAAGAGATAAAAAGTTAGTTGTTGCATTCTTCACCAGCGACAATAATTCAGAATCGATTTCTGATAGAGAAGAGAAGCATAGCTTTCAATGTTCTACAAAATTCAAAGTTAGGGATAGATCTGTCTTAACTGTAGAGAGGGGTGAATAGAGTATTTAAAAACTTTGATTAATTTTTACAGCAGATTAAAATAAGTGATAAGTATATGTATAAGGAGAAATAAAAATAAAGACAATCACAACATACAGAAATAAATAATAGAGCAATCCAGATGACACAAAGAATTTATAGTGGTTCGCCTAAACATGGGTACATCCACTCTTCTACCACCCTTGTAGGAATCCACTACAGGTTTTTGATCAGGTTCCCTGCCACCACAGGTTTTTTCTCAGGTGCCTTATCACCACAAGATTTATTTCAAGGGAGATCTCACAACCCTTTGAGCTTTTGACCAGGTGCCCAAAAACCAAACCAAGTCTTTTGATAAGGAGACTTGACAACCAAAAGAAATAACTTTTGAAGGGAGTTAAGAAACCCTTTTACAGTGGTAAAATAAAATAAAGGTTATGTCTTCTCTATAAATAATCAGAGAGAAGAATGGATGTTGCTGTTGTCAAAGCTCCCCCTGAGATGTAGAAGAGTTCAGGAGAATAAGAGCTTTGTTCAGGGTGTAGGCCTTTAGATTGAAAAAGATCTTCAGGAAACTTTTAGGCTGATGAAGATTGTTTGTCTCTTGAAAAGTACTGACGTAAAAACTGAAGAAGACTGATATTGTATGAGAGCTATTCTTCTTTCAGTTTTCTTGTATTCACAATTCAATAGATTCTATAAATTCTATTTATTCCCTGTATTTTCTGTGTATGTAATCTTCTGAAAAATTATCTTTTATATTCCTTGAAGAAAATCAGCTTTTGAAGAATAGTCGACCTCAGGAAGAATTTCATCGAACTGAACTCCATGTTTATCGAGCTGAGAAATCTCCTTCATCGAGCTGAGCTCAGTGATCATGAACTGAAAAGGGACTGCCAATCTGAGCTCCAAGTTCGTCGACTAGAGAAATACTTTCGTCGAGCTGAACTTTTGATATAATATCAGAGATTGTCAACCTCAGCTGGACTTTTGTCGAGCTAAACTCAGAGAAGAAACTCTTAGTTCGTCGATCGGAGATCCACGATCGTCGAGCTGAGTTCAGCTATCGTCGAGCAGAAATTCTGAAGTCTTTAAAACTGTTTGTATCTAAATTCTTGAGTCTCTGAAGTCTTCTGAAGGAAAGTTCAAAGGCTAACCTAATAAGACTAACCTTAACCTTAGAAAAACAAATGACCCTAGGCTATACATGATGGGTCAACAAAACTAATAGTGAACCTAGCCCAAATTAACCCTAAACATGGTGGGGTTCCAACAATCTCCCCCTATTTGGGTGAGGTCACTATGAACAATAATAAAAGAAAATACACAAAACATAAAATAATATCTGGCAGAATTATAGTTTCAGCAGATATAAACAGTAGTTCCTTGTGATAAATGTTTACAATAAATAACAATTAAGATCAAAAGAAGAAAATGAAGAACTGTCAAGCTTTCTTTGAGGTATCATGTGAAGTTCTAGCAGAAGGTTTTGTGAAGATAATTTCTTTATTTGAATCAACTGCTTGCTGCTTTGACATCTTTAAATTTAAGCTCCAAGAATTGTGACAGAAGCAGCTCTTGGTACAACTGCTTCAGGATGCAAAACAATATATGTATCAACATTAAAAAGATTTTATACCTGATACTTTTCAAGCTCTTTCTTCCTGTAAGAAGACATTGTTGTATATATAGAAGTATCTTGTCCTTCTTCTTTGTCTTGCCTGATTAGAGATAGTCCTATCAGTTCTTTGAACCTGTCCATCCTAGAGTTAGGATCCATCTCTAGATCACACACTGGGGATAAAAGCCTTTCAAGACTAGATTTCTGAGTATCTTGAGCTTGCTACTGCTATTATTATTGCTTGCTAGACTAAGACTTAGATTTTGATCTAGATGGCCTATCTCTACTATTGTAAGAAGATATGGGTTGATAGGAATGAGAAGTAGATCTTTGACCTTAAGAAACATTTCCAGAGGATCAAGCTCTTGGAGGAGAAGGAGGAGTGCCTCTTCTGAATTGAGGTGGAGGAGAGTACCTCCTACTCTTCTTCCTTGCTTTCAATTCATTTTTAGAATATTTCATCCAGTTAGGGGAGTCTAAAGTGAGCTTTATATTATGCAAAATATAATATGGAGTATCAGCAGATGGATTTATCTTTGGAGCAGCCTTAGGAGGAGCCTTTTTCTTAGCCTTTCTTTTCTTAGAGCTTGTATCATCAGAATCATCAAAGTCTTCATCGTCATCATCATCAGAAGAAGAATTTGCTAGATTATCATATAGAGCTTGAATCTATTTCAGCATATCATCAGTGAGAATTGGATGAGCCTGAGGCTATTCTTGAATTACTGGCTCTACAGAAACTTCTGTAATAGCATTGTCCTGAATACACTAACTTTCCTCTTCCATATCTACAAACATTATCTCATCCATGTCTAGCATGGGAGACTCATCCCATCTAAAGGTTAGAGGGGAAAAATCCTTTGGCTCTGAATCAATTATTTGCTCTATAATATTATCAGAAACTAAAAAGTTTGTTTTAAATTATTCCAAAACTTCAGGACTTATAGAAGATGAGTAACAAAATATTGCTTTAGACAAATCTGTTACTGAATCAACAAGAACTAGTATAATGTTGCTATATACTGAATCAAAAGAATGTAGCAAAGAAACTAAATCAATTGTGGGATTTATGATGAAATCACCAACAGTAGATATTTCTGTATCTTCAGAATAAGTCATTTCTGTATCTATATCTTCATCAAGAATATCAATAACTTGTGCTAGAATTTCTGCATCTGGAATTGCTACTGCTAGAGGAGCTGGAGCTGCTACTGCTGGAGCTTCTTCATGGAACATCTCCCCCTGCCTGGTTTCAGAAAGTCCTGAAGCCAGGCCCTAGAAGAAGGGACAGAGGGAAAAAAAGAAATTTGAGCAGAAAGAGTGGAGATAAAAGCAGAGAGAGGAGCAATAGCCTCAACTATTAGCTGCTTAAGAGTTGGAGAGATGAACTTAATGAGATCCTTAGCAATGTCAGAAAAGTTGAGGTAGAGAGGCTCAAGAGTAGAAGGGGTATATGTGGATTGATGACCATAATTAGAACAGATAGACATGGCTTGAGGTAAGTCTGATTGTTGGAATTCTGGAAATGTAGATGGAATGGTGGATGGTATGTTAGTAGGGATATTTTCCTGGATGGGGGACTGAATTGGAGAGAGGTGTGGAGATGGTTGAGGAGATTGAGGTGATAGTAGATTGAAGTTTGGTTGAGTGGAGGTGGATGGAATTTCATCAAAGTAAGATGGAATTGGAGATTGAGGATGTGGAGATGGTGGTGTATCCTCATTGATATGAATAGGTGATGATGGTTGAGATGGAGATACTGGATGAATGTAAGTGGAAGTTTGTTGGAGGGGAGTTGATGAAGGAAATATTGATGGAGGTGGAGATGGAGGATTAACAGGAGAGAGAGAGAGCAGGAGCTTCTTCATGAGGTGGGGGAGTGGCTAAAACAGCCCTTGTGTTCTCAGAAGATATTCTGGAGGAGGAGGCCCTCGAGGGCTTGGGAATAGTCCTCACCCATATGCCAAATAGAGCAGAAGTAAGACTCTTTGAGGCATTGATATATATGGTCTGGGAGACCAACAGATCTTGAGCCTTTGCCTGCAGAAATATTCCTAGAATCCTTCCAAAGCATACATTCTTCTTACACATTTTCCTTTTTATAAAATCAAATAAAATACTTCCCCAGTTTACTGATTTCTGATTAACTAGGGAACATATCAAGTGGAACTGGTGCCTAGTAATATGATCATGTGCAAAGTGCTTTCCTAACAGCACTTTGCCTATAATATCAGCCAAAAATCTATAATCTATAGATAAATTATTCTTAAGAAGATGGTTAGGGTTTCCTGCAGAGTGATCTAATATATCTAACATCTCATAAAATTCTCTTCTAGATAATTCTATCTCATCTTCTCCATTCATAAAACCAAAAATTTTAGTCAAAAACTCGGGAGAAAGAGGAATCGGGTTACCAGAAATCGAGCCGATAACAACTTGAGAATCCTAAATCTGTGCTGAGAAAACCCATTCCTTAATCTCTTGTACTAGTAATTTGATTCTTGTTGTCATGTGAAACTATAGATTTGAACTTTCAAAAAACTTCAAAATATCTTGAAATATCTGATCAGTATGAGAAAATTATTCTATTTCTATATCGAATCCTGCGTCGATCTTTATGCTTGCAAGAAGTGCTGGAGAAATCGCCATTGCTATACAAAACAAGCTACAAAAGATAAAGTGCAGAAGGGAATTAGAAAGCGCGGGATGGAGTTCGATGAAAACCTAGATATAAGGTTTTAGAATGTGAAGCGACTAACTCCGTCTACCGAAAAGAAAAACTTCGAGCTCAGTTCGACGAAAATAACCATAAAGAGATACAAGCCGTCGACCTAAGTTAGAAGAGCGGGAAAATAGATCGTCGATCTCCGTTCGACGAAATATTTTAAGAAATAAATTCGTCGATCTCCATTCGACCAAAAAATTTCACAAAGTGATTTCGTCGATCTCCGTTCGACGAAAAACTTTAGAAGAGTTCACAGATCGTCGATCTCCGTTCGATAAAAAGTGATCAATTCTTTGACCCAGATAGAAATCAAATTTGACCTTCTCCATTAATCATACAGAGCTGATTTAAGAAGAACAGATGTTTCTTTTCATCGAAGGGTTTGGTGAAAATGTCTGCTTTTTGTAAATCAGTAGAGATAAAGACAAGGTTAAATTTCTTTTTGTCAACACAATCTCTAATGAAATGGCGTCGATCTCTATATGCTTGGTCCTATGATGCACTGGATTTTGTGCAATGGAAAATGTACTGGTATTATCATAAAATATAGTTGAATTATTTAGATTGTAACCATAATCCAGGAGTTGGTTTTGAATCCAAAAGATTTATGAACAACAACTGCCAGCTGCAATATATTCAGCTTCTGCAGTTGAAGTGGACACAAATGTTTGTTTCTTACAAAACCAAGACACAAGCCTATCACCAAGTAACTGCCATGTTCTTGATATGCTTTTCCTGTCAACTCAACATCCAGCAAAGTCAGCATCAAAGAATCCAATTAATTCAAATTCTGACTCAGTTGGATACCAGAGTCCTAGATTTATATATCTCAAAATTCTTTTAAGTAAAATAAGGTGAGATTCTTTAGGGTTCACTTGGAACCTAGCACAAAGTCATGTAACAAACATTATATCTGGCCTACTAGCTGTGAGATACAACAAGGACCCAACAATAGCCCTATATGTTTTCTGATCAACTGGCTTTCCCTGTTCATCAGAATCAATCACAACATTGGAAGACATGGGTGTTTTCATAGCTGAGGCATCAGGCATCACAAATCTCTTAATTATCTCTTTAACATATTAAAATTGAGAGATGAAAATGCCATCAGGGGATTGCTTCACTTGAAGACCAAGGAAGTATGAAAGCTAACCCATGTGTAACGCCCCGAAACTCAAAAAAAGGATGGGTGGCGTTTTGGAGCCAAGTCTGGGATTCGGTAGAGGTGACATGGCCTGGAACACGGGCGTGTCCAAGGGGCATGTCATGCTCGGGTTTGGAGATGGTCATGTGGTTGACAAAATTATAGTCGACGAGGGTCGAACAGTGAATATGGCCTGAGACACGGGCGTGTCCCAGGCCGTGTCCTACTCGGGTTGTTAGCCGAGTTATGTCGGGGGAGTGACACGGCCTGAGCCCAAGCGTGTTCGGGTCTTATACGGGCATGTCAAATTTGACATGGGCATGTCGAATACCCGTGTTCTCCTCGATTGGTGCTGGGCCTGTGTCGATGGAAGAACACGCCCAGCTATACAAGGGTGTGCTAGATGATACGGGCGTGTCAATCCCGATATAGGCGTGTCGAGTACCCGTGTTCTTTTCGGGACATGACGGTTTCAACGGCGAATTAGTTACACGGCTATGGACACGTGTGTGTCGCAAGCCGTGTTCGACCCAGGAAGTTATTTTTAGGTCCGAATCGTGGCCGTCCGTTTCCTTATTTTGGGATCCAACGACTAAGGGTTGTCCTTGCTGGGATATACCCGAGATTAGGGATTAGAAATCCTCATTCTCTTTAGTTCTCTCTTTCTAACTTCTAGTGAGAGGGGAGAGCAAGGAGGAAGAAGGAGGGGAGATCCGGTCGCCGGAGGAGATTCAGAGTGCCAAATCGCAAACCGAGTCCAGATATATGGAGGCGAGATCATAGCGGTGCTTTTCATCCGTGTAGATTTCCATGGCGCCGAAGAGGAATGCTAGGGTAACGATTCTCTACTTTAGCATGTGAATCTCTTCTTCTTTTGCATAGGGAAAACCCTCTCCCGCGAGTGTGCGGCGAGTTTGCGGTGTTCCTTGGGGTAGATATGTAAAGTCCTCCTTATTTGCATTTAGAGTCTGAAATCGAGAAACAGACATAGGCATGGTATCTGAATCCTACCTGGACAAGTTGGTCTAGATCGGTGATGTTTTACTATGCATGATTAGCCGGAGAAGACTCTGTGCCTTTGGTTGTTTTTGGGTTTCTACGTGGTATATTACAGCAGGGATCCTTGGGGATTAACCCCAAGGTGCACCCGAAAAACTGGGCGGAAACACATTCATGCCATCTTGGTGTCCTGGGAGCCAACCTTGAACATTATTGGGTTATGTGCTTGTATGATCGAATTTGGGATCTGGTAAAGCTTGACCCGCACGCTGGTCTTAAGTTTGACAACGGTGTGAGCAATGGGCT
Organism: Platanthera zijinensis; assembly: GCA_039513925.1. Taxonomy (NCBI): domain Eukaryota; kingdom Viridiplantae; phylum Streptophyta; class Magnoliopsida; order Asparagales; family Orchidaceae; genus Platanthera; species Platanthera zijinensis. The sequence continues at coordinate 91,193,024 of CM077094.1, forward strand.
TGTGGAACCGGACCCGGGCTATGTGGTTTGGTGATAGATACCTAAAAAAGGGACTAGCTACTGGCATAGTCATGCGAGACTTAGGCTTAGGTCGGAAAGGCTAAATGCTCACGAGATTTGCCGTCCAAGGGATGGTGGTGAGACCGCGGTTTTGACCGGGTTCACTGAGTTAGTGCCCTGAGAGCACGGGGTGTGTGGCCGTGTGAGCCTGCACCTGCGATGTTGTGTTTATTCACTATATTGCTTGTTATGCTAACAAGTTGTTGGGTACATTGGAAAATGTGTACTAGATTTAGAGAAGCCATAACTTAGTCAATGATATGCATCAATGTGTATTTGATAGAAGTTTGAGTTTCATTGTGCAGGTTTAAAAATTTGAATGAAAATTTTCTAAGTACAAGTGTCGACACTTGCGAAGAAACTATGTCGACACTCAGGAAACTTGTGTCGACACTCAGGCAAGCTGTGTCGACACACAAGCAAATTGTGTCGACACTCAGGGAAGTTTTGTCGACACCCAGAATTTGTGTCGACACTTATAAAGAAGCTGTGTCGACACTAAAAGCTATGTCAATACCTAAAGAAGCAATTGTGTCGACATCCAGAATTATGTCGACAACTTAAAACAGAATTGTTTCGACACTTAAATCAGAAGATGAGTCGACACTTAGGAGCTACGTCGACACCTGAAGCAATTGTGTCGACACGCAGGACTTGTGTCGACACAAACTCTCAAAAGGCTGTGTCGAGTTCAGAAGTAATTTTATCGACACACAGGACTTGTGTCGACACACACTCAATGTTGTTTGACAAACACTCAACGCCATTTGTCTGTAACAAAAATGTCGAGACAAGAAGCTGATGTGTCGAAACACAGGACTTGTGTCGACACATATAACAAAAAGCATTGTCGAGAAGAAGAAGTATGACTGTGTCGACACATGGAGTAATTGTGTCGACACCATGAAGACTTGTGTCGACACTTGGAGTATTTGTGTCGACACCTTGAATACTTGTGTCGGCACTTAGCCTATATGTGTCGACATATGTGGAGCAGTCTACTGAGTGTTGTGTGCTGAGTTGGAAAGACACAAAAGAACCCGGTGACTTGACAGCTGTCATAACTAGCCGGTTTGACACCAGTGTCAGAACTGTCAGAAGTCTGATATGAACTAGATCAGCCAGTAATCATGGAGCAAGCTCTATATAAGAGCAAGAATGGAAACAACAAAGAAATAGACAGAAACATAACAACGTGAAGCATCTATAAGAAGAATTCTGACAGATGAAGGGCTTCCTGCAAGAAAGATTCAGAGTTCTATTTGAATTTTAAGGAAGAAGCTGATTGAAGATCATCTTCATCAACAGAGAAGATCCAACTTATTTTGTTCTAATCAAGAAGCTTTGAAAAGCTAAGTTAAGTTGGATCAAAAGGATCAGTCAATCCAAGAACTGATCAAGAAGACAAATTCAACAGAGAAATCTAGCTGGTAAAGTTTTCTGATACTTATTACTCACAAATTCTTGTAGGATCTATTGATAGATCTGAGATTGTAAGCCCAAAATTATAAAGGCTGAGGTAGGGCTGTGTGCCTTAGGTAGGACTTGTGGTAAGTTTGAGTTGTAAGCCTAATTATAAAGGCTGAGGTAGAGCTGAGGCTTGAGGTAGGATTCTGGAGAAGAATCTGAGGTAGGACTTGTGTTAAGTCTGAGGTGTATGAACCATCTATGGTTCTAAGATTGTAAGATCTCTGGATCTGAGCCAGTGGAAGGAAGTTAGGCTGAATCCAGTTATCTACTAGATAGGTAAAGGGGTAAGTGGATGTACCCATATCTTAGGGAACCACTATAGATCTGGTGTTTGCTGTGTTGCATTTTATTTCTGTAGATAAAATTATTCTGTGCTAAAGAAAGTTACAAATATCTGTTTGCCTTAAAATTAAAAAGACTCAAAAAGATTAGAACCTATTCACCCCCCCCCTCTAGGTGTTTAGGCTCTTGAAACAAAGTCTTTCAAGTGGTATCAGAGGGAGGTTCCTCAAAATTTGACCTAATAGTTAGAGGATTTCTCCAAGGCAAATAATAGATAACAAAATGGGTTCAAGTAAAAATCAAAAGGAATTTGGATCTATGAAATTGCTAATATGCAGGAAAGAATCTTTTGGCATTTGGAAAGAAAGGGTCAGGCTATTTATGGAAGCATCTGATCCAAGAATTTATATCACAGTACAGGAAGGCCCCTTCATCCCAATGAAGGTTTCAGTTCTTGATGCAAACATTCAAACTCCAAAGAGTTATTCAGAGATGACAAAGGATGACATCATCTTGGCTACATTAGATAAAAGTGCTCAGAATATAATTGTATGTGCCATAGATGATACAACATTCAAGAATCTTGTGCACTGTAAAACTTCCAAAGAAATGTGGGATATATTGATTGTCTATATGGAAGGCACAGAAGAAGTCAGAGAGGAAAGAAATTTTATGCTAAATCAGGAATATGAGAGCTTTAGGCAGAATAAAACTGACAGCATAGCTGAATGCTATAAAAAGTTTTTCAGAATAGTAAATGAACTGATGACATATGGAAGAGTCTTTAGTACTTATGAATTGAATGACAAGTTTCTTAGGTCCCTAAAAAAGGATTAGGACACTGTTGGGTACATTGGAAAATGTGTACCTGATTTGAAGAAGCCCAACCTAGCTCAATGATATACATCATGTTGTATTTGATGTTGTTTTGAGTTGACATGTGCAGGTAAAGAATTGTTAAAGTTTACAGAAAAAAATTCTAAGTCCAAGTGTCGACACAAAGGAACATGTGTCGTCACATAGAAGAAAGTTGTCGACACAACACTGGGAAAGTGTGTCGACACAGAAGGTGTAAGTCGATACTACTCTGGGAAAAAGTGTCGACACATAAACATAGTCTACACAACACTGGGAAATTGTGTCGACACAGAAGAAGTAAGTCGACACAACACTGGGAAATTGTGTCGACACAGAAGAAAAACGTCGACCTCAACATTGGGAGAATGCGTCGACACTGAAGAGTATAGTCGATCTCAAGTTTGTCGACATCATCTGAATATGTCGACACAGAAGAAAATAGTCGACCACAAGTTTGTCGTCACCAGCAGAATGTGTCGACACATAGTGAGTAAGTCGACACATTATAGCAAAGCTAAAAAAATGAATGTGTCGACACCTGAAGGCTAAGTCAACACTTACTAAAGTTATGATTCTACAACAATTGTGTCGACACACAGGACTTGTGTCGACACACTGCAGAGTCAAAGACCAAGTTAGTTTCAGAAGAAGATGTGTCGACACAAAGGCAATTTAGTCGACATCACTGAAGGCAGTGTCGACACCAAAGTCAATTGTGTCGACACAAATAGACAGATGGTCTCGACACTTCCTGACAGACTGTTTCAACACTAAGGCACAGGACTTGTTTGAAGACTTGACAGCTGTGAGTTATCACCAGTTAACTGAAGTTGTCAGACTTGTCAGAAAACGGTTAGAAACCGGATCAGCCGGTTACCATGAAGAATGTCTATAAATAGACAGATTCAGAAGGAGAAAACACACACAATGAACAACATATAGAACTGACCTTTTGAAATACATTGGATCAGAAAGTGGAGAAGGATTACATTCTACTCATTTCAAGAAAGTGCTAGGCACTTAAGAAGATCTTCTCCGGGAGATCTAAGAAGACTATCTAAGGATAGATCTAAGAAGAGTTCTAATCAGAATTCAGAAGAATCATTCAAAGTTCTGGATAGAGAGAGATCAAGTCAGAATTTGAAGAAGAAGAAGGAATCCACCAGTGGATTCTCAAGAAGCTGTTTGGAATCAACTCAGCTAAGTACATTTTCAAGAAGCTTTGAAGAAGGCTAAGAAACAGTTGATTGCATCAGCTGATTAAGAATTGTCATTGCCTTTTCTCTCTCTCAACTTGGCAAGACAATTTAAACAATCTTTTTTATATTTCTGTAGGATCTGTTTATACAGATCTGAGTTGTAAGCCTATGTTATAAAGGCTGAGTGTAGGAGTGTTGAACTCTGAGTGGTAGGGCTGATTGCCTGAGTGTAGGAGAAGGATATTCTCTGAGTTGTAGGCCTTGGGGCAAGGCTGAGGTAGGGCAGTTGTGCCTGAGTTGTAGGAACCAGTTGGGTTCTGAGTTGTAAGATCTATTGATCTGAGATAAGTGGAAGTTTGGCCGAATCTAGCATACAGCTAGATAGGTGAAGGGGGAAAGTGGATGTACCCAGACCTTGGGGAACCACTATAAATCATAGTGCAATCTGTGATGTTTTGTTTTCTGTGATTGCTGTGTTTTCATATTAGTTAATAAATTGAATTCTGTCTAGAAGTTTTAGAAAGAGAAGCAGAACCTATTCACCCCCCCTCTAGGTGTTTAGGCTGCCTTGAAAGTTAAACTATCAAGTGGTATCAGAGGGAGGTTCCTCAAAAAGGACTTAACAGTCTGAGGTAGATCTGATAGGCAGATTCAAGAATCAAGAAGATGGGTTCTGGAGAGAATCATAAGGAGCTGGGGTCAATGAAATTACCCATATGCAAGAAGGAAATCTTTGGGATCTGGAAAGAAAGAGTCAGATTGTTTATGGAAGCATCTGACCCAAGGATTTACATCACAGTACAGGAAGGCCCCTTCATACCAATGAAGATATCTGTTCTTGATGCAAATATCCAAACACCAAAGACTTATTCTGAAATGACCAAGGATGAAATCATCTTGGCAACCATGGACAAAAGGGCACAGAACATCATTGTCAGTGCCATAGATGATTCAACATTTCAGAATCTGATTCACTGCAAGACCTCCAAGGAGATGTGGGACACATTGATTGTCTACATGGAGGGATCAGAAGAAGTAAGGCTGGACAGAAAATCTATGCTAAATCAGGAGTATGAAAGTTTTAGACAAGGAAAATCTGATAGCATAACTGAGTGCTATAAGAAATTCTATAGAATTGTGAATGAGCTAATTTCCTATGGAAGAGTCTTCAGTACCTATGAACTGAATGACAAATTCTTAAGATCCTTATCAAAGGATTGGGATACAAAGATCTGTGCCATAAGAGAAGTGGCAAAATTGGCAGAGATATCTCCTCCAACTCTGTTTGGAAAGTTGCTATCCTATGAAATGCAACTTATGGTAAGGAAGGAGGAGGAAAGAAACTCAAGAGGAGAGCATAGAGAAAAGACTGTGGCATTTAATGCTGAAGCCACCAGAAAGAATAGGAGGAAATCACCATCTCCTCCTAAGGAAGTTGAAGAAGGTAGTTCTGAAAATTCAGATAAGGGTTCAGTCAGCAGTGATTCAGATGCAGACTTTGCTGCATTCACTAGGCAATTTCAAAGGTTCTTGAAAAAGAAGCAATGGAAGTCTAGGCCTTCCTCATCACAGCAAGTAGATGACTATTATCAGAAAAGAAGGTCATCTAGGAAAGAGAAAAGCAGGTCAAAGCCCAGCAAAGCCACTACTTCAAAGATTGTCTGCTATTGTTGCAATAGGCCTGGACATGTAGTGGCTGATTGTCCTGACAAAAGGAAGGAATCTTCAGAAAAGAAGAAGACTTATCAGAAAGGCAAGAAGGAGAAATCCTTTGTAGCAAAGAAAGATAAAAGTCTGTCAGACCAGTCAACTTCAGAATCAGGATCTGAAGCTGAAGCATATATTGGATTATATGCTGCATCTGAGGAAGAGGAGTTTATGCAGTTGCTAGACTCCATCAATGAACATCAATGCATGGGTTTGATGACTAGATCAGAAGAGGACCTATGCCAGAATCAGTCTGGTCCTAATGAGGTAAACTGTCCTTCCAGTACATATGTTTGTAGTACAAGTGAAGAATCAGCTACATCTGCATCAAGTGATGAAGATGCATCTGAATCTGAAGGAGATGTCTATCAATTGATAGACAAGTATGGGGACTTGTTGCAGGCCCTTAAGAAAAGCAAGAACCTGGTTAAATCACAGGCTCAGGAAATTGCTGATCTAAGGGTTGCAACAACTGAGTTAGAAAAAGTCCTTGATCAAAAGTTAGCTGAAATTGCCAAGCTGAAGAATATAACTATTATTCAGATGGGCACAATTAATTATACTAATGATCAAGTGAAGAGTCTGGAGGACAGACTGAGAATTGAAAGGGATTTAGTGGCTAGTTACTCTAAGCCAAAATCTGTCTTACCCTTGATAGATGAATTTGTCACTCAGAAGGGTAAGGCTGGATTAGGATTTAAGGGTAACTCCAGGGCTGGCAGATTCAAGAGGAAAGGCAAAGCCCCTATTCAGCCACTAAACCTTTCAGTCCCCATAAGGTTTGGTAAGGAGAAAGTGCCTTCTAACATATATGATCATGAAGACATTCAGGATCATATCAAGACAAATGTTCTGAAGAACAAGGGTGTTAAGGCAAGAAGGCCTACCTATGGTCATAAGCCCTATGGTTTTAAGAAACCAGTAGGAGAAGCTGCAACAGCACCAGCAATGAACAGAAATGCTTCTGACAAGGATGTATCTAGATCTAGATACAATAAGTTTGAATGTTGGTGCTGTGGCAAGAGGGGTCATTTTGCATTGGACTGCTGGTATAACACAAGTGTTATAAAGAATAAGAGTCTACCTGTTAGAAGAGGTTATGATAACTTTATTAAGGCTAACCTGAACCAAGGACCCAAGACTTACTTGGGTTCTAAGGGTAAGTAATTCTGTATTGCAGGTGAATCCAAGTAACCATGCCCCTATATGGTACTTGGATAGTGGTTGTTCCAGGCACATGACTGGAACAAAGGGGCTGCTGAAGGAGTATTCATCTGTCAAAGATGGACATAAAGTGATCTTTGGTGGATCTGAAAAAGGAGTCATCAAAGGATTTGGTAACATCTCTTCAAACCTAATTACTATCACCCAAGTGGCCTATGTAAAAGGTTTGAAACATAATCTAATAAGCATAAGCCAGCTGAGTGATCTAGGATATGACATTTCATTTGGTAAGGATGGATGTCATATCAAAAGGTCAAGTGATCAAGAGATCATATTGACTGGGTATAGGAAGAGAAATGTGTATTGCCTTAATTTTGAATGTGAGAATAAGGCATCCCCCATTTGTCTTGTAGCTGATGACAATGCTTCTCATTGTGTTAAGTGGCACAAGAGATTGGCTCATCTAAACTACAAGACAATTGGCCAACTCTTTAGTAAAGAACTAGTGAGGAATGGGCCTCAAGTTAAGTGTATAAAGGAAGGGGTATGCTCAGCTTGTCAAAAGGGCAAGCAGACAAAAACCTCATTTCAAAGCCTTGAAAACAAGGATTCTGTGAGGTGCTTATACCTCTTGCATATGGATCTTTTTGGTCCTATGCCAGTTCACAGTCTAGGTAGGAAGGTCTACACACTAGTGGTTGTAGATGACTATTCTAGATTTACATGGGTGTTCTTTCTGAGACAAAAATCTGAAACCCCAAGTGTATTATTTAAGTTTGTAAAGCAAATTCAGAATGAACTGAACAGTACAGTGGTCAAAATCAGAAGTGACCATGGTACTGAGTTTCAATCTGAAAGCATGACAAACTTGTGTATAGACTTTGGGATTTTCCAAGAGTTCTCCTCACCTAGAACACCTCAGCAAAATGGAATTGCTGAAAGAAAGAATAGATCATTAATTGAAGCTGGTAGAACTCTATTGAGTGACACCTCTCTCCCAGAATATTTTTGGGCTGAGGCAGTTAACACTGCTTGTCATGTCATCAATAGGGCTTCTATCACCAAAAGCCACAGGAAGACTCCCTATGAGATTGTGAAAGGCAGAAAACCAAATCTATCCTATTTTAGGATCTTTGGCTGCAAGTGCTATATACTTAACAATGGTAAGTCTTATTTGACTAAGTTTGCTGCCAAATCCCAGGATGGGATATTTGTTGGGTACAGCACAAATAGTAAGGCCTATAGAGTCTTCAACTTAACTACTCAAGTTGTTGAAGAATCTGTGCATATTGTATTTGATGAAACAAGATTAATCAATTGTGAATTGTCTTGTAGATCAAATGACTCAACAGGTATAAGCAAGAAGATGGACAAGCTCTCCATTGCTGAAGCTTCAAAGGAAGAGGGAGCATTGGAAAATGAAGGCTGCTGTCCAGGGGGAGTACAAGAGATAATGGAAGCTGATGAAAACCAAGAGGAACAGCAGAATGAAGAAGCTGGAGATGCTCAACCTGAAGGGAATCTACCTCCAGCTATAAGATATCTAAGAGATCATCCTACTGATCAGATAATTGGTGATCCAAGACAAGGAGTGCAAACTAGAAGCAGAAATCAAAGCACAGTTTTGCATTCTAGCTTCTTGTCTCAAATGGAACCTAAGAAGTTTGAAGAAGCTATCCAAGACCAGCACTGGATTGATGCTATGCAAGAGGAGCTGAATCAGTTCAGAAGGTGCAAGGTCTGGGAGCTTGTTCCTAAACCAAGAGGCCACAACATAATTGGGACTAAGTGGATCTATAGGAACAAGCTAGATGAAAGTGGAATAATAATAAAGAATAAAGCAAGATTGGTTGCAAAAGGATACAGGCAGGAAGAAGGGATTGACTTTGATCAAACCTTTGCTCCAGTAGCAAGGCTGGAGGCAATCAGAATGTTCCTTGCCTATGCAGCCTACCAAGACTTCAAAGTATACCAGATGGATGTAAAGTCAGCATTTCTGAATGGTGATCTTAAAGAAGAAGTATATGTAGAGCAGCCATCAGGTTTTGTAGATCCTCTTAAACCTGATTCTGTGTATAAGCTTAGGAAAGCTTTGTATGGGTTAAAACAAGCTCCAAGGGCTTGGTATGAAACCCTGTCTACCTTCCTCATTGAGAATAAATTCTCAAGAGGAAAGATAGACAAAACTCTATTCCTTAGGGAATCCAAAGGAAAGATCATCTTAGTCCAGATCTATGTTGATGACATAATCTTTGGATCTACTGAAAACAACCTTTGTAAAAAGTTTGCCAAACTTATGCAAGGGAAGTTTGAGATGAGCAGTATGGGAGAACTTAAGTTCTTCTTGGGACTCCAAGTAAGACAGACTGATGATGGATTGTCCATATCCCAGTCTAAGTTCACCAAGGAATTAATTAAAAAATATGGTATGGAGTCATCCTCCTCCATGAGAACTCCTATGGGCACAAGTATGCCAATATGCAAAGATGAGGCAGGTAAACCTGTTGATGAATCATTGTATAGAGGAATAGTTGGGTCACTACTATATCTCACTGCTAGTAGACCTGACATTATGTATGCAACATGTGTCTGTGCTAGGTACCAAGCCTGCCCTAAAGAATCTCATTATTCTGCAGTAAAAAGGATTCTGAGATATCTAAAGGGCACTCCTACTCTAGGTCTTTGGTACCCTAGGAATAGAGATTTTCAACTAACAGGCTATTCAGATGCAGATTTTGCAGGATGTAGAGAGGATAGAAAGAGTACTACAGGTACTTGTCAATTCCTGGGAGGAAGACTAATATCTTGGAGTAGTAAAAAACAGACTAGTGTGGCAATTTCCACAGCTGAGTCAGAGTATATTGCTGCAGGAAGCTGCTGTGCACAGCTATTATGGATGCAGCATCAGCTTAAAGATTATGGTATTCAGGTAAGTAGAACACCCCTTTTATGTGATTCTAAGAGTGCTATTTCTATTGCTAATAATCCAGTTTCTCATAGTAGAACTAAGCATATAGAAATCAAATATCATTTTCTTAGAGAACATGTAGAAAAGGTGACATCTCATTGGAATTTGTAAAAACAGATTATCAAATAGCAGATGTATTTACTAAGCCTTTAGATGAAACCAAATTCAATAAATTCAAAATTGAATTAGGTATGTTAACCATTGATTAATGTATTAAACAAAATCATTAACAATGCTATTGAAATGGTTTATAAGTAAGTAAAAGTAGTAACAACATAATCAAGTGTTAAAAAGGACACATTGAAGTTACAGAAATTGGCTAAGTAAGAATGTGTCAACACATTCAGTAATAATGTGTCGACTCAGAGAAATTATGTCGACAAGTCAGAAATATTGTGTCGACACAGAGAATATGTGTCGACACTTAAGAGTTTTATTGTCGACTTAACCAGGAATGTAATGTCGACTCAACCAGAATTATGGTGTCGACACTTACAAAATATGTGTCGACACTTGTCCTTAGTGTCGACACAGAATTTCTGTCTTTCTACTATGTATCCAAGATGTCGACATAACCACATATTGATGTCGACACATAGTAGGCTGAAGAAATGTCGAGTTAATAGAAGCTTGTGTCGACACATTCCGTCTGTGTCGACACATTTAGACTGTTTTTGGCGCCTTTTGAACTTCTTTCAACAGAAGCTATAAATAGGTCAAAAGCTCTTATTGTCGACACGCTTTCAAGGTTTTCGAGACTCAAACCCTGTGTCGACAGTCTTTCTTTCTCTCTTCTCTCAAGTTTTCTCGACACAACGATGGCGCCAAGGATTGAAGATAACATCAATGAAGGATATGAGTTAGTGCGCCAGGCCTTTGCAGAGGCACCGCCTGATGTTCAAGGAGTTATCACCCTTCTCTCTGCATCAGGGTTAGAATTTCTCATTTCAGAACCAACTAAGATCTGGAAGAAGGAGGTGCACGAGTTCTTTACCTCTGCATCAGTCCATTCTACTGGCCTCAAGATTAAGTCCACTATTCAAGGGACGAAGGTAAAGATTACTCAAAGAAGTTTACGAAAGATCTTCCAACTGCAAGTGGTTGAGAATGAAGAGGCAGTTCCTATATCTAAGACAAGGGAAGCCCTTCAATGGTGTGGCCGTGATTCAGGATTGAAGATAGGAGCTGCATTCAACAGAAAGGGAATGAATCAGCAAGGGAAGTTCTTGTCGGAAGTTGTTGGAAAGGTAATCCTCTGCAAGACAGGTGGACATGATAGGATTTCTGCCTATATGTTCAGCCTGATGACCAGGATAGTTTTTACTATTCCTACTGATTGGTCAAGAGTACTCTTTGACAAGATCAAAGAGGGAATTAAAAAGCCTAACATGGCTAGGATCATGAGTCTATACTTCACTGGGGTGATTCCAGATGTGATGCAGCAGCTGCAAGGGAGTAAGATTAACCATATGAGAAGAATGGATATGAGACTATTCACCAGGTGGGATAGGGTGCTGTCAAAGGATGTGCCTGAAGAGAGCAGGCCAGACACCCCTGTGCAATCCTCTACACCAAATCAAGAATCTGAACAAGTACAAGAAGGGACACAGCTTGCCTCAACTGTGGTCCAGGAAGTATCAACACCTGCCTAGATGCAGGGGGAGCCAGTTTCCACTTCTGCTCCAAAGGTATCTACTCCTGCTTAGGTTTAGGGGGAGCTAATGTATTTTACTATAAAGGACATTGCTCAAATTATTATTACTGCACAGGTTCAGGGGGAGCTAGTGTCCACACCTCCTCCTGCCACTACAAATATTGAAGTGCAAGTCCAAGAAGAAGCACAGTTAAACATATCTCAAGATTTAACTGCTGCAGATATGACCACTCAACTGGAATTTACTATGGAGGAGTTATTCCCAGATGTTGATTCTGCTGCTGATAAAGAAGGAGGTGGACCAGATATTGAGAAGTTCATAGGAATGGACATTGATCAGGAAGCTGCTGTGGAAACACAGGTTGAGGATGAGCCAGTGGATGTTGAAGCTGAGCAACAACTCCCTGGCACAGAAAGAATTCATGTAGATACTTCCTCTGACACAGAAACTGAAGAAGCCAGGGTGGCTAAGAAAAGAAAACTTGTTGTCTTTAAGAGAAGAAGCAAGAACTACAAGCAGGCATTGCAGACAACAACTCCACAAGGTTCTCCAGCCTTTGATTACAATAAATTTATGGTAGATCTTCAAGTAAAATTGGATGACCAAAGGATGGCTCTGGAGAAGTATGTTGATGAAAATAACAAGTCAGTTCAGTTTGACTTAGCTCAGGACATCAAGTCCATCCAATTTCAAGTCAACTTGCATAAAACTGAAATGACAGATTGCTTCCACAAGGGTGGCAATGCTGTAGTTTATCTGGCTAAACAACAGCAGGCTATCTCTACAAAGGTGGATGATATTGCTTTGAAGCAAGGTTATGTTCTGGAAAATCAAATAAGAATGAATGACAATTTAACTGAATCTCATAATGAGATCATTCAAGAGGTGAAGAAGATTGTTCCAGGGATGCCTGCAAATAGAGCCAAAGAAATGGAAGAATTTGATAAGAATTTTCAGGCTGCTATTGCATCTGTTAAGACTGCCATCACAACCTCTCAACAGGAAATATCTGAAAAGCTTCAAAAGTTAAGACCATTTTTCAAGGAGGGAGTGAATTATTTGGATGGCCAAATTCGATTCCAGAAAGAAGATCTTAGAGATCATGTATCAAGAGAAGCCATAAAGGGGGAGAGGATGCTAATTCATGCAGGCTCTGAGCATGCCAAATGGGTGACCAATAGTATAAGAGCCACATTGGGATATCCACCATTGTGTGATGATAACATGGTGGCTGAGTCAGGTCTACAAACAGGACTACTTGAAGGTGACCAACCTGAGGTTGCCCAAGTCATATACCCCCCTCCAGATTTTGATATATTGGATCAGCAAGTGCAATATATGTATAGTCCTTCAAAGGAGGTTGTAAATGTTATCTTTGGAAAGGTTGATAAGCCTGAGGTAAATTTGCAAGAACAGCAAGATGCTCTACTGTCAAAGAAAAGATTTAGAGAGCAGGCTGAGCTGAAGCCAGATTTTGAGCAGTGGAGTCCTACTTCCAGAAATATAATACTCACTGCATGGAAAGCTGTCAAAGATCAAGTTCATGAAAGGGGCAAGTGGTACAATGAGCAGGAATGGCAGAAGTATGAGGCAAGACAAGAAGCCATTGTACAATTCAGAAGGAAAGCTAAGCTGGGAAGACTTCCATCTGATGCTATGGAGCCAAGCAAATACTTCCCAAAGCCTTTTCACTATTTTGAAAGGCAAAGGCTCAAGGAAGAAGCTAAGAAGAAAGCTGATCTTAAAGGAAAAAAGATGGCTGAAGAATCAGAAGCTCCTGTGACAGCTAAAATTAAATCTGGCCAAGGGATTGTTATTAGAGAGCCTGATCAATCCTGATAATGTTTTAGTTCTTTCATAATGTTTTGTAATGATGTAATGTGATCAGTCAAAGAAAAACCATGTAATCAAACATTACCCAGTAATAAACAAAATATTGTTAAATCTGTGATAGATTGTTTTATCCATGATGTTCTTATTATTTTGTTTATAATTAAGTATCCCTGTGTATTGTCATATATCATCATTTTATACTATTTATAAATGGTGTATATCATTGGCTATAAGGGTTATGACTTCTCCAAATAGGGGGAGATTGTTGGGTACATTGGAAAATGTGTACCTGATTTGAAGAAGCCCAACCTAGCTCAATGATATACATCATGTTGTATTTGATGTTGTTTTGAGTTGACATGTGCAGGTAAAGAATTGTTAAAGTTTACAGAAAAAAATTCTAAGTCCAAGTGTCGACACAAAGGAACATGTGTCGTCACATAGAAGAAAGTTGTCGACACAACACTGGGAAAGTGTGTCGACACAGAAGGTGTAAGTCGATACTACTCTGGGAAAAAGTGTCGACACATAAACATAGTCTACACAACACTGGGAAATTGTGTCGACACAGAAGAAGTAAGTCGACACAACACTGGGAAATTGTGTCGACACAGAAGAAAAACGTCGACCTCAACATTGGGAGAATGCGTCGACACTGAAGAGTATAGTCGATCTCAAGTTTGTCGACATCATCTGAATATGTCGACACAGAAGAAAATAGTCGACCACAAGTTTGTCGTCACCAGCAGAATGTGTCGACACATAGTGAGTAAGTCGACACATTATAGCAAAGCTAAAAAAATGAATGTGTCGACACCTGAAGGCTAAGTCAACACTTACTAAAGTTATGATTCTACAACAACTGTGTCGACACACAGGACTTGTGTCGACACACTGCAGAGTCAAAGACCAAGTTAGTTTCAGAAGAAGATGTGTCGACACAAAGGCAATTTAGTCGACATCACTGAAGGCAGTGTCGACACCAAAGTCAATTGTGTCGACACAAATAGACAGATGGTCTCGACACTTCCTGACAGACTGTTTCAACACTAAGGCACAGGACTTGTTTGAAGACTTGACAGCTGTGAGTTATCACCAGTTAACTGAAGTTGTCAGACTTGTCAGAAAACGGTTAGAAACCGGATCAGCCGGTTACCATGAAGAATGTCTATAAATAGACAGATTCAGAAGGAGAAAACACACACAATGAACAACATATAGAACTGACCTTTTGAAATACATTGGATCAGAAAGTGGAGAAGGATTACATTCTACTCATTTCAAGAAAGTGCTAGGCACTTAAGAAGATCTTCTCCGGGAGATCTAAGAAGACTATCTAAGGATAGATCTAAGAAGAGTTCTAATCAGAATTCAGAAGAATCATTCAAAGTTCTGGATAGAGAGAGATCAAGTCAGAATTTGAAGAAGAAGAAGGAATCCACCAGTGGATTCTCAAGAAGCTGTTTGGAATCAACTCAGCTAAGTACATTTTCAAGAAGCTTTGAAGAAGGCTAAGAAACAGTTGATTGCATCAGCTGATTAAGAATTGTCATTGCCTTTTCTCTCTCTCAACTTGGCAAGACAATTTAAACAATCTTTTTTATATTTCTGTAGGATCTGTTTATACAGATCTGAGTTGTAAGCCTATGTTATAAAGGCTGAGTGTAGGAGTGTTGAACTCTGAGTGGTAGGGCTGATTTCCTGAGTGTAGGAGAAGGATATTCTCTGAGTTGTAGGCCTTGGGGCAAGGCTGAGGTAGGGCAGTTGTGCCTGAGTTGTAGGAACCAGTTGGGTTCTGAGTTGTAAGATCTATTGATCTGAGATAAGTGGAAGTTTGGCCGAATCTAGCATACAGCTAGATAGGTGAAGGGGGAAAGTGGATGTACCCAGACCTTGGGGAACCACTATAAATCATAGTGCAATCTGTGATGTTTTGTTTTCTGTGATTGCTGTGTTTTCATATTAGTTAATAAATTGAATTCTGTCTAGAAGTTTTAGAAAGAGAAGCAGAACCTATTCACCCCCCCCCTCTAGGTGTTTAGGCTGCCTTGAAAGTTAAACTATCAGACACTAAGATTTGTGCGATCAGGGAAGTGGCCAAACTGGCTGACACACCACCACCTACACTTTTTGGAAAACTGCTTTCATATTAATTGCAGCTAACTGCTAGTAAAGAGAAAGATAAGGGCAGCAGATCTGAACATAAAGAAAGGTCAGTAACCTTCAAGTCTTAGGGCTCAAGGAAGGGTAGGAGAAAATCTCGTTCTCTACCTAAAAGGAGTACTGAAGCAGAAGGTGTTACTGAAGCATGTACATCAGATAGTCATACATCTGATGAAGACTTTGTTGCCTTCATAAGACAATTCCAAAGGTTCATGAACAAATAGAATTGGAGAACCAGGCCTTCATCTACATTCTATTCCAAGGATAAATACTACAGGAAGAAGAAAACTCCTAAGGAGGACAGGTATGCTTCTAAACATGGTAAACACTCTAATTCTAAGATTGTGTGTTATTGCTGTAATAAGTCTGGGCATGTCATAGCTGACTGTCCTGATAAAATAAAGGAGTCAAAGGACAAGAAGAAGCAGCTGGTGAAAGGCAAGTAGGAGAAGTATTTAGTTGCTCAGAAGGAGAAGAGTTGGACAGACTCTTCATCTTCAGAATCTAAAGAAGAAGATGCAGAAGTATATGTTAGACTCTTCTCAATAAAAGAGGATTATTGGGAACTAGAATTCTTACAGATGCTGGACTCCATAAATGGAGTGGAAGAACATTACTGTAAAGGGCTGATGGCCTAATCTAAAGAAGATAAGTGCCAGGATCAGCCTGGACTAAGTAAGGTAAACAATTCACCCCTAGTCTCAGATTACTTTACTGGATCAGAATCAGAAGCATCTTCTTCAAAAGAAGTGGATTGATCTGAGTCTGAGGGGGATGTTCACCAACTCATTAATGAGTATGATGAGTTGTTGAATGCTCTAAAGAAGAGCAAGTTTCTTATTAAAGAGCAAGCCAAAGAGATTGAGTCTCTTAAGCTGGCTGCAGCAGTTTCAGCAAAACTGCTGGATCAAAAACTGAATGAGATTGCCAAATTGAAAAACATTACAGTTATTCAGATGGGCACAATCTTATTCAAAGAGAATCATATCAAGAAACTGGAGGAAAAACTTCATCAAGAGAGAGAGCTAGTGGCAATATTCTCCAAGCCAAAATGAGTCTTACCTTTGATAGACAATTTTGTTTCACAAAAAGGAAAGACTGGTCAAGGATATAAGGGAAGAACTAGGGCTACCAATTCTCACAGAAAAGGTAAAGCCCCAGTTCAGCCTCAAGCTGTTAATCCCCCTATTTTCTTTAAGAAGGTAGTGAATCCTACTAACAGGTATGATCATGACATTACACATGGTCACTGTAAGCATGAAAACTTCATGAGCAAGGGTGTTAATGCCAATAGACCAATCTATAGGCATGCCCATCATATTCAAGAGGAGTTCTTGAAGAATGCTGTTCCAGCACCAAAACTTAATAAGTCTACTGACAACAAAGTAAGAGGGCTTGTACCTAAGAATAGGTATAATAGGTTTGAGTGTTGGTGTTGTGGCAAGGTGAGCCACTTTGCCATGGATTGTTGGTTTAACTTAAGTGTTAAAACCAAAAGTATGATTCCTGTTAGATCATTCACAGGATTTCAAACTAACAAGGACCTAGGACCCACTAGCAAGTTGGGTTCTAAGGGTAAGTGATTCATTATTTATTGCAGGTAAATCCAAGTGACCATACCCCTATATGGTACTTGGATAGTGGCTGTTCCAGACATATGACTGGAACAAGGAGAATGTTGAGGGACTATGTGCCCATAAAGAATGGACCAAAAGTTATCTTTGGTGGATCAGAAAAGGGAATCATCAAAGGATTTGGTAACATATTTTGTGATTCAATTACAATCACTAAAGTGGCTTATGTAAAGGGTCTAAAACATAACCTGATTAGCATAAGTCAACTTAGTGACCTAGGTTATGATATTTCTTTCCTCAAAGGGGAGTGCCTAGTAAAAAGGTCAAGTGATCAAGAGGTCATTTTGACTGGCACTAGGAAATGAAATGTGTATTGCCTTAACCTAGAGTGTGAGTCTAACAACTCACCTATTTGTTTGGTTGCAGGAGAGAAAGCTTCTCTATGTGTCAAATGGCACAAGAGGCTAGCTCATCTGAACTATATGTCAATTGTACTGCTGTTCAGCATGGGATTAGTGAGGAATGGTCCTCAAGTTCAGTGCATAAAAGAGGGTGTGTGCTCTGCTTGCCAAAAAGGCAAGCAGACTAAGTCCTCTTTTCAGTCACTTGACATCAAAGATTCAAAGAGATGTTTGTATCTTATGCATATGAATTTGTTTGGTCCTATGCCAGTCCATAGTCTTGGTAGGAAAGCATACACACTAGTTGTTGTGGATGACTATTCTAGATTTACATGGGTTTTCTTCTTGAGGCAGAAATCTGAAACCCCAACTATTTTCCAGACTTTTGTCAGACAATTACAGAATGAATACAACAGCTCAGTGGTTAAAATCAGAAGTGATCATGGAACTGAATTTCAGTATGAATGTATGATAAAATTCTGTGAAGAATTTGGGATTCATCAGGAATTTTCTTCACCTAGAACTCCTCATCAAAATGGTGTTGCTGAAAGGAAGAATAGGACTCTAATTGAAGCCAGTAAAACTCTACTAAATGACACTACTCTCCCTGAATACTTCTGGGCTGAGTCAATAAATACTGTATGTCATGTGCTCAATAGGGCCTCCATCAATAAGAAAAACAAGATGACTCCCTACCAGATTTTAAAAGGCAGAAAACAAAACATATCTTATTTCAGAATCTTTGATAGTAAGTGTTTTGTACTAGTCAATGGTAAACACTACCAAACTAAGTTTGCTACCAAATCCCTAGAAGGGATATTTGTTGGGTACAATAACCATAGTAGAGCATACAGGGTCTACAACATGACTACTCAAGTTGTAGAAGAATCTGTGCATGTTGTATTTGATGAGTCAATGTTTATTAATAGTGAATTGTCTAGTTCTTCAGTTTGTTCTACAGGCCTAACAGATAAGCTGGACAAGCTGACCATCAATGAAGATGTCACTGCTAATATGGATGAAGATAAAGATGCCAGCTCCCTAGGGGGAGATCAAGTCCCTCTTGGTGAAGAAGAAAATGTGGAGAATCAAGATGAGGAAACTTGAGATTGCCATAATGCTGACAGAATTCCTCCAGCAAGGAGACACCTGAAGGATCATCCAGCTCACCAGATCATTGGTGATGCAAGTCAGGGTGTTCTAATAAGGAACAGGAACATGAACACAATTTTATGTTATAACTTCCTGTCTCAGATAGAACCCAGGAAGATTGTAGAGGCTATGTAAGACACCAACTAGATTGTTGCAATGCAAGAAGAGCTCAGTCAGTTCAAAAGGTATAAGGTCTTGAAACTGGTGCCAAAACCTAAGGATCACAACATAATAGGAACTAAGTGGATCTACATGAACAAGCTTGATGAGAATGACACTATAGTCAAGAACAAGCCTAGACTGGTAGCAAAAGGCTATATGCAAGAGGAAGGTATTGATTTTGATCAAACCTTTGCTCCAGTGGCAAGGCATGAGGCAATAAGGCTATTCTTAGCCTATGCTACCTATCAAGGGTTCAAAGTATATCAAATGGATGTGAAATCAACATTTCTGAATGGTGATTTAAAATAAGAAGTCTATGTAGAACAACCCTCAGGTTTTGTAGACTCTCACTTTCCTGATTATGTATATAGGCTTAGGAAAGCTCTATATAGTTTGAAACAAGCTCCAAGGGCTTGGTATGAAACCTTGTCTGCCTTCCTCATTAAGAATAAATTCTATAGAGGAAAGATAGACAAAACTCTATTCTATAGGGAATCAAAAGGCAAGATAATACTAGTCCAGATATATGTGGATGACATTATCTTTGGTTCTGCTTAAAATAACCTTTGTAGGATGTTTGCCAAACTTATGCAAGGGAAGTTTTAGATGAGCAGTATGGGTGAGCTGAAGTTCTTTTTGGGACATCAAGTAAGATAGACTGAGAGTGGGTTGTCCATATCCCAATCTAAGTTCACCAAGGAGTTGATTAAGAAGTATGGTTTGGACTCAGCTTCTATAATGAAAACTCAATTGGGAACAAGTATGCCTATATGCAAAGATGAAGCAGGGAAACCTGTTGATGAGTCTTTGTATAAAGGGATAATTGGCTCCCTACTATACTTGACTGCTAGTAGACCAGACATCATGTATGCAACATGTGTCTGTGCTAGGTATCAAACTTGCCCTAAGGAATCTCATTACACTGCAGTTAAAAGAATTTTGAGATATCTTAAGGGCACACCTAATCTAGGCCTACCCTAAGAATAGAGATTTTCTATTAACAGGTTTCTTAGATGCAGATTTTGCTGGATGCAAAGAGGACAGAAAAAGTACCACATGAATCTATCAATTCCTTTGTGGGAGGCTGGTGTCATGGAGCAGCAAGAAGCAAACCAGTGTAGCTATATCAACTGCTAAATCAGAGTATATAGCTGCAGGTAGATGCTGTGAACAATTAATATGGATAAAGCATCAACTAGAAGATTATGACATCAAGGTAAGTAGAATTCCACTATTTTGTGATTCTACAAGTGCAATTTCTATTGCTAAGAATCCTGTATCACACAATAGGACCAAGCATAAAGATATAAAGTTTAATTTTATTAGAGAATATGTAGAGAAGGAAAATATTAATCTAGAGTTTGTAAAAATTGATAATCAAATAGCTGATATTTTTACAAAACCATTGGATGAAACTAAATTCAATAATTTCAAAACTGAATTAGGTATGTTGAACCTAGACTAGGTTAACACAAGTTTCCATTAGTAGTATATGTTGAACCTAGTTCAAAGTTTTATGTCCTTCTGTTAATGGACTAGAATTTTTGGTCTCAGAACCGACCAAAATTTGGAAGAAGGAAGTCATGAAGTTCTACACAACCGCTACTGTGGACACAGAAGGACAGAAAATCAAGGCTTCTATTCAAGGTACCCGGGTGAAGCTCACACTGAAATCAATCAAGAAAGCACTACATCTACTAGTGATCAAGGATACAGACGAAATAACTCCTTCCCAGATAACTGAAGCATTGAGCTGTTGTGGACTGAATCCCAATAGTAAGATTGGTTCATCTATCAATAGAAAAGGGATGAATTCCCAAGGAAAATTTCATTCAGAGGTAGTGGGCAAAGTGATTATCTGCAAAACAGGTGGACATGATCGGATTTCTTTCTACATGTTCAATCTGATGGTGAGAATCATATTCAAGATAAACACTGACTGGGCAGCAGTAATGTTTGATAAACTATAAGAAGGAATAAAGAAACCTAATCTGGGAAGGATCCTCAGCCTATGCTTAACATCACTAATTCTAGATGTTCTGAAACAAGCAAATGGCTCTAAAATAAATCACATGAGAAAAATAGATGTAAGGATACTGTCAAGATGGGACAGAGTTCTGACCAAGGAAGTCCCTGCTCCCAAGGAGCAAACTAAAAAGGACAAGAAGAAAAAGAAAGTTATTGTACAAGCTGATTCCTCCAGTGATTCTGAAGAGGAAGTGGTCTTTAGTTCTGATAAAGACCAGCACCAACAGGAAGTACATGATCAAGAAAAGGACAGTGAGCCCCAGGAGCAACAAGTTGACTCCACTCAAGGGGGAGAAAACCTGGAAAAAGAAACTGAGTTGCCTGCCCAAGGGGGAGTTATTGATAATGCTGTCCTGGATAGTGACTTAGCTGTAGACACAATAATGAATGTTGTATCTGAAATCAACTTTGCAGCTGAAGTAACTGATAAGAATGATGCTCAAAATGAGACAGTAAGTATCTTCTCCACAGACTAGTGATGTATTATAGTATTCTCCTCAAAATTTGTTCAAAGAGACACTTTTGTTTACACAACAAAAGAGGTCTTTCAAGTGGGATTAGTCTTTTAAGTAGTTCTTTTTAAAAAAAACTAATCTTATTCCTTCTGAACAGATACAACAGGAATTTTCAATGGAAGAATTGTTTCTTGATCCTCTTACTGATAGCACTGAGGGGGAGTTATCCAAGGATACCCCAGCTGAAAAGGAAACTATTGATATTAAAAGTACATCTGAATCTTCTGAAGATGAAGAAGCCACATTGGCTAAGAAAAGAAAGCTGGTTGTGTTAAAGAAGAAGAGTTCTGGATACAAGAAGGCTTTGCAAGTGGGAACAACATCATCTACATCAACTATGGACTTCAATTCTTTACTGGTCCAGATGCAACTAAAACTGGATAATCAAAGACAATCTATAGAGCAATATATGGATGAAACTCACAAGGAGTTAGAGTTTCAGTTGGCCTAGGACATCAAATCCATTAGATTTGAAGTAAATTAACATAAGAAGGAGATGACAGATTGCTTCCATGAAGGAGGTAATGCTGTGGTGTTTCTGGCCGAGCAACAGAAAAATATCCAAGCTAAAGTGGATGAAATTGAAGTGAAGCAGGTATATGTACTGGAGAATCAGATAAGGATGAATGAAAATCTCAAGGATTCCCATCATGAAATATTGAAAAAGCTCACTGATTCTAGCACTACTCTGAAGGATGAAATCTCAAAGCAAATCCAGGAAGATATATCTGCTATCAAATCCACATTTCAAGAATCTCAGGAGAAAATTATAACTTTCCTGACAAAATTCAGAGCTTATTTTAAAGAGGGAACTGAATATATAGCTGATCAAGTCAGGTTCTAGAAAGAAGATTTGAGAGATCATGTTGCAAGAGAAGTCGTAAAGGGGGAGAGAGTACTAGTCAAATCCAGCTTTGACCATGCAAAATGGACTACCAATAGCATCAGAGCTACTCTTGGATATCCTCCTCTTTGTTATTATGCTAATGTAGTTGAGTCTGGGATACAACCTGAATATTTTGTAGGTGATCTACCCCCCAGCTGATTTTGAAATGGTTCAAGAAGAAGTGCTGAAAATGTATAGTCCTCCACCAGAGGCACAAAATGTAATTCTGGAAACAGTTGAAATGTCAGAAGCTGCATTGGAAGCTTAGAAGGAAGATCAACTTTCCAAGAAGAGATTTAGAGAGCAGGCTGAGCTGAAGCCAGATTTTTAACAGTGGAGCCCAACTTCTAAAAATATCATACTTACTGCATGGAAAGCTGTTAAGGATAAAACCCATGACAGGGTAAGTGGTATTCTGAGTAAGAATGGAATAAATATCAAGATGGACAAGAGGAATTCTTCAGCATAGAAGAAGTGCTAAGGCTGGGAAGCTACCTGCTAATGCTCAAAAGCCAAGCAAGTACTTCCCCAAACCTTTCCACTATTTTGAAAGATAGAAGATCAAGGCTGAAGGATTGAAGAAGAAAGCTCTCAAAGGGAAAAAGCCAGCTAAAGATGCTGAACCTTCTGTGCAGGCTAAAATCAAGCCTGGCAAAGGAACAATTATTAAGGAGCCTAGTCAATAATAGGATTGCTAGGTTTATGTATTAGAACAATGTGTTCATTTGTTTCTTTTGTTCTAAAAAAAATTCATGTAAACCAAAGTTTTTCTGATTAATGAAATCTGTTTCAGTATTAAGTGTTTGTTGTTTACATTGATTATGTAATATCCTGGTCTGAAATGTTTTTACTTCTATTATAATTTTGTTTTATCTTAAGAGATGTATATCTTTGACTAGGGGTTATGACTTCTCCAAATAGGGGGAGATTGTTGGGTACATTGGAAAATGTGTACTAGATTTGGAGAAGCCACAACTTAGTCAATGATATGCATCAATGTGTATTTGATAGAAGTTTGAGTTTCATTGTGCAGGTTAAAAAATTTGAAGGAAAATTTTCTAAGTACAAGTGTCGACACTTGTGAAGAAACTGTGTAGACACTTAGGAAACTTGTGTCGACACTCAGGCAAGCTGTGTCGACACACAGGCAAATTATGTCGACACTCAGGGAAGTTGTGTCGACACCCAGAATTTGTGTCGACACTTATAAAGAAGTTGTGTTGACACTCAAAGCTATGTTGATACCTAAAGAAGCAATTGTGTCGACATCCAGAATTATATCGACAACTTAAAACAGAATTATGTCGACACTTAAATCAGAAGATGAGTCGACACTCAGGAGCTATGTCGATACCTGAAGAAATTGTGTCAACACACAGGACTTGTGTCGACACACAAAATCTCAAAAGGCTGTGTCGAGTTCAGAAGTAATTGTGTCGACACATAGGACTTGTGTCGACACACACTCAACGCCATTTGACAAACACTCAACGCCATCTGTCTGCAATAGAAATGCCGAGACAAGAAGCTACTGTGTCGACACACAAGACTTGTGTCGACATATACAACAAAAAGCATTGTTGAGAAGCAGAAGTATGACTGTGTCGACACTTGGAGTAATTGTGTCGACACCATGAAGACTTGTGTCGACACTTGGAGTATTTATGTCGACACCTTGAAGACTTGTGTCGACACTTAGCCTATATGTGTCGACACATGTGGAGCAGTCTGCTGAGTGTTGTGTGCTGAGTTTGAAAGACACAGAAAAACCTGGTGACTTGACAGCTGTCATAACTTGCCGGTCTGACACCAGTGTCAGAACTGTCAGAAGTCTGTTATGAACCGGATCATCCGGTTATCATGGAGCAAGCTCTATATAAGAGCCAGATCGGAAACGACAAAGACATAGACAGAAACACAACAACGTGAAGCATTTATAAGAAGAATTCTGATAGATCAAGGGCTGTCTGCAAGAAAGATTCAGAGTTCTATCTGAATTTTAAGGAAGAAGCTGATTGAAGATCATCTTCATCAATAGAGAAGATCCAACTTATTTTGTTCTAATCAAGAAGCTTTGAAAAGCAAAGTAAGGTTGGATCAGAAGGATCAGCCAATCCAAGAACTGATCAATAAGACAACATCAATAGGGAAATCTAGCTGGTGAAGTTTTCTGATACTTATTACTCACAAATTCTTGTAGGATCTATTGATAGATCTGAGATTATAAGCCTAAAATTATAAAGGCTGAGGTAGGGCTGTGTGCCTGAGGTAGGACTTGTGTTAAGTCTGAGTTGTAAGCCTAATTATAAAGGCTGAGGTAGGGCTGAGGCCTGAGGTAGGATTCTGGAGAAGAATCTGAGATAGGTCTTGTGTTAAGTCTGAGGTGTAGGAACCATCTATGGTTTTGAGATTGAAAGATCTGTGGATCTGAGCCAGTGGATGAAAGTTAGGCTCAATCCAGTTATTTGCTGGATAGGCGAAGGGGGAAAGTGGATGTACCCATATCTTGGGGAACCATTGCTGTGTTGCATTTTATTTCTGTCGATAGAATTGTTCTGTGCTAAAGAAAGATACAAATATCTGTTTGGCTTAAAATCAAAAAGACTCAAAAAGATTAGAACCTATTCACCCCCCCCCCTCTGGGTGTTTAGGCTTTTTAAACAAAGTCTTTCACAAGTGCAGTGAAGGAGCTTTGCTGCCCCGAGTTTGGGGGCAGAATCGTTATAATTTGGTCGGCTTTTGCTGACCGTTATTCTTGCTTGCCACCATTGCAGTGAATTGTGCTTGTAGGTGCTGCGGAGCAGAGCGGCAAATAGCTGGCCAAAGCCCAAGTTGTTTAGCCAGCCCTCGAAGGCCTTGTTTGTTTACTTGTTTAATTTATGTGTGGCTGGCCTGCGAGCCGAAGTTTGTAAGACACTGTTTTAAATTTCATGAACTATTGTAAGGTCTTAAGGCCAGTACTTTAAGTACTTTGTATTTCATTCTTGCTAGGTTTTGTTAGTGGACATTCATGCTTGTGGCTGGGTTCTCACTTTTGCAACTTAATAAATTGCTTCTACTAGGTGCTCTTTGTAGGACGTTATGATTGGAAGGATGGTTTCATCTAGTAACCCGCCGGTCTGTCCGTGGTATATGGCATCGGGCCCCAGCCAGACATCCGGCTATATGCTATGTGACGGAAAGGGGTGTTACAATTTGTTATCAGACTACTGGTTTCGGTCAAACTTAAATGAATTCGTGGACGAATTCACTTTAAGGGGTGGTGAGCATATATGTATGCGTCATCGTTATAACATGAAAAGAACCCATTAATGTCAACTTAGGAATGAAAATACACATGTTTGTGTAACCTGCGTGTTCCTATAATTGCTTTTTGCAATTTTGTTTGGTCACTTATTGGTGTTTAAACGACTATAGGTGTCCGGTAGTGACGTGTGGTAGTCTGAACACATGCTTTCTGAGAAAAGTATTGCACCCAGTGACGTGCCTGAGACCCCCCTTCTATGGAAACCAAAAGAAGGGTAGTTGAGGCGGTGTTTGCGGTGACCAACGCACAACATGGAAGGAATGTGCAACCCTTTGTCCCTTAGGGGGCCTCGACACCGGGCGGTATGATGGGCCAAAGGGTATTTAGAGATCCTTTGGGGCAGCAGTTGAACATGCTTGTAGTGTAGGGAGCGCACTCAATTGACGAATATTTACAGGTATTCCTTATGATAAGGTGCTACCCAAGCTTTGAGTTGGAAAGTGAGCAATCCATAGTCGATAGATTTTATAATGGTTTGCGTGGCGAGTTGCGAATCCTATTGCTAGGACCAAAGTTATTGGGATTCCGAGCCTTGGTGTAGTCGGCTAGATCTTTGGAAGTAAAGTTGGGGAGAACTCACCAGATACCAGTGAGTAGGGTACTGAACCCTGCAGATCCTTTAAGGGCCGCCTACCGCAGAACACTGAGAAAGAAGGCAAAATCATCCACTCGCAAAGCTATTTACACTTGTCATACTTGTGGAAAGAAAGGGCACTTTGCCCGAGATTGTCGGGAGGGTGCTCAGACGACAAAGAAAGCTATGTCAAGAGCAGTTGGAGACGTTGGTGCTAAGAAGTCAGAGTTTAAGGTGCTGACTTCAAAGTCCGATTTCGAAGGTGGAATAAGAAGGTTAGGGCATTGGGTTAGTGTCAGGTGCCAAACATGTGTCACGCTCTCCTTATAGGTTGGCGCCTAAGGAGATGGCGGAGCTAAAGGTTCAACTGGAGGAGTTGTTGGAGTAGGGCTATGTGAATCTAAGTTCGTCTCCTTGGAGCGCACCTGTCCTTTTCGTTAAGAAGAAGGATGGAAGTTTGCGGCTTTGTATCGACTATAGAGAGCTAAACAAGCTAACGGAAAAGAATAAGTACCCGATCCGAAGGATTGATGATCTTTTTGATCAGTTAGTCGGGTAATCGGTGTACTCAAAATTGGATCTTAAGTTCAGTTACTATCAGCTAAGGATAAGGGAGAGTGATATCCCAAAGAAAAGCGTTCAGCAAAAGGTATGGGCATTTCGAGTTTACGGTCATGCCGTTCGGACTGACTAATGCGCCATTAGTGTTCATGGATTTGATGAACAGGACATTCAGGGAGTACTTAGACCGTTTTGTGATCGTCTTTATTGACGACATATTGGTGTACTCACAGTGTGAAGAAGATCACTTCAAGCATTTGCATTTGGTTTTGGAGACGCTGAGGAGGAACGAAGTATACGCAAAGTTCTTCAAATGTGAGTTCTGCTTGTCCTCAGTAGCGTTCCTTGGTCACATAGTCAGTGGAGAAGGGATTGTTGTGGATCTGGTGAAGATTGTTGCGATACGGGAGTGGCCTGTGTTGTCTATGGTAGCAGAAGTACGGAGCTTTCTGGGGCTTGCCGGCTATTACAGGCGCTTCGTAGAGAACTTCTCTCGGATAGCATTACCTCTCATGACGTTGACTAGGAAAGATCAGAAGTTTGTTTGGACGGGCGAGTGCGCACAAGCTTTTGAAGAGTTGAAGAGTCGGTTGACCACGGCGCCAGTGCTAAGTTTGCCGAGTGGGACTGAAGGCTTTGAGATCTACAGCAATGCTTCGGGCAGTGGTTTGGGTTGTGTGCTGCTGCAGTATGGAAGTGTTATTGTGTATGGCTCGCGTTAGCTGAAAGTGTACGAGAGGAATTATCCGGTCCACGAATTGGAGTTTGGCGGCCGTGATTTTTGCGCTAAAGATGTGGAGGAATTATTGTATGGCGTAAAGGTCGATATCTATACTTACCACAAGAGCTTGAAGTACCTGTTGGATCAGAAGGATCTGAACATGAGGCAGCGGAGATGGATGGAGTTCCCGTGGGAATATACATTCAAAATTCATTACGTGCTTGGGAAAGGAAATTCAGTTGCGGATGCGTTGAGTCGCAGAGCTCCCGCGCAAGCCAACTAGTTGTTGATGCATGATGAGCGGTTGATTCGGGAGTTGGAGGCATTAGTTATATCTTGTGTTGACAAGCAGACTTGCGCCGAAGCATTATTGAACTGTACGGAATTTCAGTATGATCGGGCTGATCGGATTAGTCAGGCTAAGGATTTGGATAGCAGCATGAAGGAAATCATGGATGCAGCTTCGGATGGTTCAAATTCCCAATTTACAGTTGAAGATGGGCTGCTAAGGAAGGACAATCATTTGTGCATCCCAAACATGGGTAATTTACGGGTGGAGTTGATGTACGAGGCTCATCATACCAAGTACTCAATTCACCCAGGGAGTACGAAGATGTACCGAGATCTGAAGAAGTTAATCTGGTGTCTAGGACTCAAGAAGGATGTGGCTCTATATGTGGCTAAGTGTCAGACTTGTGCCTTAGTGAAGGCAGAGTACCAAAAGCCAGGGGTTTCTTGAAGCCTTTGCCTATTCCGGAGTGGAAGTTCGACGATATTTAGATGGACTTTGTGCATGGTTTGCCAAGGTCGCAGAAGGGAAACGACGCCATATGGGTGATCATAGATCGGTTGACAAAAGTGTCGCACTTCATTCTATATAGGAAGGATGATTCAGTGGAGAAACTGGCGAAGCGTTACGTGGATACCATTGTTAGACTGCACGGTGTTCCCCGCAGCATCGTGAGCGATAGATATGGTCATTTTATGTCCAATGACTGGAGGTTGGTGCAGAAAATGCTGGGAACTAAGTTGAAGTTAAGCACAACCTTTCATTTGCAGATGGATGGGCAGACCGAGAGGGTCAACAGGACGATGGAGGACATGCTTCGCATGTCCGTCCTGGACTTCGGAAAGTAGTGGGAAGACCATCTGTATTTGGTGGAGTTTGCGTACAAAAACAGCTACCAAGCGAGCATACAAATGGCGCCCTTCGAGGCCCTATATGTTAGAAAATGTCACACGCCATTGTCATGGTTAGAAACGGGTGAGGCAAGGTTGTACAAAAAGCAAGAGGTGGAAAGCGTGACATCATTGGTGCGAACCATTTGAGAGTGTTTACTAATCGCTCAGGATAGGAAAGCTAAATACTATAATGGCAAGCATCGGAACGTAGAGTTTGCGGTTGGCGATTGGGTGTACTTGAAGATAAAGTCGTTCAAGGGTGTTTCACGGCTACGACGCTTGAAGAAGCTGAGCCTGAGATACCTTGGACCATTTGAGATTCTGGAGAGAATCGGTGAGGCAGCTTATCATCTAAAGCTATCGGTGGAGTTGAGTGGTCTATAGGACGTATTCTATATATCGGTGTTGCGGAAGGCGGTGCAAGGGCCTTCGCAGGTGATCACAATTGATCAAGTTCTAGTGGACGAAGGGTTAACGACAAGGGTCAAACCCGTTCATATTGAGGACTCTAAAGTCAAGCGACTTCATATCAAAGAGATCAGGATGGTCAAGGTCTATTGGGAAAATTATGGTCGGGAGGAGCTCTCCTGGGAGCGAGAGAAGACCATGCTTGAGAAGTACTCAGAGTTATTCCACTAAGGTACTTCTTTTGGTTTTTGGTATCTATTCCTTTCGGTAATTTCGTGGATGAAATTCTTTTAAGAGGAAGAGAGTTGTAACGCCTCGAAACTCAAAAGAGGGACGGGTGGCGTTTTGGAGCCAAGTCTAGAATTTGGTAAAGGTGACACGGCCTGGGACACGAGCGTGTCTTAGGAGCGTGTCATGCTCGGGTTCGGCGATGGTCGTGTGGTCGACAAAATTATAGTCTACGAGCGTCGAACAACAAATACGGCCTGAGACACGGGCTTATCCCAGGCCGTGTCCTACTCGGGTTGTTAGCCGAGTTATGTCGGGGGAGAGACACGGCCTGAGCCCAGGCGTGTTCGGGTCTGACACGGGTGTGTCAAATTTGACACGGGCGTGTCGAATACCCATGTTCTCCTCAGGTTAGTGTTGGGCCAGTGTTGATGGAAGAACACGCCCAGCTACATGGGTGTATACTAGATGACACAGGCGTGTCAATCCCAACACGGGCATGTCGAGTGCCCTTGTTCTTTTCGGGACATGACGGTTTTGGCGGCGAATGAGTTACATGGCCTTGGACACGGGCGTTTCGCAAGCCGTGTCCGGCCCAGGAAGTTATTTTTAGGTCTGAATCGTGGCCGTCCGTTTCCTTATTTTGGGATCCAACGGCTAAGGGTTGTCCTTGTTGGGATATACCCGAGATTAGGGCTTAGAAACCCTCATTCTTTTGAGTTCTATCTCTTTCTAACTTCTAGAGAGAGGGGAGAGCAAGGAGGAAGAGGGAGTGGAGATCCGGTCACCGGAGGAGATTCAGAGCGCCAAATCGCAAACCGAGTCCAGATCTACGGAGGCGAGATCATTGCGGTGCTTTTCATCCTTGTAGATTTCCATGGTGCCGAAGAGGAATGTTAGGGTAACGATTCTCTACTTGAGCATGTGAAGCTCTTCTTCTTTTGCATAGGGAAAACCCGCTCCCGCGAGTCTGCGGCGAGTTTGCGATGTTCCTTGGGGTATATATGTAAAGTCCCCCTTGTTTGAATTTAGAGTCCGAAATCGAGAAACGGACATAAGCATGGTGAGTGATGCCTACCCGGACAAGTTGGACTAGATCAGTGATGTTTTACTATGCATGATTAGCAGGAGAAGACTTTGTGCATTTGGTTGTTTTCGGGTTTTTACGTGGTAGATTGCAGCAGTGATCCTTGGAGATTAACCCCAAGGCGCACCAAGAAAACTGGGTGAAAATGCACTCCTTCCATCTTGGTGGCCTGGGAGCCAACCTTGAACATAACTGGGTTATGTGCTTGTATGATCGAATTTAGGATCCGGCGAAGCTTGACCCGCGCGCTCGTCTTAAGTTTGACAGTACGGTGTGAGCAACAGGCTTGTGGAACTAGACTCGGGCTATGTGGTTTGGTGACAGATACCTGAAAAAGGGACTGGCCACTGGCATAGTCGTGCGAGCCTTATGCTTAGGTCGGAAAGGCTAAATGCTCATGAGATTTGCCGTCCAAGGGATGGTGGTGAGACCGCGATTTTGACCGGGTTCACCGAGTTAGTGACTTGAGAGCACGGGGTGTGTGGCCGTGTGAGCCTGCACCTGTTATGTTGTATTTATTCACTATATTGTTTGTTACGCTAACAAGTGTAGGGAAGGAGCTTTGCCGCCCCGAGTTTGGGGGCGGAATTGTTATAATTTGGTCGGCTTTAGCTGACCGTTATTCTTGTTTGCCACCGTTGTAGTGAATTGTGCTTGCAGGTGCTACGGAGACGAGCGGCAAATAGCGGGCCAAAGCCCAAGTTACTGAGCCGGCCCCCGAAGGCTTTGTTTGTTTACTTGTTTAATTCATGTGTGGCCGGCTGCGAGCTGAAGTTTGTAAGACACTATTTTAAATTTAATGAACTATTGTAAGGTCATAAGGCCAGTACTTTAAGTACTTTGTATTTCATTCCTGCTGGGTTTTGTTAGTGGATATTCATGCTTGTGGCTGGGTTCTTACTTTTACAACTTAATAAATTACTTCCGCTAGGTGCTCTATGTAGGACATTATGATTGGAAGAATGGTTTCATCTAGTAACCCTCCGGTCTGTCCATGGTGTATTGCGTCGGGCCCCAGCTGGACCTACTGCTATATGCTATATGAAGGATAGGGGTGTTACACCATGCTACTCATTTCAAACTTGGAATACATCAGGTAAGAAAACCTTTTTCATAGTTTAGAATCAGTAGAGCCAAAAATGATGTCATCTACATATATTTATAATAACAAAATTTCATTTTTATGATGCCTAAAAAATAAAGTCATATCTACAATGCCCCTAGAGAACTTATGCTCTAAAAGAAAGCTATCTAGGGTCTCATACCAAGCTCTTGGAGCATGCTTTAAACCATAAAGAGCTTATGCAATTTAAAAACAAAAGAGGGATGAGTTGGAGAGATAAAACTTAGTGGTTGCTCCACATAGAATTCCTCTTTGTGTTCACCATTTAAGAGGGCACTCTTGATATCCATCTGGTAGACTTTGAACTTTTTTGTAGGCTAAATAAGCAAGGAATATCCTGATAGCTTCCAACCTTGCAACAGGTTCAAAGGTCTGATCATAATGAATTCCTTCCTCCTGAGAATAACCTTGAGCTACCAATCTTGTTTTGTTCCTTACTATAGCTCCTTGTGCATCCAATTTGTTTCTAAATACCCATTTAGTTCCAATGACTGGGTAGTCTTTGGGTCATAGAACTATATCCCAAACTCTACATCTCTTAAATTGATTGAGCTCCTCATGCATTGCAAAAATCTAGTGGGGATCTTGCTCTAAATCTTTTATGGATTCGGGCTCAAGTTGAGATATGAAGCAAGCATGCATCAAGTCTTGATTGAGTTGATGCCTTGTTTGCACACCAACTGACATGTCTCCAATCACTTAATATATAGGGTGATCTCTAAGTGTGACAAGATTAGTAGGAGGAGTTTGTTCAGCAACAGCATTGGGAATTAATTCCTCTTGTGGAATTGTGTTGGTTGTTGTTTGTTCAGTAATTATTTCAATGATATCTTCTTCACTATCTTCATCAACTTGTGGAGAAGGATATCATATAACCTCTTGGGTGGGGTTTAAATCATCCAATTTATCACACAGTTGGGGTACCTGCAATAACTCTCTGGTAGAAGAATCCTTCTCTTTGTAAAACATGTTAGCTTCATCAAAAGATATATGAACAGATTATTCCAATTTTAATGTTGATTTATTAAAAACCTTATAGGCCTTGCTGACTTGGGAATATCCAAGAAATATTCCCTCTACAACTTTGGCTTCAAACTTTCTAAGATGTTTCTTGTTATTATTGTGTATGTAACATCTACAACCAAAAACTCTAAAATAATCTATTTTAGGTTGCTTCCCTTTGAGCAATTTATAGGGAGTCTCACCCTTAAGTTTATGTATTAAACTCCTATTCAGAATATAATTTGTTGTGCTTACAGCCTTTGCCCAAAAGGATAGGGGCAAGTAAGCATCTGTAAGCAATGTCCGTACAGATTCAATAAGAGTTCTATTTTTCCTTTCTGCTATCCCATTTTTTTTAGAAGTTCTAGGAGCAGAGAATCAATGTCTGATATCTTCCTTATCACAGAACTCTTACATAGGAAGAGATTCAAACTCAATACCATGATCACTTCTTATCAATGCAACTAGAGTAGAATACTCAATCTTTATGCTCTTAAGAAAGTCTGTAAGAACTTTAAAGTTATCTGACTTGTTTCTCGAAAATAAACCCAAGTGAATCTAGAGAAGTCATCTACAATAACTAAAGTGTAAAATTTCCCTCCCAAGCTCTGTACTGCAATGGGTCCAAAGAGATCCATATGTAGTAAGTACAAAATCCTTGGTGAATCACTCTTATTAATAGATTTAAAGCTATTTTTAGCTTGCTTGCCTAATTGAAAGGCCCTGTAAAGACTTTCCTTCATGTAGGAGCCAGAAGACAATCCTCTAACAAGGTTGTCCCTAAATAATTTTGCAATATTTCTTAGGTTTACATGTCCTAGTCTTTTATGTCATAAATCAATATTATTACTAACTTGATTGAATAAGCAAATTTTTGAACTAGCTGACTTGAAATTAACTACATAAATATTTCCTTGTCTAAGTCCAGTTAAAAGAGTTTTGTTATCTATTGAAGTAATAATACAGGAAGATTGGTTAAAAGATACCTGATAACCTTCATCACAAAACTTGTATATGGATATCAGGTTATGTTTTAAACGACTCACATGTGCAACTTTTTTGAATGTAACAACTCAAACTTTGACATTCCCATATCCTTTTATCCACAGTTGGAGTCTCCAAAGATCACCTTTGGTCCAGGCTTTGACTTGTAGTTAGTTAGCTTGTCCTTACTTCCTTTCATATGCTTTGAACACCACTATCCAAGTACCACTATTGATCTGTGGTAGGATTGTTTTGTACCTGCAAGAAAAGAAATTAATTTTTCTTGACCAAGGTAACCTTGGGTCCTTAATTCTTTTCAGATTTAAAACTAGAAATGAAAGAAAATTCTGGTTGACTTTTATAGCCTAAGGGATGGAATTTTCTTGGTGGAATTATCCATTTGGTAAAGGGATTAACAAATGTTTTAGGTTGATTAACATGTTTGGAGAAATTTAAGTTTCTGTTGAAATTATCTGAGTTCGACGAATTCCAGTAAGTTCGTCGATCTGCGTTCGACGAATAAGGATGAGTTCGTCGAACTCCGCTCAGAGAATGAAAGTATTCATTTCCTGTGCCCCAATTTTGTCGATCGCAGTTCGACGAACCATATAAATTTCGTCAATCGCAGTTAGACGATTTATTATATATAATGTCTATGTTCATAGTTCGTCGATCTGAGTTCGACGAACCATATACATTTCGTCGATCTGAGTTTGACGAAAAATGTTTAACATTGTTTTTATTGAAATTTTTATTTTTCCTTTTCTTTTGTTTGGGTTTTTGAAATTCTTCTATTTGTTGGTTTTTATTTTCTAATTTTTCTTTGCCCTTTTCTGTTATGAATTTGATAGGGGTTGAAAGAATATTTTTCATAAGTATTGGTGGCTGACTAGATGAAGCTCCCAAGCCTAATTTACCATTAAGCTTAGCATTTATTATGCTAGTTATATCCATTAATTTAATATTTCTCCCATTTAGGGATTCTTCAAATTGTATAGCCTCATTTTGTTCCGTTTTTAAAGAAATGATTTGTTCAGAAGCTATGTCTAGTTCATCTTTTAGTTTTATGTTTTCGAAAAACAAATTATCAAATTTAATTTATTTATCTCTGAGAAGTTTGATTTCCTTCTCAGACTTAATTAAATTATTACATAACAGTTTGAATTCAGCTTTAAAATGATCATAATTGAAATCAAAACAGGCTATTACCTGATCGTCTTCTTATTCTTATTCTTCTGTTGATTCATAAATTGCTGAATGACTGCATGAAGCATCAATTATCATCAGGCAAATCTCTCTAGCTTTTGCCTCTTCTTCATCCTCACTAGAGCTAGAAGATGAAGACTCTTCTTCAGACTCACTCCAAGTTTCAGCAACAAAGCCTTTTTCCTTCTTCTTAAACTTGCTGAAAGAAGGCTTGATGTAGTGCTTCTTATATTCCTTCTCTTTTCTTTTATCCTTCTTTTGAGCCTCTAGACACTCTGGAAGAATGTGTCCTGGCTTCCTGCAACCATAGCAGACAACTTCCTTAGTAGAAGTCTTGTCATACCTTGGCTTATCTTCATTCCTTATTGACCTACTTCTGAAGTCCTTCTTAGCCATTTTGAAAAATCTCTTGGTTAAGAGACTCATCAACTCTTCATTTACTGGTAGTTCTTCTGATTCTTTAGATGCCTTAAATGCAATACTTTGATCCTTCCTTCTTGAGGTAGGAGTCTTCTGTCCAGCTGCTTCTCTAGATTTTATAAGCTGCTCATAAGACTTGAGCTTGCCTAGCAAAGACTTAGTAGAAATTTCATTTAGGCTTTTGGCCTCCTTGATTGGCCCGATCCTAGAGTCTTATGTGCTAGGGAAGCATATAAGGATTTTATCATTGATCTTAGTGAGTGATATGTTCTTGTACAGGTTCTTCAGCTCATTGATGATCAAGTTGAGTCTGTTGTACATATCAGCCACTAACTTTGACTCTTCTTTCTTGAAGTTCTCATATTGGGAAATGAGATGAGATCTTTTATCTTTTCTTTCATCAGCTGATCATGTTACCATTTGGTTAAGGGAATCCCAAATGGCTTTTGCTGATGTACACTCAACAACCTTCTGGAAAATGTCATCTGACATTATTTGTGCCAGAATTTTCATTACTTTGGCATCAACAACCTTGGCTTTCTTCTGTGCCTCAGTCCACTCAGGTGGTGGAATTGCACTGGTGCTTGTGGATTATACAACCCCGTATCCGGCGAGTGGGGCCGGCAAGAGCCAGATTGGCCAAGTCTAGCCTAGACCCTAGGCGAGCCAAGTCTACCACGCCGAGTGAGGCGCGCTCACTCAACGCCTTCGGCCACGACGCCGAGTGAAGAGTTTTGTCAACGGCTTTTGACCTCGGCGTCGAGGGACATCCCGACACCCGTTAGCTCGCACTCGCCAGCTCGCACTCGTAGTAGAATGGTAAGGCAGGCCAAGGCTAAGCTCGCCTACTACTGAGCCGAGGCCTGCGAGCACGAGCTCCCTTGATACTCGCCGCCTTTGCCGAGTAGGGGCCATTGCGGGGTAGCTCACCCCCTTTGGTTAGGATGTGTTTTCCACCCTTTTGCCCCCGTTGGCCTGCCCATAGCCCGTTAGAACAACGGAGTCTCGCTATTGGCAGACCTAGAGGGGCTGCACATAGCTATTCAGAACAACAGAGCTTGGCTGTTGGCAGGCCAGCCCAAGGGGTTTTCGGTAATTTAAAGCCAGCAGAGGTTAGTTATTTGCAGACCGTTTTAAGAAATCTATAAATAGGACCCAAGGGGTTCCTCAGGATGCAGGCTTACTTATTCCCCAATCTTCTAGCACTTTCTGAGGTACCTTAGCCCGACATTTGGCTACGGGGGGGGGGGGGGGGAAGCGCTCAGTGATCTTCCAGGTTTGTGGTGGGACCTCCGAGCCGGGCCCTTGGTCTAGTCCTTTGCTCTATTTTCCTTGTTGTTTTTCTTATAGGAGCGAAGTAGGTGCGCGACCACCCCTTCCCCAAGGGTGAACTCCACAAGAGACCGATTTTTTGTTTAAACATTTTGGTGCGGTGAGCGTGGAAAGTGGTCAGCACGGAAAACCTTCAGCGAGCTCAATGGCTGGAGAAGAAGGGCAAGGATCGGATAGGACCGACTCGCCACCCCCTCCCCCTCTCGGGACAAGGGGGATGTTTGAGGACTTCAGGCTGGAGGTACTCGGCCTGGTTCGATTCGCACTCGGCACGCATGCCGAGTGCTCGACTCCAGTAGTCCCATTTCTCACGGATCCGGTACTCGGCGAGGCCGCTCCCGCCCGGCGAGCAGGGAAGGAGGTCGTCAAGGAGGGCCGGTACGCCGAGCTCCCCGGGCGAGTGCTTTTCCCAAGCTCAGGAGGCGGCAGCAGGTTTGGCAAGTTGGGAGCGCGAGACCCTCCGGCTCGCCTAGTGGGGGGAGAGTCCCTTTAGCGAGCTGGTCTCCTCTGCACCTTTCCCAGATTGTTTCAGGGGGCTCGACATGTCCTACTACACCAGGAAGAAAGACCCGGCCCAACACATCCAATGGTTTGAGGATGTGGTCTCGATCCGGCAGATGTCGGATGGCTTCAAATGCAGGCTCTTCGCCATCACCCTGAAAGAGAAGGCCAAGGAGTGGTTCCACCAGCTGCCGGCCAATTCCTTCTACTATTTCGAGGACCTCCGTCGGGGGTTCATTCTGAGGTTCACAACCTCGAAGAAGAGGAAGAGGGAGTCAGAGTCCCTGTTCCGCATCAAGTAGGGGGTGAATGAGACCCTGGGGAGCTACGTCGATCGTTTCCAGGAGGAGGTCACCTAGGTTTAGGAGATGTCGGGCCACACTTTAATGATGACCTTCACCCTGGGGCTGCAGCAGGGTTTCTTCCGAATGGAGTTGAAGAGGATTCCCCCCTCTTCTACGAGGAGTTGATGGAGAGGGCGGCGAGAGAAGTCGACGGAGAGGCATCGAACTCGGAGTTTGACCGGAGGTTAGCCCGATGGGCTACGGAGGAGGAGAGGCCTAGAGGAGGCTGAGGTCAGGAAGAAAGAAGAGCTGATCCTCGACAGAGGGAGCAGCCCTAGAAGCAGCCCAGGTGGGGGCATTAGGAGTCGAATCAGCGGCTAGGGTGGAGGCCCGAATGGCAGGAGCAGGGGCCGAGGAGAGGGTTCTGCGGAGGAGATAACCGCCAAGGAGGCCAGGGCCAGTTCTACCCTCAAGGTGGGAGGCAGGGCAAGAGGCCCCCATCCTCGATCAAGAGGAGGCTATGGAATCAGCCATGGGGGAAAGGAGAAGAGCAGCGCGGAGGAGAAGAAGGGAGGTTAGGGTGGAGTTACCCTACTATGACTTCCATCGGGAGGAAGGGCACGCCACAGCCACATGCCCGGAGTTCCTCGAGATGAGAGGGAACAGGTAGCAGCAACAGCAGCAGCAAGACCGCCAAGGGTTACAGATTGAGGAGGTCCTGACCCGGGCAGAGGAGGACTGGTGCGAAGATCGGGCAGATGTGGGAACTCGGGGAGGGATAAGAGCAGTCCATGGGGGGTGGGGGGCGGGGATCGAGGCTTCCCGAAAGGCGAGCCTTCACACCATATACCGACGGAGCATTGGCTCCACATCCAAGACCCCGCCTCTGGAAGAAATGATCACCTTCACGGTCAAGGACATGCCGGGTCACGAAGACCCCTTTTGCGATGCGCTGGTCATCCAGACGGCCATCGAGGATTTCACCGTCTCTCGGATCCTCATCGACAACGGGAGCTCCGTCAACGTCATCTTCAAGAAGGCATTTAACGCGATGAAGGCGGAGGCTAGAAGGGTGTTGGCCTTAGATGGGCCCCTATTTGGCTTCTCAGGGGAGAGGAAGGAAGTCGAAGGAGGGGTAGGACTCCAAGTCTCTCTGGGGGGGCAGTCCCGTAATTGCAAGTTCGTCATTGTGGACGCCCCTAACAGCTACAACGCCATCTTCGGGAGGCCCCTCATCAGTGCCTTCCGCTGCGTCCCCTCATCCTTACACCAATGCCTAAAGTTCAATGTTTATGGGGTCCAAGTCCAAGTCCTTGGAGACCCTAAAATGGCAAGGGAGTGCTATGTCACCGCCGTAAACTCTATCTCCTGCCAGGAGGGTTTAGAGCAGATGGGTTGTTGGACGGAGGAGGCGAAGCAGGAGACCAGCCCTCAAGAGGAGGAGACGAAGGAGGTTCCGGAGCCGGCCGAGGCAATGACCATGGAAGAAGTCGAGGAGGATGTCCTCACTCTTGGAGGCAAGGTTTAGAATGTCCGCGTCAGTAGAGGACTCACCCAGGAGGCTCAGGGCAGGGTGTAGGAGTGCATCTGGAAGAACGTGGATATCTTCGTCTGGAGTGCCACAGAGATGCTAGGGATCGACGCGAATGTGGCCTGCCATCATCTAACCCTGGATCCGGAGGCTCATCCCATCCTACAGAAGAAGAGGCCCACGGCGGACAGGTTGGCCGAACCAATCCGAGTGGAGACGGCCAGTTTTGTATCCGAGATTCAATACCCTGGCTGGGTCTCCAATGTTATAATGGTTAAAAAAGGAGACGGTCGGTGGCGTATGTGTGTTGATTTTTCCTTGCTTAATAAATCATGTCCCAAGGATTGTTACCCCTTGCCTCGGATAGACGTGCTGGTTGAATCAGCCGTCGGTTTCCCTGTAATGAGTTTTCTAGATGCATTTTCAGGTTATCACCAGATCAGGATGCACCTTTCCGACATAATGGATGTCTCCTTCATCACTGGGGATGTGAGCTACTGCTACAAAATGATGCCCTTCGGGCTGAAAAACGCAGGCGCAACCTATCAAAAGATGATTGATAGGGTCTTCCGAGAGCAGAGGGGAAGAAACTTGGAGGTGTATGTTGACGACCTCATGATCAAGAGTCAGGATGTCGACTCTCACCTCCAGGATTTGGAGGAAACCTTCGCCACCCTGCGCAAATACAAGATGAAGCTGAACCCCCTGAAGTGCATCTTCATGGCTAGTAGGGGGAAGTTCTTGGGACATCTCCTCACCCCCACTGGCGTAGAACCCAACCTGGATAAGGTCCGAGCAATCATGGAACTAGGGTCGCCACGGAATGACAAAGAGGTATAACGGCTGATCGGGAAGCTGACAGGGTTAAGCAGGTTCCTCTCCCGGGCTGGAGAGAAGTGCTCCCCTTTCTTCAAAACCTTTAAAGGAGGCCAGAAGTTTGAGTGGACCCCGGAGTGCGAGGAAGCATTCCAGGCCCTGAAGAGGCAGCTGACTAAGTCCCCCTTTCTCAAGGGGCCAAAGGAGGGGGAGGACTTATTCTTGTATCTCTGGGTCGGGGCGGAAGCTCTTAGCTCAGTTTTGGTTCGAGAAGAGGGGAAGAAGTAGCTCCTAATTTACTGAGTAGGGTGCTGAGGAAGGCCGAGCTCCGTTATCCTATACTCGAGAAGCTGGCCTTTGCCCTGATCATTTCGGCCCGGAGACTCTGACCTTACTTACATGCACACTCGATTCGGGTGGTGACTGACCACCCCCTCCACAACATCTTTGAGGGGGTGGAGCATTCAGCCAGATTGGCTATGTGGTCGGTGGAATTGAGCGAGTTCGACATCTCCTTTGTCCCTCGCCTCTCGATCGGGGCCACTGCAATGGCCGACTTCCTAGCTGACTACGTAGTCGAGGTGACAAAGGAGGAACTCACTCGCCCGATCCCTTGGAGGGTCATTATGGACGTTGCCTCGGGAAGGCATTCCCTGGGGGCAGGGGTCATCTTGGAAAGCCCCTAGGGGACAGGGATAAAGAAGACGGTAGTAATGCATTTTCCCATCACTAACAACCAGGCCGAGTATGAAGATGTGATCGTAGGTCTGCGCTTTGCCAGAGAATTGGGGGTAAATGATGTGGAGGTCCTCACTGACTCCATGGTGGTGGCTTCCCAGATTAACGGTGAGTTTGAGGCAAGGGAACTAACCTTGTAGCTTTATATGGCAAAGGTGAAAGAGATCATCGGCATCCTCCAGGCTTTTTCTATCCGGCACGTGCATAGGGGGAGAACGAACAGGTGGAACAACTGGCAAAGCACGGTCCCCGGGTGGGGGGGGGGGGGGTATCATCACAGATCTTTTCAGCCCATCCATCTACGAGGGGGAACTGATGGAGGTATAGCAGCACCCCTCGTGGATGGACCCATTCGTGACCTTTTTGTCCACTGGGGAGTATCCTGAGGGGATGGACCGGAAGAAGCTCAAATACAAGTCGGCATACTATCTCATGCCAGACGGCCAGTTATACCGGAAGACCCTTTCAGGGATGTTGACACGTTGCGTGGCCGAGGGGGAGGTCCCGAGGGTCCTGGAGGAAGTCCATTCCGGGGAGTGTGGAAGTCATTCTGGGAGTCGTACGCTGGAAGGAAGAATCATCAGGCAAGGATATTTCTGGCCAACCCTGGGCTGAGATACGTCAAAGTTTGCAAAGGAGTGTCATAAGTGCAAGTTGTTCGCTCCCCTACAACTACAACTTGCCCAACGTTTCAGAAGTATCACAACCCCCTGGCCATTTGCAATTTGGGGAATGGACTTGGTCGGGTCCTTCCCACAGGCCAGCGGTAAGAGAAGGTTCCTGCTCGTAATGATTGATTATTTCTCTAAGTGGCTTGAGGTTAAGGCGCTTGCCATAGTGACCTCCCAGGTCATCAGGAACTTCGTATGGGGGGAGATTATCTACTATCATGGGTTGCCTCAGGCCATTGTTACGGACAACGGACCTCATTTCGCTAGCGCAGAGTTTATCAGCTTTTGTGAATAGCTCGGGATTGATCTTAGATTTGCCTCGATCCATCACCTCAGGAGCAACGGGCAGGTGGAGGCGGAAAACAAGATCATTGTTAATATCCTCAAAAAGAAGGTAGAAAATTTGAGAGGAAGCTGGGTGGAGCATCTCCCTTCGGTCCTCTGGGCCCTTAGAACCATAACGAATACGGCCACCAGGGAGACTCCATTTAAACTCTCCCATGGATGCAAGGCAGTGCTACAAGTGGAGTTCGAGGTCCGGACGCCTCGAGTGACCGAGGCAGGAGAAGGCAAGGAAGGATGAAGGATCGAGAATGAGGAGGAGCTGCAGCACTCGCTTGACATGGTTGAAGAGCTTCGAGACCTCTCTGCCCTCCGGCAAGAGGAGGTGAAGAGAAGAATGGCCAAATACTTTGACAAGCACGTCAGAGTCAGACAGTTCACAGAAGGAGACTTGATCTTAAGAAAGGTCGACGTTGCAGGAAGGTCGGCCGCGGTGGGGAAGCTCAACCCCAACTGTGAAGGACCATATATAGTACAGGGGGTACTGAGGTTGGGAGGGTATCGTCTTCAGAATACGGAAGGCGAGACCCTAGGTCTCACCTAGAGTGGTGACGACCTGAAGCGTTTTTACCCCTGAGTCATTAAGTCCTGTGTGATGGAATAAATTTTTTCCAGATTCTTATGATCATCACATGTTTCGTGCAAGTGGAATACAAAGGAGTCCGCCTCAGACCCCGAGCAGATCCCGCTGTCAGGCTCCCACCAAGCTGGCAGGGCTGGAAGTCACTCGGAGGAGTCTGGCCTCTACCCCGAGCAGATCCCGCTGCAAGGCTCGCACCAAGCTGGTAGGGCTGGAATTCACTCGGAGGCGTCTGGCCTCGAACCCGAGCAGATAATGCTGTCAGGCTCCCACCAAGCTGGCAGGGTTGGAAGTCACTCGATGGAGTCCGCCTCAGACCCCGAGCAGATCCCGCTGTCAGGCTCCCACCAAGCTGGCAGGGCTAGAAGTCACTCGGAGGAGTCTTGCCTCGACCCTGAGTAGATCCCGCTGCCAGGCTCCCACCAAGCTGGCAGGGCTTGAAGTCACTCGAAGGAGTCCGCCTCAGACCCCGAGCAGATCCCGCTGCCAGGCTCCCACCAAGCTGGCAGGACTGGAAGTCACTCGGAGGAGTCTGGCCTCAACCCCGAGAAGATCCCTCTGCCAGGCTCCCACCATGCTGGCAGAGATGGAAGTCACTCGGAAGAGTCTGGCCTCGACCCCGAGCAGATCCCACTGCCAGGCTTCCACCAAGCTGGAAGTCACTCGGAGGAGTCTAGACTCGATTCCGAGCAGATCCCGCTGTCAGGCTCCCACCATGCTGGAAGGGCTGGAAGTCACTCGGAGGAGTCTGGCCTCGACCCCGAGAAAATCCCGCTTCCAGGCTCCCACCAAGCTAGACGGGCTGGAAGTCACTCAGAGGTGTCTGGCCTTGACCCCGAGCAGATCCCGCTGCCAGGCTCCCACCAAGCTGGCAGGGCTGGAAGTCACTCGGAGGAGTCTGGCCTCGACCACGAGCAGATCCCGCTGTCAGGCTCCCACCAAGCTGGCAGGGCTGGAAGTCACTCGAAGGAGTCTGTACTCGACCCCGAGCAGATCCCGCTGTCAGGCTCCCACCAAGCCGGTAGGGCTGGAAGTCACTCGGAGGAGTCTGGCCTCGACCCCGAGCAGATCCCGCTGCTAGGCTCCCACAAAGCTGGCAGGGTTGGAATCTGCTTGGGGGATGGGCCCGGAAGGCCCTCAACACTTGCCGGCAGGCGAGTTCAGCGCTTAAAGACTAATCAGGCGGTCATAGGCGAGTCAGGGCTCGTAAGTGAGCCGAGGACTCGCAGGCAAGTCTAGTACTCGCAGGCAAGGCGAGTACCCACCAATATGTCCAACTCGCAGACTTAGCAACTACCAACACTCCCCGATGAACGGAGATAAAAGTTCTTAACCCGACACACTCTTAATGGCGGAAAACTCGGTCAGAAATCACCAAACAAAAAAGGGGGGGAAGGGAAGAAGTGCACGTCACAGTAGTCAAATACCAAAGAAGATATGAAATTTTTTTACTTGCAAAAGATGTAGTCCATTACATATCTGGAACTCTCCTTCGCGAGGATACAAAAAAGAAAAAAAATGGAAAACAAAATGGAACAAGGGATCCAGCTTAGCTCTCGCCCTCCCCCCAGAAACACGGCCTCCTTCGCCTCCACGCCCTGGGTCCTTGTCCGTGTCCCCGAAAAGCGAGGCAAAGCTATCCTCCTTCTCTCCAGGTGGACTCGGCAGGTACATGACTGGCATGAGTTCACGAACCGCGACCTCCTTTCAACCTAACGCCAGTATCCTGGTGCCTCTCATGACGTTTAGGAGGCACTCGGCAGACTCGATCGAATTGACCCGTAGCCGCTCCGTGACCTCCTTCTTGCAAAAAAACCGTGGCTGTCGGAAGGGGAAGAGAGGCTCAAAACTCCCCACTGGGATGAGAAGCTCTGCCTGCCGAAGGAGCTCGGCGTTAATCCCGCGGTTCTGTTCTTGCAACCACCCAACCTCCGCCTCTAGTTGAGAGGTGCGAGCCAACTTCTCGGCGGCGTGCGTCCCCTGCTTGCCTGAGCAAACATCCTACTCGGCAAGGCAAGTCCGCAATCGGGAGACCTCCTCCTCGAGGCTAGAGGCCCGGTTCTTCA
Source organism: Platanthera zijinensis (assembly GCA_039513925.1). Taxonomy (NCBI): domain Eukaryota; kingdom Viridiplantae; phylum Streptophyta; class Magnoliopsida; order Asparagales; family Orchidaceae; genus Platanthera; species Platanthera zijinensis. The sequence goes on from CM077094.1 coordinate 91,236,765, forward strand.
ACTCCCGCGCAGCCTCGACATCCTGCGGACCCAAGACAGCGTTAGTATAAAAAAATTGTCTAAGTAAAAAAGGAGAGGGACGGCCGATGCCAACCAGCCAGCCCACGGCCTTTGCGAGTAGATCCTCGGCAATACCACACCGCCTCCCTGCATCAGTGGCCTGATCCTTCGCAACATTGCGCTCCTGCTCGGGCTTTGACAGAAGTCTGCTAAGGTTGAAGTTGCCCACACCATCATATGGTGCAGCTCGAAAGACCTCAAATGAGCCCGAAGGCCCTCGCGACCCAGCTGACAAGGGGTCATGTGCTTGTAGGCATTGGCCCTATCGCGACCATAGAGACTAAAGCTGAGCGCATAGGCTTGGCCGGTGGGAGGCTGGTGAGCACCCCAGGAGGGGTAGAGAGTGGAGATCGTGACTCGATGGGCCGCCTCGTCCTACTTAATCATCGGCTCACCGACCGAATCTTTACATTTCTCCCCTAGGCCGAAGTGGGGATGTCCTTTGGGAAGGCCCAATTTGCAGGGCGCGAATTCCCCAATGATGTTGGGAATCAGAGATTCGCGCTTTTGGCGATCCCTCCCAGACGTCTCCTGCAGCGGGCTCCCCGCGAGGCGTCTGAAGGGGTTTCGGGCAGGTCCATGAGTTGGGGGGATCACCTTCCCCCCAGTGAGATGACCTTAGCCTTCTTTTTGCGGTTCAGGGGCCGGCGAGACGAGCCTAGTCCCCCAGGTGCCGGCCTCTTCTTACTGGACGAAGGCCGAGACATCTCCATGTCATCTCGGCAGGCCAGCGCTGCCGCCCGCGCAAGTTCGAGAGGGTCGTTGAAAAGTCCCGGGTCCGCAAAGGGCGGATTCTCAGGGATGAGTCTCTCCCCTACAGAAAAGACAGATTAGCCAACTCTATCCCCGTCGAGCCCGACAAAAGCGGAAGGAAATCCGAACATACCTTCACCAGGGAGGATAGGGAGAAGGGAATCGAGGCCTCGGCGGAGGAAGGCGACCTCGAACTCTTTGTGGAGGAAGAATTTGTGGAGCTCGGCATCATTGCCCGACACCGACGGGGGGTGGTACACCTCCTCGGCCTTCTGTTGGGGCGAGAAGGGGATGTTGCCGAGATCGCCCTTAATGAAAACGATCTTGGTCATCCAATTATGATGCTTGTTCGCGACTTCGCGAACCTTGATGAGAGTACCACCAAAGAAGTTTACCCCGTCGGTGGTGGCCTTGTAAGAAAAAAACTTGCGGAAGACCGCCAAGTTGAACTCAATCCACTCGCGGCAGAGGTAGCAGGCGAACGCCACCATCATGGCGAGTGCGTTCGGGTTCAGTTGCGCGGGCACTGCGCCGTAGTATTTTAACACCTGGCGGATTTCCGGCCAGAGGGGAAGGAACAACCCCATCTCAAAATACAAAACTGGGAAGGAGAGCTCGTCAGGGAAGAATGAGTTGATGGCCTCGTGTTCGGCGGGAAGGCGGGCCGCAAAACCAGAGGGAATTTAGTCAGCCACGCACTCAGCAATTTCCTCCGATGTGGTGTTCCCTTCAAAGAAGCATTGCTTGGCAAAATGCCGAGCACATTTGTCCCTCCCATCTTAGTCAGGGGTTCTCTTGCCCATGATTCGCCAAGGATCAAAGATGTGGAAGCACTCACGGCAGGGAACGATAGCGAAGAGAGTACGGAATCAATAAAGGCGTGGCAGGGGTTGGTGGGGAGGCCTATTTATAAGGGGAAGAATTCGGGGCCACCATGGCCCGATCACCCGAACTCGCCTACCCAGCTCTCCTACTCACCGATTTAGCCTAACTAACTGCCGCGGATCAAACCTCTGCTGAGACGAGATGAGACTCGCGATGTACTAATAATTATGAATTAAGCATATTAGCAATAACGAACAAAATGTTCAAGTTCCTACGAGCCAGATTCGCGTAGCGTTCAAGAAAGAAGAATGAAAAATCCTCCCACCCGCACGGGCTAGGGGAGAACAGGGGCGAGTACCGGTAGGCCGGTCAGGGGGCCAATTCTAGCTACCCCAGTCTCGCGACCCTGACGCCCCGGATCGCCGCGCGCGGAGCTCGCGAAGTCGCCCCAGGTTCCGGTGGACTGTTTCAACACTCTGATCAATTTCATCCAGATGCATGGAAGAAGACGCCTCCTCCAACCCCGGGCTGACCCCTGCCATGAGAGAAAGTGTCTTGCACTCCTGCTACAGACTGAGATTTTCCCTCCGTACCTCATGAAACTCGCGCACCAACTTCTTGAGAACCAGTTGTTCTCGCCTAGACCGCTCAGGGCACTCCAGCTCAGAATCCAAAAATGCATCCAAAGTGCATGGGGAGGGCAGAGGCGAGTACCGAGTCTGACCCGCAGACTCGTCAGACTCTGATTCCACAATAAGATCTGCACAAACCATGCCGAGGTTCAGCAGGATGAGGCGAGCACGACAGAATCTGAAACAGTTCGAGAAATCTTACCATGCACTCTCCCTTCCAGACCGACATAGTGAGGGGGAGGACCCTCAAGAACCTTGCCGCGGCCGTAGCGAGGAATCTCCATGGAATGGCGAATGAACCCAGGGGTAGGGATGACCTCGGTCCCTTCCCCCCGGGGTGCGGAGGTGAAATGCAGCTGAGAGGGATTGTGAGTCGGCGACATTGGCTCTTGAAGGTCTCGCCCCGTCGTGCCAAAGTTAGAGTAAGAGACTCGCAAGCGCGCCAGACGCCTGATCCTACGGGTTGCTGAGAGGGCTCTTGACCTGCGACGCAGAATTCTCCCCACTTCGCCTCTGGCTGGTTTGAGCGGCGGGAGAAGCAACGACCTCCTTCTCCCGAGATGGAGTCGGCCGCGTGGAAGAGTCGGCCCCATTGTTCAGGATAGTCTGGAGATCGTGATAGATGGGCTCAGCATCTTTGGGAAGGGGCTTCACCCCTCTGGGCGAGCCGAACCTGGCCAGATTATGGGGCGGGGCGCTTAGGTCGGTTAGGCCCGCGATGCGAGCCACAGTCTCTGATCGCAATCGCGCTAATCGCTCAAGAACCTCTTTGGGGAGCGGCATCTTATCAATGCAGCAGTGAGGGGAAGAGTAAAGGTCAGCCCGACATGTAGGTGCAGATATATATAGCCGCTGGTTGACCCCACCAAGAGATTCCCTCAGGATCTGCCCCACTCGTCGAATCCTGCAGGGTTGGATGTTTCTTTCTGAGTTTGTGCCAACCTCGCAAAGAGCGGGGATTGTGTACAACCCCGTATCAGGCGAGTGGGGCCGACAGAAGCCAGATTGGCCAGTTTAGACCAGACCCCAAGCGAGCCAAGTCCACGGTGCCGAGTGAGGCGCGCTCACTCAACGCCTTCGGCCATGACGTCGAGTGAGGAGAGTTTTGTCAACGCATTTTGACCTCGGCATCGAGGGACATCCTGACACCCGTTAGCTCGCACTCGCAGCAGAAGGGTAAGGCAGGCCAAGGCTGTAAGACCCCCCCCCCCTTTTTTTTTTTTCTCGACACCGGGGTCTTAGCCCAGAATTGCCGCTTTGCGGTGGCACCGACTCACGGGAAGACCGCCACTACAAAATGCCAATTCTGCCGGCCTTTTTCGATCACAAGAGAGAGAAGTAATTATACATAAATGTAAACAAGTCCACAGAAGCATGTATAAAAGTGAAATCACATCCAGTCCATCAGTAGATAATAACATGAAATAGATAATAGAAGTACTGCAAGATACGGTTCAGATGAAATATAGATAAACGGGCTCGAGCCCGGTACATCAGAGTCCTCACTACAAATCACTCATAGCAGAACTATAAAGGTACTAATCACTCAAGGGGCTGGTCGCAGGTGCACTGGTGCTAGACTGACCCACCTCCATGCGTACCGTACTCCGCTGGTGCTGGTCCCTGGACTGCTGGTCCCTGTCTCCCATTCGAAGCTCCTGTAATGTTGTGGTTCGAAAACTATTAGTCATAAAGACTAAGCCCTATCATCCCCTACCCCTCCCCCCACGGCTCCTAAGCACCGAGCGGAGAGGAGGAAAGGGAAGCTACAAGGTGGAGAATAATCAAGCAGGTGATAGGGGTGTTATTCTAACAACTATCTAGAACAAAGTACAACTAGCAATCCTATGGTAGTAAGTGGTAAAGAAGAGAAGTAGTAAGTATCAATTGTATAAAAAGGCAGCTAGAGAACAGTAAGTAAACAAGCAAGTAAATAAGTAAGTAACCTTAACTTATATGAATGCCCATACAAACTTAAAAGTTATGGGGTCTTCTGCAAGGCTCCCATCGTATAAAAAGTCCCATACCGATTTATACGTTGGGGTGTCGGTTGTATGCAAATATGAGTGTAGTGATATGCTATGCCATGGTTCATGCAAGTGCAACTCATGCACACGACTCTATGCGCACATACCTTTAGTTCCCCCTGTTCAGGCAGCTAGCTTCACTCCCAGGAACCTCCGTAGTGGCAAACGGAGACAGTGGGTCGGGCCCCCCACTCCTAGGCGGGTATCCACACTACCGGGCCTAGCCCTTCCGTACGCCCCTAGAAGAACACAACCTAGAGTATCCGCGTACTTCTGCTGGCTATACCCACCAGACTTTCTTTGGCTAAGTGTCCCACACTGCCGAGTCAACGTATCGATGCCGGTGTGAACGACAATCAGATATCGAAGACCCACCACCTTTATTCTATACTCTAACCCTCGATCCCTCGGCTCCCTGGAATGTCTCGTCCGTGCATCTACCTTCAGAGCTACCGTCTGAATGAAAACCAAACCAATTATTCAACCTTCCTAGCTATCGGGGTGTATGTGTGTGCAACCATAATTATACTAGTTGCTCTTTAGATTATTATTTCTACAGTTTACGTTAGCCCAGGACTGCCCCCGGTATTCCCCGTGAAGGGCTCTCAAAGGGCACTAGGAACTATGATGGTAGCTGAAGCCCACCGTTCCCTTTCGCAAGGCACTTATTGTTATTGGTTGATACCCATTACCCGATCCCTTTTTAGTTACTTTAGATCTGGCCCTAGCGTATTAAGACTCTTCCACTACTACTCGGGGTGGACGATCTTTCGTCGTTCCCGTACGCCCTTATCCTTAACCAGACTCACACTCTACTTATCCTGACCTCCAATAATGAACTTAACTTAGCTTGCCCTAACCAACCAGCAACTACCAAAAATTCCATCTCTCAAAGTTCATTATCCACTCTAGTTCATTTTCCGTGGTTTTACTATATGCAGACCATCCTAAGATACGTGAGGAGTATGAGGGGAGGTACTCCAATTTGTCTTCCGAATCTCCTTTAGTATTTACTGGAGGTCTATCAGGACCTAATATAGCTAAGACCAAGATTTGCAAATTTTCCTATTTATCGGGCATTTAATTTATTTATTCTAAGATTCCAAATGCCCTAGTATGAACATGAAGTGCACTAATGAGCCAACAATAAATCATCATAAAATTAGTAAAAATCCTATGAAACATTTAAATAGTAATTGCAAGTTTTGAGAAATTCCAGAGGTGTTTAGACCTATATTTCCTAATTTACCATTTTAGGCCATTTCTACTATATTATGAAGTAAGTACTGCAATTATGTATCCAAAAACCCCAAGAAAATTATAGAAGCTTTATGGTGACCTAAAACCATCAGAATCCATGTACCATAATTTTTTTCAAACATTTGGGCTCTGAAACTATTTTAATGTAAAATACCGACTTTCCTACCTTAGAGAAGGAGATGCTATTTTTAATCATCTAAAATTCCATAGAAAATTACAGGGAGACTAACATAACTTTAAACACCCACTGATCAAATTTCATAATTTTGTAGACAGTAATTGGACATTATTTTTATTTTTGACTCCATGTCACAACTAGTACGTTAATGAAATATGTACCCAAATAATCAGTTAAAATTTGCAAGAAAAATACAAAAGGTATAACATGTTATAAGATGCCCTAATCCAAGATTTCATAACATTCCAGTGAACAAAATTCCAGAATCATCAAATAAATATCTAGGGCACAATTAGAGTTGTAAATGAAGTACTGTATAAATTAACCCAAAAATCTCAACAAAATTATAACATGGCTATTTAAGATAGAAAATCACCCTACTCCAATTTTACTTGATTTAAAGTTCATTTGACAGCTTAATAATTCAAATTAAGGTTGGTGACCTAAACTAGGGTTAGGATTTTAGGTGGCCTAGCTGTCTCCAAATACCCTAAACTTTTGTCCAGAGAACTATAATGGCCCTATGGTTCTCTCCACCAAATTTTAAGTCAGTTCAAGATCATTTGACCCCATGACCTTCACAACCCCAAAAACCACCATTAAGGGATTTTACCTAGGGTTCTAGGGCTACCCTACACCAAACCACCCCAAACTCCCTTGGAGGGTGTGTCATTCCCTGAAAAGCCAGTGACCAAAATATCAGCCTCTATTGAGGTGATATGACCACCCAAATACCAAGGGGGTGTTTGATCCTAAATTATCCTATAAGGACTAACCTAGGGTTGGATAAAAACTTAATCAAAACATCTCCAAATGAGATGAAATTTTTACCAGAACCTTATGATAAACCCAGGGAGGGTTTGGAAGTCATTTAGCCATCAAATTAAATTATGCTAGGATTATTGAATTTTTTTAAAAACTATAGAAAAATATTTCCCAAAAATCCTAATTTTTGGATAGCACTTAGATATAGGTAAGATTAGGCCACACCCCAAATTTCAAGTCATTTTGATTACTGGATTGGAGTGGGGAATTTTTCTAAGGTCAAGACAGCCCTATTGATAGACCTCACAAAAAAGTGTGCTGTGGTCTAACCAGGACTCCAAATCGAGTGAAATCAATTTTGAATTAAACTAGACTTCAAGGGCTACATTTTCTATATTAACCACTTTTATGTTTCAGCCCCTACAGGCAATAATTTTCAGTTTAAACCTAGTGCACAGTAAAGGGAATTAATTCCTAATTATACAATATATAATATAATAAAAAACTACTGTTCATCTTCTTCTTTAGCCCGAACCAGCAACCAAAAAAAACTTGAAACCTGTAGCTTTTCTAAAGCCATTTCCTGGCCACCCAGCCATCTCCTTGGCCGGCCACCACCACCACCTCCTTTGTTGAGGTGAGGGCTACCATCGGGCGGCGGCACGGCCGCCGAAGAGGCGGTTTCCGGCGAACCCGCCACCATGAAATTTTGGAAAACCATGGAAACGCTCACCCGATCCGGGTCTTTTGAGCCCGATATCTCTCCTAATGATTTCTAAGATCTATCCGCAGAAGAAGAGGGAGGGGAGGACTTTGTTCATGGTTTGAAGGTGAGATGAACGTCAGATTGTCATGGCGCGGTGGTGGCGTTCCCGAACTTCTTCAACAGTAAGAGCAGCAATCTGAATCCGTTTGATAGAGCGTGTAACCTTCTCCTCTTGCTCTAACGAGGCTGTTATAGATCTCCAAGTGGGGAGGGGAAAGGATGAAACATTCATGGTCATGAATGTTTCTCTTAATAACATTTCGGTTATGATGTAGAGAAGAGGAAAAGGTGGAAGATGAAATGGCTGATCCAGGTGGCGATTTTATATTGGACCTCACTCTCTCTTTCTATTAAATAATTAGAGATGGAAACGGCCCATAAATATTCTGCTGTACATTCCCATAATCAGAATTGATTATGACGTCGGTTACCGAAAATTTCCAGTCTGGCTGACGTTTCGGCCTTGGTCAGGGCATGACACATAGGTCATGGGCGTGACAGGCCCGGGTGGCCAATTCTGAGTTCGACGATCGTCGAACTCAGATCTGATAGTTTAACTTTCAAGGCAGCCTAAACACCTAGAGGGGGGGGTGAATAGGTCCTGCTTCTTTTTCTAAAACTTCTAGACAGAATTCAATTTATTAACTAATACAAAAACACAGCAATCACAGAAAACAACACATCACAGATTGCACTATGTTTTATAGTGGTTCCCCAAGGTCTGGGTACATCCACTTTCCCCTTCACCTATCTAGCTGTATGCTAGATTCGGCCAAACTTCCACTTATCTCAGATCAATAGATCTTACAACTCAGAACCCAACTGGTTCCTACAACTCAGGCACAACTGCCCTACCTCAGCCTTGCCCCAAGGCCTACAACTCAGAGAATATCCTTCTCCTACACTCAGGCAATCAGCCCTACCACTCAGAGTTCAACACTCCTACACTCAGCCTTTATAACATAGGCTTACAACTCAGATCTGTATAAACAGATCCTACAGAAATATAGAAAAGATTGTTTTAAATTGTCTTGCCAAGTTGAGAGAGAAGAGGCAATGACAATTCTTAATCAGCTGATGCAATCAACTGTTTCTTAGCCTTCTTCAAAGCTTCTTGAAAATGTACTTAGCTGAGTTGATTCCAAACAGCTTCTTGAGAATCCACTGATGGATTCTTTCTTCTTCTTCAAATTCTGACTTGATCTCTCTCTATCCAGAACTTTGAATGATTCTTCTGAATTCTGATTAGAACTCTTCTTAGATCTATCCTTAGATAGTCTTCTTAGATCTCCCGGAGAAGATCTTCTTAAGTGCCTAGCACTTTCTTGAAATGAGTAGAATATAACCTTCTCCAATGTATTTGATCAAAGGATCAGTTCTATATCTTCTTAATTGTGTGTGTTGTTCATCCTCCTCTCCTTCTGAATCTGTCTATTTATAGACATTCTTCATGGTAACCGGCTGATCCGGTTTCTAACCGTTTTCTGACAAGTCTGACAACTTCAGTTAACTGGTGATAACCCACAGCTGTCAAGTCTTCAAACAAGTCCTGTGCCTTAGTGTTGAAACAGTCTGTCAGAAAGTGTCGAGACCATCTGTCTATTTGTGTCGACACAATTGACTTTGGTGTCGACACTGCCTTCAGTGATGTCGACTAAATTGCCTTTGTGTCGACACATCTTCTTCTGAAACTAACTTGGTCTTTGACTCTGCAGTGTGTCGACACAAGTCCTGTGTGTCGACACAGTTGTTGTAGAATCATAACTTTAGTAAGTGTTGACTGGGCCTTCAGGTGTCGACTATTTTCTTCTGTGTCGACATATTCAGATGATGTCGACAAACTTGAGATCGACTATACTCTTCAGTGTCGACACATTCTCCCAATGTTGAGGTCGACGTTTTTCTTCTGTGTCGACACAATTTCCCAGTGTTGTGTCGACTTACTTCTTCTGTGTCGACACAATTTCCCAGTGTTGTGTCGACTATGTTATGTGTCGACACTTTTTCCCAGAGTAGTGTCGACTTACACCTTCTGTGTCGACACACTTTCCCAGTGTTGTGTCGACAACTTTCTTCTATGTGACGACACATGTTCCTTTGTGTCGACACTTGGACTTAGAATTTTTTCTGTAAACTTTAACAATTCTTTACCTGCACATGTCAACTCAAAACAACATCAAATACAACATGATGTATATCATTGAGCTAGGTTGGGCTTCTTCAAATCAGGTACACATTTTCCAATGTACCCAACAATCTCCCCCTATTTGGAGAAGTCATAACCCTTATAGCCAATGATATACACCATTTATAAATAGTATAAAATGATGATATATGACAATACACAGGGATACTTAATTATAAACAAAATAATAAGAACATCATGGATAAAACAATCTATCACAGATTTAACAATATTTTGTTTATTACTGGGTAATGTTTGATTACATGGTTTTTCTTTGACTGATCACATTACATCATTACAAAACATTATGAAAGAACTAAACATTATCAGGATTGATTAGGCTCTCTAATAACAATCCCTTGGCCAGATTTAATTTTAGCTGTCACAGGAGCTTCTGATTCTTCAGCCATCTTTTTTCCTTTAAGATCAGCTTTCTTCTTAGCTTCTTCCTTGAGCCTTTGCCTTTCAAAATAGTGAAAAGGCTTTGGGAAGTATTTGCTTGGCTCCATAGCATCAGGTGGAAGTCTTCCCAGCTTAGCTTTCCTTCTGAATTGTACAATGGCTTCTTGTCTTGCCTCATACTTCTGCCATTCCTGCTCATTGTACCACTTGCCCCTTTCATGAACTTGATCTTTGACAGCTTTCCATGCAGTGAGTATTATATTTCTGGAAGTAGGACTCCACTGCTCAAAATCTGGCTTCAGCTCAGCCTGCTCTCTAAATCTTTTCTTTGACAGTAGAGCATCTTGCTGTTCTTGCAAATTTACCTCAGGCTTATCAACCTTTCCAAAGATAACATTTACAACTTCCTTTGAAGGACTATACATATATTGCACTTGCTGATCCAATATATCAAAATCTGGAGGGGGGTATATGACTTGGGCAACCTCAGGTTGGTCACCTTCAAGTAGTCCTGTTTGTAGACCTGACTCAGCCACCATGTTATCATCACACAATGGTGGATATCCCAATGTGGCTCTTATACTATTGGTCACCCATTTGGCATGCTCAGAGCCTGCATGAATTAGCATCCTCTCCCCCTTTATGGCTTCTCTTGAGACATGATCTCTAAGATCTTCTTTCTGGAATCGAATTTGGCCATCCAAATAATTCACTCCCTCCTTGAAAAATGGTCTTAACTTTTGAAGCTTTTCAGATATTTCCTGTTGAGAGGTTGTGATGGCAGTCTTAACAGATGCAATAGCAGCCTGAAAATTCTTATCAAATTCTTCCATTTCTTTGGCTCTATCTGCAGGCATCCCTGGAACAATCTTCTTCACCTCTTGAATGATCTCATTATGAGATTCAGTTAAATTGTCATTCATTCTTATTTGATTTTCCAGAACATAACCTTGCTTCAAAGCAATATCATCCACCTTTGTAGAGATAGCCTGCTGTTGTTTAGCCAGATAAACTACAGCATTGCCACCCTTGTGGAAGCAATCTGTCATTTCAGTTTTATTCAAGTTGACTTGAAATTGGATAGATTTGATATCTTGGGCTAAGTCAAACTGCAGAGTTGTTTCTTTCATCAACATATTTCTCAATGGCCACCCTGTGGTCATCCAATTTCACCTGTAAATCCACCAAGAACTTGTTATAATCAACTTCAGGAGGTGGAGGTGGAGGTGTTGTCTGTAAAGCCTGCTTATAAGTTTTGCTTCTTCTTTTAAATACAACCAGTTTTCTTTTCTTAGCCAACCTGGCTTCTTCAGTTCTCAGATTCAGAAGTACTCTCAATGTGAACTCTATCTGCTTCAGTGCCATGTTGCTCAGTTTCAACATGTACTGGCTCCCCCTCAATTCTTTGCTCCTCCTCTATTTCTTGAACTTTTTCAATCTCTTGAACTTTCTCCACTCCTTGTTCTAGCTCTATGTCAAGAGGCTGCTCAACATCTTGGTTCTTCTATTCTATCAGTAGCTATGTCATCATTAGGAAATAACTCATCCAGAGTGTATTCTTTTTGAACTGGAGCATCTGAAGATAAGTCATTAGGTGCATCCTTGTGCACATTCTCAGGCAGCTGCATATCTGGAGTAGGAGAAGACACATGCTCCCCCTGAACCTGTGCAGTGAGAAAAAAAACTTTTAGAAAGTCTTTTATAGTAAAATACATTTGCTCCCCCTACACCTGTACCACTTGTACCTGAGTAGGGGTAGATACATTTTGAGCAGGAGATTGAACTGGCTCCCCCTGCATCTGTGCAGATGTATCTACTTGATGAACTATAGTGGAGGCAGGTTGTTCTTCACTCTGTATCCTTAGTGGGTCCTCTTGTTGTTGCTCAGTCTCGTGAGCTGGAGAAGGGGATTCACAGGGGTGTCTGGCCTGCTCTCTTCAGGCACATCCTTAGACAGCACCCTTTCCCACCTGGAGAATAGTCTCATGTCCATCCTTCTCATATGATTGATTTTAGATCCTGGCAGTTGCTGCATCACTTCAGGAATTGCTCCATTGAGATATAGACTTATGATCCTAGCCATGTTAGGCTTCTTGATCCCTTCTTTAATCTTGTCAAATAGGATTACTGACCAATCAGTAGGAATTGTAAAGACAATCCTGGTCATAAGGTTGAACATATAGGCAGAAATCCTATCATGTCCACCTGTCTTGCAGAGAATTACTTTCCCAACTATTTCAGACAAGAACTTTCCTTGCTGATTCATACCCTTCCTATTGAATGCAGCTCCAATCTTCATGTTTGAATCCAAACCACACCATTGAAGGGCTTCCCTTGTCTTAGAACTAGGAACCTCTTCTTCATTTTCAACCACATGTAATTGCAAAAACTTTCTCAAACCTCTTTGGGTAATCTTAATCTTAGTCCCGTGAACAATGGACTTGATCTTGAGTTCAGTAGAATGGACTGATGCTGAGATAAAGAACTCATGCACCTCCTTCTTCCAGATCTTGGATGGTTCTGAGACAAGAAATTCTAACCCTGATGCAGAGAGAAGGGTGATAACTCCTTGAACATCAGGCGGCGCCTCTGCAAACGCCTGGCGCACCAACTCATACCCTTCATTAACATTGTCTTCAATCCTTGGCGCCATCGTTGTGTCGAGAAAGCTTGAGAGAAGAGAGAAAGAAAGACTGTCGACACAGGGTTTGAGTTTCGAAAACCTTGAAAGCGTGTCGACACAAAGAGCTTTTTGACCTATTTATAGCTTCTGTTGAAAGAAGTTCAAAAGGCGCCAAAGACAGTCTAAATGTGTCGACACAGACGGAATGTGTCGACACAAGCTTCTATTAACTCGACATTTCTTCAGCCTACTATGTGTCGACACCAATTTGTGGTTATGTCGACACCTTGGATACATAGTAGAAAGACAGAAATTCTGTGTCGACACTAAGGACAAGTGTCGACACATATTTTGTAAGTGTCGACACCATAATTCTGGTTGAGTCGACATTACATTCCTGGTTAAGTCGACAATAAACTCTTAAGTGTCGACACATATTCTCTGTGTCGACACAATATTTCTGACTTGTCGACATAATTTCTCTGAGTCGACACATTATTACTGAATGTGTCGACACATTCTTACTTAGCCAATTTCTGTAACTTCAATGTGTCCTTTTTAACACTTGATTATTGTTGTTACTACTTTTACTTACTTATTAACCATTTCAATAGCATTGTTAATGATTTTGTTTAATACATTAATCAATGGTTAACATACCTAATTCAATTTTGAATTTATTGAATTTGGTTTCATCTAAAGGCTTAGTAAATACATCTGCTATTTGATAATCTGTTTTTACAAATTCCAATGAGATGTCACCTTTTTCTACATGTTCTCTAAGAAAATGATATTTGATTTCTATATGCTTAGTTCTACTATGAGAAACTGGATTATTAGCAATAGAAATAGCACTCTTAGAATCACATAAAAGGGGTGTTCTACTTACCTGAATACCATAATCTTTAAGCTGATGCTGCATCCATAATAGCTGTGCACAGCAGCTTCCTGCAGCAATATACTCTGACTCAGCTGTGGAAATTGCCACACTAGTCTGTTTTTTACTACTCCAAGATATTAGTCTTCCTCCCAGGAATTGACAAGTACCTGTAGTACTCTTTCTATCCTCTCTACATCCTGCAAAATCTGCATCTGAATAGCCTGTTAGTTGAAAATCTCTATTCCTAGGGTACCAAAGACCTAGAGTAGGAGTGCCCTTTAGATATCTCAGAATCCTTTTTACTGCAGTATAATGAGATTCTTTAGGGCAGGCTTGGTACCTAGCACAGACACATGTTGCATACATAATGTCAGGTCTACTAGCAGTGAGATATAGTAGTGACCCAACTATTCCTCTATACAATGATTCATCAACAGGTTTACCTGCCTCATCTTTGCATATTGGCATACTTGTGCCCATAGGAGTTCTCATGGAGGAGGATGACTCCATACCATATTTTTTAATTAATTCCTTGGTGAACTTAGACTGGGATATGGACAATCCATCATCAGTCTGTCTTACTTGGAGTCCCAAGAAGAACTTAAGTTCTCCCATACTGCTCATCTCAAACTTCCCTTGCATAAGTTTGGCAAACTTTTTACAAAGGTTGTTTTCAGTAGATCCAAAGATTATGTCATCAACATAGATCTGGACTAAGATGATCTTTCCTTTGGATTCCCTAAGGAATAGAGTTTTGTCTATCTTTCCTCTTGAGAATTTATTCTCAATGAGGAAGGTAGACAGGGTTTCATACCAAGCCCTTGGAGCTTGTTTTAACCCATACAAAGCTTTCCTAAGCTTGTACACAGAATCAGGTTTAAGAGGATCTACAAAACCTGATGGCTGCTCTACATATACTTCTTCTTTAAGATCACCATTCAGAAATGCTGACTTTACATCCATCTGGTATACTTTGAAGTCTTGGTAGGCTGCATAGGCAAGGAACATTCTGATTGCCTCCAGCCTTGCTACTGGAGCAAAGGTTTGATCAAAGTCAATCCCTTCTTCCTGCCTGTATCCTTTTGCAACCAATCTTGCTTTATTCTTTATTATTATTCCACTTTCATCTAGCTTGTTCCTATAGATCCACTTAGTCCCAATTATGTTGTGGCCTCTTGGTTTAGGAACAAGCTCCCAGACCTTGCACCTTCTGAACTGATTCAGCTCCTCTTGCATAGCATCAATCCAGTACTGGTCTTGGATAGCTTCTTCAAACTTCTTAGGTTCCATTTGAGACAAGAAACTAGAATGCAAAACTGTGCTTTGATTTCTGCTTCTAGTTTGCACTCCTTGTCTTGGATCACCAATTATCTGATCAGTAGGATGATCTCTTAGATATCTTATAGCTGGAGGTAGATTCCCTTCAGGTTGAGCATCTCCAGCTTCTTCATTCTGCTGCTCCTCTTGGTTTTCATCAGCTTCCATTATCTCTTGTACTCCCCCTGGACAGCAGCCTTCATTTTCCAATGCTCCCTCTTCCTTTGAAGCTTCAGCAATGGAGAGCTTGTCCATCTTCTTGCTTATACCTGTTGAGTCATTTGATCTACAAGACAATTCACAATTGATTAATCTTGTTTCATCAAATACAATATGCACAGATTCTTCAACAACTTGAGTAGTTAAGTTGAAGACTCTATAGGCCTTACTATTTGTGCTGTACCCAACAAATATCCCATCCTGGGATTTGGCAGCAAACTTAGTCAAATAAGACTTACCATTGTTAAGTATATAGCACTTGCAGCCAAAGATCCTAAAATAGGATAGATTTGGTTTTCTGCCTTTCACAATCTCATAGGGAGTCTTTCTGTGGCTTTTGGTGATAGAAGCCCTATTGATGACATGACAAGCAGTGTTAACTGCCTCAGCCCAAAAATATTCTGGGAGAGAGGTGTCACTCAATAGAGTTCTACCAGCTTCAATTAATGATCTATTCTTTCTTTCAGCAATTCCATTTTGCTGAGGTGTTCTAGGTGAGGAGAACTCTTGGAAAATCCCAAAGTCTATACACAAGTTTGTCATGCTTTCAGATTGAAACTCAGTACCATGGTCACTTCTGATTTTGACCACTGTACTGTTCAGTTCATTCTGAATTTGCTTTACAAACTTAAATAATACACTTGGGGTTTCAGATTTTTGTCTCAGAAAGAACACCCATGTAAATCTAGAATAGTCATCTACAACCACTAGTGTGTAGACCTTCCTTCCTAGACTGTGAACTGGCATAGGACCAAAAAGATCCATATGCAAGAGGTATAAGCACCTCACAGAATCCTTGTTTTCAAGGCTTTGAAATGAGGTTTTTGTCTGCTTGCCCTTTTGACAAGCTGAGCATACCCCTTCCTTTATACACTTAACTTGAGGCCCATTCCTCACTAGTTCTTTACTAAAGAGTTGGCCAATTGTCTTGTAGTTTAGATGAGCCAATCTCTTGTGCCACTTAACACAATGAGAAGCATTGTCATCAGCTACAAGACAAATGGGGGATGCCTTATTCTCACATTCAAAATTAAGGCAATACACATTTCTCTTCCTATACCCAGTCAATATGATCTCTTGATCACTTGACCTTTTGATATGACATCCATCCTTACCAAATGAAATGTCATATCCTAGATCACTCAGCTGGCTTATGCTTATTAGATTATGTTTCAAACCTTTTACATAGGCCACTTGGGTGATAGTAATTAGGTTTGAAGAGATGTTACCAAATCCTTTGATGACTCCTTTTTCAGATCCACCAAAGATCACTTTATGTCCATCTTTGACAGATGAATACTCCTTCAGCAGCCCCTTTGTTCCAGTCATGTGCCTGGAACAACCACTATCCAAGTACCATATAGGGGCATGGTAACTTGGATTCACCTGCAATACAGAATTACTTACCCTTAGAACCCAAGTAAGTCTTGGGTCCTTGGTTCAGGTTAGCCTTAATAAAGTTATCATAACCTCTTCTAACAGGTAGACTCTTATTCTTTATAACACTTGTGTTATACCAGCAGTCCAATGCAAAATGACCCCTCTTGCCACAGCACCAACATTCAAACTTATTGTATCTAGATCTAGATACATCCTTGTCAGAAGCATTTCTGTTCATTGCTGGTGCTGTTGCAACTTCTCCTGCTGGTTTCTTAAAACCATAGGGCTTATGACCATAGGTAGGCCTGCTTGCCTTAACACCCTTGTTCTTCAGAACATTTGTCTTGATATGATCCTGAATGTCTTCATGATCATATATGTTAGAAGGCACTTTCTTCTTACCAAACCTTATGGGGACTGAAAGGTTTAGTGGCTGAATAGGGGCTTTGCCTTTCTTCTTGAATCTGCTAGCCCTGGAGTTACCCTTAAATCCTAATCCAGCCTTACCCTTCTGAGTGACAAATTCATCTATCAAGGGTAAGACAGATTTTGGCTTAGAGTAACTAGCCACTAAATCCCTTTCAATTCTAAGTCTGTCCTCCAGACTCTTTACTTGATCATTAGTATAATTAATTGTGCCCATCTGAATAATAGTTATATTTTTCAGCTTGGCAATTTCAGCTAACTTTTGATCAAGGACTTTTTCTAACTCAGCTGTTGTAACCCTTAGATCAGCAATTTCCTGAGCCTGTGATTTAACCAGGTTCTTGCTTTTCTTAAGGGCCTGCAACAAGTCCCCATACTTGTCTATCAATTGATAGACATCTCCTTCAGATCCAGATGCATCTTCATCACTTGATGCAGATGTAGCTGATTCTTCACTTGTACTACAAACAAATGTACTGGAAGGACTGTTTACCTCATTAGGACCAGACTGATTTTGGCATAGGTCCTCTTCTGATCTAGTCATCAAACCCATGCATTGATGTTCATTGATGGAGTCTAGCAACTGCATAAACTCCTCTTCCTCAGATGCAGCATATAATCCAATATATGCTTCAGCTTCAGATCCTGATTCTGAAGTTGACTGGTCTGACAGACTTTTATCTTTCTTTGCTACAAAGGATTTCTCCTTCTTGCCTTTCTGATAAGTCTTCTTCTTTTCTGAAGATTCCTTCCTTTTGTCAGGACACTCAGCCACTACATGTCCAGGCCTATTGCAACAATAGCAGACAATCTTTGAAGTAGTGGCTTTGCTGGGCTTTGACCTGCTTTTCTCTTTCCTAGATGACCTTCTTTTCTGATAATAGTCATCTACTTGCTGTGATGATGAAGGCCTAGACTTCCATTGCTTCTTTTTCAAGAACCTTTGAAATTGCCTAGTGAATGCAGCAAAGTCTGCATCTGAATCACTGCTGACTGAACCCCTATCTGAATTTTCAGAACTACCTTCTTCAACTTCCTTAGGAGGAGATGGTGATTTCCTCCTATTCTTTCTGGTGGCTTCAGCATTAAATGCCACAGTCTTTTCTCTATGCTCTCCTCTTGAGTTTCTTTCCTCCTCCTTCCTTACCATAAGTTGCATTTCATAGGATAGCAACTTTCCAAACAGAGTTGGAGGAGATATCTCTGCCAATTTTGCCACTTCTCTTATGGCACAGATCTTTGTATCCCAATCCTTTGATAAGGATCTTAAGAATTTGTCATTCAGTTCATAGGTACTGAAGACTCTTCCATAGGAAATTAGCTCATTCACAATTCTATAGAATTTCTTATAGCACTCAGTTATGCTATCAGATTTTCCTTGTCTAAAACTTTCATACTCCTGATTTAGCATAGATTTTCTGTCCAGCCTTACTTCTTCTGATCCCTCCATGTAGACAATCAATGTGTCCCACATCTCCTTGGAGGTCTTGCAGTGAATCAGATTCTGAAATGTTGAATCATCTATGGCACTGACAATTATGTTCTGTGCCCTTTTGTCCATGGTTGCCAAGATGATTTCATCCTTGGTCATTTCAGAATAAGTCTTTGGTGTTTGGATATTTGCATCAAGAACAGATATCTTCATTGGTATGAAGGGGCCTTCCTGTACTGTGATGTAAATCCTTGGGTCAGATGCTTCCATAAACAATCTGACTCTTTCTTTCCAGATCCCAAAGATTTCCTTCTTGCATATGGGTAATTTCATTGACCCTAGCTCCTTATGATTCTCTCCAGAACCCATCTTCTTGATTCTTGATTCTGCCTATCAGATCTACCTCAGACTGTTAAGTCCTTTTTGAGGAACCTCCCTCTGATACCACTTGATAGTTTAACTTTCAAGGCAGCCTAAACACCTAGAGGGGGGGTGAATAGGTCCTGCTTCTTTTTCTAAAACTTCTAGACAGAATTCAATTTATTAACTAATACAAAAACACAGCAATCACAGAAAACAACACATCACAGATTGCACTATGTTTTATAGTGGTTCCCCAAGGTCTGGGTACATCCACTTTCCCCCTTCACCTATCTAGCTGTATGCTAGATTCGGCCAAACTTCCACTTATCTCAGATCAATAGATCTTACAACTCAGAACCCAACTGGTTCCTACAACTCAGGCACAACTGCCCTACCTCAGCCTTGCCCCAAGGCCTACAACTCAGAGAATATCCTTCTCCTACACTCAGGCAATCAGCCCTACCACTCAGAGTTCAACACTCCTACACTCAGCCTTTATAACATAGGCTTACAACTCAGATCTGTATAAACAGATCCTACAGAAATATAGAAAAGATTGTTTTAAATTGTCTTGCCAAGTTGAGAGAGAAGAGGCAATGACAATTCTTAATCAGCTGATGCAATCAACTGTTTCTTAGCCTTCTTCAAAGCTTCTTGAAAATGTACTTAGCTGAGTTGATTCCAAACAGCTTCTTGAGAATCCACTGATGGATTCTTTCTTCTTCTTCAAATTCTGACTTGATCTCTCTCTGTCCAGAACTTTGAATGATTCTTCTGAATTCTGATTAGAACTCTTCTTAGATCTATCCTTAGATAGTCTTCTTAGATCTCCCGGAGAAGATCTTCTTAAGTGCCTAGCACTTTCTTGAAAATGAGTAGAATATAACCTTCTCCAATGTATTTCAAAGGATCAGTTCTATATCTTCTTAATTGTGTGTGTTGTTCATCCTCCTCTCCTTCTGAATCTGTCTATTTATAGACATTCTTCATGGTAACCGGCTGATCCGGTTTCTAACCGTTTTCTGACAAGTCTGACAACTTCAGTTAACTGGTGATAACCCACAGCTGTCAAGTCTTCAAACAAGTCCTGTGCCTTAGTGTTGAAACAGTCTGTCAGAAAGTGTCGAGACCATCTGTCTATTTGTGTCGACACAATTGACTTTGGTGTCGACACTGCCTTCAGTGATGTCGACTAAATTGCCTTTGTGTCGACACATCTTCTTCTGAAACTAACTTGGTCTTTGACTCTGCAGTGTGTCGACACAAGTCCTGTGTGTCGACACAGTTGTTGTAGAATCATAACTTTAGTAAGTGTTGACTGGGCCTTCAGGTGTCGACTATTTTCTTCTGTGTCGACATATTCAGATGATGTCGACAAACTGGAGATCGACTATACTCTTCAGTGTCGACACATTCTCCCAATGTTGAGGTCGACGTTTTTCTTCTGTGTCGACACAATTTCCCAGTGTTGTGTCGACTTACTTCTTCTGAGTCGACACAATTTCCCAGTGTTGTGTCGACTATGTTATGTGTCGACACTTTTTTCCCAGAGTAGTGTCGACTTACACCTTCTGTGTCGACACACTTTCCCAGTGTTGTGTCGACAACTTTCTTCTATGTGACGACACATGTTCCTTTGTGTCGACACTTGGACTTAGAATTTTTTCTGTAAACTTTAACAATTCTTTACCTGCACATGTCAACTCAAAACAACATCAAATACAACATGATGTATATCATTGAGCTAGGTTGGGCTTCTTCAAATCAGGTACACATTTTCCAATGTACCCAACAAGATCGACGATCGTTGAAGGGTGGTCACGCCCTAGGTCATGGGCGTGACACATGGGTCACGGGCGTGACAGGGTCATGAGGCAAATTCCGCGCTCGGCGATCGTCTCGCTGAGATCGACGATCGCCAAAGGGGGTCACACCCATGGTCACGGGCGTGACACCTGGGTCACAGGCGTGACAGGGCCATGGCGCAAATTATGCGCTTCGACGATCGTCCTGCTGAGATCGACGATCGTCGAAGGGGTCACGCCTTAGGTCACGGGCGTGACACATAAGTCACGGGCGTGACTGGCCCGGGTTGAAAATTCTGCGCCCGACGATCGTCTCCCTGAGATCGACGATCGTCGAAGGAGTCACGCCCTAGGTCACAGGCATGACGGGTCGGTCACGGGCGTGACCAACCCGTGACCCGAAATCTCGGTCGATGTGTTTCAATTTTTGCTCTTCCTAGGGTTCTGTCACGACCAACCGACTCCTAGGGGTCTAGCCAGAAATGGGATGTTACAAAGGCTTAGCTCGCTAACTACCGAGCCGAGGCCTGCGAGCATGAGCTCCCTTGATACTCGCCGCCTTTGCCGAGTAGGGGCCATTGCAGGGTAGCTCGCCCCCTTTGGTTGTGATGTGTTTTCCACCCTTTTGCCCTCGTTGGCCTGCCCATAGCCCGTTAGAACAGCGGATTCTCGCTGTTGGCAGACCCAGGTGGGTTGTACATAACTATTTAGAACAGTGAAGCTTGGCTGTTGGCAGGCCAGCACAAGGGGTTTTCGGTAATTTCAGGCAAGTAGAGGTTAGTTATTTGCAGACCGTTTTCGGAAATATATAAATAGGACCCAAGGGGTACCTCAGGAGGCGGGCTTACTTGTTCCCCAGTGTTCTAGCGCTTTCTGAGGTATCTTAGCCCGACATTTAGCTAAGGAGGGGGGGGGAAGCGCTTAGTGATCTTCCGAGTTTATGGTGGGACCTCCAAGTCGGGCCCTTGGTCTAGTCCTTTGCTCTCTTTTCCTTGTTGTTTTTCTTGTAGGAGCGAAGTAGGTGCGCGACCACCCCTTCCCCAAGGGTGAACTCCACAAGAGACCAATTTTTGGTTTCAACATGGATGTTGCTGCAGAAGGAGTAGAGGGACCTGTCAAAATGGAATTGTAGATATCTTCATCAACTGAATTCATATATAACCTAATCCTTGCCTTACAAAGTGCAAACTTGTTAAGGTGGTATACTGGAGGTCTGGTGCATGAATATTCTTTATTCTGTGCCATGAAAAAAAGACACTAGAGATAATAAGATCTATCAAAGATCTTTTGGTTCAGGTGTTAGCCTGTGAAACCAAACAACCTTACCCTCTGATACTAATTGAAAGTGAGGGATATGATGCAGGCTAGTCCTTTTGGGTGTTAAGGTGATCGATGTAACTAACGTAACGCTCTCTGATAACCCTCACGCCACGCTCAAGCCTTAAACGCTGCAACAACACAATTTGTATTTGCAATATTCAGAGATTATGGATGGTTCGCAAAGCCCTTAAAGATAATACCAAGGTGATAGGCCAAGGTCCTATCAAGCAAAAGGAACCCACACGGTTCGGTCGAGCGTTATTGTACCAAAAGAGAATCCACCGAAAAACAAAAGATTAAGATAAGGGTGGTTCTCTCTCAACAAACTAAAAAACGAGGGACGCCGCACCTCACGAACTTAAATGGAAAAAGGAAAACACCAACAAGATATATGAAGAAATTAACCACAAAAATTGAAGCGTTTCACAAGCCACGCAACACGCATATGCCACAAGATCTATCAAGAGGGAAAATCACAGAGTAGAAGATGTATTCGTTACCCAATCGAAATGGATGATTCCAATTCCTCTCTACTTGGTTCGACCTTCAACGGCTCCACCCGAGTCACGCCGGATGGAGAGGAACTTGTCCTCCTTCGTCGCTTCACGCCGGGGTTTAAGAATCCACAAAAGCAAGCCTCTCGCCTTGGCAAAATTTCATCAAGGAAGGGGTTGATAAGTTTTGAAAGTGAGAGTAAGATCAATCCCAACTCTAGAGGGGGGTGAATAGAGTTTATTTAAATTAATTTCACAGTTGAAATTGATCAGCAAATATAAAATTCAATTTATAGTATAGTGTAGAGTGTAAATGAAGAGTTAAAAACAAAGAAGTAAAGAGCACAGCACACAGCAAATCAATCACAAAAACAACCCAGAAGACACAAGGAAATATAGTGGTTCCCCAAAAACCTGGGTACATCCACTCTTCTACCACCCTTGGTAGGAATCCACTCAGGATGAGTTGATCAGGTGTCCTGACACCAATGAGCTTTTGATAAGGTGCTCAAAAACCAAAACTGGATTTTTTGATAAGGTGTCTTGCCACCACTGAGTTTTGACAAGGCTCTCAGAACCAGACAGAACTTTTGAAGGGAGTTCAAGAACCCTTTTACAGCAGAAAAAGAAAAGATAAAGAGATGAAGTTGTCTTCTCTGTTCTCAAATCAAATGAGAGAAGACTAGTGGATCTTTTGTTGTCAAAGATCCCCTGAGTTGTAGACAGGTTCAGGAATGGAAGCTTTGCTCTAGGGTGATAGGCCTTCAGAACTTTAGATCTCCAGCAAAGGATTGTTTCAGCAAAAAAAAGCTGAAAGATGAGGTGTCTGGAGTTCTTGAGATGAGGCTGTGATCACTCTTATGTAAGCAAAAAAGACTGTTATTCTGATTCTTCAGAAGATGATCACTTGTTATCTGTCACAGCTTAATTCTTCTTGTTGTTTTTTTGAGTGTTGTATATTCTCTCTATATTTCTGAAGACAAGAAGAAGGATCTTATTCTCTGAAAAGAATTCTTGTCAAGGATAGCCGTTGGCAGTCATAAATGTCTTCCATAAAGAGTCTTGTCTTTTAGAGGAAGGTCCAATAAAATATTTCCTGAACAATTCCTTGAGACTTGCTCCAGAATAAAGATAAACGGCTGGCAGATCTCCTTAACATAAATGCTGAGGGATTTCAAAAACATTCCAAAGAATGGCAGCATTTGAATCCTTAGAATCGTTGATATCTCAGAAAAGTCATCGATCTGAGCTCTACTATCGTCGAACTGAGCTCAGAGATGAAAGCAGATCAAGCAGACAGAAAACGTCGAACTGAGCTCGAAGATCATCGAACCGAGCTCAGCGACCTGAAGAATAGCTGAAGAGAGATCGTCGACCTGAGCTAGAAAAACGTAGAATGCAGATCGACGAATAACCAAAATTGTCTGAAAGCAGATCGTCGATCTGAGCTCAAAGATCGTCGACCGGAGTTCGACGATTTATCAACTTGAGCTCAGAGAGCGTCAAACCGAGTTTGACGTTTCGTCGACCGGAGCTCGACGAAAATTGCCTTAGACTTGGCTCTATATCCTTGTCATTGGAATGGTCCTGGGGGTAGCTTCAAACCTAAGTTCTAAGCCCTAGAATCATTCTAATGTTGACCTTTACAACTATACAACTAGGTCAACCTGGTTTCCTAAGACAAACATAGTGATCCTTACCCAAATTAGTAATAGGGTGTTCCAACAATCTCCCCCTATTTGGGTTAGGATTACTATTTACAGACAGAATTAGGAAATAAATAAGTATACATTCAAGACATAAACTAAATCAACAGTGCAGAAGAAAAGATATAGCAGCAAAGTAGATCATAGATAAGAAGTCAGCAAATATCCAAAGGAGGATGATTGTTCAGCTAACACAATTTACTTCTCAGTTCCCTTTTTAAACAAAATTTCTCTATTGGGATTGATGGCTTCTTTCTTGGATCTTCTATCATCTTCTGCACCTAAGGAAGTTTGAGTTCTGGGCCTTGGAACTACAGCCTCAGGGTGCAGCTTCATATATTCTTCTGGATTAAAGAATTTTCTTGATGTATATTTCTCCAGTTCTTTCTTTCTCTGATCTGATAAAGTTGTTATGTTGGAAGTGTCCTTGCCTTGCTCTCTGGCCTTTTTATTTGATCAAGAGCAGCCAACTCTTTCATTCTAGCTGTCCAGGACAAGGGATTGTTCTCAGGATCCTCAAATGAAATAGGAGGGTCATATCTGTTGATGGGTTCAGAATCAGTAGGAGGAGTCCTGGAGACAACTGCATCTTTTAGCTTATAAGGGAAAGGACCTGAAGTAGAATTAGTATGGCCTTGTCCTTCCCTTTGATGAAATCTCTGCCCTCTCTGGCTTCCTCTATATTGGCCTCTACTAGATTGATATCCCCTTTGATGTTGCCCCCTTTGATAATATTTCTGATAAGACTGGGAGGAGCTTTGCCTGGAAGCTGGAGCTTGAGGGGCTGAGCCTGAACCAGAATCTGGAGGAGGAGGAGGAGGAGGCTGATACTGAGAAGATCCTTTTTCATACTTATTCAGTTTCCTTCTCTTCTTCATAGCCTTTGATTGGTTCTTGGAATACTACATCCAGGGCTCAGATATGGGGCAGTCATGCATAATGTAGTAGGGAATGTCATTAGAATCCTTTGCCTTAGCTGGGGGGACTGACATCATGGCCTTGCTTCTGGCCTTCCTCTTCTTGGCAATAGCATTTGCAGAGTCATCTGAATCAGTTTGAAATTGATCACTCTTTGAACTTTGAGGATTGTCATACAAATCATCAATGCTTTTTATGTATTTCTCTTGTAACTTCAACTGATCAGCAGGCAGGGCAGGAGCAGCATCAGAAATTTGAGCAGAGGGAACTTTTGAAGCAACAGTAGCAGTAATCACAGTAACAATAGCAGGTGCAGGATCTTCTAGGTAAGCAGCAACTTCTTCAGCAGCAGATGTATCTTCAATCACAAAAACCATTTCAGTATCCTCAGTAACAGCAGCAGTAGCTTCAACAACAAGAGGCACAATGGCCTTAGTAGCAGTATTAGAGATGGAAACACAAACATCCACAGCCTTCCAGGAATTTACATATGCTTCGATTTGGCTGGGATCACAGACAGAAATAGGCACAATGGCCTTAGACAAGTCTTCAGCATGAGGAACTGGCAAGGATCTGAGGTAAACTGTATCAAACACAGAGAGCAAGCTCTGGAGGTCCAATGCAAAGGCAGGAGCAAGAGCCAGAGCTGGAGCATACTCAGGCACAAACACTACTTCAGAAGGCATCTCCCCCTGCCTGGATTCAGGGGTAACTGAGTCAAGGCACCCAGAAGAGGTAATTGCCTGAGAGGGAGAGAAGGAGGAGAGCTTGGAAGACAGCTACTTGACATGGGTCAGGAGTGGAGCCAGAGTGGTCTCCAGTAATGAGGTTAGCTTAGGAGCTAGTAGCTCATATAACCTGTCAGCCAGGGCTGATAAATCTACATGCTCAAGAGGGGCTTGATCAGAGGTAGGAGAGAAGGTTATTGGAAGGATGATTGCTGGAGCTGGTGGCATTGAGAATGAGGGTATGGATGGCTCTGAAAGGGGAAAGGAGGGGATTGAAGATGTTGAGGTGAAGATAGGTGAGGCAAGAGAAGGTGTGAAGGATGATTGGGATAGAATTTCTTGGAGCATTTGTTGGAATGAGGAGGTAGAGGGAGGCTCTGGAGGAGAGGAGGGGGAATCATCCATAAAGGAATCATCTGCCAAGGAAAATGATGGAGAGGTGAAGCTTGGATAAGAGAAAAGAGGATGGAATTCCTCTGAGGTAGATGTTGGAGGGGTTGAAATTGGTGAAGAAATGTTAATGGGGGAAGATATTAATATGGTGGTAATTGGAGGTGAGGATGAAGTGGCTGGGGTGGAGACAGCTGGAGGAGGAGGAGAAGCAGGCAACACTTCTACTGGGGCAGAGACCAGAGGTGGAGTGACTGAGACAGTCCTGGTGCCTGAAGATAGTGGTGCAGTAGCTCTGAAGGGGTTTACAATCTGCCTGTCCCATTTGCTGAAAAGGGCACAGGAGAGCCTCTTGGATGCATTAATGAACATCCCAGAAGAGGTTAGCAGCTCATTGCATCTGGAATTCAGATAGACCCCTAGAATTCTCCCAAAGCTGACAGCAGTCTTACTCAGCTTTTTCTTAATCAGGTTGAAGAAAATTGATCCCCAGTCTATATGTTTCTTATCAAGCAGAGCTCCCATCAGACAGAATTGATATCTTGATATGGTATCATGGGCTGAGTGCTTGGCCAGAAGCACTTTCCCAACTACATCAGCCAAAAACTGAAATTCTATCGACAGATTTTTCTTCAGCAGTTTGCTAGGGTTCACAGCATTGTGACCCATTCTATCAAGCATGGATTCATACTCCTCTCCAGATAACTCTATGGAATCTTCTCCAGAACTAAGATGAAAAACTTCAGTTAAAAGAGCAGGGGACAATTATACCTGAGTCCCTTTTATGAAGCCGACGACAGAGTTCTCGTTCTCATCTGTCGCTGTATAACACCACTCCTTTATCTCTTCAGACGCAATCTTCATTCTGATAGTCATTATTTGCGGTAGCTGTTGATCTCTGAATAGATTAAGAATATCCTTGAAGCGCTGATCGCTTCCATCAAACGAGTTCATGTCGATGTCAAATCCGGTGTCAAATTTCATTTTGGAGATTGCAGCACTGGAGCCAGCCATTTTTACCTGCAACAAAGAACCAAACACAACCAAGCGCAGAAGATTTGGAGGGAAAACGAAGAAATTTGCAGAGAGTATGAAGGCGCAAAGATGAACGACGGCCGCGGAAATGATTTTATATTAGGGTTCGACGGCGAAACGGAAAATCGTGGAGCTCGGTTCGACAGAACGTCGATCTCAGCTCGACGATTTGGGCTACAGAGGGAATCTGAAGAGACGTCAATATCGTCGATCTCCGTTCGACGATGTTGAAAAGCGTCGAGCTCCGCTCGACGGCCTCTGAACATAAGGAGAGAAAACCTGGAGCTAACGGAGGCGCTGAACTCAGATCGACGATTTTGGAGACGTCGATTTCTGGTCGACAATTTTTAGAGAAACGTCAATCTACGTTCGACGTTTTCTGGGAAAATGTCGAGCGCAGTTCAGAGACAAAGCCTATTCTACAGACACAAAAGAACTGATTTTTTAGCCTAGTCTTGGTCTGTTTTATCTTTTCAAAAAAACTTGTAAGTTAGTTTAGGCTTCCTCCATCTAACATGCCTAACTGATTTAGGAAGAAACATTGTTTCTTTTCATCCAAGGGCTTGGTGAAAATATCTCCCCTTTGCAAATCAGTAGGTATATATTGAAGTTCTATTTTGTTTTTCTCTACATTATCCCTTAGAAAGTGATGCCTAATCTCTATATGTTTTGTCCTACTATGGAGGACTGGATTTTGTGCTATAGAGATAGCACTAGTATTATCACAAAAAATTTTAGACTTCTCTAAGTTGTAGCCATAGTCTATGAGCTGATTTTGTATCCACAATATTTGTGAACAGCAACTGCCTGCAGCCATATATTCAGCTTCAGCAGTTGAGGTTGACACAGATGTTTGCTTCTTACAAAACTAGAAGACAAGTCTGTCACCAAGGAACTGACATGTTCCACTGGTGCTTTTCCTGTCTATTCTGCATCCAGCATAATCAGCATCTGAGAATCCAGTTAATTCAAATCCTGAGTCTTTTGGATACCAGAGTCCTAGATTTGGACAACTTTTTACATACCTAAGAATCCTTTTAACTAGAGTTAGGTGTGACTCTCTAGGGCTAACTTGGAATTTAGCACATATGCATATAGCAAACATTATATCTGGCCTACTGGCTGTAAGGTACAATAGAGAGCCAATCATTGCTCTATATGTTGTCTGATCAACTGGTTTCCCATGTTCATCAGCATCCAATACAACATTGGTAGGCATGGGTGTTTTCATACAAGATGCCTCAGACATACCAAATCTCTTAACCAATTCTTTAGCATACTTGGTTTGGGAAATAAATATGCCCTCAGCATGTTGTTTTACTTGCAATCCTAAGAAGAAGGAGAGCTCACCCATGCTACTCATTTCAAATTTGGAATGCATTAGGTTGGAAAACTTTCTGCACAAGTTTGAATCAGTAGATCCAAATATGATATCATCTACATAAATTTATA
Source organism: Platanthera zijinensis (assembly GCA_039513925.1). NCBI lineage: Eukaryota > Viridiplantae > Streptophyta > Magnoliopsida > Asparagales > Orchidaceae > Platanthera > Platanthera zijinensis. The sequence continues at coordinate 91,265,106 of CM077094.1, forward strand.
CTAGTAGGGTGTGGGACTTATGGGTTCTAATAAAAAGAGTTTGGTCTACTCTCCCCCTAACAAAATCATTTTCCAGAAGAAAGCATGCTAGGGTCTCATACCATGCTCTAGGAGCTTGCTTGAGACCATATAATGCTTTATGCAATTTGAAAACATAATCAGGGTGAGTTAGAGAGATAAAACCTGGAGGTTGTCTAACATAGACTTCCTCTTTGATGTCCCCATTGAGAAATGCACTCTTCACATCCATCTGGTAAACCTTGAATCCCTTGTGAGCAGCAAAAGCTAGGAATATTCTAATGGCCTCTAACCTTGCAACTGGTGCAAAGGTCTGGTCATAGTCTATTCCTTCTTGCTGAGAATAGCCTTGGGCAACTAGCCTTGCCTTGTTTTTGATAATAATTCCTTGGTCATCCAGCTTGTTTCTGAAAACCCACTTTGTTCCAACAATGGAGTGATCCTTTTGCTTAGGCACTTGTTCCCAAACCTTATTCCTTTCAAATTGATGCAACTCCTCTTGCATTGCAATGATCCAGTGTGGATCTTGCTCTGCATCTTGAATGGATTAAGGCTCAACTTGAGATAGGAAGCAAGTGTGCATCAGGTTCTGGTTGACCTGATTTCTGGTTTGCACACCAGCTGAGATCTCTCCAATTACTTGGGTGATTGGATGATCTCTTGTTGTTACTAAATCAACAGGGGGTGTTGATTGTTCGCCAGCCTGTGTTGTTGTTTCCTCTTGTGGAATAACAACTGGCTCTTCAGGATGATTTTCTTCAAGAGGTTGAACTTCTTCTTCATCATCACTGCTCTCATTCTTTTGTTGAGAGGTTGTGTTCTCTTCTTTAACCTGTAATCTGTTCATATTTTCTGAAATAGAATGTACCTGCAAAGGTTCTATGGTAGAAGTAGACTTCTCCTTATAACACATGTTAGTCTCATCAAAAGTAACATGAACAGATTCTTCAATTTTACAAGAAGATTTATTATATACCCTATATGCCTTGCTGGTCATAGAGTATCCCAGAAACACTCCTTCATCAGCTTTATCTTGGAATTTTGCTAGAAACTTCTTGTCATTATTATGAATATAACAAGTACAGCCAAAAATTTTAAAATAAGCTATTTTAGGTTTCTTCCCTTTGAGCAATTCATAGGGAGTCTTGCCCTTTAGTTTATGTATCAGGCTTCTGTTTAGCACATAGTTGGAGGTGTTCACTGCCTCAGCCCAAAAGGATAGAGGTAGGTGAGCATCTGCCAATAATGTAGTAGCAGATTCAATTAAGGTTCTATTTTTCCTTTCAGCTACCCCATTTTGTTGAGGTGTTCTAGGAGCTGAGAAAGTATGCCTGATCCCTTCACTTTGACAGAACTCTTGCATGAGAAGAGAATCAAACTCTGTCCCATGATCACTTTTGATTAGGGCAATGTGAGTGTTGAACTCAATCTGAATGCATTTGAGAAAGTCTGTCAAACACTTGAAGTTATCAGACTTCTTCCTCAGAAAGAATACCCAAGTGAATCTTGAGAAGTCATCTACAACCACTAAAGTATAGGACTTCCCTCCTAAGCTTTGTACTGTGATGGGTCCAAAAAGATCCATGTGCAACAGATACAAAATCCTAGGTGAATCACTCTTATTAAGTGACTTAAAGCTATTTTTAGTTTGCTTGCCTAATTGACAAGCCTTGCAAAGTCCTTCCTTCTTGTAGGGGCCAGAAGGTAGTCCTCTAACAAGGTTGTCCTTGGATAGCCTAGCAATGGTTCTAAGGTTTAGATGTCCTAATCTCTTATGCCATAAAACATTTGGCTTAGATATGGAATTAAATAAACAGATATCTACTTTAGATGAAAGAAAATCTACTAAGTAAATGTTACCTGTCCTTTTACCTGTTAACACAGTTGTGTTATTCTCTGACTTGATCTTGCACAGTGATTTGTTGAAAGTCACCTTGTATCCTTCATCACATAGCTGACTGATACTTATCAGATTGTGCTTCAGTCCTTCTACATATGCCACTTTCTTGAAAGTGACTGAGCCTATCTGAGCAACACCATATCCTTTGGTTTGGCCAAAATTTGAATCACCAAAAATCACTTTGGGTCCAAGTTTGGTTATGAAGGATGATAGGTTCTCCCTGTTCCCTATCATATGCTTTGAGCACCCACTATCCAGATACCATTGTTGGTTAGATACTGAATAGATCTTTACCTACACATGAACAGCTTACTTGTTTTTGACCTAGTTAACCTTGGGCCTAGGCTGATATCCTTTGAATTCAGAAATGAAGGACATCTCACGTTTACTCTTATAGCCTTCAGGATGATATCTCCTAGGAGGTATTATCCATTCAGTATAGGGGTTAAAGCCTTGGGATGTGGGACTTCTAAGATTGAATTTAGATGTGCCATTGAAGGAATATTCACAGACCTGATCTCTGTTCGACGATCGTCGGACTGAGGTCGACGATCTTGAGTCAGATCGTCGATCTCTGTTCGAAGATCGATTATACTGAAGTTCAGAGTTTGGATATCGTCGAGCTGAGGTCGACGATCTTAGGTTAGATCGTCGAGCTCTATTCGATGATCGTCGAGCTCTGCTCGATGCAATCTGTTGAACTGAAGTTTTCTCTGGCAGATCTGCATTCTTCCTAGCTACCTCTATTACTCCCTTTCCTTTGTTAGAGGCAAATTTGATTGGAGTTGTTAATATTATAGGTTGGCTGGATGAGGCACCCAAGCCCAGTGTACTGTTGAATCTAGAGTTCACTGTGCTTGTAATGTCCATCAGTCTGATACTTCTCCCATTTAGGGATTCTTCAAACTTTTTGGCCTTTGATAGTTCACTTTTCAGTGAAGCTATCTCCTCCCTACAGCATTCTAACTCCTCAGAGAGTTTGAGGTTATTTGAGTTTAGGACACTGTATTCAGATAATTTGTTTCTGAGAGAGATTATCAATTTCTCAGATTTCAGTAAGTCCAAACACAATGTCTTAAATTCAATTTTAAAGTCCTCAGAATTAAAATCAAAAGAGTCAATTACTTGATCTTCTTCTGGTTGAGTTTCTGAGTCTGAATCTGATTCTGCATCAGAGTTTTGCTGTGAGGCATTGATAGCCATCATGCAAAATTCTTTTTCATCTGCATCATCTTCATCATCACTGGAGCTGGATGAAGTTTCAGAATCCTCTTCTGTCTCACTCCATGTCTCAGCAACAAAGCCCTTCCTTGTATGTTTGTTCTTGCTGGAGGAGGCTTTATCTGAGCTGTTCTTTTTGAAGTCTTTCTCTTTCCTTCTTTCTCTTCTATCCTTTCTGTCCTTGTTCTTGTTTTCTGGACAGTCAGGTACAATGTGGCCTAGTTTCCTGCAGCCAAAGCATATAATTTCTTTATCATTATTTGACTTATCATACCTTGGTTTATCATGTCCTTTGTATGGTCTTTTTCAGAAGTCTTTTCTGGCCAGTTTGTAAAATCTTTTGGCCAGTAGGCTGACCAACTCCTCATTGCCTGTGAGTTTTTCTTCAGGCTGATTCTCAATGGCTTTGAAAGCTATTGACTTCTCTTTCTTTGAGGCTGGTGAGGCAGCCTTCTGTTCTTCTTCTCTGTTCTTAATGAGCAGCTCATAAGACTTGAGCTTGCCTAGGAGAGCTTCAGTAGTGATTTCATTTAGACTTCTGGCATCTTTGATTGGCCAGATTCTTGAATCCCAAGTACTGGGGAAGCACATTAGGATCTTGTCATTAAGCTCAGTCAATGAGATTTCTTTATCCAAGGTCCTTAGCTCATTGACAATCAGACTCAATCTGTTATACATATCTGCTACTGACTCAGTCTCTCCTTTCTTGAAATTCTCATATTGGGTTATGAGGTGAGATCTCCTATCTTTCCTTTCATCAGCAGACCCTGAGACAATTTCAGAGAGCTTGTCCCAAATTCCTTTGGCTGAGTTGCAGTCAGCTACTTTCTGAAATATCTCATCAGACATTGTCTGAGCTAAGATGTTCATGGCCTTTGCATCTGCAGTTTTCCATTTCTTTATGTCTGCATCTGTTCCTGAGGGAGGTGGAACAGCATTTGTGCTTGAGCTTGCTGGTGGACTTGGACAAACTGTCAAGACAGAATTGAAAATATCTTCATCAATAGAGTTCATGTATAATTTAATCCTTGCCTTCCAGAGTGCAAACTTAGATAGATTGCACACTGGAGGTCTGGTGCTTGCATAATCCTTGTTCTGTGCCATGTCTTTGAATAATATAAGATATAAAGAAAATAACCCTCTTAAGAGATTGATCTTATCAAGGATCTTTTGGTTCAGGTGTTAGCCTATATGAGCAACAAACCTGCCTCTGATACCAATTGAAAGTGAGAGTAAGATCTATCTCAACTCTAGAGGGGGGTGAATAGAGTTTATTTAAATTAATTTCATAGTTGAAATTGATCAGCAAATATAAAATTCAATTTATAGTATAGTGTAGAGTGTAAATGAAGAGTTAAAAACAAAGAAGTAAAGAGCACAGTACACAGCAAATCAATCACACAAACAACCCAGAAGACACAAGGAAATATAGTGGTTCCCCAAAAACCTGGGTACATCCACTCTTCTACCTGTTGATGTGCGAAATGCGATACCAAACAGTTAACGGGTGTTCGATCTCACAAGCTAAGTATGAAAGAAGAAGGGTTGCGGGGATGGAGGATAAGTTTGCTCAGGAAGAGAGGAAGCTTGCTCAGACAGAGGAGAAGCTTGCCTGAGCAGAGGAGAAGCTTGCTCAAGCAGAGAGGAAGCTGGATCAGGCACTGTCGAGCAGACAGCTACTTGAATGGTTAGCTTTGTAGGTTGGAGCCGAGAGAGGAGCGAAGAAAGGAGGAGGCCGCTAGCAGCGGCAACAGCAGACTTCGCCCGCAGCGGCTTTAATGCCACTCTTGCGACGGGCTTTTCCTTTATTCAAGAAGAGTTACAATTTGCTATTGCACCATTACATATAAGAGCAGTAGAGGGTACATTGGGTGAAGCGGGCGGCTGAGGAAGGAGATGCCAGAAACTAAGTAAAAGAAGCTGCAGAGGACTGGAGAACTGAAGCTACAGATGCTGCCCAAGCTGTCTGCCGAGGGCAGAAAAAACTAAGTCCACAACTCTTGACGACCTGGGAGAACTAGAAATCGGAGGCTGCGCAAGCTGCTACTACTGACAGAAAAACTAAGTCCACAGCTCTTGACGACCTGGGAGAACTGGAAATCGGAGGCTGCGGAGGCTGCGCAAGCTACTGCTGCTGACAGAAAAACTAAGTCCACAGCCCTTGACGACTTGGGCGGACTGGAGATTTGAGGCCGCAGACCTTGCTTGATCAACCCTGACGACCTGGAAAACTGAGTCCGCAGGCTTTGATCAAGGTGGCAGTTCTCCTCCCCTGCGTCCAGAATGAGAGGTCTTGGGGGGTATTTATAGGCCCGGGGAGAATCTGGTCCAGTGACATCATCCTTGGCGACCTCGACGACCTCAGCGACCTCGGCGACCTCGGCGGACTGAGAAACCTGAGGAGCAGGTGGTCGGACCCTGAGCAGAGGCTCTGGGCTAACTGGGCGGAGGCTGCCCCCTAGCGGGCGGCCCGGGCGGACTCCGGGGGGAATCCGCCCGGCCCGGGGAGGCCGCCCCCCTGGCGGGCGGCCTGGGCGGATTCCAGGGGGAATCCGCCCAGCCCGGGGAGGCCGCCCCCTGGCGGGCGGCCTGGGCGGATTCCAGGGGGAATCCGCCCGGCCCGGGGAGGCCGCCCCCTGGCGGGCGGCCTGGGCGGATTCTAGGGGGAATCCGCCCGGCCCGGGGAGGCCGCCCCCTAGCGGGCGGCCTGGGCGGACTCGGGGGAGTCCGCCCGGCCCGGCAAGGCCGCCCCCTAGCGGGCGGCCTGGGCGGATTCCAGGGGGAATCCGCCCGGTCACTGGAGGCCGCCCCTGGCGGGCGGCCCACGGAGGCTGCCCCTGGCGGGCGGCTGGCGGAGCATCCATCTTTGAGCGATTTTGGACCCGGTAGTCCGCCTTGCGCGGACTTGGTGATCATCATGGGTAGCCTACTCCTTGTGGGTGGGAACCTGTAGGAGAAAAGCAGAAAAAATGGGCACCTTGGAGAGGATCGCTGATTTTTGGGTTAACACTACCACCCTTGGTAGGAATCCACTCAGGATGAGTTGATCAGGTGTCCTGACACCAATGAGCTTTTGATAAGGTGCTCAAAAACCAAAACTGGATTTTTTGATAAGGTGCCTTGCCACCACTGAGTTTTGACAAGGCTCTCAGAACCAGACAGAACTTTTGAAGGGAGTTTAAGAACCCTTTTACAGCAGAAAAAGAAAAGATAAAGAGGTGAAGTTGTCTTCTCTGTTCTCAAATCAAATGAGAGAAGACTAGTGGATATTTTGTTGTCAAAGCTCCCCCTGAGTTGTAGACAGGTTCAGGAATGGAAGCTTTGCTCTAGGGTGATAGGCCTTCAGAACTTTAGATCTCCAGCAAAGGATTGTTTCAGCAAAAAAAAGCTGAAAGATGAGGTGTCTGGAGTTCTTGAGATGAGGCTGTGATCACTCTTCTGTAAGCAAAAAAGACTGTTATTCTGATTCTTCAGAAGATGATCACTTGTTATCTGTCATAGCTTAATTCTTCTTGTTGTTTTTTGAGTGTTGTATATTCTCTCTATATTACTGAAGACAAGAAGAAGGATCTTATTCTCTGAAAAGAATTCTTGTCAAGGATAGTCGTTGGCAGTCATAAATGTCTTCCATAAAGAGTCTTGTCTTTTAGAGGAAGGTCCAATAAAATATTTCCTGAAAAATTCCTTGAGACTTGCTCCAGAATAAAGATAAACGGCTGGCAGATCTCCTTAACATAAATGCTGAGGGATTTCAAAAACATTCCAAAGACTGGCAGCATTTGAATCTTTAGAATCGTTGATCTCTCAGAAAAATCGTCGATCTGAGCTCTACTATCGTCGAACTGAGCTCAGAGATGAAAGCAGATCAAGCAGACAGAAAACGTCGAACTGAGCTCGAAGATCGTCGAACCGAGCTCAGCGACCTGAAGAATAGCTGAAGAGAGATCGTCGACCTGAGCTAGAAAAACGTAGAATGCAGATCGACGACTAACCAAAATTGTCTGAAAGCAGATCGTCGATCTGAGCTCGAAGATCGTCGACCAGAGTTCGACGATTTATCAAGTTGAGCTCAGAGAGCGTCGAACCGAGTTCGATGTTTCGTCGACCGGAGGTCGACGAAAATTGCCTTAGACTTGGCTCTATATCCTTGTCATTGGAATGGTCCTGGGGGCAGCTTCAAACCTAAGTTCTAAGCCCTAGACTCATTCTAATGTTGACCTTTACAACTATACAACTAGGTCAACCTGGTTTCCTAAGACAAAAATAGTGATCCTTACCCAAATTAGTAATAGGGTGTTCCAACAAGTTTTTAGTAAGGGGGAAGGGGGTGGTCGGGTTTGTATTGAGGAGGATAGCCGGCCTTGGTGTGGTTGATGAAGGGCTCGATTTTGGGAGAGGTAATGAAGGCCTTGGTCGAATATTGGAAGGGGGAGGAGGAGGTAGAGGGGGGGAAAGAAAGGGGGAGGACGAAATTTTGGAGAGTAGGAAATGAATTTTCCAAGAGGGGAAGAGAGAGGAGGGGGGAAATTCAAATTTTGAATCATTGGTTTTCAATTTTTTCATTCTCTACTCAATCCTTCATGAAAAGGCCTATATATAGGCTAAACCACTCAATCTCCACCATACAATATTAAACCACTCATGATGGCTAATGGAACCCATCATTTCATAACTAAACAATAATTAAAGACATTAAATAAAGATAGCAATTGATGGTTATAGGCACCCATCATACATGAAATTAAATAACATTACAAAATGAAATAATAATAAAACAAAACATAAAAAGTGACTTAATAATTAATAATAAATTTTTAATAATTATTATTAATTATTAATATATTGGTTTGCGCCACGGGCGGATATTTCGGCATCGCTCCACACGGTCGTCACGGAGCTGCAAGTCTTTATCTAGAGGTGGAGAAATATCTTCTGTAAGCACGACATCATCGTCTTCAACATGATGAGAGCCGTCGTCTCCATCAATCCTCCCCCGCTCAAAAGTATTCATCACCGATGAGTAGATTCGATTGTACAGGTGCGAGAAAGCATCATCCATTAGAACCACAAAGCGGCACACAACACCACTAGGAGAGGAGGGCACAACAACCTGGAGTATCCTGTCATGCAAAAATATGTTCCTAGGGAACCTTGGCAACGCATTAGGCAATTAAGGAAAACAAAATTCATCATCAATAACAAACGTACCTCCAGTGAAGACCGATGAAGATAGTGATCCAAGAAAAAACTCACTACCCAGACCCAAAGAGAATAAAGTGGAAAATATATACGAAAAGGTAGATATTTCAAGTGTTATAGAAGCATGAAGCGTAAAATATGAAACGATGAAAATAGAAGCTATGCCCTAATCAGTGGAAAATTCTAATTTAAATATAATGTTTCCAAACTCCCTTAAGATTCGCAATGGATGGACTTGTCGATTCGTTAATATTTTTAAGGTGCCCGGGGGCATCCGTTTATGGGTGAGACAAGACAAAACCAAATCATCCACATAACGGTGGGAGACTCTCCGATACAAACTAGCAAGTAATTTAAAGGACGCATTTTGATAAATTAAGATGTTAAGAATGTGCCTAATTAAATTAAAACCGTGAGGGGTGAACCCATGTGCAACATGACCTGAGTTAACAGTAGAAAATAACGGGACTAAGTCTGGTGGCACGGGTGCTTTAAATTCATTAACAATTTCTGTGGAGTCCAACGTCGAAGTTTTAAGTTTAGATTTAAATTTTGATTTAAAAATTTCACAAAGAAATGCCTGCGGAAAACGCTCATCACCAACTATAGAGTTGGATGCTCCCGGATTATAAAGGTAGTGCGGGAGACACAACTCAACATACCCAACTACGTTCACTAATATGTGCTTGCACGGATCATCAAAAGGCAAAGGATAAATGCAAGCGACCGGGCTTGGCAAATAATTGTGTCTAGGGGATGCCACATCAAAACGTACCATCGCCATGGAATCACTAGCAGTCCAAAACGAAACCATTCCCAAAGCCAAGCGGTCAGATGAACGGTCCATCTTAGGAACAACATAGTCAGATCTATGACATGTAGTGGAAAGGCCGAACGCGATAACTAACAAATCGCTCACACACATCCGTCTAGGTAAGTCTAACGGGGGAGCTGGATAAGTAAACATCTCCAGATATCTCAGGCTAGAAATGATAAGCTCGTTCCCTAACAAGTCATCTAATCGGGTCAAGTGAACAAGAGGAGGAGTCGACATGGTCGATTCCGGAGGAGGAACTAAATCATACTAACCGTCAAAACATGGATTTAACGTCCAAGAAAAATACTTCGGGTGCAAGCCATCAAAATCAAAAGAAAAATCAAACAGTAGATTTGTTCTTACCGAAAACTCAGCCGACATGTCTTCCAACCCACTAGATAATTTGTCCAAATCAGAATCAGTATTGGTCTCAAAAGTAGGCAAAATCAAACTCGACAAAATTTCTAACCCATTTTGGGTTTCTAGCGAAGGAGCTAGCATCACAGAAATGTCTATCGGGTCCTCAGTGCTACCGTCATCCACAAATAGCCTTCCCACACAGGTTAAATCTTCCAAAAATATCACATCCTTCTCTAACCAAATCTTCCCACGAAGTAGGTACATTGTCTAAATTAGGATGGAGGGTTGGGCAAATCGAATCCCGGGGAGAATCTAAATTAGTATGACCGTCAAGCAACGATGATAATATCAATGAACTATCTCCCAGATGTGCACCACTAAGATTATCCCAAGATAAACATCCATCCCAAGGTGACTCTTTCAACACCGTTGAAATATCTACCAATCCTGGATCAATCATTATAATATTATGATCCTCACTCTCACTTATCCGACTGGATTGATCTAACGGGGAAGCTAAATAAATGGACACCTCAATATGTTTCGGGCTAGAAGGAACTAGCTCGTGTTCTAACAGGTCATCACCTAAATCAGTAATAGGTAAGCTCTCAATATAGGGTGATTCAGCCGGAATGTCTTCTGACTACGGGTCATCAGAAGACTCCATAACTAGCAAGGGAGAAGCCTAAGAAACATCGCCGAAAGGAAGAGGATACAGTTCCTCAGAGGAAAAATCCTCATCCAGGTCACTAGGGTAACCAATCTCCTCATCGTCACTCAAATTGCCAGCGTATTCATCCTCATCCTCAATGACGGGCACAGTCATAGACACCACCACAGACTATACAGGAGAGTCAACGACTGATTCAGGCAGCTTGGGGAGAGACTTAATAAGGCCTAAGGGCATAATCGGGGTAGGATGCTCAATAGAGCCAAGATCAGGTGTGCCACTTGACACAAATGTCATAATCGTCTGCCTACCTTTACGAGTAGGATTACTCTCACCCCGCGGGCTCATGGCAGTCCTAGCAGTCACATGTACATAACTCGGGATAGGGGACCTCACTGTTTCCCTTTCTCTATAGGTGGGTGCAGGTACACTAGGGGTAGCTCTAACAACCTGGGGAAAGGACCCAACTTGGGATAATATGTCACTCCTATGATCCGACTTGGTTCTAGTGCCATAATAATACTGTCTATCGGATGTCGGGCTAGTGCTAAGGTGGTAGGGGGAATCAAATTTCTCTGAGAGAATTCTTCGCATGTGCGGCCAAGCATAAGGATAGCTACTAGCACCGCGCTCTTTCTCTTCGTTCAGCAAAAACTCGTGGGCTCGACCTCTTAACCGCTCTCGGACTACACTAACCTTTTGGTATTCGCCCAATTGGTTATATTCGAAATAGGTTTCTACCCCCTCAAGCCAGTATCTAAAATACTTGGGATCCTCATAACCATCATGGGAAAAATATTAGTGTGTAGATAAGTCAGGGGACGATTGGAAGCGTTAAGGTCGAAAGCCATTTCAGTGTGAACCGAAGAGGACACTCGATCCAGATTTTGTGCGAATGTAAATAAAGGGTACCTGAACAACTAATTCTAGGAAAGATGGAATTGTTCCCGCTTAGCCACTAAGGTTATAATTATATAAAATAGATTTTCTTTCTGGAAAAAATATGAGGATTATTAAAAAAAATATTTTATTTGACTGAAAAATAATAAATTTACACCGCTATTGGTAGACCACAAAAATTTTTTTTGGTTAAATTTTAAAATAAACGAACAAGAAATGTGTGTGCCGACGTGCAAATAAAAGGGGAGGGTTCCAATTAAGAAATTGACGTGAACCTCCCTCTGATACCAAAATGATGCAGGTTAGTCCTTTTAGGCGTTATGGTGATCGACGTAACTAACGCAATGCTCTCTGATAACCCTCACGACACACTTAAGCCTTAAACGCAATAACGACGCAATTTGTATTTGCAATATTCAGAGATTACGGAGGGTTCGAAAATCCCTTCAAGATAATACCAAGGCGATAGGCCAAGGTCCTCTCAAGCGAAATGAACCCACACGGTTCGGTCGAGTGTTGTTGTACCAAAAGAGAATCAACCGAAAAACAAAAGATTCAGACATGGGTGGTTCTCTCCTAACAAAATAAAAAATGAGGGCCGCCACGCCTCACAGCTTAAATGGAAAAAGGAAAACACCAACAAGATTTATGAAGAAATTAACCACAAAAATTCAAGCGTTTCACAAGCCACACAACACGTATGTGCCACAAGATCTATCAAGAGGGAAAATCACAGAGTAGAAGATGTATTCATTACCAAATAAAAATGGATGATTCTGATTCCTGTCTACTTGGTTCGACCTTCAACGGCTCCACCGGAGTCACGTCGGATGGAGAGGAACTTGTCCTTCTTCATTGCTTCACGCCTGATGGCCGCAGAATAGAGACCGACTGTGGGTGGTTCGAAATGGTCTGATTCCGCGAGCCGAGTAAGAAGATCGAGTTTTCTAACAAGAGGAGGCAAGTGCACCTATCGCGTAGTACTCGGTATTCGGGAGAATACCGAGGTCGTATTATTCTCGGGGGCGCGTTGATTATATTTACTCTCCTAGGAAGACTATTATCTTAATATCACTAAGGTGGGTTTTTTTAGTTTAATTAAAACAGAAAGAAAGAGAGCAGAATTTTACTAAGTTAGTTCGATGACGGGTTAACGCTCGGCATCGAATCAGATTAAGACTAAAATAATTATTAATAATTATTGAACTTTGTTTTTAAATTAATAAAAGGCACTTGGCCGTGGAGGTTCCAAGAATATGAGCACACTTATCTCTAGGAATATTGCTCACCTGAACATTAAGACTTTTCGACCGATCGTTAGACCGACGAAGGATTCCTCTTAATGCCCGCTTTACGCTAAGAACCCCGCTATTGGGTGGGGAACCCAATCCGGTAGAACCATGCTCGTCCTCTTTTGAGGGAATGTACGCAATTCTATTTACCTAATGGGAATCGGTCCATACGTGCGGCCTCTCGGCATTGCGTATGGATAATAGAAATAGAGCCCACAAATCAATTATGTGGTCCTATGCGTCATTAACCCGGGGCAAACCTTAAGTTCTTAAATTAAAATAAAAATAATATTCTTTAATTATTTCAAATCATTTTATATGTCCCAATGCTCTTCGATGCCGAAGGCTAATAGAGATTAGCCACTCATCGGTATGGGGACGGCTTTATGGTTTTTAGTGAAACGTGAGTTTGAAATTAAGTACTAAATAGTTATAAGAGAAAACATAGAAAAAACAGGGCGTTTATATAAATTGAAGGCTAATTGATGCAGGCACTCACGCACACTTCAAAACCATAAAGAAATTAAATAAGGCAAGTCCTACTCAAATGAGTAGGCGGGAAATAAATGCAAGTACAATTCCTACTCAAAACTGAGTAGGCGGTAAATTAAAGCAATGCGCCATTTAACTCTTAACGAGTAGGCGGAAATAAATGCATAAATAAAAAGAAACTAAGTTACAAAAAATGAAAATTACAAGTCCCACTCAAAACTGAGTAGGCGGTAAATTAAAAGACAAGTCCAACTCAAATGAGTGGGCGGGAAATAAAAGCAGGATGCCATTGACTCTTAACGAGTAGGCGGAAATAAATGCACACACGCACACACTCTACATAATTAAGAAAGCGATAAACAAAGCATGAAAAGTTATCACCTACACTCACACACTCTACATAAATGAATAAAGCAATAAAATTGCGAGTCTCGGCTCAAATGAGTGGGCGGGAGAAAGACTATCCTCATACACTCACACACACATAGAAATAACACAAAATGAAAGTTACTTAAAAATTAAAACTACAAGTTTTTTACCATTAAAACTTGCCAAAAACAAATAAAAAGATGAAATAAAAAATAAAGAAGCAAAAGTTTTTTAAAACAAAGTTGAAATCAAAGTTGTTGAAAAATTAAAACGTTTACATTTTCATCCATAGGATTTCGTAGAAGTGATGAAAAAGTGAAAAGAAAAATTGAAGGAACAAAATAGGTTTTACAATCCTAAAACAAAGCTAAGTAAAAAAAACAAAAACACTTTAAAACAACTTTTACATTTTCATAGGAATGAAAATATAAGTCTTTAGAAAGTTTTCAATACAACTTTGATTTTTTAAAAAGAAGACTTAAACTAAATTTTGCCATTATAACGGCTCATTTTTTAGATAAAAACCTATTTAAACCTAACATTATAACAACTTAAAAGCAAGTAAAAAAAATTACAAGTTACTCTAATTTATGGAGAGGTAGACTAAGTAAAACAAGAGGATAAAAAGGAGAGGAAAAAAGAAGCACCCAAATACACATTCATTCCATGTAGAGAGAGAAAGAGGAAATTTTTTTTTATTTTCATAATTTAAGCTATTACAAACTATTACAAAGCAAAAGGAAAAGCTAAAACAAACATAAGAAGGGGGGAGAGAAAGTCTCCTTACATGAAATGAAGTGCACCAAGGCAGCCCACAAAACACACCAAAGTTTGGCTCAAAAAAGTGAACCCTCGGACCTAACAGAAAATTTTTATTTATAGGCAAAATTTTGGGTTTGACACGCCCTGGGTCACGGGCATGACAGGTGGCGTGTCAAAGGTTGCGTGTTTGACTTGGTGAAATCCGGCAGCTGGATTGCTTCTGGAAGCTTTGAGAAGTGATAGGCGGCGGTCACGGGCGTGACATGTGTCAGTAACGGACGTGACACTACGACGTGACTGTACTGTTTTGCTGAATCGATCCATCGATTTGACGGCAAAGCTGACTTTGGGGAGCTCCACGTGGCAGTCACGGGCGTGACCAGCATGTCACGGGCGTGACAGGAGGGCGTGACAGGCTAGTTGGCAGTTCTGATGTAAGCATCGTTGACCATTGAAAAAGCGTTGAGTGTCGGCATCGACACGGGTGTGACCATCTCGACACGGGCGTGACATGATGGCATTGAGTGTTGAACAGTAAAATCGTTGAGTGTCGACTGTCGGAAGGCGTTGAGTGCCTGTCACGGGCGTGTCGGGCATGGTCACGGGCGTGACAGGTCAAAAATTGACTTTTTCTAAAAAAATTCAGAAAACAAAAAAAAGCTAAGTTAGAATATATTTTTACAAAAAGAAGCAATTTTATTAAAGAAAACAAGTAAAAAAGACAAAAAAAAACGATTTAAATAAAATACAAAAATATCGGTATATTTATAACTCATCAAATACCCTCATACTTAAGCTTTTGCTATTCCAGAGCAAAAGTTTGAGGTGAACTTATAAGGAATAATAAAAAACTCTAAGTTCTGCTACCGCTTGAATTAATTATCAGAGAGATCTAAATAAATATATGGGGTATAAGAGTTAAGTCCTAAAATTATGTAGATGATTTAAACAGGGCAAAAGTTTTGGCCAAAATACTTCTTGATGTAATCAAATAGAAAGCAATAATTGTATTGGTTAGATTAAAAAAATACTTTGGAATTTTATGAACTCTAGCTTATAGGAGTTTTACCGGAAATAATGCAATTTACGAATTATGCTCTCAAAAATATTTTTGAATTAATTCTAGAGTCATGAAATTGGCTAAGGGGGGTTGATGTTGGTTTATGAAGATGCTTGGATTTTGAGGCGAGGTAATTTTTTCTCGAACCTCCAATTTTTTTTTGATTTGGATGTTATAGGAAAACGAAATCTTATTTCCCTTAACATGATTTTTTTCTTCTTCTTAATAATAAGAATTAACCCAATGTATATGTATAGGAGTAATGAATTTTATCCTCTTACTCCGTAACATATAATCTTTAATTTATTGGGTGCCTATATTTACGAAATGAAATCTTATTCCCATTGACATAAGATCTTTTCTTTTTGGGGAAAATTTTTTATCATACCAAGTAGGTCATGATAAGTAAGGGGAGAAAAGAGAACTAGATTTTTAATTAAAAAATTTTTGAGAGCAACCTTTATAAATTGTACCTTCCAATTTTTCAGAAAGCTAAAAGTAAGCATAATTGAATTCTATAGTCGTTATTTTCTAACATAGTACACATGCTCCTATCTATGAAAAATTAGAAGTAGTGCCTAAAATGAGTCCCTAATTTTTAACTAAGCATAATAAATTCTTAAAAACTTAACCCCGGCTATTTAGATGTTTCAATCTATAATTAATAAACAAATAGTGAACAAAGAATTGATCAAATTCGCAAATAAATAAACACAAAACAAAATTTTTGGATAGCAAAAAAACTTAAGAATGATATATTTGATTTATTTGTTTCATAAATTATATTTTTTTGAATTTTTGAAGTTATTATCATTTTTTTGTATTTTTGTATTTATTTCTTTAATATATACATACTAAAGAAAGAAAAATGCGAAAATAAATTTTTTTTGTATTTTTAAGTTTTGTGAATTTTTTATTTTTAAGAAAATTTTCATCTATTTACAAAAATTTGGGAGAAAAAGAGAAGTTATTTACAAGGATGAGAGGGAAAAAGGGGAAAGAGAAAGAATATTTTAAAAAAATACTTACAAAAATTATTTACAAAAAATATTTACAAAAATATTTAAAAAAATATTTACAAAAATAAAAACTAGGTTGCCGCGAGATGACTCGTTATGTGGATGGCTCGATGAGCTGGATCTAGCGGACCGATTTAAAAAATAAGTCAAAGTTTCAAAAATGGAACTTAAAATTTTTTTTTAAGTGGGGGCAGAAAACGTCCCTGATCCGCGCTCGGGGAAGCCCATTAGAAACCCTGCAGTTTTTTTGAAAAATAGAAAACATGATAAATAAAGACGTAAAAAAGATAAGATAAGCGTGGGGTGCCTCCCAGAAGCGCTTTGTTTATAGTCTTGTAGCTTGACTATATTGGTGGGTTTATAAGTCGAGGAGGGATATGGTTTCGCTATACTCAATCACCGGGTCACCCGCTATGTAAGTCTTTAACTGATGACCGTTTTCTTTGAACGAGCCTTTTTCCGGGTGGGAGACGAGTACGGTCCCATATGGAAAAACTTTTTCAACTAAGAAGGGACTGAACCAACGAGATTTTAGTTTGCCAGGAAAAAGTTTAAGACGAGAATTATAAAGAAGGACAAGATCAGCTGGAGAAAATTTTTTTGGGGTTTTGATTTTTCGATCGTGATATAACTTAGAACGCTCCTTATAGAACTTATTGCTCTCATAAGCGTTCACACGCCATTCATCGAGCTCGTTTAGTTGCAGTTTTCTATTCTGAGCGGCTAAGTTAGAGTCGAGGTTTAAAAGTTTTAATGCCCAAAGTGTACGGTGCTCTAGTTCTACGGGTAAATGGCACGCTTTGCCATAGACTAATCGAAACGGAGTACAACTAGTAGCGGTTTTTTACGCCGTGCAATACGCCCATAACGCGTCGTCAAGCTTAACAGACCAATCTTTCCTATTAAGTGAAACGGTTTTTTCTAATATGCGTTTTATCTCTCGATTTACTACCTCAACTAGGTCACTTGTTTGCGGGTGGTAGGGGGTGGCAAGTTTGTGCGTGACTCCATATTTAGCTAATGTATTAGCCATTAGAGCATTACAGAAATGCGTTCCCCTATCACTAACAATAGCGCGAGGTGTGCCAAAGCGAGAAAATAATTTTTTTAGGAATGTAACGATGACTCGCGCATCATTGGTGGGGAGAGCTTGCGCTTTCGCCCACCTTGATACGTAGTCGACCGCCACTAGAATATATGTATTTTTATAAGAAGGAGGTAGGGGGCCTACAAAATCTATGCCCCATAGATCGAAGACTTTGCATTCTAAAAACATGTTTTGGGGCATCTCGTCTCGACGAGAGATGTTACCCGACCGCTGACAGCTATCGCATGTGCGCACAAAATTGTGTGCGTCTTTGAAGAGAGTGGGCAAAAAGTAGCCTGCCTCTAGCGCCTTCCTAGCGGTCCGGTTGGCTTGATAGTGCCCCCCGGCTGGACCCTCGTGGCAGTGCCTCAATATTTGCATGGACTCAACACGCGCGACGCATCTTCGAATCGCTTGGTCCGCGCAGATACGGAAAAGAAACGGGTCCTCCCAAAAGTAAATTTTCAAGTCGGAAAAGAATTTCTTCTTTTGATGACTTGAAAATTCTTTTGGAAGTACGCGCGCGACCGTTTTCTATTTTCTTTTTTCTTCGGCTTTGACTGCAACAGCATGACTCAATGCTTTTTTTGTCTGGCATTGAGTGAACTGGCTTCACTCAATATCTGTGGACTTAGCCTCTTTTTCAACTTGCGAATACTGAGTCTTTGACAGACTCAGCTATACTCGATGCCTTTTGATATATGGCGTTGAGGGAACTGCCTTCACTTAATACGTGTCGTCTTAACAGTAGAATTGCTTTGCAGACTGCAAGACTTTGACTGTCCACACCTTACTCGGTGCTTTTTGGCATCTGGCATTAAGTGAACTGGCTTCACTCAATGCCTATGGACTTGGGCGATTTTTATCCTTTCCAGCATCTTTCTTTGACTTCTAACATTGAGTGAACTGGCTTCATTCAATGCCTGTGGACTTAGACAGATTTCTATCGCTCCACTTCTCCACCTTGTGACAATCTATCACAGCCACTTAGACAACTTTTCCAACCTTGTTCCATGTAACATCATACATATGATGAGCTTGAACAACATCAAATATAACGATGCTCTTAGTGTTGATTGTGATGCCTCTTCAAATCAAGTCTAGGGAACATTGAGGGCAATATTCCCATCAATCTCCCCCTATTTAAAGAAGGCAAAACACACAGCAATACTAAGAAGTAGTAACATAAAAAAGCATATTAATTTCATGTACTCCATTTAACAGCATTGACTCAACATGTCATGTCAATGCACATGCACTCTCAAGAAGCATTAACATAAAAAGCATTTTCAGACAATGGGATTTTTGAAGAATTCGTCGGAATTGACTTGAAGTGTTAAGCCGATTCATCGATGCTACACAGTGGCTTCTTACGATTCGTTGTGTATGTATAAGTATATACGATGAATTTGACTTGGCAGAATTTTGGCTCAGGCCATGTTTGCTGATTCATACGCACGGGCTGAACCAGATTTCGGGACCTCTCTTCATTATGAAGACGATGGGCATGGTTTCGTGAAGAATGGTGGTCTATTGAGGGTGAATAAGGGAGAAGGAAGAGTTGAATGCAATTTTGTAGGAATAACTTGAGGACGAAGAAGAACCGATGTCGTTCGTTTGACTTTAAGATGCATGCAGAAATCTCTTTTTTGTATGCAGTAGGCTTCGTGCTAGATTTAAGCCATGATCTGGCTACTTTTAGGTCTTGGGCTGAACACAAAAGTTGTAGCCCTCAGAAATACCTTTCCAACGGATTGTTGCACGTTTTCAGGTGAGCATTGCGGCTTCCGCAAAGTGCGCCAAACGTTGTTATGTTTAACTAACATAAGGCCGAAATAGACTTTCTTTCTAAGTAAGTGATGTGTTAGTCGTGCATCCGGAATTTTGGGTTCATTAGGAAGATCATAGCCGAGTGATGTATTTATTGGGTGGATGTATTATATATGGTTTTGGATGAACCTTGGTTGTACAAACCATTGATTCATGAAATCCGATAAAGATGCATTTAATAACAATGTGATGAATGATGTAAGTCTTTGGAAGAGGTTGTGACGCATGATGCATGAATGCGTAATCTATAGCTAGGCGGTAATTTATAATCTTTAGAAGTACATGTGATGTATTCCCTATAAAATTATTCTGATCATGTTGAATCTTAAATATTTAATGCAATATATATTAGGGAAAAAGTTATGATTTGATATACAGGTGCATGCATACTTGTAAAAGAAGGGCTAGATGACTATAATGCCTGTGGTCATGCTACGAGCTTATTGACCTTTTGAATTAAAAGTAGGAATGGTAACAGTCCACTGCTTAGAGTTATGTTAACTTTTTAAGGGTAGCGGTGAGGATCATATATTGGTCAAAGGGAATTAATATACTTGGTTGTGACGAAACCTTACGTGCTTTTGAGTATGAGATTGTTATGATGAGAAGGGACTCAGTGAAACCCTTGGATGTTTGATGTCATATCTATGTGTAATTGCATGCAGTGTGTGTTGACATGTGGTGTCATAATTGAAATAGAGTTCATGTTGTCTACCTAAATCACCTAGAGGGGGTGAATTGGTGAGTTGTGCGTCTTTTTTACTGAATAAAAACTTTAACGAACTAATGCACAAGAAAAAAAACCAAGCATTCACAGAGGACACCAAGAATTATAGTGGTTCCCCAATCTTGGGTACGTCCACTTTCCACTCACCGGTCTAGCAATACGCTAGACTCGGCTACTCCACTAATCTTGGATCAAAACGATCCTACCACTCGAAACAACGTCCCTACAATATTGATCCAAAAAGGGATCTACACTCAGAAGATGAAAACTTCCTACAACTCGGAGAACAAATCTCCTACACTCGGAGAATAATCTCCTACAAGATTAAAAAGAAATTTGTACAATAAAACAGTAATCTTCTCAGATCTAAAAATCTCTCTCTAGGTCTTCTTTCTTCAACTTTGCGGCTTTATTAGGATTTGTAGAAGAAGACTCTCAGCTAGATTTTTTCTGAAAATCTTTGACTCACAAGATCAAGGAGTAGATGTAGAATGATGAATCTCTTGATCTGCAAATCGATCTGGATTGAAAGTATCCCTTGGCGTTCTTGAAGACGTGCGGCGACTTTCTGTAGAAGAATGGAATTGTCGACCGATCCAGAATCGTAGAATAACATGCTTAGGGTTAGTAATAATGACAGGACCTTTTATAAGATCTCCCTAACAGTAATAATCGTCAATAATGATGTCCACGTGGACCAGTCATACCATAGAATTCAAAATTTTGATCTGACAGAAACTTAAAGAATTTTCTGAAAATGAGTGGGCATTTCTCGAGTAAGAAATATACTACTCGAGTGACTTAACTGGCTCTCGAGTGAATGACTTTGACTACTCAAGATGAGGTTATTCTGGAAATTCTAGATAAAGAAAGAAATCACTCGAGTGGTTAAGAGATCACTCGAGTGCTAGATATACTTCTCGAGAGATAGACTTGAGCTTCTCGAGAGCTTGGACTTGGAGAAAATTCTGGAGGAGATGTCGATCACTCGAGTACTGAAACTGGACTACTCGAGTTCTAAGCGAACTACTCGAGTATAAGGATGTGCCACTTGAGTGGTCTTAAAATTTCTCGAGACCTAACTTCTGTCACTCGAATTAAGCTACTCAACTACTCGAGTACTCAGCTAGACTACTCGAGTACTTAATTTATAAAATTTCTTAGACTTTAAACATTGATCACTCGAGAAGGAGAGCAGGTCTACTTGAGTGATGGACTTGGCTTCTCGAGTGCTAGATATAAGCTAATCGAGAACCACTTCCATACTCGAATCATAGACTAGATCTACTCGAGTGCCTCTAAGGTTTCTACTCGAGTACTAGAACTTCAGTCAAGTAAAACACTTAGAATTTTTCTCAGTTTTAAGAAACTTCTATTCTTCATTCCAAACAGCAACAAGTCTTCCTTCATAAGTCCAAGTGCTTGAGAAATAAGTGTATCCCAGTAGAGAAGCTATACATGAGTCAACACCATGGATAACACAATGAGGAATTACATTGTATGGTCCTATGTTTGATGACCCACTGTAGACTGATATTCGTCTACACTTGGCAATAAGTCCTGCAAACACATAACTAGAACAGGAAATCAAATACCACCTAATTCATCTTAGTTCAAGGGTGACTTCATACATATCTAGGTTATTGTGGATACAATACCTAAAAATTTCCCCCTATTAGTAAAAGTCAGAACTCTCTACACTAAGGTGAATTATACAAAAATAAAAAGAACTAGATATTTGAAAAGTAAGCACAGAACAAAATGCACAAAATTTAGAAAAAAAAGTACAATCATCAAAACTAAGAATAATATAATTAGAAATGTTTCAAGATTTCATCTCTATATAGATTAAATCCTCAATCTCATAACATATAACCATTCCTAGCTTTAATGTTACTGTTTTTGTTGCTCATGCTGCCTGTCTTGCTTTTCCTGTTGTCTCCTTTGAAAACTAAAGGGCATGGGATAGTACTTGGGAGGTCTTAGTGGTGCATTTGGATTATTCCTCCCATATTCTCTATCATAGATCCTTCTCTTAGTCATAGAATTCTCATACAATTCCCATTCAGAAGAGCAATAGTAAAGTTTCCTACTTTCATTATAATTCATAATAGGCTTCAGTGTATCAAGAATCAAGGATTTGGAAGTTGGGCTCCAGATTTCAGCAAACTCATGAGCTTTCCTTTTCTCTGCCTCTGGGTTTGGAAAAGATCTACTGGTAGAAGCTCCATCTCCATACTTCCTTCATTTAGGAATCTGAATTTTTGGTAGATCTTGAGGAATGTCAGATTCCCATACTTGAGAGTAAGATTCTAGAGGTAGAGCTTCCCCTTCAGGCATAGGAGAAAAGGTAGGCATCTGGGCAGGCATCTGATCAGGCTGGCCTTCTGCAAAAGGATTCAAATGGTGAGGAATGATGTTAGGATCAGCTTGGAAGTCTGGCAATATCTGATTATGCATCCATACTGTAGTATCATAAGTATAAAACTTCACAGACTGAATCTGGGCTTTTAACATCAGTATAAATTTATTTCACTTTCTCTTCCAAGAGAGTTTGCTTATTGGCATCTGATTTTTCTAAATATTCTTTTACAAGATCCTCCCCCTTTCTGACTTTTACACTTAGCTGGCTTATTGCATCATCTTTGAAGGTACCCACCGCTTCACAGATCTTCAGGAGGTGCTCTTGGGCCTTCTTTTCTAATTGAATTTGATTATTAGCCAAAGTGACTGATTGATCCATTACCTGTCTAACACTTGTAATAGTGTGATCCAATGCTTTTCTACCTATTTTGAAGAGATGCTTCAGTTGATCAATATTATTTTGAATCTCAGCAAATCCTCGGCTCATTTCTATTTCCAATTCTATGACTTTGTTTTGGATAACTTTCAGAGAATCATCAAATTATTTCCTTTGATCAAGTAACATCTGCCCAATCTTACCAAGTATTTCAGATGTAACAGGCATAGCAGTAACAGGAGGAGTAACAAAAGTTGGAGGAGGAGGGGCAGCCCAGGGTGTTAAATGAGTCCACCTTGTCTATTCCTCTTTATTGAGCATACCCAGTTATGTTTTGAAGAAACTGAACTTAGTCTCGTCCAGCAGCTTCGTCAAAATGTCTGCAATTTGCCTATCTATTGGGACATACCTAGATCTATGTCTCCATGCTCCACATACTCCCGGATGAAATAGTATCTTAGCTCTATGTGCTTGGTCCAGCTGTGGGAGACTGGGTTATTGGCAATTGCTATTACACTGGAGGAGTCGCAAAATATTAGGATGTCTTTGACCTTCAAGTTGTAATCTTCCAGTTGATTCTTTATCCAAACAATTTGTGCACAACAACTGCCGGCAGAAATGTATTCTGAATTGGCCGTTGAGATTGCGACACAATTTTTCTTTTTGCTGCTCCATGGAATGAGTCTCCTTCTAAGGAATTGACAAGTCCCAGAAGTGCTCTTTCTGTCATCTTTACTACCTGCAAATTCAGCATCTGAAAAACCAATTTTCTCGCTGACATTTCTTCTTGGGTACCATAAGACAAGATTCAATGTACCTTTAAGGTATCTCAAAATCCACTTTGCAGGAGCATAGTGAGATTCCTTACAGTTCACTTGGAATCTAGCACAAACACATGTAGAGAACATTATGTCTGGTCTACTGGCAGTAAGGTAGAGTAAGGATCTATTTATGCTTCTATACTTAGTTTCATTAAAAGGTTTCCCTTTCTCATCCTTGTCTAGAGACATAGTTTAACCCATTGGAGTCCTCATAGAGGTTGCATTCTCTATTTCGAATTTTTTAATCAACTCCCTGGTGAACTTAGTCTGCGAGATGAAAATTCCATCTTCATATTGTTTCACCTGAAGTCCTAAGAAATATTTCAGCTCACTCATACTACTCATTTCAAACTTCCCTTGCATAAGTTTAGAAAACTTCTTGCAAAGGTTATCGTCTGTGGAGCCAAAAATAATATCATTGACATAGATTTTCACTAGAAAAATCTTGCCTTTAATTTCCCTATAAAATATTATCGTGTCTATCTTTCCCCTTGTGAACTTGTTCTTAAAAAAAAGTTAGACAGCGTCTCATACCAAGCTCGAGGAGCTTGTTTCAAACCATATAAAGCTTTAGATAGCAGATAAACATAATCAGGAAAGTTAGAATCAACGAAACCTGGAGGTTGTTCCACATACACTTCTTCCTTTATGTTACCATTAAGGAAGGCAGATTTCACATCCATTTGATATACGGTGAAGCCCTCAAGTGCAGCATACGCTAGGAAAAACCTAATAGCCTCAAGCCTTGCCATTGGAGCTTACGTCTGGTCAAAGTCAATTCCTTCTTCTTATCGATATCCCTTAGCGACGAGTCTGGCCTTGTTCTTTTTTATAGTTCCATTCTCGTCCATCTTGTTCCTGTAGACCCACTTGGTTTCGATGATGTTCTTACCTTTGGGTCTTGGAACAAGTTTCCAGACTTGACAGTGCTTGAACTGATTTAACTCTTCTTCCATGGCCATTATCCATGACGCGTCTGAGTTGGCTTCCTCAAACTTCTTTGGTTCAACCTATGAGAGAAAACTCAAAAATAAATTCTCGTTAGCTGTACCTCTACGGGTTTTGACACCACCCGGGGATATCCTATGATTTGATCCATGGGATGATCCTTCAGATGTCTGAGCTCTAGAGTCCTTGCATCCGGAGTGTATTCAACCACAGGAGTGACTTAATCAACTTGGGTAGCATCTTCATCATGATCATCAACCTCTCCAATAGGGGTTGAAGTGGTGATCATGATAAACCATTTAACCTTTTTCTTCCATCGGCTCACTGAAGTTGAGTTCTTTCAGCTTTTAACCTGCATCTTCAACAAACACTCTAGAAGAGCCGCTTTGCTGCAATCTCGTCTCATCAAATACAACATATACAGATTCTTCAACCACCAGGGTTTTCTTATTAAATACCCTATATTCCTTATTATGGCTACTATACCCTACAAAAATATCTTAAAAACTCTTTTCACTAAATTTAGTTGTATGATACTTACCATTGTTAAGAACGAAGCATTTATAACCAAAGATTCTAAAATATGAGACAGTCAGCTTTCTGCCCTTTATAAGTTCATAAGGTGTCTTATTGTGGTTCTTATTAATCAGTGCTCAATTTTGCACGTGGCATGCAGTGTTGACGGCTTCAGCCTAGAAGTACTCCAGTAGTGAAGCATCACTCAACATAGTTTTGCAGGCCTCTATGAGCGTTATATTCCTTCTCTCAGCTACTCCATTTTGTTGCGGAGTACGGGGACAGGAAAACTCATGAAAGATACCTAGGCTTTCACAAAATTCTGTCATGGCCCCAGATATGAATTATGTTCCATTGTCACTTCAAATTTTGACTATAGAGCAGTAGTATTCATTCAGGATCTACCTAACAAAATTTGTAAAGACATCAAAGGTATTTGACTTATGTTTCAGAAAGAAAACTCACGCAAAGCGCGATTAATCATCAATAATAACCAACGTATAATCCTTACCTCCTAAACTTCTAACTTGCAGTGGCCCGAACAAGTCAATATGTAGTAGGTGTAGACACCTATTTGAATCTTTGCCTATAATGCTTTTAAAAGTAGCCCTTATATGCTTTCCTTTCGCACATGCATGACAAGGTCTATCCTTAGCACACTTGACATTTGGGGCATCACGTACTAAGTTCAGAGAAAATAATTTATTAATAGTTTTGAAATTAATATGTGTTAATCTCTTGTGTCATTGGTCACCAAGAGACGCGCTATCTTTTGCCAAAAGACACACTAGTGTAGAAGAGTCTATACAAATAAAATTTAAACAAAATATATTCCTACTACAAGTGCCTGATAAAATCGTTTCCAAATTTTCAACTGATTTTATTAAATACTTATCAAATGAAATTCAATTATGTATCCTTTATCACAGAGTTGGCTTATGCTTATGAGATTGTGTTACAATACTTCAACATAAGCCACATCCGAAAAGGATACACACCCGTTAGTAATCATACCATAGCCTTTCGTAATTCCTTGGTCAGAACCTCCAAAGATGACCTTTGGTCTGTTCATGATTAATGAGTAATTCTGAAGTAGGCTTCTTGTCCCGGTCATGTGCCGAGAACATCCACTATCCAAGTACCAGATTGGAGTTTTGGTGGTCTTTGGACATACCTACAGTCAAAAATCAATTTTCCTTAAGAACCCAAACTTGCTTGGGTCCTTGGTCTCTAGTTAGCTTGCACCCCCTACATGAATTAACAATGTGAGAAGTCTTTCATACATTATTAAACTGAGGGGTAACATAGTTTCTGGGATTAAACCATCAATCGATGGCAAAGTGACTAAATCTGTCACAGCACCAACAGTCAAACCTATTGTATCTTTGCCTAATTCTCTCCTGCTTGACCTTTAGATATTGTGGTCTAGCAGGGGCAGCATACTTGGAGGTAGAAGCTTCATGGTGAAGACATTCACAAGGATTCTTCTCCTTCATAGGATCTTCAATAATAAGCTTAACTTTTGAAGCCTTCTTGATATTATGACCATGATTAACAGGGCCATAGCTCTGAAGAGTGGTCTCTTCATAAGGTGCCTTAAAGACAATTTCACCAAAGTTTCGAGGGCGAGTCCATCCTTGGTACCTCGACTTGGGCTCTATATAAGTAGGCATAGTGAAGTGACCATAGGAGGAGTCAAGATCAAAATTATTAGTAGGAAAAATAACCTTCTTAAATGTAGTCTGATTTTGTGGAGCTTTCCTCTTTTCTTTGGCCAAAGCCTTCTTGGCTGCCTTATTCTTTCGCTGAGCCTTATTTCTCCTAGAGGATTTACTAGGAGCTTCAACATGGCCTAAGCTAGCACCCTTAGTCTAAGCTGAGAATTCAGCAACTAATGGAAGGACATTCTTGGGCTTTGAGAAGCTTTCAACAAGCTTCTTTTCAGCATTAAGTTGCTCCTCATGTTCCTTGATGATCTTCTCTTTCAGATCAAAGTGCTCTAGAGCCTTACTGTACTCTTTAACAGTAGTATTCAACTCTTCTCTTAGTGAGTCCATCTTAACGACTTCCTCTCTTAGAGAGCTCTCTACGGCCTTTAGAGACTTAATCTCTTTAGCCTGAGTTTTCATGACCTTTCGACATTTGTCGTAGGCCTTGATCAACTCCTTATACTAGGCCATGAGTTCAGACTCATCGTCAGAAGAGATGTACTCATGATCATTATCAGAGACATCAGATTCAGAGAGGGGTGTATGAGATTTTACCTCCCTAGTGAACTGGGGATCTTCTTCTTTGTCAGTATGTGCCATGATCCTAAAGTAGGCTTCCTCTTCTTCACTTGACTCAGATGAGTCAGTGTCACTGAGAGTCTTGCCCTTTTTGGCTACTAGGCTTCTCTTTGTTCTCTTCTTGTGGTAAGAGGATTTACTCACCTCTCTTTTGCCACCCTCTTTCTTCTTATGGGGGCAATCAGCAATTACATTACCTGGCTTATTACAACAGTAACAAACTATGTCAGTAGAAATATGTTTGTTCGGTTTAGTCTTATACCTGTCGTGGGTAGTTGAGCCCTTCTGCCGTCGATCACCATCATGTCTTGATCATCTGTATGAGGCATCCTTACCTCTCTATTGATTTTTCTTGTTCAAGAATTTCTTGAACTGTCTTGAGATCAGTGAAAACTCTCCTTCAGATAGCTCTGATCCTGAAGTGATTGGCTCAAATGATTCTTCATCACTTTCTACTTAAGCAGGGGCAGGTGAAGCAGCTTTGCCCTTCCTTGAGCTGTCTGCCTTCAGAGCGACAGACTTCTCCTTGGGAGAGAATTGACTCTTCTCTTCTTCAGCTTTTCTAGAATTAATTTGAAGTTCATAGGACATCAGCTTTCCAAAGAGGTTCTGAGGATCATTCTCAGCTAACTTGCCAAATTCTCTAATGGCACAGACTTTGTTGTCCCACTTCTTGGTTAGGGACCTCGGAAACTTGTCGTTTAGCACTCCATTTGTGAATACTCGGCCATATACTCTTACGTCGTTAACTATCTTGAAGAAGTTCTCAAAAGTGTCAGCAATGGTGTCCTTGGGTCCTTGCCGGAAGGCTTCATACTTCTGATTCAGAAGGAATCTTCTGTCATCCCTTACTTCTTTTATACCTTCCATCAAGGTAATGAGGGACTACCACATCTCCTTTGTAGATTGACAGTATATCAGATTTTGTAACATTGAGTCATCGACTGCACTTGCTATGATGTTTTTGGCCTTTTTGTCTAATGAGACAAGTGCAATCTCATCCTTATCGAGATCCATTAATTTCTTGGGAATTTTTCTTGTTAGATCTATAGTGGAGGCAGTCATTGGTACATAAGGACCTTCTTCAACGATCATGAAGATCCATGGATCCACAGCTTCCATGAAGAACTTGATTCCTTCTTTCCACATGGGAAAGTTTGTCTTTATATATAGAGGAAGCTTGGAAAAATCCTTGGCCTTGTCCATGCTTGGAAAATTCAAGAGACAACTTAGAGAAGATCTGATCAAAGTGTTAGCCTTCTAATGATCAACCTCCCTCTCATACCAATTAAAATAAAGTTCAAGTTGTCTACCTAAATCACCTAGAGGGGGTGAATAGGTTAGTTGTGCGTCTTTTTGCGGAATAAAAACTATAACGAACTAATTCACAAGAAAACAACCAAGCATTCATAGAGGACACCAAGAATTATAGTGGTTCCCCAATCTTGGGTACGTCCACTTTCCACTCACCGATCTAGCAGTACGCTAGACTCGGCTACTCCACTAATCTTGGATCAAAACGATCCTACCACTTGGAACAATGTTCCTACAATCTCGATCCAAAAAGGGATCTACCCTCGGAAGATGAAAACTTCCTTCAACTCGGAGAACAAATCTCCTACACTCGGAGAATAATATCCTACAAGATTAAAAAGAAATTTATACAATACAAACAGTAATCTTCTTAGATATTAAAATCTCTCTCTAGGTCTTCTTTCTTCAACTTTGCGACTTTATCAGTATTTGTAGAAGAAGACTCTCGGCTAGATCTGTTCTAAGAAACTTTGACTCACACGATCAAGGAGTAGATTGAGAATGATGAATCTCTTGATCTACAAATCGATCTGGATCGAAAGTAGCCCTTGGCGTTCTTGAAGAAGAGCGGAGACTTTCTGTAGAAGAATGGAATTGTCGGCCGATCCAGAATATTAGAATAACATGCTTATGGTTATTCATAATGACAGGACCTTTTATAAGATATCCCTAACAGTTATAATCATCAATAATGATGGCCACATGGACCAGTCATATCACGGAATTCAAAATTTTGATTTGACAGAAACTTAAAGAATTTTCTGAAAATGAGTTGGCATTTCTCGAGTAAGAAATATACTACTCTAGTGACTTAACTGGCTCTCAAGTGAATGACTCTGACTACTCGAGATAAGGTTATTCTGGAAATTCTAAATAAAGAAAGAAATCACTCGAGTGGTAAAGAGATCACTCGAGTGCTAGATATACTTATCGAGATGTAGAATTGAGCTTCTCGAGAGCTTGGACTTAGAGAAAACTCTGGAGGAGATGTCGATCACTCGAGTACTGAAACTGGACTACTCAAGTACTAAACGAACTACACGAGTACAAGGATGTGCCACTCGAGTGGTCTTAGAATTTTCTCGAGATCTAAATTTTATCACTCGAATTAAGCTACTAAACTACTCGAGTTCTCAGCTAGACTACTCGAGTACTTAACTTAGAAAATTTCTGAGACTCTAAACATTGATCACTCGAGAAAACAAGCAGGTCTACTCGAGTGCTGGACTTGGTTTCTCAAGTGCTGGACTTTGTTTCTCGAGTGCTAGATATAAGCTACTCAAGACCACTTTCATACTCGAATCATAGACTAGATCTACTTAAGTACTTTTAACATTTCTACTCGAGTACTAGAACTTCACTCGAGTAAAACACTTAAAAATTTTCTCAATTTTAAGAAACTTCAGTTCTTTATTCCAAACAGCATCAAGTCTTCCTTTATAAGTCCAAGTGCTTGAGAAAGAAGTGTATCCCAAAAGAGAGGCTATACATGAGTCAACACCATTAATCACACAATGAAGAATTACATTGTATGGTCCTGTATTTGATGACCCACTGTAGACTGATATTGGTCTACACTTTGCAATAAGTCCTGCAAACACATAACTAGAACAGGAAATCAAATACAACCAAATTCATCTTAGTTTAAGTGTGACTTCATACAATTCTAAGTTATTGTGGATGTAATTCCCAACAATAATCCTGGGTTAAGGATAGTGTGGTAGGTCTACGAGCTCACTAATCGTCGCATTGACAGGAGTTGGCAGATAGACCTTGGGCGGTTGGGCTTGTTCCTCGTTGCTCATTCTCGAGGTTCCTTCTTAGTCATGACTATAGGATATTTTGTAAGACCCTTTTTTTCTTTTAAACCACCAGGGTCTTATGCCCAGAACCGCCACTTTGCGGTGACACCAACACACCCGAGAAGGTTGTCACTACAAAACGCCGATCCTGCCGGCCATACCGATCGCAGAAGAATAGAATAAACATATGAGTACATGAGTAAAATGAAACTCAATACTAGTCCACCAAAATCACATATTCATAAATAATTCTTCACAAAGGAAGAGTCCACAGAAATTATAAAGCAAAGTACTAAAGAGGGATCTTGCCCGATACATCGAAATCCTAACTACAAATAACTCAATCGCGGAAGCAAATCTATAATATCTACTAATGATCAAGACTCACTATCCCTGCTGCCTGAACTCCAGTACTAGACTGTCCCATCTCCAAGCGCACCGACCTCTGGGGCTCCATCTCCTAGTTCGGCTCCACAATCCCCTAAAATGATTTCGTCAATGATCGTTAGTCTTATAACACCCCAAATCTCAAGAGTGAGTACAGGTTAAGAATACAGCCTGGGACACGGGCATGTCCCAAGCTGTGTCCTGCTCTGTTTACTCGGGTGTGGAATGGGTATCGAGTGTGTCTCGAGTGATGAAAACAACCTGGAACACGGGCATGTCCCAACCGTGTCCTGCTCTATTTTGTTGAGTTGACACACAGCCTATCAAGTAATCAACGAACTACACTCGAATTGGAGTACCTAGTCATGTGATGATAGATTGCGTAAAAGTGTTATTACCGAGTGGATGTGTGATGCTTGCGGATAGGGCTTGCGATGTGGAAGTTCAAATAGGAAATCGGGATTTCTACTTGAATTCTCGAGAGGGTACACGACATACGACACGGGCGTGTACCATGTCCTAGGCTGTGTCCTTCTGAGGTCGACAAAATGCATTTTTTGGATTGTGAAGCCAGTCCTTGGAGGACAGTGTGGCTATTGTGAGTTGTGTGCTCTTAAAAAGTCTTAGTGCCGAACAGGAAAGGTGAAATCGACCCGTGCCTGTAAACTGGCAATGAGTACTTTGGTATTCGGCGATGCTATGGTTACATAATGAGTACCTGCGTTATGTTGATTGTACAAGAGAGCGTCAAGGCATTGAGCTTTCCTTAGTGACATAATGAGAGTCTTATGCTAGCACGCCATTAAGACTAATTACTCAACTTTACCGTTGGGTTTCAGACCTTGAACGGTGGTTGGACCCTGGTATTCTGGTACACCAAGAATATGCCCTGAGTTCATAGAGCGTCGGGCTGCGTGGCCGACATTTGTGATGTATTGCTTGTGCGTGAGGGCACAATGAGTGATATATCTGCTTGTGAAATGATATGCCTGCAGGGAAGGAGTACCACTGCCCTGGGTAAGGGGTAAGGTTGTTATAAATTGGTCAGCTGAATGCTGACCATTGCCTTATTTTCCACTATTATGGTGGGTTGTCCCTCTGTAGGTGCTGGAGAACCGAGAGGGAAATAGAGGACTTAAGTCCCTGATGCTGTTGTTGCTGCTGGCCCTCGAAGGCTAGCAAAGAAGCTTGTGTTATGTTCATGTGTGGCCGGCCTGTGTGCCGATATTTGTAATCCACACTTATAAAGCGTAACTGTAAGGCCATAAGGACAAACTATAATGTATTTCTTGTATATTCCTTGGAGAGTATATATATATATATATGTGGTTGTTTTTATAAGTGGACATTCATGGCTAGAGTTGAATATTAACGTTAATATCTTCCGCTAGTATGCTCTGTGTTAGGATGCATACCTATTTTGGTATTAACTTGTGATCTCGCTGCCTGTTTGTGGCATATGGTGTGGGGCCCCGGCCAGACCTTCTATTATATGTTATTGAACGGATGGGGTAATTACAAGTCTATAAGACTAAGTCAAATCATCTCCAACCCCTCCCCCATGGCTCCTAGGCACTGAACGAGGAGAAGGAAAGGGAAGTTAATGAAGGTGGAGAGTAACAAAGGTAAGAAGGTGGCGGAGGAACTTGTCTATCATGAGTTCATAAATAGAGCAAGTATATGTAAGCAGTAGTAGGTAAGCAGCATAAGTATACACAAGAACAGGTGAGCAAGTAAAGTAGGAGAAGGTAAACTAAGTAAGTAACCATGACCTATAGGAATGCCCATACAAACCTATAGACCAAGGGGTCATTTTGCAAGGCCTATTGCATAAAGTGTCTCATACAAATTTATACAATAAGTGTCAAGGGTTATATGTAATGATGATGCTATGACATGCAAGTATGTTATGATGTGAACATGCAAGTGCAACACACACACTCGACTCTATGTACACAGACCTTTAGTTCCCCCTTTCTGGATCCTAACCTCCCAGGATACCTCCGTAGTGGCAAACGGAAGTGGTGGGTTTGGCCTCGCCCACCTCTAAACCGATATCAACACTACCAGTCAGACCTATCATATGCCTCAATGTTATTGCACTAAGCGGAACACCTGCGTACTCTTATCGGTTGTGCATCGAACTTTATTTGGCAAAGTGCTAAACCACACTTGCCGAGTCAACGTATTGGTGTCGGTGTGACCACTCTCCAATACCGAAGACCTACCATCTTTTATCTTATGCATATGCAATATTACTATATTTTTCCACCTAGCCAAAACTACCCGGACTATCTTATCCATCACAATTATCTATCGATCCAAAGCCCCCCGGACTATCCCATCCATCACAAATATCTACCGAGCAATCGGCTCACCGGGCAAACATGCCTATCACTAAAACCACCGAGCCCACCGATCGTGGGACCCAACCTAACTCCCACAACACCGGTAAGTGTGAGTGTAAGTGTAATCCTAGTTATACAAGTTACTCTTAAACAATGATTATTCTTACGGTTTTAGTTAGCCCAGGACTGCCCAAGGTATTCCCGGTGAAGGGCTCTCATAGGGCACTAGGAACTATAATGGTAGCTGAAGCCCATCGTTCCCTTTTGCAAGGCATTTACTATTATTAGGTATACCCAATTCCCAATCCCTTTTTAATATTATGTTGGATCAAACCCAAGTGTGTTTTGACTCTCTCTCTCTCTCTCCACAGGAAAGACGATCTTTCGTTGATCCCGAGCACAACATAACACTAACCAACCCAACATTCTCCTCATCATGACTCTTAATGAAGCAAACTTTTTCTCTTTACCAATTCAGTAAATTATTAACACCATCTCCCCTTGTCCATTCCACATTTTATCACAATTTCCGCAGTTTTACTAAATACAGGCCAACCTAAGCAATATGATGTACATGATAGGAGATACTCCAAATTTCCATCCAAATGCCCTAATATAATTATTGTGGGTCTATCATGACACATTTAGCCTAAATCCAGAAACTTGTAATTTTTCTAATTAATTTGGCATTTATTAAATTTTCCCAAGAGATAGGCTATGAGTAATTTTGATCATGAAGTACTAGATTTCCTTGAGTTATGGCCACTCAAAAATTATGAATAGTGTATGATAGAAAAATATCAGAGAATTCCAAATTTGACAGATTTTCATAAACGTAATAACCTCTAAATAACTAATTCAAGTTAATTCAAATAATTTTAGATAATGAAGGGAGTACCATAAATCATAGTCCAAAAATTATATAAAAATTACTAGAGCCTTAAAATGATCATAAAACACTACTGACTAAGTTTCATGTAATTCAAAGGTCAGTGAGCCATGTATAAAAATACTTAAAATAATTCCATTAAAGTGCACTTTGTGAAGAAACATTCTTATAAACTCATCCAAATGACATGTGATAATTTTTTAGACTTCATTATGCCCTACAACTTTGTATGGCCAAGTAACACAATTTTTCAGCAAGATATAATATTTATTATCTATTTATCAAAGTATGGTGCACTAGTTCACTTAACACATGAAGTACTAAGAGGAAATGCCCAAATGATCCAAATAATTTACTAGTGCCTCTAAATGATATTTAATTAACCTTGTCAGGGTTTCATATCATTCTAAGTTAATCTAACCATGGTTACTTCAAAATCATCAAAAAGGGCAAGCTGGAGATTATACCTACAAGTATGAGCTACTTTTTTTTTAAACATCATATAATAAATTTCAGGGGTCAGTGGCACTATAAAATTACTCCTACCAAAATCTCATGAAAATCTAAGATCATATGACCCTTTAATATTTTCATAAAAGGTATAGGCCCAAACTATCCCTAATTAGTTTAAGTATTGTGCCTAAGTCTAAATGTCACCAAATTCCTTCCTAGGGCATTTCACCACCCTAATATTACATGGACTAAACACCAAGTCCATACAAAGACATAACACCACATGTCCTTCACAAACCCCAAAGTTTAACCTTAAGGTTTGAACTTGGGTTCTAGGGCAAACCCACCTTAATCCACCCCAAACTCCATGTGAGGGTGTTTAATGTCAAAACAAATCAATGGCCCAAGTTTCAACCTCTGTTGAGGTGATTTAGTCACTCAACACCACAAGGGACAATTTAACCTAATTAACCATTTTTGGGCCTAGGCTAGGGTTTACCAAATTCCAAACCAAATCATCTCCAAATGGAATGAAATTTTATACAGAGTCTTATATTGACCCAAAGAAGCACTCACCAAAATTTGAGAGGGTTTGGAGGTCATTAGACGCATTAAATAATTCATACATGGATTATTAAATTTCTACAAAAACTTTAGGAAAATGTTTTCAAAAAATTCTTATTTTTGGATATGTTTTAGGTATAGTAAGAGTGTCCCCCATCCAAAATTTCAAGTCATTTGGATTGCTGCATTGATGGGGCACTTAAAACAACCTCTGATCAAGCCTAAGAATTGACCTCACCAAATGAGTGTTGTGCTCTCACCTGAATTCCAAATTGGTTCAAACTAATTTTAAAATAAAATAGACTCATAGATCTACAAGTTTTGTGTTGACCTCTTTTTCATAAAATGCCTCTAAGTATTTTTAATTTAATTCCTAAGGTAACAGATATTAAGTGACATAAATGCACATATAAAACATTTAATATAAAAAAATTTGCACAGATCTTGAAGCAAATCCAATGACTGCTTGGTTTCTTCATCCTCCAGCCAAGGGCCCCGATCAGCCTGACATGGAGCAAGTTCCAACTGTATTTCCCGGCCACCCAGCCAACTCCCTGGCCGGCCACCGCCACCGCAACCTCCATTGAGGTGGTGGCTATCTCTAGGCAACGACACGGTCGCCGGAGGGGCTGTTTCCGGCGAACCCGCAAACTCATTTTTCAAGGAAAAATCAGTGGAAAGCTCCACCCGATCGGGCTCAATTGAGCCCGACTATTATCCTTAAAGATTCCTAAGATCTATCAATAGAAGGAGTAGAGGAGGACCTTTGTGGAGGGCTGGAGTCGGGCCGACCGTCAAGTTGCCATGGACGGTGGTGGCGCCGTTGGGTGTTCTGCAACAACACTGTCAACTTGCTCGGCTCCTTCAGGTAAAGTGTGGAACCGACTCCTCTAGGTTTAGGGATACTTTTAAGGTGGTTAATTGGGGAATGGGAAGGGCCTAGCACTGATGTCCATCAATGGCCATTAAAGTTTATTTCATCCATAGCTTGAGAGGGTGAACCTGGGCTCAACCAGGCTGGGAAATAGCTAGTAACTCCTCTTACCCAGGAGAGTTGAATCCAGCAATAAAGTGTGTCCCTTGGCTTCCCTATGCTATGGATGGCTTTTACTCCCCACTTTCTCTCTCCTCCATTAAATGAAAAATAGAGCTTTCTCTCTCCTAGTCACCATGACCGAATTTTTTATGATTATTTCAGCCTAAAGGCACCCCACTAACCCCCATATTATTCATGGAAATAAGGTTAGCCTAAGGGGGGATTGGGCTTGAGCTTGAGTTAGCCCAATTGAGCTAGTTTGACCAATTTTAAGAATTGAGTTGACCTTGGTCAAATTGACCATTTTGGTTGACCCCAATGGGTTCTTGGTGACCCATTGGACTCCCTTAAGGTCTAAGAAGACTTGGGTAGGGTTGGCTGGGCACCTTGTAGGCCACTTTACCCTTAGTTAGGGCACTTTGACCTTTTTATGTCTAGGTTGACTTTGGTCAACCTAGCCTCTTTGGTTGACCACAATGGGTCCTTGGCGACCCATTGGCCTTCCTTGGGGCTTGGGAAAGTCTAGGTGGGTCCCTTTGGCTAAGGGGAGGTCAATTGGCCATGTGTGAGCTTAATTTGACCTAATTAGGGTTTGGGTTGACTTTGATCAACTTGACCTTTTTAGTTGACCCTAATGGATCCCTATGGCTCTAATGAACCCTCTAATAGGTTAGTGATGTTGTGGTGGGGTCATGGAGTTATTGTGAAGCCCTATGGTCATCCCTAAGCTAGTAATTGGAATTCTACTATTTGTAGACCAAGATGGTTCACACTCTAATTCCCAAGTTCACCCCAACCTTTTGGTACTTCCCAGGGTTAATTCATGACCCAGTCATGACAAAACCATCCTAGGGGTCTAGAAGTTTGAGAGATGTTACAAATCCCAATACATAAAAATAAAAATTTCATCCTAGAAATTCAAGTTAGTCCTACGGGGTTTCAAGTGTGAGAAGTAAAATGTAACATCCGGAGAGGTTAAAGTTTATACCTGACATGAAAATTTTTGGGTACCTTTGCTGCATCAAGTCTTGTGGCTCCCACGTGTGCTCCTCTTATCCATGATTCCTCCACAAGACCTTGACCAGCAAAACCTTATTATGTCGCAAGACACGCATCCCAGTATCATCTATCCGGATCGGCTCCAGGTGTACCGATCGATCAGAAGCTATAGGCCCATTTGTAATCGTAATCTGCTGCTCCGACCGAAGTAGAGCCCTCCTAAGGGAGAAGATGTGGAAAACATCATGCAAAACCGCTAGCTCTGGCACAAGCTCTAGTCTATAAGCCAAGGGACCGATCTGTTCTAGGATCCTGTAAGGCCCATGTATTTCAGACTGAGCTTCTTCCGACAAAGCACTCGCGAGACTCCATGCATCGATCGTATATTCAGAAAAACCCGGTCTCCTATCTGAAACTCTACCTGACAGTGCCGAGCATCGTAATACTTGGCCTGCCTACTCTGGGCCTGCAACATCTTATCTCCAATCAACCGCACCTGAGCATCCGTATCCTCGACGAACTCCGAGCCAAGTGCCTTCGTATCCTCATCCTGGATCTAAGACAAAGGAGTCCTGCATATCCGCCCATATAAAGCCTCATAAGGGGCCATGCCGATGTTGTACTGGTGGCTGTTTTTGTACGAGAATTCGATCAATGGTAGCTCCTTCTCCCATAGCTCTCCGGGGTCCAGTATGCAAAGACGCAACAAATCCTCCAGTGTCTGATTGGTGCGCTCTATCTGTCCATCCGTCTGAGGGTGGAAGGTGGTACTAAATGTTAACCGGGTCCCAAAATAAGCCTGGACCGACCTCCATTACTTATACGTAAATCGTCCATCACGATAAGACACTATCGTCCTCGGCACTCCATGGTATCGTACGAACTGCTCCACAAACTTCTACACCAAGTCACCCACCGGAGCGTCCTTCCTGATCGGTAGAAATCTTGCCACATTCGTCAATCGATCGACGATCACCCATATCGAGTCATTCCTCGCATGTGACCGAGGAAGACCATATATGAAATCCATGGCGATATCATCGAACTTCCACTCCGGCACCGGAAGTGGCTGCAACAATCAGGTTGGACTCTTACACTCTGTCTTCATTAACTGACAAGCCTTGCAATGGGTTATGAACTATGTGATATCCCTTTTCATGCCCGACCAGTACATCATCCTCTTCAGGTCGGCCGTAATCTTGGTGATGGACAGGTGCAACGAGTACTTGCTGTAGTGAGCCTCGGTCATAATGTCCTCCCGAATCTTGCCCCCAGCCGGTATGTACACCCGTCCTCTAAAGCATATCAACCCATCTCTTTTTATATACTTCCTGGCCATGCCTGCCTCCAAGGCCCTGAATACTGGCTCTAGCTCGTCATCCCTCCTCTACTCAGCCCTGATGCGATCTCGAATATCATCGGTAGTGTTGGGTATTGTATCCACAATGTACCTGATTTGAAGAAGCCCCTGAACAAGCTAAGGTGAATTGACTATGTATTTGATTACTTGTCTTCTAGTTGTGCTTGCAGCTATTCATCACTAAGTACACACCAATGTCAGGGTGCAGTAGGTCAATATACACGGGTCTGTGCAACATAATCCCTCGTTGAGCAGATCAGTGTGTTGGCTTACGTGTACTCTCTCTATTGGAGTGTACTTATTTTCAAGCACAAGATTATGGAAGATCAAGAGCAGACAAGGAGCAAGGATGGGCCGAATACCAGCTCACGTGTAGAAAGACGAGAAATCGTCCAAGTACAATTCGTCGAGAATCACTAAGTGATTCTCGCCGAATCGACGAGAATCACTAGTGATTCTCGCCGAATCGTCGAGAATCACTAGCTGATTCCTGCCGGTTGAGGCCAGCTGACTCGACGCTGCCAGGAATTTTACTAAGGTAGAATCGTCGAGAATCACGAAGTGATTCTCGCCGATTCGTCGAGAATGACTTTCCATTCTCGACGATCCGGCGAGAATCAAGTGTGATTCCCGACGATTCTCTCCGGCTCTATATCAGTGCAGCCAGAATTCGGCTAAGTAGAATTCGGCTAAGTAGAATTCGGCGAGAATCGTAGGTGATTCTCGCCGATTCGTCGAGAATCACCTATGATTCTCGACGAATTTGACTTGGGCAATTTTCCGATTCTTTCTGGACCGGTCCATGTTACCTGTGGTATTTCGAACCGGACTTAGGTCTTTTTGCTGGTGGGGCCCACAACGGTCATGTGCTTGACCTAATGTATATGTACCTCCGTATGTATGAGCGGAACAAGTACGAAATACGCGAATTCAAAAAGACGAGCCGACATCGAGCCCTAAAGCACGATCTTGCTCCGCTGATCGTCTCCGCCGTTCGTGCAGTGGTCGCCGCTGTTGATCTCAAGTTCTTCCAGATCTCCGACGACAGAAGCTTAGTCTAGCATAGTGTCTCATGCGTCTAACCAGAGATCCCTTGTCTCTTGATTTGTTGATCGGGAAAAACCTTCCCCTTCCGAGTCGATCGAGATGACCGATCCTAGTGTGACCGTTGGAAGACCTTGCTTCCTTTGCTACGAATTTTGAATCCCCATAGCACTGCAGCAGCTCTCCGTCGTCGCCGCTTATTCCGAGAACCTAGCCGCCGCTCCAAGCCGCCGCCGGTTTCGGGAAGATTCATTCCAAGAGAGATCTAAGGTTGTAGACTCTTCGTTGACTTCAAGAACACGTCGTCGAACGAAGAGGGACACCTTGATCGCCATAAGTTGTTTGTATTCCTTATACATTCTAGTTTCTATTTCTTTGTAAAGGAACGATTGGTTCCTAGTTATAAGGGTTGGGTGCAACTCGTGTTGTGGGAGTGGTGACTCCTACGTGTGGAAGGGTTCCTTCCGTTAGTATATAGATTGGATTTCAATCCAGTTGGTGAAGTGACCGAGTCGTCCCTGGTTGGGAGATAGGTCGAAGGGGGAAAGTGGACGTACCCAAATCGGGGAACCACTATAAATTGTTTGAGTCTTTTCTGTGCTGTGTGGTTTATTTTATTTGTGCAGGTACTGTCATTAATTCTACAAAAATGTCACAAGTCACCTATTCCCCCCCCCCCCATAGGTGAAGGTAGTTGGCACTAGGTGAACTTACAAGTGGTATCAGAGGGAGGTTACTCATCAAAAAGGTTCACTCCTTGAGTAGATCCTGCCACCAGTGTCAAGAAGAAGACAGATATCCTCCTTGGACGGACTCAAGTACTCCGGCAAAATCCCTGTGTGCACGAGGCTGAACTTTCCTATCTGGAAGGAAAGAATCAGATTCTACATGGAGGCAGTCGACCCACGACTCTTCATGATAGTTGAGGAGGGACCTTATGTTCCCACCAAGGCCTCCTCCCTTAATCCTACCAGGCAAGTGCCGAAGAAGCTGTCGGAAATGGACAAAGACAAAATGGTGCTGGTCGGACTCGACAAGAAAGCACAGAACATCCTGGTAAGCGCAGTTGACGACTCTATGATGCAGAACTTCTGCAACTGCAGGACAACCAAGGATCTCTGGAACTGCCTGATTGTATTAATGGAGGGCACATATGAAGTGAGGGACGATCGGAGATCCCTCCTCAACCAGAAATATGAGGCCTTCAGGCAAGGGCCCAAGGAGGAGATCAGAGTTACCTTCGAAAACTTCCTCAAGATCGTCACTGCACTCAAGGGATATGGAAGAGTGTTCACTGATGGTGAGCTCAATGATAAGTTCCTTAGGTCCCTTACTAAGGATTGGGACACAAAGATCTGCGCCATCTGGGAGTTTGGCAGACTTGCGGAAACCGACTCTCAGATTCTGTTCGGGAAGCTCATGTCCTATGAGCTTCAATTGAACACAAGGAAGGCTGAAGAGGAAGAAGAGAAAGCCGCAGCGAAAGAAAATACGGTGGCCCTAAAAGCCATTCATTCCAGAAATGGTAATGGTGTTGCTTCTTCCCGTGCGTGGAAGAAGGATGAAGAGGAAGACTCTGAGCCAAGCTCCTTCGGCTCAGAATTGTCAGAGGAAGACTTCTCTCTTATCACACGGGAATTCAAAAAGTTCCTCAAGCTGAGGAATCAGAGAAAGAGAGACGGCTCCTCCTCAAGGCATCAGAAGAAGAACTATTCTTCTGACAGGTATGTTTCCAAACCGAACAAACACCGCTCATCTGACATTATTTGTTTTGGTTGCAACAAGCCAGGACACGTCGTGGCTGATTTCCAACAAGGCAAGAGGGAGAAGGGAAAGGGAGAGGAGCACAGGTCCTCAAAAGACAAGAAAAAGGAGAGGAGTTACATCGCAAAGAAGCCAAAGACGCTGAGTTAATCTGACACGTCAGACACAAGCGATGACGAGGAAACCTACTTTGGGCTAATGGGTCGCTCTGACTCTGAAGGAGAATGCCCCCCATTTACTGGGAAGGTAAAAGCTCACACCCCTCTCTCCGACTCTGACTCTGATCCTGAGTCTCAGGATGATGACCCTGAGGATAGCCCTTTGGCCCGTGAAGCTGAGCTCCTCGATAAGTATGAGCTTCTGCTCAATACTTTCGAGGAATGTCGAAAGAGACTTAAGGTTGAGAAAAAGGA
The DNA here is from genome assembly GCA_039513925.1 of Platanthera zijinensis. Lineage (NCBI taxonomy): Eukaryota > Viridiplantae > Streptophyta > Magnoliopsida > Asparagales > Orchidaceae > Platanthera > Platanthera zijinensis. The sequence goes on from CM077094.1 coordinate 91,306,515, forward strand.
AGTTAAATTCCTTAAAGGTGAGAGTGTATCCCTAAGGGAAGAGATCACCAGTTTGATCTCCCTCCGACAGGAACACTTGGACCTGACTACAAAGCATTCAGAGTCCCTTAAGCTCCTCGATCTTAAGCAAGAGGAAATCGACAAGTTGGAAGAACAACTTGCGGCAGAAAAGAAGATCGTTAAGAGCTTCTCTATTCCTAAGACAGTTCTTCCACTAGTTGATACCTTCACTGCTCAGACCAAAGGAGCTGGTTTGGGGCACGTAGGGGCACCTGGTTCCTTTTCCAGGATAAAGAGGAACCAGAGGAAGAATAAGGCTGCTAAGAAGGCCTCTGCTGCTGAAAGGGAAAGGCCCCCGCTCAGCCCTGTTGAGTTCAGAAAGCCCATCTTTCCCTGTAACCAACATGACTTTGAGTCAACATATGGCCCTCACTTCAGGCCCTCGGTTGCAAAGCCAAAGAGCCGGTATGATGGTTGGACCTTTCCCCGCAACTTCAGTGAGAGTGACTTCAAGGCACTTTTGAGGAAATCCGCGTGGAAAATTATGGTCACTTCTCTAGCGGCATAATCGGATGCAGGCACCTAAGGCCAAGCCTGTCACACTGAAAAGCCAAAGAGGTGAAGAAATCATGTGACTGTGGTCATCATGATGCCTCCACCTCCAGGTCCACAGCCCCGATGGAACCTGCGTTCCAAGGGGTAAGGGCAGGCGCTAAGAGGAGGTAATAACAGGTT